>OX344720.1:87121920-89521920 GCA_947034835.1 Ballota nigra | reverse complement strand
GGAGATGAGAATGAGATAAAGAGAGAGAGAGAGAGAGAGAGATGAATTTTTATATTTTTTATTGAATATTTTATTGTTGAATGTTTTTTATTTTGTTGAATATTTTATATTTTTTATTGAATATTATAGATTTGCATATATTTTTTATTGAATAAAAAAAAAGTTAGTAAATATATATATATATATATAAACGAATTAGAAACAAAAAGGTACTAATTTGATGGATTAAAAAAACGGGACTCAATTTGGAATTATATACAATTAAATTAATAAAAACGAATAAATTAATAATTTAGAATAGTCTAAAATATTAAATTTATAAAATTAATAAAAAAAAGTTAGTAAATATATATATATATATATATATATATATATATATATATATATATATATATATATATATATATAAACGAATTAGAACAAAAAATGAATTAATTTGATGAATTTAAAAAAAAGGGACTCAATTTGGAATTATATACAATTAAATGAATAAAAACGAATGAATTAATAATTTAAAATAGTCTAAAATATTAAATTTATAAAATTAATAAAAAAAAGTTATTAAATATATATATAAACGAATTAAAAACAAAAATGATTGAATTTGATGATTTTTAAAAAAAAAATGGGGAATCAATTTGAGGTTATATACAATTAAATGCAAATAAACAAACAACAATAACATGTGTTCTAGTGGTTCACACCTCTTTCCGGTTACCCAGAGGTCGTGGGTTCGATTCCTCTTGGGCGCATATTTGTCCTTTTATTATTTCTACAAGCCTCACAAGGGCTTATATACTACATGGTTCGCCTAATCTTAGCTAGTGGCTCAGTGGTTCGCGCCCCGCCCGATCCCCAATGGGCGCTAGAGACCGCCACACGACGGTCACAGCTAATATTAGCTACCCATGTTTTAACGACCGATTTTTATCGGTCAGAAATTGATCGCTAATCACATTTTGCGATCGAAAATCGGTCGCTAATCCCCGTTTTTTGTCAGTAGAATATGTGATGATCAAACGATATAGTTCTGTAGGCTTAAATTTTTTTTGTAATCTGTAAAGCAATTATATACTTAATAAAGAAAGTTGTTTTTTCTGATACCAAGACAACCTCTCATTATCTTTTAATTTGCACTTGTCCTTTGCTTTTTACATGCTTTACCTTAACTATTTTTCTTTGAAATATACTTAAGATTTTAGGTTAGTTTTGACATAGTCTATCAATAAGAGGAAAATTGTTGGAATGTTTATATTATTGTTGATGATTTAGGCAAAATAATATAATTAGTATCAATGGTGTTTGTCAGTGTTACCTTTTTTTAAATAGGCTATTATTGCATGTAAAATAGTTATTATTGTACGTAAAATAAAATATTTTAGTACTTGAAAATTTTGTTTTTAATTATTATATTCTGAACAATTATTTTTGAGTTTCAGTCGGGTAAATTTATTAAAAAAAAAAAAACTCTAATGAAAATGGGGTCATTACACGACAGTGAGATTATTACTCTAATTTATTAAAATTAAAATAAACATTGACTTATTGAGACATAATTTTTTTTTTTTTAAAGGCTTATTGAGACATACTCAGACACATGTCATTACGAGAAAACACGAGTATACTCGTGGATAGAAGATGCACATCGCATCACATGATAAAGACAGCTTTGTTAAATTTTACCGTATCTCCGAATTGTTTGGTTCTAGGAAAGCTTCACCATTACATCACTACCAACCAATCAATCTTATTTTCCAAAAAACTCTTTTGTCCTTAATAAAAAATAAAAAAATTCTTAGTATACCCTTAAATATATGGTATGCATCTATATTTTGAGAAAAAAATTTTTTTAATAGAAATCAGTAATACCCCAAAAAATAATCAATGATACCTAAAAATTTAATCAGTAAGACTCCAAGAACTAATCAATAAGACTCCCACTGAAAAAAATACATAGTCTAGTATATTTATATGTATTTTGAAAAAATCAAAATTGTAGTGAAAATTGAGCTTAAAGTTTGATTGTATGCTATGCACTTAAATACATGCTAAAATTTGTGAGGAAAAAACATTATTTTGTCTAATTCCTTTGATTATATATTTCCTCGTGAATTAACTAATTGCACCTAAAGTTAAATAGTAAAATAAAAATTGAAGAAATAAAAAGTAATTTCGTAAACATTTAATTTATATATTGCCTTCGTTTTAAAATAAGTACTATAATTTTAGAAGTTAAATTATGTTTTCAAATAAATGTCATTTTAACTATTTTTCACATTCCTTCCTTAATTTACTCTGATTCTTCATTTAAAATATAAAAGATCTTTTAGATTTATTAATTTTATGATTTTTAATTTGACTCATAATTTCTAAAACGACACTTATTTTGAAAAGGGTAAATATAAAATAAAGAAGTTAAATAGTATGTAGATAAGGACCCAAAATTAATAATATTTTATATAAAATTATGCATATTGTGAGGATGAAATTGTGAAGAAAAAATTATTTTTGAGATTTGCAGGTTAATTTAGAAACGTCCAAGTTAAAAATGGTGCAAGCTATTATGGGACAAAAAGGAATAATTATGTTTGGACAAAAACTTCTATGAACCAAAGTTTATGTGAACTTGATTTCTTCAAGTATTGCTATTATATATACATTTTATCATTTTTATGTACATTCAGTTCACTGATATATGCACACTATCACTATAAGTGGTTTTAAAGTGATAATATATATATATATATATATATATATATATATATAAATTATCCTCGAAAAAGAAATTTCAAGTGAATTCGGGTTCACAAGAGATCCTACTATTTTATTGGAGAAAACATTATATGAAACTGATTAAGTGCAGAATCCTAAATTATAATAATTATATTCAATAAATTCTACATCCAATTTTTTTTTTTTCAAATTCACACAATTATTAGGGGGCGCTTGTTTCAAAAATTTCCAATGAGAATGAAATTTCTTTTTCGTTTTCGCCTTTGGATATATTGGATAAGTGATTGTCTCTAAGATGGCTACATCACTCCTATTTTTCTCTAAATTTGAAAAAGAAAATCGACAAAAATAAGATTGTTAGTTTATAATAGTACAGCAGAATGATGAGGAAAATGATTATAAGATTAAGATTAGGGAGATATATAATAAAATGGATAATAAATGAGAAGTATTGCAATGAATCATATTTTATATTTATTAACCACTATAATTGTTATACATTTATTTTCATTCTAATCCTCGTAGTAAAATTTACAAACAAAGTGTTAACTTAATCTCTTTTCTGTGTAAAACTTCCCAAAACCACAAAATTTTCATAGAAGACTTCACACCTATCATCTCATAGAAGATTTCACACCAAGTGAAGCACATCTTTTAAGAAAAATTGTTGAAAAGTAACTTTTTTAGGAAGTTATTGAATATATAATGGTATTGTAAGTTACTAGTGTTTCTCCCGTGCAAAGCACAGATTGAATATTATAATTTTTAAACGTGAAATTGTATAATGAACTAATTATAAAAAAAAATTGTATTAAATTTATTTTATCCATAAACCAATTAATATGTAAAAATTATATTGTACTCCCTCCGTCCATGAGTAAACTTCCCACTTTCCTTTTCGGGTCGTCCACGAGTAAGTTTCTCATTCCATAAATGGAAATAACAACACTCTATTATATATAAACTTTAACCTTCAAACTCACACAATATTACAAAAATGTCACTCATTCACTTTACTTTTCAACACTATTCATTACTTTATCCCAAAAGTCAACATATGACCCACCATAAATTAATAAACAAATACACTTTCTTAAACCATTCAACAAAAAGAAGTGGGAAACTTATTCGTGGACGGAGGGAGTATATATGTATTACAATTATTTAATTAATCATACAATTTTTAATTATGTACTAAATTCACAACAAATACTAAAATTCATAAAAATAATTTTAATATTTATCAAAAATTATATAGTCTAAATAAAAATTATTTAAATTCGATCAATCATATAGTTAAAGCCAATAAAAACACTTTAAAAATAATAAACAAATATTTTAAACATGATTTTTCTTTTTATATGTGCAATATATATGTTAAATTAAAATTGTTCAAAAGACAATTGATTTGATATATAGAGTATTGAAAATAGATTTAAAATAAAAAACTTAAAAGAATTTTAAGATTATTGATGTAAAGTAAAATTAAATGAAATGGTAAAATTAATTCACTCTCTTTGATTGAGAGTGAGCCCCACTATTGCACCACAAAGCAAGTGGATTTCACTTGCTCCAATAATAATAACTTTTTCTCTCTCTTCACTTCTATTTATATATATATATATATATATATATATAGATTTCTATTTTAGAAGTATAAAGAGTATTATGGGATAGTTGAAAAATATATATATATAAAATTTATCATGGGACGGAGGAAGTACTTTTTTTTCTTTAATATTATCTTATGCTATTTGTAGTAGCAAAAGTATAAATTGCTTGCATACTTAAAATTCATATAGAATATTTATATTACATATACATTTAAAATTTAAAGAATAAATTTTGTGTGAAATTGTTCATAGTATGCGACCAATGCTACTAGATTCACTTTTAATTTAAAATGTATTACTTATTAATTAAAAAGTTATCACTTTTAAAAGGTGATAAAGTTTTAACAAAAGTGATAATATTTTTGTTAAAAGTAAGTTATCACTTTTCTTTAAAAATATTGTCATATTTTATTATAATCCTATCACTTGTTTTTTTTTTTATTTGATCGATCTTATATTATGAGACGATCTTGTAAAATTTGTTGCCAAATTTAGAATACAGATATTTTCTTTCTTCGCACGCATCATTATTATCACTTAATTAGTTTTATTCTAGGACTTATTTTAAATCATTTTATTATATCATTTTTAATCTACCTAACCAATTTATTTTTAGATTTACTAATTATAATATAAATTTTGTAAATACAAGAAAAAATGATGAAGTATTATTATTACAAAAATTGTAGCATGCATTCAAGTGCATATACACTTGGATTTTAAGCACAATTTTAATTTTTTTTTCAAAACACATACTAACGCATCAAACATATATATTTTTTTTTTTACAATTGAGGTATTATTAATTATTTTTTGAGATATCCCTAATTATTTTTTGGGTATTATTGATTTTTACTTGGTGTGTTTTTTTCAAAATTCAAATGAATAATATGTATTTAAGTGTACACTAGAACTACTTTTATTATCACGGTTGTAACAATTTACAAGACTTTTTTTTTTTTAACTTACTGAGGTGTAATCTCGTAACTTTTTACTAATAATATATATTTTTAATATAATAAGAAAGGACTCCAAAAAAATACACATTTGAATATTCCCAATTCCAGGTAATATCAAAAAAAAAAAAAAAAACCACGTGGCACGTGCCTACGCCACAGCTCTTTTTTTTGACGAAAATTAATTAATTAATAATTATTAGGTTTACTGCCTTGAAAGTTTTCATATAAACGTGCATAACATGATTTAAATACATTCCGCTTCAGAATCAGAACGCGTTGAAGAACATCGACAATTTTGAAAATCTCACAAGTCTTCCCTGCGTTCTTTGGGCTGTCAACATCAAATTGACAGCCCATTCTCATTTATACACCAAGAAATTCAGGTAATTTCAATAACCAATCCTCAGATTTCGCCATTAATAATTTTCTGGAATTTCGAAGCACCAATTTCATCGTTGGTTTCACGCAGGTGCCTCCTCTCCTGATTCTTGGTGTTGCGGGTTTTTTCCTAACAAATTTATTAGCCCTATTTTTTTCTCAATTTCGTGATGGGTTCCTTATCTGGGTTCCTTCAAAGGCCTGTTCTAGCGGCCTCTGCAGTAGCAATAGCCTCTGTTTCCGCCGATTGTTATGATAAATTGCGGCCTTATAAATCATTCGACCCTTGTTCTTCCTTAGAACAATCACAATCACAATCAAACCCATCCACTTCTAATTCTTCAGAACAGATTAATTCTTTATGGGTTTCCCGGATTCCGGTTTCTAGGTTAGCCCAATTGTCTTTTATCGCCGGAATTCGTGTCCCCGTCCCTAATGTGCACATACCAATTCCCAATTCCAACACTAATTATTCTTTAATAGCATCTTCCCCTGTTTTATCTAACCTATATCTCTCAGCTGATTTGGTTAATTCTGCTAAACCAGCTGTGTATCCCTATAGTGTTCCATCATTGCCGTCTGATGTTTTATATAGATGGCATTTGCCGGATCCTAATGCCATTTCTTTGTCGGGGGGTAAGTCTAGGACAGTAGTTGTGTTGCTAGGATGGTTAGGGGCGAAGCAGAAGCACTTAAAAAGGTATGCGGACTGGTATACATCGAGAGGCTTTCATGTTATCACGTTTACGTTCCCAATGTCGGAGGTTCTTAGCTATCAAGTGGGGGGCAAAGCTGAGAAGGATGTGGAGTTACTGGTGGATCATCTTGCTGATTGGTTGGAAGAGGAGCATGCCAAGAATTTGGTTTTTCACACATTTAGTAATACGGGGTGGCTCACGTGAGTTTCCTAACCTCGTATATAGATTAAATTGTGGGAAAATATGTTTTGATGTATCTTTGCTTTGTGTTGTAGATATGGGGTTATTTTGGAAAAGTTTCAGAAGAAGGATATCTCTCTAACTGGAAGGATCAAAGGTTGTGTTGTGGATTCTGCTCCTGTGGCCACACCTGATCCACAGGTAATGTTGCTTATAGAACTGAAAAGCCTTAGCATTTCATTGCCTGCCTCGGATCGTGCTTAGTTTAATGGCAATTGTAATGATAATTATTGTGTAGTTAATTACAATGAGAATGATGCTTATTTTGTATTGCTCTAATCTTGAAATAAGTTGATACACAAAATGATAATAGGTTGACGAGTAGTAATGAAATGATTGAGGAGAAATGGTTATAGGGGTGGAGGTAGTTAATCAAAATGAGGCAATGATTAGTTTGTTTTGTGTCTCGTTACTTCCTCTGAGATATCATATGTTGAACATAAAATGATGATCATCACTTATTTTCATTAACCACAACAATTTTTCTACATTACCTTTCCCGTTGAAGGATTATAAACCAAACGCCCCATTTACCTAGTTGTGCTGTAGTTGGTTGTTGTCTGCTTCTATGTTCAATATATATCACCATTGAATCCTAGAAAGCTGAGGAGAAAAGTGCTGGAATGTGTTTTTTGTTGACATGCTTACAGATATTTGAAAGTTTTCGTAGTGTGTAGCTCATTTTGTTTCAAATTTGTCTTATTTTCTTAGAATTATAGTCATTTTCTTTGACTTAACTTGTATATCTTTTCTAGGTTTTTGCTTCTGGCTTTTCTGCGGCTTTTCTGAAGAAGAATAGTGTTGCAACGAAAGGTTCCGTTATTGCAGTAGATGCAGAGAAACAAGTTGAAACCAGAACTACTATTGAAGTCAAACCAGGTTTAACTGAGGCAGCACTGCTCGTCGTCCTGGAAAAGGTCTTTGGAGTGGTTTTGAAGCATCCTTCTGTAAACAGGTATTTAGCTTTATGTTGGCAAAAATTTCTACCCTCAAGGTTGACCAATGTTTGACTCGTTCATCAAAAAACTTAAAATGAGAAAATATTAGTTCATATGAGAAAAATATTGGTTCATACAAACGAAAAATATTAGTGTGTAGGCTGAGCAATATTAGTACCTTTTTAATATACAACTAACATTTTCCATCATGTGAGCTGATGCTTTTCATCACATTAACTAAATCTTTTCGATTTTTTTTTTCTGTGATGCGCGAAGAAATATAACAAAATAACTTGGTCGAATTTTTTTAGTCAAATTGGGTCATATTGGTGCTCTGAACTGTTACTCTTTTAAGTTTTCTCGTTTGGTTTACATCAATAAAACGAGAGTGTATAGAGTGAAATTGGTTCATACATGAATTGTTGAAGGGTATTAGTTGTTTTCGTTGAAGAGTTTGTACAAACTAATACTCTTCAGTGAAAACAATTAATACTCTTTAGTGAAAATAACTAATAACCTTCAATGATTTATGTACGAACCATTTTCACTCTATACTTAGTCATTAAACAAAGATAACTTGATGCATCTTATGGTGTGAGCAAACTACTATTTATCATGCAAATTTAATTTTTGAAACTGTGAATAATATTCATTTGTACACATTCTCAAATTTCAGGAGGCTTTCGGATGTACTGAACGTATTAACAAGGGAACAACCGAGCTGTCCACAACTGTACATGTATAGCTCTGCTGACAGAGTGATTCCAGCAGGATCCGTTGAGTCCTTCATAGAGAAGCAGCGAAAGAGTGGGCACCAAGTTACATCCTGCAACTTCATTTCGACTCCCCATGTTGATCATTTCCGGAATGATCCAAAACTCTATTCTTCTCAGCTCACTCGATTTTTGGACGACTGTGTGCTCACGCCCAGTAAACCTTCTTCTTGAATATGCCACTAATAAATCATTCATTCTTTCCCTAGTTATTCTTTTGAAGTCGAAACATGACTTCTGCCTATACTTTCTTCCCCTGTTTGTACTTGTTAGTGACAGATGGGCATATAATGAATTCTTTTAGGTGTTTCATCATAGGTTTTTTTTTTTAAAGCATCAATGAGATAGTTTTTACTATCACTTGTATGATTCTCAATTTTCTCAATTTTTTAAAAATTAAATATGTTGTGAATCAGCCTTGCATCATAGGTTTAAGATGCTAGTCAGACTCCTCTGTAATTGCAAAAGGGTTGTAACTTGTAACAGAGCCATAAATTTTACGTAGTGGACTCGAATCAATGGAATTTTTTTTTTCTTTTAAATATTAGAATCAATTTTGATTATTTTAAAAAATTAATTTTATTACATTGAAAATTATTTACCTAATATACTATGTATCATACTTCCACTTGATTGTATTATTTGTCCATCCACCAAAAATAGTCATGTTTAATAAAATGAAAATAATAAATTTTTATTTGCATTCTTCAACATAAACATATAATATTTTTAAAATAATTTATTTTATATTTAATTTGACACAAATTTTTTATTTTTTACATATTATATTTACATAATTTTTACGACAACTAACCTATTTTTTTGTGAACTGAGGCAGTAACATTTAAATTGTGTTATGAAATTGATCTCATTGTCAAAGGAAATATCACTTATATGTAAACAGAACCATCAAGTAAAATTATGTGAATTTAATTAAATATTATTCGTGCATCTAAAAAATCAAATTATGTTTATGTTATTTTTTATTTTGTATATAATAAAAAATTATGGATGGAGGAGCCCCATTCTTAAGTTCAACTCACACCCAAATATTATTAGAATTGGCCCTCACGTGGATATTGAAATTTCATAAATTTCAGGGGGTCATAATGGTGCTTAATTGGCCCAACAGTAGCACCATCATTATCCACTACAAGAAAGTTTAATATTGCCTACGGAAATTGTCAATATAGCTACGGAATTACCAATAAAAAAAATTCGTAGGGGGGATTGCCTACGAATTGCCTACAAAAATCTCTAATTGTATAGGCATTTTCCTTCCCCACCTACACAATAATTTGCCTACGGAAATTCCGTAGGCAAATTGTGTTGTAGGTAAATTTTTGTAGGCAATTGGCTTGTAGGTAATTATACCTAGGGATTTTATTCCGTAGGCAAATCAATTCCGTAGGCAAATTGTTTTAGGTTGAGAAATGTAGATGCTTTCATAATTAGAAAATTTTGTGGGCAAATCGTAGGCAATTTTTACTACAAACTTTTTTGTTGATAAATTTTTGTAGGCAATTTAATTCCGTAGGCAAATCATTATTTTTTTGTAGTGATCATGGAAAACAAATTATTGAGAATTATTGAGAAATTAGGGAGATGGGATGGGATTCCCCCTTTCATTGACATTCTTAACTTGGCTTTTAATTTATGAGTCACTTTTGTATCATCAAATTAATTAAAGAAAATGAATGCATAGCAAAGCGGATATTTCTTCCTAGTACCTCAGCTTTGTGTCACCAATATTTAAAGATGAAGCATAGTAAAGTTAATATTTTCTTGTAGCAAAAGGCGAAGCCCTCGCCCACAGGGCCCCCAAAATTAATATTTTCTTCCTACCTTAGTTTTTAGTTCATGAGTCAGCTTTGCGTCACAAAATTAAAAGATGAATTCATGGCAAAGTTGATACATGTGCTTGGTCCCATATTTTCTTCTAATTTTATTTTTGTTTTAACTTGAGAGTATAAACTTTAAATTTTTTTTATTATATATTGAATGATTTTCAAGAATACATATTTATATACAACTACAATCTATTAAGGATAGTAACAGAGCCATAAATTCTAGGTAGTGGACCCAAATCAATTGAAAAAAATAGTATGTATCGAGTGAAATCAGTTCATAAATAAAACATTGAAGGTTATTAGTGTTTGGTTTCAATAAACAACTAATACCCTCCAGTAAAAATAACTAATATTTTTTACTGAAAATAACTATTAATCCTTCAATAATTCATGTATGAATCATTTTCACTCTATACTATGTATTGAAAAAAAAGAGGATATTTTTTTAAAAATATTAGAATCCATTTTGATTAAGTTAAAAAATTAATTTAATTACATTAAAAAGTATTTACTTAATATAATTATATTATAATATTTAAATTGTGTTATAATATTAATATCATTGTCAATGGAAATAACATATATATGTAAACTGAACCATCAAGTAAAATTATGTGAATTTAATTAAATATTATTAATGAAATGCATTTAAAATCAAATTATTAATAATGCTGATACAATAAACAAAAAATATAAAAAGTAATTAATAATGATATAAAATATTAAGATAAATAATTTGTAATTAATTATTTTAGAGAAGGTATTATGTGAACGATATTCACGGTGAAACTTGTTTGAATGGTAAATTACACTAAAGATAACAGCGAATTGCACTAAGGGTATTGACTCCTAAAGGTTTTAGTTGTTTTCACTAAAGATATTAGTTGTTGTATTAGTTACTATCACTAAATGTATTAGTTATTTAAACATATGATATTAGTAAATTGTTGTTCACGGTAATAGATACCGTGAATATTATTCACATAATATTTTATTATTATTGACAGGTTATAAAAATAAAATAAATTCAACATAAAAATATACTCTCTCTGTCCTTGAAAAGTATGCACCATTTTCTGCAAGTGGATTAATAAAATATGTCGGAGGGTATTTAGGGGAATTGTGAGGTCCGTGTATCAATAAATTGATTGTTTATACTTTATGATAAGTATGCATAGAAACATTACCATAAACAATCACTTTATTTATAAACGGACCTTATAAGACCCCTAAATACCCACCGACACATTGCATTAAACGACGTGCAGAAAATGGTGCATACTTTTCATGGAAAGAGAGAGTATGCTATACCTAAATATACGAATTTACCTCTTAATTTTCATTAATGGTAACTTGATGATTGGATTAGATTGGGTGGGTGGGAGGAGTAGAAACTGAGTTGCTCATGAACCTGAGTGCATAATCGGTCCTTCTATGGGGCAATGAGTCGATCAATTCAAGCCCCAACACTTTTTAAATTTTTAAGGGCCCATTTTTTTGTAATTAATATATACATATAAATATTAAATATATGTTAAATAGTGCAATCTAATTTACTGGTTAATTCTTATTTAGTGTATATCACTCATCAATGTTCAAATTATCTTAGTTTCAAAATCTAAAAGTGTTTTTCTTTATATATTATATCACACAAGCAATTTTTTGAAAAGCATAAATATATATATGAGAGACTTTTGTTCAACTAGAGGCTGCAAAGTGATAATAATGAAAATTTATTGAGGTCTTATAAGTATCTTAAAGTTTTTTCACGACACAAAATTATTTTTCTGACAGTGAAGATAATGATTGGCTTTTGGAGTTATTTTTTTTAAAGTTCTTTTTACCAAATAAAATAATCTCAGACAAGCGATGTGGGGAATTATTTGAAGAAAATGGATGGTTGTTGTCCAATTCTTACATGGCTTATAAGATCTTATCGACAATATCAAGTACAGTAATAAAAACAAAAATTTATGTGTAAAACTTGAAGCTCATTAAAACTTCGTCATACCGTCCAATTTGAGAGACAAACTATTTAGCAACTCTAATATTCTCACTTGATTAATATAGTTACCCCTAAAATTGTTAAATGAGTTGTGTTAATTTAATTATTTGGAACATTATTGTCGATCATTTTAAGTGTAATAATATATTTTGTAAATTATGCATTGTTAATTCTTAAAAATGATTTTATGTTATATAATAAAAAATGTGAATGCAGAAGTCTCATTTTAAAGTTCGGATCAGACCTAAATATTGCTAAAACCCGACCCTCATCGGGTGGATACTGAAATTTAAGGGGTCTCGCAAGGGTGCTTGGCCCAACAATAGCAACGTCATTGCCATGGGTAACAATTATTGGGAATTTTCCAACGCGTTCGGGGGGTGAATTCTCGTGGAGTAGGAATAGGAATTCCCCCTCATTGACATTCGTACCTTAGCTTTTAATTCATGAGTCACTTTTGTATCATCAAATTTAAGAAAATGAATGCATAACAAAGTGGATATTTCTCCCTAGTACCTTAGCTTTTAGTTCATGAGTCAGCCTTGTGTCACCAAAATTTAAAGATTAATGCATAGTAAATTTTATATTTTCTTCCTACCTTAATTTTTAGTTTATGAGTCAGCTTTGCGTCACCAAAATTTAAAGATGAATACATCGCAAAGTTGATATTTCTGATTCTGTCCCATATTTTCTTCTGATTTTATTTTTGTTTCTACTCGTGAATTAAATCACATGCATCTAATAAAATAATACCCAATGTTTATTTACAAAATAACGGAACTTTTAAATATTGAAGAATAAAACATTTTGATACATGACATTGATATTGATATTGACATTGACATGTGAAGAGACTTTTTTTGTGTCAACGTGTCGAGAAAAAAAATGATCTACTTAGGTGACACTTAAGAATAGAATATTAACATATCATACTTAAGTGACATTTGGTATGAAAAAAATTCAATGAAAAACAAGGAAAAAAATCATTTACAACAAAATTGTCTCTCCTAATTAACTAACATAATAATTACTCTATTAGTCACCTTTTATTATAACGAGATATAAGAAAGATACGTAAATAAAAATTAACGAATATGAAATTTAGGTGATTTACTAACGTTGTTTTAGCTATGTCCACAAACAAAAGAGAGGATCCAGATTCCCGATCAGTCAGCGCAAGGTTCAAAATATTTTACGATGGAGTTGTGTCAAAATCGATTGCTAGGTCGTTTTACTCTAGGAACGACTAAACAAATACATGAATTTGAGTGATACCTATTTTTTAAATTTTAATCGAGTTGTATAAAGTAATCTAGAATAGTCGGAGCATGGTTGGAGACATGATGGAGATTTGCTAAAATGATATTTTTTTTATCATAGTTTTGTGATGGAGCTGTTGCGGAATCGCTTTTTAGGTCGTTTTACCTTAAGAACGATGAAAATTATACATGAAATAAGTGACGTCCATTTTTCAAACTTTTATTGAGCGTTGACAAGTACTATTGAAATGTCAGAGCACGGTCGGAGACAGGACGAACGTTTGCTAAAATAGAATTTTTATTCAAATTTTTTCGATGGTTCTTCTTCTTATCATATTCTTAATTGTAGTTCATACTTATTATCTATCCCCCAAATATCTCTTCCCTTATATTCATTTTCTCTCACGCAATCTCATCTTTTAAAAGGTAAGGTAAAACATCTGTGATATTTTTTTTTTTTGAATTGTTAGAAAATAAATTTATTAAAGGTAAGATGAAATATGAGTAATTTTTTAGGGGGTTTGAGATATAGGATAATAGAGAAATAAGGTGAAATATATGTAGAACATCAAATAATTTAAAACATAAATTCTACTCTAAAACATCATTCACTTTGAATCGAAGGAGTAAAATAATTAAAAATTAAACTTCATCGCGCTTCAATATTTTAAAAACAACATCGTGTGAGTAGCTAGATATATAAATTAAATGTTGAAGATTTTTTAATTTATAAAACGATATACTTGCAGCTCCATTTGTTCCCACGGGAAGCTTGTTATATGTATATTAGTGAATGGAATTGGACTCAAAATTAGTACACAGTTTGCCCAAAAAGGAAACAACGCATGCAGAATGGAGCATGAAGTGAATTAAGGAAGGATATAGATAATCGTCCCACATCGAATGGCTCTAAGGTACGGGCAATGGAAAAGGGAGAATAAAAAGAGAAGCGCGTTACTGGAAAAAGCATACCTTTCTCGGCCTTTTGGCTAAGATCAAGTGTAGTATCTGTTCTTATCAGTTTAATATCTGATATGTGGGCCATCGGCTCACACGATATTAAATTAATTTCTTGAGGGGGAGAGCCCGTCACGGCAGCTTGCTGCTGGGGCTCTCGAGTGTCGCCTTGGTGTTGCACTACTACCAGGGCCCGGCGCACCCTACCCAATTCATAGTTAAAGATTAATTTAGGGGTATATATTTTGGCGAACTATGTTACATCCAACTTAAATCCTACTATACATTTTCTATATTAAAGAGAGCTAGCGTCTAATGTTGGATTTTCCGCTATTTGGCTTTACTATGGACCTTATATCAAATTGCAATAGTGTTCCTCCTCTTGAATGAATTATAAAAAAGGTTAAAATTAAAATTATTTTTATCAATAAATCAATTAATATGTAACGATTATATTGTATATATGTGAGTATTAGGAATTTTTAGGTTCGTATATTTAGGGTGGTTGGAAAAAGAAGACAAAATATTTTCGAGCTTGGAGAAGGACAATAATTTTAAAAAGTGGTAAATGTAGGACAATTGAACCCAAAATTAGCTTTGATTGGGCTAAATTAGCTCGTGTCTGACACGTGATGGTCCGATTTCAAGTTTCTTGCCCTGTTTTTTGCATGTTATGTAATTTATGTCTCTCTCTTTTTCAATTAAGAGTCCTTGTCTTTGTGTCTTTTTTTTTTTTTGCAATGTAAGATCTTTATTTATTTTTTATTTTTAAAATTGTAGCACTTGTATTGAAATTTATTACCGAAATTAAACTGATTTATTTGCCACATCATAAATATATAATAGCAACATCTTTTCCATATATAGTTTAGGCGTCATTTTGTCTTGACCGTTGATCGTTTTTTATACTTCTTATAGTGGTCGTTGGATCAATTTCTTGATTTGATATGGAATGAGTTTTATTGTTGCATTTGCATCATTTTAATATAATTGCTAGGATTGGTTATTTCCCTTGGGTTAATGCTTGAGTTTTGGGACCGTTACACTTTTTTTTACCTATATATATGTATGTTCATTATTCATCTACATCATTGCTTATTTTTTCATTTTTTTTTCTTGCAGGAAAATTATCTTTATTGAAGCATTTTGAAATATTTGGGAGGTCAATGATGATGTAGATGCTTTGTATTTTCAATTTTTTGGTGTTTAGAGAGTTTATGAACAATCTTAAGATTATATGTATCTATAGGTGCATAGTTTCATTTGTTTATTCTTGCAGATTTCAGGCTATGCCGCTGCCTCACGCATCGTGGCCTCCGCTAAAAAATTCTACGACACGAACACGATGGTCGTCGTCCTCATAGCGATCTTCCATGGACCCGCTTACGTCTCAAGAGAATATGATAACATCGTGATTTTGAAACTCACCGGAGGATTGTGAATTATTATGCATATTGGTGAAGAACGGTTATGGAATGAGGAGGGAGAAGTGCATGATGATGACTAATTCCACTTTGAAGATAAATATTTGATTTGATTCAATTGTATTCATTGTTAACTTATTTGTATTCATTAGACATTTCTCTCTCCATATTGTAGCAATTTTAAATTAGAATATTTTGCACAATAATATTAATTTATATTTTATTGCCACTAGATTGTTATTATTTAATATATCTAATTATCTAATATATATATATTATAGTGATAGATAATATCTTATACTCCCTCCGTCCCCTAATAATATTCACACTTGTGTGGGCATAGGTTTTAAGAAAAACTGTTTTATTGACTTTTTGAACCAATGAATGAAGAGTATTTTGAATTAAAGTAGGTAGTGTGAGAGTGTTTTATTTCCTTTTGGGGGGTGTGAATAATATTGTGGGACATCCTAAATAAGAAAGTGTGAATATTAAGAGGGGACGGAGGGAGTAATTATTATTTATGTTGGCCGGTTATGTTAATGAATGAGAAATATATAGTCAGAAATTAATGCATGTATTATGCACATTATTTAACATCATTATGCATATATAATGTAGTTTTGTGAGCTTATCAATTGTATACTTAAAATTCTTTACCTTCGTTATTCTTTCATTATTAGTTAATAGAGTGTAACATAACAAGTAATTTAAAAAGATATATCACAATTTCTCAATTTATATAAAGTAATTTTATAATTTAGTTACATATCTCCTAAGTTTAAACGTCTTAATTATTTTCCATCAATTTTGCAAATCCCAATAAGAAAGATTATTTAAAACTTAATTTGAAATATTATATTGTCATGGTATGATGACTATCTTAGTTAGATAATTCATAGATTAATGTCTTAATTATTTTTCATAAATATTGTAAAGAGTAAGTGTTGTGTAAGACTGTCTCATAGTATAAGACTAATACTATTTAATCTGATTTTAACTTAAAATGTGTCACTTATCAATTAAAAAATTGTCACTTTTAAAAAGTAATAATTTTTTTTTTATTAAAAGTGATTTATCACTTATCTTTAAAAATATTATCACATTGTATTATAATCCTATCACTTTTTTTTTTTAATTTCATCGGTCTTACACATATCATAGTTGATCACCTAAATTTTAATTTAGACAATTATATTTATAAATAAATCATGAAATACTCATCTCTTAACTTTTTTGTTTTAATTTAATTTTAATTTATGGAATGTTGTAATTTTTTATGACCCACATAAATGTCGAATAATCATATTATAAATTCCACATTAATTATAGTAGATGTTAATCCCTTAAGGGCCTTAACTTTTGGGCTAATAGTAAATCCCTTAAAATTGGTCCGTACTGTATGGTTATCATTGCAAGTACTTAAGTATATAATTGTGCAATCAAGGTAATACAAAATTTAATTTTAATTTTTTTTGTTAATTAATTAATTATTAAAAAAAGTAGAACACACGTGATTTTTTTCATAATTATAAGTTTAAAACTTCGATTACTGCAACATTCAAGTTTATATAACAAAAAAGATAACAATGAAATTTTGATTGTATTAAAAAATATTTGAAACAATGTGTGGTTATATTCAAATTCATACTAAATTAGAATATTTAAATAGTTTTAGTAAATTTTGTGATTTTTAATAAGAATTCGTAGTCTAACTATTAATTCAAGTAATTATGGAATTTTTTATAAATAAAACACTTTTACTTTTATATTATATCAATTGTTCGAATAATTTTCATTGATAATTAGAATTTGATATTACAATATAAATGTTAGGTGAATTTGAAATTAAAATCATAAATCATAATCATATCATCTATAATATATCATCATAAAGAAGGGATGACGGACGCAGTGTGATGAAGAAAGGTTTTGTTTTGGACAATCGTTTTGTTGTTCCACACAACATGTACCTTCTTTTGAAATATGGAGCTCACATAAATGTTGAATGGTGCAATCAATCACACGCTATTAAATATTTATTTAAGTATATCAACAAGGGTCATGATCGTGTCACTGCTACTTTTGTTGAAAATTCTGGTGATTCTGGTAATTCGGTTAATATTGATGAGATTAAGATGTTCTATGAATGTAGATGCATTTCTCCTTGTGAAGCTGTTTGGAGAATTTTTTATTTTTAAATTAATTATAGGTATCCATCAGTTGAGCGTTTGAGATTTCATCTTCCAAATCAGCAGAACATTATATTTAGGGATTCAAATTCTTTGAACTCTGTAGTGGATAAACCGAGTGTGAAGAGTAGTATGTTTTTAGCTTGGTTTAAGCTTAATTCTGTTTCTGCTAAAGCCAAAAAAATTGACATATGTTGAAATACCACAATTTTTTGTTTGGAACCTAAAAGATAGAAAGTGGGTCGAGAGGCAGAGAGGATTTGATGTTGGTCGTATTGCTTATGCTCCATCTGGAACTGGTGAGGCCTATTATTTGAGAATTTTATTGAATGTTGTTATTGGACCAGAATCTTTTGAAGAGATAAGGACGTTTAATAATATTGTTTATCCAATCTTTTGTGATGCCTGTTTTGCTCGTGGATTATTGGATGATGATAGAGAATATGTAGATGGTTTTGAGCAGGCTAGCCAATGGGCTTATGCGTCATCTATGAGATCCCTCTTTGTTACCCTGCTTACGTCTGGATCTCTTAGTAATCCTCTCAACATTTGGAATAGGTGTTGGCAATATCTTTCGGATGATATTTTGTACAAACGACATAGGATTAGGCATTATCCAGGTATTTTTAAAATTTACCAATTAAATTTTATAGTGTATAAATTTTTTCACTATTAAACTGTTATATATGGTTTTAGTTGTGTTTTGATGTCTTTGTATCAATAATATTGTTACTTTGCTTAACTAAGTTTAAGAATTAACATACAATACCATTTTAATTATTTTTATGATGTATAAAAAATAATTAGTTTATATTTATAAATAAATGTGACACTTAAATTCTCTGTATTCTTTTTTTCCATTACATATAATTTCAAATTCACAAAATATAAGTATACATTTATTTTTTATATTAAAAGTGAAAAAACCTTTTTGGTGCAAGTACTTTGTAATTGAAGTTAATGTAATTTTTTTTTATCCATTTTGTAGAATTAAGGATGTCTGAAGCTGAAATTAAGAATTGTTGTCTATTGGAGGTAGACAATTTATTGCGTTTGCTTGGTAAAAGTTTGAGTGATATTGATGTGATGCCCGTACCTGTTGATGATGGTAGCATAGCATCCCGTAATAGGATGGTTATGTCGGAGTTATCGTATAATAAGGCTGAACTCCGAGTTGAGTTTGAGTTATTATTAGGTAAATTGAATGATGAACAACACAATGTTTATGATTCAATTCATGCATCACTTAGTTCTGCTGTAGGTGGTGTTTTTTGTGTGTACGGTTATGGTGGAACTGGTAAAACATTTTTGTGGAGGACCTTATCTGCAGGGCTGAGATCTGAAGGAAATATAGTATTAAATGTTGCATCGAGTGGTATTGCATCGCTTCTCCTTCCTAGTGGGCGCATTGCGCATTCAAGGTTTTGTATTCCTATAAATTGTCTCGAAGATTCAACTTGCAACATTAAACAGGGTACTCATCTTGCTGAGCTTTTGATCAAGTGCATTTTAATAATATGGGATGAAGCCCATATGGTTCATAGACATTGTATTGAAGATTGGACACTTCGTTAAGGGATATAATGCAATTATCTAATCCTGATAGTATTCATTTTGTTGGGAAAATAGGGGTGCCCGGAATCTATTCGGGTTGAACTTTAAATACGAATTTAAATACAATTATTACTAGCATGAATTAATCCTAATTAATTCAAATAATAATTCCAACAACTAATTATCATCATGCATGTTAAATTAATTTCACATATTTAACTAGGCGGAATTAAACAAGTAAATATGCGATTAACGTACCTCTCGTAGTAATGGCCTTTGGATATACGGGACACTTGTAATCTCGTTCTATCAACCCAAAGCCTTCTCAAGTATTTCCCTTTTCACCTCACTTGATCGCCGGTGGGAGACGCTTTCAAGCAATTTAATAAACTAAGGAAAAAGAAAAATATCTATGCTTCTTGATTTTTCCAACACATGGAATTATGTACTTGGAGATGAAATAATCATCTCCTATTTATAAAGGGTAGTGGCCGATTTTTTTCCTTGTGGATATGGGCTTGGAAAAAATCTTTTCTTAGACTCTAAGAAATCTTGAATATATCCCATATATTCTTTTCTCCATAATAAAATATTCCACAAAAATCTCACACCCTTAAATAAATATGATGTTTTCGAAAATTCCATAGAGAAAATCCAAGATTTGGATCTTCTTGAATATATGAGATATTCTTGTATTCCTAGAATACATATCTTGCATAATATCTTTCCAAGAAAATCAACAAAATCTTTTTCCTCCTTATCATGTAATTTTCGAAAATTAAAGAGAAAAATCAGCATATTATTTTCTTTTATTTTAATCACCTTATCATTATTGGGCTACTTAATTGGGCTACTTGATGGGCCTTAAGGAGAATTAAGATTGGACCTCCTAATGGACTTCTGAATTTCAATATTGAGCCCCAATATAATTCAGCCCATTAATATTAATTATTACCACTAATAAATTAATATTGCACTATCCATCTTAATCCATATTACGATAATATGGGCTCCCGGTTATTATTTCCCGCGTTTAAGATTATCAAGTCCATTAATTAATTAAGCTTCTGAATAGCTCTAAATTAATTAATATATTTCACCTTGGAGTAAAGACAGCTCAACATTATTATTCGTACCGAATAAACTAATTCTTCACTTGCAAGATTTGGTACAATAAAACTTCTGAGCCCACCAAGGGGACTAATCACACGAGCCGTACTCGCACGCGTTTCTCCGTATTAAATCTTAGCAACCATCGTATGATTAATATTACTGCCCAAGACACAAAGTTCGAAGTCACAATGATTCTCACCCAACATGAATCAAAGCAGTAACTACTAAGCACACACGGTCCTATTTAAGTGACGGAGATTAAGAAATCAACAACCACTGAGGTCTAATTCTTCACCTTTCAGAACAGAAGAATTTATCCTCGCTGTA
Source organism: Ballota nigra (assembly GCA_947034835.1). Taxonomy (NCBI): domain Eukaryota; kingdom Viridiplantae; phylum Streptophyta; class Magnoliopsida; order Lamiales; family Lamiaceae; genus Ballota; species Ballota nigra. The sequence continues at coordinate 89,500,910 of OX344720.1, read as the reverse complement.
GGACCTCTTCAACACATACTAAATGTGCTAGTGCAATCTCTTAGTCAAGACAGACCAATCTGAGCCTTACACATCGACCTTTCACGGTGGTTTGTTCAATTCCACCTAGGTCGTGAAAATATACGTTTAGTTACAAGTAAACTGTTAATGTCGTCTTCCGTGATCGGGTATCACCACATTAACTACCATGTAACACGTACTATATATTGAACGGTTTGCAATAGAAATTCAACATTCAATCATAACTAAAGCAAATGCGATAAAAGAATTATTCTCATAAAACGAGTGTTTGATACACGAGTTATACAAAGTAAAAGCATACTTTCACGTATAACTCCAACAATCTCTCACTTATACTTAAAGTCTGCTTTTAGTATACATCACGCATGTCTTAGTGTAGTAGCTCTCCGTGACATCTCATGTCAACCTACACTAACCTAATAATTCCTCCCACTTATACTTAAAGCAGATTGGCAATCGTCTTGACTCCCATTCCATCCACATGTCTCTCGAATGTACTCTGAGGCAGACCCTTTGTGAATGGATCAGCTAGGTTGTCACCCGACGCTATCTTTGCCACCTCTATATCTCCTCTCTTAACGATTTCTCGTATCAGATGGTATTTTCTTTCTATGTGTTTGCTGGCCTTGTGGGCTCTCGGTTCCTTTGAATTTGCAACTGCTCCGGCATTTTCACAAAAGACAGTTATCTTGTCGGGCAAATTCGGAACAACGTCCAAGTCCACTAAGAAGTTCTTGAGCCAAACTGCCTCTTTCGCTGCTTCACAAGCAGCTACATACTCGGCTTCCATGGTCGAATCGGCGATGCATTTCTGCTTAACGCTTCTCCATGAAATGACTCCTCCTCCCATGCAAAACACACTACCCGAGGTTGACTTTCTTGAGTCTATGTCTGATTGGAAATCCGAGTCCGTGTATCCTACGGGAACTAGACTATCTGACTGGTAAATCAGCATCCGCTCCCGAGTTCTTTTCAGATACCTCAAGATGCACTTTACGACAGTCCAATGGTCTTTCCCGGGATTACTTTGATATCTTGCCACCATGCCCACGGCAAAGCAGATATCTGGTCTCGTACACAGCATTGCATACATAAGGCTTCCTACGGCCGAAGCGTACGGAACACCTTTCATGTCATCTATCTCCGCTTGCGTCTTAGGGCTCATTTCTTTCGATAGATGGATTCCGTGCCTAAAAGGTACAAAACCTTTCTTGGAATCTTGCATGCTAAAACGCTTCAAAACAGTGTCAATGTATGAAGCTTGCGATAAGCCCAACATCCTCTTCTTGCGATCGCGAGTGATTTTGATCCCAAGGATGTGACCGGCTTCCCCTAAGTCCTTCATATCAAATTGTTTTGACAGCCATACCTTTATGTCTGACAATACCTTTACATTGTTTCCAATGAGCAGAATATCGTCTACGTATAATACTAAGAATACCACCGCAGTTCCGTCACGCTTCTTATACACACAACTTTCGAACTCGTTTTGATCAAACCCATAAGACTTAATCACTTGATCAAAACACTGGTTCCAAGTACGCGATGCTTGCTTAAGTCCGTAAATGGATCTCTTGAGCTTGCATACGAGATTCTCTTGGCCTTTTTCAATGAAACCTTTGGGCTGTTGCATATAGATATCTATGCCGTCAAGACTTCCATTAAGGATAGCCGTCTTGACATCCATTTGCCAGATCTCGTAATCTAGGTGCGCAGCGATCGACAAGAGAATACGGATGGACTTAAGCATAGCTACAGGCGAAAAGGTTTCCTCATAATCGATCCCTTCTTTCTGAGTATACCCTTTGGCCACAAGCCTTGCTTTGAAGGTTTCAACCCTTCCGTCCGGTCCTCTTTTCCTCTTGTACACCCACTTGCATCCAATGGGTTCTACCCCACTGGGTGGCTCGACCAACTCCCACACTTGATTATGATCCATCGAACCCATCTCGGCTTCCATTGCTGTTTGCCATGACTCCGCGTCCTTGTCTTGGATTGCCTCATCGTACGTCCATGGGTCTGATTCAACACCGGGAACCAAATCCGAAGATTCTCCTATCCCCATGAATCTCTCAGGTTGCCTAGGAACCCTCCCACTACGACGGGGTTCCGGTTGTGAAGATGTGACGTGTGGTACATCATCTTGTATACTTGGTATCGAGGTTTGACCTCTCAATTCTTCTAAGGTAATTTCACTTTTAGGTTTCCGATTATTCATATAGTCTTCCTCCAAGAATTTAAAGTGTGTACTAATCACGGTCTTTTGATCCTTGGGACTATAGAACATACACCCTTTCGTTCCCGCCGGGTATCCTATAAACAGTCTTAATTCCGAACGTGGATCCAACTTACCGGCTTCCTTGTCTAGCACGTATGCCGGACAACCCCAAATCCGCAAATGTCTTAGACCGGGCTTGCGCCCGGTCCACAATTCCATTGGGGTTTTAGGAACCGATTTGGATGGCACCAAGTTTAGAATATAAGCCACCGTTTCCAAGGCATTACCCCAAAACGACTTGGGTAAATCCGAATAACTCATCATGGATCTGACCATCTCTAAAAGAGTCCGGTTTCTTCGTTCCGCCACACCGTTCTGTTGAGGGGTTCCCGGTGCGGTTAACTGGGATACGATCCCTTCGTCCGATAGGTAGTTCAAGAATTCATCGCTGAGGTATTCGCCTCCACGATCTGATCGTAGAAACTTGATACTCTTTTCCCTATGTTTCTCGGCTTCGGCCTTAAACTCTTTAAACTTTTCAAAAGTTTCAGACTTATGCCGCATAAGGAAAATGTACCCATATCTTGAGTAATCGCCAATGAAGGTAACGAAATACTCATACCCCATTCTCGCTTTGATCGTCATTGGACCACACACATCGGTATGAACGAGTTCTAACACTTCCGTGGCTCTATTCCCCTTGGCTCCAAATGCCCTCTTGGTCATCTTACCCTCTAAACAGGATTCACAAGTTGGAAACGGCTCGACTTGGAGTGATTCCAAGGATCCGTCTTTCACCAATCTCTCTATCCGCTTTAGATTAATATGACCTAGTCTAAGATGCCATAGAAGTGTTTCGTTCATCTCCGAAGAACGCTTTCTTTTATTGCTCGAAATGATCGACGTGTTATTAGATTCATTATTTGAGTGGTGTGCACACTTAATCGTATAGAGATTGTTTACCAACGTTCCATGACAGATAACATCATTCTTAAAAGAAACAGTAACAACTTTATTAAAAGTAACTGAATATCCATCAAAAAACAACTTAGAAACCGAAATTAAATTCTTCCTAAAGTTTGGAACGTATAAAACATCTCTTAAAATTAAAACTCTATCTTCAAAAGATAGGTGCACTACTCCCACTGCTTCGGCTGCCACTCTCATAGCATCGCCCAAAGTGATGGTGATCTCATTCTTGCTAAGTCGCCGGGTTAGCTGGAACCCCTGAAGAGTGAAACAAATATGATCAGTTGCCCCGGTATCCACTACCCAAACGTGGGCAGCATACGCCGCAACATATGTTTCAACGACTAAAGCATGAGACTTACCTTTCTTTACCGCCTTCTTAGGCTTAGAACATGTAGACCTCCAATGTCCTCTTTCCCCGCAATTGAAGCACTTACTCTTACCGGGTATCTTTACGCCGTACGGCTTGAAAGCTCTTTTCTTGCCTCCCAAAGTGAGTCTACTGGTTTGGTTCCGATCAACCACCTCTTTCTCAATCTCACCTTCCATTGGCCTAGATTTCGAGAAAAGGCTCTTGATCACCAAAGCCTCGTCCCTACTCCCCAAGTATGACTCCACCGTTATCAGTGCTTTGAGCAGGGTATCCAAAGTGAACTTGTGTTCAGATAACACGTATTCACAAAAGAACCCATCAAAACTACTCGATAGCTTTAGGAGTATGGAATCGATTTGACTTTCTTCACTTTGTCCGGCACCAAGAAACTCGAGTTTCTCAAACTCACGCCTAAAATTGAGAACATGATCCCTTACGGGTGTTCCCTTCACCATTTCCTTCGTGAGCTTCTCACGAATGGTGAACAGATTCGCCATGGGGTTCTGATGTTGAAACATCTCTTCAAGGCTATTCATGATATCAACAGCCGCTTCAATGCCTTCATGAATGCGCCTCAAATCCTCAGACATAAATGTCAAGATGATGTGCTTCATGTGCTCATTGGAATGCTTCCAATCATCGAATATCGCCTTTTCCCCATTACTTGACTTATCATTAGGTTTCTTGGGTACGTCAACGCTAAATATCCAATAGTGTTCTTGCGCAGGAAGGACCATGTTTATATTACGTTTCCAATCAACATAGTTCTCACCAACAAGTTTATTATCTTTAAGTATACTATACAGTGGATTAAAAGGTTGCGACATGATGAACTGAGAATAAAACATACATTCATATCAATATCTTGAAAAATACGAAATTATCACATAAATTTGATCACATCAATCATATTGAAACCTTAAAACAATATAATCATGCATCAGCTAACATCTCGAAACAATTTAAATGCGCCACGAGGGGTGGTCTATACATTTAAACACATTCAAGCGGATTACAAACTTAAAAGTTACAAATCCTTAATTCAAAATTAATAGTTGGCTCCCACTTTGACCACATAGAAACAGACAGGGACTCCGAGGGGAGTAAGTTAATATCAATTTCCTATGCCTAAGTAATAACCATAATTAAATACAGGATTATTATTTCGCTTTGAGCAAGCCACTCGTGGTGAGGGTCAATACCGCCACTAGTAATAATCCACAATCATCCTTTCGGAATTTATTCATGTGAAATCCGTTCTTTTGGCCGATCCGAGAGGGAAATGTATTCCAAAAGAACTTCACAAATAAATAAATTATGGAGGTCAAAATAATCCAATTTTAATATCCGGATTAAAATTGCGATTATAAAAACATACTTAGTAATTTTCGAAAGTAAGGTTTTTCTTGGACAATTAAATTCATGCAAACACATATTAACAAATAATAAAAATTGCACGAAATAAAACATCCATCAAAACAAAATTAAACACATTGGAGCACTCGAATCCAATTGTCACGGTTTAATTTCTTCACGTCTTGATGCGAAAAATCGTCCTTGTTGCTTTCCGACGTTCGTCTCGACGTGCTCCCACTCGAACAGCAACACTTCTTCAAAAACAGCATCGTTTGGGGTTCGGGACGACGTTTAAAATTATACGAAAAAAAACACGAACCGAAAAAATTCCATGGCCTGAGATACAGCGCGCGTCGGCCCACAAAGTGGGCCCGCGCGCTTCCCGGCCCGAGAAGCGCTGAAAAAACGCCCGAGGCGCGCCGAAGCGCAGCCCCGAGGTGCACCCGAGGCGCTGCACAGAAGCGCGCCGAGGCGCTGCCCTGGGCGCCCCGAGGCGCGCGCGCGCCGTGCGCGTGCGCCGTGCACCCCCGTGCGCGGTTTTTTCGCCGTTCGTCCTCGTTTTCTTCACCCCTTCCATGATTTTACCTCCATACACGCGCCACGCTTGCATGCGTCCTCCGGATACGCCGTTTTTAATTCTTCGTTCTTCGTCACGATCGGGTTACAATTTATTTTTACAAAAAAAATAAATACTAGATCTAGACTAGTCTATTACAATGATCGAATCAAAATAAAAACAACTAATCTACTCGTGAATTTTCTCACGAGAAAAACGAATTCGAACGAATCGAATTAAAAACAAAATTAATTCACACGCATGAAATTAACAACATTAAAAACCATGACAATTGGATACCTGCAAAAAAGATCTAACAATTCTACTATCCAATTTCAATTTAATGTTCAACAATTTAAATTCCAATTTAAAATTCAGAGCCCAAAACCGTGGCTCTGATACCAGTTGTTGGGAAAATAGGGGTGCCCGGAATCTATTCGGGTTGAACTTTAAATACGAATTTAAATACAATTATTACTAGCATGAATTAATCCTAATTAATTCAAATAATAATTCCAACAACTAATTATCATCATGCATGTTAAATTAATTTCACATATTTAACTAGGCGGAATTAAACAAGTAAATATGCGATTAACGTACCTCTCGTAGTAATGGCCTTTGGATATACGGGACACTTGTAATCTCGTTCTATCAACCCAAAGTCTTCTCAAGTATTTCCCTTTTCACCTCACTTGATCGCCGGTGGGAGACGCTTTCAAGCAATTTAATAAACTAAGGAAAAAGAAAAATATATATGCTTCTTGATTTTTCCAACACATGGAATTATGTACTTGGAGATGAAATAATCATCTCCTATTTATAAAGGGTAGTGGCCGATTTTTTTCCTTGTGGATATGGGCTTGGAAAAAATCTTTTCTTAGACTCTAAGAAATCTTGAATATATCCCATATATTCTTTTCTCCATAATAAAATATTCCACAAAAATCTCACACCCTTAAATAAATATGATGTTTTCGAAAATTCCATAGAGAAAATCCAAGATTTGGATCTTCTTGAATATATGAGATATTCTTGTATTCCTAGAATACATATCTTGCATAATATCTTTCCAAGAAAATCAACAAAATCTTTTTCCTCCTTATCATGTAATTTTCGAAAATTAAAGAGAAAAATCAGCATATTATTTTCTTTTATTTTAATCACCTTATCATTATTGGGCTACTTAATTGGGCTACTTGAGGGGCCTTAAGGAGAATTAAGATTGGACCTCCTAATGGACTTCTGAATTTCAATATTGAGCCCCAATATAATTCAGCCCATTAATATTAATTATTACCACTAATAAATTAATATTGCACTATCCATCTTAATCCATATTACGATAATATGGGCTCCCGGTTATTATTTCCCGCGTTTAAGATTATCAAGTCCATTAATTAATTAAGCTTCTGAATAGCTCTAAATTAATTAATATATTTCACCTTGGAGTAAAGACAGCTCAACATTATTATTCGTTCCGAATAAACTAATTCTTCACTTGCAAGATTTGGTACAATAAAACTTCTGAGCCCACCAAGGGGACTAATCACACGAGCCGTACTCGCACGCGTTTCTCCGTATTAAATCTTAGCAACCATCGTATGATTAATATTACTGCCCAAGACACAAAGTTCGAAGTCACAATGATTCTCACCCAACATGAATCAAAGCAGTAACTACTAAGCACACACGGTCCTATTTAAGTGACGGAGATTAAGAAATCAACAACCACTGAGGTCTAATTCTTCACCTTTCAGAACAGAAGAATTTATCCTCGCTGTAGGACCTCTTCAACACATACTAAATGTGCTAGTGCAATCTCTTAGTCAAGACAGACCAATCTGAGCCTTACACATCGACCTTTCACGGTGGTTTGTTCAATTCCACCTAGGTCGTGAAAATATACGTTTAGTTACAAGTAAACTGTTAATGTCGTCTTCCGTGATCGGGTATCACCACATTAACTACCATGTAACACGTACTATATATTGAACGGTTTGCAATAGAAATTCAACATTCAATCATAACTAAAGCAAATGCGATAAAAGAATTATTCTCATAAAACGAGTGTTTGATACACGAGTTATACAAAGTAAAAGCATACTTTCACGTATAACTCCAACAATCTCTCACTTATACTTAAAGTCTGCTTTTAGTATACATCACGCATGTCTTAGTGTAGTAGCTCTCCGTGACATCTCATGTCAACCTACACTAACCTAATAATTCCTCCCACTTATACTTAAAGCAGATTGGCAATCGTCTTGACTCCCATTCCATCCACATGTCTCTCGAATGTACTCTGAGGCAGACCCTTTGTGAATGGATCAGCTAGGTTGTCACCCGACGCTATCTTTGCCACCTCTATATCTCCTCTCTTAACGATTTCTCGTATCAGATGGTATTTTCTTTCTATGTGTTTGCTGGCCTTGTGGGCTCTCGGTTCCTTTGAATTTGCAACTGCTCCGGCATTTTCACAAAAGACAGTTATCTTGTCGGGCAAATTCGGAACAACGTCCAAGTCCACTAAGAAGTTCTTGAGCCAAACTGCCTCTTTCGCTGCTTCACAAGCAGCTACATACTCGGCTTCCATGGTCGAATCGGCGATGCATTTCTGCTTAACGCTTCTCCATGAAATGACTCCTCCTCCCATGCAAAACACACTACCCGAGGTTGACTTTCTTGAGTCTATGTCTGATTGGAAATCCGAGTCCGTGTATCCTACGGGAACTAGACTATCTGACTGGTAAATCAGCATCCGCTCCCGAGTTCTTTTCAGATACCTCAAGATGCACTTTACGACAGTCCAATGGTCTTTCCCGGGATTACTTTGATATCTTGCCACCATGCCCACGGCAAAGCAGATATCTGGTCTCGTACACAGCATTGCATACATAAGGCTTCCTACGGCCGAAGCGTACGGAACACCTTTCATGTCATCTATCTCCGCTTGCGTCTTAGGGCTCATTTCTTTCGATAGATGGATTCCGTGCCTAAAAGGTACAAAACCTTTCTTGGAATCTTGCATGCTAAAACGCTTCAAAACAGTGTCAATGTATGAAGCTTGCGATAAGCCCAACATCCTCTTCTTGCGATCGCGAGTGATTTTGATCCCAAGGATGTGACCGGCTTCCCCTAAGTCCTTCATATCAAATTGTTTTGACAGCCATACCTTTATGTCTGACAATACCTTTACATTGTTTCCAATGAGCAGAATATCGTCTACGTATAATACTAAGAATACCACCGCAGTTCCGTCACGCTTCTTATACACACAACTTTCGAACTCGTTTTGATCAAACCCATAAGACTTAATCACTTGATCAAAACACTGGTTCCAAGTACGCGATGCTTGCTTAAGTCCGTAAATGGATCTCTTGAGCTTGCATACGAGATTCTCTTGGCCTTTTTCAATGAAACCTTTGGGCTGTTGCATATAGATATCTATGCCGTCAAGACTTCCATTAAGAAAAGCCGTCTTGACATCCATTTGCCAGATCTCGTAATCTAGGTGCGCAGCGATCGACAAGAGAATACGGATGGACTTAAGCATAGCTACAGGCGAAAAGGTTTCCTCATAATCGATCCCTTCTTTCTGAGTATACCCTTTGGCCACAAGCCTTGCTTTGAAGGTTTCAACCCTTCCGTCCGGTCCTCTTTTCCTCTTGTACACCCACTTGCATCCAATGGGTTCTACCCCACTGGGTGGCTCGACCAACTCCCACACTTGATTATGATCCATCGAACCCATCTCGGCTTCCATTGCTGTTTGCCATGACTCCGCGTCCTTGTCTTGGATTGCCTCATCGTACGTCCATGGGTCTGATTCAACACCGGGAACCAAATCCGAAGATTCTCCTATCCCCATGAATCTCTCAGGTTGCCTAGGAACCCTCCCACTACGACGGGGTTCCGGTTGTGAAGATGTGACGTGTGGTACATCATCTTGTATACTTGGTATCGAGGTTTGACCTCTCAATTCTTCTAAGGTAATTTCACTTTTAGGTTTCCGATTATTCATATAGTCTTCCTCCAAGAATTTAAAGTGTGTACTAATCACGGTCTTTTGATCCTTGGGACTATAGAACATACACCCTTTCGTTCCCGCCGGGTATCCTATAAACAGTCTTAATTCCGAACGTGGATCCAACTTACCGGCTTCCTTGTCTAGCACGTATGCCGGACAACCCCAAATCCGCAAATGTCTTAGACCGGGCTTGCGCCCGGTCCACAATTCCATTGGGGTTTTAGGAACCGATTTGGATGGCACCAAGTTTAGAATATAAGCCACCGTTTCCAAGGCATTACCCCAAAACGACTTGGGTAAATCCGAATAACTCATCATGGATCTGACCATCTCTAAAAGAGTCCGGTTTCTTCGTTCCGCCACACCGTTCTGTTGAGGGGTTCCCGGTGCGGTTAACTGGGATACGATCCCTTCGTCCGATAGGTAGTTCAAGAATTCATCGCTGAGGTATTCGCCTCCACGATCTGATCGTAGAAACTTGATACTCTTTTCCCTATGTTTCTCGGCTTCGGCCTTAAACTCTTTAAACTTTTCAAAAGTTTCAGACTTATGCCGCATAAGGAAAATGTACCCATATCTTGAGTAATCGCCAATGAAGGTAACGAAATACTCATACCCCATTCTCGCTTTGATCGTCATTGGACCACACACATCGGTATGAACGAGTTCTAACACTTCCGTGGCTCTATTCCCCTTGGCTCCAAATGCCCTCTTGGTCATCTTACCCTCTAAACAGGATTCACAAGTTGGAAACGGCTCGACTTGGAGTGATTCCAAGGATCCGTCTTTCACCAATCTCTCTATCCGCTTTAGATTAATATGACCTAGTCTAAGATGCCATAGAAGTGTTTCGTTCATCTCCGAAGAACGCTTTCTTTTATTGCTCGAAATGATCGACGTGTTATTAGATTCATTATTTGAGTGGTGTGCACACTTAATCGTATAGAGATTGTTTACCAACGTTCCATGACAGATAACATCATTCTTAAAAGAAACAGTAACAACTTTATTAAAAGTAACTGAATATCCATCAAAAAACAACTTAGAAACCGAAATTAAATTCTTCCTAAAGTTTGGAACGTATAAAACATCTCTTAAAATTAAAACTCTATCTTCAAAAGATAGGTGCACTACTCCCACTGCTTCGGCTGCCACTCTCATAGCATCGCCCAAAGTGATGGTGATCTCATTCTTGCTAAGTCGCCGGGTTAGCTGGAACCCCTGAAGAGTGAAACAAATATGATCAGTTGCCCCGGTATCCACTACCCAAACGTGGGCAGCATACGCCGCAACATATGTTTCAACGACTAAAGCATGAGACTTACCTTTCTTTACCGCCTTCTTAGGCTTAGAACATGTAGACCTCCAATGTCCTCTTTCCCCGCAATTGAAGCACTTACTCTTACCGGGTATCTTTACGCCGTACGGCTTGAAAGCTCTTTTCTTGCCTCCCAAAGTGAGTCTACTGGTTTGGTTCCGATCAACCACCTCTTTCTCAATCTCACCTTCCATTGGCCTAGATTTCGAGAAAAGGCTCTTGATCACCAAAGCCTCGTCCCTACTCCCCAAGTATGACTCCACCGTTATCAGTGCTTTGAGCAGGGTATCCAAAGTGAACTTGTGTTCAGATAACACGTATTCACAAAAGAACCCATCAAAACTACTCGATAGCTTTAGGAGTATGGAATCGATTTGACTTTCTTCACTTTGTCCGGCACCAAGAAACTCGAGTTTCTCAAACTCACGCCTAAAATTGAGAACATGATCCCTTACGGGTGTTCCCTTCACCATTTCCTTCGTGAGCTTCTCACGAATGGTGAACAGATTCGCCATGGGGTTCTGATGTTGAAACATCTCTTCAAGGCTATTCATGATATCAACAGCCGCTTCAATGCCTTCATGAATGCGCCTCAAATCCTCAGACATAAATGTCAAGATGATGTGCTTCATGTGCTCATTGGAATGCTTCCAATCATCGAATATCGCCTTTTCCCCATTACTTGACTTATCATTAGGTTTCTTGGGTACGTCAACGCTAAATATCCAATAGTGTTCTTGCGCAGGAAGGACCATGTTTATATTACGTTTCCAATCAACATAGTTCTCACCAACAAGTTTATTATCTTTAAGTATACTATACAGTGGATTAAAAGGTTGCGACATGATGAACTGAGAATAAAACATACATTCATATCAATATCTTGAAAAATACGAAATTATCACATAAATTTGATCACATCAATCATATTGAAACCTTAAAACAATATAATCATGCATCAGCTAACATCTCGAAACAATTTAAATGCGCCACGAGGGGTGGTCTATACATTTAAACACATTCAAGCGGATTACAAACTTAAAAGTTACAAATCCTTAATTCAAAATTAATAGTTGGCTCCCACTTTGACCACATAGAAACAGACAGGGACTCCGAGGGGAGTAAGTTAATATCAATTTCCTATGCCTAAGTAATAACCATAATTAAATACAGGATTATTATTTCGCTTTGAGCAAGCCACTCGTGGTGAGGGTCAATACCGCCACTAGTAATAATCCACAATCATCCTTTCGGAATTTATTCATGTGAAATCCGTTCTTTTGGCCGATCCGAGAGGGAAATGTATTCCAAAAGAACTTCACAAATAAATAAATTATGGAGGTCAAAATAATCCAATTTTAATATCCGGATTAAAATTGCGATTATAAAAACATACTTAGTAATTTTCGAAAGTAAGGTTTTTCTTGGACAATTAAATTCATGCAAACACATATTAACAAATAATAAAAATTGCACGAAATAAAACATCCATCAAAACAAAATTAAACACATTGGAGCACTCGAATCCAATTGTCACGGTTTAATTTCTTCACGTCTTGATGCGAAAAATCGTCCTTGTTGCTTTCCGACGTTCGTCTCGACGTGCTCCCACTCGAACAGCAACACTTCTTCAAAAACAGCATCGTTTGGGGTTCGGGACGACGTTTAAAATTATACGAAAAAAAACACGAACCGAAAAAATTCCATGGCCTGAGATACAGCGCGCGTCGGCCCACAAAGTGGGCCCGCGCGCTTCCCGGCCCGAGAAGCGCTGAAAAAACGCCCGAGGCGCGCCGAAGCGCAGCCCCGAGGTGCACCCGAGGCGCTGCACAGAAGCGCGCCGAGGCGCTGCCCTGGGCGCCCCGAGGCGCGCGCGCGCCGTGCGCGTGCGCCGTGCACCCCCGTGCGCGGTTTTTTCGCCGTTCGTCCTCGTTTTCTTCACCCCTTCCATGATTTTACCTCCATACACGCGCCACGCTTGCATGCGTCCTCCGGATACGCCGTTTTTAATTCTTCGTTCTTCGTCACGATCGGGTTACAATTTATTTTTACAAAAAAAATAAATACTAGATCTAGACTAGTCTATTACAATGATCGAATCAAAATAAAAACAACTAATCTACTCGTGAATTTTCTCACGAGAAAAACGAATTCGAACGAATCGAATTAAAAACAAAATTAATTCACACGCATGAAATTAACAACATTAAAAACCATGACAATTGGATACCTGCAAAAAAGATCTAACAATTCTACTATCCAATTTCAATTTAATGTTCAACAATTTAAATTCCAATTTAAAATTCAGAGCCCAAAACCGTGGCTCTGATACCAGTTGTTGGGAAAATAGGGGTGCCCGGAATCTATTCGGGTTGAACTTTAAATACGAATTTAAATACAATTATTACTAGCATGAATTAATCCTAATTAATTCAAATAATAATTCCAACAACTAATTATCATCATGCATGTTAAATTAATTTCACATATTTAACTAGGCGGAATTAAACAAGTAAATATGCGATTAACGTACCTCTCGTAGTAATGGCCTTTGGATATACGGGACACTTGTAATCTCGTTCTATCAACCCAAAGTCTTCTCAAGTATTTCCCTTTTCACCTCACTTGATCGCCGGTGGGAGACGCTTTCAAGCAATTTAATAAACTAAGGAAAAAGAAAAATATATATGCTTCTTGATTTTTCCAACACATGGAATTATGTACTTGGAGATGAAATAATCATCTCCTATTTATAAAGGGTAGTGGCCGATTTTTTTCCTTGTGGATATGGGCTTGGAAAAAATCTTTTCTTAGACTCTAAGAAATCTTGAATATATCCCATATATTCTTTTCTCCATAATAAAATATTCCACAAAAATCTCACACCCTTAAATAAATATGATGTTTTCGAAAATTCCATAGAGAAAATCCAAGATTTGGATCTTCTTGAATATATGAGATATTCTTGTATTCCTAGAATACATATCTTGCATAATATCTTTCCAAGAAAATCAACAAAATCTTTTTCCTCCTTATCATGTAATTTTCGAAAATTAAAGAGAAAAATCAGCATATTATTTTCTTTTATTTTAATCACCTTATCATTATTGAGCTACTTAATTGGGCTACTTGAGGGGCCTTAAGGAGAATTAAGATTGGACCTCCTAATGGACTTCTGAATTTCAATATTGAGCCCCAATATAATTCAGCCCATTAATATTAATTATTACCACTAATAAATTAATATTGCACTATCCATCTTAATCCATATTACGATAATATGGGCTCCTGGTTATTATTTTCCGCGTTTAAGATTATCAAGTCCATTAATTAATTAAGCTTCTGAATAGCTCTAAATTAATTAATATATTTCACCTTGGAGTAAAGACAGCTCAACATTATTATTCGTACCGAAGAAACTAATTCTCCACTTGCAAGATTTGGTACAATAAAACTTCTGAGCCCACCAAGGGGACTAATCACACGAGCCATACTCACACGCGTTTCTCCGTATTAAATCTTAGCAACCATCGTATGATTAATATTACTGCCCCAGACACAAAGTTCGAAGTCACAATGATTCTCACCCAACATGAATCAAAGCAGTAACTACTAAGCACACACGGTCCTATTTAAGTGACGGAGATTAAGAAATCAACAACCACTGTGGTCTAATTCTTCACCTTTCAGAACAGAAGAATTTATCCTCGCTATAGGACCTCTTCAACACATACTAAATGTGCTAGTGCAATCTCTTAGTCAAGACAGACCAATCTGAGCCTTACACATCGACCTTTCACGGCGGTTTGTTCAATTCCACCTAGGTCGTGAAAATGTACGTTTAGTTACAAGTAAACTGTTAATGTCGTCTTCCATGATCGGGTATCACCACATTAACTACCATGTAACACGTACTATATATTGAACGGTTTGCAATAGAAATTCAACATTCAATCATAACTAAAGCAAATGCGATAAAAGAATTATTCTCATAAAACGAGTGTTTGATACACGAGTTATACAAAGTAAAAGCATACTTTCACGTATAACTCCAACACATTTGCCCTTTGGTGGGAAAACGATAGTTTTTGGAGGAGATTTTAGACAGATATTACCTGTTTTACCTAAAGGTAAGAGGCAAGATATAGTTCATGCTACTATAAATTCGTCTACTTTATGGAGTTCATGTACTGTGTTGAAGTTGACTAGGAACATGAGATTGGTTAATAGTACTTCTGTCAGTGTTGCCAGTGAAATGAGAGCATTTTCAGAGTGGATTGAATCTATTGGAGATGGAACTATTGGACACCCTACTGATTATGGTTGCGATATAGTTGTACCGGATGATGTTCTTTTGAACGGTGGTGTTGATCCTATATCTGTTATTGTTGATGCTATTTATCCAAATTTTGTGTCCTATATCTGTTATTGTTGATGCTATTTATCCAGATTTTGTGAATTAGATGTACGATCATGATTTTTTTTACAGGACAGGGCAATTTTGGCTCCTACACTTGATTATGTTAAAGCTATAAATGATCACATGGTTTTATTAAATCAGAAAGAGTGTCGGAAGTATTACAGTTCTGGCAGTTTGTGTAGTTCTGATTCTAATTGCGATGTTTTATCAGATGTTCATACTCCTGAATTTCTCAACACTTTGAAGTTCTCAGATGTTCCTGATCATGAACTTAATCTTAAGGTTGACACACCTGTTATGCTATTGAGAAATATTGATCATTCGAGGGGTCTGTGTAATGGAAAAATGTTAGTCTAATTTATTTATAATGCGTGTATATATTTAACAATGAATACTTTTCTATATATTTTTCTTTATTTTTTTTTCTTACAGGTTGGTGATTACTAGGCTTGGGGATAGGGTCATTGAGGCTAAGGTTCTTACTGGTAGTAGTGCTGGAGAACTTGCCATGATACCTCGATTGTCTTTGACTCCATCGGACCCTCGATTGCCTTTCAAATTTACTCGGAGACAATTCTCATTAATTGTTTCATATGCTATGTCAATTAATAAAAGCCAAGGTCAATCGTTTTCACATGTCGGTGTTTTTCTTAAAAAACCCGTCTTTAGTCATGGTCAACTGTATGTTGCTGTGTCAAGGATTACTAGCCGTAAGGGATTAAAAATAATGTTGTGTAATGGTGATGGTTCTGATTGTAAAACTACGAAAAACGTAGTGTTTCGGGATGTGTTTAGAAATGTGTAGTACATCTCATGACATTTATTATTTCTCTGATTGTTTACTGTTGCAATTTTAATGGATATTTATTTTTTTTAGCTATATTTTGCTCTAATTATTATTAATCAAGTATTAGTAATAAATATAATCAATTATAATTTTTTATTTTTTAGTATATTTTGAATTGTGGTTAATATACATATCAAGCTATATGATGATGTTTTACTGTTGCATATTAATTTTTTACTTTATAGGTAGACAAAGTATAGAGTGAAACTGGTTTATACATGAATCACTGAAGGGTATTAGTTGTTTTCACTAAAGAGTATTAGATGAGTGCCCGCGTACTACGCGGGATTCTTGTAAAAATAAATTATATATTATAAAATATTACATTTAAATAAACAAAAAATTAGCATTTCAACATAAAAAATAAAAATAAATCGTCATTATTAGACCCAATAATAATATAAGTCGACCCTCTATTTTAAACAAAAAAAAAGTTATGTTAAATATAATATACTTATATTCAAAGTACGTAAAGATTTATAGATGTGTGCAAAATTCAAATATATGTTATTACATTTTTAATTGGAGAAAATATTAAACATAATCTCGCGTATTAAACATAAGTCAGAAGAAAAATGATATACTAAAAACGATTTGAGAAAAATAAAAATTCAAATATTTAGAATTTTACTTAATTTTTTTTAAACAATAAGAATTCATCAATTAGATGTTATAATTTCAAAAAATCAGAATTTTTAAATTATAATTAATTATTTAATCAATAGAATAAATTAAAATTATAGTGACACAATAGCATCGTTCAGTAACTATGTAAATTAAGTATATACTTCCTGCCTGCCTTCATTTGTGCGGCAGAAATTAAATATTGCGGCAAGCTAGAGTGAACACAAGAATTAATTAATTCGTCCCACAGCGAATGGCTCTAAGGTACGGCCAATGGAAAAGGGAGAATAAAAAGAGAAGCGCGTTACTGGAAAAAGCATACCTTTCTCGGCCTTTTGGCTAAGATCAAGTGTAGTATCTGTTCTTATCAGTTTAATATCTGATATGTGGGCCATCGGCTCACACGATATTAAATTAATTTCTTGAGGGGGAGAGCCCGTCACGGCAGCTTGCTGCTGGGGCTCTTGAGCGTCGCCTTGGTGTTGCACTACTACCAAGGCCCGGCGCACCCCACCCAAATCATAGTTAAATATCCTGCTGTATATTTAATCTGGATTTCCAGGCAAAGAACCGATCGAGTAGTAAAAGATGTGAAAATCGGATATGCCGAAACAAACAACTTTTCTCCCACGTCGGTTAAATACAACAAAATATATATATAAAATTGGTGGAAGATTTAGCTCCATACTTACCTGGACGGGGTCAATGGGCAATCACTAAGGCTCATGGCCTAGGCTGGCGACCTCCATTGCACTTCGGAGGGGCTCCAGCCTAAGGTCGATCCAAGTGGTCGAGCCTACGTCATAATTTGTGTTAGAGGGGGCTTGCGTTCGCGCAGCCCCTGCCCCAATTCCAGTATCATCAGTTTTTTAATCCGCCGAACTTGTAGAGAGAGAGGTGAAATTAATTCATTTAATTATTTCCCTTATAGATAGATGGGAGATGCATTCAAATTCGAATTCATTAAATCGAAAAAACATGAGTGAAAATATATATACTTGGAATTTAGATTTTGATGGAAAACTTTTTATTCTCGGTCTTCAATATATAGAAGGATCATTTCAATGATATTTGATGGCTTTCTCGCCGCGTTGATCTTGCACGCTCCGCAATTATACAAATTTTTGAGAGAAAAAATACGTATCTTATTGTGCAACACGATGCAACCCTCATATCAAATATAATTAATTATAATCTTTCAAATTGCATGAGAAGATCATTCAATGTTAGAACAAAATGCATCTCAACTAAATATTTAAACTAAGTTTGACGGGCCTTCCTTAAAAGAAATAACCCTCCAAAAAAAGGCGTATGCTGCTTGAATTGCGGTGCGCACACGGTATTCTTTAGTAAAAGGCGAAAGAATAGTTCACTTTCGTAGTGCAGCGTGTGGAAGACTTTAAAGTCGTTGTATCTTGGGGGCGATTGCCATGGAACCGTATTGCACCCGGGTACGGGGCAATATCGTCTTACGAAGAGCGAGTTTAACTCGTGCCTCGACTTTCTAATAAAAAAAAGAAGTTTTAATGGGCAACCTTTTTCTAATAAGAGCGAGTTGTTAATGAATTGTTTTTTACCAATAAAAAAAGAAGTGTTAATGGGCAACCTTTTTCTTGATGCGATAATACAAGAAAATTTATAAGAAATTCAAGCGAAGGCCGTGGATTTTGTTGGGTGGTAAGGGATTTGGGGGATTTTCCGGTTCTTGATTCAACACTCCCTTTGGACTTAATACTGAAATTAGATATTGAAGATGAGATGATATATATATTTGGTATTCCATAAATTTAGAGGGTGTTTAGCTGAGCTTTTAAGCTCCTTAAAACATCCTATAAGTTGTTTAAGAGCTTATAAATACTACTAATGTGTTCGGCAAAATAAGATGTTTAACAACTTATAAGATTATAAAATAAGCTCCTAACATCTTATAAGCTGTAAAAAAATAAGTTGAGATTTTCCAACTTATTTTTCTAACCACCTCCACCCCAAAAAACCAACCACCTCACCCTGAAATCACCCCACCCCTCCTCAACCCCCACCCCCACCCACCCTACCTTATGATAAGAAATAGAAAAAAAATTAATTATATAAATTTAAAAAATATTTGTTATAAATTATCAAAGATCTTATAAGTTGTATTAGCCAAACACTTTGACAACTTATAAACTACTTAAAAATTAAATCTTATAAGTTTTTAAAACAACTTATAAGATGGTAGAGCTTATAAGATGTTTCAGATAAGCTTAGCCAAACACCATCTTAATGGAGACCCAAAATGGAATTTTATGGAATTTTTACACCTAAATTAATTTGTAGGAACAAATTGCACCAGTCAATATCTGCGTGAATCACTTTGTATCAAGTATCATATTATCATTATTACCTTTGGTATTTGTTGTTGATAAAAAGTTTTTGCATCGCTGTGCCCAGATTTAATTTATCCTCACGTTTAATTAAAGAAGTCATATCAGAAGATGTTATTCCATTAAGATCTTTAAAATGGTTTATTAGATGGAATTGAATTTTTTCTCAAAAAGCGAGTCAAAATTTAGAAGTGGGTTGAGCTAGCCGTCAATGGTGCAGAATCCTTATTTAAAAAATATTTAATTTTACATTAGAAGACATTGGCTTTCCATTAATTTCATTTCAAATTTTTTTCAAGAAATTTTCATTTCTTGGTTGAAGGTTGATAAAGGAGTTATACAACAATTGAGCTTCTTCGATCAAAGAAATGGAAGCTTCCAGGAAAAATAGAAATCATTGTTTGTTTTTCTAAGAAAACAAAACGGAACAATCGATCGATATATAAACCGAGGAGATCTTAATTCATTAGAAAAAACAAGAAATTAAAACTATAAAATTAAATTGTTCAAAACTTAGCAAACAATGATAATTTTTTTTTAAAGAAATATCTTAAATAAAATGGAAAATCTTATTTAATTATTACGCTTCAAGTTATTGAGTTTGATTTGTTGAACGTTGATTGTATAGAATTTTCTTTTAACGAAATGGAAATTTATTGTCGATCAATTTGTTAACTCCAAGAGATTGAGTCAGCTTCATATATATGTGAATCAGAACTGATTCCGACCCTCTCTGAAGCCTCTGACCATTAATTTTAATTTTTTTTAAGTATAATTATCATATATCTTTACTTTCATATCATAAATTCATGCCGCAGATAAACAATTCACTCATGCGAGGTATTTAATAAAAGCAAGAAAACCACACATAGTAAAATCAACTCATGTAGCATGCATGTAGATAAACAATTTATTCATATAAAACATTTAATAAAGACAATTAATAGAATCAACTCATGTACCATTGACTTGAAGCGATTTTACTAACTTCTACTAGTCGCTCACCCGCAAGCGAACGGGTTCACTGCAGTATTAGCAAGTATAACGACCAAGTATATTGAACCCAAGGGACAGTGTATATGCGAATAGATCCCTGAAGATCTACGCGTCGTAGTTAATATGAGTGTGTTGTTTTTGGATTTTTTTTTTGAAATATTAATTAAACTAAAATAAGCTAAGTAAACTAAAATACTAAAGAAGACGAATTAACTACGGGTTGTTGGTCTTGCCCCGCCTTGTTGGCACCACTGTAGAAGAATGCCATAATATCTCCCTCATTGTACCCATGCTGCGGGCACTCAATCAACATGTTTGAGTATCTTTCCCAAGCTTGACGTAGGTCCTCTCCTGACTTTTGGCGGAAAGAAGATATCTCAATTCTTGCTTTTATTGTCCTTGATGGAGGGTAGAATTGCTCGAGGAACAGACGCTCGAGCTCAGCCCATGTGGTAATACCTCCCTGTGGAAGCGTATTATCGTACCACTCTTTAGCTATTCCCGTCAATGAGAATGGGAACAGCCTAAGCCTCTTGGCATCTTTAGACATGCCATTGTAATTGAAAGTAGAGGCTATCATGAGAAAGCTCCTCAGGTGAGTGTGAGGATTCTCCTTCCCGATCACCCCCTTGAACTGATTCTCGGTTAGCAGCTTTAGAATTCCCGGGGAAATCGAGAAGTTATTTGCCTCAACAGGAGGCAATGCCACTCCATTATAGTACCGATGTGGCTGCGCTGCAAACCTCCCTCGAATAGCCATATTGTGATCTGCGTTCTGGGGCACAGGCTGAGGAGCAACAGGTGGTGCTGGTACTTGTTGAACTGGAGGTGGTTGGTACACAGGTGGTTGGTTGTAAACAGGAGGTGGATGATATGGGTATGTGGATAAGGGTATGGTGGGTATGGGTAATGTTGATATACTGAGTTGTTGAAAGGGTTATTTGGGTTTTGTGGGTAAGCAGGGTTGTTCAGAGGATTATGGACAAAATTCTGAGCTGGATTGATAACGTTTTGTGCACCTGGGTTTTGGCTCTGACTATCCCCTAACGGATCTTGGTTCTTACTGGTGTTGCCACCAGTGCCGTCAACCCGGTTCAACCCCTGGTTAAACTCATTCTCCGCATCTTCCAACTCATTAGTGATGTCCATTGGTTCTTTCCCTAAGTCGGCAGCGTTCATCCTTCTCAAGAAAGCTCGGTTCCTTCTATCTATTGTCTCAGGATCTGCAGGCAACCTCTCTTCGCTCGTATTGCCTTGTGAGCGTGTTTTCATAAACCTGACACACTAGCAGAAGGATCAAAATGCAACTGCCGATTGAATAAAAATAAAAATAAACAGAAAATAAAGCACTCACTACTAACTACTAAGCTATCTACAAGTCCTATTATAAAAAGCATACAACGCCATCCCCGGCAACGGCGCCATTGACTTGAAGCGATTTTACTAACTTCTACTAGTCGCTCATCCGCAAGCGAACGAGTTCACTGTAGTATTAGCAAGTATAACGACCAAGTATATCGAACCCAAGTGACAGTGTATATGCGAATAGATCCCTGAAGATCTACGCGTCGTAGTTAATATGAGTGTGTTGTTTTTGGATTTTTTTTTTGAAATATTAATTAAACTAAAATAAGCTAAGTAAACTAAAATACTAAAGAAGACGAATTAACTACGGGTTGTTTTCAAATGAGAGATGATGATGCTTAAGATAGGAATCCCTACGTATACTAACGGAGCAGGTACATAATCAGAATAAATGTGACACACAAGGAATAACCTAAGTCTAAGAATGCAAGGTGAAAGCTCAAGATTCTAAACCCTAATACTTTACCCTAACACTCGACTTCACTAATCTACTAACAAGTTAATAGATTGTGCTTAATTAATGATACCCTAATTTAACTAAGGTGATGCGGTCGTCCTCCTTCGCTAAACCGGTAGATGAATTAACCCTTTCTAAACCTTCTCGTTAAGACTACTAATTGTTATTGAGTGATGCGGTCGTCCTCTCTCTAACACTTTCATACGAAATTCGAAGGTAAAGTTAAAGTTAATTATAATAATTCATTAATCAAGAGAATTAAAACTAACGTCACAAGTCACCCCAATTACGTACCCACATCCTACTTCTACGAGTTCATCCTACACTAAGCATACAAGGGTTTTAGCCGGACATGGCTTTAACAAACATAAAAGCAATAGAAGAAACAACGAACATAAACATAATGAATTGAACGAAGAAAATAAGAAACATGAACTAGGGTTTTAAAAGAAAATAATTCTAAAAACTGAAATTTAATTAACTAAAATGAAGTTCAAAGCGTTTAAAGTAATCAAGCTAATAAAAAGAAACTAAAAAACGAAAAGAAACTAAGAATTCATACGATAAACCTCAACAAAACGTAAATAAAGCGTGCTCGTCTCTTCTCCTCTTCCTCTCTCTTAAAACTAAGTCTAAAAGTGATTTCTAAAGTTCGGGATCTCGGTCAAAACGTGTTTGGAAGAGGTATATATAGGCACCGGGTCGAAACGGGATCTCATGGTCCGAAAAACGAAATTTGAAAAATAAGCCTCGGAAGCACTTGAGCTGTCCCGGTCGAGCGGGGCGCTCGACCTGCTTTGGTCGAATGATTCATTAGCTCGAACGGGGCGCTCGAGCTGCGTTGCTCGAATGATTCCATAGGTCGAATGAGGCGCTCGAGCTGTGCCCCTCGAGCGGCCAAAACTTTCTGTAAGTTTGGAGCGTTCGACCTACGTTGCTCGAGCGAGGTGCTCGAGTGATTGTGCTCGAATGGTCCTTCCTTCCTTGTAACTAACACTTTTCTTCTCACGTACTAATACCAATCGTATTTCTTTGATATCTTCTCATCCGGGCATCCGTTTGAGTTGATTTAAAGTCCTACGAACTCCATTTTCCGTCCTCGATTCACCTATGAGTATCAAAGAGATAAATTCATCAATGTATAGAAATAGTACTCATTTGGCTCTAAAAACTCAATAAAATTGACCAAAACTAGGGCGTTTCTAGCTATGAATCTTGACAATTTCACGCCTAATCAACCATGCATGTAGATAAAACAATTTACTTGTACGAAATATTTAACAGTAAAAAATTATTATATGTAATATTCTACGGATATAGGATCCGTAGAATAATTCATATTTTAAAAATGCGTGGATTTTGGCCGGGTCGAGTCGAATTTGGTGAATTTTTTCCAAAATCTCGCACAAGTCGAGTTTCAGAATTATCGCTCCTAGTTTGTGATACTATATGGGCAACTGCATGTTACTGAAGGGCAAAATGTGTGTTACTATTAGACTAAATGTTATTTTTTCACCAATTTTAGTGTGTTTTTACTGAAATAATTTTTTTTTTTCATACAGTATAAGAGCAAAATGTGTGTTACTATCTATTCAAATTTTGGTTTTCACAAATATTTAATTATTTTTACAAAATTAATAATTTTTCCATACAATAACACATGTAATGTAGTGAAAAGTGTAATACTATAATAACACAAAATCTTTCTCAATGGATAAATATGTGTTTGCACAAATACATAAAAACACCCTCTCAGGTTGTGTTACCTTACGGACAATCATATGTTACTGTAAAAGCAAATGTGTGTTATTGTTTAGCAAATATGTGTTAATGTTAGAGAAATTGTGTGTTACTGGTGGAAGAAATGTGTGTTGATGTTATAGTATATATGTGTTACTGCAAATTTGTATTAATGTTAGAGTAAACGTGTATTCTACAAATATATGTTACTATTGGAGCAAATGTGTGTCAATATTAGAGTAAATATATGTTACTGCAAATGTGTGTTACTATAAATATGTGCTACTATTGGAGCAGATGTGTGTTAATGTTGGAGTAAATATATGTTAATGTTAGAGTAAATGTGTGTTACTACCAGTGATGCAGAAACCCCTCTAGCTAGGCCCCCGCCTAGGTGGCGCTTAGGCACTAGGCGGTCGTCAACCGACTGATTAATAGTGTAATCCGCCTAGGCAGACAAGATATTCATTGTTTTATTTTTTTCGGCCTTAAAACGACATCGTTTGGAGAATTTTAATTAATTTGATAAATGTGTGTGCTTGCCTAGTTAGACTATTTGCATATGGAGTTGATATTATGTTATTAAATTGTTACTACAAAAAAAATAGTCATATTAAAATATTATCAAATTATTTTTTACTATATTACTGAAATATATAGGGTAAAAAATTGAAAAAAAAAACTCCCAACGACTAGTCCCCTCCTAGGCGCTTCAAATCCGTCCGACTAGCGATTTTCGACTTCTACACCCTTGGTTACTACAAATATGTGTTACTATTGGAACAAATGTGTATTAATGTTAGAGGAAATGTGTGTTACTATTGGAGAAAATGCGTGTTAATGTTATAAATGTGTGTTACTGCAAATGTCTGTTAATGTTGGAGCAAATATGTGTTAATATTAGAGCAAGTGTATGTTATTGTTGGAGCAAATGCGTGTTAATGTATGAAACAATAAATGTAGATTTAAAGGAATGAAGAATAAATTAAAAAACACATGTTTTGTTCTTGTAAAAATACATATTTGCCCTTATTATTATTTTAAAGTATATAAATATATTTTTTAAGGACTAGTAACACATATTTTACCTTCCAGTATTATACATTTGCTCATATAGTAACATAACCTGGGAGCGAAAATCCTGAAATAAGTCTTGTGTGATTTAAAAAAAAAAATTCAGTTTGACCCGCTTAGGATCAGCGAATTTTGACATGGAGCGACCGAATCCGCAATTTTTTTAATATTTATTTATTTTAGATATATTTTACATGTGAAATATTTCATAAGAAAGTGCCTTTTTAATAATAACAATTTAACCACACATGCATAAATGAAAATAAGCTCACGTAGCTTGCACGTAGTTAAACAATTTAGTATGACGTATAATCTACTAAAGATCATATGACGTATAAAAAAACCAGAAAATTTTGAATTGTTTAAATATGAGTTTTTAATTTAAAAATAAAAAAGATTGAATTTGTAAAATTTGTGCAACTGTAGTAAAAAAAAGATTTCTTTAAAACGAGAACTTGGAATACTGTGAAATTATTCAGAATATAAATAATTTAGTAATTTTTAAGTAAACAGGGTGAAATCATCGATGTTTATGTTCATCAGGTCATGTTTTCATCTATTCTTTTTTAGCATCATTTTAGCAAATTCAACACTTTTCCATTAATCACAAATAAATACCTTTTACACAAGCTTATAATTTAATATGACATGAAGTGTGTAATATTTTTTAAGCATACACCATGATATGTTCAAATTAATTTAATAATATAGTTTAATTTTTTTGAAGAAAATAATTTTATTGTTGGTTTATAAATAAATATTCTTTAGCAAACTAAGTAATAAGTTTAAAGTAACTAATGGTAGTAGTTTTACATTCAAATCTTAAAGTGAGGGTGTAGTAACAAGCTAATTATTTTCTTGACACATGTGCATTAATTTAAAAAAAAAAAAAATTGAACTGAATGGAGTAAATCATTGTGAATAATATTTTTTTTAGCTCCAAAATTTGGGGGTGTTATGATTTAAGGACAATAATTTTTAAACTTAAGTATGTAGTATATTAACTTTTTATTACTACAAACATAGGCCAGTAAGTTTTGAATATATTAATTTTGGCTTGTAAATTATTATTTTTCACCAATTAAAGCCCTAAAATGGACTACATGTACCAGAAAAATTATTATATCATACATTCACAAGTACAAAATATATGTCCATAAGACACAATTCCCCCTAAGCTATATGCCTAAAAAAACCCGTAAATCACTACCCATATATTAAGATATGGTTAGGAGTTAATTAATTTCACTTGCCTTAAATTGAATTTCGCAAAAATGAAATAAATGAAATTATATAATTTTAAAAGGGATAATAGTCATTTAATAACAACTTGTCATATTTTATTAAATGCAATAACCTATAAAATGAATAGAGAAAATTTCATTAATGTGTGTAAAAAATTATTACACTACATTAATTAAGCAAGTCTTCCATGTTTGCTATATAAGCTCTACTTCAACTTGTATGCATAAATATATCACCAATCGATAAAGAAATATAGAATTATAATTTTTTGAGATGGCCAAGCTCATTTGGGTTCTTTTTCTTGTTCTATCAGGTTTATGTTTACAATTTTCTTATTATATTTTTGTTTCTCAAAACTTTAATTCACTTGCATATATGGAAAATTATACCAATTTATTATTATCATACATGAAGTGTTGTAATAATTTAAACAAACAATGAACGAGAATCTTATAGCACCATTTCATATATGTATGCTAACATGAGCTTTGGTTTTGTTATAGTTACATTAGCCGTTGATGATATTAAAGTGGTTGGGGAGACGAGATGCAGCGTAACACTGCAGAAGTCTGGGTGTAACCTTCCAAGTTGCTCTGCCGCGTGTCTACATACATATAATGGGAATGCAGTTTGTACTGGGGTAGGGGGAATACCTGCCCAATGTGTTTGCATTTATAATTGTTGATGATTCATTAATGTGTTAAGCTTGATTATTTTTCTTATCGCAATAAAATAAACATCATAAAAATATTTTATTCCAAGTTTTTAGCTTCATAATGGTCTTACGATCCATATTTAGATGGATTGTGAATGCTCTTTTAGATGAATTAATGCATGATTATATCGCTCTGGAGTTTGTGCTACAGTGATTCATTAGGATTATAAATGTGTGCCAAAAATTTCCAATGCCTAATATATGTATGAAAATCAATATAAAATGGAAAAATACTTAGGAATTCTGTTAAAAGACAAATTAAATTGTTAAAGTAAACATATATGTTGTTTACTTAAGCTAAACAATAATTTGTAACATTGACCCTTAAACAAAATTAATGTCCCCACGGCCACATCAGATCAGCTGCGGTTAGATTGGTTTATATTAATTTAACGACCCAATCCAATCTAAACATAGTAATACTATTAATTATTCATTATCAGGTATGTGAAACATCATTTTTGGACAATAGAAAATGTATTTTTTGGTTCGAATTGCAACCAAATGTTAAGTTGGGTTTTATTTCCAATGCACAACTTAATCCAGTCCTAATTCGAATACCACTATATTAGTTATGAACAATTTTTTTTTTAATTAGGGTTTCATGACGACAACAAATGTGAAACATATATTTCATCCATCCTCAGCCGCATTTTCTTTTTGTTTAGTACTGTTAGCGAATCTATTAAGGCAGTCTTAAAGTTGTCTGATATACTACTGAGCTAAAGTGTTAACATATCTAGAAATCAAATTTTCGGAGCTATTTAAATAGGATTTTCGTATTTTTGAATCCAAAACAAAAGATTTTTCAAAACAGAGACAATATTAGAATAATTTGATAATAAATATAAAAATGACTTGGATGACCTTGAAAATTTTATTGTATGTTCAAAACACTATAATGCATAACCAATACGAAAATCATATGATTTGGAGATATATAAATACAGATTTTGAATTTTGAAATTGAATAGGCAGAGCTGCGAAAGTTTTGCATAGAAGGAGTATAAAATTCATTTAAAATAGAATATAACTCCGATTATTTTGAAATTTTTACTGTATATAAATAACATAAAAAAAACAAATAAAATTTTTGTAGATTTCGGACGTGTAGAAGAGAGATTTCGAAATATTAGAAAGGAATTACCTATGAATAATTAATGAGTAAAAAGGAAAAGACTTTAAAAGATGATGAATGTAAAATATGAGATTTGATATTGTTTCTATGAAAACTATGAACACACGCACACGCGCGCGCGCGCGCACACACACAATTGGTAAGGCCAATCATAGATGTATGTAGGATGTTTGGTAAAGAATTAGAGAAGCTTGCTTGATATCTTTAATCAAGAGAATGATATAATAAATTACAATTATGATGAATATATATAAATTTAAAATTAAAAAAACAAAATTTAAAACCAGTAAAATATAAAAATGAGAGTTTTTTGTATTAAAAACTAAAAAAATCTAAAGAAAATATTTATAATTCATCAATCATTTAAAAAAGTAATCAAATAAAAATTACATACATCAAATAAGATACCATGAAGAAGCTGACAACCTAAAAATTATACCCGAATGTAGAGAATCACTTGTTATATAATTTTTTTGATCTCTCTTAAAAATATTTATATGTTAAATTCATTGAAAAATCTTTGTGAATTACATATACGTGTATAAGCGAACACTCTATACAATTTTCTTGAAAAATTAAAACATTGAAATCTTAAGTTTTAAATCTTTATTTTATTTTTACCGTTAACGTGCATACAACTAGTTTTTTGCAAAACTACCGTTACCTTACTATCCTAACCAATCGTTACCCCATGTTGAATATCATACGTATTACTAATATCGTAACTGAATAAATTACCTTACTATCTTGACTTTTTTTTTTTTAATTCTCATATTGTATATCAAAGGTTTCACTAAGAATAAAAGAATGACGATATATATATTTTTTCCAAAATCCAGAGTCATGTGTAAATAAACTACAAGAGCTTTTATTTAGAATCACACAATTAATAAATTTTATTGAAATAACTAATACCCTTATAAATAAACGACTAATATCATTCAAACCTCGTAGCAAAAAATAATTCTTCTTCATCAAATCCTTATATCTGCCAAACATGCCATGACAGAAATAGAAAAAAAAAAGTGTTGAATTAGTTACACTCTAACACAAAACCTCAAGTCCACTTGCAACCCACTAAATAAAAAAATTAAAAAAATCAACTACTGAAAAGTCATTTTTCCCGCTCTATTTGCTTTTTTTTCTTTTTCCAAAAGGAATCTAACACCCAGAGTGCAAAATACAATAACACACTAATCAATGCCCTTGTATTGTTTGCAAGATACAACGACTTTGAGACTTCAAGATTGTTGTATTACAATCGAAAGCTATTGGTGAATCACAAACGAGTATCCATAACATTTAGAGTCGACTCTAATACAGAAACTATTATTATAGAACTATAGGATTTTATTGAATTATTAAGGGGTGCTTGGTTAGGTGTAATGAGAATGATTTCATTAGTATCGTTTGATATTGTAAAAAGATAGTTATAATTTTCCTATCAAATGACTACTCGTTCATTAGTCCCTACTTGAATGACTCCTCAAACACTTTAGTTCTCATTACTCTGTAATATCGAAAAAATAATTGAGAAGTTTTAGAGAGAGATGAGAGGTAGAGAGAGAAAGAGAGGGAGAGGGAGAGGGAGAGGGGTAATCCGTAGGTTTTCTGATCGAACTCCGGTGAGGCACAAATATCAACCCTTTAGGACAGATTTCAGATCGGACCATGGACGAGACAACCGGATTAGAGTAGGTTTCCCAAACAGAGATACTATGTCGTTCTTCTTCAAAAAATTTCCAGACGATTGCAAAACTGAAGATTTGTTCCACAAATTTTGAAGCATTGAAAGAGTCAGAGATATCTTCGTGGCTCATAGAAAAGACAAAGGGTGGTCTAGATTTTGTTTTGTTCGGTTCGGAAATAATATCAACATACGGGAGGTGGAGGTGAAACTGAATAATAATTGGTTCGGGTCTTTCAAGCTTCGAGCGAACATATCTAAATTTGAAAATATTTGGGCGAATTGATTTTTCATTACTACAACTGAGTGAATATTAATAATACATTCTACAATGAATAAATCTTCTAAATAAGGAAAAGAACCAGACTAAAGGCTAATCTGTGACTATTCTACGCCTAAAAAACAGAGGCTAATTGATACAACAATATAAGGAAATAATCAATTCCTTTACTCCCCCTCAAGTTGGAGCATGAAGATCACGAACACCTTACTTGCCCAAGAGAAAATGAAAACGACCTGTTCCAAGTGATTTGGTGAAAATGTCAGCAACCTGATTCTTAGTGTCAACATAAAATGGTTTGATCTCTTGGGATTCAACCCTTTCACGGACAAAGTAGCAATCCATCTCAACATGTTTGGTCCGCTCATGGAAGACTGGGTTGTTGGCAATATGCCGAGCTGCTTGGTTATCACAAAGTAATGGTGTAGGACCAACAGGTGGTGCCTCTAAGTCCTGTAATAGCCATCGCAACCATAAAACTTCACTTACTGTGCTGGCCATGGCGCGATACTCTGCTTCAGTTGAGGATCGTGATACAAACGTTTGTTTCTTAGTGCGCCACGATATCGGTGCGCCGCCCAACATAATTAAAAAACCAGGCGCCGCCCAACAAACGTGTGTAAAGACGCATCCGCCCCAATCGCCGTCACAAAAGGCTTCAAGTGTCAGTCCACCATCTCTTGGAAAAAATATTCCTTGCCCAGGCGTGGACTTCAAATAGCGCAGAATGCGCAAAATAGCATCCATATGCGGTTGTCGTGGATCAGACAGGAACTGGCTCAACATATTGACGGAATAAGTGATGTCAGGTCTGGTCACTTGCAAGTACAACAATCTTCCCACCAACCTTCGAAAACGCTCAACATCAATAGACGGACCATCAAGGGCTTTATCAAGTCGAATATTCTGCTCCATGGGAAACAAACTGGGACGACAACCTTACAACCCACTTTCTTCTATAATATCCAACGTGTATTTACGTTGGCTAAGCACTAGCCCGTCTGGTGTACGGGCTACTTCAATCCCAAGGAAATATTTCAATTGTCCCAAATCCTTTATACTAAAGAGCCGATCAAGATATTTTTTCACCTCGTTTATTTTTGAATCATCGTTCCCCATAATGATGACATCATCAACGTACACAAGCGCTGCTACATAGATATTGCCTCTTTTAAGTATAAAGAGAGAATGATCTGCACGAGATTGTCGAAAACCAATGTCCAAGAGTGCTCTTGTGAATTTATGATGCCAATTCCGAGAGGCTTGTCGCAACCCATACAATGACTTTCTTAATCGGCACACTCGAGAATTTTCTTCTTTTGCAAATCCTTGTGGGATTTTCATATAAACTTCTTCATGCAAATCTCCATGTAAAAAAGCATTATTCACATCTAATTGGTGGATTGCCCAATTTTTCTTAACAACAACTGCAAGTAGACTTCGGACAATGACCAATTTTGCAACCGGGGCAAATGTCTCATGGAAATCAATTCCTTCCACTTGCGTGAAGCCTTTCGCAACCAAGCGTGCTTTGAATCGTTCTACTTCACCTGTGGGTTTATACTTAATTTTGTATACCCACTTCGAGTCAATAGCACGTTTTCCAGGAGGTAGATATTCAAGAGTCCATGTCCCATTCTGTTCAAGAGCCTTAACTTCTTTCTCCATAACCTCTCTCCATTTTGGATCCTTCATTGCATGGTGATAATGTTTAGGCTCATCAAGCGAGGTGATGGCCGACAAATAAGCTTTGTGAGGAGAAAACTTCTTATATGAAACAAAAAGGGATAAAGGGTGTACCGTCGATGAACCTTGAGTGGACGTGGGTTGCGAATGGTCTATAGAAGGCGGCATCTCTGTAACATAGTCGCCGAGATGTTTAGGCTGAGTCCTCGTACGATGTCCTCTTCCTACATTTTCGATCACAACACCGTTGTTCTGCTCGTCTATCTCATTAGATTTCGAGTCGATCCGATCATGTTGAGTAACCACATCATACCCAATTATTGTTGGACTATTTTGTACACCCCGACTAAGGTCTGTTTGATGATCAGTCTCACTAATTGGGTCCACAATATTTTTTGCCGGTAAAGTTTTATCCAACTCCACCATTTGAAACGGAAAATTTATTTCAACAAATTTGACATCTCTAGATGTCGAGACTTTTCCATCAAATAAGTCATACACACGGTAGCCTTTCTGCCCGTGTGGATATCCAACAAAGACGCATGGTCTCCCCCTCTCTTCAAATTTATCTCCCCCTGTCTTGTTTTCTCGTGCATAAACTAAACAACCAAAAACACGCATATGATCACATGATGGCTTCCTACCAAACAATATTTCATAAGGTGTTTTGTTCCTAATAACTTTGGAAGGTAGCCTGTTAATTATATATGTAGCAGTTAAAGCACACTCCCCCCAAAAACTAACAGGTAAATTTGCTTGAAAACGCAAGGCTCTAGCAACTTCAAGAATGTGTCTATGTTTTCGTTCGACCACACCATTCTGTTGTGGTGTGTAGACACATGTAGTTTCTAAAACAATTCTCTGTTCATCATAAAAGTTCATCATAAAAGTAGAAGTGAATTCACCACCATTATGACACGACCACACTCACACAAATAGGCATAATACCAATTTAAATAAAATACAACCCTGAAAAACCTGCTATAATTTTTTTTTTCTTTCAACTACATAAGCACAACATTATCACGAACACGACAACCTGTTCACATTTATAAAAAGGTTTCAAGCCAAACCAGTGTAACTTCAAACCAACACACAAGTACACACTAGTTTATAATATAATACAATACATGTCCAAACCAAAACAAAATGTACAATAGCGGAAGCAAAATAAGCCACGGTCCTGCCCGCAGGTCGTCATCTATGTACACCGCAACCCAAAAGTCTGCAAGAGCACCACAGCTATCCCAGAATGAACAAGTCGTCACACGTCACCAGAATTACCTACAATGCATAAACTATGTGAGATTTATAAATCTCAGTAAGCAGAAATTATACACAATAAATGAAATTCTTTAGAAATCCTCCTGAATCCTCTCTTTTAAACTCAATCTGTTCTCAATTGCTCGTCTAACTCATTTCTACACACAACACGCCTAATCCATGTCTAATCATTTTTCCAATTCATTTCTCACACCTAATTCATTTCTAATCACTCTCCTAATTCATTTCTACTCACAACTCCCCTAATTCATTTCTAATCACTCTTTTAATTCATTTCTACTCACAACTCCCCTAATTCATTTCTAATCACTCCCCTGATTCATTTCTACTTAATTCATTTCTACTCACAACACACCTAATTCATTTCTAATCACTCTCCTAATTCATTTCTACTCACAACTCCCCTAATTCATTTCTAATCACTCTCCTAATTCATTTCTACTCACAACTCCCCTAATTCATTTCTATTCACTCCCCTGATTCATTTCTACTCACAACACACCTAATTCATTTCTAATCACAATTCGCCAATTCAATTACCCTGTCCATTTCAACAATAATCACTGAACTCACAAATTCATTTTCCAGCAATCAAACTCACATATTCAGTTCACCATAATTGAACTCGCACGTTCATTTCACAATAATTGAACTCGCAGGTTCATCCACATCAAATATTAAGCTCACAAACACTTTCCACAATAATCACTAAACATCAATCGAATCTCACAATCCACAAAATATCCACGTATCACCAAATATACATAAATGAATCATGAAACACTATGTTTATACATTGTAGTTGCAGATAAATTTCTACTTACCTTAAATTCCAGTCGTTGAGTTCCAAGTCCCTCGAAATTACGGATGCTTAGACAAAATTCAATCTAAAATGACAAATACAATCTTATCACCCCCAGTAACGATACAATTATGTATTTTACTAAAACAAACATCTTCTGGTAATATAGAAAATTGTAAATTCTTACTTAATCATGCTTATGTTAATTTAATTATAGCAAAAATCCTATATATTATATCATCTCCTTATGATTTATCTAAGATTTCTTAAAAATTAGACAACGGAATTATACTTGATGTAACACCACTTATAATGTTGAATAAAGCGGTTTTTGAAGTAAAATAAATAACACCATTACGATCCACTTGATTCACAAAACAATAATCAAAATAATACTCCTATTTTACTGTTACACTGCAAAACAACGAGTTATTCTAATTCACCACCAATATCATATAATAACCAAAGATTCATATATTTGTCCATCATTCTCGCATCCTTCTTTATTAATAAGTTTCTATTTTCTAATATGAGCATGCAAATAATTATTAAAACGAACAAACACGCACCTCATGCTCTGGGAGTAAACTCCTTTTTCCCTTTCTTTTTCTCCAAGCTTTCCTTCCAGTATATTGGTATTACGAAGAAAAGTTATGGAATATATCATAATTCCACCGCCTCATTCAAGCTTCTAAGGTAAGCATTCTATTTTCTTTTTTTATAGTTATCTATCTAACTAGATTAGCCCGCTGATGACATATACAAATGATATATATTATATACACCCTTAATGACTAAGTAGGTTAGTAGGCATATAACTAATATTATAAAATTATTTCTACTAACCAATTTTAATGCACAAGTGGAAGTGTATATACACGCACATATTCTATTCAAAATTATTCATGTTACTAAATCTCAATAACTAATACTTATTTACTTAAAGTAACATAGAAAAAAATAATATAGTTATTTAATCTCTTATATTTGTTATCACTAAAAAAATAAATAAATTATACCGCCGAAAATCATATAAGAGCATATAAATTATTCAATATACTAACCACATAAATAACACAAAATCACAAGTAACACATAAATAATAGAAAATTCACACAAATTATAAAGAACACTCAAATAATTAAATGCACACATGCATGAAATATATTGATCAATGGGTAATGAAAAGCTCGGGTATCACACATTATTACTTCTTATTTTTCTGACTTTCATCTTAAATTGAGTATTCACCATGTTGCAAAAGGAGATCAAGCAATTGCTAGCATCAGACTTATATTTTATCAAGTAGATCCAAACTGCTCTACTAAAATCATCCACTATGGATAAAAAATACCGTGCTCCCGAAAATGAAGAAACAAGATAAGGTCCCCAAATGTCACAATGCAATAAATCAAAGCAAGCAATTGTTTTAATAGAGCTATCAAAAAATGGCAAACGAGTCAACTTTGCCCTCACACATGAGTCACATGGCTCTAAATCACAATTACTGATAGATTTATTCAAAAAATCAATCTCACGAAGTTTGGAATTTGAGGCGTGACCCAATCTTCGGTGCCAAGTTTCTGCTTCCACCGAAACCTTCATAGCAATCCCTTTATTAATTTTCGGCTTTACAGAATATAGACCATCGCTACATCTACCCACATCAGTCATGGTCCTCGAGTGTAAGTCCTGTAATATACAAGAATCCGGAAAAAATGTGAGTGAGCAGTTCAAATCTTTCGTCATCTTGCTTACTGACAGCAAAT
Organism: Ballota nigra; assembly: GCA_947034835.1. Taxonomy (NCBI): domain Eukaryota; kingdom Viridiplantae; phylum Streptophyta; class Magnoliopsida; order Lamiales; family Lamiaceae; genus Ballota; species Ballota nigra. Next base: position 89,465,577 of record OX344720.1, on the reverse strand, counting down.
TGCATTTGAATTTAGGAATATATAAAACCCCATCAATTTTCAACCCATTAGGAAGAATTGCACTGCCAATTCCTTCAACAGGAATTATTTCACCATTCGGTATGGTGACCGACATTTCACTCCCACACTCTCGTTTTTTGTAACAAAGATGCATCATAGACAATATGTTCGGTAGCACCTGTGTCGACCACCCAAGTATGATTTAAAGCAAGCTTACCGGCCATGTTTGATGGGTAAATAGAGTTATTCCTTCTCTTTTCTCTCAATTAACTTCTTTCCGATTTCACACTTGCATAATCCGCAAGTACACTTTGGCATTGGTGAGACAGATTGAATCTCGTCCCACAATCCACGCAGTTTAGTGTAATACGCCGAGATTGACGCCTTCTCTTGACGCACCAATGTCAGTGCCTGCTTCAGTTCATATGCACGAGGAGCGCTTTCCTTTCCAAAACGTTCCTCCAAATCATTCCAGATTTCTTCAGCCGTCTCAGCGTATTTCACGCTGTTCCTGATGTCCTTTTCCATGGCTGTTCTCAGCCATCCTTTGATCATAGCATCGATACGTTTCCATAGCATCAAGTCCGAGCCGTCTTTCGGTGTCTTGATTCTTCCGTCAATGAACCCAGATTTATTTTTTGCATAGAGAAAGTTCTTCATCTCCTCTGACCAATCACCATAGTTGTTGTCATTTAAGGGGTCATTCACGTGCATCTGTCGTGGATAACCTGATGGGTGGATATAGTATGGTGAGTTGTGATCGACCGCCGGCAAGGTCGATGTTTTCGGCATCCCATCAAAATTTTTTGTCATGTTGGAGGCCGTTGTTTTTTTTTTTTTTGAAAGATTTTCCAGAATCGTTTTAATCCCGCTCTGGTGCCAAGAAAGTATTTGGGCGAATTGATTTTTCATTACAACTGAGTGAATATTAATAATACATTCTACAATGAATAAATCTTCTAAATAAGGAAAAGAACCAGACTAAAGGCTAATCTGTGACTATTCTACGCCTAAAAAACAGAAGCTAATTGATACAACAATATAAGGAAATACTCAATTCCTTTAAAATTCGAGAGGCAGGATTTTTCGTCTCGAAAAGAAAGAAAGGAAGAAGTGGCGATTCATTCGCCACACGGTGTTGTGACCGTTTCGGACCGCGCATTGGATCCGGCCGGAAGAAAGCCGAAAAAGGCGAGAAGGTGCCTAGAGGTAGGAACCGACCTGGCCGGCCTGAATCCGGCCTCAGCGGGCTCCGACCACGAGAGTAAGGCCGGAAACCTGCCTGGGACGTCCGTCCACGTTCATCACAGCCACGTCGAAGTCCTTCCGTGTCCGGATCGGCCCGGCCAAGGTCAGTAAAGCCCAGCAGAGACCGCCCAGACACGACCGACCGGCCGGAGCAATCTCCGACCTCGCTGTCCGCCAGGAGGCCGGCCTCCGATCACTCAAGACCCCCGGCCGGCAGGAGAGATCTGGAGCACGTGATAGAATCAGGCAAGATCCTCTCCCAAGAGGGAAAAAGACTGCCTCCGTACCCAGAGACTCAGAGAATATTCCATCCAAATGAGGAAATTCGCCAGAGAATCGTCCTTTTGGACACGCGTCAACTCCCTAGTGGCCGGCCACCTGCAAGCCCTGACATACCAGAGCCCGCGCGTCCTCAGAGGCAGGAGACATTTAATGCACCTGTCCCCCGAGAGGCCGGAAATGACCAAAATACCCCTATAGTGAGAAAACTATAAATACCCCCACTTTTGTAATGTAAAAGGGGTTCAATCTCTCTCAGTATAATCAATACACACTCATTCAAGTCCAGGGACTCACTACCCCTGGCAATTCTTGGTGTTCTTATGCATTTATTGCTTTTGTTCATTCAAGCACTAATTCTAGCACTAAGGAACCCAATCATTTGATGTTTTTACCAAAGCTTTCATAAATAGCCATTCAATCCCAGCAAAATATATTTGGTAAACAACATTTGGCGCTAGAAGGAGGGTTATCTAACCCATCAAACGCATATTTACTTCACCTCTCTTTGAAGAACACTCACTGTTCTTCAAAGCTTCAAACCTTCAAACCTTCAAACCTCAAACTCCTCCTCCTGAAAGCAATGGATCCCCAGAGGTCATCCCACGCCCACGGAAAGGCCACGCGTGTGGCCTCCCCGATTCGTTTTCCGGAGGAACCCCTGCCATCCGGGGGTCGAGGTTTCTTTACCCCTGACCAGGCCGGGTCAGGAAGACGCCGCCAGGCGGAAGAGGCGAGGGGGTGCCGGAGCACCACCTCTGCCTCCAAAAAGAAGGCCCAGGCTCGCGCTCTCAAGGGTAAGGCGAAAGCCAGAGAGCACCAAGGCGAAAGCCAATGTCGGGCAAACCCCGTCTCCACCCGTTCACGAGGCTCCGCCCATCCGATTTTCGACCGTTTGGGCACGACGGACCCGTCGTGGTATCCGAGCCGCGTACCCAGTTACGACACTGGGTACGGTGATACCGAGTCCGTCTCCAACTCTGGGAGCACGGCCCAAATGCCCCACAAGAGGGCGGCCGAGGTCAGCCTGACCCCGGCGAACTCCGCCAGGCGCAAGCTAAGCTTCGCTCAAAGCGGCCTTTTGGGACGCGGAGTCCCCCGTGCGGCCGTTTTCGACCGAATCGGCCCCCTAGCCGACGTGGGCGACCAGCTGGCCGAAACCCCCAGTCCAGAACTCGTCAAGATGCAAAAGCAACTTGATGAAATGAAGGCGCTCCTCGAAGCGCAAGGCCAAACTAAGGCCCGGCCAATCGCCAGCGAGCCTTTGGCGGTCGATATTGAGCTCGCGCCGGTCCAGCTCAAGATCGCCCCTCCGCCAACTCCTCTCTACGAGGGGAAAACAGATCCTGAGACTCATCTGAGCAAATTTCGGATCTATATGACCGGGCGTGGCGCGACAGACGCCACGAAGTGCAGGCTTTTTCCCCTCACCCTGGGCGATCTCGCCCACAGATGGTACGTGTCTCTCCCGGCACGGTCCATTGACTCTTTCGCCACTTTAAGCGCCCAATTCTCATCATACTTTGCGGCCAAAATTTCCCGGCCGGAAAGCTGGCATCGCCTGATGCGAATCCGCCAGGAGAAAGAGGAGTCCGACGAGGACTACGTGGCCAGAGTGGACGAAGTCATGCTGACCGGCGAAGCGGTAAGCGACCAACTGGCTTTGCACGCAACTCTTGGGGGATTTCACGGCCGGTCTCCTATGTTTAAACACCTCACAAAGGATTTCCCTAAAACCTACGCCGAATTCCGCGCCCGAGCCGGTGACTACCTGGCTCGGAGGAAACTTCTGGCACTAAGACTGGGGGAATCCGAGCCAGCCCCGAAGGAGACGGAGGCCGTAGCCCAAACCTCCCCCAAGAGTGGCCCTAAGGCCAGAAGAGTGGCCAAACCGCCCGGTAACTTCAAGTCCTTCGAGGACGTTGAAGTTCACCTAACTCAGGCCACGAAGCAGTCCCCCGCACATATCTTCAATGCGATCCAGCATCGGGACATGCTTCCCAGGCCAAGGCCCTATTCTGGAGACCGGTCCCGGCTGGACCCTAAAAAGTTTTGCGCTTATCACGACTCTATTGGCCACAATACGAGCCAGTGTCGTGATCTCCTAAAGCAGCTTTGGAAGCTGTTTGAGGAAGGGCGTCTGAACGACCTCCTTCAGAGGCCAGCCGGCCGGCAGGACCAGCAGCAGCCCCAGCGCCACCCTCGAAGGAACGAGGAAGGCGGCCGGCCTCTTATGCCGGTCGCAGCTTTGGAGGAGGACGATGATGAGGATGACCTCCTCCCACCCTGAACCCCGGCGGTCGGGTCAACATGATCCAGGCCGGTGGAGGGAACCTAGGCGGCCTCACCCCTATCTCGACGCAGTCCAACCGGAAGCGGAAAGCAGAGGTCCGGGCGGCGACCAACGTCAACTTGGTCACGCCCCCAGAACCAAAGATTCACAAGAGCTTGGAGATAACTTTCTCCAACTAGGACAGGACCGGGGTGCTGTTCCCGAAGGGCGATGCGTTGGTGATTGCCGCCCAGATCCTGGGCAAAGAGGTGCAACGCATTTTGGTCGACAATGGGTGTTTTTGCAATATCATCTTCAAAACAGCCCTAGACCAACTCGGAGACCTCGTCAACTTCATCAGGCCAATCGACCTTCAACTGAAGGGATTTGGGGACGCAACGGTCACCGCGTACGGGAGGATAAAGCTCTCCGTGGAACTCATCTGCTGCTACAGCAAGGAGGTCAGGATAACTAGGCCGTTGGATTTTATAATTGTAGATCAGCCAAGCTCGTATAATGGCTTTCTGGGTAGGCCCTTTTTAGAAGTTTTTGAAGCTGTTGCTTCCTCCTACTATTACTGTATCAAATTTCCCACCCCCGAGGGGGTGGTCGGCACCATTAAGGGTGACCAGGCAATGGCTAGAAGGTGTTTGAACTATTCCAACTCTCATTTATTTTCAATTAGCAACAACCAAACACCGGACGGGCCACACCCCGACTCTGAAACGGCCATTCCGGCCGCTGAACCCGTCGCGGAGGTCGGATCCACATCGGCCGACCCCCAGCCTATACAGATCGACGATCCTGAGCCAAGGATTGGTTTCGAACCATCCGAGCTCGACCTCGATCCCAGATTCGATTCTTCTGACCGGCGGAGCTATGAACAAGCTACGGCTTTGGAGGATTTGGAGCACATTCCGGTCGACCCCTCGAGGCCGGAATTGGAAGTTCTGATCGGCTCTCGCATACCGACCGAAATGCGGGGGGAAGTGATCGAATTCCTCAAAGCCAACGTTGGAGTCTTTGCCTGGTCTCACCAAGACATGGTCGGGATAGACCCAAAGCATGCATGCCATCGTCTAAAGATCGACCCCAACAGGAGGCCGGTCCATCAGAAAAGAAGGAAGTTTGGCCCGGAAAAATACAAAGCTTTGGCTGAAGAGGTCAAGAAGTTGCTAGACAACAAGCTGATCGAGCAAGCCCGGGACGAGCCCCAATGGGTCGCAAACGCCGTTCTGGTCAAAAAGACAAACAATACCTGGAGACTATGTATAGACTTCACCGACCTCAACGCAGCATGCCTAAAGGATCATTTTCCGATGCCACACATCGACCACCTGGTGGACAGCACGGCCGGTCACGAGATGATGTCCTTCATGGACGCTTTTGCCGGCTACCATCAAATCCCCATGGCCATCGAAGACATCAAGCACACCTCATTCCATACGGAGTAGAACATATTCTCTTGGCTCCGGATGCCCTTCGGTCTGATCAACGCCGGCGCGACCTACCAACGCCTAGTCAACAAGATGTTTGCAGATCAGATCGGAAAGACCATGGAGGTCTACATCGACGACATTGTGGTGAAAAGCTTGAAGAAAGAAGACCATCTCAGGGATCTAGAAGAGACTTTCAAGATCCTCAAGGCCTACAATATGAAGTTAAACCCAAAGAAATGCAACTTTGGGGTGGAGGCCGGCAAATTCTTGGGCCACATCGTCAGTCAGCGCGGGATCGAGGCCAATCCGGCCAAGATCAAGGCCGTCCTTGACATGCAAGAATCAAGGACGATCAAACAAGTGCAGCGCCTGACCGGATGCCTCGCATCTCTCAACAGATTCATAGCCCGGCTCGGAGATAAAAGTAAGCCCTTCTTCTCAACTATTAAAAATGACAAATTTTCTTGGAATAGGGAAAGCCAAGTAGCCTTTGCAAACCTGAAAGAGTACTTGGCAAACCCACAAATCTTAGTCAAGCCGGTCCCAGGAGAGAAGCTTTACTTGTATCTCGCGGCCTCCGAGGTCGCACTCAGTGCGGTACTCGTACGGGCGGACGGTCAGAACCACCTTCCGATCTACTTCGTAAGCCAAGCCCTCCACGATGCCGAGCTCAGATACACCCCGCTCGAAAAGTTAGCTTACGCTCTGGTCATGAGTGTAAGGAAACTAAGGCCTTATTTCTTCGACCACCAAGTAGAGGTCCTCACCACTCTACCCCTGAGGCAAGTCCTACACCGGCCGGACACCAGCGGCCGGTTATTGAAGTGGTCGTTGGAGATTGCTCAGTACGGGGTCTCATACGCCCCAAGGACGGCCATCAAGGGTCAGGCCCTGGCCGACTTTATAGTAGAACTAACTTTCCCACCCAAGTTCACAAGAATCAACCACCCACCTTGGAAGCTCTATGTGGACGGATCGTCAACTAATACTTGTGTCGGGGCCGGTATCGTCCTGATCGGTCCGGAGGGCCAAAATTTCACCCATGCAGTCCGCTTCAGCTTCCCGACCACCAACAACGAGGCCGAGTATGAGGCTCTGGTCGGGGGCCTTGAGCTCGCAATCGCAATCGGAGTCTGCCGGCTGCATGTTTTCATGGACTCCCTGCTCGTGGTCAACCAGATCAAAGGAGAGTACGAGGCCCGGGGGGAGCAAATGATGAAGTATCTCGACCTGGTCACAACCTTATGCGAGAAATTTCATCAGGTTTTCATTGAGCAAATCCCGAGGGAACACAACACCCAGGCCGATGCGCTTTCCAAGCTTGCAACAGCGGAGAGAGCAGCCGACCTTGCCAATATTCAACTCTCCACACTCGGAACTCCCACGGTCATTCGAGCACAGGTGGCGACCGTTCTAAGCACGGATGAGAATTGGATGACGCCGATCGTGAAATATCTCAAGACCGGCGCGCTCCCTGAAGATAGGACTCGGGCCCGACAACTGCAACTCCGGTCGTCAAGGTACACCCTCATTGACGATCTTTTATATAAGAGGAGCTTTACCCTCCCACTCCTAAAATGTATAACCCCGGAGCAAGGCCAGACCATTCTGGCCGAGATCCATGAGGGGGTTTGCGGAAATCATGCCGGAGGCCGGGCCCTAGCCCATAAAGTGATCAGACAAGGATATTTCTGGCCGACCTTGAACAAGGACGCCGTCAGCTTCGCAAGGTCATGCCACAAATGCCAAGTCTTGGGACCCAACATCAAACTGTCCCCCGAGCAGCTCTCCTCTATGTATAGCCCTTGGCCTTTTGCCCAGTGGGGCATCGACCTGATCGGACCAATGCCCACTGCGCCCGGGGGCCACAAATTCGCCGTCGTAGCCGTCGACTATTTCACAAAGTGGGCCGAGGCCGAGCCACTCAACAAAATCAGCCAGACCCAAATCATCAAGTTCATTTGGAAAAACATCATCTGCCGTTTCGGCCTACCTCAAGTGATCATCTCCGACAATGGGAAACAGTTTGACGGTCTCCAGATGATCCAGTTTTGTGAAAAATGGAATATCAAGAAGGTTTTCTCTACCCCCTACCACCCGCAAACGAACGGCCAGGTAGAAGCCGTAAACAAGATCCTCAAGCACACTATCAAAGCTAAGCTTGAGGACAAGAAGGGGAAGTGGGCGGCCGAGCTGCCCGACGTACTTTGGTCATATCGAACGACCACAAGGAACTCAACGGGCGAAACACCTTTCGCTCTAGCTTTTGGGACCGAGGCCGTCATTCCTTCAGAGGTCTCCCTACCAAGCCACCGGACAGCCCAGACGATCACCGAAGACAATGACACCGCCCGGATGATCGACTTGGACATGTTGGAGGAGAGAAGACTCAATTCTGATCTCCGAAATGCGGCCTACAAGAAGAAATCCGAAAATTTTTTCAACTCCAAAGTGAAGGCCAGACAATTCCAGGTCGGGGACCTCGTCCTCAAGAAGGTTCAAGTACCAAAAGGGGTATTCGGCCCGAACTGGGAGGGTCCGTTCAGGATATCCAAATGACTCTCCAAGGGAGCTTACGAGCTGGAACTCATGGATGGAACTCCGGACCAATACCCCTGGAATGCAATTCACTTGAAGAAATACTACCAATGATTTTGTACTATACTTATCAATCAATACAAAAGCTCTTCGCACAGCTGTATCTCATTTCAAACACCGGGCTCAGTTCAAAAGCGTATGCTGACCGTATCGAGGCCGGCATATCACACTTAAGCGCAGAAAAGCCACTTAAGGCCATCCAAAAACCGAGCCCAGTTCAAAAGCATACGCCGACCGTATCAAGGTCGGCATATCATACTTGAGCTCGGAAAGGCCACCCTAGCCACTTTAAAAGCCGAGCCTGGTTCAAAAGCATATGCCGACCGTATCGAGGTCGGCATACCACACCTAAGCTCGGCAAGGCAACCAAGGCAATCCTAGAAACCGGGCTCAGTTCAAAATATATGCCGACCATATCGAGGTCGGCATATCACACTCGAGCCCGAGGCAAAATCTCATTCATACTTATGAAAATTCACTTTGATAATAGGTATAAGAAAGCAAGAGAGCAACAATAGAACAATAAAATTCAAGGAAAATCTGAATTATATTAAGTCAAAACCGGTCTGGAAGCCGGGAAGTACAACGTTTTAAAACAAGATAAATCCGGTCGGAAGCCGGTTACATTCAGGAAAACAGTAAAATAAATCTAAGTTTGAATTTAAGAGCTGCCCTCCCCGGCCGCCGGGCTTGCCTGATCTTCGGCCCCGGCCACATAATCGGCCACCTCATCGACCAAGGCCTCCACCACAGCCCCGTCTCCGCCCGGTGCCTGGGTGATTAGGCGTGAAATTGTTATGTTTTGGAGCCCAATTTACTCATGTTTTGAGTGTTTTCGATTAGTGCTTAGAGTCAAATGAGCATCATTTCTATACATTGATAAATTTGTCTCTTTGATGCACATAGGTGAATAGAGGACGAAAAACGGAGTTCGTAGGACTTTGAATCGACTCAAACGGATGCCCGGATGAGAAGATATTGAAGAAATACGATTGGTATTAGTGCGGACGAGGAAAAGTATCATTTCGGAGGATTGGAGATCACTCGAGCGCATCACTCGAGCGCCACCGCTCGAGCACCTTACTCGAGCGCGCAAACATACAGAATCATTCTTGCGCTCGAGCAGCTCGAGCGCCACCGCTCGAGCGAATCGCTCGAGCGCCCAAAAACTACAGAATGATTTCAGCGCTCGAGCAGCTCGAGCGCGACCGCTCGAGCGAATGCACCATTCGAGCTACACTGCTCGAGCGGGACCGCTCGAGCGTTTTGCTCGAGCGCCCATATACTTTTGCCTCCGGATGCGTATTTTCGGCCCATTAACTCCCGTTTCGACCCGGTGCCTATATATACCTCTTCCAAACACGTTTTGAAGGATCCCCAACTTTAGAAATCACTTTTAGACTTAGTTTTTAGAGAGAGGAAGAGGAGAAGAACGAGCAAGCTTTACTTTTACGTTGTTGAGGTTTTTCATACGAATTCTTAGTTTTCTTTTCGTTTCTTAGTTTCTTTTCATTAGCTTGATTACTTTAAACGTTTTAAACTTCGTTTTAGTTAATTAAATTTCAGTTCTTAGAATTATTTTATTTTAAAACCCTAGTTAATGTTTCTTATTTTCTTCGTTCAATTCATTATGTTTTTGTTCGTTGTTTCTTCTATTGCTTTTATTTCTGTTATAACCATGTCCGGCTAAAACCCTTGCATGCTTGGGTTAGGATGAACTCGTAGAAGTAGGATGTGGGTACGTAATTAAGGTAATTGGTGACGTTAGTTTTAATTCTCTTAATTAATGAATTCATATAATTAATCTTAACTCTACCTTTGAATTTCGTACGAAAGTGTTAGAGAGAGGACGACCGCATCACTCAATAATAATTAGTAGTCTTAACGAGAAGGTTTAGGAAAGGTTAATTCATTTACCGGTTTAGCGAAGGAGGACGACCGCATCACCTTAGTTAAATTAGGGTCTCATTAATTGAGCACAATCCATTAACTTGTTAGTGGATTAGTGAAGTCGAGTGTTAGGGTAAAGTATTAGGGTTTAGAAGCTTGAGCTTTCACCTTGCATTCTTTTACTTAGGTTAATTCTTGTTTGTCACGATTACTTTGATTATGTACCTGCTCCGTTAGTATACGTAGGGATTCCTATCCTAAGCATCACCATCTTTTATTTGAATCCAACCCTTAGTTAATTCGTTTACTTTAGTAATTTAGTTTACTTAGTTTATTTTAGTCTTTTAATTAATCTTTCAAAAATCCAAAAAACATTACACTCATATTAACTACGACGCGTAGATCTTCAGGGATCTATTCGCATATATACCATCCCTTGGGTTCGATAATACTTGGTCCCTATACTTGCCCATACTACAGTGAACCCGTACTCTTGCGGGGTAGCTACTAGTAGAAGCTAGTGTAGTTCGCTTCAAGTCAATGGCGCCGTTGCCGGGGATGGCGTTTTATGCTTTTTGAATAGGACTTGTAGATAGCTTAGTAGTTAGTAGTGGGTGATTTACTCCTTGTTTTTACTTTTATTTCCATTAATTGGGCAGTTGCATTTTGATCCTTCTACTAGTGTTTCAGGTTTATGAAAACACGCTCACAAGGCAATACGAGCGAAGAGAGATTACCTGCAGACCCTGAGACAATAGCCAGAAGGAACCGAGCCTTCTTGAGAAGGATGAACACAGCCGACTTAGGGAAGGAACCAATGGATATCAATAATGAGTTGGACGATGCTGCCAACGATTTCAATCAGGCAGTAGACCGAGTTGAAGGCACTGGAGTTAGTGGTAGCCAGAATCAAATTCCATTAGGGGATAGCCAGAGCCTAAACCCGGGTACACAAAACGTAGGGAACCCAGCTCAGAACCTTGTCCATAATCCTCATAACCAAAACCCTGCTTACCCACAAAACCCAAATAACCCTTTCAATAACCCAGCATACCAACACTACCCATACCCACCTTATCCTTACCCACCATATCCATATCATCCACCACCAGTCTATAACCAACCACCACCCCAACAAGTACCAGTACCTGCTGCTAATCCTCAATACGTTCCTCAGAACGTAGATCATAATATAGCGATTCGAGGGAGGTTTGCAGCGCAGCCACAGCGGTACTATGATGGAGTGGCTTTACCTCCTGTTGAGGCGAACAACTTCTCGATATCACCGGGGATTTTAAAGCTGCTGACCGAGAATCAGTTCAAAGGGGTGATCGGGAAGGAGAACCCTCATACACATTTGAGGAGCTTTCTCATGATAGCCTCAACATTTAATTACAATGGCATGTCTGAAGATGCCAAGAGGCTGAGGCTGTTCCCATTCTCACTGACGGGAATAGCCAAGGAGTGGTACGATAATACGCTTCCGCGGGGAGGTATTACCACGTGGGCCGAGCTCGAGCGTCTGTTCCTCGAGCGATTCTACCCTCCATCTAGGACGATCAAGGCTAGAATTGAGATCTCGTCCTTTCGCCAGAAGTCCGGAGAGGATTTACGCCAAGCGTGGGAGAGATACTCAAACATGCTGATTGAGTGCCCGCAGCATGGGTACAATGAGGGAGACATTATGGCGTTCTTCTATAGTGGTGCCAACAAGACGGGGCAAGACCATTTAGACGCTTGTGCGGGCGGAGCATTTTTAAACCAAGGCATAGAGAGGTGTAGTGAGATCGTGGACAACATTGTCACGAATGCCGGTGCTTGGAGTGGAGATGCAGATTTTCAGAGAGTGCATCAGGTTGAAGAGGGAGAAGGTACGAGGAAGTTATTGATGGCTATGATGGAGAAGATAAGCAACCTCGAGATGGGGCAGAACTTAGTTGGAGGGAATGGAGCAGCAAGCGAGAAAGTGGAACCACCCACGAGTCAGCTAGAAGAGGCCAACTATATGGGAAGGCCTAATTACCCACAAGGGGGGTATCCACAAGGTGGAAATCAGTATGGAAGGCCTTCTTATGGCCAACCATTTGTGCCTCCAGGCCCTCAGCCACTTCAAAATCAATGGAGGAACACACAAGGAGCTCAAGGAGGCCAGCAGCCTCATCAAAACACATGGAGGAAGAATGATAACTTTTCTTATGCTAACCCAAAAGCTGGTGTTACTGTTCCTGCAGGTGTGGATCCGGGGTCTAAACCTCCTGGTGGAGAAGGCGGTGCATCAACCGAGGAGATGTTGAGAGCTATTCTTCAGAAGGTGGAGGAAGGTAGCAAGCGGTTGTCATCCTTGGAGTACGATGTGAAGGAGTTGCACAAGAAGGGTGATCAACGTGATCAAGAGCTCCAGAAGATGAACGTTGAGTGGACTAGAACTCAACAAGAGAACAATAGAAGATTCAATTCCATTGAGTACCAAATCAGCCAGATTGCAAAGTCTCAGCCAAGAGAGCCTGGCAAGTACCCATCAATGCCCGAGGATAACCCAAAGGAACATTGCAAGGCTATTGAGTTGAGAAGTGGGACCAAATATGATGGTCCCGAGATGCCTGCTGATTCTGAGACGCTCAAGGAGAAAGATGAGACAGAAGGGATAGAGTCTCAAAGTGATGGAGTTGAGGTTGAGAAGGAAGGAGTTAAGATGAAAAGTGATGATAAGAGTCAAGATGTGGATGAGACCCAGAAGAGCAAAGTGCCTGATGAGGAGATTGAGGAGATAGAGAGAATTCCAAAGTGGAAAAAGGCAAAGGAAGCAAGGGAGAAAGTGAAAGAAACTGAGAAAGATGAATGGGGGGTACCCAAATCGGTGATACCTGTCCCATATCCACAGCGCTTCATGAAAAAGAAGCTTGATGAGAAGTTTGCTAAATTCCTTGATGTTTTTAAACAACTTCACATTAACATTCCTTTTTATGATGCTTTGGAACAGATGCCGCATTATGCAAAGTTTCTGAAGGATTTGATCGCGAAAAGGCGGCGAGTGGATGAGCCGAAGTTGGTGCAGCTGAACCACGAGGTGAGTGCATTAGTGCACAAGGCGCTTCCTCCGAAGTTGAAGGATCCCGGGAGCTTCACTATCCTATGTGATATTGGGAACGGGATCAAGAAGGGAGCGTTGTGCGACCTCGGGGCGAGCATTAATTTGATGCCACTGTCGCTTTTCAAGAAGTTGGAAGGTGGGGAACTTCAACCCACAATGATGACGCTTCAACTAGCCGATCGGTCTATTACTCGACCTCAAGGTGTGGTTGAAGACGTTCTAGTGAGAGTTGGAGATCACATTTTTCCAGCTGACTTTGTAGTGCTAGAAATGGAGGAAGATGAGCACGTACCCCTGATCTTGGGAAGACCGTTCTTAGCTACGGCGGGGATGGTGCTAGACGTGGCAAATGGGAAGATTACATTGAAGGTTGACGATCAAGAAGTGAAGATCTCCCTATATGAAGCCATGAAACACCCTAGGGAGGATGAGAGCTTGTATTGCATGGATGCAATTGATCCTCGTGTTGAAGACACGCATTCTCTCCCTAATCCTTCTCATATTCATGATTTTGCTAGTCCTTCAATTGATAATTTAACCCATGAGCGTTATGATCTTGATTATTTTGATAGGGATGAAGTGAAGAAGTTGAAGGATGAAGAGGTGAAGAAAGTGGACGTGGTCCAGTTAGAAGGGAAAGGAGGAGTTAAGAAGAAAAAATCCAAATTCAAGAAATTGTTTAGTAAGACTCCTCCAGATAGAGGCAAGAAGGAGTTGAGACCCATAACACTTGGGGATGAGAAGAGAGCAAAAGAGCTCATGATGGAGGGGCATCAAGGAAAAGAATGCAAACACCACTCTTATGAGAGTGAGGGAGGTAAATTTGAGTATGATGTCCCATAAGCTCCTTTGAGCTTGGTCCGGCATGAGGACCTTAAAAATAGCGCTGAATGGGAGGCAACCCATTTTTATTTGCTTTTGAGTGTTTTTAGTTATTTTCCTTTTATGTTACTAGGATGTTGTCGAGTCGTATGTTTAACCTCGTACTTGAGAGTTTTATTTTGTAGGCTTGTCTCTAAAGGAGTAAAGGTATCATGGAGTTACTCAGATTGAAGGAACCAACTTGAGACAAAGGAGTGTGCAAAGCTGTTGAGAGAAACTGAATTGTTCGGTTGAGGTAACCCACAACCCCAAACTTAGACCTCTAGCAAGGTCGAAGTTTGGGGGGTGGAGTTTTTTTATATGTTTTCTTGTTACATTGCACCGGAGCACCCCTTATCTTTGAGTTGAGTTAGTTATTTGGTGCCTTGAGATGCTCCTTGGGATATTATTAATTTGTTTTGTTACTCAATATTTTATGCCTATCAATCACCTTATGCTTGTTGATTGCTATCTTTGAGTATGATTTGATGAGTAGGGTGAATTGTGAGGCTGAGTTAGGAGTTTTCTTGTGTGAGTGTTTGAGTTTGAGCTGAGTTGAGAAAGAACTCGTATGCTTGTGAATTTTTCTTTTGAGTACTTGTGTGACAAGAGTGAGAACTCACTAGGACTAGCTTGGATGTGAAAGCCGTGAGCTTTTGAGCCTTACGAGATTTAAATGCATGATTTAATCTCTTCGTTTGTGAGTGGATCGTCACCTTAGAGGATGCTAGAACTTGCATGTGCTCTTGCTTCTAGATTGTGTCTAGTTTGATATGCCGAATAGGATCTTAGGCCATTTTTGATTTGAATAAGTCACTTAGCCAAAATTTTCCTTACCAATGACATTGATCCCTTGTTAGCCCAGTTGAGCCTAAAGCCTATTTTATTTGCTAGCACATATGAACACTATTCCAATTCCTAAGCCTTTTTGTCCCACTTTGAGTGGAGAATAGGAAAGTGTGAATATGAAGGGAATGAATTGAGTTGAAAAAAGGAGAAAGTTTTTTTTGTTGAGTGAATATGAGAAAAAAAAAAAAGGTGTGAAGAGATTTGAGTTGTGGGAAAGAACAAAAAAAAATTTGAGAATGAGCAAAAGAAAAAAATGAGCTCATGTGTTTGTGCGAAAAAGAAAAAAAAATGATGAAGTGATTGAAAAAGTGAAGGAGTGAGAAAGATAAAAAAAATTGAAGTGTTAAGAGAATTGAAAGCGAAAGTGTAGTGATTGAATACGTTTGAAGTAGTTCGTTCTTAATCTCGAAGTACCGAAGTTTTGAATCTCTATTCTCCATTCACGTGAGTCACTTTACCATATTGTTATCCCACCTGTCCAAAGAGCCTACATTACAACCTTTTGAAAGTCCTTTTTGATTCGGCATTGATTTCTAGAGTATGGTCGGAGTTAAGAGTGCTTACAAGCCTATGGCTGCCAATTTGAGTGATTGATTGTTTGAGTGAGTCCCTTGATCATTGTTATACACTTGTAAGGGAGTGAAACACATCGTTGAGTGCACATCCATGTTTGATCTTGGTGGTTCTTGTTGTTGTTGCATGAGTATGATGAAGGGGTTGAGTTAGTATACGTGTGATCGATCTTTGAAGCTCAAGTTCAATTACTTGCATGATTTGATTCTTGATTCATTCCTAACAATTTCACTTGACTTATTATTTCGTTGCTTGAGGACAAGCAACATGGTAAGTTTGGGGGGGTTGATTAGGCGTGAAATTGTTATGTTTTGGAGCCCAATTTACTCATGTTTTGAGTGTTTTCGATTAGTGCTTAGAGTCAAATGAGCATCATTTCTATACATTGATAAATTTGTCTCTTTGATGCACATAGGTGAATAGAGGACGAAAAACGGAGTTCGTAGGACTTTGAATCGACTCAAACGGATGCCCGGATGAGAAGATATTGAAGAAATACGATTGGTATTAGTGCGGACGAGGAAAAGTATCATTTCGGAGGATTGGAGATCACTCGAGCGCATCACTCGAGCGCCACCGCTCGAGCACCTTACTCGAGCGCGCAAACATACAGAATCATTCTTGCGCTCGAGCAGCTCGAGCGCCACCGCTCGAGCGAATCGCTCGAGCGCCCAAAAACTACAGAATGATTTCAGCGCTCGAGCAGCTCGAGCGCGACCGCTCGAGCGAATGCACCATTCGAGCTACACTGCTCGAGCGGGACCGCTCGAGCGTTTTGCTCGAGCGCCCATATACTTTCGCCTCCGGATGCGTATTTTCGGCCCATTAACTCCCGTTTCGACCCGGTGCCTATATATACCTCTTCCAAACACGTTTTGAAGGATCCCCAACTTTAGAAATCACTTTTAGACTTAGTTTTTAGAGAGAGGAAGAGGAGAAGAACGAGCAAGCTTTACTTTTACGTTGTTGAGGTTTTTCATACGAATTCTTAGTTTTCTTTTCGTTTCTTAGTTTCTTTTCATTAGCTTGATTACTTTAAACGTTTTAAACTTCGTTTTAGTTAATTAAATTTCAGTTCTTAGAATTATTTTATTTTAAAACCCTAGTTAATGTTTCTTATTTTCTTCGTTCAATTCATTATGTTTTTGTTCGTTGTTTCTTCTATTGCTTTTATTTCTGTTATAACCATGTCCGGCTAAAACCCCTGCATGCTTGGGTTAGGATGAACTCGTAGAAGTAGGATGTGGGTACGTAATTAAGGTAATTGGTGACGTTAGTTTTAATTCTCTTAATTAATGAATTCATATAATTAATCTTAACTCTACCTTTGAATTTCGTACGAAAGTGTTAGAGAGAGGACGACCGCATCACTCAATAACAATTAGTAGTCTTAACGAGAAGGTTTAGGAAAGGTTAATTCATTTACCGGTTTAGCGAAGGAGGACGACCGCATCACCTTAGTTAAATTAGGGTCTCATTAATTGAGCACAATCCATTAACTTGTTAGTGGATTAGTGAAGTCGAGTGTTAGGGTAAAGTATTAGGGTTTAGAAGCTTGAGCTTTCACCTTGCATTCTTTTACTTAGGTTAATTCTTGTTTGTCACGATTACTTTGATTATGTACCTGCTCCGTTAGTATACGTAGGGATTCCTATCCTAAGCATCACCATCTTTTATTTGAATCCAACCCTTAGTTAATTCGTTTACTTTAGTAATTTAGTTTACTTAGTTTATTTTAGTCTTTTAATTAATCTTTCAAAAATCCAAAAAACATTACACTCATATTAACTACGACGCGTAGATCTTCAGGGATCTATTCGCATATATACCATCCCTTGGGTTCGATAATACTTGGTCCCTATACTTGCCCATACTACAGTGAACCCGTACTCTTGCGGGGTAGCTACTAGTAGAAGCTAGTGTAGTTCGCTTCAAGTCACTGGGCCCCCTCCGCAGGGACGTCCTCCTCCTCGTCTCCTTCTTCCTCGTCACCGGCCGACGGATTCTCACCATTCTTGAACAGCCTGTGCCGATGGGGGAACCACGAGAGGTCCACCCCGTGGTCGGTCTCGAGGTCGAGGAAGGGGAACCAGAAACCATCACTGACCGGGTTCCTGGCAGCGTATTCCCGGAAGTAGTCCTCCTGGGGTTTGGTGTCGAGGTTGGCCTGGCGCCCGGCCTGGATCACATTGGCGGAGGCCACATAGAAGCAAAACTCGGAAAAGAGTGCCGGGTTCTGGGTCGGATCCGCAGGGTCATAAGTCGGCCGGCTCAGCGCAGCGGCCAGTTCATCATTTTTCCTCTGGAGCTCCTTCTCCGCCTCAGTCTGCCGGGCAACAGCTTGATCTGCATCTCCCCGGGCACGATGCGCCTCAAACCGCAGATCGGCGAGGGAGTTTTCCATCTCAGACACGCGGTGCCGAGCATCCTCCAGGGCTTTATAGGTCATCTCCGCCCGGCCCAGAGCATCATCCTTCTCCTTCAGGACGGCCTCCATCTGCCCGACCGCACCATCTCTCTCTTTCTTAAGCTTGGCAACTTCGCTCTCGAGCCCGGACTTCTCTTCCCGGGCACGAGTCAGGGCAGTCTTAGTCCTCCGGAGCGACCGAGAGATCTCGGAGAGCTCGTTCTCCATCGTGTTAACCACGATGGCCGCCTGACTGATCAGCGCAACTCCGGTCCGGCCCGCGTGCCGGGGTCGGCGCTCAACGATGTCGGCCAGATCCCGCGTCCAGGCCTGGGGAAGAGAATTCGCAGCCCGGCGCATATAGTCCGGCATCTCAACAGTTGAACCCGGGACACGGGAGGAGAGGAAGTCAAGCCCCATCGGAGGGAGATCTGAGTCATTTCGCGTCAGCCTAGGCAAAAGAAAAAAACCAAGTCAAATACAAACGAAACGGTCTAAGAAAAAAGAACTTTGGTGCCAAAAGACTTACGCTTGGAAGCGGACCGGGTCCCGACCAAAGTAGGTCCGGTCATCTCCTTGTCCGAGAACGGGCTCCAGACGAGCCACAGCTTCCGTTCCGACCGGCCAGGCCCCAGGGAGGGTGTCGTCGGAAACGTCTATCGGGGCCGGACTCGACCCACGCTGGCCGGACCCCTCGATCCCGGCCTCCTCCCAACTCCTTTTCTTCCCCGTAATAGGAGAAGAGGTCGGGACCTCAGCAGCGGCGGCCCCTACGGCCGAAACTGACTGGAGGGGGGTAGGCTCTTCGATGACGACCCCGGTCCGGGCGCCGGCTCCTTTCTTCTTCTTCGACCCCTTGGCCGCTTTCTTTGCCGCGCAGGAGCCCATTAAAGCAAACATTTCCGGGCAGTGATTGAGGAGTTCAGGGGGGCACTGCCTAATGATTGGAAAGTCCGGCACTGCAAGATCGAGCCCGAGGTTAAAAAAAATAAAAATAAAAAATAATATAACTTATGGACCGGATCCTGGTCACCCATTTTTCACTTACCCGTCAACTTTATATGACGGGGATACTGGAAGAATCGGCCGGCGATCCTGGTTTCTCTCGTCCGAAGAACTGCTTGATTCCGTTCCGAGGCCGGTAGGGACAGGATCCGTTCTCTGACGACCGCGAAGTCAAAATTCAACTCCCGATCAGTGGGGCAGGGATAGCCTGCGAAGGAAAGTAAAGATTAGATCAGTACCTTTTTCAAATATAAAATAAAAATTCCTTACCGGGGTGTTTAGGGTGGATATTGGTCGGAACGTCGATCTCCGTTCCGTCAGGATACCCGGTTTTCCAAGCCCCGCCAACAAAGAACCATTTTCTCCGGTCATTCCGACCTTTACTGGGCAGGCCGGCCACCAGCTTCGGCCCTTCCGTCTGTATATAGACTTCACCGGTCCCACTCCGCTCACTTTGAACCCGATAGAGATAAGTCATCTCTCCAGGGGTGGGCATCCGGTAAAGTCGGTTCTTGCCGAACAGAGCCATAACGCTCACAATTATCATCCACGCGTTCGGAAGAAGCTGGATGGGCGCCTGGTCCCAGAAATTCAACAGATAAGAGACGGCCGGATGAAGAGGGAAGCGCAATCCGACCTCCATCATGTCTTGGGTCACGGCCACCATTCCACGCGGAGGCTGGTCCGCCCGTTCGTTTGGCTCCGGCGCGTAGAGGTCGACGTCGAAAGGAATCTCCCATCCGGCCCGGGCGTCGTCGAGGAAACGCTGGGTCACCTTACTCTGAAATTGGCCGATGGTCCACCTATGGGACTCCTCCAGGTCGGCTATCCGAATAGTAGCCGGATGGCGGACAGTCGGCCATCGCAGGAAATGGTCCGAATATTCTTCATAATCATACTCGAGAGATGCGACGTCGTCTTTTTGCTCCACGAACTCCGACCATAGGCGAAAAGCTCGTCTGACCTGGCCTTGCGGATCTTGACTCACGCTCCGACCAACGACAGCCGGCCTCTCTTCCACTTCCGTATCTGACCCCGAGGTCTCAGCCGCCGCTCCGAGCCTTTCTTTAATCTGCTCGGCTACGAGGTTTTTTAGTATCTGGTTGTTGGCCTGATCGTCGCCGCTCCTACGGCCGCCTTCCTCCTCATCTTCCTCCAGGAGGTCATCAAGTGGGTCTCTGTCCCCCACAGGCCGGGCTGCTCCTCCGACTCCGCACGTCTCGGTCGCTGCGGGAATCCCCTCCCGGGTACCCTCGCCCAGCAGTGACCGTCCCGGGCTCGGGAATAGGGCATCCAAGCCATCGTCGTCGTGCGCCCATATTGAGCCCGCCAAGCGTGAGGGGGAAGCACCACTCGCGCCGCGAGAGCTTCTCCCCTCATTGAACAAGCGCCGATGAGCACCGCCACCTCCTCCGCCGCTGGAGGAGGCACCTCCTCCCTGTCCAGGCGGAGGACCCGCCCACCGTCGCACCATAATAGAAGATAGAAGAGTGAGTTGCGAAAAAGTGAAGTTTACCTTTGCAAAGCCACCAATCGCCGCCGTCCAAAACCCGTCACCGCCGCAAATCGCTCGCCGGAAATCGCCAAAGAAAACGCTGCAATTTGGGTGAAGAAGCAAAAGTAAAAAATAAGAGAATAACCCCCCTATTTATAAGACAGGGGCAGGGACCTACGACGAAATAAGCTTCTAGGCATAGGGGCCTAGAAGCAAGAATTTGGAACGACGGTTTCAGCGCCAGACGCCTCGTACTAGGTGCGCATTTAATGAACGGGATTCGAGGAGTCACATCACGTCAGACTGATACACGAAACCCGAAGCGTCGCCTGACAACACACGTCACTTCCACCATCTCATAACCGTTGGCCGATCTCCGATCACCCCGGGCGGATCCAGGCCGGCACTAATAAGAAACGATAAACGACCACCTCGCCCCTCACACTGAGAAACGAGCTGGGGGGCAATTGTTGTGACCGTTTCGGACCGCGCATTGGATCCGGCCGGAAGAAAGCCGGAAAAGGCGAGAAGGTGCCCAGAGGTAGGGACCGACCTGGCCGGCCTGAATCCGGCCTCAGCGGGCTCCGACCACGAGTTTCCGGCCACGAGAGTAAGGCCGGAAACCTGCCTGGGACGTCCGTCCACGTTCATCACAGCCACGTCAAAGTCCTTCCGTGTTCGGATCGGCCCGGCCAAGGTCAGTAAAGCCCAGCAGAGACCGCCCAGACACGACCGACCGGCCGGAGCAATCTCCGACCTCGCTGTCCGCCAGGAGGCCGGCCTCCGATCACTCAAGACCCCCGGCCGGCAGGAGAGATCTGGAGCACGTGATAGAATCAGGCAAGATCCTCTCCCAAGAGGGAAAAAGGCCGCCTCCGTACCCAGAGACTCAGAGAATATTCCATCCAAATGAGGAAATTCGCCAGAGAATCGTCCTTTTTGGACACGCGTCAACTCCCTAGTGGCCGGCCACCTGCAAGCCCTGACATACCAGAGCCCGCGCGTCCTCAGAGGCAGGAGACATTTAATGCACCTGTCCCCCGAGAGGCCGGAAATGACCAAAATACCCCTATAGTGAGAAAACTATAAATACCCCCACTTTTGTAATGTAAAAGAGGTTCAATCTCTCTCAGTATAATCAATACACACTCATTCAAGTCCAGGGACTCACCACCCCTGGCAATTCTTGGTGTTCTTAGTGTTCTTATGCATTTATTGCTTTTCTTCATTCAAGCATTAATTCTAGCACTAAGGAACCCAATCATTTGATGTTTTTACCAAAGCTTTCATAAATAGCCATTCAATCCCAGCAAAATATATTTGGTAAACAACACACGAATCCGTGAAGTATTCAACAATTAGGGATACAATTTGGCGTGCTTGAGGCAGTGCAATAGCAGAACATGGATCCTTTTCAAAAATCTTATTTTATTTGAATTTCGATAGATATTCAGATCCGATGCTGTGGGGGGCTTTATCGGAGGGGGCTGCAATGTTGTGGCAAAATAGTGATGAAGAGAAGCCACGTGTACGTTGTTCACCGGTTGCAACGAATCTTTGCAGCACCATGGTGTGAAGCTTTCCGACCGCGAGGAGTCATAATTGGGGAGATAACACTGATTTTTGGTCGAAGAAAGATTGAATTGCAATACGAGTTTATTGTGTGTGGAGGTTTTTTTTTTAATTTTTTATTATTATTATTATTATTTTTAATCGGCTTTTATAGAGGATTTAGATGAAATGGGGTTAGGGCAAAATTCTCAACAGCACCCACTCCAAAGAGATTATTTAGGATGGGAAAAAAAATTCGGGCTTTATTGTTTTAAGTTGATTTGAGAGCATGGGCGTAATTATACATAGGATGTTGGGCTTTTCCTTCCACGTAAATTAGACGGGAGTTTTATATAAGAAAAATTATACTGGCTTAAACATTGGTTAGATAATTTCAATACATGGCTTGCTTGTAATGTTTTTTTTTTTTTAATATTTATATTGGACCAATTTTGTAATCAATTAAGTAGTAGATATATCATATATGAACAATTCCCATAACTATATATGTCAATAAATTTATATGTCTTTGCTTAATAATTTAGAATTTGATATTGTCTTAATTTTAATGGATACAACAATAGTTTTTTTAACACAGTATGACACCTTTTGAATTAATTTATTGCGTGATGTTCTTAAGTATATGTTTTATCGCGCACTCTCATATGCACCAAGTGCACGGTGCACTCATTCAACAGCTAAGGTTGTTTATATTGAAAAGTGTAGACTGGTTACGTTTAAAAGTATGATTAAATTACACTAAAAATCGATATTCAGTGTAATTTAATCACACTTTTCATTGTAATCAAATCATATTTTTCAGTATAAACACTCTCAACTATTGAGTAAGTGCACCATACACTAAGTGCACAAGAGATTTACTCATTTTTTATTTGTTGTATAAATCTGTGTCACATATGACTTAGTATTTCAAAATTACAAATTTAATATTCATGCATGCTCAAATCCCACCCACTCACACATATATATAACTAATTATAATATTAGATTTTTTTAAATAAATATGATAAACCGTGCATCGCACGAGTGAATATACTAGTATCATATAATAACCAAAGATTCATATATTTGTCCATCATTCTCGCATTCTTCTTTATTAATAAGTTTCTATTTTCTAATATGAGCATGCAAATTATTATTAAAACGAACAAACACGCACCTCATGCTCTGGGAGTAAACTCCATTTTCCCTTTCTTTTTCTCCAAGCTTTCCTTCCAATATATTGGTATTATGAAGAAAAGTTATGGAATATATCATAAGAGCCCCACTGCTCAAACCCCAAAAATCTCTAAACAAACTCCATAATTTTAAAGACAAAAATAGACATAAATAAAATGACTAAGTTATCCTTATATATATATGGAATGAATTTTACTCTAAATTTATATTGATTTTGACTTTAGCCTTTTAAGTCATTTAATTTCAAAATTAGTATTTTAACTTTTAATTGATCAATTTTTTTTCTTACATTTTTTTAAACTCTAAAAAAAATATGTTTAAAAATGTATTAAATATTTAAATAATAAAATTAAATGAAATTAAAAAATCCATAAAAATTTGGAAAATAAAAGAAAATAAATCTACTAAATCTTCAAAATAATTTAAATAAAACAAATCCAATTTTTTTTAAAATAAATTAAAAAATAGTTAAAAAGATCAATTAAATCTTAAAAAATAACTAAATTAAGGAAATTAAATTAAAAAGTCGTAAAAATTCAATCGAAGCTAAATAAAATAAAATTTTAATTTATTATTTAGTTTAATTATTTACGATAATTTAATTAAGATTTATAAATATTTTTTTGATTTTATTTATGTTTAGCCTTTTCCTTTATGAATATTTTTTTTTATTCTTTTTTAAATTTAGTTTGTTTAGATTTAGATATTTTTCTTATATTTATGTAGTTAATTTATTTTTCAAATTTTCATTTTAATTGATTTTTTATTTATTTTTTTATTATTTAATTTTTGTAAAATTTTATTTAGGTCTAAATGATTTGAAAAAAATTTAACTAGACTTTTTTTAAATTATTTTATTTTCTGAATTATTTAAAATAATTTTCAAATTTACTTTTAATTTTTTATTCAAATATATTATATTATACTCCCTCCGTCCCGCTTTAATTTGCACACTTTCCATATTGGGTTGTCCCACTTGAATTTGCACACTACCAAAAAAGAAAACATTGATTTACGTGCACACTAAAAAATTTATACACATATTTACCCATATGTCATTACTTTATTAAAAAAATACACTTTATTAAGAAATGTGTCATCTTGTAGGGTGCAAATTAAGGCGGGACGGAGGGAGTATAATTTAATTGATTATTAAAATTGTCTTTATATTTATTATATTTTTGAAGATATTTATTCTGATAAATACTTATTTAGAAGATTTAGTTAATTATTTATAAAAAAAATTCAATATATATTTAATTTTTAATATAATTTTTTTTAAATTTTGATTAAAACCAAAGAATATGAAAGGGTATTAAAGAGGTAATTGAATATAGAGAGGGTATTGAAGAGAGAAATTTTGCGTGTTTCGCCATGCTGTTTGGGCAGGACTATTTAGTTGTTATGTTTTCCTATGTAATATATTTATTTCATATATTTTATGTTATATATTTTAAATATAATACTACTTAATATTAATTGTTTGTTATACTTTATTTAAAAATTATTATTACATATAAAATTAAACTATCACTTGTATATATTATTTTCATTATTTATCTAAATGTCTACATATATACACTTATAATATCAAAATATTTTCAATAAAATTGTAAAATAAATTCTTTTTCACTATTTACTAATATTTTTACACATATATTGATCGCTTTTTTTTAAATCAATAAATATTTAAAATAAATTTTTAAAATTTTTTTTCACTATTTACTAATATGTGTACACTAATACACATATATTGATTTTTTTTAAAAAAATAAATAAAAATTTAAAATAAATAATTTTTAAATTCTTTTTTCACTATTTACTAATATGTGTACACTAATACACATATACTGATCGTTTTTTTAAATCAATAAAATTTTAAAATAAATACTCCCTCCGTCCATGAGTAAACTTCCCACTTTCCTTTTCGGGCCGTCCACGAGTAAGTTTCCCATTCCATAAATGGAAATAACAACACTCTATTATATATAAACTTTAACCTTCAAACTCACACAATATTACCAAAAATGCCACTCATTCACTTTACTTTTCAACACTATTCATTACTTTATCCCAAAAGTCAACATGTGGCCCACTATATATTAATAAACAAATACACTTTCTTAAACCATTCAACAAAAAGAAGTGGGAAACTTACTCGTGGACGGAGGGAGTACTTTTTAAATTCTTTTTCACTATTTACTAATATCTGTACACATATATTGATCGGTTTTTTTAAAAATAAATATTGTTTAAATTCTTTTTCACTAATATGTATAATTAATTAGTAATTAAGTATAATTAACAAAATATTTAATATACATGCATGTGTGGATATTTTTATTAATTTAGATGTACAATTATAAGCTAATTTCGTAGGTATATTCATATATTAATTAATTTATACTAATCGGTTCATATTTTACACTACTTAGCTAGTTAATCTTACACAATGTAACAACAAATACATAATACACATGCAAATTAACAATATATATACGAAATTATAATTATATGTAAATAAATAATTTTAACCGATTAAAACAAAAAATATTACCTTAGAAATGTTCACGAGAATGTGTAGAGCACGTTCGACTAGTGGAGGACTATTTCCGGCGTAGTAGTGGTGGACTATTTCCGGCAGCCGCTTGCACACTCTCTTCTCCTTCTTCTCTTTGCTTCTTCCCCTCCAAGCAGCATCCAAAACGCAAAGGAATGGGTTGGTGGTGGGCGAGGGGATTGAAGAGGGAAAATGCCCTCACCATGCTCAGATTCGCACGCCTCACTGCAAAAGCCTGCTGCAAGCAGACGAGGGTTTGAATCCCTCGAGAACCAGCCATTTAAAAAAGCCGAGGGTTTGTTTCCCTCGTGAACATGTGTCAGGCCCTAGCCGAGGGATTTTCCCTCGTGAACTTTTCGAGGGGACAACTGCCCTCGTGAATTCTGCACATGTCAGGAAGAAGCCGAGGGAAATTCCCTCGTGAAGTTTGGCAGGGCGATTTCCCTCGTGAAAACGCTCGACAAATTTCCTGGGTCCCACATTTGCTCGTTAAGTCCCTCAATATGGACGAGGAAAATTTTACCCTCTTTAAATTGCTTGATAAAAAATTTTACTCGTTGATTCCCTCATCAATTTCGAGGGTTTTATTTCCCTCTTTAAAAACCTTCTTTAAATAAGGTTTTTTTTTTGCAGTGAGAGTGAAGGAGGAGGATGAAGTGGTGGACGACGACCCAGATGAATGGGATGCAGATGTTATGTGCGATGAAGACGAAGAGGATTCCGAGGGTGACAGAAACAGTGAGGAAGACTCTGACGGGGAAGGCGAACAGGCTCCTGGAATCGCGAACCCAAGTGGAAAGTCCTAGATACATTATTCGAAAACAACAGATGTACAAAGCCCATTTGAATAATTCCAATACAGCGCACGTACCTCCGGTTTTTGTGTCGGGGAATTCTGCCTTCAATATGGGTTCAAGTGATAATAAGATGGATAATGGTTATGGGTCCATTAAGATATTAAAATCTAAAAAATCTGAATTGGCCCATTTGAAAAATCAAGTTTTGGGCCTCGGGCAAATCTATTTTGGGCAGAAATCATAATTCGAATGCCTTTACCCAAGAAGGGGATCTATTGAGTGATGAGGAAAATTAATAGAGGAGATACGGAAAATCTGGAAAATATATGATACGATCAATAATATCATACCGTATCAAATCATATCTTTGTAAATATTGTAGCCGATCTTATTTTCCATATCTCCTCTATTATGTGAGACAGATGATAATTTCACCGTGTAATTGGTGACTTGATATTCTCACTATTTATAATTGGAGATTACAACAGATTTACATATAAGGGAACGATATACATGGAAAATAAGATCGGCTACAATATTTACAAAGATATGATTTGATACGGTATGATATTATTGATCGTATCATATATTTTTCAGATTTTCCGTATCTCCTCTATTACCCCCCGTCAAGCGAAGCGATGGATTAGATGCAACGCGAAGCTTGGACCGCAACAAATCAAACATGGGACGGGGTAAACTCTTGGTGAAGATATCCGCTAGTTGAAGCTCGGAAGGGACAAACCGAGTTTCGAGGGTACCATTGGCAACAAGTTCCCGAACAAAATGGTAGTCGATGTCAATGTGCTTGGTTCGTTTATGAGCAATGGGATTTTGGCTCAAGAAAAGAGCACTCTTGTTGTCACATAACAGAAGCGGCGTGGAGGACGGAAGTGCACGAAGCTCCAGGAGTAAGTGGGACAGCCAAACTATCTCCTGAGCAGTATTAGCAAGTGCACGATACTCAGATTCACAGCTGGAACGAGCAACTGTTGGTTGTTTCTTTGCACTCCAAGAAACTAAGTTGCCCGCAAGAAAGATAGAATATCCATAGGTGGATCGGCGAGTTTCTTCGCAACGAGCCCAGTCAGCATCTGAGTAGCCAAGGACCGAATAGTCCGAAGAAGGCGAGAAAGTAAGTCCAAGGTGGACAGTTCCCTTAACATAGCGTAGGATCCTTTTAACAGCCGAAAAATGATCAACAGTAGGAGCCTGAAGGAATTGGCTGACGTGATTAACAGCAAATGACAGGTCTGGGCGGGTGATAGTGAGGTATTGTAAGGCGCCCACAAGAGACCTGTAAAGTGTAGGATCTTGAAATGGGTCTCCAGTGGAGACAAGTGATTCTCCTGTGGCCAAAGGCGTGGAAACAGGTTTAGAATCTAGTAATTCTGCCCGAGTGAGAATATCGTGAGCATACTTGGCCTGGCCAAGAAAAAGACCGGAATCAGAGTGGGTGATTTCAAGTCCAAGAAAGTAACTCGGCTTGCCAAAATCTTTGACCGCAAATTCCTTGTGGACACGAGCAATGAATCTACGCAAAAAATCAGCACTACTACCTGTGACAATAATGTCATCAACATAAAGCAGAAGAAAGATAGTGCAGTCAGAGCTATGTAAGAAAAACAGTGATGTATCAGAACGACTACGAATAAAACCTAAAGAAACGAGGAAAGCACTAAAACGATCAAACCAGGCACGAGGGGCTTGACGGAGACCATAAAGTGCCTTCTTCAACCTGCAAACATGGTTAGGAAAACGGGGATCAATAAAGCCCGGAGGCTGAGACATGTATACAGGTTTGTTAAGATGGCCATGTAAAAAGGCGTTTTTGACATCGAGCTGGTGAAGAGGCCAATATCGCTGAACTGCAAGAGCTAAGATGACACGGACTGTGGCAGCCCGGACAACAGGACTGAAAGTGTGAGAGAAGTCAAAGCCAGGTATTTGTGTAAAACCTTGAGCCACTAACCGGGCTTTGTATCGATCGATGGAACCATCAGATTTGTACTTAGTACGGAACACCCATTTGGATCCAACGATGTTTTCACTAGGCGGTCTGGGGACCAAATCCCAAGTGTTGTTGGCATCCAAAGCATCCATCTCCTCGCGCATAGCAGTTAACCAATGAGGAACTTTTAGAGCGGACTTAAAACCCTTAGGTTCTGCAGATGCTGTTAGTGAATAAAGAAGTTTAGTAGTAGCAATATCAACGAAATAACGAGGTTTAAAAATACCACTTTTGGATCTAGTTTGCATAGAATGCGAAGGAGGATCTGGAGCAACATCAACAACAGGATCAGGAGCAGGAGCAGGAATGTCATCATGTATTTGAGAATGATCAACCGGATCGACGGGAATGAGTGGAGGTGGGACTTCGGGAACAGGAGGAGGCAAGACCGTTGCATTATGAGGCCCAACTAAGACAGACGACGATGGCAAACACAAGGAGCAGGGACCAACTGGGTCTGAGACTCCTGGAGAGGCAGCAGGGACCGAAGCGGCTGAAGATGAAGGTGCATGATGCGAAGATGACTGAGAACCGAGACTGGGATCCTGGCAATCAAAAAAGACAGAAAAATCCAAATCAGGAGGCAGTCGATTGTCAGAGTTAGAGGAAAAGGGGAAAGACGACTCATCAAATTGAGCATGTCGGGTAATATAAGTACGGGAAGCGACAGGATCGTAACACCGAAAACCCTTGTGAATACTGCTATAGCCAAGAAATATGCATGGTTTGCTACGAGGAGCCAACTTATGAGGAGCATAATCACGGAGATATGGGTAAACACGACAACCAAAAACCCTAAATGAGCTATAATTAGGTGCCAAATTAAATAAAAGCTCAAAAGGAGATTTGTTATCAAGAACGGGAGTAGGCAAACAGTTGATTATATAAACAGCCGTGGAAAAAGCATCAAACCAATAAGAAATAGGCACATGAGCATGAAAAAGCATAGATAAACCAGTTTCAGTTATGTGACGATATTTTCTTTCGACACGACCATTTTGTTGAGGTGTATAGGGACACGAAAAACGGTGTAGGACACCCTGACTAGCAAAAAAATTCCGAACATTATGACTAGTAAATTCGGTGCCTCCATCACTTTGAAAAACCTTAATAGAAGTACCAAATTGATTGCAAACAAGAGTCGTGAAACGCTGTAGCACATTAAAAAATTCAGATTTGGAACGTAAAGGATAGAGCCACGAAAAACGAGAATAATCATCTAAAAACAAAGCATAATAACGAAAGCAATCAGTAGAGATAACAGGGGAAGGGCCCCACAAGTCACAATGCACAAGATCTAACACATTAGAAGCACGTTTATCATTAAGAGAGAAAGGCAATTGTTTACTTTTCGCTAATTGACATGACTCACACAAGGTAGGCTTAGGCAAAACAGAAGTAACGTCCAATAAGCCTAAGGTGTTTAACAAAGTTATAATGGAAAAAGGAGCATGTCCCAAACGGGAGTGCCATAATTCAAAAGAGGACTTAAGGACACTAGACTGTAAAGCAGCAACAAGAGCAGAAGTCCCTTGTTCCAAAATATACAATCCATCTCTACATCTTCCCCGAGCTAGAATTTCCTTTGTCAACCGTTTCTGAACAAAAAATGAATCATTAGAAAAAACAACATCAACCGGTAAATCAGATGTAAGCTTACTAATGGACAAGAGATTCTTAGTAATATGAGGAACCACTAAAACATCCAATAACGGTAGAGTATTATGAACAAAACGAGAACCCAAATGCGAAATAGAAAGAGAGTCACCGTTACCGACGATGACACTCCCATTACCAGAGTAAGGAGCAAAGACATCCAATTGATTGGTGGACGACGTCATATGAGCGGACGCCCCCGTGTCAACGTACCAGTCTGAAGTAGGCGAGGGTTGAACCGAACACTGCGATTGGAAGGCCTGGACAATATTTGCAGCCTGAGTCGAGTCACGAGAGTACCTATTAGGGCAGTGGTTCGCATAATGTGAACCACGACAGATTTGACATCGAGGGGTGAAGTTGCGCCGCAAGCCATCATTCTGCCTAGGGTTGGAAGGGCGTCTGGAGCTGTTGGTCTGAGCGGGAGAGCCACGAGTAGGTGCGTTGCTGGAATCACGGACTGGAGGCGAGGACTGAATTTCGGCAAGTGACGGAGACTGGTGACGGGCGGGCGGCGGATGAGAGGAGGAGTGACCTTGGGCGTTCGATAGGCCACTGGAAGGCCTGGGCACAGAGTGGCTAGTTGAGGGTCGGGCCGCATAGAACGCCGCCGAAGATGGAGGAGTATCGAAACCCTCCATGGCCCGGCCTCGAAGTTCATGGTCCCGCGCCTGACTGACGAGATCCCGGAAGGAAGGAAGAGGAGTAAGAGCCAATCGGATTTCAGTGAAAGCCCTAAAGTGAGGGCCCAATCCGCGGAGGAACCAACGACAACGATCAGTTTCCGGAACCACATGGCCGATTGCTGCCAGTTGATGGCATAAGGCCTGAAAACGGCGACTGAAATCTAGGACAGAGGAGTCCCCTCGCCGGAGAAACTGGAGTTCATCCCGAAGCTGTTGCGCGTGCGATGGGGACGAAGGATTGAATGCAGCTTCGAGTGCTAACCACACATCGCGCGCTGTGGTTAGACCGATAACCTCCGCCATCGCATCTTCAGTTAAGCAGGAAAGAAGGAGGCTTAGGGCCCGATCATGGCGGCGGGTCCATGATTGATATGCCGGATTCACTATTTCGGAGCCTTTGTCATCCGTGACGGTGGGAGACGGGGTGACAGCGGATCCGTCAACAAAGTGGGAAAGATTATCACAGCGGAGTGCGGGAAGGATTTGGCTTTTCCACAGTAAATAATTTGAGGAAGAGAGACGAATGGTTACCATATGGAAGAGAGTCGCCAGTGGAATAACATCCGGGTTGGATGGAATTGCCGCCATGGATGAAACTTTGAAGGTATAGATGGTACTCTGAAAAAAGAAGAAAAAGGGCAAGAGGATATTATGATGGAATTAGAGAGAATGATGAATACTGGTGTGGAAGGATAATTAAGGGAGAGAAAGTATGTAAAGTGGCGGTGGAAGAATTATTAATGGAGAGGAAGAGATGTGTGTGGCGGTGGAAAAAGGATAGCCGTTGAAAAAGTTGGCCGTAGAAAAGAGAAATAATATTTAGGGTTTTCAGCGTTTTATTTTGCTGATACCATGTGAGACAGATGATAATTTCACCGTGTAATTGGTGACTTGATATTCTCACTATTTATAATTGGGGATTACAACAGATTTACATATAAGGGAACGATATACATGGAAAATAAGATCGGCTACAATATTTACAAAGATATGATTTGATACGGTATGATATTATTGATCGTATCATATATTTTCCAGATTTTCCATATCTCCTCTATTAAAAATTCTACTTCTGTCAGCGATTCCCATTGTTTTACTTCAAATTCCGAAGGTATGTGGGCGACCCAGGTGGTCAAGAAAAGACAGCCCAAAAAGAAGAAAAAGAAGGCAAGTTTCATCGATGAGGAAGAAAGCTTTGAAGAAAAGAGGTGGGAACACATCAAATTAGAGATGGCTATCAGAGAAGAGACGGATGGCGCACTGTTAATGGGGGAAAAATTGGGTGTTAAATGTGGCTCGAATGGAGAGATAAATTAGTAGCTCTTGAAAGGAGGGACCTGCAGGTTGAAAATAGAGGGAAGCGGTCCAAGAAGGGGAGGAAGAATGCATCTTAATGAGGATTTTGAGCTAAACGTTAGAGGAATCTGTTCAAAGACGAAAAGAAGAGAGGTTGGGGAGTTGATTGCTAAATACAGGGTTGATCTCTGCTGTTTGCAGGAAACAAAATTGGAGGGTCTTAGTGGGAAGCACTGCAAGGCCATGCGGGGAGATGGAAGATTTGATTGGGCGTGTAAAGATGCTGAAGGCAAATCTGGAGGAATATTGACTATTTGGAATGATGAGGTGTTTAGCAGATCAAGTGCGTGGCGTACCAATGGTGCTTTATAGCACTACAAGAAAAAAGAGTTACACCGACGAAATAATTGGTCGGAATAAATAAGAGTTAGTCGGGAAAGGGTCTTTACCAACTAAAAATCCGTCATTATAATCTGTCGTAACAAGCCTCCTTGGTATTGTTTTTTTCGACGGGAAAAATGGTCGTCGGAGTTATTAATTTATTACAGACCGGATGTTACTCGGAAAAGGGTATATTTTCGATTTAATTATACCGACCAAAGGTTTTGTCGCTAAAAATCAAGGGCATTGTTGTCTTCCACTCAAAGTTTATACCGACGAACAATTGCTCGGCATAATTCACTGGGATTTATGTGCTACCATTTTTACCGACGAGTTTGCCGTCGTAATTATCTATTAAAAAATTTAAAAAAAAAACCTAAAATTTCATTTCCTATGAGCATTAGTGCCAGCATCTTTTGTGCAAAAGTGAAAGATTAAAATCCATGAGAATCTCCACCAGTAGAAAGCTTAATGATATTAAGGAAAAACAAAGGCTATCGTTCTATTGTCGAGCATAAACATCTTAAAAACAAAACTCACATAACTCAAGCTTCTATAACTTTAATAAAAAGAATGCATCATCATTCTCTCATTCAATGATACATATAATTAACTCTATATCATAGACACTCGTAACAATTGGATCTTCATTCTAAACAAATGAATAATCTGTTGATAGAAACTAACAAACCTGATGGATGATTGGTTTCGCAAGCACATAGGTCCTTGAGTTGAGAATATTTGTTATTCTTGCTGTAACAATGTCAATTGTATGTTGTCCAGTGTTGCCATTAAATGCTGAAACAAGATGAAAATCAAAATTAGAAACAATACAAAGAATATCTAAATTATAGTTTATTAAAGAAAATAGTGATTTCATCTCATCTAATATTCTCAATCTAATATTCATCAATTTGTCAATTAATCTCCATCCCCAACCTGTCCCATTCAAACTAAAAGGCTCCTAATATTATGAAATACGGGTAAGCCACACAAATAATTTCTATAAACAGTGGTTTACCCTCCCTTATTTAAACACAACAACCACTAATTAGACTACATGCATGCCTTTCTTAGATCAACATAATAAAGCCAACATTATGTTGTCCACAAAATCACAGCCCATAAATTAACAATTACCCTCACCAGTTAGTATAAGAAAACCCAAAAAATATTAATATACTACATTTAAACCAAATAAAAACACATAGTAGAAATTTAGTTGGAAAAAAGAGCATACAGATTCCAAATCGAGTTTAACAGAGGGAAATATTACCCATTCACTACAAATGAGTTGTCGAAGCCTTGAGAGGAAGCTCGAGCTTATGCTCACCATTCTCTGTCCAATCCACTAGCCTATTATATGTAACAACACATAATTATTTAGAAAAACAAAATAACATCAAATATAAATCAAGAAACACAAAATCGATGATAAACAAAATACCGTATAATGGAGACCTACTATCAAAAGCCAGACGAATGCTTGCACATGAGCACATCTCATGGGTTTCCATTGCAAAAAAAAAAAAAAAAAAATTACAACTTCATGAATAATATATAGCTGCAAATAAAAAAAAAATAAGTTAGACACTACAATTTTTAATAAATCAAGCAAGATCATACATTTATTATAAGAGAATATGCTTATTCATTGATTAGGCATGAAATTGTCAGAATTTATAGCTCGAAATGCCCGTGTTTTGATTGATTTATATGAGTATTTAGAGTCATTAGAGTATCATTTTCATGAACTAATGAATTTTTCTCTTTGATGCTCATAGATGGAGAAAAAAGTTTTTTGGTCCCATAACTTATCAAGTGTCCGATTTTGGTCCCAAAAATTTTGACTCTTCAATATTGGTCCCGTAATTCCTATGAATTGTCCAATTTTGATCCCATTTTTTTCAAAAATACAAAAATAATGCCCTTTTTTGTCATGCTCAACTCATATTCTGCCTAAATTTGGGCCTTTACGGTACCCTCGAAGATGTGTCCGCAAAATAATTTTTTTTTTTGTATTTTTTAATCATTTTTTCCATATCACTAATATGTGGTTGAAAAATGGACAAACCATAGGAGTTACGGGACTAAAATTGAAGAGTCAAAATTTTTGGGTCTAAAATCGGACACTCGATAAGTTATGGGACCAAAAAGAAATTTTCCAACAAGAATGTGACCAAAAATTGGCAAACCGTAGAAGTTATGGGACCAAAATTGAAGAGTCAAAATTTTTGGGACCAAAATCGGACACTCAATAAGTTATGGGACCAAAAAACTTTTATTCTCCTCATAGATGGATAGAGGGTGAAAAGAGGACTTCGTAGGACTTTGAATCGACTCAAACGGATGCCCGGATGAGAAGATATCGAAGAAATACGAAAAATATTAGTTCGAGGGAGCAAAAGTATCATTGAAGTCACAAGCGAGAAGAACCTGTGCACTCAGTGCATGAGTGGTCGAGCATGGTGCTCGAGCTGACCCTGGTCATGCACGAAGTGTACGAGTGCTCGTGCATGGTGCTCGAGCAACTTCAAGTCGTGCACTTAGTGCCCGAGCTCGAGTACTCGTGCACTTTTTGGCCTCTATATATTTTGAGCGCTCGAGTGGAATATGCTCGTGCACATAGTGCACGAGTTGTGCTTGAGCAAGCGCAGATTTGGCCCATTAACTCCCGATTCGACCCATTGCCTATTTATACCACTTCTGAACACGATTTTGAGGACCACTTCACACTTAGAGTTAGTTTTTGGAGAGAGAGGAGCACCGAGAGTTGAGCAAGCTTATTTTACGTGTAATCGAGGTTTTACGTTACGAATTCATAGTTCGATTTTGATTTTTAATTTCTTTTCTTTAGTTCTTTGTTCTTGAATACTTAAGACTACGTTCCTCTTTATTAATTAAATTTCAGTTCTTAGAATTATTTTCTTTCTTATAAACCCTAGTTTATGTTTGATAGTTATTTAACTCGTATCATCATGTTTATGTTCGTTGTTTCTTCGATTGAATTTGTTGTCATACAAACCATGCTAGGCTAAAACCCTTGTATGCTTGGGGTAGGATGAACCTGTAGAAGTAGGACGTTGGTACATAATTAGGATAAAATGTGATGTTTAGTTTTAATTCTCTTAATTAATGAACGCATAAAATAAATTCCGGATTTACCTTTGAATTTTGTACGAATGTTAAAGAGAGGACGACCTTATCACTCTTTAATAACTAGTAGGCTTAACGAGAGGGTTTAGAAGGGGGTTTATTCATCTACCGGTTTATCTAGGGAGGACGACAATCAGGCAGTGGACCGGGTTGCAGGCACTGGAGGGAATAGCAGTAAGAATCAAGTTCAGTCAGGGGAAAGCCAGAGCTAAAACCTGGGTACACACAATCAAAATAATCCAGCTCACAACTTTGTCCAAAATCCTCGAAACAACCCTATCTACCCACAAAACAACCCACCTTATCCTTACCCATACCCACCATATCCTTATCCACCATACCCGTATCCTCCACCCCCTGCTTATAACCAACCACCAGTCCAGCAAGTACCTATACCACCCGTCTATCCTCAGCACGTTCCTCAGAACGCCGATCATAACATAGCAATCCAAGGAAGGTTTTACCGATGGAAAATTTGACGTTAATATCTTTGTGCCAACTTATAGTCAATAGTGAATTCACATCGCACAAGTATACCGACCGGTAGTGATTTGTAATTATTACCGACGAACTCTTCGTCGGTGTAAGTTTAGCTTTATCTTTTTAGGGTATTTTTACCGACAAACTATTGGTCGGTAGTAGTAATGTGATTAATTAAAATTATATTAACGACAAATTATTGGTTGGTAGTAAAATGAAAAATAATGTGTTTTCTTTATGTTATTACCGACGGACTATTGGTCGGTAAAAGAATATAATTTTTTTTTAATATTTGTTTTGTAATTGTGTTTGGCGGGAAGCAATACTTTTGACCGCCAATAAAATTTACTAACTACCTTATAATTTTTTCGACAGATTTTACAATGGTCGGAATTCTAAATTGATATGCATTTTTCTGCAGTGCTTTTTCCTGACTAAAAGTTAGTCGGTAAAGTTTTTATTTTCGAAGGATTTTTGTCTGTCGGTATAGGTCCGTAGGATAAATCCATATTTCTTGTAGTGTTGATGATTGATGGCTTTTGGAAAGAAAATGGGGTTAGCCGCTGTCTAATTAACATGTACGCTCCAGGGTCGGTGAATGAAAGGCTAGCTTTATGGGAGGTAATTGAAGGTGTAGGCGTTCAAGTGGAGGACGGTTACTTTTGTGTAGTTGGAGACTTCAACGCGATAAGGCAGACCCAGGAAAGGGTCGAGAGGGGCGAGTGTGAAGACGCTGAGATATGAGGGGATTTGATAATTTTATCAATCAAAGTAATCTATTTGAGTTACCTTTGGCAGGAAGGTCCTTCACGTGGTATAGGCAGGACGGGACGTGTAAGAGCAATTTGGATAAAATGCTCGTGAATGACTTGTGGTTGGAGAAATGGTCCCATTTACCGGTAAAAGGCTTGAGTAGAACGACTTCAGTTCAACAAAGGGTTGGGGCCCAAAGTCCTTTAAATTCATGAATTGCTGGCTTTCTCAACCAAATTTCAAGTCATTCCTGGAGGATAAGTGGAGGTCGTATGATATCAGCAGTTGGGGAGGTTTTATTCCAGAAAGAGAAGCTGAAGCTTTTGAAATCGGACCTCAAAAAGTGGAATCAGGAGGTGTTTGGCTTCTCAAGGTCAAATATTGATTCTAAGAAAAAGGAGCTGGAATTACTGGATAAATTTGACGATGCATTGGGATTGGACGAAGAAGATATCATGAAGCGCACGACTGCTGAACTTTTTATTGATCTAAACTGGAGGGAAGAGATGTTAGCGCAAAAAGCCAAAGCAAATTGGGTGTTAAAAGGTGATACAAATTCCAAATTTTATCATAATTGGATTAATCGTAGGAACAAGTGGAATGGTATTGAAGGTATCACAGTCAATGGCGTCTGGATTGAAGAGGTGGAAAGAGTAAAAGATGGGATCTTTCACTTCTTCAAGAATCACTTTACAGCCCACTCTAGTTTCAGATTACTAGTGCCGGAGGAATTAGAATATAGGGAGAATTGATCACAGTGCAAATGCATTCTTAACAACACATTTCACCGAAGATGAAGTTAAGGCTGCTGTTTGGTCCTGTGAATCAAGTAAAGGTCCCGGCCCGGATGGGTTTTCCTTTGGCTTTGTAAGAGAAAATTGGAATCTGCTAAAACATGAGATCATGAAGATGATGGCTGACTTTCATGCTAATGGCAAGATCGTTAGAGGTATGAATTCTTCATTTATTGTGTTAATTCCGAAAAAAAGAAAGAGGGCGGGATATTTGTGATTTTCGTCCTATTTCTTTGATTGAAAGTCTACACAAAATCATTGCAAAAACACTGGCGATTTGATTAAGGTGTTGGATGGAATTATTTATGAAAATCAGTCAGCGTTTGTTGGGGGCAGACAAATATTAGATGGAATTGTTTGTCTTAATGAGGCTATAGATGAAGCTAAGAAAAGAAAAGTTGGGATAATTTTTTTTAAGATTGATTTCTCAAAGGCATATGATTGCGTTGATTGGGGGTGTTTAGAAGATATTATAAGAAAATTAAACTTCTGCGATAAATGGGTTAAGTGGATGATGGAATGTGTTTCTACTGCGTCGGCTTCAGTGTTGGTAAATGGGAGCCCAACTGGATTTTTTAATTAGAAAGGAGATTGAGATAAGGAGACCCCCTTTCTCCTTTTCT
Source organism: Ballota nigra (assembly GCA_947034835.1). Classification (NCBI taxonomy): domain Eukaryota; kingdom Viridiplantae; phylum Streptophyta; class Magnoliopsida; order Lamiales; family Lamiaceae; genus Ballota; species Ballota nigra. The sequence continues at coordinate 89,427,629 of OX344720.1, read as the reverse complement.
CTTTTTGATTGCAGCTGAGGGGTTGAGTTTGTTGGTTTCAAAGGCTGTGAGTATTGGAGAGCTAGGACCTGCTGTGATCGGTAAAGATAAGGTGATTCTGTCTCATCTTCAATATGCGGATGACACCATATCCTTTGTTCTGGCAAAGAGAAAAACATCTCAACACTGAAATTCATTCTGAGAAATTTTGAGTTAGATTTTAGGCCTCAAAGTTAACTTTGACAAGAGTTGTATTTTGGGCATCCACATGGATCATTTTCTGCTAGTCGAAATGGCTGAAAAGCTGGGATGTAACGTTGGGTAGCTTCCGTTTTCTTATCTTGGGTTGAATGTGGGCATTAATTCTCATCGACTTTCAGCTTGGTCGAATTTAGTGGAAAGGATCCATCGGAGGTTGGGAAGATGGAATGATAAGCAGTTATCTTTGGGAGGGAGAGGTACTTTAGTCCAATCTGTCTTGTCTTCTATTCCGATCTACTGTCTGTCCTTTTATAAACTTCCTAAAAATAACCTGAGTGCGATAAAATAAATACAAAGAAATTTTTTATTGGGGGGGGGGGGGGAGGGGGGTGTGAGAACATTTCTAAAATCCCATGGGTTAAATGGGAGGAAATTTGTTTGGAAAAAAATTTGGGGGGCTTGGGATTAAAGAGTTAGGGGTGTTCAATAAGGCGTTGATGGGCAAATGGGTTTGGAGGTTCTTTTCGGAATGGGATAGGCTTTGAGTTAGAATTGTGAGATCTAGATAAGTAGGTTTAGAGGTGTTTAGAGACGGAGGAGAGTGCTCGGCACTGGGGAGACGGAGAGAGCAAAGAGTACTAAGGGTAGCATCGGGCTGGTGGAAAGATATTATTGAATTATACGTTGGGGAGAGAGGGGAGGGATGATAGATGAGTTACAGAGAGTGGTAGGGAATGGGGAAAATACCTGTTTTTGGTTAGACAAATAGGCAGTTGATGTGAGATTGGGAGTGAAGTTTAGGAGACTGATGAGAGTGAGCTACAATTGTGAGGCATATATTGGTGAGTGATATGGGGGCGTGGCAAAATGGGAGTTGGGTATGGGATTTGAGATGGAGGAGGGAGTTGAGGGAGAGTGAAGTGAGTCAGGTTAACAAATTGTTGTTTTGTCTTAACAGGTTCCATTTAGTACGTGAAGAAGAAGATCAATGACGTTGGATTTATGCGGATAATAGAGTGTACTGCACAAAATCAGCGTATAGAAATCTTATGACACGTTTAGGTGGAGTCGGGGCTACCTCAGGGGAGAAAAAAGCTTACAAAAGAATTTGAAAAAATTATGCACCCAGGAGTTGCCAGGCAATAGCATGGAAAATTCTTAAACAGAGGGTGGCTACGAAGGGTAATCTCCAAAGAAGAGGTGTTATCCAAGAAGACGAGGAGATTCTATGCCTTTTATGTGGAAAGGAAGAGGAGAACGTGACACATCTTTTTTTTTCGAATCCAATTTCTCGTGCCAAGTATGGTCTCTTTGTTACAAGTGGCTTGGTGTATCGATGGCTTGTCATAATAAATCTATTATTCACTTTCTTCAACATGGTGATATATTTGGCGGAGGAAGGGTGGTGAAGGTGGCTTATACTTTTTAGATCTGCACGGTTTGGTCCATATGAAAGGCGAGAAACGAGCTGTTTTTTAACGGAGTGATGCCAAATCTTTTTTAACTGGTAGACAAGATCGGGGGAGAATTTGGTCCTGGCTTGTCATTGGGAAAAAAATGTAGGGAGAATAGTCATATTAACACTTGGTTCACTTGTCCTAGAAACTGTTTTGAGTAAAACTGGAGGGGGGTGATTGCTGTTAGGCTGCTGCTGTTGTACTATTTTTGTGATTTTTTGTAAGGGAGGAGGACTTCTTGTCCTCCAAAATTTGAAACAAAATTTTGCTTTTTGCTGATCAAGAAAAAAAAAATCTAAATATTCTATGATCATTACTCCTAACAAAGCGGAACCCTAAAAGATTTTTGGATTAAGTGCAGGATAATACAATTCCAAACTATTTTTTACAAATTGGTACAACATAATTGAACAGACGCACAAAAAAAAGTTGAAAATAAGTATATATTTTTTGAACACTGTACTATCTTGTAAATAGTGGTGTTCAATTGTATTATTTTGTGAATGCCCCAAGATTTTTTTTATGGGATACACTATCAACTTACAATCGTCTTTGCTTTTACACACCATATATATTCATTTTCATAAAACCATGCAAAAGGAAACAAGTCTACTAAAATTGAATGGATGAAGTTGTATTTTCAATGCCCATAGGATGAAAATTCAAAGACAATATGTTCTAATTTGTGCAAAAGTAGGCTATGAATTTTTTAGGCAAATGTAGACCCGTAAAATATATTTTTTCCACACATTTAGTACCATCACCTCAAGAACAGCAACCTATATTTGCTTGCCAAAACCAGTAGGAATATACATATTATGTTGACTCAAGGCTTACAGCATAAAACCAGTAGGAATCTAACACCCAGAGTGCAACATACAATAACACTAGTATCAACGCTCTAATATTGTTGGCGAGATGAGATCAAGTAAATCCAACTACGCAAAATGGACTATAACATATATTTGCGGTCAAATTAAACCATCATTTTCTTAGAAAGAATAAAATAATTAGAAACTTACATAATCCCTTCAATATTTTTATAATAGCATCGTTCAGTAACTATGTAAATTAAGTATATACTTCCTGCCTTCCTTCATTTGTACGGCGCGTCAGAAATTAAACAAAGGAGGAAATTAATTAATGCGGGTAGCTAGAGTGAACACAAGAATTAATTAATCCGTCCCACATCGAATGGCTCTAAGGTACGGGCAATGGAAAAGGGAGAATAAAAAGAGAAGCGCGTTACTGGAAAAAGCATACCTTTCTCGGCCTTTTGGCTAAGATCAAGTGTAGTATCTGTTCTTATCAGTTTAATATCTGATATGTGGGCCATCGGCTCACACGATATTAAATTAATTTCTTGAGGGGGAGAGCCCGTCACGGCAGCTTGCTGCTGGGGCTCTTGAGCGTCGCCTTGGTGTTGCACTACTACCAAGGCCCGGCGCACCCCACCCAAATCATAGTTAAATATCCTGCTATATATTTAATCTGGATTTCCAGGCAAAGAACCGATCGAGTAGTAAAAGATGTGAAAATCGGATATGCCGAAACAAACAACTTTTCTCCCACGTCGGTTAAATACAACAAAATATATATATAAAATTGGTGGAAGATTTAGCTCCATACTTACCTGGACGGGGTCAATGGGCAATCACTAAGGCTCATGGCCTAGGCTGGCGACCTCCATTGCACTTCGGAGGGGCTCCAGCCTAAGGTCGATCCAAGTGGTCGAGCCTACGTCATAATTTGTGTTAGAGGGGGCTTGCGTCCGCGCAGCCCCTGCCCCAATTCCAGTATCATCAATTTTTTCATGAATGCCTGCCTCCTCTGTAGAGAGAGAGAGGTGAAACTAATTCATTTAATTATTTCCCTTACATTTTCCATGCATGAATATGTATAGATAGGAATTCATTAAATCGAAAGTGAAAATATATATATATATACTACTACATATGTGTATGTAAACAATGCGTATACTTAGAATTTAGATTTTGATGGAAAACTTTTTATTCTCATCTGAAAGTTATTTTATTATTATTTTAATAATAATATTATCCACATATGAAGTGGATAAGAGGGAGGGAAGTCACGGGACTTCCAATCTCATATATATGAGAAGGAGAGATAAAGATAAGATCAAGTAATTCATTTTTCTCTCTCTCCTGGAAAAGATATTTCTCTCCCAATACGCAGTAAAGAAGAATTTTCTGACAGAATTCATCATACACAAACATATATATCATACATGTACTCAATACTAAAGGGCATTTATATTGTGGAATACGAATCAATTCATGAATTAATTTCATGTAATTGAGTTCTGATAACGAGGATCACAGTAAGTATGTAGCATCCAACCGGCTCGAATTCCTTCCGCTGTAATTACGAGGTTGGTCGTTCCAATTCACTTTTATGTGATTATCGAATATCCAACATCATCACTCACGTTTTCCATATATAGAATATAGCTTTCGGGATCATTTCAATGATATTTGATGGCTTTCTTCTTTTGGTTTATATCTCGCCGCGTTGATCTTGCACGGTTTGCAATTATACTAGGCAGCCTAGCCTTGTCAAGTGGGACTATACACCTAAACCTTCAAAGGCTTTGCCGAGGCCCGTTTATGAAATTTTTGAGAGAAAATACGTATCTTATTGTGATTAATGGGTTGTGCAAAGCTCGACACAGGGAAGATGCAAACCTCATATCAAAGCTAAATTGTAACACAGTAAATTACTGATTGCATGAAAAGATCATTCAATGTTAGAACAAAATGCATCTCAACTAAATATTTAAACTAAATTTGACGGGCCTTCCTTAAAAGAAATAACCCTCCAAAAAAAGGCGTATGCTGCTTGAATTGCGGTGCGCACACGGTATTCTTTAGTAAAAGGCGAAAGAATAATTCGCTTTGAGCTCGCCGCGCAGCTGCGTGATTCTTTAAGGCCTATCTCCTCTCTATTTATTCATGTTATGGCTCTAAACCTTTATTTTGTCGTCCCGATGTGGGATACGCCACTGTTTTTGGTGTTTGTTCCCAACCCAAGTAATTAATAATTATTCAACACCTTTGCTGTTTTTTGGAATTCAATTTTTAAAAAAGTGATAGAAAAAGCCTTAAAAATAAACATAAGAAGTAGAAGAATGATTCCAAAAAAAGAAAGAAATAAATAGAGGAAAATTGTTTCTTCTAAGACACTATCATATGGGTGTTTATATAATTAAGCCATTATTTTTACGGGCTAGCAAATTTTGGACACTTTCTTTATAAGCTGCTAAACTTAAGACATTATCTTTACAAAATTGCAAAACCGGGATACTATCTTCTAATTTAGGAAAATCTAGGTCAAATTTTATAAAATCCGTCGGGCCAACTGGACACATATAATCGGCCTTTTGATCCGCATTTTATGAAATTTGGCATAAATTTGCCCACCATAGAAGATAATGTCCCAATTTCGCAAGCCCATAAAGATAGCGTTCTAATTTTACAAGCTCCAAGAACAATGTTATAATTTAGAAAACATCCATAAGATAGTGTCCTAAAAAAATAATTTTCCAATAAATAATTTTTTATTTTTTATTTGCACTAGTAGCCGCAAATATATATGCACATACAGATGGTCCAGGTGAATTAATCTAGTTGAAAGGTTGGTTTTGGTAGACGGCCTATTGTACTTCATATGACTCTTGACGTGCTTTCGCAGACACCAAAAAACAAATAAATCACACACACTAATGTTGTAGGGTAAGTAAGAGGTTGAACCCACAAGTAATAGTGAAATTCAATAAAATACATTGCATAAGAAAACATAACAAAGGGGGGTTTGTATTGATGATTCTATAACTACTAGAATGCAAGAAAATAAAAAGAACAATGAACAAAAAGGTTTCTTCACGGGCATCTTCCTCCTAAATAATTCTCCACTTACTTAAAAATTCACGATATTCTTGACTTTACTCGAATATTGCCCCTAGACCAGTGGTACGGCCAAACTAATCCGAAATGTTTCTTAAGTTTAATTAATCAAAAGATGCGACCCCCAATTAATATATTATAATGAATAACACCAAAACATGTATTTGAGATTCATTTCAATAAATGCATTATCGTGCCAAAACAATAAAGCAAACTAGACTATGAAAACAGGACATTCGAATCATACAACCTAAACATCGTTATCCCTAGGGTGATCTGCCCTAGATGCTTCTATTATGACAAAAAGATTACAATTACATATTATAAAATTTATATAATCTTGCTAGAAATAATTAACAAATAAATTAGGTTGGTCTAAATAAATAAATAACCATGAGTAAGTTGAGGCATGTGAATAGGGAGGCGAGCTAGGTTCCAATGCACCACCTACGGTGCCAACCTCGATGAAGAGCAAAATAATGAAAAATTGAACTAATGATATTGGCTCGATTTTTACGCTGCAAATTTGCCTTTCGATTTTAAAATTTCATAAATTTTGTCTATTTCGGTTTTAGTACTAGAAAACAAAATAACCAAAATAAACTGGATTATAGTATATTAAAAATATATCATAATATTAATTCGATTTTTTTTTTTTTTTTTTGCTTTTACTATGTTATCTATTTTATTTTTCATATTTACAAAGTCTACAATTTGAATTATCTACGGATCCATGAAGGCATGATAAGTGATTGCAACCTCGACCTTAAATTCGATATTGATAGCATATTAATTTTGTATTCATAATGTTGAACGAAAGCTATTTTTTTTTTTAACAGTGTTGACTTTAATTTTATATTTCAATTGTAGATTTGATAGTGACGGCTTGAGAGTTAAATGATAAATTTGTCAATGCAAAAAGAAAAAATTAAAGAAAAATTAAATTTTTGGTTTATTGATTTGGTTAAAATACATTACAAAACAAACATAATCGTCCTAAAGCTCACCCCTAATTAGGGGGACCCACAACATATCGTCCATTAGCAGGAAATAACCATTTCAAATAAGGGCATTTTATGCTTTATATAGATTGATTGTTCGGGAATTGATTGCACCTTAAGGGTTTTGAACCTGAAATTTAGTGCAAAGTGCACTCCTAAATCTCATGCCTATACCACCAGGTTCACTTCTTGGTATTTCTGCCTTAAGCAATAGCCGACCCATTGGGGGAGGTATTGGAGGAAAATTTGTCATTGCCTCTTCAATTGCTTCCCCATTAGGAGCGCTCTCATACATGCCGAAATAGATTCTGAATTGGACCGCAAAAATTGCTAAATTCATGGTCCTTTCTATTTTTGCCAGACATATTTTGGTAATTGCGCTCCGTTTTCATTTTATTCATAACTTGAACTCTCGAACTCTGATTAATTTATTCTTTTTTTGTTGCGATCCGCTTTTGGAGATGCTTCACATGATCATCATCAAAAGGTTCTAAAATGACCTGTACTAAAATTAAAAATAAAATATCAAAGTATATAAAGACTAAAATAATTATGAGTGAAAATATAAAAGAAATGTTAAATATTGATAAAAAAAAATCAATTTAAGCACATAATTCAGGCTCAAAATCTCACTTATCAACACTTGACTAGTTGGTCTGCAGTTATTGCAGAGAGCAGGTAGAACTCTCCAACGAAAACAGAGTCAGAACCTCCTTTCTATCTCTCTTTATTCAGAGTAAGTTGAGGCATGCAGACTAGGAGGCGAGCTAGGTTCCACTACACCACCTTCGGTGCCAACCTCTTTGTATAGCAAAATACTGAAAAGCACACTCCTAAATCTCATGCTATAACACCAGGTCAACTTCTTGGTATTTCTGGCTTAAGCAATAGTTGGCCCATTGGGGTAGATATTGGAGGCAAATTTGTCCTTGCCTCGTCAATTGCCTCCCCATTGGGAGTGCTCTCATACGGGCCGACATAGTTATTAAATTGGGCCCCGGAAATGGCTGAATTCATGGGTCTTTCTATTTTTGCAAAATTAATTTTGGCAATTGCACAACATTTTTGTTCTATACATAACTTAAGCTCTCGAAATCTGATAATTTTTTTCTTTTTTTGTTGAGATCCTCTTTTGGAGATGCTTCACATGATCATTACCAAAAGATTCTAAATTTTTTTTGTAATAAATTTAAAAATAAAATATCAAGTTATATGAAGACTAAAATAATTATGAGTGGAAATATAAAAGTATAATTAAATATTGATAGAAAAATAATCAATTTAAGCACATAAATCAGGCACAAAATCTCAGTTATAACCTCTTGACTAGTTGGCCTGCAGTTATTGTAGAGAGTAGGTAGAGCACTCTAAATAAAATAAATCGGGACCTCTTTACTATCTCCCTTTACTCCTAGTAAGTTGAGGCATGCGGACTGGGAGTCGAGCTATGTTCCACTGCACCGCCTACGATGCCAACCTCGATGAAGAGCAAAATAATAAAAAAAAAATAGAACTGATGATATTGGCTCAATTTTTACGCTGGAAATTCGGCTTTCGATTTTAAAATTTCATAAATTTAGTCTATTTCGGTTTTACTACTATAAAAAAAATAACCCAAATAAACTGGATTATAGTACATGTTGATGTTAGGTCAATGTTGTCCAGAATGTTACAATATTTTCCACAATATCAGAATTCACTCTTTCTTCTAACACTAACTCCATTTGTTTCAATGTTGTCTTTAATGTCTAAAAATGCAGGATGACAACATGGAAGTTACCAGGTCAGGTGGTTGCAGTTTAGAGTGAGTTATTTAAAGATACAACATGGGTGGTTATCGAACTCGTGGAGCTTTAGTGTTGGACGGTTTTTACATCATGGGAAACCATGATTTTTATCTGTTCACATGCAAGGATCAAAGACTATAAAAACCATACGCATTGGACACAAACAAGTGAAGAAATCGAGATACCTATTTACCTATAGAAAGTGTAGTTGTTTCGGTTTTCTCCTAATTTGTAATTTTAAGAGTATTTTTATTAGACATTTCTAAGGTTATTTTACATGATTAGAGTTCTAGGCTTTTGATTGTATACCTAGGGTATATGATCTTGACGTAAAATCTTACAGTAGGATTTTACTTTGTCTTTGTATCACTACTTCGTTATAGTGAAGTTGTAATACCCCGTCCCATTTTATACCTTTTATTTTCCTATAAACCCTTATTTTATATTATTATCATGTTTATTTTTATTTTTATTATTTCTGTGTGCTACTGTGTGATTTAAATTTATACCCTATTACAAATTCCCAAATTCAAAAAAAGAAATCGAATATTTTAAACGGATAAGGGACTACGAGAAATTAAATAATCAAGTTTAAATTAAGGATTTCGATCCGTATATTTTATTGATAAAATTATACTAATATAATTCAAATGCAATAAAATATTATTCGAATTTTAAAACTGTATTAATTCTCAAATTGGTATTATTGGATGAATGAATTTGTTTAGTTCCTCTTGCCAGTTCGAATTAGAGATTAAAAGGAAAACTTTATTTTCTTTAAAATTTTAGTTCCAGTTTATTTGGGAAAAAGACTAATACTGTTGGTTTTAAAAAGTGTTATTTTGTCGTATTAGTTGAAATGAGAAAAGAGAACAAAAAAGAATATATGTTTATGTCCAATTTTGGTAACAAATGGAAAAGATAAATTTTGGGAAATAGTATTATTCCTTTGTTTTAAAAGTATCACTAATCAATTTTAAAAGTATTACTAATAATAAAGAAAAATATGTTTTATATTATTTTTAGTATTTATTATATAAAATTATTTAAGCAAAATAATTAATGAAAATGGAGTTTTATTTATAAAATATAAATTATATTCAAGTTTACTTTTAAAATAAGAAATGGAGATTTTAGAAAGTAAAATATTAAATTGGGACTTTTTTTATATCACTATTACTTAAATAAATTTCTCTTTCTTTTAATAACTTTTTGAGAAAAATATTATATGGATATACTTTTAAATTATTAAAAACTTTTAGTTACAAAAGTCTAAGAATGTCAAAAGACCGTTTTATAGAAGTCGAAATAGTATTACAACAAAGAAATTAGTGAGTACACCCACCAACCCAAATAGTGTACTTACCCTTTGAAGAGTTGGTCTATTCGATAGGTCTATAAGATAACAAATCTCTCGTTTAAGTAACACAAGCTTCCAAATCTTCTTCGACAATCCAAAGTCTTTTATTAATCAAATGATTTCGTACTAGGGCTCGGTGTTAAACGGGATACGCACGAGGAGTCTGTTAACGTATCACTCTCGGGATATCTCTACAATGCGAGTTACCTTCCAAAAGAATTCAAAGACAGTTGTAACTTATATATAAAGTTAAGAGGTGGGTGATTGATCTGCTAATAATAATGTTATGCTGGTATACTCTGAACTCGGCCTAATCAATCTAAAACAACTTATCCAACGTAAATGTATACCTATTATATAAGTGTGTGAATCGTATGATACAATTATGTATATGCCTTATATGGATTACTGGTGTTTATTTGATTATACGAATTGATGACGCTTGCATAATATAAGAATAGTTTTTTTGCATGAATTCCTCCCTACAATTTGAAATGTCAGTTTTTATGAGAAAAAAGAAAACTAATGATTAATAATAAATTCGGCCTCCGGGTGAGCACTCATTAGAGTTCCGGACGAGGTGGTCATTAATAATAAATTCAGCCTCCGGGTGAGCACTCATTAGAGTTCCGGACGAGGTGGTCATTAATAATAAATTCGGATGGTCATTAATAATAAATTCGGCCTACGGGTGAGTACTCATTAGAGTTCCGGATGAGTGGTCATTAATTAATTAAATAGAACTCAATAGGAGAAAGAAATTGAGAGAGATTTACTATATGTGAAAAATGATTTTGGCAGATTGAGCCGATACTTGAAATGATTTTGAGCTTTGCCCCTTACTGTGAATCGACTTGTGATATTTCAATTATATGAAGTGAAACCTGTTGTGCCCAACTGATTATTATGTGAACTTGTTATTTATATGATATACGATGTTCATATTATTATGTCAACTGCTTGAATAAATTAAATACTTTATCAATGAGTATAATTTAATATATTTTGGATTTACCAATCCCATGACATTGCAAATCACCCATAAGTGAGAATTTAAATCTCACGCCTCTTTTTTACAACCCTTGCAGATTATGATTTCGTGGAGCAAGGACGGTAATAGAGACGATAAGGAGTTCCCCACTTAAATAAAATGTTGCTTTTGATATTAAACTTTATATATATGTGTGAGATATGTTATAAAAATTATTATACTCATTTCTTCCAGTGCATAAAAACTCATCTCTCTTTTATTATCCATTTTATATAAAAAAATTTATAGTTCGGATTTTAGTCACAAGTGGCACCTCGAATCTGCGATATTTAATGTGTTTCGAATTCGGGGCATTATAGAAATTTTTCCATGAGGCATCATAGATTATTCTATAATCTATGAAAAAGTTTTTATATCTCGTTTGAAATTTTATATTTTGTTTTTCAAAGTCTTCCGCAATGTATGTTGTATTTTATGTTTCAAAACATTCGACAACATTCTGGAAAAATGCCCGCGCACGCACTTCAATTGGTATAAGAGCCATAACTAGATATACTTAGTTAGATCTCGTGCCTTTAAGTGTGTAAATTTCATTTACAATGGAATATCCACTTACCACCGCTCTTAAACCACCGATTTTAGATGGTTCGAATTATGCATATTGGAAACTAAAGATTCGGATGTACATCAAATCCCTTGATGAACGACCATGGAGGAGTGTACTATCTGGATGAACTCAACCCAGAACTCCAGTTGATGAGTATAATGAAGCACGGATCAAGCGTGACCTTGATTGGACGAATGATGAAGTAACTGTGGCCAGTTAAAATTCGAAAGCCTTGAATGCAATATTTACATCAGTTGATGTATCTATGTTCAAACTAATTTCGAATTGTATCTCTGCAAAAGATGCTTGGGACCGATTGCAAGAGCAATGCAAAAGAGTGTTCGTAGGACAAAGCTACGGATGCTGGGTACAAAATTCAAAAATCTCAAGATGAAAGAGGATGAAACCATATTTGCCTACAACGAGAGACTTTTTGAGATTGCCAATGAATCTCACTCTCTAGAAGATCCAATTTCGAATACAAGGTTAGTACATAAATTCCTAAGAATTGTCCCAAAATGGTTTGATGCTAAAATATGTGCTATAGAAGAGGCTAAGGATACTGATACTATGAGTCAAAATAAATTGATAAGTATTCTAAAAACATATGAAATGAACCTTGATCAAAAGAATGATTCATCTGCTAAAAATGTGTCAGTTTTCAAAGGTGAAACTTCTTCTAACAATGAAAAGTCATCGTTTGTAACTGAAGTTGATTCTGATTCTGATTGTGTAGATTTATGTGATGACAATTTTGAGGACATTGCTTTCTTGACCAAATAATTTAATTCTTTTCTAAAGAATAGGGCTACTAGGTTAAAGGACAATATCCAACCAAAAGTAGAAATAAATAATAATCAACCAATGCATGAAAGAAGAAATAGATTTAATCAAAATAAAAAAACATGTAGTAGCAGTAGCAAACCCAGGTATGATCCTGAGTATAGGAAGTCAGTGAGATGCGATGCATGTACTGGTTTTGGTCATTATGCGAATGAATGTGCCAACACTATGCTAAGAAAGAAACTGAACTTTAATGCTACTTTGAGTAATGAATCAGAAGATGAAAATGAGTCTGAGAAAAATGAAGAATGTGCTTTCTCTGCAAGATTTTAGTATGATGATACTTTTGATGATCATCTGGATGACTATTATTCAGATGTTGATAAAAATGTTCCATCATTTGATACAACATCTGGTTATAACAGTCCAGATGTGAGTTGTTTTACGAGTTCATTTGTGGAGACACTTTCTCATTAGTGGAAACAGGTTGTATCTTGTGTCAAGAGTACTTCAAGGAGATTGAGTCACAAACACAGATGCTTAAGTTAATGACTTTAGAGAATTCTGAATTGAGAGACTCTTTAACTAAACTTGAAGTAATCATTACAAGGAAGGATATGGAAGTTGAAAAGCTGAAGGAAGAGTTGAAAGGTCCAACATTGAACTTCAATAAATTTACAAAAGACACTGAAATTCTGGACAAGGCCTTGGTACTTGGTAATTCTGGTAGAAAAGGTCTTGGGTGTGTTGATACTTTTGAGAAATCTAAGATAAGTAATGAACCTGTAAAGTTTGTAAAATCAGGAGGAGATTTTGTAGTTATCACTCCTGACTCTACAAATAAATCTAATAAGGATTTTCTATGTTATTACTGTCATAAAAAGAGTCATATCAGACCATACTGCTGGGAATTAAAAAGAGATAAGCTTGTTGTGTCACCAAGTTTGTCACCTCATTTAAAAGAACATTTATGAAAAACTACTTGGGTCAGTAAGTCTAAAAGTTGTAATGTTGTTTATACTTCATTAAAAGCTCATACACCCGGTTCATGGTATTTTGATAGTGGTTGTTCTAGACATATAACCGACAGTATTGATTATTTGACTGATTATAGATTAGATGCTAATGGTCATGTGATTTTAGGAGGTGGTTCTCGTAGTGCAGTCATTGGTAAAGGTATATTAAATGTTCCTAATGTGTTGCATATTGACGGCTTAATTGTAAATTTGATTTGTATAAGTCAGTTGTGTGATGATGGTTTGCATGTGGACTTTGATAAGGATACATGCTATGTGAAAAATGAAAAAGGTGAATGTCTTATGGTTGGTCATAGATCTGTGGATAATTGTTATGTAATTGATACCCTCAAAACCTGTAACAATGTGAAAACCGATGAAAGTTTTTTGTGGCATAAAAAACTTGGCCATACACATTACCAGAATATTTTGAAATTGATTAGAACAGGATCTGTAAATGGTCTTCCTAAATTACAGCTGACCAAGTCTAAAGTATGTGGTTGTAAGCAAATTAGAGTCTCACACAAAATGTTGTCACATTGTTCTACACAAAAATGTTTTGAACTTCTTCATATGGATCTCATGGGTCCAATGGAAACTGAGAGTATAGGTGGAAAAGGATATTTTTTTGTTTTGGTTGATGACTATTCTAGGTACACTTGGATTGAGTTTCTCAAAGAAAAATCTGAAACTTTTTATGTTTTCAAGAATCTTTAAAAAAAATTAAAAAATGCTTTCAATTCCAAGATCAAGAAGATTAGATTTGATCATGGTAGGGAATTTGAAAATAGTAATTTTACTAAATTTTTTGAAGATAAAGGTATAATGCAAGAATTTTCCTCACCAAAAACACCACAGCAGAATGGTATTGCAGAAAGGAAAAATAGGACTTTACAAGAAATGGCTAGGGTCATGCTTGTGTCAAAATATATTTCAAAAAGATTTTGGGCTGAAACTTTGAACACTGCATGTCACATTTCAAACAGAGTCTACCTAAGGCCAGGTACTATAAAAACTTCATATGAAATTCTGCATAACAAAAAACCAAACGTGAAATATTTCCAAGTGTTTGATTGTGTTTTTGTTATATCTTGAATGATAGAGAACACCTGCAAAGGTTCGATTCGAAAAGTGATATTCTTTTTAGGCTATTCAAGGAATAGCAAATCATATAGAATCTATAATTTAAGGACTGATACTGTGCAAGAATCTGTTAATATGGTATTTGATGATAATGCAAGTCTTGCAGGGCCAACTATTGAAGATGGTGTTTCTGGATTTATTGATATATCATATTCTGGTCAGAATAAGGATGTTGTTCAAGATGTTTCATCATCTAGAACAACATTACCTGAAAAATCAGAATCTTCTGGAAATTCACTCGAGTTTAACAAAGTTCCATCTTCCAGGATTATTAAGGATCACCCTGCAAATCATATCATTGGTGAAAAAATACTCTGGAGTACAGACAAGAAGAAGGATGGGTATAGTAAGTAATTTGGTAAGAACGATTTGTATGTCTTCTGTCTGCAACAAGGTAAGTCATGAATGTTATCATTCTTTAATTGAGCCAAAAAAAATGTAATTGAAACTTTAAAAGATGAGAACTGGACTAATGCTATGCATGAAGAGTTAAATCAGTTTGAAAGAAATAATGTTTGGACTTTAGTTCCTAGGCCTGAACATACAAATGTTATAGGAATTAAATGGATTTTCAAAAATAAAACTGATGTATCTAGTAACATTGTGAGAAATAAAACTAGGTTAGTTGCTCAAGGTTACACTCGGGTAGAAGGTGTAGATTACAATGAAACTTTTGCTCCAGTTACAAGAATTGAAACAACTAGACTGTTACTTGCTATTGCATGTTTTCTGGACATTAAGTTGCATCAAATGGATGTAAAAGCTGCATTTTCAAATGGTATTTTAATTGAAGAAGCCTATGTTGAACAACCAAAAGGATTTGAAAATCCTGACTTTCCAAACCATGTGTACAAACTGATTAAGGTTTTATACGGTCTTAAACAAGCTCCTAGAGCATGGTATGGAAGGTTGACTAATTTTCTGGTTGATTTTGGTTTCATTAGAGGTGAAGCTGATAGGACCTTATTCATTAAACAAACTGATAATCACATTATGATAGCCCAAATCTATGTTGATGATATTGTGTTTGGTTCTACTTGTGATAAAATGATTGAACTGTTTGTAAAAGAAATGAACGCGACTTTTGAAATGTCAATGGTTGGGGACTTAAATTTCTTCTTAGGTCTTCAGATTAAGCAAGATAAAGATGGATCTTTTTTTTTCAATAAGAAAATATCCAAAAAATCTTGTTAAGAGGTTTGGACTTGAAACTGCTAAAATAATGAGAACTCCTATGGGTTCAACACAGAAGTTGTGTAAGGATGATGTTGGAAAAAGTGTTGATCCAATATTATATAGATCAATGATAGACAATTTACTATATTTAACCTCCAGTAGACCATATATTATGTTCAGTGTGTGTTTGTGTGCTAGATATCAGGCCAATCCTAAAGAATCTCACATGAATGTTGTAAAAAGAATTATCAAATACGTGGCAGGCACATGTGATCTAGGAATCTGGTATGGTAAGGACACTAACTGTACATTAATTAGCTATAGTGATGCAGATTGGGCAAGAGACAGTGATGATAGAAAGAGTACAAGTGGAGGATGTTTCTATATGGGAAACAATCTCATCTCATGGCACAGTAGGAAGACAAACCGTGTTTCACAATCCGTTGCTGAGTCTAAATATATTGCAGCAGGGAGTTGTACTCAATTACTAAGGCTTAAGAAAATGTTTGATGATTATGGTCTGAATAGTTATATACTGACTATATATTATGATAATACTAGTGCAATCAATATATCGAAAAATCCTGTACAACATTCTTTAACAAAGCACATAAGTATTAGACATCATTTTATTAGGGATCTTGTTGAAAAAGAAATTGTGAAATTAGAATATATCTCAATTGAAAAACAACTTGCTGATATATTCACAAAAGCTCTTGATTATGAGAGGTTTTCTTCACTTAGGAAATCTCTTGGTTTATGCTCTCACTGAATAAATGATTACTGTGTTGTGAAAAATATCTCGGCATTTGACACAACATCAGAAAATGCTCAGTAAATTTTTCTAAGTATTGGTTCTATTTGATTTTTTTATTGTCTATACTTAATAATGGTCATTTGAATTTGAAAAGTGTTTATTTTTTAGGTCACATATCATTGCGTGCTAAAGTTTGAAAAATTACAATAAGATACTTTAATCACTGAGTAACTTTGAGCCACAGAGCGCGCTACTACGATGTACTCTTCTCAAAATGTGATTAAATATGTATCAATTTGTTCATAAATCCACTGAGTAACTATGGGGCACAGAGTTCGCGGCTACGATCTTCTCTTTTCAAAAGGTGGATCAATGTTAAATCTTATGATAAAATTGTTTAAATTGATAAAAAAAATCCAATGTTGATTGTGTTATTGAAATGTTGAGATATGTGTTCCAACAAAAATGACAACATACTGAGAATTCGAATTACTTATTAATTTGTATGGATTAATTAATTTTTTTGAATAGGATAAATATTAAGAGAATATATTGAGAATATTCTGCAGTATTTGTTTAACTTCAGTTTTTAGCATAAAATCGTGGGTAATTATTTAATCTCTTTTTCATAGAATTATCACAAACGCACGCACACACGTTCAAAATCAGTTTTGTGGAGGTTCTAAAAAACCACCACATAATGCAAGACACAAAGTGGAGCATATGTGATAACTTATTTATTTCCTTTTATATAAGATTTCTTGATTCAGTGTTTATCTTCATTACTTATAAGCTTGGTTAGAGTATTGTTATACAATTTTTTCAGAAGGTATTATTGATATAGTATTTAAAATGTTACTCATAACAATAGTTAGTATTATGTTCCTCGACCTATAAGGTGTTTATGTTATTAGAATTTTGAATATTTTTATTCATTATTTTGAATCTAAATTACGGGCTTTATTGCAGGCTAAAATGACTTCCCAGGGAGACGTTCCATCTTCTCCACATTAGAATTCCCCCAAACATCCAAATTCTTCCTCTGCTTCTGAAAACCCTCTTAACATAGGTTGCTCTTCTCTCCATAGTTCCATGGTGTCTTTATATAGAGGAGGTAACCTAAAAACAATTAAAGTCATCGAGCCAATTAAGAGACAAAATCGACATGTGGAAATTTTCAAGGATTGATTGTAGGTAACTCTTAAAGTATTGATATTATGCTTTAATGCAATCTCTTTTTCCATGAAAAACATGTGCTAAAATTAAATCCGGAGACCCTCAATTTTATGCTATTTATTCACTTTGGTTCGATCAATTTGCACTTAAATCAAAAGGTTCCAAAACAACCTGAAAATGATAGAAATATAAAATAAAAGCAAACAGGACCAAATATTATAAGTCGAGTAATTACAAGATAATAGCGAAATAAAATAAATAAGTTAATTAAAATAAACACATAAATTATGATCTAAAATCCGACTTATCACTTGTATTAGCTAGAACAAGAGTTAACCACATTTTTTAAAAGTAAGATCACGAAAAAGTGAGCAACAATGGTTATTGGTAGCCATGTATAGGTGTTAAGAAAAAAAATATAAGGTAGTGTGGACGAAGATGAAAATGTAGACTCAATAAAAAGTCGCTGCAACAATTTGGCTCTATCGCCAACAATATTATTGCTCAGTACATTGTACAATGCAACTCAATGACAATCGTTTCCAAGATACAATGTTTTTGGGACTTCAAGATTGTTGTATTATAAATCGAAAGCTATCGCGATTCACAAATGAGTATCCTGAGCAATTAGAATAAACACTAATGCAGAAACTATTATTATAGAATTATAATATTTTATTGGATTTTTAAGGGGCGCTTGGTTTGGATTAATGATTATTGGATAATTAGAATGATTCAATTAGTAGTGTTTTATATTATCAATACATTGTAATAAGATTTGAATATGAGTTATAATTTACCTATCAATTGACCCCACATTCATTACTCCCTACATGAATGACTCCTCAATCACCTTTAATTCCCATTACCTTATAATCATTACCCATAACCAAGCGGATCTCAAAAGATATTTTTAAAGTATACGCTATCTACTTACAATCCTCTTTACTTTTACACACCATATATATATACTCATTTTCTTAAAACCATGCAAAAGGAAACAAGTGTGCTAAAATTTGATGGAGGAAGCTGTATCTTTTAGGCCCTTATGTCTAAGGTGGAAATTTAAAGACAATATGTTTTAATTTGTGCAAAAGTAGGCTATGAATTTTTTAGGCAAATGTAGACCCGTAAAATATATTTTTTCCGCACATTTAGTACCATCACCTCAAGAACAGCAACCTATATTTGCTTGCCAAAACCAGTAGGAATATACATATTATGTTGACTCAAGGCTTACAGCATAAAACCAGTAGGAATCTAACACCCAGAGTGCAACATACAATAACACTAGTATCAACGCTCTAATATTGTTGGCGAGATGAGATCAAGTAAATCCAACTACGCAAAATGGACTATAACATATATTTGCGGTCAAATTAAACCATCATTTTCTTAGAAAGAATAAAATAATTAGAAACTTACATAATCCCTTCAATATTTTTATAATAGCATCGTTCAGTAACTATGTAAATTAAGTATATACTTCCTGCCTTCCTTCATTTGTACGGCGCGTCAGAAATTAAACAAAGGAGGAAATTAATTAATGCGGGTAGCTAGAGTGAACACAAGAATTAATTAATCCGTCCCACATCGAATGGCTCTAAGGTACGGGCAATGGAAAAGGGAGAATAAAAAGAGAAGCGCGTTACCGGAAAAAGCATACCTTTCTCGGCCTTTTGGCTAAGATCAAGTGTAGTATCTGTTCTTATCAGTTTAATATCTGATATGTGGGCCATCGGCTCACACGATATTAAATTAATTTCTTGAGGGGGAGAGCCCGTCACGGCAGCTTGCTGCTGGGGCTCTTGAGCGTCGCCTTGGTGTTGCACTACTACCAAGGCCCAGCGCACCCCACCCAAATCATAGTTAAATATCCTGCTATATATTTAATCTGGATTTCCAGGCAAAGAACCGATCGAGTAGTAAAAGATGTGAAAATCGGATATGCCGAAACAAACAACTTTTCTCCCACGTCGGTTAAATACAACAAAATATATATATAAAATTGGTGGAAGATTTAGCTCCATACTTACCTGGACGGGGTCAACGGGCAATCACTAAGGCTCATGGCCTAGGCTGGCGACCTCCATTGCACTTCGGAGGGGCTCCAGCCTAAGGTCGATCCAAGTGGTCGAGCCTACGTCATAATTTGTGTTAGAGGGGGCTTGCGTCCGCGCAGCCCCTGCCCCAATTCCAGTATCATCAATTTTTTCATGAATGTCTGCCTCCTCTGTAGAGAGAGAGAGGTGAAACTAATTTATTTAATTATTTCCCTTACATTTTCCATGCATGAATATGTATAGATAGGAATTTATTAAATCGAAAGTGAAAATATATATATATACTACTACATATGTGTATGTAAACAATGCGTATACTTAGAATTTAGATTTTGATGGAAAACTTTTTATTCTCATCTGAAAGTTATTTTATTATTATTTTAATAATAATATTATCCACATATGAAGTGGATAAGAGGGAGGGAAGTCACGGGACTTCCAATCCCATATATATGAGAAGGAGAGGTAAAGATAAGATCAAGTAATTCATTTTTCTCTCTCTCTTGGAAAAGATATTTCTCTCCCAATACGCAGTAAAGAAGAATTATCTGACAAAATTCTTCATCATACACAAACATATATATCATACATGTACTCAATACTTAAAGGGCACTTATATTGTGGAATACGAATCAATTCATGAATATATTAATTTCATGTAATTGAGTTCTGATAACGAGGATCACAATAAGTATGTAGAATCCAATCGGCTCTAACTCCTTCTGCTGTAATTACGAGGTTGGTCGTTCCAATTCACTTTTATGTGATTATCCACTACAAAATACTGTTGAAATAAAGAGGGATTTAGGGGGGGGGGGGGGATTTAAAGAGGGGGGGAGAGGGTTAAAGAGGGGTATAAAGAGGGGGGAAGACCCTCGACAAAATAGGCCTCGTTAGGGTCCCCCTCGGCTCGCCCCTCTTTAACTAACGAGGGGATAGAGCCCTCGGCTACTAACGAGGGGGAAGCCCTCATCTGGTTCAAAAACCATACCCTCGTGTAGGCCCTCATTTGTTCACGAGGGGGAAGCCCTCGTCCAGTTTCTCGTGGGCAGCACCCTCGCCTCGCGTTGCTGGAGGTTGGCGAGCATGGCCGCCCTCGCCTAGGCGCGCCCTCGTCTCGCCCCTCGTCCATTCACGAGGGGGTCTGCCCTCGTCTATAATTTCCCTCGTCTCGCCCCTCGTTTGTTCACGAGGGGGATTCCCTCATTAAACCCAATTTCTTAAAAAAATAATTCGCAGGCGCGTCAGCGGGGCGGGTGCAACCCGCGCGCGACCCGTGCCCAACAAGTTTCGAACCCGTGACCTCCCTAGCGTGGGAGACCTATTGCCCTTCTCCTTACCATTTGGGCAAGGCTTATCATTCGAAATGTTTTCTATTGTAATAGTATATATATTATTTCTTATTTTGTTTTCTTTGTTAAAACACTTAACTCCTACTTTATTTATACCTTTAATTAATTAATATTATTATAAGTTATTTTATTTACCATAACACCTTCAAAAATTAATTAAATTAATATATCATTTTAAATTACATACATTTAATAATTTCTATTATGATTACACTTTTAATTAATTATTATATATCATTACAATTATGGTAAATAACTTAAAAATGAAATTTATATTCTCACATATAAAATGAAATTAACACTTGCAAAATTATATTTTCACTTATGTATATATCTTCTTAAATATAAAAAATTAACGCCCTTGTTCATATATATATATATATATATATTATTTTAATTAAAATATTTTGAATATATTATGGCTAAATTAATCAAATATTACTTATAATTAAAGCACATACACAGATTAACCTAAATAATTAATTAAAAATCTTACTAAACAAGATATATAGCTCCGGATTTCACAAACATTAATGAAAATAAACATCACAGGCATAATAAAGACGATTCACAATAATTCATACTTCAAGAAACATTCATCAAACATTCATGAAAATAGTTAATTCATACTCCAAGCAATACTCTCAAACATCAGGATCTCGGTCCCTTGCCACGACTGGAACCTGATCCTCAGGGTGAGGGATACTCATCGGATGGAGGCGGGGGTGGTGGTCCTCCTGATCCCTGTTGTGATGCCCGCATCCACTCGGTAAACTAGTTTTGGAAGTTCTGGGTCATCTCCTCACGCAGTTGTGGTTGTCTCGCTTCCACTTGCACCAGCAATCGTCGATTCTCTATGCGCGTTCTCTCACGCTCCTCTGCGAGTAGTTGGTCCACATCAATTTGGCTATAGGCTCCAATATGAGTCCCAACTGATGTCCTGCCTAGGCCGGAGACTATGCGTCTGGACTTTCCCAATTGTCCGAGCCCACAAACTTTACCATGCTTTTTCCCCACAGTCTTGACGTACATCTGAGATAACTCTGGAAGACTGGGCTCAGGAGGTTGCTCGTCAGAGTCAGAGGTAGCATGCATTTGGGAGACTCTTGCTTGTACATCAACCTGCACATTTTTTTAGAGAATTATTTTTCTAGATATTTAAATATTCTTAAATATTCATATTATTTTAAAATGTAACAAGAATACTTAACAATGTATCAGATATAAGGCCATATGTATACTGTCCTGGACCACGGTAGTGGAAGTGCTCCACAATTTCCCAATCTGTGGCGGGGCGTCCCTTCTTCCTCTCCTATAATTTAGAACATGATGATTAAAACTTAAAATATGTATATATATTATAAAAATTTACCGAAGATGGTATCAACAAATGACTTACAATATCCAGAGCAACCTCGACGGCACCAAGAGATCCACCTTTATGGGTGGAGATGCCAGTACCCGGGCCAGCAGGCTCAGATAGTCTGTTCCGTCTACATTGTGCGGATTTGGCTTTCACGTCATCTCTGTCCCAGTACGCGAGCAAGGCCTTCCACACTTTTGTATCCCACTGTTGCTTCTTACCCTTCAACTCCCATTTTCTTTTCACAGAGTTCAAAAGATCTACATATCTTTTAGCAGCCCTTTTCAGGAACAAGTGATGCACATACTGTGTTCAAGTGACAGTAGGATCCCATCTAGCCTCTTTCTGATAAACAAAGATGTTATTATGTTATACAATAATATCATTATAAATCAAATGAATATATACCTGAAATGTCTCCCAGTACTCCTGCATCCTTTCTTCGGATATGATCCTGAAGGTGAAGGCGCCCAACTCGAGAAAAATAGTTTTTTGGTCCCGTAACTTGTCTAGTGTTCAATTTTGGTCCCAAAAAAAATTAACTTTTCAATTTTGGTCCCATAACTTACTGAAGTGGGACCAAAATTGGACGATTCAATAAGTTATGGGACCAAAATTAAAAAGTTAATTTTCTGGGGACCAAAATTGGACACTAGATAAATTACGAGACCAAAATACCACTTTTATGCACCTTCTTAATTAATATTGTACTCTAGGATTATAGTCGATACAATAATGTAAAGACCATTAATTTTGAGATTATCCGGAATATAAAAGACTATTAATGTGTTAATTCCATTTATATAAATACAAAAATTTGAAAAATATCTATAAAACATGAAAAAAAAAACCAATATTTTTCAACCAATATTTTTCAATTCCAATAATTATTATTTAAGATGAATTACAAAGCTCCCACAAAATACTAATAATGAAATTTTAATTACTAACTAAGAATTTAAATCGAGATAGAGTAAATAAAATAATAAATTAATAATTTTCATATAAATTTTGATTCACCATATCTTCGTAAAATAATTTCAAATCGCTATCGTGATCTCGTCTCCACCAATAGTATATGAATGATTATTACAATGATTATTTTAGAGTATAATATGAAAATATAAGATTGGAACAACTCTCATGCTCGTCATCAATATTGTAGAGAATGTCATTTTATCTTCCAAAAACTACATATATAATTAATTAAATAGTGTTTGATATATATATATATATATATATATATATATATATATATATAAGGTGAGAAAAGAAAAAAATGAATGAAATACGAAAAAATAATTTTTTGTCCCTAACTTGTTTGGTGTCCAATTTTGGTCCCAAAAATTTTAACTATTCAATTTTGGTCCCGTAACTTATTAAATTGTCCAATTTTGGTCCCATTTGGGACCAAATTTGGACGATTCAATAAGTTATGGGACCAAAATTGAAAAATTAATTTTTTTGGGACCAAAATTGGACACTAGACAAGTTACGGGACCAAAAAACTATTTTTCTCCGCCCAACTCCATATGTCCAACCATGATACGTCTGATCAACTTGGAGACCGGATTCGAAGGCATCAAGCTGCAAAACAAATTTGTAATACATAATTAATATTCACGGATATATATTCCTCAAAATACCTGAAAATAGTAAGTCTAACATACGTATCGTAGGCAATATACACATCTAGTCTCTGTCCGACCATTTGTGAATCCGACTGTTCTTCAGAATTTGAGTCGGTATACTGCTCAGCTTCCTCGTCATCAGTCGTGGGGATCAACGGAACTGGCACTGGTATGTGTGGTATAGGCACTGTGTTCCGCGCCCCACTAGATCGGTCTCGACCCCCGCGACCTATACTCTATCGCCGTCCCCTGCTAGAGCTACGATCGGATCCGCTCATCTGTACATAATTAAACACCGAGATATAAATGAGCAAATAATCAAAGTTTAGGTGTACACATTATAATTTATAACACCGAGATAGCAATTAATATAATAACATATTATCACATAAATGATCAATCAATCAATGTTTAGGTGTACACATTAAATAATTTCTAACATCGAGATAGCAATTACTAAACTACTAAATCTTCATTTGAGTATGAATTATGTTCATCATCATCATCATCATCATCATCATCATCATCATCATTATCATCGTCTTCTTCCTCCTCTTCATGTTCTTCCTCTTCTTCTTGTTCTTCTTCTTCTTCTTCTTCAACATCATCATTCCCAATTTGAATTAGTGCACCACTGACATCTGCCAACACGATAGGATCACTGTCTATTTGCACATTATTCATTTGTGAATCAATCTCATCATCTTGGAACGGGAGCAGCTCTTGTTCATTCCTTTTATCAATTTCCACTAAGGATCTCGGTTTGACTTTGCAAACCGCAAGTCATTCATGATTTTGCACCCCCGGGTATTCGCAATAGTAAACTTGAGTGGCTTGATTTGCTAATACAAAAGGATCATAACGGTCATATACTCTTCTCCGATTAACATCCACAAGTTTGTAGTTAGGATGTATTCTTGTTCCATTTGGCACGGTAGGATCATACCACTCGTACTTGAACAGAACCACATTTTTCTCAAATCGTCCAGGGTATTCCAACTGTAGTACTTCTTCAAGGATCCCATAGAAATCATTCTCATCTGAATCATAGTTTGTCCCCTTGATACAAACTCCACTGTTCACAGTCGATTTTGATTCACCATAAGTTCGTGTGTGAAATTTGTATCCATTTACGTAATACCCAGGATATGTGGTAACACAACTTACAGGACCGCTGGAGAGATCATGTATCCACCGGTTCTGAATATTGTTTACCTTAACCTATAGTTGACAAAATATTTAATCCTGATTATGTATATATTTTATTATTTATATAATTTTATCAACTTGACTTACAACTTGTTCAAACCATAATGCAAACTGATGTTGAAGTTTATCGTCTTGTTCAGCCCTAGAGATATTCGGTTGAACATTTTGAAGTTGATGCATGAACATACTACAAGAGGGAAGATGTACAATATTATCATTATAATGATGTTTTGTAATAATTATAGATGGACGATGTTGAATATTAACTTATCAACATACGGTTGCACCTCGTTACAATTTAGTAACACGTAGGTGTGAGCTGTATTTTTCTCTTCGTCTACAATATATCTTGTATTCTTCCGTTCAAGTGGTCGTCCAGGAGGTATAAAAATTGACGGAGTACCGGGTTGGGGTTCTTCGGTGCCACGACCATCGTAATTACGAGGTACATTATGACGCCTCGTCAGAACATGATCCTCAAAGTAGTGGGAACAGAAAATTGATGCTTCTTTTGTTAGATATGCATTTGCGATCGAAGCTTCAACATGAACCTTGTTACCCACACTGAGTTTTAAATTGTGAAGATACCTAACCAGAAGCATCAAAAGTGAGTATAATAACCGCTAATTGTTCAAATATTTGAAAGTTGTAGATTACCTCTCAAATTGATACATTCATCTGTATTGTACAGGACCAGCCACTCGTACTTCGTATGCAAGGTGTACAGGTAGATGCTCCATCGAATTAAAGAAGCTGGGTGGAAATATATGTTCCAACTTGCACAAGATCAGCGGAATATCTACTTCCAACCGAGTCATGTTCTCAACTGTAATCGTCGTAGAAGTCAACTCCTTGAAGAATAAACAAACTTCAGTTATAGCTTTCCACATGTTCTGTGGAAGAATTTCACGGAAAGCAATCGGGAGTAGCCTCTGCATAAATACATGACAATCATGACTCTTCAACCCAAACATTTTCAATTTTGTCCAGTCAATAGTTCGAGACAGGTTGGATACATAGTTATCAGGAAACTTTAGCTCATCTACCCATCTGCACACAACATCCTTTTGTCTCTTATCAAGTGAATAACAAGCTTTGGGGTACTTTCCTGTACGTGGACATTTCACAAGTGATGGACGACGACAATATTCATTAAGTTCATCTCTGGACTTATTCGTATCCTTTGTTTTCCCTTCCACATTCATTACAGTGTAGATTATGACGGATCAACAGTGTAGATTATTCACGTCCAGATTATGACGGATCAACAAGGTACTCCAATACGGCAAATCCCAGAAAATACTTTTCTTCTTCCAACCAGTTTCCAATCTCTTGTTGTGGGCCTCGACACCATATTCTGTCACTTTTCGACAACCCACCCAATTGATTTCATTTAGGAGTAATTCACCTGATCGAATGGGTGGTGGTGGGTCATCCACTATCACATTCTTTCTGAATGCAGTCTTGTTTCTCCGATACGGATGGTGTCTAGGTAAAAATTTACGATGGTTATCGAACCACGACTGTTTACGACTGAGCCTCAGAGTGAAAGCATTAGTGTATTCTCCACAGTAAGGACAAGCTGACCGTCCAGCAGTGCTCCATCCAGACAACATTGAGTAAGCTGGAAAGTCACTGATGGTCCAAATTAGTGCAGCTCGCATCAGAAAATTTTCCTTTGTAGCAACATCGTACGTTTCCACCCCAATTTCCCACAAATACATCAAATCACGGATCAACGGCTGTAAAAAAATATCCAATTTATCCTTAGGATTTTTAGGACCAGACACTAATACCCTAAGAAACATGAATTGATCTTTCATACACAACCACAGAGGTAGATTGTACGGTGTCACTATCACTGGCCATGAAGAATATTGTTTCCCAGACTGTCCGAATGGTTGAAAACCATCGGTGCTTAGGCCCAACCTTATGTTCCGAATTTCGGAAGTAAATTCAGGATACGAATTATCCAGGTGTTTCCAAGCCAATAAGTCTGCAGGGTGACGCATAACACCAGAATCATCGTTAGAGCAACTTGCATGCCATGTCATATCTTTTGCAATAGCAACAAACCGATACAATCTTTGCAGTTGAGGAATGATAGGAAAGTAGAACATCTCCTTGTAAGGCTTTTTCTTTTTCCATTGGCCATCAACACCACGCTTACGGGGTTT
The DNA here is from genome assembly GCA_947034835.1 of Ballota nigra. Taxonomy (NCBI): domain Eukaryota; kingdom Viridiplantae; phylum Streptophyta; class Magnoliopsida; order Lamiales; family Lamiaceae; genus Ballota; species Ballota nigra. The sequence continues at coordinate 89,400,477 of OX344720.1, read as the reverse complement.
AAACCGTGGATGACCACAAACCTTACAATGTTCAAGTTCACTATCATTACCCCAATATATCATACAATTTTATGCACAACAATCAATCCTCTCTACTGGAAGACTCATCCCACTCATTAGTTGTTTGCTATCAGAAAATTTCATGGGCACTAGATTTTCAGGAGGAACAATTTCCCGAATCAAGTCAACAACTTGATTATAACCCCTCTCAGACAGTCTATTTTCAGTTTTAATGTTCAACAGTCGGGTGTTGAATGACAATTGTGAGTATGTTTTGCAACCAGGATATAAATCTTGGTTTGCTGCACGAAGCATGTCATAAAATTGAGCAGCATGCTCATTTGGGGGCTCCTCATTAACGGGTTCATCTTCCACATTTCCAAAATGAAGGTTAGGACCAGTTAGATATGTGATCATGTCATGGTACGAGGTAGACCCTGTAGTATCATCTACTCCGTACGAAGTCGACTAATCATAGTTTTGGTGTGGTAGATGACTCTAATTTTGTTCACCGTGTAAAATCCAATTGTGAAAATTGGGCATAACCCATTTATATACAAATATATTTTCACGTCAATTGGTGCTCTAAACCTTTGGTTCCTACATCTAGATTTCGAGCAGGGACACCTAATATCTCCTTCACTCATCCAATCAGGATTGCTAGTTGCGAATTGTATAAACGATTCAAGACCACTAAGAAAGTCGGGAGCTATCATTCCATTAATTGTTCTTGGACCATACATCCAATTACGACTTGAATAACTCATATTATAATCTGTTTCAAATTAAAGAATATTCAAAATTTAATAAGAAATTAATATATAAATCCACTATAATTATCCTATTGTTAATTTAATATAGTTAATCTAAATTTTCGGCAGAGTTTTATTTATTATTATCGCATTCTCCAGTTAACTAAGGTCCTATAGTGCATCCATTTCCGACTTAATTAAAATTAATCAAGTCGGAACGCACATTCTACAGCTAGCAAACAACCAACAATATTCATCAACCCCCTCCACTCCAACATAATTAATTAATTATACTTTAAATATATATATATATAACTATATATACATCATTCATCAAATAAATAATTAATGTAGATAATCGAACACATGAATATTCATCACATATAAAATTAATTAAATATATCATGCAATTAAAATTAAATTTAACACAATAAATATCGATATAATTATTTCTAATTCATATAAATATAATATTATCAAATTTATAATTAAATAAATACTAATTAAATTAACAAGTTAAACACTACATAATTAGCAACTAATTAACAACTATACATATATATATACATACACATGAATATATATATATATACACATGAATTTGCATTAATTTTACAAATAATTTAATTAACAAATTAACCGATTAAAATGAAAAATGTTACTGTAGAAATGTTCACGGGGACGAGTAGGCCAAAACCCGACCGGTGGAGTGGCGTTTCCGGCGACGGCGGCGCGGCAGGGATGGGCGTCGGCGGCGGTAGCTGGGGAGCTTGGGGGAGGGTTTCTTTTCTGCTGAAAATGGTGGGTGGTGGGTTTAAATATGTTAGAATTTACCGAGGGGGTTAAAGAGGGTAAACCCTCTCAGTAAAACTTGGAACTTACCGTGGGCGAGGGGCTAGCCCTCGGCTCGATGAACGCATGGACCGGGCGAGGGGGCCGCGCTCGCCAACTCACGAGGGGCCCCGCCCTTGCCTACTCACGATGGGCCCCGCCCTCGGCTACCACTTTTTTAAACTTCACGAGGGCCACACCCTCGTCAACTAAAGAGGGGGTCTGTGCCCTCGTGTTGGCCCTCGTCTCGTGCATATTTTAAAGCCCCTTGTCTTGGCTCTCTTTAAGGACGAGGGCTTTGTTTGCCCTCTTTAGTAGCCCTCTTTATTTGGGTCTTTTTTTTGTAGTGATCGAATATCCAACATCATCACTCACGTTTTCCATAGAATATAGCTTTCGGGATCATTTCAATGATATTTGATGGCTTTCTTCTTTTGGTTTATATCTCGCCGCGTTGATCTTGCACGGTTTGCAATTATACTAGGCAGCCTAGCCTTGTCAAGTGTGACTCTACACCTAAACCTTCAAAGGCTTTGCCGAGGCCCGTTTATGAAATTTTTGAGATAAAATACGTATTTTATGGGACCATTTCTGCAATTTTGCCATTGTGTTTCTCTCTCCCCAAAGGTTGCTCTTCTCTCCATAATTCAATGGTGTCTTTATATAGAGGAGGTAACCTAAAAACAATTAAAATCATCGAGCCAATTAAGAGACAAAATCGACATGTGGAAATTTTCAAGGATTGATTGTAGGTAACTATTAAAGTATTGATATTATGATTTAATGCAATCTCTTTTTCCATGAAAAAAATGTGCTAAAATTAAATCCGGAGACCCTCAATTTTAGGCTATTTATTCACTTTGGTTCGATCAATTTGCACTTAAATCAAAAGGTTCCAAAACAACCTGAAAATGATAGAAATATAAAATAAAAGCAAACTGGATCAAATATTATAAGTCGGGTAATTACAAGATAATAGTGAAATAAAATAAATAAGTTAATTAAAATAAACACATAAATTATAATCTAAAATCCGACTTATCACTTGTATTAGCTAGAACAAGAGTTACCCACATTTTTTAAAAGTAAGATCACAAAAAAGTGAGCAACAATGGTTATTGGTAGCCATGTATAGGTGTTAAGAAAAAAATATAAGGTAGTGTGGACGAAGATGAAAATGTAGACTCAATAAAAAGTCGCTGCAACAATTTGGCTCTATCGCCAACAATATTATTGCTCAGTATATTGTACAATGCAACTCAATGACAATCGTTTCCAAGATACAATGTTTTTGGGACTTCAAGATTGTTGTATTATAAATCGAAAGCTATCGCGAATCACAACTGAGTATCATGAGCAATTAGAATAAACACTAATGCAGAAACTATTATTATAGAATTATAATATTTTATTGGATTTTTAAGGGGCGCTTGGTTTGGATTAATGATTATTGGATAATTAGAATGATTCAATTAGTAGTGTTTTATATTATTAATACATTGTAATAAGATTGAATATGAGTTATAATTTACCTATCAATTGACCCCACATTCATTACTCCCTACATGAATGACTCCTCAATCACCTTTAATTCCCATTACCTTATAATCATTACCCATAACCAAGCGGATCTCAAAAGATATTTTTAAAGGATACGCTATCTACTTACAATCCTCTTTACTTTTACACACCATATGTACTCATTTTCTTAAAACCATGCAAAAGGAAACAAGTGTGCTAAAATTTGATGGAGGAAGCTGTATCTTTTAGGCCCTTATGTCTAAGGTGGAAGTTTAAAGACAATATGTTTTAATTTGTGCATGTTGGAAAAATTTAAAGGTAAATGTGGTGTGTGTAGACGAAGATGACTCAATGCAAGACACGGACTAATACGAAAGTCGAGGCACGGGTTAAACTCGCTCTCCGTAAGACGATATTGCCCCGTACCCAGGTGCAATACGGTTCCATGGCAATCGCCCCTAAGATACAACGACTTTAAAGTCTTACACACGCTGCATTACGAAATGGAAGCTATCGGCGAACGGACTCGGGTATCCAGAACTTTCTTGACATGACTCTAATGCAAGACTACTAACGTTAGTATGCAAATGCAATAGTATGAAATTAACTTTTCGAATGAATTAAACACTTATTTCGAAGTTGATCAAATGACAAATGTGGGGGGTCTATTTATAGATTTCCAAGGGTCGTTAGGTAATAGTTGCGACTCTTCACTATAACCCTTATTCTCCAAAAGTCATAACTCTTGGAAATAATTCACTATTCACCAAAAGGTATATCTCTTACAGACATAATATTTGGAATAGTTTTTAAAGACACGACACTTCATGTCTATAAGTCACAATCCTTCACTATTACCTTTATAAATACATTCATTAATGTATTTATCCACATATTAAATGATATTAATTTCTCATTCACCCGAAAATTGGTTTTGAGAAATCGAGCCAACCAAATCCATTTACGCAAAATGGATAATTAAATTGTCATTTAATATTTAATCAAATATGGTCAAAACCATATTTTCCAACAATCCTGCAATACTCCACCCTTGGGATATAGGAATCATTAAAAGCTATTAAGCTTAACCTTACCACACGTCAGCAGGTTTTATGCACATGAAGAGGTACATGTTTGCACTTAAAGGGATTCGAGAATAGGTTGCAAAAGTTTTTCAAGTGCACATTTGAGTGCTTCATAACTTAGTTGTCTCGTTGAACCAAGTTCTTGGGATCCTCCAGTCATCATGGATGAGTTTCCGCTATGAACACCCTTTATGTGTCCCCTTACCCATAATCCTCTAAAACATCTCAATTTTAACCGGCCGGATTTTTGTTTCAATGCAATCCTAGAGGATTTTCATGACACTGCTCCCCCACATTTCCAGTGATGGTCATGGAGTTTAATTCACATATTCCTAATTTTTCAAACAAACGTAAGACGATTTTAGTGTGTTTTCGAAGATGCATGGAATAAGGGAGTTCCTATGCCGGAAGTATCAACAAGAAGATGAATGCTTGTTTTGTCACGGTTAATCAGGGAAGTTTCAAGATCTTTCATGATTTTTTAATTAAATATAAAATGTGGCATGTTTGTGATATGGATTAATCAAGTGAACTACTTTCTGGGCATTCCAAGAAATTTCCATAAATTGTTTTTCTTTGTTATGCCAAATATCATGGTGATTTCCTTGAATTCATCATTGACTTGCAAATTGCTTCCTGGAATTAATAATGCTATTAGTACAATAAGAGCATCTCATTCAGAAAATTAATTAAAATTTCTGAAACCAGAAGGAACCAAGGAAGATCATCAAACGCCCGTGTGCAGAAAATTGGGAGATAAAATTAATGCATATTTTATACCTCAAATGGTTAATTTTCTTAAGGAATACCTGCACACCATTGACTCAGCGGTCGACGGCGGATCGGCGACAAGAGGCAGCGAGCACGTGTGCTAAACCCGCGCCTCACGACGCGCGGTCGATCGCCGGTGATGGGCGGGTGCTCGGGTCGCTGACGGGCGTCATGGCGGCGGCTCCTTTGGAATTGCGGTGGCCGCGTTGTTACTGATTCCCGCGCGCCGCTACGGCGGTGGTTGATAAGGGAGGAAGAGGTGATGTCCCTTCTTTCTTCTGGTTCAAGATATTGAATCGACTCCGGCGGAGGTGTGGCGAAGGTAATTTCCCTTCTTTCTTCTCGAATGGAGGTGCCGATTCAAGTGGCAAAACCAATTCTGAAAAAAGATATGGCTGTTTGTTTTTTTTTTTTTAAAGCCATGTTCTTTATCCCTTTACGCTAATGGGGCCATCTTAAAGTTAGTGGCCATTTGATTAAACTAAAGAAGTATGGGCCATATATTTAATTTGGGCTGCTAATAAAATTCTTTGGCCAAATTTCATAAATAAGTGGCCTATGGCCATACAAAGGGGCTTGGGGCCCAATTAATTAAAATTTGGCTCTTGATAAAATTTAAATTGGACTTTGTTAATTCTTATGATTTTAATGGTCAAATTAATTATAGTGGGCCAAATAATTTTGGGTCATTTTATGGATTTTCCATAAATTTGGATCCCCTTGATATCAAATTAAATTTTGATTTGGGGTAATAGTACAAATTGTGATTTGGATTTAGTCCAAAAGATTTGATTTCGTAGAATTCGCTTGAGAAATTGCTCGCGAATAAATGGTGGCATTTAAAGCCTCATTTGAAATTGTGCTAGAGAGCACAAGTGAATTTAATTCACAAGAATTTGACTCATATAATTTAATGGAGGATTATTGAGAGTTAAATGTGACAGTGACGGCCACATTGAAAATTGAATTTAATTTGGTATTTTGACCAAGATTAAATTTTCGGGCTTGAAGTGTGACTTCAAACGTTTGGTTTTCCAATTTATTTCGAGATTGTGTCCAAATTAATATTTGGTGAAATATTAAATAGTGGAAAAGACGGACAATTCGAATGAATATGGGAGTTAAATTCTCGCCATAAATACATTCGAATGTGGGGGAAAGAGGTCTCTCCATGATATGCATTCGAAATGTGAGGTGGTTTAGCTAAGGTGTGGCCTTGAAGCTAAATGGAAAACCAAGAAGCAGTGACCAAAGAGGTTAGTGGAAAAGTTTCCACACGTGGATTTGTTCAATCTCGTTCATGAAAAAGTCACCACACAAAGAGATAAATTTGCATAAAGTGTGAGGATAAAGTGATCCTACAATTATCTCGAAGTCTGGGGGTGACTTTAAAGATTGAAGCACTGACAGTGTGCTTATCAATGTTAGTGGAACAAATCATAATTCGTGCGTGCAATTTTGTATTGAAATATCCAAATGTGTTGGAAAGATACACAAAAGTAAACTGAATATTTGACACAGACTCCCTGACCATCACTGGAAATGTGGGGGGAGCAGTGTCATGAAAATCCTCTAAAAAAAATAATGCAATAAGGATTGCATTGAAACAAAAATCCGGCCGGTTAAAATTGAGATGTTTTAGAGGATTATGGGTAAGGGGAATGAGGTTAAAACCCACACATAAAAGGGTGTTCATAGCGGAAACTCGTCCATGATGACTGGAGGATCCCAAGAAATTGGTTCAACGAGACGACTAAGTTATGAAGCACTCAAATGTGCATGTGAAAAACTTTTGCAACCTATTCTCGAATCCCTTCAAGTGCAAACATGTACCTCTTCAGGTGCATAAAACCTGCTGACGTGTGGTAAGGTTAAGCTTAATATCTTTTAATGATTCATATATCCCAAGGGTGCAGTATTGCAGGTTACTCTTGATAGGAGATCACCTATATAAGCGTTGAAGTGGGGCCGCTTCAGGCTGAAAAATTCAGTACACGCTTATGAATCCAAGATATGGTCCAGGGCCAAAATGGACAACAACGTGAGAACCAAAAAGGTATTAGAGTCGTTATTGTGTGAATGTCATTGTCTTTGGTTTACACAAAAAGCCGACCAGTTCAAGACATCGTGTTCATTGAGTGGCGAGTAAATCCGATGGCATCTCACTAGGGAAGGTTCAAAGCCTGAAGCTACCTATCCCGATGCAGTAATGGTTCGTCGAAACTTTCTTAGGGTGTCACATGCATTAATTTCATTCATGTGAGGGATTGTTGGAAAATATGGTTTTGACCATATTTGATTAAATATTAAGTGACAATTTAATTATCCATTTTGCGTAAATGGATTTGGTTGGTTCGATTTCTCAAAACCAATTTTCGGGTGAATGAGAAATTAATGTCATTTAATATTTGGATAAATACATTAATGAATGTATTTATAAAGGTAATAGTGAAGGATTGTGACTTATAGACATGAAGTGTCGTGTCTTTAAAAATTATTCCAAAAGTTATGTCTTTAAGATATATACCTTTTAGTGAATAGTGAATTATTTCTAAGAGCTATGACTTTTGGAGAATAAGGGTTATAGTGAAGAGTCACAACTATTACCTAACGACCCTTGGAAATCTATAAATAGACCCCCAACATTTGTCATTTGATCAACTTCAAAATAAGTGTTTAATTCATTCGAAAAGTTAATTTCATACATTTGCATACAAACTTTAGTAGTCCTACATTAGAGTCATGTCAAGAATGTTCCGGATATCCGAGTCCGTTCGCCGATAGCTTCCATTTCGTAGTGCAGCGTATGGAAGACTTTAAAGTCGTTGTATCTTGGGGGCGATTGCCATGGAACCGTATTGCACCCGGGTACGGGGCAATATCGTCTTACGTAGAGCGAGTTTAACTCGTGCCTCGACTTTTGTATTAGTCCGTGTCTTGCATTGAGTCATCTTCGTCTACACACACCACATTTAACTTTAAATTTTTCCAATAGTGCAAGAGTAGGCTATGAATTTTTTAGGCAAATGTAGACCCGTAAAATATATTTTTTCCGCACATTTAGTACCATCACCTCAAGAACAGCAACCTATATTTGCTTGCCAAAACCAGTAGGAATATACATATTATGTTGACTCAAGGCTTACAGCATAAAACCAGTAGGAATCTAACACCCAGAGTGCAACATACAATAACACTAGTATCAACGCTCTAATATTGTTGGCGAGATGAGATCAAGTAAATCCAACTACGCAAAATGGACTATAACATATATTTGCGGTCAAATTAAACCATCATTTTCTTAGAAAGAATAAAATAATTAGAAACTTACATAATCCCTTCAATATTTTTATAATAGCATCGTTCAGTAACTATGTAAATTAAGTATATACTTCCTGCCTTCCTTCATTTGTACGGCGCGTCAGAAATTAAACAAAGGAGGAAATTAATTAATGCGGGTAGCTAGAGTGAACACAAGAATTAATTAATCCGTCCCACATCGAATGGCTCTAAGGTACGGGCAATGGAAAAGGGAGAATAAAAAGAGAAGCGCGTTACCGGAAAAAGCATACCTTTCTCGGCCTTTTGGCTAAGATCAAGTGTAGTATCTGTTCTTATCAGTTTAATATCTGATATGTGGGCCATCGGCTCACACGATATTAAATTAATTTCTTGAGGGGGAGAGCCCGTTGACTTGAAGCGACTACACTAGCTTCTACTAGTAGCTACCCCGCAAGAGAACGGGTTCACTGTAGTATGGGCAAGTATAGGGACCAAGTATTATCGAACCCAAGGGATGGTGTATATGCGAATAGATCCCTGAAGATCTACGCGTCGTAGTTAATATGAGTGTAATGTTTTTGAGTTTTTGAAAGATTAATTAAAAGACTGAAATAAACTAAGTAAACTAAAATAATAAAGCAATTAAATTAACTAAGGGTTGTTTTCTAATGAGAGATGGTGATGCTTAGGATAGGAATCCCTACGTATACTAACGGAGCAGGTACATAATCAAAATAACTGTGACAAACGAGAATTAACCTAAGTCTAAGAATGCAAGGTGAAAGCTCAAGATTCTAAACCCTAATACTTTACCCTAACACTCGACTTCACTAATCCACTAACAAGTTAATAGATAGCGCTTAATTAATGAGACCCTAATTTAACTAAGGTGATGCGGTCGTCCTCCTTCGCTAAACCGGTAGATGAATTAACCTTTCCTAAACCCTCTCGTTAAGCCTACTCGTTGTTAAAGAGTGATACGGTCGTCCTCTCTCTAACACCTTTCGAACGAAACTCAAGAGTAAAATCTAGATTAATTTTAAGCATTCATTAATTAAGAGAATTAAAACCTAACGTCACAAGTTACTCTAATTACGTACCCACAACCTACTTCTACGAGTTCATCCTACCCTAAGCATGCAAGGGTTTTAGCTAGACATAGTTTGAACGTAAACAATAACAATTAAATAATTAACAAACATGAACATAATAATGAAAACTAAGAAAAGAACGAACATAAACTGAGGTTTTAAGATGTAAAAGATTAAACTGAAATTAATTACCAAAAACTAGGTCTCAACGTATTTAAGAACAAAAGTTATTAAGATTCGAAGCTAAAACGTGAAATCGTAAAGTAAATTCGTAATCAAAAACCTCAAAACCGTAAATCTAAGCCTCGCTCGTCTCTTCTCTTCCTTCTTGCTCTAAAAAACTCTATGAAACGTGATGTGTAAAAGTTGGGGATCCTTCAAAACGTGTTTGGACGAGATATATATAGGCACGGGTCGAAACGGGAGTTAACGGGCCGAAAATACGAATCCGGAGGCAAAAGTATAGGGGCGCTCGAGCAAAACGCTCGAGCGGTCCCGCTCGAGCAGTGTAGCTCGAATGGTGCATTCGCTCGAGCGGTCGCGCTCGAGCTGCTCGAGCGCTTAAATCATTCTGTAAGTTTTGGGCGCTCGAGCGATTCGCTCGAGCGGTGGCGCTCGAGCTGCTCGAGCGCAAGAACAGTTCTGTACGTTTGCGCGCTCGAGTAAGGCGCTCGAGCGGTGACGCTCGAGTAGGGCGCTCGAGTGATCTCAAAACTTCTCCCAAGTGATACTTTTCCTCGTCCGCACTAATACCGATCGTATTTCTTCAATATCTTCTCATCCGGGCATCCGTTTGAGTCGATTCAAAGTCCTACGAACTCCGTTTTTCGTACTCTATTCACCTATGAGCATCAAAGAGACAAATTTATCAATGTATAAAAATAATGCTCAATTGACTCTAAATACTCTATAAACTCGACCAAAACTAGGGCGTTTCTAGCTACGAATCATGACAATTTCACGCCTAATCAACCCCCCCAAACTTACCATATTGCTTGTCCCCAAGCAATGAACTAATAAGTCAAGTGAAATTGTTAGGAATGAGTAGGAAAAATCAATCATGCAAGCTAATGAATTCAAGCTTCAAAAGTCAATCACCCGTATACTCACTCAATTCCTTTTATCGTACTCATGCAACAATAATAAGAAGCACCAAGATCAAGCATGGATGTGCACTCAACGATGTGTTTAACTCCCTCACAAGTGTATAACAATGATAAAGGGACTCACTCAATCAATCAATCACACAAATTGGCAGCCATAGGCTTGTAAATGCTCTCTACTTCGACCATACTCTAGAAATCAATGCCGAATCAAAAAGGACTTTCAAAAGGTTGTAATGTAAGCTCTTTGGACAGGTGGGATAACAATATGGTAAAGTGACTCAAGTGAATGGAGAATAGAAATTCAAAACTTCGGTACTTCGGGATTAAAAACGATCTACTTCAAACATATTCAATCACTGCACTTTCGCTTTCAATTCTCTCAACACTTCAATTTTTTTTCTTTCTCTCTTTTTCACTTTTTCAATCACTTCATCATTTTTTTTTCTTTTTCGCACAACACGTGAGCTCATTTTTTTCTTCTTTTGCTCATTCTCAAATTTTCTTGTTCTTTTTCCCACATCTCAAAACTTCATCACACCTTTTTCTCATATTCACTCAACATACAACCTTCTCCTTTTTTTCACTCAATTCACTCCCTTCATATTCACACTTTCCTATTCTCCACTCAACTTGGGACAAAAAGGCTTAGGAATTGGAATAGTGTTCATATGTGCTAGCAAATAAAATAGGCTTTAGGCTCAAAGGGGCTAACAAGGGATCAATGTCATTGGTAAGGAAAATTTTGGCTAAATGACTTATTCAAATCAAAAATGGCCTAAGATCCTATTCGGCATATCAAACTAGACACAATCTAGAAGCAAGAGCACATGCAAGTTCTAGCATCCTCTAGGGTGACGATCCACTCACAAACGAAGAGATTAAATCATGCATTTAAATCTCGTAAGGCTCAAAAGCTCACGGCTTTCACATCCAAGCTAGTCCTAGTGAGTTCTCACTCTTGTCACACAAGTACTCAAAAGAAAAACTCATAAGCATACTGGTTCTCTCCCTAATCAGCTCAAACTCACTTACCTACACAAAGGAATTTTCAACTCACTTTCACAACTCAACTCTCCTCACTTAGTCATACTCAAGAATAAACAATAAGCAGTCTAGAAGAGTTAATAAGCATGAAATCATCAATCACAGCAAACAAAGCAATTAGAAACAAATCCCTTAATAGTTTAAAGACTTCCAATACAATCCCCAAACAAACACTCCAAGCAAACATTACAATTCATACTCAGGAACAGAAATAAATAAATAAGAGAAGAAAGGAAAAAGAAAAGGAAAGAAAAAGGAAAAGAAAATTGGGGGCTTCCCAAGTCTCTCAAGCATCTGGAGGTGGTGGTGGCCGGTAGCTGGGGTGATCGGGTCCTAAATGGGAGACAAAGAGTGCCTCCATCCAGCGTTTCAAATCTGAAACCTCCGATCGAACTTCTTGAAATTGCCCTCTCATGCTAGAAGCCTCCGTGTACCACTGATTTTGAGTGGTACGAAGCTCCGTGACATCTGCCCTCAGGCCCTGAATGTCGGTCCGCATTCCGTACCACTCCATCTGGTTCGGGTACCACGGCTCTGGAGTCGGTGCATCAGGCATCCCGAACTCCATCTCTTGAGGTCCCTGACCTCCTTCACCCACATCAGCTTCTTCCTCCTCAGCCATGTTTCCTCCTTCCTCGTACTCAGCTTCTTCCTCCTCTTGTAGCTCTGCTACTCCACTCGATCCGGCACCACTCGTGCCTTCTCCTCTGCTCCTCTTGACCGGCCTAACGTCCCGGAGTCCTTTGTTATCTATCTCTGATGTGTACTTAGCACCTATAGCGAGGTGCTGCTCTCCGTTCATTCCGACGTTCTCCTTCTTCATCCCGACAAGCGTCACGAGCTTTTTGTTTGGCAGCGGGAACAAGCCATCATCATTGTACCGGATGCAGTACTTGCCCAACCAGTGCTCAAACATCCAGGTGTTGTTCATCTGCTCGAATCCCAAATCCATGCCCTTGCAAGGTCCAGAGCACGGCTCAAATCCGAGGTGCTTCATCAAAACTGAGATTAGCCCTCCTCCTCGGATCTTCGAGGTTCTCGTTCCAAGCTTGAACGGAGCCTCGAAGTGGTGCTCTAGGAAGTCCCTTCCAAAGTCATGGTCCTTTTTATGCAAAAGGCACCAGATTCCGTAGAGCTGCCTGCTTGTCACCGTTCCCGTCTCAGATCTGGCATAAATCGTGTTCCCCAAAATCCTCTCCAGATATCTGATCACTGGGTTCCGGATAGCCGACGCCCTCGCATGCTGCCCCTTGTAGTCCCCAACCAAGCCCCCCGTGATTTCCTTCCAAAACGCGTTAGCGTTGTACACCTTGCTCTCACGGTTGGGACGAGATAGGGCTGGGAGCCCGAATGCGAGGTTGACAATCCCCACCTCGTGGTATTGCCAATCGTTCTGGTACTTGAATTTGAAGGTGTCGGTGCGCGTCTTTTCTACTGTGGCCAGAAATTGCTCCACCAGATCGGCGTTAGTCTCCATGGTCAGCAGCATGTCGAAGAACTCAGCCATGTTGTTCCTGGTGAATATTCTTCGTATTTCCTCTTCAATCCCCAGGTCCTTCATGAAGCTCACTACTGGTCTCCGGGTTTTCTCAACTTTCCCGGTTATGAGGCTCCATCTGTAAGCCACATACTTCCAGTCATCGTGATAATCTAACCCTCCCCATCTCGCGGGCAACAAGTTCTTCTGTCTAAGCTGTTCCGTGAGCACTCTCACTTCTTCGTCGCTCAGGAGTTTGTGTTTAGGAGCCATTGTACCTAATCATGACATAGCAAGGATTTAAGCAACATTCTTGAAGTTCACCACAGTTCAACATACATTCAAACTCAAGCAATTCCAAGTAATGCATCTCAATTCGATTCAGCTCACTATTCATGCTCTTCTCAAGCTCAAAGCAATATTCATTTCAAAGCATTCAATCAAGTTCAAAGCAATTCACACAATTAAACCATGTTTTTCGTTCAAAGTTCTCAAGCCTTCAACACTTAATTCTCCATTTCAACCCAAAATTCCCACATTTAAGTCTATCATGAAGTAACATTACCCAAGTTAAGTAATTTACATGCTCAAGACTCAACTCATACTCATTCATGCTCAATATCATCTCAATTCACAAAAATTTCTTCTCAACATGCAAAACCCATTTCCTTTTCTCAAATTCCTATTCCTCACTCTAGAAATTCACCCCTTCTACTCATTCAATTCCAAAATTGAAAGTAAAATAAGCAAACCCATAGCATATTATCAACATTCATCAATCAAGGAATCAAGAATCAACAAGTTTCGCAAAAATCCCCAAAAATTTCGACTAACTCATGAACCCTAGTTCATATGCATCAACTAATGCCTAATTCAACTTTAAACTTCGAATTAATCGGCAAGGGATAGAGATTACATACCTTGGTTGAAGATTTAAGGAGAAGTGTGAAAAAAAATCGAGCAAAAACTTGAGAATTCGTGCAAAAATCGTGAAGAATCGCTGAAAATCGCCCCAAATCGCCCCTTGAGTGTGTGAAAATGTGTGTGAAAGTGTGAAAGTGGGTATTTATAGAGGGGGAAGTCCGACGGGTCAACCCGCGACCCGCTCGAGCGATACGCTCGAGCGGTCGCGCTCGAGCAATTCGCTCGAGCGGGTAAAACACTCTGTAGGATTTGGGCGCTCGAGCGATTCGCTCGAGCGGTGGCGCTCGAGCTGCTCGAGCGCTGGAATGGTTCTGTATGATTTTTGCGCTCGAGCAATACGCTCGAGCGGTGGCGCTCGAGCTGCTCGAGCGCGACAAAATTTCAAGGTTGTTTTTTTATGTTCAACACTCGAAATTTTCATCCGAACCAAGCTCGACAACTTATCACATTCAACCCAAAACACGAACTAACCTGAGAACTCCTCGATTTAAGCCAGGTCGCTCATTCGACCGAGGAGTTGGGGTCTCTTCCATACGTGCAAATCACCACTCCACTTCAAGTCGAACTTAGCACTCTCACTCAATTCAACTCAACGAACCTCAAGCATTGATGTTTTCGAAAAATTTGACCCAATTTTTCATAGAATTTCGTGTACGAACCCGAAGTACGAATACACACCCCCCTGACCGAGGAGTTGGGGTCTCTTCCATACGTGCAAATCACCACTCCACTTCAAGTCGAACTTAGCACTCTCACTCAATTCAACTCAACGAACCTCAAGCATTGATGTTTTCGAAAAATTTGACCCAATTTTTCATAGAATTTCGTGTACGAACCCGAAGTACGAATACACACCCCCCCAAACTTTGTTCTTGCTATGCGATAACAAAGTTTGAAACGAATGAGTACGTAAGAGCAAGTACACAAAATTCGTATGAATTCGACTTCTACCAATGCAAACTAATGAACGAAAAAAAACATCACCCCCCCAAACTTCGACTTCGCAAAGAGGTCGACGTTTGGGGTTCGGTTACCTCTAACTTCAATAATTGAATGCTTTCCTACTCGAAACGTGCTTAACTTCAACGTGCTTAACTTCATGACTTTCCTCCTTAAGCTCTCTCTCTCAGAATTTCACTCCACGAAGCAAGCCTACATCACAAATCTCAACAAACGAGGTTAACACTTACGATTCCCTAACTACTAAAAATAAACAAAACATTAAAAAAAACAAGTAAAAATGGGTTGCCTCCCATTAAGCGCTAGTTTTAAGGTCCTAATGCCGGACCGTGCTCAAAGGAGCTCATGGGACATCATACTCAAATTTACCTCCCTTACTCTCATAAGAGTGGTGTTTGAACTTCTTTCCTTGATGCCCCACCATCATGAGTTCCTTTGCTCTCTTCTCATCCCCAAGTGTTATGGGTCTCAACTCCTTCTTGCCTCTATCTGGAGGAGTCTTTCTAAACAATTTCTTGAATTTGGATTTTTTCTTCTTAACTCCTCCTTTCCCTTCTAACTGGACCACGTCCACTTTCTTCACCTCTTCATCCTTCAACTTCTTCACTTCATCCCTATCAAAATAATCAAGATCATAACGCTCATGGGTTAAATTATCAATTGAAGGACTAGCAAAATCATGAATATGAGATGGATTAGGGATCGAAGGCGTGTCTTCAACACGAGGATCAATTGCATCCATGAAATACAAGCTCTCATCCTCCCTCGGGTGCTTCATGGCTTCATATAGGGAGATCTTCACTTCTTGATCATCAACCTTCAGCGTAATCTTCCCGTTTGCCACGTCTAGCACCATCCCCGTCGTAGCTAAGAACGGTCTTCCCAAGATCAGGGGCACGTGCTCATCTTCCTCCATCTCTAGCACTACAAAGTCGGCTGGAAAGATGTGACCTCCAACTCTCACGAGAACGTCTTCAACAACACCTTGAGGTCGAGTAATAGACCGATCGGCAAGTTGAAGCGTCATCATTGTGGGTTGAAGTTCAACACCTTCCAACTTCTTGAAAAGCGACAACGGCATGAGATTGATGCTCGCCCCGAGGTCGCACAACGCTCCCTTCTTGATCCCATTCCCGATATCACATAGGATCGTGAAACTCCCGGGATCCTTCAACTTTGGTGGAAGCGCCTTGTGCACTAATGCACTCACCTCGTGGTTCAGCTGCACCAACTTCGGCTCATCCACTCGCCGTCTTTTCGCAATCAAGTCCTTCAGAAACTTTGCATAATGCGGCATCTGTTCCAAAGCATCATAAAAGGGTATGTTAATATGTAACTTTTTAAAAACATCAAGGAATTTAGAAAACTTCTCATCAAGCTTCTTTTTCATAAAGCGCTGTGGATATGGGACGGGTATCACCGATTTGGGTACCCCCCATTCATCTTTCTCAGTTTCTTTCACTTTCTCCCTTGCTTCCTTTGCCTTTTTCCACTTTGGAATTCTCTCTATCTCCTCAATCTCCTCATCAGGCACTTTGCTCTTCTGGGTCTCATCCACATCTTGACTCTTATCATCACTTTTCATCTTAACTCCTTCCTTCTCAACCTCAACTCCATCACTTTGAGACTCTATCCCTTCTGTCTCATCTTTCTCCTTGAGCGTCTCAGAATCAGCAGGCATCTCGGGACCACCATATTTGCTCCCACTTCTCAACTCAATAGCCTTGCAATGTTCCTTTGGGTTATCCTCGGGCATTGATGGGTACTTGCCAGGCTCTCTTGGCTGAGACTTTGCGATCTGGCTGATTTGGTACTCAATGGAATTGAATCTTCTGTTGTTCTCTTGCTGAGCTCGATTCCACTCGATGTCTCTCTTCTGGAGTTCTTGATCTCGTTGATCGCCTTTCTTATGCAACTCCTTCACATCGTACTCCAAAGAGGACAATCGCTTGCTACCTTCCTCCACTTTCTGAAGGATCGCTCTCAACATTTCTTCGGTTGATGCACCGCCTTCTCCACCAGGAGGTTTAGAACCTGGATCAACACTTGCAGGCACAGTAATTCCAGCTTTTGGGTTAGCATAAGAGAAATTCTCATTTTTCCTCCAAGTGTTTTGAGCAGGCTGCTGGCCTCCTTGATACCCTTGTGTGTTCCTCCATTGGTTTTGAGGCGGCTGTGGGCCTGGAGGCACAAATGGTTGACCATAAGAAGGTCTTCCATACTGGTTTCCACCTTGTGGATACCCCCCTTGTGGGTAATTAGGCCTTCCCATATAGTTGGCCTCTTCTAGCTGACTCGTGGGTGGTTCCACTTTCTCGCTTGCTGCTCCATTCCCTCCAACTAAGTTCTGCCCCATCTCGAGGTTGCTGATCTTCTCCATCATAGCCATCAATAGCTTCCTCGTACCCTCATTCTCCTCCAACTTGCATACCCTCTGAAATTCTGGATCCTCGTTCCATGCACCAGCATTCGTGACAATATTGTCCACGATCTCTCTACACCTCGTTACTCCCTGGTTCAGAAAAGCTCCACTTGCACATGCATCTAGGTGGGCTTGGCCAGCCTTGCTGGCTCCACTGTAGAAGAACGCCATTATATCTCCCTCGTTGTACCCGTGCTGCGGGCACTCGATCAACATATTCGAGTATCTCTCCCACGTCTGGCGTAAATCCTCTCCAGATTTCTGGCGAAAGGAAGAGATCTCAATTCTCGCTTTAATCGTTCTTGATGGAGGGTAGAATCGCTCGAGGAACAGACGCTCGAGCTCGGCCCATGTGTTAACACCTCCCCGTGGGAGCGTGTTATCATACCATTTCTTGGCTATTCCCGTAAGAGAGAATGGGAACAACCTGAGCCTCTTGGCATCTTCAGACATGCCATTGTAATTGAAAGTAGATGCAATCATGAGGAAACTCCTCAAGTGAGTGTGAGGGTTCTCCTTCCCAACCTCCCCCTTGAATTGATTCTCAGTAAGCAGCTTGAGAATTCCTGGGGAGATTGAAAAGTTATTGGCCTCCACAGGTGGTAAGGCCACTCCATCGTAATACCTCTGCGGTTGTGCCGCGAACCTGCCCCGAATTGCCATATTCTGATCTGCGTTCTGGGGCGCAGGCTGAGGAGCGACAGGTGGTGCTGGTATGTTTTGAACTGGAGGTTGTTGGTACACAGGTGGTTGGTTATAGACAGGAGGTGGAGGATACGGGTATGGTGGATAAGGGTATGGTGGGTATGGGTAATGTTGATATGCTGGGTTGTGGAAAGGGTTATGTGGGTTTTGTGGGTAAGCAGGATTGTTCAGAGGATTTGGGACTAGGTTCTGAGCTGGATTGTTTACATTTTGTGCACCCGGGTTCTGGCTTTGACTATCCACGAACTGGTCTTGATTCTGACCACCACTCCCTCCAGAGCCATCAACCCGGTTTACTGCCTGATTGAAATCGTTGGCAGCATCGTCCAACTCATTACTGAGATCCATCGGTTCCTTCCCTAAGTCGGCTGCGTTTATTCTTCTCAAGTAAGCTCGGTTCCTTCTGGCTATTGTCTCAGGATCTGCAGGTATTCTCTCTTCGCTCGTATTGCCTTGTGAGCGTGTTCTCATAAACCTGACACACTAGCAGATGGATCAAAACGCAACTGCCGAATAAATAAAAATAAAAATAAAAAATAAAAACAGAAAATAAGCACCCACTACTAACTACTAAGCTATCGACAAGTCCTATTCAAAGAGCATAAAACGCCATCCCCGGCAACGGCGCCATTGACTTGAAGCGACTACACTAGCTTCTACTAGTAGCTACCCCGCAAGAGAACGGGTTCACTGTAGTATGGGCAAGTATAGGGACCAAGTATTATCGAACCCAAGGGATGGTGTATATGCGAATAGATCCCTGAAGATCTACGCGTCGTAGTTAATATGAGTGTAATGTTTTTGAGTTTTTGAAAGATTAATTAAAAGACTGAAATAAACTAAGTAAACTAAAATAATAAAGCAATTAAATTAACTAAGGGTTGTTTTCTAATGAGAGATGGTGATGCTTAGGATAGGAATCCCTACGTATACTAACGGAGCAGGTACATAATCAAAATAACTGTGACAAACGAGAATTAACCTAAGTCTAAGAATGCAAGGTGAAAGCTCAAGATTCTAAACCCTAATACTTTACCCTAACACTCGACTTCACTAATCCACTAACAAGTTAATAGATAGCGCTTAATTAATGAGACCCTAATTTAACTAAGGTGATGCGGTCGTCCTCCTTCGCTAAACCGGTAGATGAATTAACCTTTCCTAAACCCTCTCGTTAAGCCTACTCGTTGTTAAAGAGTGATACGGTCGTCCTCTCTCTAACACCTTTCGAACGAAACTCAAGAGTAAAATCTAGATTAATTTTAAGCATTCATTAATTAAGAGAATTAAAACCTAACGTCACAAGTTACTCTAATTACGTACCCACAACCTACTTCTACGAGTTCATCCTACCCTAAGCATGCAAGGGTTTTAGCTAGACATAGTTTGAACGTAAACAATAACAATTAAATAATTAACAAACATGAACATAATAATGAAAACTAAGAAAAGAACGAACATAAACTGAGGTTTTAAGATGTAAAAGATTAAACTGAAATTAATTACCAAAAACTAGGTCTCAACGTATTTAAGAACAAAAGTTATTAAGATTCGAAGCTAAAACGTGAAATCGTAAAGTAAATTCGTAATCAAAAACCTCAAAACCGTAAATCTAAGCCTCGCTCGTCTCTTCTCTTCCTTCTTGCTCTAAAAAACTCTATGAAACGTGATGTGTAAAAGTTGGGGATCCTTCAAAACGTGTTTGGACGAGATATATATAGGCACGGGTCGAAACGGGAGTTAACGGGCCGAAAATACGAATCCGGAGGCAAAAGTATAGGGGCGCTCGAGCAAAACGCTCGAGCGGTCCCGCTCGAGCAGTGTAGCTCGAATGGTGCATTCGCTCGAGCGGTCGCGCTCGAGCTGCTCGAGCGCTTAAATCATTCTGTAAGTTTTGGGCGCTCGAGCGATTCGCTCGAGCGGTGGCGCTCGAGCTGCTCGAGCGCAAGAACAGTTCTGTACGTTTGCGCGCTCGAGTAAGGCGCTCGAGCGGTGACGCTCGAGTAGGGCGCTCGAGTGATCTCAAAACTTCTCCCAAGTGATACTTTTCCTCGTCCGCACTAATACCGATCGTATTTCTTCAATATCTTCTCATCCGGGCATCCGTTTGAGTCGATTCAAAGTCCTACGAACTCCGTTTTTCGTCTACTATTCACCTATGAGCATCAAAGAGACAAATTTATCAATGTATAGAAATAATGCTCAATTGACTCTAAATACTCTATAAACTCGACCAAAACTAGGGCGTTTCTAGCTACGAATCATGACAATTTCACGCCTAATCACCCGTCACGGCAGCTTGCTGCTGGGGCTCTTGAGCGTCGCCTTGGTGTTGCACTACTACCAAGGCCCGGCGCACCCCACCCAAATCATAGTTAAATATCCTGCTATATATTTAATCTGGATTTCCAGGCAAAGAACCGATCGAGTAGTAAAAGATGTGAAAATCGGATATGCCGAAACAAACAACTTTTCTCCCACGTCGGTTAAATACAACAAAATGTATATATAAAATTGGTGGAAGATTTAGCTCCATACTTACCTGGACGGGGTCAATGGGCAATCACTAAGGCTCATGGCCTAGGCTGGCGACCTCCATTGCACTTGGGAGGGGCTCCAGCCTAAGGTCGATCCAAGTGGTCGAGCCTACGTCATAATTTGTGTTAGAGGGGGCTTGCGTCCGCGCAGCCCCTGCCCCAATTCCAGTATCATCAATTTTTTCATGAATGTCTGCCTCCTCTGTAGAGAGAGAGAGGTGAAACTAATTTATTTAATTATTTCCCTTACATTTTCCATGCATGAATATGTATAGATAGGAATTTATTAAATCGAAAGTGAAAATATATATATATACTACTACATATGTGTATGTAAACAATGCGTATACTTAGAATTTAGATTTTGATGGAAAACTTTTTATTCTCATCTGAAAGTTATTTTATTATTATTTTAATAATAATATTATCCACATATGAAGTGGATAAGAGGGAGGGAAGTCACGGGACTTCCAATCCCATATATATGAGAAGAAGAGGTAAAGATAAGATCAAGTAATTCATTTTTCTCTCTCTCCTGAAAAAGATATTTCTCTCCCAATACGCAGTAAAGAAGAATTTTCTGACAGAATTCATCATACACAAACATATATATCATACATGTACTCAATACTAAAGGGCACTTATATTGTGGAATACGAATCAATTCATGAATTAATTTCATGTAATTGAGTTCTGATAACGAGGATCACAGTAAGTATGTAGAATCCAACCGGCTCGAATTCCTTCCGCTGTAATTACGAGGTTGGTCGTTCCAATTCACTTTTATGTGATTATCGAATATCCAACATCATCACTCACGTTTTCCATATATAGAATATAGCTTTCGGGATCATTTCAATGATATTTGATGGCTTTCTTCTTTTGGTTTATATCTCGCCGCGTTGATCTTGCACGGTTTGCAATTATACTAGGCAGCCTAGCCTTGTCAAGTGGGACTATACACCTAAACCTTCAAAGGCTTTGCCGAGGCCCGTTTATGAAATTTTTGAGAGAAAATACGTATCTTATTGTGATTAATGGGTTGTGCAAAGCTCGACACAGGGAAGATGCAAACCTCATATCAAAGCTAAATTGTAACACAGTAAATTACTGATTGCATGAAAAGATCATTCAATGTTAGAACAAAATGCATCTCAACTAAATATTTAAACTAAATTTGACGGGCCTTCCTTAAAAGAAATAACCCTCCAAAAAAAGGCGTATGCTGCTTGAATTGCGGTGCGCACACGGTATTCTTTAGTAAAAGGCGAAAGAATAGTTCGCGCCGCGCAGCTGCGTGATTCTTTAAGGCCTATCTCCTCTCTATTTATTCATGTTATGGCTCTAAACCTTTATTTTGTCGTCCCGATGTGGGATACGCCACTGTGTTTGGTGTTTGTTCCCAACCCAAGTAATTAATAATTATTCAACACCTTTGCTGTTTTTTGGAATTCAATTTTTAAAAAAGTGATAGAAAAAGCCTTAAAAATAAACATAAGAAGTAGAAGAATGATTCCAAAAAAAGAAAGAAATAAATAGAGGAAAATTGTTTCTTCTAAGACACTATCATATGGGTGTTTATATAATTAAGCCATTATTTTTACGGGCTAGCAAATTTTGGACACTTTCTTTATAAGCTGCTAAACTTAAGACATTATCTTTACAAAATTGCAAAACCGGGATACTATCTTCTAATTTAGGAAAATCTAGGTCAAATTTTATAAAATCCGTCGGGCCAACTGGACACGTATAATCGGCCTTTTGATCCGCATTTTATGAAATTTGGCATAAATTTGCCCACCATAGAAGATAATGTCCCAATTTCGCAAGCCCATAAAGATAGCGTTCTAATTTTACAAGCTCCAAGAACAGTGTTATAATTTAGAAAACATCCATAAGATAGTGTCCTAAAAAAATAATTTTCCAATAAATAATTTTTTATTTTTTATTTGCACTAGTAGCCGCAAATATATATGCACATACAGATGGTCCAGGTGAATTAATCTAGTTGAAAGGTTGGTTTTGGTAGACGGCCTATTGTACTTCATATGACTCTTGACGTGCTTTCGCAGACACCAAAAAACAAATAAATCACACACACTAATGTTGTAGGGTAAGTAAGGGGGTTGAACCCACAAGTAATAGTGAAATTCAATAAAATACATTGCATAAGAAAACATAACAAAGGGGGGTTTGTATTGATGATTCTATAACTACTAGAATGCAAGAAAATAAAAAGAACAATGAACAAAGAGGTTTCTTCACGGGCATCTTCCTCCTAAATAATTCTCCATTTACTTAAAAATTCACGATATTCTTGACTTTACTCGAATATTGCCCCTAGACCAGTGGTACGGTCAAACTAATCCGAAATGTTTCTTAAGTTTAATTAATCAAAAGATGCGACCCCCAATTAATATATTATAATGAATAACACCAAAACATGTATTTGAGATTCATTTCAATAAATGCATTATTGCGCCAAAACAATAGAGCAAACTAGACTATGAAAACGGGACATTCGAATCATACAACCTAAACATCGTTATCCCTAGGGTGATCTGCCCTAGATGCTTCTATTATGACAAAAAGATTACAATTACATATTATAAAATTTATATAATCTTGCTAGAAATAATTAACAAATAAATTAGGTTGGTCTAAATAAATAAATAACCATGAGTAAGTTGAGGCATTTGAATAGGGAGGCGAGCTAGGTTCCAATGCACCACCTACGGTGCCAACCTCGATGAAGAGCAAAATAATGAAAAATTGAACTGATGATATTGGCTCGATTTTTACGCTGCAAATTTGCCTTTCGATTTTAAAATTTCATAAATTTTGTCTATTTCGGTTTTACTACTAGAAAACAAAATAACCAAAATAAACTGGATTATAGTATATTAAAAATATATCATTATATTAATTCGATTTTTTTTTGCTTTTACTATGTTATCTATTTTATTTTTCATATTTACAAAGTCTAAAATTTGAATTATCTACGGATCTGTGAAGGCATGATAAGTGATTGCAACCTCGACCTTAAATTCGATATTGATAGCATATTAATTTGGTATTCATAATGTTGAACGAAAGCTTTTTTTTATTAACAGTGTTGACTGTAATTTTATATTTCAATTGTAGATTTGATAGTGACGGCTTGAGAATTAAATGATAAATTTGTCAATGCAAAAAGAAAAAATTAAAGAAAAATTAAATTTTTGGTTTATTGATTTGGTAAAAATACATTACAAAACAAACATAATCGTCCTAAAGCTCACCCCTAATTAGGGGGACCCACAATATATCGTCCATTAGCAGGAAATAACCATTTCAAATAAGGGCATTTTATGCTTTATATAGATTGATTGTTCGGGAATTGATTGCACCTTAAGGGTACGTTTGTTTTGGGATTTAAGTGTGCGGGGGAAGTCATGACTTTGAAATCTTAGGATGTGAAAATCTTGATGAATAATATGAGTATGTGTTTGTTTTGAGATTTTAGTAAGGTGAGATTTTACTTTATGTCAAATCAATGTTTATTAGTGATTGATGTTGTATTATTTTATTATATTGTGTAAGAGAAAAGTAGGAGAGAGGTTGAGTGGATGATAAAAAAGTGATGATGTGATTGTATTTAATTATATGAAAAATAGTAATAGGTTTATAGGTAGGGATTGAGTTTGGGATTTGAAAACCCGATTTTAAATCCCGAACTCGTATGGGGCGTGGATTGCAAAGTCCAAAGTCCATCCGTGCGAGTCCCAAAACAAACATACGCTAAGGGTTTTGAACTTGAAATTCAGTGCAGAGTGCACTCCTAAATCTCATGCCTATACCACCAGGTTCACTTCTTGGTATTTCTGCCTTATGCAATAGCCGACCCATTGGGGGAGGTTGATTAGGCGTGAAATTGTCATGATTCGTAGCTAGAAACGCCCTAGTGTTGGTCGATTTTATTGAGTTTTTAGAGCCAAATGAGTACTAATTCTATACATTGATGAATTTGTCTCTGTGATACTCATAGGTAAATCGAGGACGAAAAACGGAGTTTGTAGGACTTTGAATCGACTCAAACGGATGCCCGGCTGAGAAGATATCGAAGAAATACGATTGGTATTAGTACGTGAAAAGAAAAGTGTTAGTTGCAAGGAAGGAGGGCCCATTCGAGCACCATCACTCGAGCACCTCGCTCGAGTAACATAGGTCGAGCACTCCAAACTTACAGAGTTTTTGCCGCTCGAGGGGCACAGCTCGAGCGCCTCATTCGACCTATAGAACCATTCGAGCAACGCAGCTCGAGCGCCCCGCTCGATCTCTGGAACCATTCGAGCAAAGCAGCTCGACCGCCCCGTTCGAGCTAATGAATCATTCGACCAAAGCAGGTCGAGCGCCCCGTTCGACTTGGACAGCTCGAGCGCTTCCGAGGCTTATTTTCCAGATTTCGTTTTTCGGCCCATGAGATCCCGTTTCGACCCGGTGCCTATATATACCTCTTCCAAACTCGTTGTAAACAACCACTAGACGACGAACTTTAGAAATCACTTTTAGACTTAGTTTTTAGAGAGAGGAAGAGGAGAAGAAACGAGCAAGCTTTACTTACGTTTTGTTGAGGTTTTTCGTACGAATTCTTAGTTTCTTTTCGTTTCTTAGTTTCTTAGTTTCTTTTCATTAGCTTGATTTCTTTAAATGCTTTGAACTTCGTTTAGTTAATTAAATTTCAGTTCTCAGAATTATTTTCTTTTAAAACCCTAGTTCATGTTTCTTATTTTCTTTGTTCAATTCATTATGTTTATGTTTGTTGTTTCTTCTATTGCTTTTATGTTTGTTAAAGCCATGTCCGGCTAAAACCCTTGTATGCTTAGGGTAGGATGAACTCGTAGAAGTAGGATGTGGGTACGTAATTAGGGTAATTCGTGACGTTAGTTTTAATTCTCTTGATTAATGAATTCTTATAATTTACCTTAACTTTACCTTTGAATTTCGTATGAAAGTGTTAGAGAGAGGACGACTGCATCACTCAATAACAATTAGTAGTCTTAACGAGAAGGTTTAGAAAGGGTTAATTCATTTACCGGTTTAGCGAAGGAGGACGACCGCATCACCTTAGTTAAATTAGGGTCTCATTAATTAAGCACAATCTATTAACTTGTTAGTAGATTAGTGAAGTCGAGTGTTAGGGTAAAGTATTAGGGTTTAGAATCTTGAGCTTTCACCGTGCATTCTTAGACTTAGGTTATTTCTTGTGTGTCACAGTTATTCTGATTATGTACCTGCTCCGTTAGTATACGTAGGGATTCCTATCCTGAGCATCACCATCTCTCATTAGAACACAACCCTTAGTTAATTTGATTTCTTTAGTATTTTAGTTTACTTAGTTTAATTTAGTCTTTTAATTAATCTTTCCAAAAATCCAAAAACAATACACTCATATTAACTACGACGCGTAGATCTTCAGGGATCTATTCGCATACACTCCATCCCGTGGGTTCGATAATACTTGGTCATTATACGTACTTATACTACAGTGAACCCGTCCGCTTGCGGGTAAGCGACTAGTAGAAGTTAGTTTAATCGCTTCAAGTCAATGGCGTCGTTGCCGGGGAGGGTGTTGTATGCTTTTTGAATAGGACTTGTAGATAGCTTAGTAGTTAGTAGTGAGTGCTTTCTTTTCTGTTTTATTGTTATTTTTATTTATTCGGCAGTTGCATTTTGATCCTTCTGCTAGTGTGTCAGGTTTATGAAAATACGCTCACAAGGAAATACGAGCGAAGAGAGGTTACCTGCAGATCTTGAGACAATAGCTAGAAGGAACCGAGTCTTCTTGAGAAGGATGCACGCTGCCGACTTAGGGAAAGAACCAATGGACATCACTAATGAGTTGGAAGATGCCGAGAATGAGTTTAACCAGGGGTTGAACCGGGTTGACGACACTGATGGCAACACTAGTAAGAACCAAGATCCGTTAGGGGATAGTCAGAGCCAAAACCCGGGTGCACAAAACGTTATCAATCCAGCTCAGAATTTTGTCCATAATCCTTTCAACAACCCAGTATACCAACATTACCCATACCCACCATACCCTTATCCACCATACCCATATCATCCACCTCCTGTTTACAACCAACCACCTTTGTACCAACCACCTCCAGTTCAACAAGTACCATCACCACCTGTTGCTCCTCAGCCTGTGCCCCAGAACGCAGATCACAATATGACTATTCGAGGGAGGTTTGCAGCGCAGCCACAGCGGTACTATGATGGAGTGGCATTGCCTCCTGTTGAGGCCAACAACTTCTCGATTTCACCGGGAATTCTAAAGCTGCTTACCGAGAATCAGTTCAAGGGGGTGATCGGGAAGGAGAATCCTCACACTCACCTGAGGAGTTTTCTCATGATAGCCTCAACATTCAATTATAATGGCATGTCTGAAGATGCCAAGAGGCTTAGGTTGTTCCCATTCTCATTGACGATAATACGCTCCCGCGGGGAGGTATTACCACTTGGGCCGAGCTCGAGCATCTATTCCTCGAGCGATTCTACCCTCCATCTAGGACGATCAAGGCTAGAATTGAGATCTCATCCTTTCGCCAGAAGTCTGTAGAGGATTTACGCCAAGCGTGGGAGAGATACTCAAACATGTTGATTGAGTGCCCGCAACATGGGTACAATGAGGAAGATATTATGACATTCTTCTACAGTGGTGCCAACAAGGCGGGGTAAGACCATTTAGACGCCTGTGCGGGCGGAGCATTCCTGAATCAAGGCATAGAGAGGTGTAGAGAGATCGTGGACAACATTGTCACGAATGCCGGGGCTTGGAATGGAGATCCAGATTTTCAGAGAGTTCATCAGGTTGAAGAGGGTGAAGGAACGAGAAGGCTATTGATGGCCATGATGGAGAAGATTAACAACCTCGAGTTGGGGAAGAATTTGGTTGGAGAGCATGCAGTAGAGAATGAAAGAGTAGACCAACCAAGTGGGCAGCAAGAGCTAGCCAATTACATGGGAGGTCCGTATTACAATCAGAATGGCTACCAAGGTGGAAATCAGTTTGGAAGACCTTCTTATGGTCAGCCATTTGTACCTCCAGGCCCTCAGCCGCCTCAAAATCAATGGAGGAACACACAAGGATTTCAAGGAGGCCAGCAGCCTCCTCAAAACACATGGAGGAAGAATGAGAACTTTTCATATGCTTATCCAAAGGCGGGTATTACTGTTCCTGCAGGTGTTGATCCGGGGTCTAAACCTCCTGGTGGAGAAGGCGGTGCATCAACCGAGGAGATGTTGAGAGCGATCCTTCAGAAGGTGGAGGAAGGAAGCAAGAGATTATCCTCTTTGGAGTACGATGTGAAGGAGCTGCATAAGAAAGACGATCATCGAGATCAAGAGCTCTAGAAGATGAACGTTGAGTGGACTAGAACGCAACAAGAAAACAATCGAAGGTTCACTTCCATAGAGTTCCAGATGGGCCAGATTGCAAAGTCATTGAATAGAGAGCCGGGTAAGTATCCTTCTATGCCGGAGGGGAACCATTAAGAGCATTGCAAGACGATCCAGCTTAGAAATGGAACCAATTATGAAGGTCCTCAAATACCTGCTGATTCTGAGACGCCCCAAGTTGAGAAGGAGATTGAAAGTGAAGGGATTGAGAAGTATAAAGATGTGGATGAGTCTCATCAGAGCAAAAAACTTGAAGAGGAAGGCATTGAGAAAGTTGAGAGAGTTCCTAAGTGGAAGAAGGCAAAGGAAGCAAGGGAGAAAGTGAAAGAGACCGAGAAGGATGAATGGAGGGGTACCCAAATCTGTGATACCCGTCCCATATCCACAACGCTTCATGAAAAAGAAGCTTGATGAAAAAGTTGCAAAATTTCTTGATGTTGTTAAACAACTTCACATTAACATTCCTTTTTATGATATTTTAGAACAGATGCCGCATTATGCAAAGTTTCTGAAGGACTTGATTGCGAAAAGACGGTGAGTGGATGAGCCGAAGTTGGTGCAGCTGAACCACGAGGTGAGTGCATTAGTGCACAAGGCGCTTCCACCGAAGCTGAAGGATCCCGGGAGCTTCACGATCCTTTGTGATATTGGGAACGGGATCAAGAAATGAGCGTTATGTGATTTAGGGGTGAGCATTAATTTGATGCCACTGTCGCTTTTCAAGAAGTTGGAAGGTGGTGAGCTTCAGCCGACAATGATGACGCTTCAACTTGCCGACCGGTCTATTACTCGACCTCAAGGTGTGGTTGAAGACATCCTAGTGAGAGTTGGAGATCACATTTTTCCAGCCGACTTTGTAGTGCTAGAGATGGAGGAAGATGAGCACGTGCCCCTGATCTTGGGAAGACCGTTCTTAGCAACAGCGGGGATGGTGCTAGACGGAAAATGGGAAGATTACGTTGAAGGTTGATGATCAAGAAGTGAAGATCTCCCTATATGAAGCCATGAAGCACCCGAAGGAGGATGAGAGTTTGTATTGCATGGATGCCATTGATCCTCGTGTTGAAGACACACCTTCTATCCCTAACCCTTCTCATATTCATGATTTTGTTAGTCCTTCACTTGATTATTTAACCCATGAGCATTATGATTTTGATTATTTTGATAGGGATAAAGTGAAAAGGTTGAAGGATGAAGAGGTGAAGAAAGTGGACGTGGTCCAGTTAGAAGGGAAATGAGGAGTTAAGAAGAAAATGTCCAAACTCAAGAAATTGTTTAGTAAGACTTCTCCAGATAAAGGTGAGAAGGAGTTGAGACCTATACCACTTGAAGTGGAGAAGGAAGCAAATGAACTCATGATGGAGGGACAACAAGGAAAGAAATTCAAACACCACTCTTATGAGAGTGGGGGAGGTAAATTTGAGTATGATGTCCCATAAGCTCCTTTGAGCTTGGTCCGGCATGAGGACCTTAAAAATAGCGCTGAATGGGAGGCAACCCATTATTTTTTATTTGATTTGAGTTTTTTTAGTTATTAGGGAGTTATTTTGAGTCGTATTCTCGTACTCGAGAGTTTTATTTTGTAGGCTTGTCTCTAAAGGAGTAAAGGTATCATAGAGTTATTCAGAGTGAAGGAACCAACTTGAGACAAGGGAATGTGCAAAGCTATTGAGAGAAACTGAATTGTTTGGTTGAGGTAACCCACAACCCCAAACTTAGACCTCTAGCAAGGTCGAAGTTTGGGGGGGTGGAGTTTTTTTATTTGTTTTATGATTACATTGCACATGCATGCACGCCCTTATCTTTGAGTTGAGTTTGATTGATTATTGGTTTATTGAGATACTCCTTGGGGTGATTTTGATTTGACTCGCTATTGCATATTTCATGCCTATCAACTATCTTATGCTTGTTGATTGCTATCTTTGAGTATGACTTGATGAGTAGGTTGAATTGTGAAGGTTGAGTTAGAAGTTTTATTGTGTGAGTGTTTGAGTTAGAGTTGATTTGAGAGAGAACCCGTATGCTTACAAATTTTCCTTCTGAGTATTTGTTTGATGATTGTGAGAATGCACTAGACTAGCATGGATGTGAAAGCCGTGAGATTTGAGCCTTATGAGATTTTGATGCATGAATTAATCTCTTCGTTTGTGAGTGGATCATCACCTTAGAGGATGCTAGAACTTGCATGTGCTCTTGCTTCTTGATTGTGTCTAGTTTGATATGCCGAATAGGATCTTAGGCCATCTTTGATGTAATTGAGTCACTTAGCCAAAATTTTCCTTACCAATGACATTGAATCCCTTGTTAGCCC
Organism: Ballota nigra; assembly: GCA_947034835.1. NCBI lineage: Eukaryota > Viridiplantae > Streptophyta > Magnoliopsida > Lamiales > Lamiaceae > Ballota > Ballota nigra. The sequence goes on along the minus strand of OX344720.1, from coordinate 89,370,215 downwards.
CTTTGAGCCGAAAGCCTATTTTATTTGCTAGCACATATGAACACTATTCCGATTTCTAAGCCTTTTTGTCCCAAGTTGATTGGAGAATAGGAAAGTGTGAATGTGAAGGGATTTAATTGAGTTGAAAAAGGAAAAGGTTGTTTGTTGAGTGAATATGAGAAGAAGGAGTGATGAGATTTGAGTTGTGGGAAAAAGAGAAAAAATTGAGAATGAGCAAAAGAAAAAAAAAGAGCTCATGTGTTTGTGCGAAAAAAAAAGTGAAGTGATTGAAAAAAAAGTGAAAAGAGTGAGAAAGGAAAAAATTGAAGTGTCGAGAAAAGTGGAATCGAAAGAGTGTTGATTGAAAATGTTTGAAGTATTCTGTTCCTAATCTCGAAGTGCAAAAGTTTGATTTTCTATTCTCCATTCACGTTATTCACTTTACCCTATATTGTTATCCCACCTGTCCAAAGAGCCTACATTCCAACCTTGAGAAAAGTCCTTTTTGATTCGACATTGATTTCTAGAGTATGGTCGGAGTTGAGAGTGCTTACAAGCCTATGGCTGCCAATTTGTGTGATTGATTGTTTGAGTGAGTCCCTTGATCATTGATATACACTTGTGAGGGAGCGAAACACATCGTTGAGTGCACATCCATGCTTGATCTTGGTGTTCTTGTTATTGTTGCATGAGTATGATAAAGAAAGTGAGTGAGTATACGGGTGATTGACTTTTGAAGCTCGAGTTCATTAGCTTGCATGATTGATTCTTTGACTCATCCCTAACAATTTCACTTGACTTATTATTTCATTGCTTGAGGACAAACAATATGGTAAGTTTGGGGAGGTTGATTAGGCGTGAAATTGTCATGATTCGTAGCTAGAAACGCCCTAGTTTTGGTCGATTTTATTGAGTTTTTAGAGCCAAATGAGTACTATTTCTATACATTGATGAAATTGTCTCTGTGATACTCATAGGTGAATCGAGGACGAAAAACGGAGTTCGTAGGACTTTGAATCGACTCAAACGGATGCCCGGATGAGAAGATATCGAAGAAATACGATTAGTATTAGTACGTGAAAAGAAAAGTGTTAGTTGCAAGGAAGGAGGGCCCATTCGAGCACCATCACTCGAGCACCTCGCTCGAGTAACATAGGTCGAGCACTCCAAACTTACAGAGATTTTTTCTCTCGAGGGGCACAGCTCGAGCGCCTCATTCGACCTATAGAACCATTCGAGCAACGCAGCTCGAGCGCCCCGCTCGACCTCTGGAACCATTCGAGCAAAGCAGCTCGAGCGCCCCATTCGAGCTAATGAATCATTCGACCAAAGCAGGTCGAGCGCCCCGCTCGACCTGGACAGCTCGAGCGCTTCCGAGGCTTATTTTCCAGATTTTGTTTTTCGGCCTATGAGATCCCGTTTCGACCCGGTGCCTATATATACCTCTTCCAAACTCGTTGTAAACAACCACTAGACGACGAACTTTAGAAATCACTTTTAGACTTAGTTTTTAGAGAGAGGAAGAGGAGAAGAAACGAGCAAGCTTTACTTACGTTTTGTTGAGGTTTTTCGTACGAATTCTTAGTTTCTTAGTTTCATAGTTTCTTTTCATTAGCTTGATTTCTTTAAACGCTTTGAACTTCGTTTAGTTAATTAAATTTCAGTTCTCAAAATTATTTTCTTTTAAAACCCTAGTTCATGTTTCTTATTTTCTTCGTTCAATTCATTATGTTTATGTTTGTTGTTTCTTCTATTGCTTTTATGTTTGTTAAAGCCATGTCCGGCTAAAACCCTTGTATGCTTAGGGTAGGATGAACTCGTAGAAGTAGGATGTGGGTACGTAATTAGGGTAATTCGTGACTTTAGTTTTAATTCTCTTGATTAATGAATTCTTATAATTGACCTTAACTTTACCTTTGAATTTCGTATGAAAGTGTTAGAGAGAGGACGACCGCATCACTCAATAACAATTAGTAGTCTTAACGAGAAGGTTTAGAAAGGGTTAATTCATTTACCGGTTTAGCGAAGGAGGACGACCGCATCACCTTAGTTAAATTAGGGTCTCATTAATTAAGCACAATCTATTAACTTGTTAGTAGATTAGTGAAGTCGAGTGTTAGGGTAAAGTATTAGGGTTTAGAATCTTGAGCTTTCACCGTGCATTCTTAGACTTAGGTTATTTCTTGTGTGTCACAGTTATTCTGATTATGTACCTGCTCCGTTAGTATACGTAGGGATTCCTATCCTGAGCATCACCATCTCTCATTAGAACACAACCTTTAGTTAATTTGATTTCTTTAGTATTTTAGTTTACTTAGTTTAATTTAGTCTTTTAATTAATCTTTCAAAAAATCCAAAAACAATACACTCATATTAACTACGACGCGTAGATCTTCAGGGATCTATTCGCATACACTCCATCCTGTGGGTTTGATAATACTTGGTCATTATACGTACTTATACTACAGTGAACCCGTCCGCTTGCGGGTAAGCGACTAGTAGAAGTTAGTTTAATCGCTTCAAGTCAGAGGTATTGGAGGAAAATTTGTCATTGCCTCTTCAATTGCCTCCCCATTAGGAGCGCTCTCATACAGACCGAAATAATTTCTGAATTGGACCGCACAAATTGCTGAATTCATGGCCCTTTCTATTTTTGCCAGACATATTTTGGTAACTGCGCTCCGTTTACATTTTATTCATAACTTGAACTCTCAAACTCTGATTAATTTATTATTTTTTTGTTGCGATCCGCTTTTGGAGATGCTTCACATGATCATCATCAAAAGGTTCTAAAATGACCTATCTTAAAATTAAAAACAAAATATCAAAGTATATAAAGACTAAAATAATTATGAGTGAAAATATAAAAGAAAAGTTAAATATTGATAAAAAAAAATCAATTTAAGCACATAATTCAGGCACAAAATCTCACTTATCAACACTTGACTAGTTGGCCTGCAGTTATTGCAGAGAGCAGGTAGAACTCTCCAACGAAAACAGAGTCAGAACCTCCTTTCTGTCTCTCTTTATTCAGAGTAAGTTGAGGCATGCTGACTAGGAGGCGAGCTAGGTTCCACTACACCGCCTACGGTGCCAAATGGCTTTGTATAGCAAAATACTGAAAAACTGAATTAATGATGTAGTCTCGGTTTTTATGTTGGAAATTCGGCTTTGATTTTAAAATTTCATAAATATAGTATATTTCGATTTTACCACTAGAAAACAAAATAACCCAAATAAACTGGATTATAGTACATTAAAAATATTTAAAAAAATATATAAAATATCATAATATGAATTTTTATTTTTTTTGCTTATACTAAGTTATCTATTTTATTTGTTCATATTTACAAAGTCTAGCATTTGAATATTCTACGGATTAATGAAGGCATAATAAGTGATTGCAATCCTCGACCTGAAATTCGGTATTTATAGCATATTAATTTAGTTTTCATAATGTTGAATGAAATATTTTTTTTTATTAATAGTGTTGACTGCAATTTTATATTTAAATATATATTTGTTAGTGACGGCTTGAGAATTAGGTGGTGAATTTGTCAATGCCATGAACTTGGTTAAAGAAAAAATTAAAGAAAAATAAAAAATTTGGTTTATTGGTTTGGTTAAAATACATTATAAAACCAACATAACCGTCCTAATGCTCACCCTTAATGCGGAGGATCCACAACCCATCATCCACTAACAGGAATACCCATTTCTAATAAGCGCATTTTATGCATTTTATGGATTGATCGTTCAAGAATAGATAGCACCTTAGTGGATTTAAACTTGAAATTTCGTGAAGAGCATACTCCTAAATCTCATGCTATAACACCAGGTCATGAACTCCTTGGTATTTCTGGCTTAAGCAATAGTTGGCCCATTGGGGTAGATATTGGAGGCAAATTTGTCCTTGCCTCTTCAATTGCCTCCCCATTGGGAGTGCACTCATACGGGCCGACATAGTTATTAAATTGGGCCCCAGAAATGGCTGAATTCATGGGTCTTTTTATTTTTGCAAAATAAATTTTGGCAATTGCACAACATTTTTGTTCTATACATAACTTAAGCTCTCGAAATTTGATTAACTTTTTCTTTTTTTGTTGAGATCCTCTTTTGGAGATGCTTCACATGATCATTACCAAAAGATTCTAAATTTTTTTGTATTAAATTTAAAAATAAAATATCAAGTTATATGAAGACTAAAATAATTATGAGTGGAAATATAAAAGTATAATTAAATATTGATAGAAAAATAATCAATTTAAGCACATAAATCAGGCACAAAATCTCAGTTGTAACCTCTTGACTAGTTGGCCTGCAGTTATTGTAGAGAGCAGGTAGAGCACTCTAAATAAAATAAATCGGGACCACTTTACTATCTCCCTTTACTCCCAGTAAGTTGAGGCATGCGGATTGGGAGTCGAGCTATGTTCCACTGCACCGCCTACGATGCCAACCTCGATGAAGAGCAAAATAATAAAAAAATTGAACTGATGATATTGGCTCAACTTTTACGCTGGAAATTCGGCTTTCGATTTTAAAATTTCATAAATTTAGTCTATTTCGGTTTTACTGCTAGAAAAAAAAAACCCAAATAAACTGGATTATAGTACATGTTGATGTTAGGTCAATGTTGTCAATAATGTTACAATATTTTCCACAACATCAGAACTCACCCTTTCTTCTAACACTAACTCCATTTGTTTCAATGTTGTCTTTAATGTCTAAACATGCAGAATGACAACATGGAAGTTACTAGGTCAGGTGGTTGCAGTTTAGAGTGAGTTATTTAAAGATACAACATGGGTGGTTATCGAACTCGTGGACCTTTAGTGTTGGACGGTTTTTACATCGTGGGAAACCATGATTTTTATGTGTTCACATGCAAGGATCAAAGTCTATAAAAACCATACGCATTGGACACAAACAAGTGAAGAAATCGAGATACCTGTTTACCTATAGCAAGTGTAGTTGTTTCGGTTTTCTCCTAATTTGTAATTCTAAGAATATTTTTGTTAGACCTTTCTAAGGTTATTTTACACGATTAGAGTTCTAGGATTTTGATTGTATACCTAGGGTATATGATCTTGACGTAAAATCTTACAGTAGGATTTTACTTTGTCTTTGTATCACTACTTCGTTATAGTGAAGTTGTAATACCCCGTCCCGTTTTATACCTTTTATTTTCCTATAAAACCTTATTTTATATTATTATCATGTTTCTTTTTATTTTTATTATTTTTGTGTGCTACTGTGTGATTTGAATTTATACCCTATTACAAATTCTCAAATTCAAAAAAAAGAAATCGAATATTTTAAACGGATAAGGGACTACGAGAAATTAAATAATCAAGTTTAAATTAAGAATTTCGATCCGTATATTTTATTGATAAAATTATACTAATATAATTCAAATGCAATAAAATATTATTGGAATTTTAAAATTGTATTAATTCTCAAATTGGTATTATTAGATGAATGAATTTGTTTGGTTCCTCTTGCCAGTTCAAATTAGAGACTAAAAGGAAAACTTTATTTTCTTTAAAATTTTAGTTCCAGTTTATTTGGGAAAAAGACTAATATTGTTGGTTTTAAAAAGTGTTATTTTGTCGTATTAGTTGAAATGAGAAAAGAGAACAAAAAGGAATATATGTTTATGTCCAATTTTGGTAACAAATGGAAAAGATAAATTTTGTGAAATAGTATTATTCTTTTGTTTTAAAAGTATCACTAATCAATTTTAAAAGTATTACTAATAATAAAGAAAAATATATTTTATATTATTTTTAGTATTTATTATATAAAATGCTTTAAGCAAAATAATTAATGAAAAGGGAGTTTTATTTATAAAATATAAATTATATTCAAGTTTTCTTTTAAAATAAGAAATGGAGATTTTAGAAAGTAAAATATTAAATTGGGACTTTTATTATATCACTTTTATTTAAATAAATTTCTCTTTCTTTTAATAACTTTTTGAGAAAAATATTATATGGATATACTTTTAAATTATTAAAAACTTTTAGTTACAAAAGTCTAAGAATGTTAAAAGACCGTTTTATAGAAGTCGAAATAGTATTACAACAAAGAAATTAGTGAGTACACCCACCAACCCAAATAGTGTACTTACCCTTTGAAGAGTTGGTCTATTCGATAGGTCGATAAGATAACAACTCTCTCGTTTTTGTAACACAAGCTTCCAAACCTTCTTCGACAATCCAAAGTCTTTTATTAATCAAATGATTTCGTACTAGGACTCGGTGTTAAACGGGATACGCACGAAGAGTCTGTTAACGTATCACTCTCGGGACATCTCTACAATGCGAGTTATCTTCCAAAAGAATTCAAAGACAGTTGTAACTTATCTATAAAGTTAAGAGGTGGGTGATTGAGCTGCTAATAATAATGTTGTGCTGGTATACTCTGAACTCGACCTAATCAATCTAAAACAACTTATCAAACGTAAATGTATACCTATTATATAAGTGTGTGAATCGTATGATACAATTATGTATATTCCTTATATGGATTACTGGTGTTTATTTGATTATACGAATTGATGACGATTGCATGATATAAGAAAAAAATTTTAGCATGAATTCCTCCCTACAATTTGAAATGTCAGTTTTTATGAGAAAAAGGAAAACTAATGATTAATAATAAATTCGGCCTCCGGGTGAGCACTCATTAGAGTTCCGGACGAGGTGGTCATTAATAATAAATTCAGCCTCCGGGTGAGCACTCATTAGAGTTCCGGACGAGGTGGTCATTAATAATAAATTCGGATGGTCATTAATAATAAATTCGGCCTCCGGGTGAGTACTCATTAGAGTTCCGGATGAGTGGTCATTAATTAATTAAATAGAACTCAATAGGAGCAAGAAATTGAGAGAGATTTACTATATGTGAAAAATAATTTTGGCAGATTGGGCCGATACTTGAAATGATTTTGAGCTTTGCCCCTTACTGTGAATCGACTTGTGATATTTCAATTATATGAAGTGAAACCTGTTGTGCCCAACTGATTATTATGTGAACTTGTTATTTATATGATATACGATGTTCATATTATTATGTCAACTGCTTGAATAAATTAAATACTTTATCAATGAGTATAATTTAATATATTTCGGATTTACCAATACCATGACATTGCAAATCACCCATAAGTGAGAATTCAAATCTCACACCCCTTTTTTAAACCCTTGCAGATTATGATTTCGTGGAGCAAGGACAGTAATAGAGACGACAAGGAGTTCCCCACTTAAATAAAATGTTGCTTTTGATATTAAGCTTTATATATGTGTGTGAGATATGTTATAAAAATTATTATACTCATTTCCTCCACTGCATAAAAACTCATCTTTCTTTTCTTATCCATTTTTATATAAAAAAAATTATAGTTCGGATTTTAGTCACAAGTGGCACCTCGAATCTGCGATATTTAATGTGTTTCGAATTCGGGGCATTATAGAAATTTTGCCATGAGGCATCATAGATTAGTCTATAATCTATGAAAAAGTTTTTATATCTCGTTTGCAAATTTATATTTTGTTTTCAAAAGTCTTCCGCAGTGTATGTTGTATTTTATGTTTCAAAACATTCGACAACATTCTGGAAAAATGCCCGCGCACACCCTTCAATTTGTATAAGAGCCATAACTAAATTTCATTTACAATGGAATATCCACTTACCCCCGCTCTTAAACCACCGATTTTAGATGGTTCGAATTATGCATATTGGAAACTAAAGATGCGGATGTACATCAAATCCCTTGATGAATGACTATGGAGGAGTGTACTATCTGAATGGACTCAACCCAGAACTCCAGTTGATGAGGATAATGAAGCACAGATCAAGCGTGAACTTGATTGGACGAATGATGAAGTAACTGTGGCCAATTACAATTCGAAAGCCTTGAATGCAATATTTACATCAGTTGATGTATCTATGTTAAAACTAATTTCGAATTGTATCTCTACAAAAGATGCTTGAGACCGATTGCAAGAGCAATGCAAAAGAGTGTTCGTAGGACAAAGCTACGGATGCTGGGTACAAAATTCGAAAATCTCAAGATGAAAGAGGATGAAACCATCTTTGCCTACAACGAGAGACTTTCTGAGATTGCCAATGAATCTCACTCTCTAGAAGATCCAATTTCGAATACCAGGTTAGTACATAAATTCCTAAGAATTGTCCCAAAATGGTTTGATGCTAAAATATGTGCTATAGAAGAGGCTAAGGATACTGATACTATGAGTCAAAATAAATTGATAAGTATTCTAAAAACCTAAGAAATGAATCTTGATCAAAAGAATGATTCATCTGCTAAAAATGTGTCAGTTTTCATAGGTGAAACTTCTTCTAACAATGAAAAGTCTTCGTTTGTAACTGAAGTTGATTCTGATTCTGATTGTGTGGATTTATGTGATGACAATTCTGAGGACATTGCTTTCTTCACCAAATCAGTTAAAGGGCTAATAGGTTAAAGGGCAATATCCAACCAAAAGTAGAAATCAATAATAATCAACAAATGCATGAAAGAAGAAATAGATTTAATCAAAATAGAAGAACATGTAGTAGCAGTAGCAAACCCAGGTATGATCCAGAGTATAGTAAGTCAGTGAGATGCGATGCATGTACTAATTTTGGTCATTATGCGAATGAATGTGCCAACACTATGCTAAGAAAGAAACTGAACTTTAATGCTACTTTGAGTGATGAATCAGAAGATGAAAATGAGTCTAAGAAAAATGAAGAATGTGCTTTCTCTGCAAGATTTGAGTATGATGATACTTTTGATGATCATCTGGATGACTATTATTCAGATGTTGATAAAAATGTTCCATCATTCGATACAACATCTGGTTATAACAGTCCAGATGTGAGCTGTTTTATGAGTTTATTTGTGGAGATAGGTACTTTCTCATTAGTGGAAACAGGTTGATTCTTGTGTCAAGAGTACATCAAGGAGATTGAGTCACAAGCAATGATGCTTAAGTCAATGACTTTAGAGAATTCTGAATTGAGAGACTCTTTAACTAAACTTGAAGTAATCATTACAAGGAAGGATATGGAAGTTGAAAAGCCGAAGGAAGAGCTGAAAGGTCCAATATTGAACTTCAAGAAATTTACAAAAGACACTGAAATTCAGGATAAGGCCTTGGTACTTGGTAATTCTGGTAGAAAAGGTCTTGGGTATGTTGATACTTCTGAGAAATCTAAGACAAGTAATGATCCGGTGAAGTTTGTAAAATCAGGAGGAGATTTTGTAGTTATCACTCCTGGCTCTACAAATAAATCTAATAAGGATTTTCTATGTCATTACTGTCATAAAATGAGTCATATGAGACCATACTGCTGGAAATTAAAAAGAGATAAGCTTGTTGTGTCACCAAGTTTGTCACCTCATTTAAAAGAACATTTATAAAAAAACTACTTGGTTCAGTAAGTCTAAAAGTTGTAATGTTGTTTATACTTCATTAAAAGCTCATGCACCCGGTTCATGATAATTTGATAGTGGTTGTTCTAGACATATACCCGACAATATTGATTATTTAACTGATTATAGATTACATACTAATGGTTATGTGATTTTAGGAGGTGATTCTCGTAGTGCAGTCATTGGTAAAGGTACATTAAATGTTCCAGGATTTTCTAAACTGACTAATGTGTTGCATGTTGATGGCTTAATTGTAAATTTGATCTGTATAAGGCAGTTGTGTGATGATGGTTTGCATGTGGACTTTGATAAGGATACATGCTATGTGAAAAATGAAAAAGGTGAATGTCTTATGATTGGTCATAGATCTGTGGATAATTGTTATGTAATTGATACCCTCAAAACCTGTAACAATGTGAAAACCGATGAAAGTTTTTTGTGGCATAAAAAACTTGGCCATACACATTACCATAATATTTTGAAATTGATTAGAACAGGAGCTGTAAATGGTCTTCCTAAATTACAGCTGACCAAGTCTAAAGTATGTGGTTGTAAGCAAGTTAGAGTCTCACACAAAATGCTGTCACATTGTTCTACACAAAAATATTTTGAACTTCTTCATATGGATCTCATGGGTCCAATGGAAACTGAGAGTATATGTGGAAAAGAATATTCTTTTGTTTTGGTTGATGACTATTCTAGGTACACTTGGATTGAGTTTCTCAAAGAAAAATCTGAAACTTTTTATGTTTTCAAGAATCTTAAAAAAAATTAAAAATGTTTTCAATTCCAAGATCAAGAAGATTATAATGCAAGAATTTTCCTCACCAAAAACACCACAGCAGAATGGTATTGCAGAAAGGAAAAATAGGACTTTACAAGAAATGGCTAGGGTCATGCTTGTGTCAAAATATCTTTCAAAAAGATTTTGGGCTGAAACTTTGAACACTGCATGTCACATTTCAAACAGAGTCTACCTAAGGTCAGATACTATAAAAACTTCATATGAAATTCTGCATAACAAAAAACCAAACGTGAAATATTTCCATGTGTTTGATTGTGTTTGTTATATCTTGAATGATAGAGAACAACTGCACAAGTTCGATTCGAAAAGTGATATTCTTTTTAGGCTATTCAAAGAATAGCAAAGCATATAGAATCTATAATTTAAGGACTGATACTGTGCAAGAATATGTTAATATGGTATTTGATGATAATGCAAGTCTTGCAGGGCCAACTATTGAAGATGGTGTTTCTGGACTTATTGATATATCAGATTCTGGTCAGAATAAGGATGTTGTTCAAAATGTTTCATCATCTAGAACAACATTACCTGAAAAATCAATCTTCTGGAAATTCACTCGAGTTTAACAAAGTTCCATCTTCCAGGATTATTAAGGATCACCCTGCCGATCAGATCATTGGTGAAAAAATACTTTGGAGTACAGACAAGAAGAAGGATGAGTATAGTAAGTAATTTGGTAAGAACGATTTGCATATCTTCTGTCTGCAACAAGGTAAGTCATGAATGTTATCATTCTTTAATTGAGCCAAAAAAATGTAATTGAAACTTTAAAATATGAGAACTGGATTAATGCTATGCATGAAGAGTTAAATCAGTTTGAAAGAAATAATGTTTGGACTTTAGTTCCTAGGCCTGAACATACAAATGTTATAGGAACTAAATGGATTTTCAAAAATAAAACTGATGAATCTAGTAACATTGTGAGAAATAAAACTAGGTTAGTTGCTCAAGGTTACACTCAGGTAGAAGGTATAGATTACAATGAAACTTTTTCTCCATTTACAAGAATTGAATCAATTAGACTGTTACTTGCTATTGCATATTTTCTGGACATTAAGTTGCATCAAATGGATGTAAAAGTTGTATTTTTAAATGGTATTTTAATTGAAGAAGCCTATGTTGAACAACCAAATGGATTTGAAAATCCTGACTTTCCAAACCATGAGTACAAACTGATTAAGACTTTATACGGTCTTAAACAAGCTCCTAGAGCATGGTATGGAAGGTTGACTAATTTTCTGGTTGATTTTGGTTTCATTAGAGGTGAAGCTGACAGGACCTTATTCATTAAACAAACTGATAATCACATTATGATAGCCCAAATCTATGTTAATGATATTGTGTTTGGTTCTACTTGTGATAAAATGATTGAAGTGTTTGTAAAAGAAATGATTGCGGCTTTTGAAATGTCAATGGTTGGGGACTTAAATTTCTTCTTTGGTCTTCAGATTAAGCAAGATAAAGATGATGTTTTCTTTTCACAAAGTAAATATCCAAAAAATCTTGTTAAGAGGTTTGGACTTGAAACTGCTAAAATAATGAGAACTCCTATGGGTTTAACACAGAAGTTGTGTAAGGATGATGTTGGACAAAGTGTTGATCCAATATTATATAGATCAATTATAGACAATTTACTATATTTAACCTCATGTAGACCATATATTATGTTCAGTGTGTGTTTGTGTGCTAGATATCAGGCCAATCCTAAAGAATCACATGAATGTTGTAAAAAGAATTATCAAATACGTGGCAGGCACATGTGATCTAGGAATCTGGTATGGTAAGGACACTAACTGTACATTAATTTGCTATAGTGATGCAGATTGGGCAAGAGACAGTGATGATAGAAAGAGTACAAGTGGAGAATGTTTCTATATGGGAAACAATCTCATCTCATGGCACAGTAGGAAGCAAAACCGTGTTTCACAATCCACTGATTAGTCTAAATATATTGCAGTAGGGAGTTGTTGTACTCAATTACTATGCTTTAAGAAAATGTTTGATGTTTATGGTCTGAATAGTGATATACTGACTATATATTGTGATAATACTAGTGCAATCAATACATCAAAAAAACTTGTACAACATTCTTTAACTAAGCACATAAGTATTAGACATCAATTTATTAGGGATCTTATTGAAAAAGAAATTGTGAAATTAGAATATATCTCCACTGAAAAACAACTTGCTGATATATTCACAAAAGCTCTTGATTATGAGAGGTTTCTTCACTTAGGAAATCTCTTGGTTTATACTCTCACTGAATAAATGATTACTGTGTTGTGAAAAATACCTCGGCATTTGACACAACATCAAAAAATGCTCAGTAAATTTTTCTAAGTATTGGTTCTATTTTATTTTTTGATTGTCTATACTTAATAATGGCCATTTGAATTTGAAAAAGTCTTTATTTTTTAGGTCACATATCATTGCATGCTAAAGTTTAAAAAATTACAATAAGATAATTTAATCACTGAGTAACTATGGGGCACGGAGCGCGCTACTACGATGTACTCTTCTCAAAAGGTAATTAAATATGTATCAATTTGTTTATAAATCCACTGAGTAACTATGAGGCACGGAGTTCGCAGCTACGATCTTCTCTTTTCAAAAGGTGGATCAATGTGAAATCTTGTGATAAAATTGTTTAAATTGATAATTCAATCCAATGTTAATTGTGTTATTGAAATATTGAGATATGTGTTCCAACAAAAATGACAACATACTGAGAATTCGAATTACTTATTAATTTGTATGGATTAATTAATTTTTTTGAATAGGATAAATATTAAGAGAATATATTGAGAATATTCTGCAGTATTTGTTTAAATTCAGTTTTTAGCATAAAATTGTGGGTAATTATTTAATCTCTTTTTCATAGAATTATCACAAACGCACGCACACACGTTCAAAATCAGTTTTGTGGAGGTTCTAAAAAAACACCACATAATGCAAGACACAAAGTGGAGCATATGTGATAACTTATTTATTTCTTTCTATATAAGATTTCTTGATTCAGTGTTTATCTTCATTACTTATAAGCTTGGTTAGAGTATTGCTATACAAATTTCAGAAGGTATTATTGATATAGTATTTAAAGTGTTACTCATAACAATAGTTAGTATTATGCTCCTCGACCTATAAGGTGTTTATGTTATTAGAATTTTGAATATTTTTATTCATTATTTTGAATCTAAATTACGGGCTTTATTGTAGGCTAAAATGACTTCTCAGGGAGACGTTCCATCTTCTCCACATTAGAATTCCCCCAAACATCCAACTTCTTCCTCTGCTTCTGAAAACCTTATTAACATTCTAGCATCAATGGCAACAAGAACTGATTCCTAGAATATTTTGACTAATATTGGTGCCTCTTCGCCAACATCTCCTTCTATTACTATCATTTCTATCGAGGTACATATTCCTCAAGCCATTGATCCTTCCTCTTCAATTTCTGTTTCAGAATCGACTCCAAACCCTACTGAAAAATCCTCTCCAGTGAAGGATACAACTGATATTCATTCATCCTCAGTTCAACCCTCTACTGATTTGATCATTTTTCTTGATCCTACTCCTATCACTATAAGCTTCAATTTAGGAACTCCTTTCGAGCAAATTGTTGCTTCCTACCAAGATCTTAGGCTTGAAACAAAATACCCTAAAATCTTACTTGGGGAAGAATAGGTTGATCTTACTGAACTTGAAAGGATGTGCAATCCTCATCAAGAGACTCAAGAGGCTAATGATCAAAAAGTTGAACCACAAGAACCTGTTGTGAGCATTCAACAAGAAACATTGAATGAAACTGAAGGACTCTGAGAAAGAACCAGAAATGCATGGAGAAAGAGAAAAGGCAGTCCCTCAAAGAAAGGAGGAAAAAGAAGAAGATCCTATACAAATATGGGAAAGAAAGTTGATTATGCAGAAACAAAGAAGAAAGGAAAGAAGGAAGATCCATCAAAACCCATCTTAATTGATGAAAGCTCAGAGGAAACTGCTACTGGTCCTGAGGTTCCTGAAACTGAAGAAGTGTAATCTGAACTTGCTTAAGTCACTACTAGAAAAATAAGCTATAGTGACGCACAAAAGTGTCACTAAAAATGTAATTAGTGACGTTTTTACTATAGTGACGCGTTAGACAAGCGTCACCTGATTTGGCGTTTCAATGGCTTGGTATCATGACGTTAAGAAGCGTCACTACAAATGTTAATTATGATGTTCTTATGCATCACATATGTATTTTTTAGTAACGCTATTTGGTGACACTATCTAGCGTCATGATAATTTGCTTTAGTGACACTTTCTCACGTTACATAAAGGTTGCCAACTACCTTAACCTCATAATATAGTGACATTTACATGTGTTTCAAAATGATGGTCTAGTGACATATCACTGTCATTATAGACGCTTTTTGTGACGCTTTATTGCGTCAGAAATGTATATATAACTATCAGGGCTACCTCATTTAGTGATGCCTATAGGTGCGACTAAAATGATTGCCTTGTGACACGTTCTTATGTCTACATATATTTTTTATGCCATTTTTGTCACATATAAACTAATTTAACTACCGGATTTTGTGAAATTATACCTTAAATACACTCCTAACTTGCTCAAACATATATAATAATTTAATATTTTCATTCATTTGTACATAAGCATCATAATAATAAAATAAAAATTGACATTCACTTGTAAACATGAAAAACCAGGTCTATTGATCCAATGAAAATTCAGCACAACATCAATTTGCGTAAAAGTTAAGCCATACATTATCAATGTCAGTGTAGCACCATATATTACTACAACAATGATGGTAAATGTAGCACCATATAGATAATAAAAATAACTGACAGAGTTGAAGCAGCATTAACACCACCAAAGCTGAAACTAACTCTCTGTGTGCATCCTGTAAAAAAAAAAAAAAAAAAAAAAAAAAAAAAAAAAAACTCTCTATGGGCAAGAAAGAAACATAAGATATTACAAGATGAAACTTTAGAAGCACAAAAACCATATAACCTTAGGAAACTCATAGCTTCTATGGTCTTTTCTCCACCAGTTTTTGGAAGAGATATGATCTTTGCAGTTGAATGTGCTATTGCATCAGGCTGATTTCTCCTAAATCATATATCTCAACATCACTTTGCAGTAACAACACAAGCAAGACAATGACCCATCTAAACTAGTTAGTTAACAAAACACATCTAACATCAGAAGAAAACACATCAAAATTTAATTCTAATTGGTCCAAATAATATTTATTTCTGAGTTGCATTTTCGAGACACGCTTCCATAAGACAGTTCACTGGAATGGACTAAATTGCAAAACAGATTCTCAACTTGAATTCCAATCACTTGTTTAACATCACCACAAATAATATATTATCAAAATAAATAGATTTATTTATTTATTTTAAAGTGTATAATAGAACATTAAGCATGACAACAAGGCTCGAAGAATGATGTAGGATAATCTGAAACTAACGATATTGCAATTACAAAGAGTAGTTGTTATCTAGTCTAAATTTTGATGTTCTGATTAAAGACCTTATTTCTACGCAAGCCCACCCACCCATTTCAAAGAACTGTACTCTTTCGTGATAGGTCAAGGAGTAGGTGATGTAAGGCTAGATTCTTTTCACATCTTTGTTCTAAACCACCACACCAGATTTCCTCAACCCATTTAGATACATTGTGTTTCAACTGCTATCATAACACTTTACATCAAAAATATATTGTTAATTAGAGGCTCACAGTGTCCGTGACTTCAACTTCTTAAATGGGTTGGTAAATTCAAGTATATGCTATCTCTGCATTTGATAAGTGAAGGGTTCAAATTTAATATTCCCTTACTTTGCTTATACTAAGGAGATATAGACTCTACAATAGAATACATACCATACACAGAACTAGTGGAAGACTTACAAGTAAAATTTATAGTGCGTCCAAGTTACTAAGGTTGAAACTCTAGTTTGATTAGGATCACAATTGATTGCTAAACAAAAAACTTAATTAATAAATAAAAATTAAAGGTATACCTGAATTAAATGAATTTCAATCTCTCAAGTTTGTAAAATGCAAATCTCCAGGTTTTCATCCTTGTCCAGGTCTTCTGCCCAACTCGAGTTTTCTTTTAAACGTCTTTTTCATGTTTGTGGCCATTGTTCTACATGAATATAATCTGTATCCACATCAAGAGATTTGGGACCAGGTATCTGCTATAGAATGACAGAGTGTTCTTCGATAAATGCAGGTTTAAAAGGCCTAGAATAGAAATCCCACAGAAGGCTGCTCCATAAAATCTACAGGTCATCAGATATAATCTTACATAAAGAGTTAAAGAAAAAATAAAAAAATATAAGAAGATATTAAACTGAAGCAACATAGCACATTGAGTCCTTGGAGATAGTGGACAAGTTCGATAAACATAATTCATATTTCAATTCTTTAAATAAAATTTTATTATCACTAAATGTCCATAGAGAGAGTTACCTCAGATAACTTTCTACATGGGCTGAGAAGATAGCATAGTTCTCCATTTTAACCCAGTCTCCCAATGATCCATAACTTTACTCATCTTGATCAAGAATGGAGACGCAATCCTGCACATGAATATTATAAATTTACAGTTTTAAAACTGGAAAGTTATAACTCTAATCGTCAAATGGAAAAAGAACTTGAACATAAGACTGTAAAAAAGTATCAAGAATCTGAAAATCAAATATATCTGAGCAAGATTCACCCAGACACCATTCTTTACTAGACCAATAAACAAGCATACCAAATCATAACGATCAAAATGATTTCAAGAATTCACAAATTCCATCTGAAATATTGTCTAGAAAAGTTAAACATTGTGACAAAAGGCTGATAAATAAGCTCATGTAGACAACCTGCAACATAGAAGTTCGATATGCATCTTCTACAGAATGTTTATCAACATATCATGAAAGTGATAATCAAATAATGAAGGCACCAAATTAATTATATCATGCCAATGCAGAGAACCGACACAAATGCGCTGGAAACGACCCACATCATCTCTAAATAGGATATCTGGGGAAAACATAAGATATATGAATGCACTAATATTCTAACAAAATTTCACATTATAATGTGTGCTCCTTGTATCAAGTACAATTTAATCAAAATAAAGATATGCCGCTTCTGAAAACAAGCATAGCAGGCATCTGTGACCTGTTGCCTGCCGAGGAATCTTTCAATGAGAGTATTATCAATATAACTACATTTCTAAGAAAGCACAATTATTGCCTTTTTCAAAGGAGTTCCATGGATGTCAATTAATGCTTCAGATGTAGTGAACAAAGGAGTAGAATTATTAACGTTGGATACCTCCAGAAAGAAGTCGAGATGCAATATTGACTGGACGCATATAATGTGTATTAAACCAACTGATACAGGGGCAACAACAGGTGCAAGATAAAGCTTCTAAGATTTTTGAAAATTAAAATTGTCTTTTTCGATAACAGAAAGTCCAGAGAATGATAATGAACCCATTTGAATACTAGCGAATTGTTGGCAACTCCATCGAATTGTTGTCTTTTTCATGTTTGTGGCCATTGTTCTACATGAATATAATCTGTATCCACATCAAGAGATTTGGGACCAGGTATCTGCTATAGAATGACAGAGTGTTCTTCGATAAATGCAGGTTTAAAAGGCCTAGAATAGAAATCCCACAGAAGGCTGCTCCATAAAATCTACAGGTCATCAGATATAATCTTACATAAAGAGTTAAAGAAAAAATAAAAAAATATAAGAAGATATTAAACTGAAGCAACATAGCACATTGAGTCCTTGGAGATAGTGGACAAGTTCGATAAACATAATTCATATTTCAATTCTTTAAATAAAATTTTATTATCACTAAATGTCCATAGAGAGAGTTACCTCAGATAACTTTCTACATGGGCTGAGAAGATAGCATAGTTCTCCATTTTAACCCAGTCTCCCAATGATCCATAACTTTACTCATCTTGATCAAGAATGGAGACGCAATCCTGCACATGAATATTATAAATTTACAGTTTTAAAACTGGAAAGTTATAACTCTAATCGTCAAATGGAAAAAGAACTTGAACATAAGACTGTAAAAAAGTATCAAGAATCTGAAAATCAAATATATCTGAGCAAGATTCACCCAGACACCATTCTTTACTAGACCAATAAACAAGCATACCAAATCATAACGATCAAAATGATTTCAAGAATTCACAAATTCCATCTGAAATATTGTCTAGAAAAGTTAAACATTGTGACAAAAGGCTGATAAATAAGCTCATGTAGACAACCTGCAACATAGAAGTTCGATATGCATCTTCTACAGAATGTTTATCAACATATCATGAAAGTGATAATCAAATAATGAAGGCACCAAATTAATTATATCATGCCAATGCAGAGAACCGACACAAATGCGCTGGAAACGACCCACATCATCTCTAAATAGGATATCTGGGGAAAACATAAGATATATGAATGCACTAATATTCTAACAAAATTTCACATTATAATGTGTGCTCCTTGTATCAAGTACAATTTAATCAAAATACAGATATGCCGCTTCTGAAAACAAGCATAGCAGGCATCTGTGACCTGTTGCCTGCCGAAGAATCTTTCAATGAGAGTATTATCAATATAACTACATTTCTAAGAAAGCACAATTATTGCCTTTTTCAAAGGAGTTCCATGGATGTCAATTAATGCTTCAGATGTAGTGAACAAAGGAGTAGAATTATTAACGTTGGATACCTCCAGAAAGAAGTCGAGATGCAATATTGACTGGACGCATATAATGTGTATTAAACCAACTGATACAGGGGCAACAACAGGTGCAAGATAAAGCTTCTAAGATTTTTGAAAATTAAAATTGTCTTTTTCGATAACAGAAAGTCCAGAGAATGATAATGAACCCATTTGAAT
Organism: Ballota nigra; assembly: GCA_947034835.1. Classification (NCBI taxonomy): domain Eukaryota; kingdom Viridiplantae; phylum Streptophyta; class Magnoliopsida; order Lamiales; family Lamiaceae; genus Ballota; species Ballota nigra. The sequence continues at coordinate 89,351,042 of OX344720.1, read as the reverse complement.
ACTAGCGAATTGTTGGCAACTCCATCGAATTGTTGTCTTTTTCATGTTTGTGGCCATTGTTCTACATGAATATAATCTGTATCCACATCAAGAGATTTGGGACCAGGTATCTGCTATAGAATGACAGAGTGTTCTTCGATAAATGCAGGTTTAAAAGGCCTAGAATAGAAATCCCACAGAAGGCTGCTCCATAAAATCTACAGGTCATCAGATATAATCTTACATAAAGAGTTAAAGAAAAAATAAAAAAATATAAGAAGATATTAAACTGAAGCAACATAGCACATTGAGTCCTTGGAGATAGTGGACAAGTTCGATAAACATAATTCATATTTCAATTCTTTAAATAAAATTTTATTATCACTAAATGTCCATAGAGAGAGTTACCTCAGATAACTTTCTACATGGGCTGAGAAGATAGCATAGTTCTCCATTTTAACCCAGTCTCCCAATGATCCATAACTTTACTCATCTTGATCAAGAATGGAGACGCAATCCTGCACATGAATATTATAAATTTACAGTTTTAAAACTGGAAAGTTATAACTCTAATCGTCAAATGGAAAAAGAACTTGAACATAAGACTGTAAAAAAGTATCAAGAATCTGAAAATCAAATATATCTGAGCAAGATTCACCCAGACACCATTCTTTACTAGACCAATAAACAAGCATACCAAATCATAACGATCAAAATGATTTCAAGAATTCACAAATTCCATCTGAAATATTGTCTAGAAAAGTTAAACATTGTGACAAAAGGCTGATAAATAAGCTCATGTAGACAACCTGCAACATAGAAGTTCGATATGCATCTTCTACAGAATGTTTATCAACATATCATGAAAGTGATAATCAAATAATGAAGGCACCAAATTAATTATATCATGCCAATGCAGAGAACCGACACAAATGCGCTGGAAACGACCCACATCATCTCTAAATAGGATATCTGGGGAAAACATAAGATATATGAATGCACTAATATTCTAACAAAATTTCACATTATAATGTGTGCTCCTTGTATCAAGTACAATTTAATCAAAATACAGATATGCCGCTTCTGAAAACAAGCATAGCAGGCATCTGTGACCTGTTGCCTGCCGAGGAATCTTTCAATGAGAGTATTATCAATATAACTACATTTCTAAGAAAGCACAATTATTGCCTTTTTCAAAGGAGTTCCATGGATGTCAATTAATGCTTCAGATGTAGTGAACAAAGGAGTAGAATTATTAACGTTGGATACCTCCAGAAAGAAGTCGAGATGCAATATTGACTGGACGCATATAATGTGTATTAAACCAACTGATACAGGGGCAACAACAGGTGCAAGATAAAGCTTCTAAGATTTTTGAAAATTAAAATTGTCTTTTTCGATAACAGAAAGTCCAGAGAATGATAATGAACCCATTTGAATACTAGCGAATTGTTGGCAACTCCATCGAATTGTTGTCTTTTTCATGTTTGTGGCCATTGTTCTACATGAATATAATCTGTATCCACATCAAGAGATTTGGGACCAGGTATCTGCTATAGAATGACAGAGTGTTCTTCGATAAATGCAGGTTTAAAAGGCCTAGAATAGAAATCCCACAGAAGGCTGCTCCATAAAATCTACAGGTCATCAGATATAATCTTACATAAAGAGTTAAAGAAAAAATAAAAAAATATAAGAAGATATTAAACTGAAGCAACATAGCACATTGAGTCCTTGGAGATAGTGGACAAGTTCGATAAACATAATTCATATTTCAATTCTTTAAATAAAATTTTATTATCACTAAATGTCCATAGAGAGAGTTACCTCAGATAACTTTCTACATGGGCTGAGAAGATAGCATAGTTCTCCATTTTAACCCAGTCTCCCAATGATCCATAACTTTACTCATCTTGATCAAGAATGGAGACGCAATCCTGCACATGAATATTATAAATTTACAGTTTTAAAACTGGAAAGTTATAACTCTAATCGTCAAATGGAAAAAGAACTTGAACATAAGACTGTAAAAAAGTATCAAGAATCTGAAAATCAAATATATCTGAGCAAGATTCACCCAGACACCATTCTTTACTAGACCAATAAACAAGCATACCAAATCATAACGATCAAAATGATTTCAAGAATTCACAAATTCCATCTGAAATATTGTCTAGAAAAGTTAAACATTGTGACAAAAGGCTGATAAATAAGCTCATGTAGACAACCTGCAACATAGAAGTTCGATATGCATCTTCTACAGAATGTTTATCAACATATCATGAAAGTGATAATCAAATAATGAAGGCACCAAATTAATTATATCATGCCAATGCAGAGAACCGACACAAATGCGCTGGAAACGACCCACATCATCTCTAAATAGGATATCTGGGGAAAACATAAGATATATGAATGCACTAATATTCTAACAAAATTTCACATTATAATGTGTGCTCCTTGTATCAAGTACAATTTAATCAAAATACAGATATGCCGCTTCTGAAAACAAGCATAGCAGGCATCTGTGACCTGTTGCCTGCCGAGGAATCTTTCAATGAGAGTATTATCAATATAACTACATTTCTAAGAAAGCACAATTATTGCCTTTTTCAAAGGAGTTCCATGGATGTCAATTAATGCTTCAGATGTAGTGAACAAAGGAGTAGAATTATTAACGTTGGATACCTCCAGAAAGAAGTCGAGATGCAATATTGACTGGACGCATATAATGTGTATTAAACCAACTGATACAGGGGCAACAACAGGTGCAAGATAAAGCTTCTAAGATTTTTGAAAATTAAAATTGTCTTTTTCGATAACAGAAAGTCCAGAGAATGATAATGAACCCATTTGAATACTAGCGAATTGTTGGCAACTCCATCGAATTGTTGTCTTTTTCATGTTTGTGGCCATTGTTCTACATGAATATAATCTGTATCCATATCAAGAGATTTGGGACCAGGTATCTGCTATAGAATGACAGAGTGTTCTTCGATAAATGCAGGTTTAAAAGGCCTAGAATAGAAATCCCACAGAAGGCTGCTCCATAAAATCTACAGGTCATCAGATATAATCTTACATAAAGAGTTAAAGAAAAAATAAAAAAATATAAGAAGATATTAAACTGAAGCAACATAGCACATTGAGTCCTTGGAGATAGTGGACAAGTTCGATAAACATAATTCATATTTCAATTCTTTAAATAAAATTTTATTATCACTAAATGTCCATAGAGAGAGTTACCTCAGATAACTTTCTACATGGGCTGAGAAGATAGCATAGTTCTCCATTTTAACCCAGTCTCCCAATGATCCATAACTTTACTCATCTTGATCAAGAATGGAGACGCAATCCTGCACATGAATATTATAAATTTACAGTTTTAAAACTGGAAAGTTATAACTCTAATCGTCAAATGGAAAAAGAACTTGAACATAAGACTGTAAAAAAGTATCAAGAATCTGAAAATCAAATATATCTGAGCAAGATTCACCCAGACACCATTCTTTACTAGACCAATAAACAAGCATACCAAATCATAACGATCAAAATGATTTCAAGAATTCACAAATTCCATCTGAAATATTGTCTAGAAAAGTTAAACATTGTGACAAAAGGCTGATAAATAAGCTCATGTAGACAACCTGCAACATAGAAGTTCGATATGCATCTTCTACAGAATGTTTATCAACATATCATGAAAGTGATAATCAAATAATGAAGGCACCAAATTAATTATATCATGCCAATGCAGAGAACCGACACAAATGCGCTGGAAACGACCCACATCATCTCTAAATAGGATATCTGGGGAAAACATAAGATATATGAATGCACTAATATTCTAACAAAATTTCACATTATAATGTGTGCTCCTTGTATCAAGTACAATTTAATCAAAATACAGATATGCCGCTTCTGAAAACAAGCATAGCAGGCATCTGTGACCTGTTGCCTGCCGAGGAATCTTTCAATGAGAGTATTATCAATATAACTACATTTCTAAGAAAGCACAATTATTGCCTTTTTCAAAGGAGTTCCATGGATGTCAATTAATGCTTCAGATGTAGTGAACAAAGGAGTAGAATTATTAACGTTGGATACCTCCAGAAAGAAGTCGAGATGCAATATTGACTGGACGCATATAATGTGTATTAAACCAACTGATACAGGGGCAACAACAGGTGCAAGATAAAGCTTCTAAGATTTTTGAAAATTAAAATTGTCTTTTTCGATAACAGAAAGTCCAGAGAATGATAATGAACCCATTTGAATACTAGCGAATTGTTGGCAACTCCATCGAATTGTTGTCTTTTTCATGTTTGTGGCCATTGTTCTACATGAATATAATCTGTATCCACATCAAGAGATTTGGGACCAGGTATCTGCTATAGAATGACAGAGTGTTCTTCGATAAATGCAGGTTTAAAAGGCCTAGAATAGAAATCCCACAGAAGGCTGCTCCATAAAATCTACAGGTCATCAGATATAATCTTACATAAAGAGTTAAAGAAAAAATAAAAAAATATAAGAAGATATTAAACTGAAGCAACATAGCACATTGAGTCCTTGGAGATAGTGGACAAGTTCGATAAACATAATTCATATTTCAATTATTTAAATAAAATTTTATTATCACTAAATGTCCATAGAGAGAGTTACCTCAGATAACTTTCTACATGGGCTGAGAAGATAGCATAGTTCTCCATTTTAACCCAGTCTCCCAATGATCCATAACTTTACTCATCTTGATCAAGAATGGAGACGCAATCCTGCACATGAATATTATAAATTTACAGTTTTAAAACTGGAAAGTTATAACTCTAATCGTCAAATGGAAAAAGAACTTGAACATAAGACTGTAAAAAAGTATCAAGAATCTGAAAATCAAATATATCTGAGCAAGATTCACCCAGACACCATTCTTTACTAGACCAATAAACAAGCATACCAAATCATAACGATCAAAATGATTTCAAGAATTCACAAATTCCATCTGAAATATTGTCTAGAAAAGTTAAACATTGTGACAAAAGGCTGATAAATAAGCTCATGTAGACAACCTGCAACATAGAAGTTCGATATGCATCTTCTACAGAATGTTTATCAACATATCATGAAAGTGATAATCAAATAATGAAGGCACCAAATTAATTATATCATGCCAATGCAGAGAACCGACACAAATGCGCTGGAAACGACCCACATCATCTCTAAATAGGATATCTGGGGAAAACATAAGATATATGAATGCACTAATATTCTAACAAAATTTCACATTATAATGTGTGCTCCTTGTATCAAGTACAATTTAATCAAAATACAGATATGCCGCTTCTGAAAACAAGCATAGCAGGCATCTGTGACCTGTTGCCTGCCGAGGAATCTTTCAATGAGAGTATTATCAATATAACTATATTTCTAAGAAAGCACAATTATTGCCTTTTTCAAAGGAGTTCCATGGATGTCAATTAATGCTTCAGATGTAGTGAACAAAGGAGTAGAATTATTAACGTTGGATACCTCCAGAAAGAAGTCGAGATGCAATATTGACTGGACGCATATAATGTGTATTAAACCAACTGATACAGGGGCAACAACAGGTGCAAGATAAAGCTTCTAAGATTTTTGAAAATTAAAATTGTCTTTTTCGATAACAGAAAGTCCAGAGAATGATAATGAACCCATTTGAATACTAGCGAATTGTTGGCAACTCCATCGAATTGTTGTCTTTTTCATGTTTGTGGCCATTGTTCTACATGAATATAATCTGTATCCACATCAAGAGATTTGGGACCAGGTATCTGCTATAGAATGACAGAGTGTTCTTCGATAAATGCAGGTTTAAAAGGCCTAGAATAGAAATCCCACAGAAGGCTGCTCCATAAAATCTACAGGTCATCAGATATAATCTTACATAAAGAGTTAAAGAAAAAATAAAAAAATATAAGAAGATATTAAACTGAAGCAACATAGCACATTGAGTCCTTGGAGATAGTGGACAAGTTCGATAAACATAATTCATATTTCAATTCTTTAAATAAAATTTTATTATCACTAAATGTCCATAGAGAGAGTTACCTCAGATAACTTTCTACATGGGCTGAGAAGATAGCATAGTTCTCCATTTTAACCCAGTCTCCCAATGATCCATAACTTTACTCATCTTGATCAAGAATGGAGACGCAATCCTGCACATGAATATTATAAATTTACAGTTTTAAAACTGGAAAGTTATAACTCTAATCGTCAAATGGAAAAAGAACTTGAACATAAGACTGTAAAAAAGTATCAAGAATCTGAAAATCAAATATATCTGAGCAAGATTCACCCAGACACCATTCTTTACTAGACCAATAAACAAGCATACCAAATCATAACGATCAAAATGATTTCAAGAATTCACAAATTCCATCTGAAATATTGTCTAGAAAAGTTAAACATTGTGACAAAAGGCTGATAAATAAGCTCATGTAGACAACCTGCAACATAGAAGTTCGATATGCATCTTCTACAGAATGTTTATCAACATATCATGAAAGTGATAATCAAATAATGAAGGCACCAAATTAATTATATCATGCCAATGCAGAGAACCGACACAAATGCGCTGGAAACGACCCACATCATCTCTAAATAGGATATCTGGGGAAAACATAAGATATATTAATGCACTAATATTCTAACAAAATTTCACATTATAATGTGTGCTCCTTGTATCAAGTACAATTTAATCAAAATACAGATATGCCGCTTCTGAAAACAAGCATAGCAGGCATCTGTGACCTGTTGCCTGCCGAGGAATCTTTCAATGAGAGTATTATCAATATAACTACATTTCTAAGAAAGCACAATTATTGCCTTTTTCAAAGGAGTTCCATGGATGTCAATTAATGCTTCAGATGTAGTGAACAAAGGAGTAGAATTATTAACGTTGGATACCTCCAGAAAGAAGTCGAGATGCAATATTGACTGGACGCATATAATGTGTATTAAACCAACTGATACAGGGGCAACAACAGGTGCAAGATAAAGCTTCTAAGATTTTTGAAAATTAAAATTGTCTTTTTCGATAACAGAAAGTCCAGAGAATGATAATGAACCCATTTGAATACTAGCGAATTGTTGGCAACTCCATCGAATTGTTGTCTTTTTCATGTTTGTGGCCATTGTTCTACATGAATATAATCTGTATCCACATCAAGAGATTTGGGACCAGGTATCTGCTATAGAATGACAGAGTGTTCTTCGATAAATGCAGGTTTAAAAGGCCTAGAATAGAAATCCCACAGAAGGCTGCTCCATAAAATCTACAGGTCATCAGATATAATCTTACATAAAGAGTTAAAGAAAAAATAAAAAAATATAAGAAGATATTAAACTGAAGCAACATAGCACATTGAGTCCTTGGAGATAGTGGACAAGTTCGATAAACATAATTCATATTTCAATTCTTTAAATAAAATTTTATTATCACTAAATGTCCATAGAGAGAGTTACCTCAGATAACTTTCTACATGGGCTGAGAAGATAGCATAGTTCTCCATTTTAACCCAGTCTCCCAATGATCCATAACTTTACTCATCTTGATCAAGAATGGAGACGCAATCCTGCACATGAATATTATAAATTTACAGTTTTAAAACTGGAAAGTTATAACTCTAATCGTCAAATGGAAAAAGAACTTGAACATAAGACTGTAAAAAAGTATCAAGAATCTGAAAATCAAATATATCTGAGCAAGATTCACCCAGACACCATTCTTTACTAGACCAATAAACAAGCATACCAAATCATAACGATCAAAATGATTTCAAGAATTCACAAATTCCATCTGAAATATTGTCTAGAAAAGTTAAACATTGTGACAAAAGGCTGATAAATAAGCTCATGTAGACAACCTGCAACATAGAAGTTCGATATGCATCTTCTACAGAATGTTTATCAACATATCATGAAAGTGATAATCAAATAATGAAGGCACCAAATTAATTATATCATGCCAATGCAGAGAACCGACACAAATGCGCTGGAAACGACCCACATCATCTCTAAATAGGATATCTGGGGAAAACATAAGATATATGAATGCACTAATATTCTAACAAAATTTCACATTATAATGTGTGCTCCTTGTATCAAGTACAATTTAATCAAAATACAGATATGCCGCTTCTGAAAACAAGCATAGCAGGCATCTGTGACCTGTTGCCTGCCGAGGAATCTTTCAATGAGAGTATTATCAATATAACTACATTTCTAAGAAAGCACAATTATTGCCTTTTTCAAAGGAGTTCCATGGATGTCAATTAATGCTTCAGATGTAGTGAACAAAGGAGTATAATTATTAACGTTGGATACCTCCAGAAAGAAGTCGAGATGCAATATTGACTGGACGCATATAATGTGTATTAAACCAACTGATACAGGGGTAACAACAGGTGCAAGATAAAGCTTCTAAGATTTTTGAAAATTAAAATTGTCTTTTTCGATAACAGAAAGTCCAGAGAATGATAATGAACCCATTTGAATACTAGCGAATTGTTGGCAACTCCATCGAATTGTTGTCTTTTTCATGTTTGTGGCCATTGTTCTACATGAATATAATCTGTATCCACATCAAGAGATTTGGGACCAGGTATCTGCTATAGAATGACAGAGTGTTCTTCGATAAATGCAGGTTTAAAAGGCCTAGAATAGAAATCCCACAGAAGGCTGCTCCATAAAATCTACAGGTCATCAGATATAATCTTACATAAAGAGTTAAAGAAAAAATAAAAAAATATAAGAAGATATTAAACTGAAGCAACATAGCACATTGAGTCCTTGGAGATAGTGGACAAGTTCGATAAACATAATTCATATTTCAATTCTTTAAATAAAATTTTATTATCACTAAATGTCCATAGAGAGAGTTACCTCAGATAACTTTCTACATGGGCTGAGAAGATAGCATAGTTCTCCATTTTAACCCAGTCTCCCAATGATCCATAACTTTACTCATCTTGATCAAGAATGGAGACGCAATCCTGCACATGAATATTATAAATTTACAGTTTTAAAACTGGAAAGTTATAACTCTAATCGTCAAATGGAAAAAGAACTTGAACATAAGACTGTAAAAAAGTATCAAGAATCTGAAAATCAAATATATCTGAGCAAGATTCACCCAGACACCATTCTTTACTAGACCAATAAACAAGCATACCAAATCATAACGATCAAAATGATTTCAAGAATTCACAAATTCCATCTGAAATATTGTCTAGAAAAGTTAAACGTTGTGACAAAAGGCTGATAAATAAGCTCATGTAGACAACCTGCAACATAGAAGTTCGATATGCATCTTCTACAGAATGTTTATCAACATATCATGAAAGTGATAATCAAATAATGAAGGCACCAAATTAATTATATCATGCCAATGCAGAGAACCGACACAAATGCGCTGGAAACGACCCACATCATCTCTAAATAGGATATCTGGGGAAAACATAAGATATATGAATGCACTAATATTCTAACAAAATTTCACATTATAATGTGTGCTCCTTGTATCAAGTACAATTTAATCAAAATACAGATATGCCGCTTCTGAAAACAAGCATAGCAGGCATCTGTGACCTGTTGCCTGCCGAGGAATCTTTCAATGAGAGTATTATCAATATAACTACATTTCTAAGAAAGCACAATTATTGCCTTTTTCAAAGGAGTTCCATGGATGTCAATTAATGCTTCAGATGTAGTGAACAAAGGAGTAGAATTATTAACGTTGGATACCTCCAGAAAGAAGTCGAGATGCAATATTGACTGGACGCATATAATGTGTATTAAACCAACTGATACAGGGGCAACAACAGGTGCAAGATAAAGCTTCTAAGATTTTTGAAAATTAAAATTGTCTTTTTCGATAACAGAAAGTCCAGAGAATGATAATGAACCCATTTGAATACTAGCGAATTGTTGGCAACTCCATCGAATTGTTGTCTTTTTCATGTTTGTGGCCATTGTTCTACATGAATATAATCTGTATCCACATCAAGAGATTTGGGACCAGGTATCTGCTATAGAATGACAGAGTGTTCTTCGATAAATGCAGGTTTAAAAGGCCTAGAATAGAAATCCCACAGAAGGCTGCTCCATAAAATCTACAGGTCATCAGATATAATCTTACATAAAGAGTTAAAGAAAAAATAAAAAAATATAAGAAGATATTAAACTGAAGCAACATAGCACATTGAGTCCTTGGAGATAGTGGACAAGTTCGATAAACATAATTCATATTTCAATTCTTTAAATAAAATTTTATTATCACTAAATGTCCATAGAGAGAGTTACCTCAGATAACTTTCTACATGGGCTGAGAAGATAGCATAGTTCTCCATTTTAACCCAGTCTCCCAATGATCCATAACTTTACTCATCTTGATCAAGAATGGAGACGCAATCCTGCACATGAATATTATAAATTTACAGTTTTAAAACTGGAAAGTTATAACTCTAATCGTCAAATGGAAAAAGAACTTGAACATAAGACTGTAAAAAAGTATCAAGAATCTGAAAATCAAATATATCTGAGCAAGATTCACCCAGACACCATTCTTTACTAGACCAATAAACAAGCATACCAAATCATAACGATCAAAATGATTTCAAGAATTCACAAATTCCATCTGAAATATTGTCTAGAAAAGTTAAACATTGTGACAAAAGGCTGATAAATAAGCTCATGTAGACAACCTGCAACATAGAAGTTCGATATGCATCTTCTACAGAATGTTTATCAACATATCATGAAAGTGATAATCAAATAATGAAGGCACCAAATTAATTATATCATGCCAATGCAGAGAACCGACACAAATGCGCTGGAAACGACCCACATCATCTCTAAATAGGATATCTGGGGAAAACATAAGATATATGAATGCACTAATATTCTAACAAAATTTCACATTATAATGTGTGCTCCTTGTATCAAGTACAATTTAATCAAAATACAGATATGCCGCTTCTGAAAACAAGCATAGCAGGCATCTGTGACCTGTTGCCTGCCGAGGAATCTTTCAATGAGAGTATTATCAATATAACTACATTTCTAAGAAAGCACAATTATTGCCTTTTTCAAAGGAGTTCCATGGATGTCAATTAATGCTTCAGATGTAGTGAACAAAGGAGTATAATTATTAACGTTGGATACCTCCAGAAAGAAGTCGAGATGCAATATTGACTGGACGCATATAATGTGTATTAAACCAACTGATACAGGGGTAACAACAGGTGCAAGATAAAGCTTCTAAGATTTTTGAAAATTAAAATTGTCTTTTTCGATAACAGAAAGTCCAGAGAATGATAATGAACCCATTTGAATACTAGCGAATTGTTGGCAACTCCATCGAATTGTTGTCTTTTTCATGTTTGTGGCCATTGTTCTACATGAATATAATCTGTATCCACATCAAGAGATTTGGGACCAGGTATCTGCTATAGAATGACAGAGTGTTCTTCGATAAATGCAGGTTTAAAAGGCCTAGAATAGAAATCCCACAGAAGGCTGCTCCATAAAATCTACAGGTCATCAGATATAATCTTACATAAAGAGTTAAAGAAAAAATAAAAAAATATAAGAAGATATTAAACTGAAGCAACATAGCACATTGAGTCCTTGGAGATAGTGGACAAGTTCGATAAACATAATTCATATTTCAATTCTTTAAATAAAATTTTATTATCACTAAATGTCCATAGAGAGAGTTACCTCAGATAACTTTCTACATGGGCTGAGAAGATAGCATAGTTCTCCATTTTAACCCAGTCTCCCAATGATCCATAACTTTACTCATCTTGATCAAGAATGGAGACGCAATCCTGCACATGAATATTATAAATTTACAGTTTTAAAACTGGAAAGTTATAACTCTAATCGTCAAATGGAAAAAGAACTTGAACATAAGACTGTAAAAAAGTATCAAGAATCTGAAAATCAAATATATCTGAGCAAGATTCACCCAGACACCATTCTTTACTAGACCAATAAACAAGCATACCAAATCATAACGATCAAAATGATTTCAAGAATTCACAAATTCCATCTGAAATATTGTCTAGAAAAGTTAAACATTGTGACAAAAGGCTGATAAATAAGCTCATGTAGACAACCTGCAACATAGAAGTTCGATATGCATCTTCTACAGAATGTTTATCAACATATCATGAAAGTGATAATCAAATAATGAAGGCACCAAATTAATTATATCATGCCAATGCAGAGAACCGACACAAATGCGCTGGAAACGACCCACATCATCTCTAAATAGGATATCTGGGGAAAACATAAGATATATGAATGCACTAATATTCTAACAAAATTTCACATTATAATGTGTGCTCCTTGTATCAAGTACAATTTAATCAAAATACAGATATGCCGCTTCTGAAAACAAGCATAGCAGGCATCTGTGACCTGTTGCCTGCCGAGGAATCTTTCAATGAGAGTATTATCAATATAACTACATTTCTAAGAAAGCACAATTATTGCCTTTTTCAAAGGAGTTCCATGGATGTCAATTAATGCTTCAGATGTAGTGAACAAAGGAGTAGAATTATTAACGTTGGATACCTCCAGAAAGAAGTCGAGATGCAATATTGACTGGACGCATATAATGTGTATTAAACCAACTGATACAGGGGCAACAACAGGTGCAAGATAAAGCTTCTAAGATTTTTGAAAATTAAAATTGTCTTTTTCGATAACAGAAAGTCCAGAGAATGATAATGAACCCATTTGAATACTATCGAATTGTTGGCAACTCCATCGAAGGTGAGATTGAAAACACAGAAGTATAGCGAATTAAAAAATGCCAAATAAAAACAAATCTATCTAAAAATTAAAGAACAAAGAACACAATATCCACAAAGGTATTACATTATGATTATTATGTGTACGAGCCAGAGAAGTAAATTTCAGCGATTTATGAATAAATAGGAAGAACTCAGTTTGAAATAGAACAAATCCAGAAACTCGGACAACCAAAATCCTCAATTTCTAAATAAATAAAAAATTCTAATCGAACCTCCAATTTGAAAATTAAAAGCAACAGCGACCCGAATTCGCGGAAATGATTTCAGAATTTACCTCTGTAGATTTTAGACCTATCATCCAGCTTATGAGATTTGTTTCTGAATATATCTTGAGCATGTGACTATAACCAATTCAAAATCTTCAAAAAGGTATGCAGATTTGAAAACAATCCCACAATACTAACGAAGGTGGGTGTAAACCAAATTTATGCGCAAGTCGATCGTGAATTTTGTCATTCCATAGGAAGTTGAATGTGTTTGAGAACCCAAACTATGGCAATGAAATTTTAGGGCACTTCAATGAATACGGTGTTGAGAAGATGAGAGAATAGTTGTGCAAACTAATTAAAGTTATATTAAATTAGGGCGGGCTAAGCAAAATCGTCACTAAATATATTTGGTTAATTTATAAAAATAAAATTATGAATTAAATGGTATCGGCCGAAATTTTTTATGCGTCACCAAATCTTCTTGAATAAGGGGCCGTCAATATATAGATAGTATTATGACCCTTATTAAAAAGGGTCACTAAAAAGGCGTCACTACATGGGGTATTTTTTATAGTGAGTTCCAGATTCAGATTCAATGATGAATGTTACTCTGGCACAAGTGAAGAAGAGAGGCAAGGCAAAGAAGTAGTTGTTGCTGAGAATGTGCCATCACCTATGACAACATCCGAAGAATCTGAACTAGAATAGAAAGAAGATGAAGAGAAGAAGAGTTTTGACCTTGATTCAAGTGATCCCTCTTTAGGTGATTCTAACTCCAGTGCTAAGGTACTATCTGACCATTCCTCTATTGATGAAGGATATAATGATATCAAAAGTGATAAGTATAGAAAGATTCGAACTAGAGTACTTGTTGTTGGGAAAATAGGGTGCCCGGAATCAATTCGGGATGAAATTTAAATACGAATTTAAATACAATTATTACTAGCATGAATTAATCCTAATTAATTCAAATAATAATTCCAACAACAAAATTTAAATCATGCATGTTGAATTAATTCACATATAATCTATGGCGGAAATAATCAAGATGATATGTGACTTACGTACCTCTTGTAGACTTGGCCTTTGAACAGATGGGACGATCACGATCTCGCTTTATCAACCCAAAAGCCTTCTCAAGTATTTCCCTTTTGCCTTACTTGATCACCGGTGGGAGATGCTTTCAAGTAATTAAATAACTAAGGAAAAAGAAAAATATCTATGCTCTTGATTTTTCCAACACATGGAATTATGTATATGGGGATGAAATAATCATCCCCTATTTATAGGAGGTAGGGGCCGAAAATTTCAAGTGAATATGGGCTTGGAGAAAATCTTTTCTTAGCCTCTAAGAAATCTTGAATATATCCCATATATTCTTTTCTCCAAAATAAAATATTCCACAAAAATCTCACCCTCCTAAAAGGTTGTAATTTTCTAAAATTATAGGTAGAAAATCCAAGATTTGGATCTTCTTGAATATATGAGATAATCTTGTATTCCAAGAATACTTATCTTCCATAATATCTTCCAAGAAAATCAACAAAATCTAATCTCTCCTAATAATCAAAATTTTGAAAATACACTAGAAAAATCAGCATAATTATTTTCTTTTATTTTAATTACCTTATCATTATTGGGCTACTTAATGGGCTACTTGAGGGGCCTTTAAGGAGAATTAAGATTGGACCTCCTAATGGACTTCTGAATTTCAATATTGAGCCTCAATATAATTCAATCCATTAATATTAATTATTACCACTAATAAATTAATATTGCACTATCCATCTTAATCCATATTACGATAATATGGGCTCCCGGTTATTATTTCCCGCGTTTAAGATTTTCAAGTCCATTAATTAATTAAGCTTCTGAATAGCTCTAAATTAATTAATATATTTCACCTTGGAGTAAAGACAGCGCAACATTATTATCCGTATCGAAGAAACTGACTTCACTTGCAAGATTTGGTACGATAAAACTTCTGAGCCCACCAAGGGGACTAATCACACGAGCCGTACTCGCACGCGTTTCTCCGTATTAAATCTTAGCAACCGTCGTATGATTAATATAACTGCTCAAGACACAAAGTTCGAAGTCACAATGATTCTCACCTAACATGAATCAAAGCAGTAACCATTAAGCACACACGGTCCTATTTAAGGGACGGAGATTAAGAAATAAACAACCACTGAGGTCTAATTCTTCACATTTCAGAACAGAAGAATTTATCCTCGCTGTAGGTCCTCTTCAACACATACTAAATGTGCTAGTGCAATCTCTTAGTCAAGACAGACCAATCTGAGCCTTACACATCGACCTTTCACGGCGGATTGTTCAATTCCACCTAGGTCGTGAACGTGTACGTTTAGTTACAAGTAAACAGTTAATGTTGTCTTCCGTGATCGGGTATCACCACATTAACTACAATGTAACTAGTACCATATATTGAACAGTTTGCAATAGAAATTCAACATTCAATCATAACTAAAGCAAATGCGATAAAATAATTATTCTCATAAAACGAGTGTTTGATACACGAGTTATACAAAGTAAAAGCATACTTTCACGTATAACTCCAACAATCTCCCACTTATACTTAAAGCCTGCTTTTAGTATACATCACACATGTCTTAGTGTAGTAGCTCTACGTGACATCTCATGTCAACCTACACTAACCTAATAATTCCTCCCACTTATACTTAAAGCAGATTGGCAATAGTCTTGACTCCCATTCCATCCACATGTCTCTCGAATGTACTCTGAGGCAAACCCTTTGTGAATGGATCCGCTAGGTTGTCACCCGACGCTATCTTTGCCACCTCTATATCTCCTCTCTTAACGATTTCTTGTATAAGATGGTATTTTCTTTCTATGTGTTTGATGGCCTTGTGGGCTCTCGGTTCCTTTGAATTTGCAACTGCTCCGGCATTGTCACAAAAGACAGTTATCTTGTCGGGAAAATTCGGAACAACGTCCAAGTCCACTAAGAAGTTCTTGAGCCAAGCTGCCTCTTTCGCTGCTTCACAAGCAGCTACATACTCGGCTTCCATTGTCGAATCGGCGATGCATTTCTGCTTAACGCTTCTCCATGAAATGGCTCCTCCTCCCATGCAAAACACACTACCCGAGGTTGACTTTCTTGAGTCTATGTCTAATTGGAAATTCGAGTCCGTGTATCCCACGGGAACTAGACTATCTGACTTGTAAATCAGCATCCGCTCACGAGTTCTTTTCATATACCTCAAGATGCACTTTACAGCAGTCCAATGGTCTTTCCCGGGACTACTTTGATATCTTGCCACCATGCCCACGGCAAAGCAGATATCCGGTCTCGTACACAGCATTGCATACATAAGGCTTCCTACGGCTGAAGCGTACGGAACACCTTTCATGTTATCTATCTCCGCTTGAGTCTTAGGGCTCATCTCTTTCGATAGATGGATTCCGTGTCTAAAAGGTACAAAACCTTTCTTGGAATCTTGCATGCTGAAACGCTTCAAAACAGTGTCAATATATGAAGCTTGCGATAAGCCCAACATCCTCTTCTTGCGATTGCGAGTGATCTTGATCCCAAGGATGTGGCCGGCTTCCCCAAAGTCCTTCATATCAAATTGTTTTGACAGTCATATCTTTACGTCTGACAATACCTTTACATTGTTTCCAATGAGCTGAATATCGTCTACATATAATACTAAGAATACCATCGCAGTTCCGTCACGCTTCTTATACACACAACTTTCGAACTCGTTTTGATCAAACCCATAAGACTTAATCACTTGATCAAAACACTGGTTCCAAGTACGCGATGCTTGCTTAAGTCCATAAATGGATCTCTTAAGCTTGCATACGAGATTCTCTTGGCCTTTTTCAATGAAACCTTTGGGCTGTTGCATATAGATATCTATCCCGTCAAGACTTCCATTAAGGAAAGCCGTCTTGACATCCATTTGCCAGATCTCGTAATCTAGGTGCGCAGCGATCGACAAGAGAATACGGATGGACTTAAGCATAGCTATAGGCGAAAAGATTTCCTCATAATCGATCCCTTCTTTCTGAGTATACCCTTTGGCCACAAGCCTTTCTTTGAAGGTCTCTACCCTTCCGTCCGGTCCTCTTTTCCTCTTGTACACCCACTTGCATCCAATGGGTTCTACCCCATTGGGTGGCTCGACCAACTCCCACACTTGATTATGATCCATCGAACTCATCTCGGCTTCCATTGCCGTTTGCCACGACTTCGCGTCTTTGTCTTGGATTGCCTCGTCGTACGGCCATGGGTCCGATTCAACACCGGGAATCAAATCCGAAGATTCTCCTATCCCCATGAATCTCTCGGGTTGCCTAGGAACCCTCCCACTACGACGGGGTTCCGGTTGTGAAGATGTGACGTGTGGTACATCATCTTGTATACTTGGTATCGAGGTTTGACCTCTCAATTCTTCTAAGGTAATTTCACTTTTAGGATTCTGATTGTTCATATAGTCTTCCTCCAAGAATTTAAAGTGTGTACTTGTCACGGTCTTTTGATCCTTGGGACTATAGAACATACACCCTTTCGTTCCCGCAGGGTATCCTATAAACAGCCTTAATTCCGAACGTGGATCCAACTTACCGGCTTCCTTGTCTAGCACGTATGCCGGACAACCCCAAATCCACAAATGTCTTAGACTGGGCTTGCGCCCGGTCCACAATTCCATTGGGGTTTTATGAACCGATTTGTATGGCACAAAGTTTAGAATGTAAGTCGTCGTTTCCAAGGCATTACCCCAAAACGACTTGGGTAAATCCGAATAACTCATCATGGATCTGACCATCTCTAAAAGAGTCCGGTTCCTTCGTTCCACCACACCGTTCTGTTGAGGGGTTCCCGGTGCGGTTAACTGGGATACTATCCCTTCGTCCGATAAGTAGTTCAAGAATTCATCGCTGAGGTATTCGCCTCCACGATCTGATCGTAGAAACTTGATACTCTTTTCCCTATGTTTCTCGGCTTCGGCCTTAAACTCCTTGAACTTATCAAAAGTTTCAGACTTATGCCTCATAAGGTAAATGTACCCATATCTTGAGTAATCATCAATGAAGGTGACAAAATACTCATACCCCATTCTCGCTTTGATCGTCATTGGACCACACACATCGGTATGAACGAGTTCTAACACTTTCGTGGCTCTATTCCCCTTGGCTCCAAATGCCCTCTTGGTCATCTTTCCCTCTAAACAGGATTCACAAGTTGGAAACGGCTCGACTTGGAGTGATTCCAAGGATCCGTCTTTCACCAATCTCTCTATCCCCTTTAGATTAATATGACATAGTCTAAGATGCCATAGAAGTGTTTCGTTCATCTCCGAAGAACGCTTTCTTTTATTACTCGAAATGATCGACGTGTTATTAGATTCATTATTTGAGTGGTGTGCACACTTAATCGTATAGAGATTGTTTACCAACGTTCCATGACAGATAACATCATTCTTAAAAGAAACAGTAACAACTTTATTAAAAGTAACTGAATATCCATCAAAAAACAACTTAGAAACTGAAATTAAATTCTTCCTAAAGTTCGGAACGTATAAAACATCTCTTAAAATTAAAACTCTATCTTCAAAAGATAGGTGCACGACTTCTACTGCTTCGGCTGCCACCCTTGTAGCATCGCCCAAAGTGATGGTGATCTCATTCTTGCTAAGTCGCCGGGTTAGCTGGAACCCCTGAAGAGTGAAACAAATATGATCAGTTGCCCCGGTATCCACTACCCAAACGTGGGCAGCATACACCGCAACATATGTTTCAACGACTAAAGCATGAGACTTACCTTTCTTTCCCGCCTTCTTAGGCTTAGAACAGGTCGCCTTCCAATGTCCCTTCTCACCACAATTGAAGCACTTACCCTTAGCAGCTTTCTTTCCACCTCCTTCTCCCTTTGCCTTGAGTTTCGCAACGGTTGGATTTGCTTGGGTCTGGCCTTTCGTCCTCTTCTTCCCTCCCTTGGGACCCGAAGAGGAAGACGGACCGTTTGCCACCATAGCAACAGTTTGGTGATCCATTAAAGTCTCCGCCGATACCAAAGCTTGTAAGAGCTCGGGCAAACTATTTGCCCGGTCATTCATTTGATAGTTCAACTGAAACTGCTCAAAGCTCTTTGGCAGAGAATGGAGAACGAAATCGACCTTAGTAGGGAGGTCAAATTCCGCACCAAGTACTTCCAACTTATTGAGATAACCCATCATCTCGATAACGTGATCCCTTACGGGCGTACCTTCCACCATCTTCAACGAAAGCATCTTTCGCATGGTGATTTGCCTAGCTGTACGGTTCTGATATTTAAACATCGCTTCAAGATTGAGCATTATCTCAGAGGCGGTCTCTATGTATTGGTGTTGGTGTTGCAACACATCTGATATTGAAGCCAGAATAGTACATCTAGCCATCTCATCGGAGTCAAACCAACTCTTATGCTCTTTCTTGACCGACTTGCTCGCATTTTCGGCAGGCTCTTGGGGTTTAGGAGTAGTAAGTACCCATTTATGGTGTTGAGCGGTTAGGACAATATCAAGGTTACGTTTCCAATCAACATAGTTCTCACCAACAAGTTTGTTATCTTTAAGTATACTGAACAGTGGATTAAAAGGTTGCGACATGATGAACTGAGAATAAAACATACATTCATATCAATATCTAGAAAAATACGAAATTATCACATAATTCGATCACATCAATTATATTGAAACCTTAAAACAATATAATCATGCATCAGCCAACATCTCGAAACAATTTAAATGCGCCACGAGGGGTGGTCTATACATTTAAATACATTCAAGCGGATCACAAACTTAAAAGTTACAAATCCTTAATTCAAAATTAATAGTTGGCTCTCACTTGTCATAGAAATTGACAGGGACTCCGAGGGGAGTAAGTTAATATCAATTTCCCATGCCTAAGTAATAACCATAATTAAATACAGGATTATTATTTCGCTTAAAGCAAGCCACTCGGGGTGAGGGTCAATACCGCCACTAGTAATAATCCACAATCATCCTTTCGGAATTTATTCATGTGAAATCCGTTCTTTTGGCCGATCCGAGGAGGAAATGTATTCCAAAAGAACTTCACAATAAATAAATTATGGAGGCCAAATTAATCCAATTTTAATATCCGGAATAAAATTGCGATTAATTAAACATACTTAGTAATTTTCGAAAGTAAGGTTTTTCTTGGACAATTAAATTCATGCAAACACATATTAATAAATAATAATAAGTGCACGAAATAAAACATCCATCAAAATAAAATTAAACACATTGGAGCACTCAAATCCAATTGTCACGGTTTAATTTCTTCACGTCTTGATGCGAAAAATCGTCCTTGTTGCTTTCCGTCGTTCGTCTCGACACGCTCCCACTCGAACAGCAATACTCTTGTAAAAACAGCATCGTTTGGGGTTCGGGACGACGTTTAAAATCACACGAAAAAAACGAAACTGAAAAAAAATTCCACGGCCCGAGATACGGCGCGCGTCGGCCCACGGAGTGAGCCCGCGCGCCTCTCGGCCAAGCAGCCGAGGCGCTGCGTGCCGAGGCGCCGAAGCGCTGCACGCGAGGCTCCAAGGCGCTGTGTGCCGAGGCGCCGAAGGCACTGCAGGCCTAGCACCGAGGCGCTGCAGGCCGTACCTGAGGCGCGCGCGCGCTTGCGCGCCGCCGGCCACCCGTCGCGCGCGGGTTGTGCGCCGTGCACCCCGTGCGCCGGGTTTCGACGTTCGTTCTCATTTTCTTCACCCCATGCATGATTTTACGTCCATGCATGCGCCGCGCACGCATGCGTCGTCCGGGCACGCCGTCTTTAATTCTTCCTTCTTTCGTCACGATCCGGTTTTAATTTATTTTACAAAAAAATAAATACTAGATCTAGACTAGTCTATTACAATGATCGAATCAAAATAAAAACAACTAATCTACTCGTGGATTTTCTCACGAGAAAAACGAATTCGAACGAATCGAATTAAAAACAATTAATTCACACGCATGAAAAATAACAACATTAAAACTATGACAATTGGATACCTGCAAAAAAGATCTAGCAATTCTACTATCCAATTTCAATTTAATGTTTAACAATTTAAATTCCAATTTAAAGATCAGAGCCCGAAATCGTGGCTCTGATACCAGTTGTTGGGAAAATAGGGTGCCCGAAATCTATTCGGGATGAAATTTAAATACAAATTTAAATACAATTATTACTAGCACAAATTAATCCTAATTAATTCAAATAATAATTCCAACAACAAAATTTACATCATGCATTTTGAATTAATTCACATATAATCTATGGCGGAAATAATCAAGATGATATGTGACTTATGTACCTCTTGTAGACTTGGCCTTTGAACAGACGGGACGATCACGATCTCGCTTTATTAACCCAAAAGCCTTCTCAAGTATTTCCCTTTTGCCTTACTTGATCACCGGTAGGAGATGCTTTCAAGTAATTAAATAACTAAGGAAAAAGAAAAATATCTATGCTCTTGATTTTTCCAACACATGGAATTATGTATGTGGGGATGAAATAATCATCCCCTATTTATAGGAGGTAGGGGTCGAAAATTTCAAGTGAATATGGGCTTGGAGAAAATCTTTTCTTAGCCTCTAAGAAATCTTGAATATATCCCATATATTCTTTTCTCTAAAATAAAATATTCCACAAAAATCTCACCCTCCTAAAATGTTGTAATTTTCTAAAATTATAGGTAGAAAATCCAAGATTTGGATCTTCTTGAATATATGAGATAATCTTGTATTCCAAGAATACTTATCTTCCATAATATCTTTCCAAGAAAATCAACAAAATCTAATCTCTCCTAATAATCAAATTTTTGAAAATACACTAGAAAAATCAGCATAATTATTTTCTTTTATTTTAATCACCTTATCATTATTGGGCTACTTAATGGGCTACTTGTGGGGCCTTTAAGGAGAATTAAGATTGGACCTCCTAATGGACTTCTGAATTTCAATATTGAGCCCCAATATAATTCAATCCATCAATATTAATTATTACCACTAATAAATTAATATTGCACTATCCATCTTAATCCATATTACGATAATATGGGCTCCCGGTTATTATTTCCCGCGTTTAAGATTATCAAGTACATTAATTAATTAAGCTTCTGAATAGCTCTAAATTAATTAATATATTTCACCTTGGAGTAAAGACAGCTCAACATTATTATCCGTACCGAAGAAACTGATTCTTCACTTGCAAGATTTGGTACGATAAAACTTCTGAGCCCACCAAGGGGACTAATCACACGAGCCGTACTCGCACGCGTTTCTCCGTATTAAATCTTAGCAACCGTCGTATGATTAATATTATTGCTCAAGACACAAAGTTCGAAGTCACAATGATTTTCACCTAACATGAATCAAAGCAGTAACCATTAAGAACACACGGTCCTATTTAAGGGACGGAGATTAAGAAATAAATAACCAGTGAGGTCTAATTCTTCACATTTCAGAACAGAAGAATGTATCCTCGCTGTAGGTCCTCTTCAACACATACTAAATGTGCTAGTGCAATCTCTTAGTCAAGACAGACCAATCTGAGCCTTACACATCGACCTTTCACGGTGGATTGTTCAATTCCACCTAGGTCGTGAACATGTACGTTTAGTTACAAGTAAACAGTTAATGTTGTCTTCCGTGATCGGGTATCACCACATTAACTACAATGTAACTAGTACCATATATTGAACAATTTGCAATAAAAATTCAACATTCAATCATAACTAAAGCAAATGCGATAAAAGAATTATTCTCATAAAATGAGTGTTTGATACACGAGTTATACAAAGTAAAAGCATACTTTCACGTATAACTCCAACACTTGTTGGGGAAAAGATAGTAAAAAATGGCTGATTTTAGAGAATAAAATCTGATTGAATACTTTAGGGAAAGATCACTGTTGCATGCACTTGAGTTTGCTACCCCATACATAGTGGAATGGGTCTATGAATTTTATGCAAATTTGAGATTAAGTCTGGGATAAACAAACTCAAAAAATTATGGTCCAGTCTGGTTCACAGGGGTCAAAGTTAGGTTTACACCTAAGACAATCAACATGTTTTTGAAGACTAAACGATGATAGAAGAACCTGTTGATGATGTGAATGAAGTAATTAAAGTCTTTACTGGTTGAGGTTTAGGAGAACAGGCTTAGTAGTTCTAAACTAACCAGTTTGTATTCTATTCTTCACAAACTGTGTGTTTACAATTGGTTGCCATCCTCGAATCTACTGTGTTAACCAGTGAACAAGCTATCTTGATGTATAAGATTAGACACGTGAAAAGGTTCAATCTGGGACAAACAATATTTAACAATGTTTTGTCGTATAGTGGGGAAATAACTGGGAAATGTTGCTGCCTTATCCAAGTTTTATATACAAGATGCTTGAGAACAAGAACTTCGAAAGAAATCCAAGAGAGGAGACAATTAGTGGTTATACTGCTAGTTTCGGGATCTCCAGTGTATTGCTCACAGGCCCCAGAGTGATAGATTTGCCATATCATGATCCATCCGAAGTACATCAAGAACAAGAGGCTCCTGACACCGCTAATGCTGCTGAAAATGTTGGCAATACTTCTGCCAACATTCCACATAATGCTACACTTACTTCTATATCTCTAACTCCCAATTATATAAATGAACAAATTTAGACTTTCTGGGAATTGAAGATATGAAAAATCAGAAGACTTTCTGGGAATTGTTGCTTTCTACTCCAACATGGGGAGTAGGACCTGATGCTGCTGATACTGCTGTTGATGAAGGGAGATTGAACTCAGGGGGAGTTGCTGCAAGTGGTGCTAGTTCCAGTGGTGTGAGGATTGAAGAAATTCTAGGAGATGATGTTGCTGATACAGTTGATCCAGTTGCTGAGAAAGATGATGAAAACCTAGAGACACTCTATGGTGATCTAGGTGGTGAGAAGAGAGCTTAGAGTCTGGATGAGAATGAAGATAGGGGGAGTCTATGCAAATTATGGAGATGCAGCTGACATATATGAAGATCAGCCAAATCCTCTCTGTACTTCACATATCATACCTCATGACTCAAAAGCTCTGTAGAAGTGTGTTATGTTAATAAAACCGTTTTTAAGTATTCTGATAGTTTGAACTTTTAGTAGAATGTCATTGTTTATGTTTAGATTAATTTGGAAACACTTAGTTTATTTTTATTTTTATAGTTTGGCCTAAGCATTAAGTTTTTGCTTAGTGTTGTTTATCTAAATTCCAGTTTGGTTACTTTGATTTGGTTTAGCAATTAAATATCTTTGTTTTGATGTTTAGTTGTTTTTCTGACTTAACACATTTTACTGCATGTTTATAACATCAGGTGTGTTGTAGTAGAAAGACCAAATTGGGGAAGATTGTTGATGTTAGGTCAATGTTGTCCAGAATGTTACAATATTTTCTGCAATAACAGAATTCGCTCTTTCTCCAAACACTAACTCCATTAGTTTCAATGTTGTCTTTAATATCTAAACATGCAGGATGACGACATGGAAGTTACCATGTCAGGCGGTTGCAGTTTAGAGTGAGTTCTTTAAAGATACAACATGGGTGGTTATCGAAGTCATGGAGCTTAAGTGTTGGACGGTTTTTATATCACGGGAAACTATGATTTTTATGTTTTCACATGCAAGGATCAAAGTCTATAAATACCGTACGCATTGGACACAGTTAAGTGAAGAAATCGAGATACCTAATTACCTATAGCAAGTGTAGTTTTTTCGATTTTCTCTAAGAGTATTTTTGTTAGACCTTTCTAAGGTTATTTTACACGATTAGAGTTCTAGGCTTTTGATTGTATACCTAGGGTATATGATCTTGACGTAAAATTTTACAATAGGATTTTACTTTGTCTTTGTATCACTACTTCGTTATAGTGAAGTTTCGTCATGAGTCATCATAGATTATTCTATAATCTATGAAAAAGTTTTGATATCCCGTTTGCAAATTTATATTATGTTTTTCAAAGTTTTCCGCTGTGTATGTTGTCTTTTATGTTTCAACACATTCGACAACATTCTGGAAAAACACCCGCACACACCCTTCAATACATTAAAAATATTTAAAAAATATATAATTCTTCCTCCATCCCATTTTTTTTACCCAAAATCCCCAAAAGGAAGATTTTTTTGTTTACCCATTTTCTAAAATGGCAAAAAACAATATCTCTTTTCAAACTCAACCCTTAATAAGCTACTTTATACTTAAAAATATTAATAAAGAATTCCTAGAAAACTACTTTATACTCAAAAGTATTAATAAACAATTTATTTCTTAAAAATTGTATCATTGTGAAATGAGTAATCAAAATTGGGACGGAGGGAGTATATCATAATATTAATTGGTTTTTTTTTTTTTTTTTTTTTTTGCTTATACTAAGTTATCTATATCATTTTTCATATTTACAAAGTCTAGCATTTGAATTGTCTACGGATCCAAGAAGGCATGATAAGTGATTGCAATCCTCGACCTGAAATTCGGCTTGAACGCATATTAATTTAATATTCACAATGTTGAATGAAATCTAATTTTTTATTAATAGTGGTGATTGCAATTTTATATTTTAATTGCAAATTTTGCAGTGACGGTTTGAGAATTAGATGGTGAATTTTTCAATGCAAATAAGAACTTGGTTAAAGAAAAAATAAAAGAAAAACTGAAATTTTGGTTTATTAATTGGTTTGGTTAAATTCATTACAAAACCCTCATAAACGTCCTACTGTTCACCTCTAATTGGGGGACCCACAACCCATCATTTACTAATCAGGAATACCCATTATAAATAAGGGCATTTTATGCTTTATATGGATTGACCGTTCAAGAGTTGATAGTACCATAAAGGTTTTAAACTTGAAATTTAGAGAAGAGCACACTCCTAAATTACCAGGTCAACTCCTTGGTATTTTCGGCTTCCGTAAATCATATTTTTAAACAGAATAAGCTGATACTTGTATTAAAATTTAATGGGCTGTCGCCGGCACACCAAATAATACTTATGAAATACTCCCTCCGTCCCTTAATAACTGTCCAATTTTATCCAAAATGATATCCCTTTTTAATTGTCACTTTTGCAATACCAATGCATATTTTAGCTAATTTTTCCAACAATGCCCCTAATAAATAGTAGAAGTAATCAACATCTTGTAATAAATAGAAGCAATAAATAAGGGTGTAAGTGTCTTTTGATACCCTAATAAATGAAAAAATTGGTTTGTGTGAATGGATAAAATGAGACAGATAATAAGGTACGGATGGAGTAATACTTAAATAAAAGGATAAAATAAAAGAGAGAATCAAATGAGAAATAGTCTAGCTCTTTGATTGTTTCCCCCTAAATGATTTAATCAACTCAAACAAAAATACATGAAATTCCAAACTCTATTCATATCTTGTCCCTAAACCAGTGGTACGACCAAACTAGTTCGAATTATTTCTTAAGTTTAATTAATCAATAGGTACGACCCCCAGTTAACATATTCAAATAAATAACCCCAAAACATGTATTCAAGGTTCAATTTATTGAATGCATTAACGAACCAAAATAATAGGACAAACTAGACTATGAAAGCGGAACGTCCGAACCATACAATTTAGACTTCGCTATCCCTATGGTGTTCTGCCCTATTTGCAACTCCAACTACACATTTATAACTATTACGGATTATAAAGTGTAATTTAGCTAGAATAAATTAAATAACAAAATCGGGTGGCCAAACCAAATAAATTAATTAATTGAAAATGCATAGCATTATATCAAATATCGAAGAAATCGAGATAAAGTAGAAAAATCATAACTAGATAAAAGTAATTAAAATATTTTAGGGTTCCAAAAATCCAAGAACTAGAAAGAAAACTTAGCCACTAAACATGGCTAAGCGAAATAACAAAGAAATGTAGTTAAACATAACTACGATTATTGTGGGGTAAATTGCAAGGATGGTCCCATGATAATTTGTACTTGACAGATTTGGTCCCATGTTCTTTTTTGGTCCCATTTTTAGCAGAAAAGGTCCCATTCGATAAATATTTTACAGTTTTCTATGGAATACTGGATGAAAAAACCTTTTCAACTTGATTTTTGAAGGAAAATGGGCCAACTTTTGCTATTAACAATCATTTCAAGGTAAAATGCAAGTATGGAGGCGATTCTGTAACTTTAGTTCGTAGAGTTTTAAGATGTTGGAAATTAATTATTTTTAAGTTGAGAATTATACGCGCGAGTTTTTGGCAGAAAATTAACGGGCGTGTAGGCTTCATGCTCGTTAATCTGTTATTTTTTAACGGAAAAATCGTATGGGACTATTTGCGCTTAAAAAAGAACCAAATTCATGAGGACCAATTCTTATGGGACCATTTCTGCAATTTTCCCATTGTGTTTCTCTCTCCCCAAAGGTTGCTCTTCTCTCCATAGTTCCATGGTGTCTTTATATAGAGGAGGTAACCTAAAAACAATTAAAGTCATCGAGCCAATTAAGAGACAAAATCGACATGTGGAAATTTTCAAGGATTGATTGTAGGTAACTCTTAAAGTATTGATATTATGCTTTAATGCAATCTCTTTTTCCATGAAAAACATGTGCTAAAATTAAATCCGGAGACCCTCAATTTTAGGCTATTTATTCACTTTGGTTCGATCAATTTGCACTTAAATCAAAAGGTTCCAAAACAACCTGAAAATGATAAAAATATAAAATAAAAGCAAACGGGACCAAATATTATAAGTCGGGTAATTACAAGATAATAGCGAAATAAAATAAATAAGTTAATTAAAATAAACACATAAATTATGATCTAAAATCCGACTTATCACTTGTATTAGTTAGAACAAGAGTTAACCACATTTTTTAAAAGTAAGATCACGAAAAAGTGAGCAACAATGGTTATTGGTAGCCATGTATAGGTGTTAAGAAAAAAAATATAAGGTAGTGTGGACGAAGATGAAAATGTAGACTCAATAAAAAGTCGCTGCAACAATTTGGCTCTATCGCCAACAATATTATTGCTCAGTACATTGAGTCATCTTCGTCTACACACACCACATTTACCTTTAAATTTTTCTAACAGTGCAAGAGTAGGCTATGAATTTTTTAGGCAAATGTAGAGTCATGTCAAGAAAGTTCCGGATATCCGAGTCCGTTCGCCGATAGCTTCCATTTCGTAGTGCAGCGTGTGGAAGACTTTAAAGTCGTTGTATCTTGGGGGCGATTGCCATGGAACCGTATTGCACCCGGGTACGGGGTAATATCGTCTTACGAAGAACGAGTTTAACTCGTGCCTCGACTTTCGTATTAGTCCGTGTCTTGCATTGAGTCATCTTCGTCTACACACACCACATTTACCTTTAAATTTTTCCAACAGTGCAAGAGTAGGCTATGAATTTTTTAGGCAAATGTAGACCCGTAAAATATATTTTTTCCGCACATTTAGTACCATCACCTCAAGAACAGCAACCTATATTTGCTTGCCAAAACCAGTAGGAATATACATATTATGTTGACTCAAGGCTTACAGCATAAAACCAGTAGGAATCTAACACCCAGAGTGCAACATACAATAACACTAGTATCAACGCTCTAATATTGTTGGCGAGATGAGATCAAGTAAATCCAACTACGCAAAATGGACTATAACATATATTTGCGGTCAAATTAAACCATCATTTTCTTAGAAAGAATAAAATAATTAGAAACTTACATAATCCCTTCAATATTTTTATAATAGCATCGTTCAGTAACTATGTAAATTAAGTATATACTTCCTGCCTTCCTTCATTTGTACGGCGCGTCAGAAATTAAACAAAGGAGGAAAGGGTAGCTAGAGTGAACACAAGAATTAATTAATCCGTCCCACATCGAATGGCTCTAAGGTACGGGCAATGGAAAAGGGAGAACAAAAAGAGAAGCGCGTTACTGGAAAAAGCATACCTTTCTCGGCCTTTTGGCTAAGATCAAGTGTAGTATCTGTTCTTATCAGTTTAATATCTGATATGTGGGCCATCGGCTCACACGATATTAAATTAATTTCTTGAGGGGGAGAGCCCGTCACGGCAGCTTGCTGCTGGGGCTCTTGAGCGTCGCCTTGGTGTTGCACTACTACCAAGGCCCGGCGCACCCCACCCAAATCATAGTTAAATATCCTGCTATATATTTAATCTGGATTTCCAGGCAAAGAACCGATCGAGTAGTAAAAGATGTGAAAATCGGATATGCCGAAACAAACAACTTTTCTCCCACGTCGGTTAAATACAACAAAATATATATATAAAATTGGTGGAAGATTTAGCTCCATACTTACCTGGACGGGGTCAATGGGCAATCACTAAGGCTCATGGCCTAGGCTGGCGACCTCCATTGCACTTGGGAGGGGCTCCAGCCTAAGGTCGATTCAAGTGGTCGAGCCTACGTCATAATTTGTGTTAGAGGGGGCTTGCGTCCGCGCAGCCCCTGCCCCAATTCCAGTATCATCAATTTTTTCATGAATGCCTGCCTCCTCTGTAGAGAGAGAGATGTGAAACTAATTCATTTAATTATTTCCCTTACATTTTCCATGCATGAATATGTATAGATAGGAATTCATTAAATCGAAAGTGAAAATTTATATATATATACTACTACATATGTGTATGTAAACAATGCGTATACTTAGAATTTAGATTTTGATGGAAAACTTTTTATTCTCATCTGAAAGTTAGTTTATTATTATTTTAATAATAATATTATCCACATATGAAGTGGATAAGAGGGAGGGAAGTCACGGGACTTCCAATCCCATATATATGAGAAGGAGAGGTAAAGATAAGATCAAGTAATTCATTTTTCTCTCTCTCCTGGAAAAGATATTTCTCTCCCAATACGCAGTAAAGAAGAATTTTCTGACAGAATTATCATACACAAACATATATATATCATACATGTACTCAATACTAAAGGGCACTTATATTGTGGAATACGAATCAATTCATGAATTAATTTCATGTAATTGAGTTCTGATAACGAGGATCACAGTAAGTATGTAGAATCCAACCGGCTCGAATTCCTTCCGCTGTAATTACGAGGTTGGTCGTTCCAATTCACTTTTATGTGATTATCGAATATCCAACATCATCACTCACGTTTTCCATATATAGAATATAGCTTTCGGGATCATTTCAATGATATTTGATGGCTTTCTTCTTTTGGTTTATATCTCGCCGCGTTGATCTTGCACGGTTTGCAATTATACTAGGCAGCCTAGCCTTGTCAAGTGGGACTATACACCTAAACCTTCAAAGGCTTTGCCGAGGCCCGTTTATGAAATTTTTGAGAGAAAATACGTATCTTATTGTGATTAATGGGTTGTGCAAAGCTCGACACAGGGAAGATGCAAACCTCATATCAAAGCTAAATTGTAACACAGTAAATTACTGATTGCATGAAAAGATCATTCAATGTTAGAACAAAATGCATCTCAACTAAATATTTAAACTAAATTTGACGGGCCTTCCTTAAAAGAAATAACCCTCCAAAAAAAGGCGTATGCTGCTTGAATTGCGGTGCGCACACGGTATTCTTTAGTAAAAGGCGAAAGAATAATTCGCTTTGAGCTCGCCGCGCAGCTGCGTGATTCTTTAAGGCCTATCTCCTCTCTATTTATTCATGTTATGGCTCTAAACCTTTATTTTGTCGTCCCGATGTGGGATACGCCACTGTTTTTGGTGTTTGTTCCCAACCCAAGTAATTAATAATTATTCAACACCTTTGCTGTTTTTTGGAATTCAATTTTTAAAAAAGTGATAGAAAAAGCCTTAAAAATAAACATAAGAAGTAGAAGAATGATTCCAAAAAAAGAAAGAAATAAATAGAGGAAAATTGTTTCTTCTAAGACACTATCATATGGGTGTTTATATAATTAAGCCATTATTTTTACGGGCTAGCAAATTTTGGACACTTTCTTTATAAGCTGCTAAACTTAAGACATTATCTTTACAAAATTGCAAAACCGGGATACTATCTTCTAATTTAGGAAAATCTAGGTCAAATTTTATAAAATCCGTCGGGCCAACTGGACACATATAATCGGCCTTTTGATCCGCATTTTATGAAATTTGGCATAAATTTGCCCACCATAGAAGATAATGTCCCAATTTCGCAAGCCCATAAAGATAGTGTTCTAATTTTACAAGCTCCAAGAACAGTGTTATAATTTAGAAAACATCCATAAGATGGTGTCCTAAAAAAATAATTTCCAATAAATAATTTTTTATTTTTTATTTGCACTAGTAGCCGCAAATATATATGCACATACAGATGGTCCAGGTGAATTAATCTAGTTGAAAGGTTGGTTTTGGTAGACGGCCTATTGTACTTCATATGACTCTTGACGTGCTTTCGCAGACACCAAAAAACAAATAAATCACACACACTAATGTTGTAGGGTAAGTAAGGGGGTTGAACCCACAAGTAATAGTGAAATTCAATAAAATACATTGCATAAGAAAACATAACAAAGGGGGGTTTGTATTGATGATTCTATAACTACTAGAATGCAAGAAAATAAAAAGAACAATGAACAAAAAGGTTTCTTCACGGGCATCTTCCTCCTAAATAATTCTCCACTTACTTAAAAATTCACGATATTCTTGACTTTACTCGAATATTGCCCCTAGACCAGTGGTACGGCCAAACTAATCCGAAATGTTTCTTAAGTTTAATTAATCAAAAGATGCGACCCCCAATTAATATATTATAATGAATAACACCAAAACATGTATTTGAGATTCATTTCAATAAATGCAATATCGCGCCAAAACAATAAAGCAAACTAGACTATGAAAACGGGACATTCGAATCATACAACCTAAACATCGTTATCCCTAGGGTGATCTGCCCTAGATGCTTCTATTATGACAAAAAGATTACAATTACATATTATAAAATTTATATAATCTTGCTAGAAATAATTAACAAATAAATTAGGTTGGTCTAAATAAATAAATAACCATGAGTAAGTTGAGGCATGTGAATAGGGAGGCGAGCTAGGTTCCAATGCACCACCTACGGTGCCAACCTCGATGAAGAGCAAAATAATGAAAAATTGAACTGATGATATTGGCTCGATTTTTACGCTGCAAATTTGCCTTTCGATTTTAAAATTTCATAAATTTTGTCTATTTCGGTTTTACTACTAGAAAACAAAATAACCAAAATAAACTGGATTATAGTATATTAAATATATATCATAATATTAATTCGATTTTTTTTTTTTTTGCTTTTACTATGTTATCTATTTTATTTTTCATATTTACAAAGTCTACAATTTGAATTATCTACGGATCCATGAAGGCATGATAAGTGATTGCAACCTCGACCTTAAATTCGATATTGATAGCATATTAATTTTGTATTCATAATGTTGAACGAAAGCTATTTTTTTTTTAATTAACAGTGTTGACTTTAATTTTATATTTCAATTGTAGATTTGATAGTGACGGCTTGAGAGTTAAATGATAAATTTGTCAATGCAAAAAGAAAAAATTAAAGAAAAATTAAATTTTTGGTTTATTGATTTGGTTAAAATACATTACAAAACAAACATAATCGTCCTAAAGCTCACCCCTAATTAGGGGGACCCACAACATATCGTCCATTAGCAGGAAATAACCATTTCAAATAAGGGCATTTTATGCTTTATATAGATTGATTGTTCGGGAATTTATTGCACCTTAAGGGTTTTGAACCTGAAATTTAGTGCAAAGTGCACTCCTAAATCTCATGCCTATACCACCAGGTTCACTTCTTGGTATTTCTGCCTTAAGCAATAGCCGACCCATTGGGGGAGGTATTGGAGGAAAATTTGTCATTGCCTCTTCAATTGCCTCCCCATTAGGAGCGCTCTCATACATGCCGAAATAGATTCTGAATTGGACCGCAAAAATTGCTGAATTCATGGTCCTTTCTATTTTTGCCAGACATATTTTGGTAATTGCGCTCCATTTTCATTTTATTCATAACTTGAACTCTCGAACTCTGATTAATTTATTCTTTTTTTGTTGCGATCCGCTTTTGGAGATGCTTCACATGATCATCATCAAAAGGTTCTAAAATGACTTGTACTAAAATTAAAAATAAAATATCAAAGTATATAAAGACTAAAATAATTATGAGTGAAAATATAAAAGAAATGTTAAATATTGATAAAAAAAAATCAATTTAAGCACATAATTCAGGCTCAAAATCTCACTTATCAACACTTGACTAGTTGGTCTGCAATTATTGCAGAGAGCAGGTAGAACTCTCCAACGAAAACAGAGTCAGAACCTCCTTTCTATCTCTCTTTATTCAAAGTAAGTTGAGGCATG
Source organism: Ballota nigra (assembly GCA_947034835.1). Classification (NCBI taxonomy): domain Eukaryota; kingdom Viridiplantae; phylum Streptophyta; class Magnoliopsida; order Lamiales; family Lamiaceae; genus Ballota; species Ballota nigra. The sequence continues at coordinate 89,317,595 of OX344720.1, read as the reverse complement.
CAGCCTAGGAGGCGAGCTAGGTTCCACTACACCACCTACGGTGCCAACCTCTTTGTATAGCAAAATACTGAAAAACTGAATTAATGATTTAGTCTTGGTTTTTATGTTTGAAATTCGGCTTTTGATTTTAAAATTTCATAAATATAGCATATTTCGATTTTACCACTAGAAAACAAAATAACCCAAATAAATTGGATTATAGTACATTAAAAATATTAAAAAAATATAAAATATCATAATATGAATTTTTTATTTTTTTTTCTTATACTAAGTTATCTATTTTATTTGTTCATATTTACGAAGTCAAGCATTTGAATATTCTACGGATTAATGAAGGCATAATAAGTGATTGCAATCCTCGACCTGAAATTCAGTATTTAATAGCATATTAATTTAGTTTTCATAATTTTGAATGGATTTTTTTTTATTAATAGTGTTGACTGCAATTTTATATTTAAATTATAGATTTGTTAGTGACGGCTTGAGAATTAGGTGGTGAATTTGTCAATGCCATGAACTTGGTTAAATAAAAAATTAAAGAAAAATAAAAAATTTGGTTTATTGGTTTGGTTAAAATACATTATAAAACCAACATAACCGTCCTAATGCTCACCCTTAATGCGGAGGACCCACAACCCATCATCCACTAGCAGTAATACCCATTTTTAATAAGCGCATTTTATGCATTTTATGGATTGATCGTTCAAGAATAGATAGCACCTTAGTGGATTTAAACTTGAAATTTCATGAAGAGCACGCTCCTAAATCTCATGCTATAACACCAGGTCAACTTCTTGGTATTTCTGGCTTAAGCAATAGTTGGCCCATTGGGGTAGATATTGGAGGCAAATTTGTCCTTGCCTCGTCAATTGCCTCCCCATTGGGAGTGCTCTCATACGGGCCGACATAGTTATTAAATTGGGCCCCGGAAATGGCTGAATTCATGGGTCTTTCTATTTTTGCAAAATAAATTTTGGCAATTGCACAACGTTTTTGTTCTATACATAACTTAAGCTCTCGAAATCTGATAAATTTTTTCTTTTTTTGTTGAGATCCTCTTTTGGAGATGCTTCACATGATCATTACCAAAAGATTCTAAATTTTTTTGTAATAAATTTAAAAATAAAATATCAAGTTATATGAAGACTAAAATAATTATGAGTGGAAATATAAAAGTATAATTAAATATTGATAGAAAAATAATTAATTTAAGCACATAAATCAGGCACAAAATCTCAGTTATAACCTCTTGACTAGTTGGCCTGCAGTTATTGTAGAGAGCAGGTAGAGCACTCTAAATAAAATAAATCGGGAACTCTTTACTATCTCCCTTTACTCCCAGTAAGTTGAGGCATGCGGACTGGGAGTCGAGCTATGTTCCACTGCACCGCCTACGATGCCAACCTCGATGAAGAGCAAAATAATAAAAAAAAATAAAACTGATGATATTGGCTCAATTTTTACGCTGGAAATTCGGCTTTCGATTTTAAAATTTCATAAATTTAGTCTATTTCGGTTTTACTACTATAAAAAAATAACCCAAATAAACTGGATTATAGTACATGTTGATGTTAGGTCAATGTTGTCCAGAATGTTACAATATTTTCCACAATATCAGAATTCACTCTTTCTTCTAACACTAACTCCATTTGTTTCAATGTTGTCTTTAATGTCTAAAAATGCAGGATGACAACATTGAAGTTACCAGGTCAGGTGGTTGCAGTTTAGAGTGAGTTATTTAAAGATACAACATGGGTGGTTATCGAACTCGTGGAGCTTTAGTGTTGGACGGTTTTTACATCATGGGAAACCATGATTTTTATCTGTTCACATGCAAGGATCAAAGACTATAAAAACCATACGCATTGGACACAAACAAGTGAAGAAATCGAGATACCTATTTACCTATAGCAAGTGTAGTTGTTTCGGTTTTCTCCTAATTTGTAATTTTAAGAGTATTTTTATTAGACCTTTCTAAGGTTATTTTACACGATTAGAGTTCTAGGCTTTTGATTGTATACCTAGGGTATATGATCTTGACGTAAAATCTTACAGTAGGATTTTACTTTGTCTTTGTATCACTACTTCGTTATAGTGAAGTTGTAATACCCCGTCCCATTTTATACCTTTTATTTTCCTATAAACCCTTATTTTATATTATTATCATGTTTATTTTTATTTTTATTATTTTTGTGTGCTACTGTGTGATTTAAATTTATACCCTATTACAAATTCCCAAATTCAAAAAAAGAAATCGAATATTTTAAACGGATAAGGGACTACGAGAAATTAAATAATCAAGTTTAAATTAAGGATTTCGATCCGTATATTTTATTGATAAAATTATACTAATATAATTCAAATGCAATAAAATATTATTCGAATTTTAAAACTGTATTAATTCTCAAATTGGTATTATTGGATGAATGAATTTGTTTAGTTCCTCTTGCCAGTTCAAATTAGAGACTAAAAGGAAAACTTTATTTTCTTTAAAATTTTAGTTCCAGTTTATTTGGGAAAAAGACTAATACTGTTGGTTTTAAAAAGTGTTATTTTGTCGTATTAGTTGAAATGAGAAAAGAGAACAAAAAAGAATATATGTTTATGTCCAATTTTGGTAACAAATGGAAAAGATAAATTTTGGGAAATAGTATTATTCCTTTGTTTTAAAAGTATCACTAATCAATTTTAGAAGTATTACTAATAATAAAGAAAAATATGTTTTATATTATTTTTAGTATTTATTATATAAAATTATTTAAGCAAAATAATTAATGAAAATTGAGTTTTATTTATAAAATATAAATTATATTCAAGTTTACTTTTAAAATAAGAAATGGAGATTTTAGAAAGTAAAATATTAAATTGGGACTTTTATTATATCACTATTACTTAAATAAATTTCTCTTTCTTTTAATAACTTTTTGAGAAAAATATTATATGGATATACTTTTAAATTATTAAAAACTTTTAGTTACAAAAGTCTAAGAATGTCAAAAGACCGTTTTATAGAAGTCGAAATAGTATTACAACAAAGAAATTAGTGAGTACACCCACCAACCCAAATAGTGTACTTACCCTTTGAAGAGTTGGTCTATTCGATAGGTCTATAAGATAACAACTCTCTCATTTATGTAACACAAGCTTCCAAACCTTTCTTCGACAATCCAAAGTCTTTTATTAATCAAATAATTTCGTACTAGGACTCGGTGTTAAACGGGATACGCACGAGGAGTCTGTTAACGTATCACTCTCGGGACATCTCTACAATGCGAGTTATCTTCCAAAAGAATTCAAAGACAGTTGTAACTTATCTATAAAGTTAAGTGGTGGGTGATTGATCTGCTAATAATAATGTTGTGCTGGTATACTCTGAACTCGGCCTAATCAATCTAAAACAACTTATCCAACGTAAATGTATACCTATTATATAAGTGTGTGAATCGTATGATACAATTATGTATATGCCTTATATGGATTACTGGTGTTTATTTGATTATACGAATTGATGACGATTGCATAATATAAGAACAATTTTTTAGCATGAATTCCTCCCTACAATTTGAAATGTCAGTTTTTATGAGAAAAAGGAAAACTAATTATTAATAATAAATTCGGACTCTGGGTGAGCACTCATTAGAGTTCCGGATGAGGTGGTCATTAATAATAAATTCAGCTTCCGGGTGAGCACTCATTAGAGTTCCGGACGAGGTGGTCATTAAAAATAAATTCGGATGGTCATTAATAATAAATTCGGCCTCCGGGTGAGTACTCATTAGAGTTCCGGATGAGTGGTCATTAATTAATTAAATAGAACTCAATAGGAGAAAGAAATTGAGAGAGATTTACTATATGTGAAAAATGATTTTGGCAGATTGAGCCGATACTTGAAATGATTTTGAGCTTTGCCCCTTACTGTGAATCGACTTGTGATATTTCAATTATATGAAGTGAAACCTGTTGTGCTCAACTGATTATTATGTGAACTTGTTATTTATATGATATACGATGTTCATATTATTATGTCAACTGCTTGAATAAATTAAATACTTTATCAATGAGTATAATTTAATATATTTCGGATTTACCAATCCCATGACATTGCAAATCACCCATAAGTGAGAATTCAAATCTCACGCCCCTTTTTTACAACCCTTGCAGATTATGATTTCGTGGAGCAAGGACAGTAATAGAGACGATACGGAGTTCCCTACTTAAATAAAATGTTGCTTTTGATATTAAGCTTTATATATATGTGTGAGATATGTTATAAAAATTATTATACTCATTTCTTCCACTGCATAAAAACTCATCTCTCTTTTATTATCCATTTTTATATCAAAAATTTTATAGTTCGGATTTTAGTCACAAGTGGCACCTCGAATCTGCGATATTTAATGTATTTCGAATTCGGGGCATTATAGAAGTTTTGCCATGAGGCATCATAGATTATTCTATAATCTATAAAAAAGTTTTTATATCTCGTTTGCAAATTTATATTTTGTTTTTCAAAGTCTTCCGCAATGTATGTTGTATTTTATGTTTCAAAACATTCGACAACATTCTGGAAAAATGCCCGCGCACGCCCTTCAATTGGTATAAGAGCCATAACTAGATATACTTAGTTAGATCTTGTGCCTTTAAGTGTGTAAATTTCATTTACAATGGAATATCCACTTACCCCCGCTCTTAAGCCACCGATTTTAGATGGTTCGAATTATGCATATTGGAAACTAAAGATGCGGATGTACATCAAATCCCTTGATGAACGACCATGGAGGAGTGTACTATCTGGATGGACTCAACCCAGAACTCCAGTTGATGAGGATAATGAAGCACGGATCAAGCGTGAACTTGATTGGACGAATGATGAAGTAACTGTGGCCAGTTAAAATTCGAAAGCCTTGAATGCAATATTTACATCAGTTGATGTATCTATGTTCAAACTAATTTCGAATTGTATCTCTGCAAAAGATGCTTGGGACCGATTGCAAGAGCAATGCAAAAGAGTGTTCGTAGGACAAAACTACGGATGCTGGGTACAAAATTCAAAAATCTCAAGATGAAAGAGGATGAAACCATCTTTGCCTACAACGAGAGACTTTCTGAGATTGCCAATGAATCTCACTCTCTAGAAGATCCAATTTCGAATACCAAGTTAGTACATAAATTCCTAAGAATTGTCCCAAAATGGTTTGATGCTAAAATATGTGCTATAGAGGAGGCTAAGGATACTGATACTATGAGTCAAAATAAATTGATAAGTATTCTAAAAACCTATGAAATGGACCTTGATCAAAAGAATGATTCATCTGCTAAAAATGTGTCAGTTTTCAAAGGTGAAACTTCTGCTAACAATGAAAAGTCTTCGTTTGTAACTGAAGTTGATTTTGATTCTGATTGTGTAGATTTATGTGATGACAATTTTGAGGACATTGCTTTCTTGACCAAATAATTTAATTCTTTTCTAAAGAATAGGGCTACTAGGTTAAAGGACAATATCCAACCAAAAGTAGAAATAAATAATAATCAACCAATGCATGAAAGAAGAAATAGATTTAATCAAAATAAAAAAACATGTAGTAGCAGTAGCAAACCCAGGTATGATCCTGAGTATAGGAAGTCAGTGAGATGCGATGCATGTACTGGTTTTGGTCATTATGCGAATGAATGTGCCAACACTATGCTAAGAAAGAAACTGAACTTTAATGCTACTTTGAGTAATGAATCAGAAGATGAAAATGAGTTTGAGAAAAATGAAGAATGTGCTTTCTCTGCAAGATTTTAGTATGATGATACTTTTGATGATCATCTGGATTACTATTATTCAGATGTTGATAAAAATGTTCCATCATTTGATACAACATCTGGTTATAACAGTCCAGATGTGAGTTGTTTTACGAGTTCATTTGTGGAGACACTTTCTCATTAGTGGAAACAGGTTGTATCTTGTGTCAAGAGTACTTCAAGGAGATTGAGTCACAAACACAGATGATTAAGTCAATGACTTTAGAGAATTCTGAATTGAGAGACTCTTTAACTAAACTTGAAGTAATCATTACAAGGAAGGATATGGAAGTTGAAAAGCTGAAGGAAGAGTTGAAAGGTCCAACATTGAACTTCAAGAAATTTACAAAAGACACTGAAATTCTGGACAAGGCCTTGGTACTTGGTAATTCTGGTAGAAAAGGTCTTGGGTGTGTTGATACTTCTGAGAAATCTAAGATAAGTAATGAACCTATAAAGTTTGTAAAATCAGGAGGAGATTTTGTAGTTATCACTCCTGACTCTACAAATAAATCTAATAAGGATTTTCTATGTTATTACTGTCATAAAAAGAGTCATATCAGACCATACTGCTGGGAATTAAAAAGAGATAAGCTTGTTGTGTCACCAAGTTTGTCACCTCATTTAAAAGAACATTTATGAAAAACTACTTGGGTCAGTAAGTCTAAAAGTTGTAATGTTGTTTATACTTCATTAAAAGCTCATACACCCGGTTCATGGTATTTTGATAGTGGTATTTCTAGACATATAACCGACAGTATTGATTATTTGACTGATTATAGATTAGATGCTAATGGTCATGTGATTTTAGGAGGTGGTTCTCGTAGTGCAGTCTTTGGTAAAGGTATATTAAATGTTCCTAATGTGTTGCATATTGACGGCTTAATTGTAAATTTGATTTGTATAAGTCAGTTGTCTGATGATGGTTTGCATGTGGACTTTGATAAGGATACATGCTATGTGAAAAATGAAAAAGGTGAATGTCTTATGGTTGGTCATAGATCTGTGGATAATTGTTATGTAATTGATACCCTCAAAACCTGTAACAATGTGAAAACCGATGAAAGTTTTTTGTGGCATAAAAAACATGGCCATACACATTACCAGAATATTTTGAAATTGATTAGAACAGGATCTGTAAATGGTCTTCCTAAATTACAGCTGACCAAGTCTAAAGTATGTGGTTGTAAGCAAATTAGAGTCTCACACAAAATGCTGTCACATTGTTCTACACAAAAATGTTTTGAACTTCTTCATATGGATCTCATGGGTCCAATGGAAACTGAGAGTATAGGTGGAAAAGGATATTTTTTTGTTTTGGTTGATGACTATTCTAGGTACACTTGGATTGAGTTTCTCAAAGAAAAATCTGAAACTTTTTATGTTTTCAAGAATCTTTAAAAAAAATTAAAAAATGCTTTCAATTCCAAGATCAAGAAGATTAGATCTGATCATGGTAGGGAATTTGAAAATAGTAATTTTACTAAATTTTTTGAAGATAAAGGTATAATGCAAGAATTTTCCTCACCAAAAACACCACAGCAGAATGGTATTGCAGAAAGGAAAAATAGGACTTTACAAGAAATGGCTAGGGTCATGCTTGTGTCAAAATATCTTTCAAAAAGATTTTGGGCTGAAACTTTGAACACTGCATGTCACATTTCAAACAGAGTCTACCTAAGGTCAGGTACTATAAAAACTTCATATGAAATTCTGCATAACAAAAAACCAAACGTGAAATATTTCCAAGTGTTTGATTGTGTTTTTGTTATATCTTGAATGGTAGAGAACACCTGCAAAGGTTCGATTCGAAAAGTGATATTCTTTTTAGGCTATTCAAGGAATAGCAAATCATATAGATCTATAATTTAAGAACTGATACTGTGCAAGAATCTGTTAATATGGTATTTGATGATAATGCAAGTCTTGCAGGGCCAACTATTGAAGATGGTGTTTCTGGATTTATTGATATATCATATTCTGGTCAGAATAAGGATGTTGTTCAAGATGTTTCATCATCTAGAACAACATTACCTGAAAAATCAGAATCTTCTGGAAATTCACTCGAGTTTAAAAAAGTTCCATCTTCCAGGATTATTAAGGATCACCCTGCTGACTTGAAGCGAACTACACTAGCTTCTACTAGTAGCTACCCCGCAAGAGTACGGGTTCACTGTAGTATTGGCAAGTATAGGGACCAAGTATTATCGAACCCAGGGGATGGTGTATATGCGAATAGATACCTGAAGATCTACGCGTCGTAATTAATATGAGTGTATTGTTTTTGGATTTTTTAGAAAGATTAATTAAAACTAAAATAAACTAATTAAACTAAAATACTAAAGCAGACGAATTAAATAAGGGTTGGATTCAAATAAGAGATGGTGATGCTTAGGATAGGAATCCCTACGTATACTAACGGAGCAGGTACATAATCAGAATAACTGTGACACACAAGAATTAACCTAAGTAAAAGAATGCAAGGTGAAAGCTCAAGATTCTAAACCCTAATACTTTACCCTAACACTCGACTTCACTAATCCACTAACAAGTTAATGGATTGTGCTTAATTAATGAGACCCTAATTTAACTAAGGTGATGCGTTCGTCCTCCTTCGCTAAACCGGTAGATGAATTAACCTTTCCTAAACCTTCTCGTTAAAACTACTAATTGTTATTGAGTGATGCGGTCGTCCTCTCTCTTACACTTTCGTAAAGTTCAGATTAATTATAAGAATTCATTAATTAAGAGAATTAAAACTAACGTCACGAATTACTCTAATTACGTACCCACATCCTACTTCTACGAGTTCATCCTACCCTAAGCATGCAAGGGTTTTAGCCGGACATGGTTTTAACAAAAATAAAAGCAAAAGAAGAAACAACGAACATAAACATAATGAATTGAACAAAGAAAATAAGAAACATGAACTAGGGTTTTAAAAGAAAATAAATACTAAGAACTGAAATTAAATTAATAAAAACAAAATTTAAACGTGTTCAAAGTAACGAACTAATGAAAAGAAACTAAGAATTGAAAAGAAACTAGAATTCGTATGAAAAACCTCAACAAAACGTAAATAAAGCTTGCTCGTCTCCTTCCTCTCCAAAAACTAAGTCTAAAATTATTTCTAAAAGTCGGGTCTCCTTCAAAACGTGTTTGGAAGAGGTATATATAGGCATGGGTCGAAACGGGAGTTAATGGGCCGAAAATACGCATCCGGAGGTAAAAATCCATGGGCGCTCGAGCAAAACGCTCGAGCGGTCCCGCTCGAGCAGTGTAGCTCGAATGACACAATCGCTCGAGCGGTTCCGCTCGAGCCGGTCGAGCGCTGAAATCTCTCTGCATGTTTTGGGCGCTCGAGCAATTCGCTCGAGCGGTGGCGCTCGAGCTGCTCGAGCGCAAGAATAGTTCTGTAAGTTTAAGCGCTCGAGCAATGCGCTCGAGCGCGTGCGCTCGACCTAGTCACTCGAGTGACTTCTAACTCCTCCCAAGTGATACTTTTCCTCGTCCGCACTAATACCAATTGTATTTCTTCAATATCTTCTCATCTGGGCATCCGTTTGAGTCGATTCAAAGTCCTACGAACTCCGTTTTTCGTCCTCTATTCACCTATAAGCATCAAAGAGACAATTTCACGCCTAATCAACCCCCCCAAACTTACCATATTGCTTGTCCTCAAGCAATGAAATAATAAGTCAAGTGAAATTGTTAGGAATGAGTAAAAAAAAAATCAATCATGCAAGCTAATGAACTCAAGCTTCAAAAGTCAATCACCCGTATACTCACTCACTTTCTTTTATCGTACTCATGCAACAATAATAAGAAACACCAAGATCAAGCATGGATGTGCTCTCAACGATGTGTTTCACTCCCTCACAAGTGTATATCAATGATTAAGGGACTCACTCAAACAATCAATCACTCATATCGGCAACCATAGGCTTGTAAGCACTCTCAACTCCGACCATACTTTAGAAATCAATGCCGAATCAAAAAGGACTTTTCTCAAGGTTGTAATGTAGGCTCTTTGGACATGTGGGATAACAATATAAGGTAAAGTGACTAAAGTGAATGGAGAATAGAAAATCAAACTTTGGCACTTCGAGATTAGGAACAGACTACTTCAAACATTTTCAATCAACACCCTTTCAACTCCATACTCTCAACACTTCAATTTTTTTTTTCTTTTCACTTTTTTCAATCACTTCATTTTTTCTCTTTTTTCACACAAACGCATGAGCTCATTTTTTTTCTTTTTGCTCATTCTCAATATTTTTTCCCTTTTCCCACATCTCAAAACTTCATCACACCTTCTTCTCATATTCACTCAACAAACAACCTTTTCCTTTTTCAACTCAATTCACTCCCCTCACATTCACACTTTCCTATTCTCCACTCAAATTGGGACAAAAAGGCTTAGGAATTGGAATAGTATTCATATGTTCTAGCAAATAAAATAGGCTTTAGGCTCAAAGGGGCTAACAAGGGATCAATGTCATTGGTAAGGAAAATTTTGGCTAAGTGACTCAATAAAATCAAAGATGGCCTAAGATCCTATTCGGCATATCAAACTAGACACACTCAAGAAGCAAGAGCACATGCAAGTTCTAGCATCCTCTAAGGTGATGATTCACTCACAAACGAAGAGATCAATTTATGCATTTAAATCTCATAAGGCTCAAAAGCTCACGGCTTTCACATCCATGCTAGTCCTAGTGCATTCTCACTCTCATCACACAAGTACTCAAAAGAAAAATTCACAAGCATACGAGTTCTTTCTCAAATCAGCTCAAACTCAAACACTCACACAAAAGAATTTCTAACTCACCCTTACAACTCACTCTACTCATCAAATCATACTCAAAGATAGCAATCAACAAGCATAAGATGATTGATAGGCATAAAATATGCAATAGCGAGTCAACTCAAAATCACCCCAAGGAGTATCTCAACAAACTAATAATCAATCAAACTCAACTCAAAGATAAGGGCGTGCATGCATGTGCAATGTAATCATAAAACAAATAAAAAAAACTCCACCCCCCCAAACTTCGACCTTGCTAGAGGTCTAAGTTTGGGGTTGTGGGTTACCTCAACCAAATAATCCTGTTTCTCTCACTAGCTTTGCACACTTCCTTGTCTCAAGTTGGTTCCTTCAATCTCAATATCTCCATGATACCTTTACTCCTTTAGAGACAAGCCTACAAAATAAAACTCTCAAGTACGAGGTTAAACATACGACTCAAAATACTCCCTAATAATATAAAAAGACACTAAAAATAAATGAAAGCAAATAAAAATGGGTTGCCTCCCCTTCAGCGCTATTTTTAAGGTCCTCATGCCGGACCGAGCTCAAAGGAGCTTATGGGACATCATACTCAAATTTACCTCCCTCACTCTCATAAGAGTGGTGTTTGAACTCCTTTCCTTGATGCCCCACCATCATGAGCCCTTTTGCTTTTTTCTCATCCCCAAGTGTTATGGGTCTCAACTCCTTCTTGCCTCTATCTGGAGGAGTCTTACTAAACAATTTCTTGAGTTTGGACTTCTTCTTCTTAACTCCTCATTTTCCCTTTAGCTGGACCACGTCCACTCTTTTCACCTCTTCATCCTTCAACTTCTTCACTTTATCCCTATCAAAATAATCAAGAACATGCTGCTAATGGGTCAAATAATCAAGTGAAGGAGTATAAAATTCATGAATATGAGAAGGATTAGGGATAGAAGGCGTGTCTTCAACACGAGGATCAATTGCATCCATGCAATACAAGCTCTCGTCCTCCTTCGGGTGCTTCATGGCTTCATATAGGGAGATCTTCACTTCTTGATCATCTACCTTCAACGTAATCTTCCCATTTGCCACGTCTAGCACCATCCCCGCCGTAGCTAAGAACGGTCTTCCCAAGATCAGGGGCACGTGTTCATCTTCCTCCATCTCTAGCACTACAAAGTCGGCTGGAAAAATGTGTTCTCCAACTCTCACTAGGACGTCTTCAACCACACCTTGAGGTCGAGTAATAGACCGATCGGCAAGTTGAAGTGTCATCATTGTGGGTTGAAGTTCTCCACCTTCCAACTTCTTGAAAAGCGACAACGGCATGAGATTAATGCTCGCCCCGAGGTCGCACAACGCTCCCTTCTTGATCCCGTTCCCAATATCATATAGGATCGTGAAACTCCCGGGATCCTTCAGCTTTGGAGGGAGCGCCTTGTGCACTAATGCACTCACCTCGTGGTTCAGCTGCACCAACTTCGGCTCATCCACTCGCCGTCTCTTCGCAATCAAGTCCTTCAAAAACTTCGCATAGTGCGGCATCTGTTCCAAAGCATCATAAAAAGGAATATTAATATGCAATTGTTTAAAAACATCAAGGAACTTGGCAATTTTTTCATCAAGCTTCTTTTTCATGAAGCGCTGTGGATATGGGACGGGTATCACAGATTTGGGTACCCCCCATTCATCTCTTTCTGTTTCTTTCACTTTCTCCCTTGCTTCCTTTGCCTTTTTCCACTTAGGAACTCTCTCTATCTCCTCAAAGTCTTTCCCCTTCTGGGACTCATCCATATCTTTATGCTTCTCAATCCCTTCACTTTCAATCCCCTTCTCAACTTGGGGCGTCTCAGAATCAGCAGGCATCTGAGGACCTTCATAGTTGGTTCCACTTCTCAGCTGGATCGCCTTGCACTGCTCTTTCGAGTTCCCTTCCGGCATTCTATTCACTGACTTTGCAATTTGGCTCATCTGGAGCTCTAAAGAAGTGAACCTTCGATTGTTCTCTTGTTGAGTTCTAGTCCACTCAACATTCATCTTCTGGAGCTCTTGATCACGATGATCACCCTTCTTATGTAACTCCTTCACATCGTACTCCAAGGATGACAATCTCTTGCTCCCTTCCTCAACCTTCTGAAGAATTGCTCTCAACATCTCCTCGGTTGATGCACCGCCTTCTCCTCCAGGAGGTTTAGACCCCGGATCAACACCTGCAGGAACAGTAACACCAGTTTTTGGGTTAGCATAAGAAAAGTTATCATTCTTCCTCCATGTGTTTTGAGGAGGCTGCTGGCCTCCTTGAACTCCTTGTGTGTTCCTCCATTGATTTTGAAGTGGCTGAGGACCTGGAGGTACAAATGGTTGGCCATAAGAAGGCCTTCCATACTGGTTTCCACCTTGGTAGCCATTCTGGTTGTAATACGGACCTCCCATGTAATTGGCTACCTCTTGCTGCCCACTTGGTTGGTCTACTCTCTCATTCTCTACTGCATGCTCTCCAACCAAATTCTTCCCCAACTCGAGGTTGTTTATCTTCTCCATCATGGCCATCAGCAGCCTTCTCGTTCCTTCTCCCTCTTCAACCTGATGCACTCTCTGAAAATCTGCATCTCCACTCCAAGCACCGGCATTCGTGACAATGTTGTCCACGATTTCCCTACACCTCTCTATGCCTTGGTTCAAGAATGCTCCGCCCGCACAAGCGTCTAAATGGTCTTGCCCTGCCTTGTTGGCACCACTATAGAAGAACGCCATAATGTCTCCCTCATTGTACCCGTGCTGCGGGCACTCAATCAGCATGTTTGAGTATCTCTCCCACGCTTGGCGTAAATCCTCTCCAGACTTCTGGCGGAAGGACGAGATCTCAATTCTAGCCTTGATTGTCCTAGATGGAGGGTAGAATTGCTCGAGGAACAGACGCTCGAGCTCGGCCCAAGTGGTAATACCTCCCCGCGGGAGCGTATTGTCGTACCACTCCTTGGCTATTCCCGTCAATGAGAATGGGAACAGCCTAAGCCTCTTGGCATCTTCAGACATGCCATTATAATTAAATGTTGAGGCTATCATGAGAAAACTCCTCAAGTGAGTGTGAGGATTCTCCTTCCCGATCACCCCCTTGAACTGATTCTCGGTAAGCAGCTTTAAAATCCCCAGGGATATCGAGAAGTTGTTTGCCTCAACAGGAGGCAAAGCCACTCCATCATAGTACCGCTGTGGCTGCGCTGCAAACCTCCCTCGAATAGCCATATTGTGATCTACGTTCTGAGGAACGTGGTGAGGATTAGCAGCAGGTACTGGTACTTGTTGGGGTGGTGGTGGGTAAACAGGTGGTTGATTATAGACTGGTGGTGGATGGTATGGATATGGTGGGTAAGGATAAGGTGGGTATGGGTAATGTTGGTATACTGGGTTGTTAAAAGGGTTATTTGGGTTTTGTGGGTAAGCAGGGTTGTTATGAGGATTATGGATAAGGTTCTGAGCTGGATTCCCTACGTTTCGTGTATCCGGGTTTAGGCTCTGGCTATCCCCTAATGGAATTTGATTCTGGCTACCACTAACTCCAGTGCCTTCAACTCGGTCTACTGCCTGATTGAAATCGTTGGCAGCATCGTCCAACTCATTATTGATATCCATTGGTTCCTTTCCTAAGTCGGCAGCGTTCATCCTTCTCAAGAAGGCTCGGTTCCTTCTGGCTATTGTCTCAGGGTCCAACGGTATTCTCTCTTCGCTCGTATTGCCTTGTGAGCGTGTTTTCATAAACCTGACATACTAGCAGAAGGGTCAAAACGCAACTGCCGATTGAATACAAATAAAAATAAAAACAGAAAATAAATCACCCACTACTAACTACTAAGCTATCTACAAGTCCTATTCAAAAGCATACAACGCCATCCCCGGCCACGACGCCTTTGACTTGAAGCGAACTACACTAGCTTCTACGAGTAGCTACCCCGCAAGAGTACGGGTTCACTGTAGTATTGGCAAGTATAGGGACCAAGTATTATCGAACCCAAGGGATGGTGTATATGCGAATAGATCCCTGAAGATCTACGCGTCGTAATTAATATGAGTGTATTGTTTTTGGATTTTTTAGAAAGATTAATTAAAACTAAAATAAACTAATTAAACTAAAATACTAAAGCAGACGAATTAAATAAGGGTTGGATTCAAATAAGAGATGGTGATGCTTAGGATAGGAATCCCTACGTATACTAACGGAGCAGGTACATAATCAGAATAACTGTGACACACAAGAATTAACCTAAGTAAAAGAATGCAAGGTGAAAGCTCAAGATTCTAAACCCTAATACTTTACCCTAACACTCGACTTCACTAATCCACTAACAAGTTAATGGATTGTGCTTAATTAATGAGACCCTAATTTAACTAAGGTGATGCGGTCGTCCTCCTTCGCTAAACCGGTAGATGAATTAACCTTTCCTAAACCTTCTCGTTAAAACTACTAATTGTTATTGAGTGATGCGGTCGTCCTCTCTCTAACACTTTCGTACTAAATTTAAAGGTAAAGTTCAGATTAATTATAAGAATTCATTAATTAAGAGAATTAAAACTAACGTCACGAATTACTCTAATTACGTACCCACATCCTACTTCTACGAGTTCATCCTACCCTAAGCATGCAAGGGTTTTAGCCGGACATGGTTTTACCAAAAATAAAAGCAAAAGAAGAAACAACGAACATAAACATAATGAATTGAACAAAGAAAATAAGAAACATGAACTAGGGTTTTAAAAGAAAATAAATACTAAGAACTGAAATTAAATAAATAAAAACAAAATTTAAACGTGTTCAAAGTAACGAACTAATGAAAAGAAACTAAGAATTGAAAAGAAACTAGAATTCGTATGAAAAACCTCAACAAAACGTAAATAAAGCTTGCTCGTCTCCTTCCTCTCCAAAAACTAAGTCTACAATTATTTCTAAAAGTCGGGTCTCCTTCAAAACGTGTTTGGAAGACGTATATATAGGCACAGGTCGAAACGGGAGTTAATGGGCCGAAAATACGCATCCGGAGGTAAAAATCCATGGGCGCTCGAGCAAAACGCTCGAGCGGTCCTGCTCGAGCAGTGTAGCTCGAATAACACAATCGCTCGAGCGGTTCCGCTCGAGCCGGTCGAGCGCTGAAATCTCTCTGCATGTTTTGGGCGCTCGAGCAATTCGCTCGAGCGGTGGCGCTCGAGCTGCTCGAGCGCAAGAATAGTTCTGTAAGTTTAAGCGCTCGAGCAATGCGCTCGAGCGCGTGCGCTCGACCTAGTCACTCGAGTGACTTCTAACTCCTCCCAAGTGATACTTTTCCTCGTCCGCACTAATACCAATCGTATTTCTTCAATATCTTCTCATCCGGGCATCCGTTTGAGTCGATTCAAAGTCCTACGAACTCCGTTTTTTGTCCTCTATTCACCTATGAGAATCAAAGAGACAAATTCATCAATGTGTAGAAATAATGCTTAATTGACTCTAAATACTCGATAAACTCGACCAAGATTGGGTATTTCAAGCTACGAATCATGACAATTTCACACCTAATCACCTGCAGATCATATCATTGGTGAAAAAATACTCTGGAGTACAGACAAGAAGAAGGATGGGTATAGTAAGTAATTTGGTAAGAACGATTTGTATGTCTTCTGTCTGCAACAAGGTAAGTCATGAATGTTATCATTCTTTAATTGAGCCAAAAAAATGTAATTGAAACTTTAAAAGATGAGAACTGGATTAATGCTATGCATGAAGAGTTAAATCAGTTTGAAAGAAATAATGTTTGGACTTTAGTTCCTAGGCCTGAACATACAAATGTTATAGGAATTAAATGGATTTTCAAAAATAAAACTGATGCATCTAGTAACATTGTGAGAAATAAAACTAGGTTAGTTGCTCAAGGTTACACTCGGGTAGAAGGTGTAGATTACAATGAAACTTTTGCTCCAGTTACAAGAATTGAAACAACTAGACTGTTACTTGCTATTGCATGTTTTCTGGACATTAAGTTGCATCAAATGGATGTAAAAGCTGCATTTTCAAATGGTATTTTAATTGAAGAAGCCTATGTTGAACAACCAAAAGGATTTGAAAATCCTGACTTTCCAAACCATGTGTACAAACTGATTAAGGCTTTATACGGTCTTAAACAAGCTCCTAGAGCATGGTATGGAAGGTTGACTAATTTTCTGGTTGATTTTGGTTTCATTAGAGGTGAAGCTGATAGGACCTTATTCATTAAACAAACTGATAATCACATTATGATAGCTCAAATCTATGTTGATGATATTGTGTTTGGTTCTACTTGTGATAAAATGATTGAACTGTTTGTAAAAGAAATGAACGCGACTTTTGAAATGTCAATGGTTGGGGACTTAAATTTCTTCTTAGGTCTTCAGATTAAGCAAGATAAAGATGGATCTTTTTTTTTCAATAAGCAAATATCCAAAAAATCTTGTTAAGAGGTTTGGACTTGAAACTGCTAAAATAATGAGAACTCCTATGGGTTCAACACAGAAGTTGTGTAAGGATGATGTTGGAAAAAGTGTTGATCCAATATTATATAGATCAATGATAGACAATTTACTATATTTAACCTCCAGTAGACCATATATTATGTTCAGTGTATATTTGTGTGCTAGATATCAGGCCAATCCTAAAGAATCTCACATGAATATTGTAAAAAGAATTATCAAATACGTGGCAGGCACATGTGATCTAGGAATCTGGTATGGTAAGGACACTAACTGTACATTAATTAGCTATAGTGATGCAGATTGGGCAAGAGACAGTGATGATAGAAAGAGTACAAGTGGAGGATGTTTCTATATGGGAAACAATCTCATCTCATGGCACAGTAGGAAGACAAACCGTGTTTCACAATCCGTTGCTGAGTCTAAATATATTGCAGCAGGGAGTTGTACTCAATTACTAAGGCTTAAGAAAATGTTTGATGATTATGGTCTGAATAGTTATATACTGACTATATATTATGATAATACTAGTGCAATCAATATATCGAAAAATCCTGTACAACATTCTTTAACAAAGCACATAAGTATTAGACATCATTTTATTAGGGATCTTGTTGAAAAAGAAATTGTGAAATTAGAATATATCTCCATTGAAAAACAACTTGCTGATATATTCACAAAAGCTCTTGATTATGAGAGGTTTTCTTCACTTAGGAAATCTCTTGGTTTATGCTCTCACTGAATAAATGATTACTGTGTTGTGAAAAATATCTCGGCATTTGACACAACATCAGAAAATGCTCAGTAAATTTTTCTAAGTATTGGTTCTATTTGATTTTTTTATTGTCTATACTTAATAATGGTCATTTGAATTTGAAAAGTGTTTATTTTTTAGGTCACATATCATTGCGTGCTAAAGTTTGAAAAATGACTTCCCAGGGAGACGTTCCATCTTCTCCACATTAGAATTCCCCCAAACATCCAAATTCTTCCTCTGCTTCTGAAAACCCTCTTAACATAGGTTGCTCTTCTCTCCATAGTTCCATGGTGTCTTTATATAGAGGAGGTAACCTAAAAACAATTAAAGTCATCGAGCCAATTAAGAGACAAAATCGACATGTGGAAATTTTCAAGGATTGATTGTAGGTAACTCTTAAAGTATTGATATTATGCTTTAATGCAATCTCTTTTTCCATGAAAAACATGTGCTAAAATTAAATCCGGAGACCCTCAATTTTATGCTATTTATTCACTTTGGTTCGATCAATTTGCACTTAAATCAAAAGGTTCCAAAACAACCTGAAAATGATAGAAATATAAAATAAAAGCAAACAGGACCAAATATTATAAGTCGAGTAATTACAAGATAATAGCGAAATAAAATAAATAAGTTAATTAAAATAAACACATAAATTATGATCTAAAATCCGACTTATCACTTGTATTAGCTAGAACAAGAGTTAACCACATTTTTTAAAAGTAAGATCACGAAAAAGTGAGCAACAATGGTTATTGGTAGCCATGTATAGGTGTTAAGAAAAAAAATATAAGGTAGTGTGGACGAAGATGAAAATGTAGACTCAATAAAAAGTCGCTGCAACAATTTGGCTCTATCGCCAACAATATTATTGCTCAGTACATTGTACAATGCAACTCAATGACAATCGTTTCCAAGATACAATGTTTTTGGGACTTCAAGATTGTTGTATTATAAATCGAAAGCTATCGCGATTCACAAATGAGTATCCTGAGCAATTAGAATAAACACTAATGCAGAAACTATTATTATAGAATTATAATATTTTATTGGATTTTTAAGGGGCGCTTGGTTTGGATTAATGATTATTGGATAATTAGAATGATTCAATTAGTAGTGTTTTATATTATCAATACATTGTAATAAGATTTGAATATGAGTTATAATTTACCTATCAATTGACCCCACATTCATTACTCCCTACATGAATGACTCCTCAATCACCTTTAATTCCCATTACCTTATAATCATTACCCATAACCAAGCGGATCTCAAAAGATATTTTTAAAGTATACGCTATCTACTTACAATCCTCTTTACTTTTACACACCATATATATATACTCATTTTCTTAAAACCATGCAAAAGGAAACAAGTGTGCTAAAATTTGATGGAGGAAGCTGTATCTTTTAGGCCCTTATGTCTAAGGTGGAAATTTAAAGACAATATGTTTTAATTTGTGCAAAAGTAGGCTATGAATTTTTTAGGCAAATGTAGACCCGTAAAATATATTTTTTCCGCACATTTAGTACCATCACCTCAAGAACAGCAACCTATATTTGCTTGCCAAAACCAGTAGGAATATACATATTATGTTGACTCAAGGCTTACAGCATAAAACCAGTAGGAATCTAACACCCAGAGTGCAACATACAATAACACTAGTATCAACGCTCTAATATTGTTGGCGAGATGAGATCAAGTAAATCCAACTACGCAAAATGGACTATAACATATATTTGCGGTCAAATTAAACCATCATTTTCTTAGAAAGAATAAAATAATTAGAAACTTACATAATCCCTTCAATATTTTTATAATAGCATCGTTCAGTAACTATGTAAATTAAGTATATACTTCCTGCCTTCCTTCATTTGTACGGCGCGTCAGAAATTAAACAAAGGAGGAAATTAATTAATGCGGGTAGCTAGAGTGAACACAAGAATTAATTAATCCGTCCCACATCGAATGGCTCTAAGGTACGGGCAATGGAAAAGGGAGAATAAAAAGAGAAGCGCGTTACCGGAAAAAGCATACCTTTCTCGGCCTTTTGGCTAAGATCAAGTGTAGTATCTGTTCTTATCAGTTTAATATCTGATATGTGGGCCATCGGCTCACACGATATTAAATTAATTTCTTGAGGGGGAGAGCCCGTCACGGCAGCTTGCTGCTGGGGCTCTTGAGCGTCGCCTTGGTGTTGCACTACTACCAAGGCCCGGCGCACCCCACCCAAATCATAGTTAAATATCCTGCTATATATTTAATCTGGATTTCCAGGCAAAGAACCGATCGAGTAGTAAAAGATGTGAAAATCGGATATGCCGAAACAAACAACTTTTCTCCCACGTCGGTTAAATACAACAAAATATATATATAAAATTGGTGGAAGATTTAGCTCCATACTTACCTGGACGGGGTCAATGGGCAATCACTAAGGCTATTGGCCTAGGCTGGCGACCTCCATTGCACTTCGGAGGGGCTCCAGCCTAAGGTCGATCCAAGTGGTCGAGCCTACGTCATAATTTGTGTTAGAGGGGGCTTGCGTCCGCGCAGCCCCTGCCCCAATTCCAGTATCATCAATTTTTTCATGAATGTCTGCCTCCTCTGTAGAGAGAGAGAGGTGAAACTAATTTATTTAATTATTTCCCTTACATTTTCCATGCATGAATATGTATAGATAGGAATTTATTAAATCGAAAGTGAAAATATATATATATACTACTACATATGTGTATGTAAACAATGCGTATACTTAGAATTTAGATTTTGATGGAAAACTTTTTATTCTCATCTGAAAGTTATTTTATTATTATTTTAATAATAATATTATCCACATATGAAGTGGATAAGAGGGAGGGAAGTCACGGGACTTCCAATCCCATATATATGAGAAGGAGAGGTAAAGATAAGATCAAGTAATTCATTTCTCTCTCTCTCTTGGAAAAGATATTTCTCTCCCAATACGCAGTAAAGAAGAATTATCTGACAAAATTCTTCATCATACACAAACATATATATCATACATGTACTCAATACTTAAAGGGCACTTATATTGTGGAATACGAATCAATTCATGAATATATTAATTTCATGTAATTGAGTTCTGATAACGAGGATCACAGTAAGTATGTAGAATCCAACCGGCTCGAACTCCTTCTGCTGTAATTACGAGGTTGGTCGTTCCAATTCACTTTTATGTGATTATCCACTACAAAATACTGTTGAAATAAAGAGGAATTTAGGGGGGGGGGGGGGGGGGATTTAAAGAGGGGGGGGGGGGAGAGGGTTAAAGAGGGGTATAAAGAGGGGGGAAGACCCTCGACAAAATAGACCTCGTTTGGGTCCCCCTCGGCTCGCCCCTCTTTAACTAACGAGGGGATAGAGCCCTCGGCTACTAACGAGGGGGAAGCCCTCATCTGGTTCAAAAACCATACCCTCGTGTAGGCCCTCATTTGTTCACGAGGGGGAAGCCCTCGTCCAGTTTCTCGTGGGCAGCACCCTCGCCTCGCGTTGCTGGAGGTTGGCGAGCATGGCCGCCCTCGCCTAGGCGCGCCCTCGTCTCGCCCCTCGTCCATTCACGAGGGGGTCTGCCCTCGTCTATAATTTCCCTCGTCTCGCCCCTCGTTTGTTCACGAGGGGGATTCCCTCATTAAACCCAATTTCTTAAAAAAAAAAATCGCAGGCGCGTCAGCGGGGCGGGTGCAACCCGCGCGCGACCCGTG
Source organism: Ballota nigra (assembly GCA_947034835.1). Lineage (NCBI taxonomy): Eukaryota > Viridiplantae > Streptophyta > Magnoliopsida > Lamiales > Lamiaceae > Ballota > Ballota nigra. The sequence continues at coordinate 89,296,081 of OX344720.1, read as the reverse complement.
CCCAACAAGTTTCGAACCCGTGACCTCCCTAGCGTGGGAGACCTATTGCCCTTCTCCTTACCATTTGAGCAAGGCTTATCATTCGAAATGTTTTCTATTGTAATAGTATATATATTATTTCTTATTTTGTTTTCTTTGTTAAAACACTTAACTTCTACTTTATTTATACCTTTAATTAATTAATATTATTATAAGTTATTTTATTTACCATAACACCTTCAAAAATTAATTAAATTAATATATCATTTTAAATTACATACATTTAATAATTTCTATTATGATTACACTTTTAATTAATTATTATATATCATTACAATTATGGTAAATAACTTAAAAATGAAATTTATATTCTCACATATAAAATGAAATTAACACTTGCAAAATTATATTTTCACTTATGTATATATCTTCTTAAATATAAAAAAATTAACGCTCTTGTTCATATATATATATATATATATATATATATATATATATATATATTATTTTAATTAAAATATTTTGAATATATTATGGCTAAATTAATCAAATATTACTTATAATTAAAGCACATACACAGATTAACCTAAATAATTAATTAAAAATCTTACTAAACAAGATATATAGCTCCGGATTTCACAAACATTAATGAAAATAAACATCACAAGCATAATAAAGACGATTCACAATAATTCATACTTCAAGAAACATTCATCAAACATTCATGAAAATAGTTAATTCATACTCCAAGCAATACTCTCAAACATCAGGATCTCGGTCCCTTGCCACGGCTGGAACCTGATCCTCAGGGTGAGGGATACTCATCGGATGGAGGCGGGGGTGGTGGTCCTCCTGATCCCTGTTGTGATGCCCGCATCCACTCGGTAAACTGGTTTTGGAAGTTCTGAGTCATCTCCTCACGCAGTTGTGGTTGTCTCGCTTCCACTTGCACCAGCAATCGTCGATTCTCTATGCACGTTCTCTCACGCTCCTCTGCGAGTAGTTGGTCCACATCAATTTGGCTATAGGCTCCAATATGAGTCCCAACTGATGTCCTGCCTAGGCCGGAGACTATGCGTCTGGACTTTCCCAATTGTCCGAGCCCACAAACTTTACCATGCTTTTTCCCCACAGTCTTGATGTACATCTGAGATAACTATGGAAGACTGGGCTCAGGAGGTTGCTCGTCAGAGTCAGAGGTAGCATGCAGTTGGGAGACTCTTGCTTGTACATCAGCCTGCACATTTTTTTAGAGAATTATTTTTCTAGATATTTAAATATTCTTAAATATTCATATTATTTTAAAATGTAACAAGAATACTTAACAATGTATCAGATATAAGGCCATATGTATACTGTCCTGGACCACGGTAGTGGAAGTGCTCCACAATTTCCCAATCTGTGGCGGGGCGTCCCTTCTTCCTCTCCTATAATTTAGAACATGATGATTAAAACTTAAAATATGTATATATATTATAAAAATTTACCGAAGATGGTATCAACAAATGACTTACAATATCCAGAGCAACCTCGACGGCACCACGAGATCCACCTTTATGGGTGGAGATGCCAGTACCCGGGCCAGCAGGCTCAGATAGTCTGTTCCGTCTACATTGTGCGGATTTGGCTTTCACGTCATCTCTGTCCCAGTACGCGAGCAAGGCCTTCCACACTTTTGTATCCCACTGTTGCTTCTTACCCTTCAACTCCCATTTTCTTTTCACAGAGTTCAAAAGATCTACATATCTTTTAGCAGCCCTTTTCAGGAACAAGTGATGCACATACTGTGTTCAAGTGACAGTAGGATCTCATCTAGCCTCTTTCTGATAAACAAAGATGTTATTATGTTATACAATAATATCATTATAAATCAAATGAATATATACCTGAAATGTCTCCCAGTACTCCTGCATCCTTTCTTCGGATATGATCCTGAAGGTGAAGGCGCCCAACTCGAGAAAAATAGTTTTTTGGTCCCGTAACTTGTCTAGTGTTCAATTTTGGTCCCAAAAAAAATTAACTTTTCAATTTTGGTCCCATAACTTACTGAAGTGGGACCAAAATTGGACGATTCAATAAGTTATGGGACCAAAATTGAAAAGTTAATTTTCTTGGGACCAAAATTGGACACTAGATAAATTACGAGACCAAAATACCACTTTTATGCACCTTCTTAATTAATATTGTACTCTAGGATTATAGTCGATACAATAATGTAAAGTCCATTAATTTTGAGATTATCCGGAATATAAAAGACTATTAATGTGTTAATTCCATTTATATAAATACAAAAATTTGAAAAATATCTATAAAACATGAAAAAAAAAACCAATATTTTTCAACCAATATTTTTCAATTCCAATAATTATTATTTAAGATGAATTACAAAGCTCCCACAAAATACTAATAATGAAATTTTAATTACTAACTAAGAATTTAAATCGAGATAGAGTAAATAAAATAATAAATTAATAATTTTCATATAAATTTTGATTCACCATATCTTCGTAAAATAATTTCAAATCGCTATCGTGATCTCGTCTCCACCAATAGTATATGAATGATTATTACAATGATTATTTTAGAGTATAATATGAAAATATAAGATTGGAACAACTCTCATGCTCGTCATCAATATTTTAGAGAATGTCATTTTATCTTCCAAAATCTACATATATAATTAATTAAATAGTGTTTGATATATATATATATATACATATATATATATATATATATATATATATATATATATATATATATATATAAGGTGAGAAAAGAAAAAAATGAATGAAATACGAAAAAATAATTTTTTGTCCCTAACTTGTTTGGTGTCCAATTTTGGTCCCAAAAATTTTAACTATTCAATTTTGGTCCCGTAACTTATTAAATTGTCCAATTTTGGTCCCATTTGGGACCAAATTTGGACGATTCAATAAATTATGGGACCAAAATTGAAAAATTAATTTTTTTGGGACCAAAATTGGACACTAGACAAGTTACGGGACCAAAAAACTATTTTTCTCCGCCCAACTCCATATGTCCAACCATGATACGTCTGATCAACTTGGAGACCGGATTTGAAGGCATCAAGCTGCAAAACAAATTTGTAATACATAATTAATATTCACGGATATATATTCCTCAAAATACCTGAAAATAGTAAGTCTAACATACGTATCGTAGGCAATATACACATCTAGTCTCTGTCCGACCATTTGTGAATCCGACTGTTCTTCTGAATTCGAGTCGGTATACTGCTCAGCTTCCTCGTCATCAGTCGTGGGGATCAACGGAACTGGCACTGGTATGTGTGGTATAGGCACTGTGTTCCGCGCCCCACTAGATCGGTCTCGACCCCCGCGACCTATACTCTATCGCCGTCCCCTGCTAGAGCTACGATCGGATCGGCTCATCTGTACATAATTAAACACCGAGATATAAATGAGCAAATAATCAAAGTTTAAGTGTACACATTATAATTTATAACACCGAGATAGCAATTAATATAATAACATATTATCACATAAATGATCAATCAATCAAAGTTTAGGTGTACACATTAAATAATTTCTAACATCGAGATAGCAATGACTAAACTACTAAATCTTCATTTGAGTATGAATTATGTTCATCATCATCATCATCATCATCATCATCGTCTTCTTCCTCCTCTTCATGTTCTTCCTCTTCTTCTTGTTCTTCTTCTTCTTCAACATCATCATTCCCAATTTGAATTAGTGCACCACTGACATCTGCCAACACGATAGGATCACTGTCTATTTGCACATTATTCATTTGTGAATCAATCTCATCATCTTGGAACGGGAGCAGCTCTTGTTCATTCATTTTATCAATTTCCACTAAGGATCTCGGTTTGACTTTGCAAACCGCAAGCCATTCATGATTTTGCACCCCCGGGTATTCGCAATAGTAAAATTGAGTGGCTTGATTTGCTAATACAAAAGGATCATAACGGTCATATACTCTTCTCCGATTAACATCCACAAGTTTGTAGTTAGGATGTATTCTTGTTCCATTTGGCACGGTAGGATCATACCACTCGCACTTGAACAGAACCACCCTTTTCTCAAATCGTCCAGAGTATTCCAACTGTAATACTTCTTCAAGGATCCCATAGAAATCATTCTCATCTGAATCATAGTTTGTCCCCTTGATACAAACTCCACTGTTCACAGTCGATTTTGATTCACCATAAGTTCGTGTGTGAAATTTGTATCCATTTACGTAATACCCAGGATATGTGGTAACACAACTTACAGGACCGCTGGAGAGATCATGTATCCACCGGTTCTGAATATTGTTTACCTTAACCTATAGTTGACAAAATATTTAATCCTGATCCTGTATATATTTTATTATTTATATAATTTTATCAACTTGACTTACAACTTGTTCAAACCATAATGCAAACTGATGTTGAAGTTTATCGTCTTGTTCAGCCCTAGAGATATTCGGTTGAACACTTTGAAGTTGATGCATGAACATACTACAAGAGAGAAGATGTACAATATTATCATTATAATGATGTTTTGTAATAATTATAGATGGACGATGTTGAATATTAACTTATCAACATACGGTTGCACCTCGTTACAATTCAGTAACACATAGGTGTGAGCTGTATTTTTCTCTTCGTCTACAATATATCTTGTATTCTTCCGTCCAAGTGGTCGTCCAGGAGGTATAAAAATTGACGGAGTACCGGGTTGGGGTTCTTCGGTGCCACGACCATCGTAATTACGAGGTACATTATGACGCCTCGTCAGAACATGATCCTCAAAGTAGTGGGAACAGAAAATTGATGCTTCTTTTGTTAGATATGCATTTGCGATCGAAGCTTCAACATGAACCTTGTTACCCACACTGAGTTTTAAATTGTGAAGATACCTAACCAGAAGCATCAAAAGTGAGTATAATAACCGCTAATTGTTCAAATATTTGAAACTTGTAGATTACCTCTCAAATTGATACATTCATCTGTATTGTACAGGACCAGCCACTCGTGCTTCGTATGCAAGGTGTACAGGTAGATGCTCCATCGAATTAAAGAAGCTGGGTGGAAATATATGTTCCAACTTGCACAAGATCAGCGGAATATCTACTTCCAACCGAGTCATGTTCTCAACTGTAATCGTCGTAGAAGTCAACTCCTTGAAGAATAAACAAACTTTAGTTATAGCTTTCCACATGTTCTGTGGAAGAATTTCACGGAAAGCAATCGGGAGTAGCCTCTGCATAAATACATGACAATCATGACTCTTCAACCCAAACATTTTCAATTTTGTCCAGTCAATAGTTCGAGACAGGTTGGATACATAGTTATCAGGAAACTTTAGCTCATCTACCCATCTGCACACAACATCCTTTTGTCTCTTATCAAGTGAATAACAAGCTTTGGGGTACTTTCCTGTACGTGGACATTTCACAAGTGATGGACGACGACAATATTCATTAAGTTCATCTCTGGACTTATTCGTATCCTTTGTTTTCCCTTCCACATTCATTACAGTGTAGATTATGACGGATAAACAGTGTAGATTATTCACGTCCAGATTATGACGGATCAACAAGGTACTCCAATACGGCAAATCCCAGAAAATACTTTTCTTCTTCCAACCAGTTTCCAATCTCTTGTTGTGGGCCTCGACACCATCTTCTGTCACTTTTCGACAACCCACCCAATTGATTTCATTTAGGAGTGATTCACCTGATCGAATGGGTGGTGGTGGGTCATCCACTATCACATTCTTTCTGAATGCAGTCTTGTTTCTCCGATACGGATGGTGTCTAGGTAAAAATTTACGATGGTTATCGAACCACGACTGTTTACGGCTGAGCCTCAGAGTGAAAGCATCAGTGTATTCTCCACAGTAAGGACAAGCTGTCCGTCCAGCAGTGCTCCATCCAGACAACATTGAGTAAGCTGGAAAGTCACTGATGGTCCAAATTAGTGCAGCTCGCATCAGAAAATTTTCCTTTGTAGCAACATCGTACGTTTCCACCCCAATTTCCCAAAAATACATCAAATCACGGATCAACGGCTGTAAAAAATATCCAATTTATCCTTAGGATTTTTAGGACCAGACACTAATACCCTAAGAAATATGAATTGATCTTTCATACACAACCACGGAGGTAGATTGTACGGTGTCACTATCACTGGCCATGAAGAATATTATTTCCCAGACTGTCCGAATGGTTGAAAACCATCGGTGCTTAGGCCCAACCTTATGTTCCGAATCTCGGAAGTAAATTCAGGATACGAATTATCCAGGTGTTTCCAAGCCAATAAGTCTGCAGGGTGACGCATAACACCAGAATCATCGTTAGAGCAACTTGCATGCCATGTCATATATTTTGCAATAGCAACAAACCGATACAATCTTTGCAGTTGAGGAATGATAGGAAATTAGAACATCTCCTTGTAAGGCTTTTTTTTTTCCATTGGCCATCAACACCACGCTTACGGGGTTTAAACCGTGGATGACCACAAACCTTACAATGTTCAAGTTCACTATCATTACCCCAATATATCATACAATTTTATGCACAACAATCAATCCTCTCTACTGGAAGACTCATCCCACTCATTAGTTGTTTGCTATCAGAAAATTTCATGGGCACTAGATTTTCAGGAGGAACAATTTCCCGAATCAAGTCAACAACTTGATTATAACCCCTCTCAGACAGTCTATTTTCAGTTTTAATGTTCAACAGTCGGGTGTTGAATGACAATTGTGAGTATGTTTTGCAACCAGGATATAAATCTTGGTTTGCTGCACGAATCATGTCATAAAATTGAGCAGCATGCTCATTTGGGGGCTCCTCATTAACGGGTTCATCTTCCACATTTCCAAAATGAAGGTTAGGACCAGTTAGATATGTGATCATGTCATGGTACGAGGTAGACCCTGTAGTATCATCTACTCCGTACGAAGTCGACTAATCATAGTTTTGGTGTGGTAGATGACTCCAATTTTGTTCACCGTGTAAAATCCAATTGAGAAAATTGGGCATAAACCCATTTATATACAAATATGTTTTCACGTCAATTGGTGCTCTAAACCTTTGGTTCCTACATCTAGATTTCGAGCAGGGACACCTAATATCTCCTTCACTCATCCAATCAGGATTGCTAGTTGCGAATTGTATAAACGATTCAAGACCACTAAGAAAGTCGGGAGCTATCATTCCATTAATTGTTCTTGGACCATACATCCAATTACGACTTGAATAACTCATATTATAATCTGTTTCAAATTAAAGAATATTCAAAATTTAATAAAAAATTAATATATAAATCCACTATAATTATCCTATTGTTAATTTAATATAGTTAATCTAAATTTTCGGCAGAGTTTTATTTATTACTATCGCATTCTCCAGTTAACTAAGGTCCTATAGTGCATCCATTTCCGACTTAATTAAAATTAATCAAGTCGGAACGCACATTCTACAGCTAGCAAACAACCAACAATATTCATCAACCCCCTCCACTCCAACGTAATTAATTAATTATACTTTAAATATATATATAACTATATATACATCATTCATCAAATAAATAATTAATGTAGATAATCGAACACATGAATATTCATCACATATAAAATTAATTAAATATATCATGCAATTAAAATTAAATTTAACACAATAAATATCGATATAATTATTTCTAATTCATATAAATATAATATTATCAAATTTATAATTAATTAAATACTAATTAAATTAACAAGTTAAACACTACATAATTAGCAACTAATTAACAACTATACATATATATATACATACACATAAATATATATATATATACACATGAATTTGCATTAATTTTACAAATAATTTAATTAACAAGTTAACCGATTAAAATGAAAAATGTTACTGTAAAAATGTTCACGGGGACGAGTAGGCCAAAACCCGACCGGTGGAGTGGCGTTTCCGGCGACGGCGGCGCGGCAGGGATGGGCGTCGGCGGCGGTAGCTGGGGAGCTTGGGGGAGGGTTTCTTTTCTGCTGAAAATGGTGGGTGGCGGGTTTAAATATGTTAGAATTTATCGAGGGGGTTAAAGAGGGCAAACCCCCTCAGTAAAACTTGGAACTTACCGTGGGCGAGGGGCTAGCCCTCGGCTCGATGAACGCATGGACCGGGCGAGGGGGCCGCGCTCGCCAACTCACGAGGGGCCCCGCCCTTGCCTACTCACGATGGGCCCCGCCCTCGGCTACCACTTTTTTAAACTTCACGAGGGCCACACCCTCGTCAACTAAAGAGGGGGTCTGTGCCCTCGTGTAGGCCCTCGTCTCGTGCATATTTTAAAGCCCCTCGTCTTGGCCCTCTTTAAGGACGAGGGCTTTGTTTGCCCTCTTTAGTAGCCCTCTTTATTTGGGTCTTTTTTTTTGTAGTGATCGAATATCCAACATCATCACTCACGTTTTCCATAGAATATAGCTTTCGGGATCATTTCAATGATATTTGATGGCTTTCTTCTTTTGGTTTATATCTCGCCGCGTTGATCTTGCACGGTTTGCAATTATACTAGACAGCCTAGCCTTGTCAAGTGTGACTCTACACCTAAACCTTCAAAGGCTTTGCCGAGGCCCGTTTATGAAATTTTTGAGATAAAATACGTATTTTATGGGACCATTTCTGTAATTTTGCCATTGTGTTTCTCTCTCCCCAAAGGTTGCTCTTCTCTCCATAATTCAATGGTGTCTTTATATAGAGGAGGTAACCTAAAAACAATTAAAATCATCGAGCCAATTAAGAGACAAAATCGACATGTGGAAATTTTCAAGGATTGATTGTAGGTAACTATTAAAGTATTGATATTATGCTTTAATGCAATCTCTTTTTCCATGAAAAAAATGTGCTAAAATTAAATCCGGAGACCCTCAATTTTATGCTATTTATTCACTTTGGTTCGATCAATTTGCACTTAAATCAAAAGGTTCCAAAACAACCTGAAAATGATAGAAATATAAAATAAAAGCAAACTGGACCAAATATTATAAGTCGAGTAATTACAAGATAATAGTGAAATAAAATAAATAAGTTAATTAAAATAAACACATAAATTATAATCTAAAATCCGACTTATCACTTGTATTAGCTAGAACAAGAGTTACCCACATTTTTTAAAAGTAAGATCACAAAAAAGTGAGCAACAATGGTTATTGGTAGCCATGTATAGGTGTTAAGAAAAAAATATAAGGTAGTGTGGACGAAGATGAAAATGTAGACTCAATAAAAAGTCGCTGCAACAATTTGGCTCTATCGCCAACAATATTATTGCTCAGTACATTGTACAATGCAACTCAATGACAATCGTTTCCAAGATACAATGTTTTTGGGACTTCAAGATTGTTGTATTATAAATCGAAAGCTATCGCGAATCACAACTGAGTATCATGAGCAATTAGAATAAACACTAATGCAGAAACTATTATTATAGAATTATAATATTTTATTGGATTTTTAAGGGGCGCTTGGTTTGGATTAATGATTATTGGATAATTAGAATGATTCAATTAGTAGTGTTTTATATTATCAATACATTGTAATAAGATTGAATATGAGTTATAATTTACCTATCAATTGACCCCACATTCATTACTCCCTACATGAATGACTCCTCAATCACCTTTAATTCCCATTACCTTATAATCATTATCCATAACCAAGCGGATCTCAAAAGATATTTTTAAAGGATACGCTATCTACTTACAATCCTCTTTACTTTTACACACCATATATACTCATTTTCTTAAAACCATGCAAAAGGAAACAAGTGTGCTAAAATTTGATGGAGGAAGCTATATCTTTTAGGCCCTTATGTCTAAGGTGGAAGTTTAAAGACAATATGTTTTAATTTGTGCATGTTGGAAAAATTTAAAGGTAAATGTGGTGTGTGTAGACGAAGATGACTCAATGCAAGACACGGACTAATACGAAAGTCGAGGCACGGGTTAAACTCGCTCTCCGTAAGACGATATTGCCCCGTACCCAGGTGCAATACGGTTCCATGGCAATCGCCCCTAAGATACAACGACTTTAAAGTCTTACACACGCTGCATTACGAAATGGAAGCTATCGGCGAACGGACTCGGGTATCCGGAACTTTCTTGACATGACTCTAATGCAAGACTACTAACGTTAGTATGCAAATGCAATAGTATGAAATTAACTTTTCGAATGAATTAAACACTTATTTCGAAGTTGATCAAAATGACAAATGTGGGGGGTCTATTTATAGATTTCCAAGGGTCGTTAGGTAATAGTTGCGACTCTTCACTATAACCCTTATTCTCCAAAAGTCATAACTCTTGGAAATAATTCACTATTCACCAAAAGGTATATCTCTTACAGACATAATATTTGGAATAGTTTTTAAAGACACGACACTTCATGTCTATAAGTCACAATCCTTCACTATTACCTTTATAAATACATTCATTAATGTATTTATCCACATATTAAATGATATTAATTTCTCATTCACCCGAAAATTGGTTTTGAGAAATCGAGCCAACCAAATCCATTTACGCAAAATGAATAATTAAATTGTCACTTAATATTTAATCAAATATGGTCAAAACCATATTTTCCAACAATCCTGCAATACTCCACCCTTGGGATATAGGAATCATTAAAAGCTATTAAGCTTAACCTTACCACACGTCAGCAGGTTTTATGCACATGAAGAGGTACATGTTTGCACTTAAAGGGATTCGAGAATAGGTTGCAAAAGTTTTTCAAGTGCACATTTGAGTGCTTCATAACTTAGTTGTCTCGTTGAACCAAGTTTTTGGGATCCTCCAGTCATCATGGATGAGTTTCCGCTATGAACACCCTTTATGTGTCCCCTTACCCATAATCCTCTAAAACATCTCAATTTTAACCGGCCGGATTTTTGTTTCAATGCAATCCTAGAGGATTTTCATGACACTGCTCCCCCACATTTCCAGTGATGGTCATGGAGTTTAATTCACATATTCCTAATTTTTCAAACAAACGTAAGACGATTTTAGTGTGTTTTCGAAGATGCATGGAATAAGGGAGTTCCTATGCCGGAAGTATCAACAAGAAGATGAATGCTTGTTTTGTCACGGTTAATCAGGGAAGTTTCAAGATCTTTCATGATTTTTTAATTAAATATAAAATGTGGCATGTTTGTGATATGGATTAATCAAGTGAACTACTTTCTGGGCATTCCAAGAAATTTCCATAAATTGTTTTTCTTTGTTATGCCAAATATCATGGTGATTTCCTTGAATTCATCATTGACTTGCAAATTGCTTCCTGGAATTAATAATGCTATTAGTACAATAAGAGCATCTCATTCAGAAAATTAATTAAAATTTCTGAAACCAGAAGGAACCAAGGAAGATCATCAAACGCCCGTGTGCAGAAAATTGGGAGATAAAATTAATGCATATTTTATACCTCAAATGGTTAATTTTCTTAAGGAATACCTGCACACCATTGACTCAGCGGTCGACGGCGGATCGGCGACAAGAGGCAGCGAGCACGTGTGCTAAACCCGCGCCTCACGACGCGCGGTCGATCGCCGGTGATGGGCGGGTGCTCGGGTCGCTGACGGGCGTCATGGCGGCGGCTCCTTTGGAATTGCGGTGGCCGCGTTGTTACTGATTCCCGCGCGCCGCTACGGCGGTGGTTGATAAGGGAGGAAGAGGTGATGTCCCTTCTTTCTTCTGGTTCAAGATATTGAATCGACTCCGGCGGAGGTGTGGCGAAGGTAATTTCCCTTCTTTCTTCTCGAATGGAGGTGCCGATTCAAGTGGCAAAACCAATTCTGAAAAAAGATATGGCTGTTTGTTTTTTTTTTTTTAAAGCCATGTTCTTTATCCCTTTACGCTAATGGGGCCATCTTAAAGTTAGTGGCCATTTGATTAAACTAAAGAAGTATGGGCCATATATTTAATTTGGGCTGCTAATAAAATTCTTTGGCCAAATTTCATAAATAAGTGGCCTATGGCCATACAAAGGGGCTTGGGGCCCAATTAATTAAAATTTGGCTCTTGATAAAATTTAAATTGGACTTTGTTAATTCTTATGATTTTAATGGTCAAATTAATTATAGTGGGCCAAATAATTTTGGGTCATTTTATGGATTTTCCATAAATTTGGATCCCCTTGATATCAAATTAAATTTTGATTTGGGGTAATAGTACAAATTGTGATTTGGATTTAGTCCAAAAGATTTGATTTCGTAGAATTCGCTTGAGAAATTGCTCGCGAATAAATGGTGGCATTTAAAGCCTCATTTGAAATTGTGCTAGAGAGCACAAGTGAATTTAATTCACAAGAATTTGACTCATATAATTTAATGGAGGATTATTGAGAGTTAAATGTGACAGTGACGGCCACATTGAAAATTGAATTTAATTTGGTATTTTGACCAAGATTAAATTTTCGGGCTTGAAGTGTGACTTCAAACGTTTGGTTTTCCAATTTATTTAGAGATTGTGTCCAAATTAATATTTGGTGAAATATTAAATAGTGGAAAAGACGGACAATTCGAATGAATATGGGAGTTAAATTCTCGCCATAAATACATTCGAATGTGGGGGAAAGAGGTCTCTCCATGATATGCATTCGAAATGTGAGGTGGTTTAGCTAAGGTGTGGCATTGAAGCTAAATGGAAAACCAAGAAGCAGTGGCCAAAGAGGTTAGTGGAAAAGTTTCCACACGTGGATTTGTTCAATCTCGTTCATGAAAAAGTCACCACACAAAGAGATAAATTTGCATAAAGTGTGAGGATAAAGTGATCCTACAATTATCTCGAAGTCTGGGGGTGACTTTAAAGATTGAAGCACTGACAGTGTGCTTATCAATGTTAGTGGAACAAATCATAATTCCTGCGTGGAATTTTGTATTGAAATATCCAAATGTGTTGGAAAGATACACAAAAGTAAACTGAATATTTGACACAGACTCCCTGACCATCACTGGAAATGTGGGGGGAGCAGTGTCATGAAAATCCTCTAAAAAAAATAATGCAATAAGGATTGCATTGAAACAAAAATCCGGCCGGTTAAAATTGAGATGTTTTAGAGGATTATGGGTAAGGGGAATGAGGTTAAAACCCACACATAAAAGGGTGTTCATAGCGGAAACTCGTCCATGATGACTGGAGGATCCCAAGAAATTGGTTCAACGAGACGACTAAGTTATGAAGCACTCAAATGTGCATGTGAAAAACTTTTGCAACCTATTCTCGAATCCCTTCAAATGCAAACATGTACCTCTTCAGGTGCATAAAACCTGCTGACGTGTGGTAAGGTTAAGCTTAATATCTTTTAATGATTCATATATCCCAAGGGTGCAGTATTGCAGGTTACTCTTGATAGGAGATCACCTATATCAGCGTTGAAGTGGGGCCGCTTCAGGCTGAAAAATTCAGTACACGCTTATGAATTCAAGATATGGTCCAGGGCCAAAATGGACAACAACGTGAGAACCAAAAAGGTATTAGAGTCGTTATTGTGTGAATGTCATTGTCTTGGTTTACACAAAAAGCCGACCAGTTCAAGACATCGTGTTCACTGAGTGGCGAGTAAATCCGATGGCATCTCACTAGGGAAGGTTCAAAGCCTGAAGCTACCTATCCCGATGCAGTAATGGTTCGTCGGAACTTTCTTAGGGTGTCACATGCATTAATTTCATTCATGTGAGGGATTGTTGGAAAATATGGTTTTGACTATATTTGATTAAATATTAAGTGACAATTTAATTATCTATTTTGCGTAAATGGATTTGGTTGGTTCGATTTCTCAAAACCAATTTTCGGGTGAATGAGAAATTAATGTCATTTAATATTTGGATAAATATATTAATGAATGTATTTATAAAGGTAATAGTGAAGGATTGTGACTTATAGACATGAAGTGTCGTGTCTTTAAAAATTATTCCAAAAGTTATGTCTTTAAGAAATATACCTTTTAGTGAATAGTGAATTATTTCTAAGAGCTGTGACTTTTGGAGAATAAGGGTTATAGTGAAGAGTCGCAACTATTATCTAACGACCCTTGGAAATCTATAAATAGACCCCCAACATTTGTCATTTGATCAACTTCAAAATAAGTGTTTAATTCATTCGAAAAGTTAATTTCATACATTTGCATACAAACGTTAGTAGTCCTACATTTGAGTCATGTCAAGAAAGTTCCGGATATCCGAGTCCATTCGCCGATAGCTTCCATTTCGTAGTGCAGCGTGTGGAAGACTTTAAAGTCGTTGTATCTTGGGGGCGATTGTCATGGAACCGTATTACACCCGGGTACGGGGTAATATCGTCTTACGAAGAGCGAGTTTAACTCGTGCCTCGACTTTCGTATTAGTCCGTGTCTTGCATTGAGTCATCTTCGTCTACACACACCACATTTACCTTTAAATTTTTCCAACAGTGCAAGAGTAGGCTATGAATTTTTTAGGCAAATGTAGACCCGTAAAATATATTTTTTCCGCACATTTAGTACCATCACCTCAAGAACAGCAACCTATATTTGCTTGCCAAAACCAGTAGGAATATACATATTATGTTGACTCAAGGCTTACAGCATAAAACCAGTAGGAATCTAACACCCAGAGTGCAACATACAATAACACTAGTATCAACGCTCTAATATTGTTGGCGAGATGAGATCAAGTAAATCCAACTACGCAAAATGGACTATAACATATATTTGCGGTCAAATTAAACCATCATTTTCTTAGAAAGAATAAAATAATTAGAAACTTACATAATCCCTTCAATATTTTTATAATAGCATCGTTCAGTAACTATGTAAATTAAGTATATACTTCCTGCCTTCCTTCATTTGTACGGCGCGTCAGAAATTAAACAAAGGAGGAAATTAATTAATGCGGGTAGCTAGAGTGAACACAAGAATTAATTAATCCGTCCCACATCGAATGGCTCTAAGGTACGGGCAATGGAAAAGGGAGAATAAAAAGAGAAGCGCGTTACTGGAAAAAGCATACCTTTCTCGGCCTTTTGGCTAAGATCAAGTGTAGTATCTGTTCTTATCAGTTTAATATCTGATATGTGGGCCATCGGCTCACACGATATTAAATTAATTTCTTGAGGGGGAGAGCCCGTCACGGCAGCTTGCTGCTGGGGCTCTTGAGCGTCGCCTTGGTGTTGCACTACTACCAAGGCCCGGCGCACCCCACCCAAATCATAGTTAAATATCCTGCTATATATTTAATCTGGATTTCCAGGCAAAGAACCGATCGAGTAGTAAAAGATGTGAAAATCGGATATGCCGAAACAAACAACTTTTCTCCCACGTCGGTTAAATACAACAAAATATATATATAAAATTGGTGGAAGATTTAGCTCCATACTTACCTGGACGGGGTCAATGGGCAATCACTAAGGCTCATGGCCTAGGCTGGCGACCTCCATTGCACTTCGGAGGGTCTCCAGCCTAAGGTCGATCCAAGTGGTCGAGCCTACGTCATAATTTGTGTTAGAGGGGGCTTGCGTCCGCGCAGCCCCTGCCCCAATTCCAGTATCATCAATTTTTTCATGAATGCCTGCCTCCTCTGTAGAGAGAGAGAGAGGTGAAACTAATTCATTTAATTATTTCCCTTACATTTTCCATGCATGAATATGTATAGATAGGAATTCATTAAATCGAAAGTGAAAATATATATATATATACTACTACATATGTGTATGTAAACAATGCGTATACTTAGAATTTAGATTTTGATGGAAAACTTTTTATTCTCATCTGAAAGTTAGTTTATTATTATTTTAATAATAATATTATCCACATATGAAGTGGATAAGAGGGAGGGAAGTCACGGGACTTCCAATCCCATATATATGAGAAGGAGAGGTAAAGATAAGATCAAGTAATTCATTTTTCTCTCTCTCCTGGAAAAGATATTTCTCTCCCAATACGCAGTAAAGAAGAATTTTCTGACAGAATTCATCATACACAAACATATATATCATACATGTACTCAATACTAAAGGGCACTTATATTGTGGAATACGAATCAATTCATGAATTAATTTCATGTAATTGAGTTCTGATAACGAGGATCACAGTAAGTATGTAGAATCCAACCGGCTCGAATTCCTTCCGCTGTAATTACGAGGTTGGTCGTTCCAATTCACTTTTATGTGATTATCGAATATCCAACATCATCACTCACGTTTTCCATATATAGAATATAGCTTTCGGGATCATTTCAATGATATTTGATGGCTTTCTTCTTTTGGTTTATATCTCGCCGCGTTGATCTTGCACGGTTTGCAATTATACTAGGCAGCCTAGCCTTGTCAAGTGTGACTATACACCTAAACCTTCAAAGGCTTTGCCGAGGCCCGTTTATGAAATTTTTGAGAGAAAATACGTATTTTATTGTGATTAATGGGTTGTGCAAAACTCGACACAGGGAAGATGCAAACCTCATATCAAAGCTAAATTGTAACATAGTAAATTACTGATTGCATGAAAAGATCATTCAATGTTAGAACAAAATGCATCTCAACTAAATATTTAAACTAAATTTGACGGGCCTTCCTTAAAAGAAATAACCCTCCAAAAAAAGGCGTATGCTGCTTGAATTGCGGTGCGCACACGGTATTCTTTAGTAAAAGGCGAAAGAATAGTTCGCTTTGTGCTCGCCGCGCAGCTGCGTGATTCTTTAAGGCCTATCTCCTCTCTATTTATTCATGTTATGGCTCTAAACCTTTATTTTGTCGTCCCGATGTGGGATACGCCACTGTTTTTGGTGTTTGTTCCCAACCCAAGTAATTAATAATTATTCAACACCTTTGCTGTTTTTTGGAATTCAATTTTTAAAAAAGTGATAGAAAAAGCCTTAAAAATAAACATAAGAAGTAGAAGAATGATTCAAAAAAAAGAAAGAAATAAATAGAGGAAAATTGTTTCTTCTAAGACACTATCATATGGGTGTTTATATAATTAAGCCATTATTTTTACGGGCTAGCAAATTTTGGACACTTTCTTTATAAGCTGCTAAACTTAAGACATTATCTTTACAAAATTGCAAAACCGGGATACTATCTTCTAATTTAGGAAAATCTAGGTCAAATTTTATAAAATCCGTCGGGCCAACTGGACACATATAATCGGCCTTTTGATTCCCATTTTATGAAATTTGGCATAAATTTGCCCACCATAGAAGATAATGTCCCAATTTCGCAAGCCCATAAAGATAGCGTTCTAATTTTACAAGCTCCAAGAACAGTGTTATAATTTAGAAAACATCCATAAGATAGTGTCCTAAAAAAATAATTTTCCAATAAATAATTTTTTATTTGCACTAGTAGCCGCAAATATATATGCACATACAGATGGTCCAGGTGAATTAATCTAGTTGAAAGGTTGGTTTTGGTAGACGGCCTATTGTACTTCATATGACTCTTGACGTGCTTTCGCAGACACCAAAAAACAAATAAATCACACACACTAATGTTGTAGGGTAAGTAAGAGGTTGAACCCACAAGTAATAGTGAAATTCAATAAAATACATTGCATAAGAAAACATAACAAAGGGGGGTTTGTAATGATGATTCTATAACTACTAGAATGCAAGAAAATAAAAAGAACAATGAACAAAAAGGTTTCTTCACGGGCATCTTCCTCCTAAATAATTCTCCACTTACTTAAAAATTCACGATATTCTTGACTTTACTCGAATATTGCCCCTAGACCAGTGGTACGGTCAAACTAATCCGAAATGTTTCTTAAGTTTAATTAATCAAAAGATGCGACCCCCAATTAATATATTATAATGAATAACACCAAAACATGTATTTGAGATTCATTTCAATAAATGCATTATTGCGCCAAAACAATAGAGCAAACTAGACTATGAAAACGGGACATTCGAATCATACAACCTAAACATCGTTATCCCTAGGGTGATCTGCCCTAGATGCTTCTATTATGACAAAAAGATTACAATTACATATTATAAAATTTATATAATCTTGCTAGAAATAATTAACAAATAAATTAGGTTGGTCTAAATAAATAAATAACCATGAGTAAGTTGAGGCATGTGAATAGGGAGGCGAGCTAGGTTCCAATGCACCACCTACGGTGCCAACCTCGATGAAGAGCAAAATAATGAAAAATTGAACTGATGATATTGGCTCGATTTTTACGCTGCAAATTTGCCTTTCGATTTTAAAATTTCATAAATTTTGTCTATTTCGGTTTTACTACTAGAAAACAAAATAACCAAAATAAACTGGATTATAGTATATTAAAAATATATCATTATATTAATTCGATTTTTTTTTGCTTTTACTATGTTATCTATTTTATTTTTCATATTTACAAAGTCTAAAATTTGAATTATCTACGGATCTGTGAAGGCATGATAAGTGATTGCAACCTCGACCTTAAATTCGATATTGATAGCATATTAATTTGGTATTCATAATGTTGAACGAAATCTTTTTTTTATTAACAGTGTTGACTGTAATTTTATATTTCAATTGTAGATTTGATAGTGACGGCTTGAGAATTAAATGATAAATTTGTCAATGCAAAAAGAAAAATTAAAGAAAAATTAAATTTTTGGTTTATTGATTTGGTAAAAATACATTACAAAACAAACATAATCGTCCTAAAGCTCACCCCTAATTAGGGGGACCCACAATATATCGTCCATTAGCAGGAAATAACCATTTCAAATAAGGGCATTTTATGCTTTATATAGATTGATTGTTCGGGAATTGATTGCACCTTAAGGGTTTTGAACTTGAAATTTAGTGCAGAGTGCACTCCTAAATCTCATGCCTATACCACCAGGTTCACTTCTTGGTATTTCTGCCTTATGCAATAGCCGACCCATTGGGGGAGGTTGATTAGGCGTGAAATTGTCATGATTCGTAGCTAGAAACGCCCTAGTGTTGGTCGATTTTATTGAGTTTTTAGAGCCAAATGAGTACTAATTCTATACATTGATGAATTTGTCTCTGTGATACTCATAGGTAAATCGAGGACGAAAAACGGCGTTTGTAGGACTTTGAATCGACTCAAACGGATGCCCGGATGAGAAGATATCGAAGAAATACGATTTGTATTAGTACGTGAAAAGAAAAGTGTTAGTTGCAAGGAAGGAGGGCCCATTCGAGCACCATCACTCGAGCACCTCGCTCGAGTAACATAGGTCGAGCACTCCAAACTTACAGAGTTTTTTCCTTTCGAGGGGCACAACTCGAGCGCCTCATTCGACCTATAGAACCATTCGAGCAACGCAGCTCGAGCGCCCCGCTCGACCTCTGGAACCATTCGAGCAAAGCAGCTCGAGCGCCCCATTCGAGCTAATGAATCATTCGACCAAAGCAGGTCGAGCGCCCCGCTCGACCTGGACAGCTCGAGCGCTTCCGAGGCTTATTTTCCAGATTTTGTTTTTCGGCCTATGAGATCCCGTTTCGACCCGGTGCCTATATATACCTCTTCCAAACTCGTTGTAAACAACCACTAGACGACGAACTTTAGAAATCACTTTTAGACTTAGTTTTTAGAGAGATGAAGAGGAGAAGAAACGAGCAAGCTTTACTTACGTTTTGTTGAGGTTTTTCGTACGAATTCTTAGTTTCTTAGTTTCTTTTCATTAGCTTGATTTCTTTAAACGCTTTGAACTTCGTTTAGTTAATTAAATTTCAGTTCTCAGAATTATTTTCTTTTAAAACCCTAGTTCATGTTTCTTATTTTCTTCGTTCAATTCATTATGTTTATGTTTGTTGTTTCTTCTATTGCTTTTATGTTTGTTAAAGCCATGTCCGGCTAAAACCCTTGTATGCTTAGGGTAGGTTGAACTCGTAGAAGTAGGATGTGGGTACGTAATTAGGGTAATTCGTGACGTTAGTTTTAATTCTCTTGATTAATGAATTCTTATAATTGACCTTAACTTTACCTTTGAATTTCGTATGAAAGTGTTAGAGGGAGGACGACCGCATCACTCAATAACAATTAGTAGTCTTAACGAGAAGGTTTAGAAAGGGTTAATTCATTTACCGGTTTAGCGAAGGAGGAC
This sequence comes from Ballota nigra, assembly GCA_947034835.1. Lineage (NCBI taxonomy): Eukaryota > Viridiplantae > Streptophyta > Magnoliopsida > Lamiales > Lamiaceae > Ballota > Ballota nigra. The sequence continues at coordinate 89,276,022 of OX344720.1, read as the reverse complement.
GACCGCATCACCTTAGTTAAATTAGGGTCTCGTTAATTAAGCACAATCTATTAACTTGTTAGTAGATTAGTGAAGTCGAGTGTTAAGGTAAAGTATTAGGGTTTAGAATCTTGAGCTTTCACCGTGCATTCTTAGACTTAGGTTATTTCTTGTGTGTCACAGTTATTCTGATTATGTACCTACTCCGTTAGTATACGTAGGGATTCCTATCCTGAGCATCACCATCTCTCATTAGAACACAACCCTTAGTTAATTTGATTTCTTTAGTATTTTAGTTTACTTAGTTTAATTTAGTCTTTTAATTAATCTTTCCAAAAATCCAAAAACAATACACTCATATTAACTACGACGCGTAGATCATCAGGGATCTATTCTCATACACTTCATCCCGTGGGTTCGATAATACTTGGTCATTATACGTACTTATACTACAGTGAACCCGTCCGCTTGCGGGTAAGCGACTAGTAGAAGTTAGTTTAATCGCTTCAAGTCAATGACGCCGTTGCCGGGGAAGGCGTTGTATGCTTTTTGAATAGGACTTGTAGATAGCTTAGTAGTTGGTAGTGAGTGCTTTCTTTTCTGTTTTATTGTTATTTTTATTTATTCGGCAGTTGCATTTTGATCCTTCTGCTAGTGTGTCAGGTTTATGAAAATACGCTCACAAGGAAATACGAGCGAAGAGAGGTTACCTGCAGATCTTGAGACAATAGCTAGAAGGAACCGAGTCTTCTTGAGAAGGATGAGCGCTGCCGACTTAGGGAAAGAACCAATGGACATCACTAATGAGTTGGAAGATGCCGAGAATTAGTTTAACCAGAGGTTGAACCGGGTTGACGACACTGATGGCAACACTAGTAAGAACCAAGATCCGTTAGGGGATAGTCAGAGCCAAAACCCGGGTGCACAAAACGTTATCAATATAGCTCAGAATTTTGTCCATAATCCTTTCAACAACCCAGTATACCAACATTACCCATACCCACCATACCCTTATCCAACATACCCATATCATCCACCTCCTGTTTACAACCAACCACCTTTGTACCAACCACCTCCAGTTCAACAAGTACCAACACCACCTGTTGCTCCTCAGTCTGTGCCCCAGAACGCAAATCACAATATGGCTATTCGAGGGAGGTTTGCAGCGCAGCCACAGCGGTACTATGATGGAGTGGCATTGCCTCCTGTTGAGGCCAACAACTTCTTGATTTCACCGGGAATTCTAAAGCTGCTTACCGAGAATCAGTTCAAGGGGGTGATCGGGAAGGAGAATCCTCACACTCACCTGAGGAGTTTTCTCATGATAGCCTCAACATTCAATTATAATGGCATGTCTGAAGATGCCAAGAGGCTTAGGTTGTTCCCATTCTCATTGACGGGAATAGCCAAGGAGTGGTACGATAATACGCTCCCGCGGGGAGGTATTACCACTTGGGCCGAGCTCGAGCGTCTGTTCCTCGAGCGATTCTACCCTCCATCTAGGACGATCAAGGCTAGAATTGAGATCTCGTCCTTTCGCCAGAAGTCTGGAGAGGATTTACGCCAAGCGTGGGAGAGATACTCAAACATGTTGATTGAGTGCCCGCAGCATGGGTACAATGAGGAAGATATTATGGCATTCTTCTACAGTGGTGCCAACAAGGCGGGGCAAGACCATTTAGACGCCTGTGCGGGCGGAGTATTCCTGAATCAAGGCATAGAGAGGTGTAGAGAGATCGTGGACAACATTGTCACGAATGCCGGGGCTTGGAATGGAGATCCAGATTTTCAGAGAGTTCATCAGGTTGAAGAGGGTGAAGGAACGAGAAGGCTATTGATGGCCATGATGGAGAAGATTAACAACCTCGAGTTGGGGAAGAATTTGGTTGGAGAGCATGCAGTAGAGAATGAAAGAATAGACCAACCAAGTGGGCAGCAAGAGCTAGTCAATTACATGGGAGGTCCGTATTACAATCAGAATGGCTACCAAGGTGGAAATCAGTTTGGAAGACCTTCTTATGGTCAGCCATTTGTACCTCCAGGCCCTCAGCCGCCTCAAAATCAATGGAGGAACACACAAGGATTTCAAGGAGGCCAGCAGCCTCCTCAAAACACATGGAGGAAGAATGAGAACTTTTCATATGCTTATCCAAAGGCGGGTATTACTGTTCCTGCAGGTGTTGATCCGGGGTCTAAACCTCCTGGTGGAGAAGGCGGTGCATCAACCGAGGAGATGTTGAGAGCGATCCTTCAGAAGGTGGAGGAAGGAAGCAAGAGATTATCCTCTTTGGAGTACGATGTGAAGGAGCTGCATAAGAAAGACGATCATCGAGATCAAGAGCTCTAGAAGATGAACGTTGAGTGGACTAGAACGCAACAAGAAAACAATCGAAGGTTCACTTCCATAGAGTTCCAGATGGGCCAGATTGCAAAGTCATTGAATAGAGAGCCGGGTAAGTATCCTTCTATGCCGGAGGGGAACCATTAAGAGCATTGCAAGACGATCCAGCTTAGAAATGGAACCAATTATGAAGGTCCTCAAATGCCTGCTGATTCTGAGACGCCCCAAGTTGAGAAGGAGATTGAAAGTGAAGGGATTGAGAAGCATAAAGATGTGGATGAGTCTCATCAGAGCAAAAAACTTGAAGAGGAAGGCATTGAGAAAGTTGAGAGAGTTCCTAAGTGGAAGAAGGCAAAGGAAGCAAGGGAGAAAGTGAAAGAGACCGAGAAAGATGAATGGAGGGGTACCCAAATCTGTGATACCCGTCCTATATCCACAGCGCTTCATGAAAAAGAAGCTTGATGAAAAATTTGCAAAATTTCTTGATGTTGTTAAACAACTTCACATTTACATTCCTTTTTATGATATTTTGGAACAGATGCCGCATTATGCAAAGTTTCTGAAGGACTTGATTGCGAAAAGACGGTGAGTGGATGAGCCGAAGTTGGTGCAGCTGAACCACGAGGTGAGTGCATTAGTGCACAAGGCGCTTCCACCGAAGCTGAAGGATCCCGGGAGCTTCACGATCCTTTGTGATATTGGGAACGGGATCAAGAAAGGAGCGTTATGTGATTTAGGGGTGAGCATTAATTTGATGCCACTGTCGCTTTTCAAGAAGTTTGAAGGTGGTGAGCTTCAGCCGACAATGATGACGCTTCAACTTGCCGACCGGTCTATTACTCGACCTCAAGGTGTGGTTGAAGACATCCTAGTGAGAGTTGGAGATCACATTTTTCCAGCCGACTTTGTAGTGCTAGAGATGGAGGAAGATGAGCACGTGCCCCTGATCTTGGGAAGACCGTTCTTAGCAACGACGGGGATGGTGCTAGATGGAAAATGGGAAGATTACGTTGAAGGTTGATGATCAAGAAGTGAAGATCTCCCTATATGAAGCCATGAAGCACCCGAAGGAGGATGAGAGTTTGTATTGCATGGATGCCATTGATCCTCGTGTTGAAGACACACCTTCTATCCCTAACCCTTCTCATATTCATGATTTTGTTAGTCCTTCACTTGATTATTTAACCCATGAGCATTATGATTTTGATTATTTTGATAGGGATAAAGTGAAAAGGTTGAAGGATGAAGAGGTGAAGAAAGTGGACGTGGTCCAGTTAGAAGGGAAATGAGGAGTTAAGAAGAAAAGGTCCAAACTCAAGAAATTGTTTAGTAAGACTCCTCCAGATAAAGGTGAGAAGAAGTTGAGACCTATACCACTTGAAGTGGAGAAGGAAGCAAAGGAACTCATGATGGAGGGACAACAAGGAAAGAAATTCAAACACCACTCTTATGAGAGTGGGGGAGGTAAATTTGAGTATGATGTCCCATAAGCTCCTTTGAGCTTGGTCCGGCATGAGGACCTTAAAAATAGCGCTGAATGGGAGGCAACCCATTATTTTTTATTTGCTTTGAGTTTTTTTAGTTATTAGGGAGTTATTTTGAGTCGTATTTTTAACCTCGTACTCGAGAGTTTTATTTTGTAGGCTTGTCTCTAAAGGAGTAAAGGTATCATGGAGTTATTCAGGGTGAAGGAACCAACTTGAGACAAGGGAGTGTGCAAAGCTATTGAGAGAAACTGAATTGTTTGGTTGAGGTAACCCACAACCCCAAACTTAGACCTCTAGCAAGGTCGAAGTTTGGGGGGTGGAGTTTTTTTATTTGTTTTATGATTACATTGCACATGCATGCACGCCCTTATCTTTGAGTTGAGTTTGATTGATTATTGGTTTATTGAGATACTCCTTGGGGTGATTTTGATTTGACTCGCTATTGCATATTTCATGCCTATCAACTATCTTATGCTTGTTGATTGCTATCTTTGAGTATGACTTGATGAGTAGGTTGAATTGTGAAGGTTGAGTTAGAAGTTTTATTGTGTGTGTTTGAGTTAGAGTTGATTTGAGAGAGAACCCGTATGCTTACAAATTTTCCTTCTGAGTATTTGTTTGATGATTGTGAGAATGCACTAGACTAGCATGGATGTGAAAGTCGTGAGATTTGAGCCTTATGAGATTTTGATGCATGAATTAATCTCTTCGTTTGTGAGTGGATCGTCACCTTAGAGGATGCTAGAACTTGCATGTGCTCTTGCTTCTTGATTGTGTCTAGTTTGATATGCCGAATAGGATCTTAGGCCATCTTTGATGTAATTGAGTCACTTAGCCAAAATTTTCCTTACCAATGACATTGAATCCCTTGTTAGCCCCTTTGAGCCGAAAGCCTATTTTATTTGCTAGCACATATGAACACTATTCCGATTCCTAAGCCTTTTTGTCCCAAGTTGATTGGAGAATAGGAAAGTGTGAATGTGAAGGGAGTTAATTGAGTTGAAAAAGGAAAAGGTTGTTTGTTGAGTGAATATGAGAAGAAGGAGTGATGAGAATTGAGTTGTGGGAAAAAGAGAAAAAATTGAGAATGAGCAAAAGAAAAAAAAAAGCTCATGTGTTTGTGCGAAAAAAAAAGTGAAGTGATTGAAAAAAAAGTGAAAAGAGTGAGAAAGGAAAAAATTGAAGTGTCGAGAAAAGTGGAATTGAAAGAGTGTTGATTGAAAATGTTTGAAGTATTCTGTTCCTAATCTCGAAGTGCAAAAGTTTGATTTTCTATTCTTCATTCACGTTAGTCACTTTACCCTATATTGTTATCCCACCTGTCCAAAGAGCCTACATTACAACCTTGAGAAAAGTCCTTTTTGATTCGACATTGATTTCTAGAGTATGGTCGGAGTTGAGAGTGCTTACAAGCCTATGGCTGCCAATTTGTGTGATTGATTGTTTGAGTGAGTCCCTTGATCATTGATATACACTTGTGAGGGAGCGAAACACATCGTTGAGTGCACATCCATGCTTGATCTTGGTGTTTCTTGTTATTGTTGCATGAGTATGATAAAGAAAGTGAGTGAGTATACGGGTGATTGACTTTTGAAGCTCGAGTTCATTAGCTTGCATGATTGATTCTTTGACTCATCCCTAACAATTTCACTTGACTTATTATTTCATTGCTTGAGGACAAGCAATATGGTAAGTTTGGGGAGGTTGATTAGGCGTGAAATTGTCATGATTCGTAGCTAGAAACGCCCTAGTTTTGGTCGATTTTATTGAGTTTTTAGAGCCAAATGAGTACTATTTCTATACATTGATGAATTTGTCTCTATGATACTCATAGGTGAATCGAGGACGAAAAGCGGAGTTCATAGGACTTTGAATCGACTCAAACGGATGCCCGGATGAGACGATATCGAAGAAATACGATTTGTATTAGTACGTGAAAAGAAAAGTGTTAGTTGCAAGGAAGGAGGGCCCATTCGAGCACCATCACTCGAGCACCTCGCTCGAGTAACATAGGTCGAGCACTCCAAACTTACAGAGTTTTTTCCTCTCGAGGGGCACAGCTCGAGCGCCTCATTCGACCTATAGAACCATTCGAGCAACGCAGCTCGAGCGCCCCGCTCGACCTCTGGAACCATTCGAGCAAAGCAGCTCGAGTGCCCCATTCGAGCTAATGAATCATTCGACCAAAGCAGGTCGAGCGCCCCGCTCGACCTGGACAGCTCGAGCGCTTCCGAGGCTTATTTTCCAGATTTTGTTTTTCGGCCTATGAGATCCCGTTTCGACCCGGTGCCTATATATACCTCTTCCAAACTCGTTGTAAACAACCACTAGACGACGAACTTTAGAAATCACTTTTAGACTTAGTTTTTAGAGAGAGGAAGAGGAGAAGAAACGAGCAAGCTTTACTTACGTTTTGTTGAGGTTTTTCGTACGAATTCTTAGTTTCTTAGTTTCTTAGTTTCTTTTCATTAGCTTGATTTCTTTAAACGCTTTGAACTTCGTTTAGTTAATTAAATTTTAGTTCTCAGAATTATTTTCTTTTAAAACCCTAGTTCATGTTTCTTATTTTCTTCGTTCAATTCATTATGTTTATGTTTGTTGTTTCTTCTATTGCTTTTATGTTTGTTAAAGTCATGTTCGGCTAAAACCCTTGTATGCTTAGGGTAGGATGAACTCGTAGAAGTAGGATGTGGGTACGTAATTAGGGTAATTCGTGACTTTAGTTTTAATTCTCTTGATTAATGAATTCTTATAATTGACCTTAACTTTACCTTTGAATTTCGTATGAAAGTGTTAGAGAGAGGACGACCGCATCACTCAATAACAATTAGTAGTTTAACGAGAAGGTTTAGAAAGGGTTAATTCATTTATCGGTTTAGCGAAGGAGGACGACCGCATCACCTTAGTTAAATTAGGGTCTCATTAATTAAGCACAATCTATTAACTTGTTAGTAGATTAGTGAAGTCGAGTGTTAGGGTAAAGTATTAGGGTTTAGAATCTTGAGCTTTCACCGTGCATTCTTAGACTTAGGTTATTTTTTGTGTGTCACAGTTATTCTGATTAAGGAAAAGGGTCAAATAAGCCCTCCAACTTTCCATTGAGGATCAAATAGGACCCTAAACTATTTTTTGATACACTTAAGCCCTTTTACTTTACAAAGAGGATCAAATAGGCCCTTCATTTCAAAAAAATCTAACAATCAAGCACTTCTGTTAAATTAAAAATTAACATTGTTATCTTCATCTTCCCCCTCCCACCCCACCGACCCCACCCCCAATAAAATATTTACAAAGCAAATGTTTTGGTTTTCTACAAAGAAATATTTTTAGTTATTACATTTCTCCTTCCATTGCTGGAGGTGCCCAAGCGACCCCATACATGATGGAAAATTTATATACACATTGGATCACAAACCCGACTAACAACACCAAATTCTATATTCCTCCAAAATCGCCAAAATAAATGGCACCAGAGATCAGATCCATGGGCGTCGGGCAAAGACGGTGTTGTTCCGCCGTCGTCTGCACTCTCAACAATGCGATTATCGCTTGGATGCACCGGTGCGATTGATGGAACTGCTCCGAATGAGACTGTAGGAGATGAAAACGAGTTGTGGAAGTCGGAGCAATTGGAGACAACATATGAATCAATACGGAGGAAGCAAATATGTTCCGGTTAGATGCGAAGAATTATTACAAATAATATACTGACAATTGAATTATTGCAAATATTTTCGATGGATAAGAACTGAGAAATATTTAGTTGCAATTTATTGAGGTTGGGTCCAGTAATGGGAACTGATAAATGTTCAGTTTGCAGGTTGGGGTGCGGGGTTGAAAGAAGTAGGGATAACGGTGTTAAATTTAATTAGACATAAATGTTTGGGTGTTTAATTTTTTGAAGGTGAGAAGCCTATTTGATCTCATTTGTAAAGTAAAAGGGTTTGGCTGTATCAAAATATAGTTGAGGGGCAAATTTGATCCCTGGTGTAAAATTGAAGGGCTTATTTGACCCTTTTCCCTTCTGATTATGTACCTGCTCCGTTAGTATACGTAGGGATTCCTATCCTGAGCATCATCATCTCTCATTAGAACACAACCCTTAGTTAATTTGATTTCTTTAGTATTTTAGTTTACTTAGTTTAATTTAGTCTTTTAATTAATCTTTCCAAAAATCCAAAAACAATACACTCATATTAACTACAACGCGTAGATCTTCAGGGATCTATTCGCATACACTCCATCCCGTGGGTTCGATAATACTTGGTCATTATACGTACTTATACTACAGTGAACCCGTCCGCTTGCGGGTAAGCGACTAGTAGAAGTTAGTTTAATCGCTTCAAGTCAGAGGTATTGGAGGAAAATTTGTCATTGCCTCTTCAATTGCCTCCCCATTAGGAGCGCTCTCATACAGACAAAAATAATTTCTGAATTGGACCGCAAAAATTGCTGAATTCATGGCCCTTTCTATTTTTGCCAGACATATTTTGGTAACTGCGCTCCGTTTACATTTTATTCATAACTTGAACTCTCGAACTCTGATTAATTTATTCTTTTTTTGTTGCGATCCGCTTTTGAAGATGCTTCACATGATCATCATCAAAAGGTTCTAAAATGACCTATCTTAAAATTAAAAATAAAATATCAAAGTATATAAAGACTAAAATAATTATGAGTGAAAATATAAAAGAAAAGTTAAATATTGATAAAAAAAAATCAATTTAAGCACATAATTCAGGCACAAAATCTCACTTATCAACACTTGACTAGTTGGCCTGCAGTTATTGCAGAGAGCAGGTAGAACTCTCCAACGAAAACAGAGTCAGAACCTCCTTTCTGTCTCTCTTTATTCAGAGTAAGTTGAGGCATGCTGACTAGGAGGCGAGCTAGGTTCCACTACACCGCCTACGGTGCCAAATGGCTTTGTATAGCAAAATACTGAAAAACTGAATTAATGATTTAGTCTTGGTTTTTATGTTGGAAATTCGGCTTTGATTTTAAAATTTCATAAATATAGTATATTTCGATTTTACCACTAGAAAACAAAATAACCCAAATAAACTGGATTATAGTATATTAAAAATATTTAAAAAAATATATAAAATATCATAATATGAATTTTTATTTTTTTTGCTTATACTAAGTTATCTATTTTATTTGTTCATATTTACAAAGTCTAGCATTTGAATATTCTACGGATTAATGAAGGCATAATAAGTGATTGCAATCCTCGACCTGAAATTCGGTATTTATAGCATATTAATTTAGTTTTCATAATGTTGAATGAAATATTTTTTTTATTAATAGTGTTGACTGCAATTTTATATTTAAATTATAGATTTGTTAGTGACGACTTGAGAATTAGGTGGTGAATTTGTCAATGCCATGAACTTGGTTAAAGAAAAATAAAAAATTTGGTTTATTGGTTTGGTTAAAATACATTATAAAACCAACATAACCGTCCTAATGCTCACCCTTAATGCGGAGGATCCACAACCCATCATCCACTAACAGGAATACCCATTTCTAATAAGCGCATTTTATGCATTTTATGGATTGATCGTTCAAGAATAGATAGCACCTTAGTGGATTTAAACTTGAAATTTCGTGAAGAGCATACTCCTAAATCTCATGCTATAACACCAGGTCATGAACTCCTTGGTATTTCTGGCTTAAGCAATAGTTGGCCCATTGGGGTAGATATTGGAGGCAAATTTGTCCTTGCCTCTTCAATTGCCTCCCCATTGGGAGTGCACTCATACGGGCCGACATAGTTATTAAATTGGGCCCCAGAAATGGCTGAATTCATGGGTCTTTTTATTTTTGCAAAATAAATTTTGGCAATTGCACAACATTTTTGTTCTATACATAACTTAAGCTCTCGAAATTTGATTAACTTTTTCTTTTTTTGTTGAGATCCTCTTTTGGAGATGCTTCACATGATCATTACCAAAAGATTCTAAATTTTTTTGTATTAAATTTAAAAATAAAATATCAAGTTATATGAAGACTAAAATAATTATGAGTGGAAATATAAAAGTATAATTAAATATTGATAGAAAAATAATCAATTTAAGCACATAAATCAGGCACAAAATCTCAGTTGTAACCTCTTGACTAGTTGGCCTGCAGTTATTGTAGAGAGCAGGTAGAGCACTCTAAATAAAATAAACCGGGACCACTTTACTATCTCCCTTTACTCCCAGTAAGTTGAGGCATGCGGACTGGGAGTCGAGCTATGTTCCACTGCACCGCCTACGATGCCAACCTCGATGAAGAGCAAAATAATAAAAAAATTGAACTGATGATATTGGCTCAACTTTTACGCTGGAAATTCGGCTTTCGATTTTAAAATTTCATAAATTTAGTCTATTTCGGTTTTACTGCTAGAAAAAAAAAACCCAAATAAACTGGATTATAGTACATGTTGATGTTAGGTCAATGTTGTCAATAATGTTACAATATTTTCCACAACATCAGAACTCACCCTTTCTTCTAACACTAACTCCATTTGTTTCAATGTTGTCTTTAATGTCTAAACATGCAGAATGACAACATGGAAGTTACTAGGTCAGGTGGTTGCAGTTTAGAGTGAGTTATTTAAAGATACAACATGGGTGGTTATCGAACTCGTGGAGCTTTAGTGTTGGACGGTTTTTACATCGTGGGAAATCATGATTTTTATGTGTTCACATGCAAGGATCAAAGTCTATAAAAACCATACGCATTGGACACAAACAAGTGAAGAAATCGAGATACCTGTTTATCTATAGCAAGTGTAGTTGTTTCGGTTTTCTCCTAATTTGTAATTCTAAGAATATTTTTGTTAGACCTTTCTAAGGTTATTTTACACGATTAGAGTTCTAGGATTTTAATTGTATACCTAGGGTATATGATCTTGACGTAAAATCTTACAGTAGGATTTTACTTTGTCTTTGTATCACTACTTCGTTATAGTGAAGTTGTAATACCCCGTCCCGTTTTATACCTTTTATTTTCCTATAAAACCTTATTTTATATTATTATCATGTTTCTTTTTATTTTTATTATTTTTGTGTGCTACTGTGTGATTTAAATTTATACCCTATTACAAATTCCCAAATTCGAAAAAAAAAAATAAAATATTTTAAACGGATAAGGGACTACGAGAAATTAAATAATCAAATTTAAATTAAGAATTTCGATCCGTATATTTTATTGATAAAATTATACTAATATAATTCAAATGCAATAAAATATTATTGGAATTTTAAAATTGTATTAATTCTCAAATTGGTATTATTGGATGAATGAATTTGTTTGGTTCCTCTTGCCAGTTCGAATTAGAGACTAAAAGGAAAACTTTATTTTCTTTAAAATTTTAGTTCCAGTTTATTTGGGAAAAAGACTAATATTGTTGGTTTTAAAAAGTTTTATTTTGTCGTATTAGTTGAAATGAGAAAAGAGAACAAAAAGGAATATATGTTTATGTCCAATTTTTGTAACAAATGGAAAAGATAAATTTTGTGAAATAGTATTATTCTTTTGTTTTAAAAGTATCACTAATCAATTTTAAAAGTATTACTAATAATAAAGAAAAATATATTTTATATTATTTTTAGTATTTATTATATAAAATGCTTTAAGCAAAATAATTAATGAAAAGGGAGTTTTATTTATAAAATATAAATTATATTCAAGTTTTCTTTTAAAATAAGAAATGGAGATTTTAGAAAGTAAAATATTAAATTGGGACTTTTATTATATCACTTTTATTTAAATAAATTTATCTTTCTTTTAATAACTTTTTGAGAAAAATATTATATGGATATACTTTTAAATTATTAAAAACTTTTAGTTACAAAAGTCTAAGAATGTTAAAAGACCGTTTTATAGAAGTCGGAATAGTATTACAACAAAGAAATTAGTGAGTACACCCACCAACCCAAATAGTGTACTTACCCTTTGAAGAGTTGGTCTATTCGATAGGTCGATAAGATAACAACTCTCTCGTTTATGTAACACAAGCTTCCAAACCTTCTTCGACAATCCAAAGTCTTTTATTAATCAAATGATTTCGTACTAGGACTCGGTGTTAAACGGGATACGCACGAGGAGTCTGTTAACGTATCACTCTCGGGACATCTCTACAATGCGAGTTATCTTCCAAAAGAATTCAAAGACAGTTGTAACTTATCTATAAAGTTAAGAGGTGGGTGATTGATCTGCTAATAATAATGTTGTGCTGGTATACTCTGAACTCGACCTAATCAATCTAAAACAACTTATCAAACGTAAATGTATACATATTATATAAGTGTGTGAATCGTATGATACAATTATGTATATGCCTTATATGGATTACTGGTGTTTATTTGATTATACGAATTGATGACGATTGCATGATATAAGAAAAAAAAATTAGCATGAATTCCTCCCTACAATTTGAAATGTCAGTTTTTATGAGAAAAAGGAAAACTAATGATTAATAATAAATTCGGCCTCCGGGTGAGCACTCATTAGAGTTCCGGACGAGGTGGTCATTAATAATAAATTCAGCCTCCGGGTGAGCACTCATTAAAGTTCCGGACGAGGTGGTCATTAATAATAAATTCGGATGGTCATTAATAATAAATTCGGCCTCCGGGTGAGTACTCATTAGAGTTCCGGATGAGTGGTCATTAATTAATTAAATAGAACTCAATAGGAGCAAAAAATTGAGAGAGATTTACTATATGTGAAAAATAATTTTGGCAGATTGGGCCGATACTTGAAATGATTTTGAGCTTTGCCCCTTACTGTGAATCGACTTGTGATATTTCAATTATATGAAGTGAAACCTGTTGTGCCCAACTGATTATTATGTGAACTTGTTATTTATATGATATACGATGTTCATATTATTATGTCAACTGCTTGAATAAATTAAATACTTTATCAATGAGTATAATTTAATATATTTCGGATTTACCAATACCATGACATTGCAAATCACCCATAAGTGAGAATTCAAATCTCACACCCCTTTTTTAAACCCTTGCAGATTATGATTTCGTGGAGCAAGGACAGTAATAGAGACGACACGGAGTTCCCCACTTAAATAAAATGTTGCTTTTGATATTAAGCTTTATATATGTGTGTGAGATATGTTATAAAAATTATTATACTCATTTCTTCCACTGCATAAAAACTCATCTTTCTTTTCTTATCCATTTTTATATAAAAAAATTTATAGTTCGGATTTTAGTCACAAGTGGCACCTCGAATCTGCGATATTTAATGTGTTTCGAATTCGTGGCATTATAGAAATTTTGCCATGAGGCATCATAGATTAGTCTATAATCTATGAAAAAGTTTTTATATCTCGTTTGCAAATTTATATTTTGTTTTCAAAAGTCTTCCGCAGTGTATGTTGTATTTTATGTTTCAAAACATTCGACAACATTCTGGAAAAATGCCCGCGCACACCCTTCAATTGGTATAAGAGCCATAACTAAATTTCATTTACAATGGAATATCCACTTACCCCCGCTCTTAAACCACCGATTTTAGATGGTTCGAATTATGCATATTGGAAACTAAAGATGCGGATGTACATCAAATCCCTTGATGAACGACCATGGAGGAGTGTACTATCTGAATGGACTCAACCCAGAACTCCAGTTGATGAGGATAATGAAGCACAGATCAAGCGTGAACTTGATTGGACGAATGATGAAGTAACTGTGGCCAATTACAATTCGAAAGCCTTGAATGCAATATTTACATCAGTTGATGTATCTATGTTCAAACTAATTTCAAATTGTATCTCTACAATAGATGCTTGAGACCGATTGCAAGAGCAATGCAAAAGAGTGTTCGTAGGACAAAGCTACGGATGCTGGGTACAAAATTCGAAAATCTCAAGATGAAAGAGGATGAAACCATCTTTGCCTACAACGAGAGACTTTCTGAGATTGCCAATGAATCTCACTCTCTAGAAGATCCAATTTCGAATACCAGGTTAGTACATAAATTCCTAAGAATTGTCCCAAAATGGTTTGATGCTAAAATATGTGCTATAGAAGAGGCTAAGGATACTGATACTATGAGTCAAAATAAATTGATAAGTATTCTAAAAACCTAAGAAATGAATCTTGATCAAAAGAATGATTCATCTGCTAAAAATGTGTCAGGTTTCATAGGTGAAACTTCTTCTAACAATGAAAAGTCTTCGTTTGTAACTGAAGTTGATTCTGATTCTGATTGTGTGGATTTATGTGATGACAATTCTGAGGACATTGCTTTCTTCACCAAATAAGTTAAAGGGCTAATAGGTTAAAGGGCAATATCCAACCAAAAGTAGAAATCAATAATAATCAACAAATGCATGAAAGAAGAAATAGATTTAATCAAAATAGAAGAACATGTAGTAGCAGTAGCAAACCCAGGTATGATCCAGAGTATAGTAAGTCAGTGAGATGCGATGCATGTACTAATTTTGGTCATTATGCGAATGAATGTGCCAACACTATGCTAAGAAAGAAACTGAACTTTAATGCTACTTTGAGTGATGAATCAGAAGATGAAAATGAGTCTGAGAAAAATGAAGAATGTGCTTTCTCTGCAAGATTTGAGTATGATGATACTTTTGATGATCATCTGGATGACTATTATTCAGATGTTGATAAAAATGTTCCATCATTCGATACAACATCTGGTTATAACAGTCCAGATGTGAGCTGTTTTATGAGTTTATTTGTGGAGATAGGTACTTTCTCATTAGTGGAAACAGGTTGATTCTTGTGTCAAGAGTACATCAAGGAGATTGAGTCACAAGCAATGATGCTTAAGTCAATGACTTTAGAGAATTCTGAATTGAGAGACTCTTTAACTAAACTTGAAGTAATCATTACAAGGAAGGATATGGAAGTTGAAAAGCCGAAGGAAGAGCTGAAAGGTCCAATATTGAACTTCAAGAAATTTACAAAAGACACTGAAATTCAGGACAAGGCCTTGGTACTTGGTAATTCTGGTAGAAAAGGTCTTGGGTATGTTGATACTTCTGAGAAATCTAAGACAAGTAATGATCCTGTGAAGTTTGTAAAATCAGGAGGAGATTTTGTAGTTATCACTCCTGGCTCTACAAATAAATCTAATAAGGATTTTCTATGTCATTACTGTCATAAAAAGAGTCATATGAGACCATACTGCTGGAAATTAAAAAGAGATAAGCTTGTAGTGTCGCCAAGTTTGTCACCTCATTTAAAAGAACATTTATAAAAAAACTACTTGGTTCAGTAAGTCTAAAAGTTGTAATGTTGTTTATACTTCATTAAAAGCTCATGCACCCGGTTCATGATATTTTGATAGTGGTTGTTCTAGACATATACCTGACAATATTGATTATTTGACTGATTATAGATTACATACTAATGGTTATGTGATTTTAGGAGGTGATTCTCGTAGTGCAGTCATTGGTAAAGGTACATTAAATGTTCCAGGATTTTCTAAACTGACTAATGTGTTGCATGTTGATGGCTTAATTGTAAATTTGATATGTATAAGGCAGTTGTGTGATGATGGCTTGCATGTGGACTTTGATAAGGATACATGCTATGTGAAAAATGAAAAAGGTGAATGTCTTATGATTGGTCATAGATCTGTGGATAATTGTTATGTAATTGATACCCTCAAAACCTGTAACAATGTGAAAACCGATGAAAGTTTTTTGTGGCATAAAAAACTTGGCCATACACATTACCATAATATTTTGAAATTGATTAGAACAGGAGCTGTAAATGGTCTTCCTAAATTACAGCTGACCAAGTCTAAAGTATGTGGTTGTAAGCAAGTTAGAGTCTCACACAAAATGCTGTCACATTGTTCTACACAAAAATATTTTGAACTTCTTCATATGGATCTCATGGGTCCAATGGAAACTGAGAGTATATGTGGAAAAGAATATTCTTTTGTTTTGGTTGATGACTATTCTAGGTACACTTGGATTGAGTTTCTCAAAGAAAAATCTGAAACTTTTTATGTTTTCAAGAATCTTTAAAAAAATTTAAAAATGTTTTCAATTCCAAGATCAAGAAGATTATAATGCAAGAATTTTCCTCACCAAAAACACCACAGCAGAATGGTATTGCAGAAAGGAAAAATATGACTTTACAAGAAATGGCTAGGGTCATGCTTGTGTCAAAATATCTTTCAAAAAGATTTTGGGCTGAAACTTTGAACACTGCATGTCACATTTCAAACAGAGTCTACCTAAGGTCAGGTACTATAAAAACTTCATATGAAATTCTGCATAACAAAAAACCAAACGTGAAATATTTCCATATGTTTGATTGTGTTTGTTATATCTTGAATGATAGAGAACAACTGCACAAGTTTGATTCGAAAAGTGATATTCTTTTTAGGCTATTCAAAGAATAGCAAAGCATATAGAATCTATAATTTAAGGACTGATACTGTACAAGAATATGTTAATATGGTATTTGATGATAATGCAAGTCTTGCAGGGCCAACTATTGAAGATGGTGTTTCTGGACTTATTGATATATCAGATTCTGGTCAGAATAAGGATGTTGTTCAAAATGTTTCATCATCTAGAACAACATTACCTGAAAAACCAATCTTCTGGAAATTCACTCGAGTTTAACAAAGTTCCATCTTCCAGGATTATTAAGTATCACCCTGCCGATCAGATCATTGGTGAAAAAATACTTTGGAGTACAGACAAGAAGAAGGATGAGTATAGTAAGTAATTTGGTAAGAACGATTTGCATATCTTCTGTCTGCAACAAGGTAAGTCATGAATGTTATCATTCTTTAATTGAGCCAAAAAAATGTAATTGAAACTTTAAAATATGAGAACTGGATTAATGCTATGCATGAAGAGTTAAATCAGTTTGAAAGAAATAATGTTTGGACTTTAGTTCCTAGGCCTGAACATACAAATGTTATAGGAACTAAATGGATTTTCAAAAATAAAACTGATGAATCTAGTAACATTGTGAGAAATAAAACTAGGTTAGTTGCTCAAGGTTACACTCAGGTAGAAGGTATAGATTACAATGAAACTTTTTCTCCATTTACAAGAATTGAATCAATTAGACTGTTACTTGCTATTGCATATTTTCTGGACATTAAGTTGCATCAAATGGATGTAAAAGTTGCATTTTTAAATGGTATTTTAATTGAAGAAGCCTATGTTGAACAACCAAATGGATTTGAAAATCCTGACTTTCCAAACCATGAGTACAAACTGATTAAGACTTTATACGGTCTTAAACAAGCTCCTAGAGCATGGTATGGAAGGTTGACTAATTTTCTGGTTGATTTTGGTTTCATTAGAGGTGAAGCTGACAGGACCTTACTCATTAAACAAACTGATAATCACATTATGATAGCCCAAATCTATGTTGATGATATTGTGTTTGGTTCTACTTGTGATAAAATGATTGAAGTGTTTGTAAAAGAAATGATTGCGGCTTTTGAAATGTCAATGGTTGGGGACTTAAATTTCTTCTTTGGTCTTCAGATTAAGCAAGATAAAGATGATGTTTTCTTTTCACAAAGTAAATATCCAAAAAATCTTGTTAAGAGGTTTGGACTTGAAACTGCTAAAATAATGAGAACTCCTATGGGTTTAACACAGAAGTTGTGTAAGGATGATGTTGGACAAAGTGTTGATCCAATATTATATAGATCAATTATAGACAATTTACTATATTTAACCTCCTGTAGACCATATATTATGTTCAGTGTGTGTTTGTGTGCTAGATATCAGGCCAATCCTAAAGAATCTCACATGAATGTTGTAAAAAGAATTATCAAATACGTGGCAGGCACATGTGATCTAGGAATCTGGTATGGTAAGGACACTAACTGTACATTAATTAGCTATAGTGATGCAAATTGGGCAAGAGACAGTGATGATAGAAAGAGTACAAGTGGAGAATGTTTCTATATGGGAAACAATCTCATCTCATGGCACAGTAGGAAGCAAAACCGTGTTTCACAATCCACTGATTAGTCTAAATATATTGCAGCAGGGAGTTGTTGTACTCAATTACTATGCCTTAAGAAAATGTTTGATGTTTATGGTCTGAATAGTGATATACTGACTATATATTGTGATAATACTAGTGCAATCAATATATCAAAAAAACTTGTACAACATTCTTTAACTAAGCACATAAGTATTAGACATCAATTTATTAGGGATCTTATTGAAAAAGAAATTGTGAAATTAGAATATATCTCCACTGAAAAACAACTTGCTGATATATTCACAAAAGCTCTTGATTATGAGAGGTTTCTTCACTTAGGAAATCTCTTGGTTTATACTCTCACTGAATAAATGATTACTGTGTTGTGAAAATACCTCGGCATTTGACACAACATCAAAAAATGCTCAGTAAATTTTTCTAAGTATTGGTTCTATTTTATTTTTTGATTGTCTATACTTAATAATGGCCATTTGAATTTGAAAAAGTCTTTATTTTTTAGGTCACATATCATTGCATGCTAAAGTTTAAAAAATTACAATAAGATAATTTAATCACTGAGTAACTATGGGGCACGGAGCGCGCTACTACGATGTACTCTTCTCAAAAGGTAATTAAATATGTATCAATTTGTTTATAAATCCACTGAGTAACTATGAGGCACGGAGTTCGCAGCTACGATCTTCTCTTTTCAAAAGGTGGATCAATGTGAAATCTTGTGATAAAATTGTTTAAATTGATAATTCAATCCAATGTTAATTGTGTTATTGAAATATTGAGATATGTGTTCCAACAAAAATGACAACATACTGAGAATTCGAATTACTTATTAATTTGTATGGATTAATGAATTTTTTTGAATAGGATAAATATTAAGAGAATATATGGAGAATATTCTGCAGTATTTGTTTAAATTCAGTTTTTAGCATAAAATTGTGGGTAATTATTTAATCTCTTTTTCATAGAATTATCACAAACGCACGCACACACGTTCAAAATCAGTTTTGTGGAGGTTCTAAAAAAACACCACATAATGCAAGACACAAAGTGGAGCATATGTGATAACTTATTTATTTCTTTCTATATAAGATTTCTTGATTCAGTGTTAATCTTCATTACTTATAAGCTTGGTTAGAGTATTGCTATACAAATTTCAGAAGGTTTTAGTGATATAGTATTTAAAGTGTTACTCATAACAATAGTTAGTATTATGCTCCTCGACCTATAAGGTGTTTATGTTATTAGAATTTTGAATATTTTTATTCATTATTTTGAATCTAAATTACGGGCTTTATTGTAGGCTAAAATGACTTCTCAGGGAGACGTTCCATCTTCTCCACATTAGAATTCCCCCAAACATCCAACTTCTTCCTCTGCTTCTGAAAACCCTATTAACATTCTAGCATCAATGGCAACAAGAACTGATTCCCAGAATATTTTGACTAATATTGGTGCCTCTTCGCCAACATCTCCTTCTATTACTATCATTTCTATCGAGGTACATATTCCTCAAGCCATTGATCCTTCCTCTTCAATTTCTGTTTCAGAATCGACTCCAAACCCTACTGAAAAATCCTCTCCAGTGAAGGATACAACTGATATTCATTCATCCTCAGTTCAACCCTCTACTGATTTGATCATTTTTCTTGATCCTACTCCTATCACTATAAGCTTCAATTTAGGAACTCCTTTCGAGCAAATTGTTGCTTCCTACCAAGATCTTAGGCTTGAAACAAAATACCCTAAAATCTTACTTGGGGAAGAATAGGTTGATCTTACTGAACTTGAAAGGATGTGCAATCCTCATCAAGAGACTCAAGAGGCTAATGATAAAAAAGTTGAACCACAAGAACCTGTTGTGAGCATTCAACAAGGAACATTGAATGAAACTGAAGGACTCTGAGAAAGAATCAGAAATGCATGGAGAAAGAGAAAAGGCAGTCCCTCAAAGAAAGGAGGAAAAAGAAGAAGATCCTATAGAAATATGGGAAATAAAGTTGATTATGCAGAAACAAAGAAGAAAGGAAAGAAGGAAGATCCATCAAAACCCATCTTAATTGATGAAAGCTCAGAGGAAACTGCTACTGGTCCTGAGGTTCCTGAAACTGAAGAAGTGTAATCTGAACTTGCTTAAGTCACTACTAGAAAAATAAGCTATAGTGACGCACAAAAGTGTCACTAAAAATGTAATTAGTGACATTTTTACTATAGTGACGAGTTAGACAAGCGTCACCTGATTTGGCGTTTCAATGGCTTGGTATCATGACGTTAAGAAGCGTCACTACAAATGTTAATTATGATGTTCTTATGCATCACATATGTATTTTTTAGTAACGCTATTTGGTGACACTATCTAGCGTCATGATAATTTGCTTTAGTGACACTTTCTCACGTTACATAAAGGTTGCCAACTACCTTAACCTCATAATATAGTGGCATTTACATGTGTTTCAAAATGATGGTCTAGTGACATATCACTGTCATTATAGACGCTTTTTGTGACGCTTTATTGCGTCAGAAATGTATATGTAACTATCAGGGCTACCTCATTTAGTGATGCCTATAGGTGCGACTAAAATGATTGCCTTGTGACACGTTCTTATGTCTACATATATTTTTTATGCCATTTTTGTCACATATAAACTAATTTAACTACCGGATTTTGTGAAATTATACCTTAAATACACTCCTAACTTGCTCAAACATATATAATAATTTAATATTTTCATTCATTTGTACATAAGCATCATAATAATAAAATAAAAATTGACATTCACTTGTAAACATGAAAAACCAGGTCTATTGATCCAATGAAAATTCAGCACAACATCAATTTGCGTAAAAGTTAAGCCATACATTATCAATGTCAGTGTAGCACCATATATTACTACAACAATGATGGTAAATGTAGCACCATATAGATAATAAAAATAACTGACAGAGTTGAAGCAGCATTAACACCACCAAAGCTGAAACTAACTCTCTGTGTGCATCCTGTAAAAAAAAAAAAAAAAAAAAAAAACTCTCTATGGGCAAGAAAGAAACATAAGATATTACAAGATGAAACTTTAGAAGCACAAAAACCATATAACCTTAGGAAACTCATAGCTTCTGTGGTCTTTTCTCCACCAGTTTTTGGAAGAGATATGATCTTTGCAGTTGAATGTGCTATTGCATCAGGCTGATTTCTCCTAAATCATATATCTCAACATCACTTTGCAGTAACAACACAAGCAAGACAATGACCCATCTAAACTAGTTAGTTAACAAAACACATCTAACATCAGAAGAAAACACATCAAAATTTAATTCTAATTGGTCCAAATAATATTTATTTCTGAGTTGCATTTTCGAGACACGCTTCCATAAGACAGTTCACTGGAATGGACTAAATTGCAAAACAGATTCTCAACTTGAATTCCAATCACTTGTTTAACATCACCACAAATAATATATTATCAAAATAAATAGATTTATTTATTTATTTTAAAGTGTATAATAGAACATTAAGCATGACAACAAGGCTCGAAGAATGATGTAGGATAATCTGAAACTAACGATATTGCAATTACAAAGAGTAGTTGTTATCTAGTCTAAATTTTGATGTTCTGATTAAAGACCTTATTTCTACGCAAGCCCACCCACCCATTTCAAAGAACTGTACTCTTTCGTGATAGGTCAAGGAGTAGGTGATGTAAGGCTAGATTCTTTTCACATCTTTGTTCTAAACCACCACACCAGATTTCCTCAACCCATTTAGATACATTGTGTTTCAACTGCTATCATAACACTTTACATCAAAAATATATTGTTAATTAGAGGCTCACAGTGTCCGTGACTTCAACTTCTTAAATGGGTTGGTAAATTCAAGTATATGCTATCTCTGCATTTGATAAGTGAAGGGTTCAAATTTAATATTCCCTTACTTTGCTTATACTAAGGAGATATAGACTCTACAATAGAATACATACCATACACAGAACTAGTGGAAGACTTACAAGTAAAATTTATAGTGCGTCCAAGTTACTAAGGTTGAAACTCTAGTTTGATTAGGATCACAATTGATTGCTAAACAAAAAACTTAATTAATAAATAAAAATTAAAGGTATACCTGAATTAAATGAATTTCAATCTCTCAAGTTTGTAAAATGCAAATCTCCAGGTTTTCATCCTTGTCCAGGTCTTCTGCCCAACTCGAGTTTTCTTTTAAACGTCTTTTTCATGTTTGTGGCCATTGTTCTACATGAATATAATCTGTATCCACATCAAGAGATTTGGGACCAGGTATCTGCTATAGAATGACAGAGTGTTCTTCGATAAATGCAGGTTTAAAAGGCCTAGAATAGAAATCCCACAGAAGGCTGCTCCATAACATCTACAGGTCATCAGATATAATCTTACATAAAGAGTTAAAGAAAAAATAAAAAAATATAAGAAGATATTAAACTGAAGCAACATAGCACATTGAGTCCTTGGAGATAGTGGACAAGTTCGATAAACATAATTCATATTTCAATTCTTTAAATAAAATTTTATTATCACTAAATGTCCATAGAGAGAGTTACCTCAGATAACTTTCTACATGGGCTGAGAAGATAGCATAGTTCTCCATTTTAACCCAGTCTCCCAATGATCCATAACTTTACTCATCTTGATCAAGAATGGAGACGCAATCCTGCACATGAATATTATAAATTTACAGTTTTAAAACTGGAAAGTTATAACTCTAATCGTCAAATGGAAAAAGAACTTGAACATAAGACTGTAAAAAAGTATCAAGAATCTGAAAATCAAATATATCTGAGCAAGATTCACCCAGACACCATTCTTTACTAGACCAATAAACAAGCATACCAAATCATAACGATCAAAATGATTTCAAGAATTCACAAATTCCATCTGAAATAGTGTCTAGAAAAGTTAAACATTGTGACAAAAGGCTGATAAATAAGCTCATGTAGACAACCTGCAACATAGAAGTTCGATATGCATCTTCTACAGAATGTTTATCAACATATCATGAAAGTGATAATCAAATAATGAAGGCACCAAATTAATTATATCATGCCAATGCAGAGAACCGACACAAATGCGCTGGAAACGACCCACATCATCTCTAAATAGGATATCTGGGGAAAACATAAGATATATGAATGCACTAATATTCTAACAAAATTTCACATTATAATGTGTGCTCCTTGTATCAAGTACAATTTAATCAAAATACAGATATGCCGCTTCTGAAAACAAGCATAGCAGGCATCTGTGACCTGTTGCCTGCCGAGGAATCTTTCAATGAGAGTATTATCAATATAACTACATTTCTAAGAAAGCACAATTATTGCCTTTTTCAAAGGAGTTCCATGGATGTCAATTAATGCTTCAGATGTAGTGAACAAAGGAGTAGAATTATTAACGTTGGATACCTCCAGAAAGAAGTCGAGATGCAATATTGACTGGACGCATATAATGTGTATTAAACCAACTGATACAGGGGCAACAACAGGTGCAAGATAAAGCTTCTAAGATTTTTGAAAATTAAAATTGTCTTTTTCGATAACAGAAAGTCCAGAGAATGATAATGAACCCATTTGAATACTATCGAATTGTTGGCAACTCCATCGAAGGTGAGATTGAAAACACAGAAGTATAGCGAATTAAAAAATGCCAAATAAAAACAAATCTATCTAAAAATTAAAGAACAAAGAACACAATATCCACAAAGGTATTACATTATGATTATTATGTGTACGAGCCAGAGAAGTAAATTTCAGCGATTTATGAATAAATAGGAAGAACTCAGTTTGAAATAGAACAAATCCAGAAACTCGGACAACCAAAATCCTCAATTTCTAAATAAATAAAAAATTCTAATCGAACCTCCAATTTGAAAATTAAAAGCAACAGCGACCCGAATTCGCGGAAATGATTTCAGAATTTACCTCTGTAGATTTTAGACCTATCATCCAGCTTATGAGATTTGTTTCTGAATATATCTTGAGCATGTGACTATAACCAATTCAAAATCTTCAAAAAGGTATGCAGATTTGAAAACAATCCCACAATACTAACGAAGGTGGGTGTAAACCAAATTTATGCGCAAGTCGATCGTGAATTTTGTCATTCCATAGGAAGTTGAATGTGTTTGAGAACCCAAACTATGGCAATGAAATTTTAGGGCACTTCAATGAATACGGTGTTGAGAAGATGAGAGAATAGTTGTGCAAACTAATTAAAGTTATATTAAATTAGGGCGGGCTAAGCAAAATCGTCACTAAATATATTTGGTTAATTTATAAAAATAAAATTATGAATTAAATGGTATCGGCCGAAATTTTTTATGCGTCACCAAATCTTCTTGAATAAGGGGCCGTCAATATATAGATAGTATTATGACCCTTATTAAAAAGGGTCACTAAAAAGGCGTCACTACATGGGATATTTTTTGTAGTGAGTTCCAGATTCAGATTCAATGATGAATGTTACTCTGGCACAAGTGAAGAAGAGAGGCAAGGCAAAGAAGTAGTTGTTGCTGAGAATGTGCCATCACCTATGACAACATCCGAAGAATCTGAACTAGAATAGAAAGAAGATGAAGAGAAGAAGAGTTTTGACCTTGATTCAAGTGATCCCTCTTTAGGTGATTCTAACTCCAGTGCTAAGGTACTATCTGACCATTCCTCTATTGATGAAGGATATAATGATATCAAAAGTGATAAGTATAGAAAGATTCGAACTAGAGTACTTGTTGTTGGGAAAATAGGGTGCCCGGAATCTATTCGGGATGGAATTTAAATACGAATTTAAATACAATTATTACTAGCATGAATTAATCCTAATTAATTCAAATAATAATTCCAACAACAAAATTTAAATCATGCATGTTGAATTAATTCACATATAATCTATGGCGGAAATAATCAAGATGATATGTGACTTACGTACCTCTTGTAGACTTGGCCTTTGAACAGATGGGACGATCACGATCTCGCTTTATCAACCCAAAAGCCTTCTCAAGTATTTCCCTTTTGCCTTACTTGATCACCGGTGGGAGATGCTTTCAAGTAATTAAATAACTAAGGAAAAAGAAAAATATTTATGATCTTGATTTTTCCAACACATGGAATTATGTATGTGGGGATGAAATAATCATCCCCTATTTATAGGAGGTAGGGGCCAAAAATTTCAAGTGAATATGGGCTTGGAGAAAATCTTTTCTTAGCCTCTAAGAAATCTTGAATATATCCCATATATTCTTTTCTCCAAAATAAAATATTCCACAAAAATCTCACCCTCCTAAAAGGTTGTAATTTTCTAAAATTATAGGTAGAAAATTCAAGATTTGGATCTTCTTGAATATATGAGATAATCTTGTATTCCAAGAATACTTATCTTCCATAATATCTTCCAAGAAAATCAACAAAATCTAATCTCTCCTAATAATCAAAATTTTGAAAATACACTAGAAAAATCAGCATAATTATTTTCTTTTATTTTAATTACCTTATCATTATTGGGCTACTTAATGGGCTACTTGAGGGGCCTTTAAGGAGAATTAAGATTGGACCTCCTAATGGACTTCTGAATTTCAATATTGAGCCCCAATATAATTCTATCCATTAATATTAATTATTACCACTAATAAATTAATATTGCACTATCCATCTTAATCCATATTACGATAATATGGGCTCCCGGTTATTATTTCCCGCGTTTAAGATTTTCAAGTCCATTAATTAATTAAGCTTCTGAATAGCTCTAAATTAATTAATATATTTCACCTTGGAGTAAAGACAGCGCAACATTATTATCCGTATCGAAGAAACTGACTTCACTTGCAAGATTTGGTACGATAAAACTTCTGAGCCCACCAAGGGGACTAATCACACGAGCCGTACTCGCACGCGTTTCTCCGTATTAAATCTTAGCAACCGTCGTATGATTAATATTACTGCTCAAGACACAAAGTTCGAAGTCACAATGATTCTCACATAACATGAATCAAAGCAGTAACCATTAAGCACACACGGTCCTATTTAAGGGACGGAGATTAAGAAATAAACAACCACTGAGGTCTAATTCTTCACATTTCAGAACAGAAGAATTTATCCTCGCTATAGGTCCTCTTCAACACATACTAAATGTGCTAGTGCAATCTCTTAGTCAAGACAGACCAATCTGAGCCTTACACATCGACCTTTCATGGCGGATTGTTCAATTCCACCTAGGTCGTGAACGTGTACGTTTAGTTACAAGTAAACAGTTAATGTTGTCTTCCGTGATCGGGTATCACCACATTAACTACAATGTAACTAGTACCATATATTGAACAGTTTGCAATAGAAATTCAACATTCAATCATAACTAAAGCAAATGCGATAAAAGAATTATTCTCATAAAACGAGTGTTTGATACACGAGTTATACAAAGTAAAAGCATACTTTCACGTATAACTCCAACAATCTCCCACTTATACTTAAAGTCTGCTTTTAGTATACATCACACATGTCTTAGTGTAGTAGCTCTACGTGACATCTCATGTCAACCTACACTAACCTAATAATTCCTCCCACTTATACTTAAAGCAGATTGGCAATAGTCTTGACTCCCATTCCATCCACATGTCTCTCGAATGTACTCTGAGGCAAACCCTTTGTGAATGGATCCGCTAGGTTGTCACCCGACGCTATCTTTGCCACCTCTATATCTCCTCTCTTAACGATTTCTTGTATAAGATGGTATTTTCTTTCTATGTGTTTGATGGCCTTGTGGGCTCTCGGTTCCTTTGAATTTGCAACTGCTCCGGCATTGTCACAAAAGACAGTTATCTTGTCGGGAAAATTCGGAACAACGTCCAAGTCCACTAAGAAGTTCTTGAGCCAAGCTGCCTCTTTCGCTGCTTCACAAGCAGCTACATACTCGGCTTCCATTGTCGAATCGGCGATGCATTTCTGCTTAACGCTTCTCCATGAAATGTCTCCTCCTCCCATGCAAAACACACTACCCGAGGTTGACTTTCTTGAGTCTATGTCTAATTGGAAATTCGAGTCTGTGTATCCTACGGGAACTAGACTATCTGACTTGTAAATCAGCATCCGCTCACGAGTTCTTTTCATATACCTCAAGATGCACTTTACAGCAGTCCAATGGTCTTTCCCGGGACTACTTTGATATCTTGCCACCATGCCCACGGCAAAGCAGATATTCGGTCTCGTACACAGCATTGCATACATAAGGCTTCCTACGGCTGAAGCGTACGGAACACCTTTCATGTCATCTATCTCCGCTTGAGTCTTAGGGCTCATCTCTTTCGATAGATGGATTCCGTGTCTAAAAGGTACAAAACCTTTCTTGGAATCTTGCATGCTGAAACACTTCAAAACAGTGTCAATGTATGAAGCTTGCGATAAGCCCAACATCCTCTTCTTGCGATCGCGAGTGATCTTGATCCCAAGGATGTGGCCGGCTTCCCCAAAGTCCTTCATATCAAATTGTTTTGACAGTCATATCTTTACGTCTGACAATACCTTTACATTGTTTCCAATGAGCAGAATATCGTCTACGTATAATACTAAGAATACCATCGCAGTTCCGTCACGCTTCTTATACACACAACTTTCGAACTCGTTTTGATCAAACCCATAAGACTTAATCACTTGATCAAAACACTGGTTCCAAGTACGCGATGCTTGCTTAAGTCCATAAATGGATCTCTTAAGCTTGCATACGAGATTCTCTTGGCCTTTTTCAATGAAACCTTTGGGCTGTTGCATATAGATATCTATCCCGTCAAGACTTCCGTTAAGGAAAGCCGTCTTGACATCCATTTGCCAGATCTCGTAATCTAGGTGCGCAGTGATCGACAAGAGAATACGGATGGACTTAAGCATAGCTATAGGCGAAAAGGTTTCCTCATAATCGATCCCTTCTTTCTGAGTATACCCTTTGGCCACAAGCCTTTCTTTGAAGGTCTCTACCCTTCCGTCCGGTCCTCTTTTCCTCTTGTACACCCACTTGCATCCAATGGGTTCTACCCCATTGGGTGGCTCGACCAACTCCCACACTTGATTATGATCAATCGAACCCATCTCGGCTTCCATTGCCGTTTGCCACGACTTCGCGTCTTTGTCTTGGATTGCCTCGTCGTAAGTCCATGGGTCCGATTCAACACCGGGAACCAAATTCGAAGATTCTCCTATCCCCATGAATCTCTCGGGTTTCCTAGGAACCCTCCCACTACGACGGGGTTCCGGTTGTGAAGATGTGACGTGTGGTACATCATCTTGTATACTTGGTATCGAGGTTTGACCTCTCAATTCTTCTAAGGTAATTTCACTTTTAGGATTCTGATTGTTAATATAGTCTTCCTCCAAGAATTTAAAGTGTGTACTTGTCACGGTCTTTTGATCCTTGGGACTATAGAACATACACCCTTTCGTTCCCGCAGGGTATCCTATAAACAGCCTTAATTCCGAACGTTGATCCAACTTACCGGCTTCCTTGTCTAGCACGTATGCCGGACAACCCCAAATCCGCAAATGTCTCAGACTGGGCTTGCGCCCGGTCCACAATTCCATTGGGGTTTTATGAACCGATTTGTATGGCACAAAGTTTAGAATGTAAGCCGTCGTTTCCAAGGCATTACCCCAAAACGACTTGGGTAAATCCGAATAACTCATCATGGATCTGACCATCTCTAAAAGAGTCCGGTTCCTTCGTTCCACCACACCGTTCTGTTGAGGGGTTCCCGGTGCGGTTAACTGGGATACTATCCCTTCGTCCGATAAGTAGTTCAAGAATTCATCGCTGAGGTATTCGCCTCCACGATCTGATCGTAGAAACTTGATACTCTTTTCCCTATGTTTCTCGGCTTCGGCCTTAAACTCCTTGAACTTATCAAAAGTTTCAGACTTATGCCTCATAAGGTAAATGTACCCATATCTTGAGTAATCGTCAATGAAGGTGACGAAATACTCATACCCCATTCTCGCTTTGATCGTCATTGGACCACACACATCGGTATGAACGAGTTCTAACACTTTCGTGGCTCTATTCCCCTTGGCTCCAAATGCCCTCTTGGTCATCTTTCCCTCCAAACAGGATTCACAAGTTGGAAACGGCTCGACTTGGAGTGATTCCAAGGATCCGTCTTTCACCAATCTCTCTATCCCCTTTAGATTAATATGACATAGTCTAAGATGCCATAGAAGTGTTTCGTTCATCTCCGAAGAACGCTTTCTTTTATTACTCGAAATGATCGACGTGTTATTAGATTCATTATTTGAGTGGTGTGCACACTTAATCGTATAGAGATTGTTTACCAACGTTCCATGACAGATAACATCATTCTTAAAAGAAACAGTAACAACTTTATTAAAAGTAACTGAATATCCATCAAAAAACAACTTAGAAACTGAAATTAAATTCTTCCTAAAGTTCGAAACGTATAAAACATCTCTTAAAATTAAAACTCTATCTTCAAAAGATAGGTGCACGACTTCTACTGCTTCGGCTGCCACCCTTGTAGCATCG
This sequence comes from Ballota nigra, assembly GCA_947034835.1. Taxonomy (NCBI): domain Eukaryota; kingdom Viridiplantae; phylum Streptophyta; class Magnoliopsida; order Lamiales; family Lamiaceae; genus Ballota; species Ballota nigra. The sequence goes on along the minus strand of OX344720.1, from coordinate 89,246,704 downwards.
CCCAAAGTGATGGTGATCTCATTCTTGCTAAGTCGTCGGGTTAGCTGGAACCCCTAAAGAGTGAAAAAAATATGATCAGTTGCCCCGGTATCCACTACCCAAACGTGGGCAGCATACACCGCATTATATGTTTCAACGACTAAAGCATGAGACTTACCTTTCTTTCCCGCCTTCTTAGGCTTAGAACAGGTCGCCTTCCAATGTCCCTTCTCACCACAATTGAAGCACTTACCCTTAGCAGCTTTCTTTCCACCTCCTTCTCCCTTTGCCTTGGGTTTCGCAACGGTTGGATTTGCTTGGGTCTGGCCTTTCGTCCTCTTCTTCCCTCCCTTGGGACCCGAAGAGGAAGACGGACCGTTTGCCACCATAGCAACAGTTTGGTGATCCATTAGAGTCTCCGCCGATACCAAAGCTTGTAAGAGCTCGGGAAAACTATTTGTCCGGTCATTCATTTGATAGTTCAACTGAAACTGCTCAAAGCTCTTCGGCAGAGAATGGAGAACGAAATCGACCTTAGTAGGGAGGTCAAATTCCGCACCAAGTACTTCCAACTTATTGAGATAACCCATCATCTCGATAACGTGATCCCTTACGGGCGTACCTTCCACCATCTTCAACGAAAGCATCTTTCGCATGGTGATTTGCCTAGCTGTACGGTTCTGATATTTAAACATCGCTTCAAGATTGAGCATTATCTCAGAGGCGGTCTCTATGTATTGGTGGTGGTGTTGCAACACATCTGATATTGAAGCCAGAATAGTACATTTAGCCATCTCATCGGAGTCAAACCAACTCTTATGCTCTTTCTTGACCGACTTGCTCGCATTTTCGGCAGGCTCTTGGGGTTTAGGAGTAGTAAGTACCCATTTATGGTGTTGAGCGGTTAGGACAATATCAAGGTTACGTTTCCAATCAACATAGTTCTCACCAACAAGTTTGTTATCTTTAAGTATACTGAACAGTGGATTAAAAGGTTGCGACATGATGAACTGAGAATAAAACATACATTCATATCAATATCTAGAAAAATACGAAATTATCACATAATTCGATCACATCAATTATATTGAAACCTTAAAACAATATAATCATGCATCAGCCAACATCTCGAAACAATTTAAATGCGCCACGAGGCGTGGTCTATACATTTAAATACATTCAAGTGGATCACAAACTTAAAAGTTACAAATCCTTAATTCAAAATTAATAGTTGGCTCTCACTTGTCATAGAAATTGACAGGGACTCCGAGGGGAGTAAGTTAATATCAATTTCCTATGCCTAAGTAATAACCATAATTAAATACAGGATTATTATTTCGCTTAAAGCAAGCCACTCGGGGTGAGGGTCAATACCGCCACTAGTAATAATCCACAATCATCCTTTCGGAATTTATTCATGTGAAATCCGTTCTTTTGGCCGATCCGAGGAGGAAATGTATTCCAAAAGAACTTCACAATAAATAATTATGGATGCCAAATTAATCCAATTTTAATATCCGGAATAAAATTGCGATTAATTAAACATACTTAGTAATTTTCGAAAGTAAGGTTTTTCTTGGACAATTAAATTCATGCAAACACATATTAACAAATAATAATAAGTGCACAAAATAAAACATCCATCAAAACAAAATTAAACACATTGGAGCACTCAAATCCAATTGTCACGGTTTAATTTCTTCACGTCTTGATGCGAAAAATTATCCTTGTTGCTTTCCGTCGTTCGTCTCGACACGCTCCCACTCGAACAACAACACTCAAAGCATCGTTTGGGGTTCGGGACGACGTTTAAAATCACACGAAAAAAACGAAACTGAAAAAAAATTCCACGGCCCGAGATACGGCGCGCGTCGGCCCACGGAGTGAGCCCACGCGCCTCTCGGCCAAGCAGCCGAGGCGCTGCGTGCCGAGGCGCCGAAGCGCTGCACGCGAGGCGCCGAGGCACTGCAGGCCTAGCACCGAGGCACTGCAGGCCGCACCCGAGGCGCGCGCGCGCGCTTGCGCACCGCCGGCCACCCGTCGCGCACGGGTTGTGCCCCGTGCACCCCGTGCGCCGGGTTTCGACGTTCGTTCTCATTTTCTTCACCCCATGCATGATTTTACGTCCATGCATGCGCCGCGCACGCATGCGTCGTCCGGGCACGCCGTCTTTAATTCTTCATTCTTTCGTCACGATCCGGTTTTAATTTATTTTACAAAAAAATAAATACTAGATCTAGACGGAAATAGGGTGCCCGGAATCTATTCGGGATGAAATTTAAATACAAATTTAAATACAATTATTACTAGCATGAATTAATCCTAATTAATTCAAATAATAATTCCAACAACAAAATTTACATCATGCATTTTGAATTAATTCACATATAATCTATGGCGGAAATAATCAAGATGATATGTGACTTACGTACCTCTTGTAGACTTGGCCTTTGAACAGACGGGACGATCACGATCTCGCTTTATTAACCCAAAAGCCTTCTCAAGTATTTCCCTTTTGCCTTACTTGATCACCGGTAGGAGATGCTTTCAAGTAATTAAATAACTAAGGAAAAAGAAAAAATATATGCTCTTGATTTTTCCAACACATGGAATTATGTATGTGGGGATGAAATAATCATCCCCTATTTATAGGAGGTAGGGGCCGAAAATTTCAAGTGAATATGGGCTTGGAGAAAATCTTTTCTTAGCCTCTAAGAAATCTTGAATATATCCCATATATTCTTTTCTCCAAAATAAAATATTCCACAAAAATCTCACCCTCCTAAAAGGTTGTAATTTTCTAAAATTATAGGTAGAAAATCCAAGATTTGGATCTTCTTGAATATATGAGATAATCTTGTATTCCAAGAATACTTATCTTCCATAATATCTTTCCAAGAAAATCAACAAAATCTAATCTCTCCTAATAATCAAATTTTTGAAAATACACTAGAAAAATCAGCATAATTATTTTCTTTTATTTTAATCACCTTATCATTATTGGACTACTTAATGGGCTACTTGAGGGGCCTTTAAGAAGAATTAAGATTGGACCTCCTAATGGACTTCTGAATTTCAATATTGAGCCCCAATATAATTCAATCCATCAATATTAATTATTACCACTAATAAATTAATATTGCACTATCCATCTTAATCCATATTACGATAATATGGGCTCTCGGTTATTATTTCCCGCGTTTAAGATTATCAAGTACATTAATTAATTAAGCTTCTGAATAGCTCTAAATTAATTAATATATTTCACCTTGGAGTAAAGACAGCTCAACATTATTATCCGTACCGAAGAAACTGATTCTTCACTTGCAAGATTTGGTACGATAAAACTTCTGAGCCCACCAAGGGGACTAATCACACGAGCCGTACTCGCACGCGTTTCTCCGTATTAAATCTTAGCAACCGTCGTATGATTAATATTACTGCTCAAGACACAAAGTTCGAAGTCACAATGATTCTCACCTAACATGAATCAAAGCAGTAACCATTAAGCACACACGGTCCTATTTAAGGGACGGAGATTAAGAAATAAACAACCACTGAGGTCTAATTCTTCACATTTCAGAACAGAAGAATGTATCCTCGCTGTAGGTCCTCTTCAAACATACTAAATGTGCTAGTGCAATCTCTTAGTCTAGACAGACCAATCTGAGCCTTACACATCTACCTTTCACTGTGGATTGTTCAATTCCACCTAGGTCGTGAACATGTACGTTTAGTTACAAGTAAACAGTTAATGTTGTCTTCCGTGATCGGGTATCACCACATTAACTACAATGTAACTAGTACCATATATTGAACAGTTTGCAATAGAAATTCAACATTCAATCATAACTTAAGCAAATGCGATAAAAGAATTATTCTCATAAAATGAGTGTTTGATACACGAGTTATACAAAGTAAAAGCATACTTTCACGTATAACTCCAACACTTGTTGGGGAAAAGATAGTAAAAAATGGTTGATTTTAGAGAACAAAATATGATTGAATACTTTAGGGAAAGATCACTGTTGCATGCACATGAGTTTGCTACCCCATACATAGTGGAATGGGTCTATGAATTTTATGCAAATTTGAGATTAAGTCTGGGATAAACAAACTCAAAAAATTATGGTCCAGTCTGGTTCAGAGGGGTCAAAGTTAGGTTTACACCTAAGACAATCAACATGTTTTTGAAGACTAAACGATGATAGAAGAACCTGTTGATGATGTGAATGAAGTAATTAAAGTCTTTATTGGTGAGGAAATTGAGGTTTAGGAGAACAGGCTTAGTAGTTCTAAACTAACCAGTTTGTATTCTATTCATCACAAACTGTGTGTTTACAATTGGTTGCCATCCTCGAATCTACTGTGTTAACCAGTGAACAAGCTATCTTGATGTATAAGATTAGACACGTGAAAAGGTTCAATCTGGGACAAACAATATTTAACAATGTTTTGTCGTATAGTGGGGAAATAACTGGGAAATGATTGCTGCCTTATCCAAGTTTTATATACAAGATGCTTGAGAACAAGAACTTCGAAAGGAATCCATGAGAGGAGACAATTAGTGGTTATACTGCTAGTTTCGGGATCTCCAGTGTATTGCTCACAGGCCCCAGAGTGATAGATTTGCCATATCATGATCCATCCGAAGTACATCAAGAACAAGAGGCTCCTGACACCGCTAATGCTGCTGAAAATGTTGGCAATACTTCTGCCAACATTCCACATAATGCTACACTTACTTCTATATCTCTAACTCCCAATTATATAAATGAACAAATTGAGACTTTGCAGACTACTATCATCAATATGCAGTCACTCATTGAAGATATGAAAAATCAGAAGACTTTCTGGGAATTGTTGCTTTCTACTCCAACATGGGGAGTAGGACCTGATGCTGCTGATACTGCTGTTGATGAAGGGAGATTGAACTCAGGGGGAGTTGCTGCAAGTGGTGCTAGTTCCAGTGGTGTGAGGATTGAAGAAATTCCAGGAGATGATGTTGCTGATACAGTTGATCCAGTTGCTGAGAAAGATGATGAAAACCTAGAGACACTCTATGGTGATCTAGGTGGTGAGAAGAGAGCTTAGAGTCTGGATGAGAATGAAGATAGGGGGAGTCTATGCAAATTATGGAGATGCAGCTGACATATATGAAGATCAGCCCAATCCTCTCTGTACTTCACATATCATACCTCATGACTCAAAAGCTCTGTAGAAGTGTGTTATGTTAATAAAACCGTTTTTAAGTATTCTGATAGTTTGAACTTTTAGTAGAATGTCATTGTTTATGTTTAGATTAATTTGGAAACACTTAGTTTATTTTTATTTTTATAGTTTGGCCTAAGCATTAAGTTTTTGCTTAGTGTTGTTTATCTAAATTCCAGTTTGGTTACTTTGATTTGGTTTAGCAATTAAATATCTTTGTTTTGATGTTTAGTTGTATTTCTGACTTAACACATTTTACTGCATGTTTATAACATCAGGTGTGTTGTAGTAGAAAGACCAAATTGGGGAAGATTGTTGATGTTAGGTCAATGTTGTCCAGAATGTTACAATATTTTCTGCAATAACAGAATTCGCTCTTTCTCCAAACACTAACTCCATTAGTTTCAATGTTGTCTTTAATATCTAAACATGCAGGATGACGACATGGAAGTTACCATGTCAGGCGGTTGCAGTTTAGAGTGAGTTCTTTAAAGATACAACATGGGTGGTTATCGAAGTCATGGAGCTTAAGTGTTGGACGGTTTTTATATCACGGGAAACTATGATTTTTATGTTTTCACATGCAAGGATCAAAGTCTATAAATACCGTACGCATTGGACACAGTTAAGTGAAGAAATCGAGATACCTAATTACCTATAGCAAGTGTAGTTTTTTCGATTTTCTCTAAGAGTATTTTTGTTAGACCTTTCTAAGGTTATTTTACACGATTAGAGTTCTAGGCTTTTGATTGTATACCTAGGGTATATGATCTTGACGTAAAATTTTACAATAGGATTTTACTTTGTCTTTGTATCACTACTTCGTTATAGTGAAGTTTCGTCATGAGTCATCATAGATTATTCTATAATCTATGAAAAAGTTTTGATATCCCGTTTGCAAATTTATATTATGTTTTTCAAAGTTTTCCGCTGTGTATGTTGTCTTTTATGTTTCAACACATTCGACAACATTCTGGAAAAACACCCGCACACACCCTTCAATACATTAAAAATATTTAAAAAATATATAATTCTTCCTCCATCCCATTTTTTTTACCCAAAATCCCCAAAAGGAAGATTTTTTTGTTTACCCATTTTCTAAAATGGCAAAAAACAATATCTCTTTTCAAACTCAACCCTTAATAAGCTACTTTATACTTAAAAATATTAATAAAGAATTCCTAGAAAACTACTTTATACTCAAAAGTATTAATAAACAATTTATTTCTTAAAAATTGTATCATTGTGAAATGAGTAATCAAAATTGGGACGGAGGGAGTATATCATAATATTAATTGGTTTTTTTTTTTTTTTTTTTTTTTTGCTTATACTAAGTTATCTATATCATTTTTCATATTTACAAAGTCTAGCATTTGAATTGTCTACGGATCCAAGAAGGCATGATAAGTGATTGCAATCCTCGACCTGAAATTCGGCTTGAACGCATATTAATTTAATATTCACAATGTTGAATGAAATCTAATTTTTTATTAATAGTGGTGATTGCAATTTTATATTTTAATTGCAAATTTTGCAGTGACGGTTTGAGAATTAGATGGTGAATTTTTCAATGCAAATAAGAACTTGGTTAAAGAAAAAATAAAAGAAAAACTGAAATTTTGGTTTATTAATTGGTTTGGTTAAATTCATTACAAAACCCTCATAAACGTCCTACTGTTCACCTCTAATTGGGGGACCCACAACCCATCATTTACTAATCAGGAATACCCATTATAAATAAGGGCATTTTATGCTTTATATGGATTGACCGTTCAAGAGTTGATAGTACCATAAAGGTTTTAAACTTGAAATTTAGAGAAGAGCACACTCCTAAATTACCAGGTCAACTCCTTGGTATTTTCGGCTTCCGTAAATCATATTTTTAAACAGAATAAGCTGATACTTGTATTAAAATTTAATGGGCTGTCGCCGGCACACCAAATAATACTTATGAAATACTCCCTCCGTCCCTTAATAACTGTCCAATTTTATCCAAAATGATATCCCTTTTTAATTGTCACTTTTGCAATACCAATGCATATTTTAGCTAATTTTTCCAACAATGCCCCTAATAAATAGTAGAAGTAATCAACATCTTGTAATAAATAGAAGCAATAAATAAGGGTGTAAGTGTCTTTTGATACCCTAATAAATGAAAAAATTGGTTTGTGTGAATGGATAAAATGAGACAGATAATAAGGTACGGATGGAGTAATACTTAAATAAAAGGATAAAATAAAAGAGAGAATCAAATGAGAAATAGTCTAGCTCTTTGATTGTTTCCCCCTAAATGATTTAATCAACTCAAACAAAAATACATGAAATTCCAAACTCTATTCATATCTTGTCCCTAAACCAGTGGTACGACCAAACTAGTTCGAATTATTTCTTAAGTTTAATTAATCAATAGGTACGACCCCCAGTTAACATATTCAAATAAATAACCCCAAAACATGTATTCAAGGTTCAATTTATTGAATGCATTAACGAACCAAAATAATAGGACAAACTAGACTATGAAAGCGGAACGTCCGAACCATACAATTTAGACTTCGCTATCCCTATGGTGTTCTGCCCTATTTGCAACTCCAACTACACATTTATAACTATTACGGATTATAAAGTGTAATTTAGCTAGAATCAATTAAATAACAAAATCGGGTGGCCAAACCAAATAAATTAATTAATTGAAAATGCATAGCATTATATCAAATATCGAAGAAATCGAGATAAAGTAGAAAAAGCATAACTAGATAAAAGTAATTAAAATATTTTAGGGTTCCAAAAATCCAAGAACTAGAAAGAAAACTTAGCCACTAAACATGGCTAAGCGAAATAACAAAGAAATGTAGTTAAACATAACTACGATTATTGTGGGGTAAATTGCAAGGATGGTCCCATGATAATTTGTACTTGACAGATTTGGTCCCATGTTCTTTTTTGGTCCCATTTTTAGCAGAAAAGGTCCCATTCGATAAATATTTTACAGTTTTCTATGGAATACTGGATGAAAAAACCTTTTCAACTTGATTTTTGAAGGAAAATGGGCCAACTTTTGCTATTAACAATCATTTCAAGGTAAAATGCAAGTATGGAGGCGATTCTGTAACTTTAGTTCGTAGAGTTTTAAGATGTTGGAAATTAATTATTTTTAAGTTGAGAATTATACGCGCGAGTTTTTGGCAGAAAATTAACGGGCGTGTAGGCTTCATGCTCGTTAATCTGTTATTTTTTAACGGAAAAATCGTATGGGACTATTTGCGCTTAAAAAAGAACCAAATTCATGAGGACCAATTCTTATGGGACCATTTCTGCAATTTTCCCATTGTGTTTCTCTCTCCCCAAAGGTTGCTCTTCTCTCCATAGTTCCATGGTGTCTTTATATAGAGGAGGTAACCTAAAAACAATTAAAGTCATCGAGCCAATTAAGAGACAAAATCGACATGTGGAAATTTTCAAGGATTGATTGTAGGTAACTCTTAAAGTATTGATATTATGCTTTAATGCAATCTCTTTTTCCATGAAAAACATGTGCTAAAATTAAATCCGGAGACCCTCAATTTTAGGCTATTTATTCACTTTGGTTCGATCAATTTGCACTTAAATCAAAAGGTTCCAAAACAACCTGAAAATGATAAAAATATAAAATAAAAGCAAACGGGACTAAATATTATAAGTCGGGTAATTACAAGATAATAGCGAAATAAAATAAATAAGTTAATTAAAATAAACACATAAATTATGATCTAAAATCCGACTTATCACTTGTATTAGTTAGAACAAGAGTTAACCACATTTTTTAAAAGTAAGATCACGAAAAAGTGAGCAACAATGGTTATTGGTAGCCATGTATAGGTGTTAAGAAAAAAAATATAAGGTAGTGTGGACGAAGATGAAAATGTAGACTCAATAAAAAGTCGCTGCAACAATTTGGCTCTATCGCCAACAATATTATTGCTCAGTACATTGAGTCATCTTCGTCTACACACACCACATTTACCTTTAAATTTTTCTAACAGTGCAAGAGTAGGCTATGAATTTTTTAGGCAAATGTAGAGTCATGTCAAGAAAGTTCCGGATATCCGAGTCCGTTCGCCGATAGCTTCCATTTCGTAGTGCAGCGTGTGGAAGACTTTAAAGTCGTTGTATCTTGGGGGCGATTGCCATGGAACCGTATTGCACCCGGGTACGGGGCAATATCGTCTTACGAAGAGCGAGTTTAACTCGTGCCTCGACTTTCGTATTAGTCCGTGTCTTGCATTGAGTCATCTTCGTCTACACACACCACATTTACCTTTAAATTTTTCCAATAGTGCAAGAGTAGGCTATGAATTTTTTAGGCAAATGTAGACCCGTAAAATATATTTTTTTGAAAGCCGTGAGAGTTGAGCCTTACGAGATTTAAATGCATGATTTAATCTCTTCGTTTGTGAGTGGATCGTCACCTTAGAGGATGCTAGAACTTGCATATGCTCTTGCTTCTTGATTATGTCTAGTTTGATATGCCGAATGTGATCTTAGGCCATCTTTGATTTAATTGAGTCACTTAGCCAAAATTTTCCTTACCATTGATATTTGTCCCTTGTTAGCCCCTTAGAGCCTAAAGCCTATTTTATATGCTAGCACATATGAACACTATTCCAATTCCTAAGCCTTTTTGTCCAAATTTGAGTGGAGAATAGGAAAGTGTGAATATGAAGGGAGTGAATTGAGTTGAAAAAGGAAAAGGTTGTTTGTTGAGTGAATATGAGAAGAAGGAGTGATGAGATTTGAGTTGTGGGAAAAAGAACAAAAAAAAAATTTTGAGAATGAGCACAAAAAAAAAAAAAATGAGCTCATGTGTTTGTGCGAAAAAGAAAAAAAAATGATGAAGTGATTGAAAAAGTGAAGGAGTGAGAAAGATAAAAAAAATTGAAGTGTTGAGAGAATTGAAAGCGAAAGTGTAGTGATTGAATACGTTTGAAGTAGTTCGTTCTTAATCTCGAAGTACCGAAGTTTTGAATTTCTATTCTCCATTCACTTGAGTCACTTTACCATATTGTTATCCCACCTGTCCAAAGAGCCTACATTACAACCTTTTGAAAGTCCTTTTTGATTCGGCATTGATTTCTAGAGTATGGTCGAAGTTGAGAGCATTTACAAGCCTATGGCTGCCAATTTGTGTGATTGATTGATTGAGTGAGTCCCTTTATCATTGTTATACACTTGTGAGGGAGTTAAACACATCGTTGAGTGCACATCCATGCTTGATCTTGGGGTTTCTTGTTATTGTTGCATGAGTATGATGAAGGAAAGTGAGTGAGTATACGGGTGATTGACTTTTGAAGCTTGAGTTCATTAGCTTGCATGATTGAGTTTTCCTACTCATTCCTAACAATTTCACTTGACTTATTATTTCATTGCTTGGGGACAAGCAATATGGTAAGTTTGGGGGGGTTGATTAGGCGTGAAATTGTCATGATTCGTAGCTAGAAACGCCCTAGTTTTGGTCGAGTTTATAGAGTATTTAGAGTCAAATGAGCATTATTTCTATACATTGATAAATTTGTCTCTTTGATGCTCATAGGTGAATAGAGGACGAAAAACGGAGTTCGTAGGACTTTGAATCGACTCAAACGGATGCCCGGATGAGAAGATATTGAAGAAATACGATTGGTATTAGTGCGGACGAGGAAAAGTATCATTTGGAAGGATTAGAGATCACTCGAGCGCATTGCTCGAGCACCACCGCTCGAGCGCCTTACTCGAGCGCGCAAACGTACAGAACAATTCTTGCGCTCGAGCAGCTCGAGCGCCACCGCTCGAGCGAATTGCTCGAGCGCCCAAAACATACAGAGAAGATTCAGCGCTCGAGCAGCTCGAGCGCGACCGCTCGAGCGAATGCATCATTCGAGCTACACAGCTCGAGCGGGACCGCTCGAGCGTTTTGCTCGAGCGCCCATATACTTTTGCCTCCGGATGCGTATTTTTGGCCCATTAACTCCCGTTTCGACCCGGTACCTATATATACCTCTTCCAAACACGTTTTGAAGGATCACCAACTTTTAGAAATAATTTTAGACTTAGGTTTTGGAGAGGAAGAAGAAGAGCAAGCTTTATTTTACGTTTTGTTGAGGTTTTGCATACGAATTCTTAGTTTCTTTTCATTAGTTCGTTACTTTAAACGCTTTTAAATTTCGTTTTAGTTAATTCAATTTCAGTTCTTCGTATTTATTTTCTTTTTAAACCCTAGTTCATGTTTCTTATTTTCTTCGTTCAATTCATCATGTTTATGTTCGTTGTTCTTCTGTTGCTTTTATTTATGTTAAAACCATGTCCGGCTAAAACCCTTGCGTGCTTAGGTTAGGATGAACTCATAGAAGTAGGATGTGGGTACGTAATTAGAGTACTTCGTGACGTTAGTTTTAATTCTCTTAATTAATGAATTCTTATAATTAATCTGAACTTTACCTTTTAATTTAGTACGAAAGTGTTAGAGAGAGGACGACCGCATCACTCAATAACAATTAGTAGTCTTAACGAGAAGGTTTAGGAAAGGTTAATTCATTTACCGGTTTAGCGAAGGAGGATGACCGCATCACCTTAGTTAAATTAGGGTCTCATTAATTGAGCACAATCCATTAACTTGTTAGTGGATTAGTGAAGTCGAGTGTTAGGGTAAAGTATTAGGGTTTAGAATCTTGAGCTTTCACCTTGCATTCTTTTACTTAGGTTAATTCTTGTTTGTCACGGTTATTTTGTTTATGTTCGTTGTTTCTTCTGTTGCTTTTATTTATGTTAAAACCATGTCCGGCTAAAACCCTTGCGTGCTTAGGTTAGGATGAACTCGTAGAAGTAGGATGTGGGTACGTAATTAGAGTAATTCGTGACGTTAGTTTTAATTCTCTTAATTAATGAATTCTTATAATTAATCTGAACTTTACCTTTGAATTTAGTATGAAAGTGTTAGAGAGAGGACGACCGCATCACTCAATAACAATTAGTAGTCTTAACGAGAAGGTTTAGGAAAGGTTAATTCATTTACCGGTTTAGCGAAGGAGGACGACCGCATCACCTTAGTTAAATTAGGGTCTCATTAATTGAGCACAATCCATTAACTTGTTAGTGGATTAGTGAAGTCGAGTGTTAGGGTAAAGTATTAGGATTTAGAATCTTGAGCTTTCACCTTGCATTCTTTTACTTAGGTTAATTCTTGTTTGTCACGGTTATTTTGTTTATGTTCGTTGTTTCTTCTGTTGCTTTTATTTATGTTAAAACCATGTCCGGCTAAAACCCTTGCGTGCTTAGGTTAGGATGAACTCGTAGAAGTAGGATGTGGGTACGTAATTAGAGTAATTCGTGACGTTAGTTTTAATTCTCTTAATTAATGAATTCTTATAATTAATCTGAACTTTACCTTTGAATTTAGTATGAAAGTGTTAGAGAGAGGACGACCGCATCACTCAATAACAATTAGTAGTCTTAACGAGAAGGTTTAGGAAAGGTTAATTCATTTACCGGTTTAGCGAAGGAGGACGACCGCATCACCTTAGTTAAATTAGGGTCTCATTAATTGAGCACAATCCATTAACTTGTTAGTGGATTAGTGAAGTCGAGTGTTAGGGTAAAGTATTAGGGTTTAGAATCTTGAGCTTTCACCTTGCATTCTTTTACTTAGGTTAATTCTTGTTTGTCACGGTTATTTTGTTTATGTTCGTTGTTTCTTTTGTTGCTTTTATTTATGTTAAAACCATGTCCGGCTAAAACCCTTGCGTGCTTAGGTTAGGATGAACTCGTAGAAGTAGGATGTGGGTACGTAATTAGAGTAATTCGTGACGTTAGTTTTAATTCTCTTAATTAATGAATTCTTATAATTAATCTGAACTTTACCTTTGAATTTAGTACGAAAGTGTTAGAGAGAGGACGACCGCATCACTCAATAACAATTAGTAGTCTTAACGAGAAGGTTTAGGAAAGGTTAATTCATTTACCGGTTTAGCGAAGGAGGACGACCGCATCACCTTAGTTAAATTAGGGTCTCATTAATTGAGCACAATCCATTAACTTGTTAGTGGATTAGTGAAGTCGAGTGTTAGGGTAAAGTATTAGGGTTTAGAATCTTGAGCTTTCACCTTGCATTCTTTTACTTAGGTACACTATTCCAATTCCTAAGCCTTTTTGTCCCAATTTGAGTGGAGAATAGGAAAGTGTGAATATGAAGGGAGTGAATTGAGTTGAAAAAGGAAAAGGTTGTTTGTTGAGTGAATATGAGAAGAAGGAGTGATGAGATTTGAGTTGTGGGAAAAAGAACAAAAAAATTTTTGAGAATGAGCACAAAAAAAAAAAATGAGCTCATGTGTTTGTGCGAAAAAGAAAAAAAAATTGAAGTGTTGAGAGAATTGAAAGCGAAAGTGTAGTGATTGAATACGTTTGAAGTAGTTCGTTCTTAATCTCGAAGTACCGAAGTTTTGAATTTCTATTCTCCATTCACTTGAGTCACTTTACCATATTGTTATCCCACCTGTCCAAAGAGCCTACATTACAACCTTGAGAAAAGTCCTTTTTGATTCGGCATTGATTTCTAGAGTATGGTCGAAGTTGAGAGCATTTACAAGCCTATGGCTGCCAATTTGTGTGATTGATTGATTGAGTGAGTCCCTTTATCATTGTTATACACTTGTGAGGGAGTGAAACACATCGTTGAGTGCACATCTATGCTTGATCTTGGTGTTTCTTGTTATTGTTGCATGAGTATGATGAAGGAAAGTGAGTGAGTATACGGGTGATTGACTTTTGAAGCTTGAGTTCATTAGCTTGCATGATTGAGTTTTCCTACTCATTCCTAACAATTTCACTTGACTTATTATTTCATTGCTTGGGGACAAGCAATATGGTAAGTTTGGGGGGGGGTTGATTAGGCGTGAAATTGTCATGATTCGTAGCTAGAAACGCCCTAGTTTTGGTCGAGTTTATAGAGTATTTAGAGTCAAATGAGCATTATTTCTATACATTGATAAATTTGTCTCTTTGATGCTCATAGGTGAATAGAGGACGAAAAACGGAGTTCGTAGGACTTTGAATCGACTCAAACGGATGCCCGGATGAGAAGATATTGAAGAAATACGATTGGTATTAGTGCGGACGAGGAAAAGTATCATTTGGATGGATTAGAGATCACTCGAGCGCATTGCTCGAGCGCCACCGCTCGAGCGCCTTACTCGAGCGCGCAAACGTACAGAACAATTCTTGCGCTCGAGCAGCTCGAGCGCCACCGCTCGAGCGAATTGCTCGAGCGCCCAAAACATACAGAGAAGATTCAGCGCTCGAGCAGCTCGAGCGCGACCGCTCGAGCGAATGCATCATTCGAGCTACACAGCTCGAGCGGGACCGCTCGAGCGTTTTGCTCGAGCGCCCATATACTTTTGCCTCCGGATGCGTATTTTCGGCCCATACTAACTTCTACTAGTCGCTTACCCGCAAGCGGACGGGTTCACTGTAGTAAGAGTAAGTATAATGACCAAGTATTATCGAACCTACGAGATAGTGTATATGCGAATAGATCCCTGAAGATCTACTAATTGTTATTGAGTGATGCGGTCGTCCTCTCTCTAACACTTTCGTACGAAATTCAAAGGTAGAGTTGAGATTAATTATAAGAATTCATTAATTAAGAGAATTAAAACTAACGTCACAAGTTACTCTAATTACGTACCCACAACCTACTTCTACGAGTTCATCCTACCCTAAGCACGCGAGCCGGACATGGTTTTAACATAAATAAAAGCAACAGAAGAAACAACGAACATAAACATGATCACCTCAAGAACAGCAACCTATATTTGCTTGCCAAAACCAGTAGGAATATACATATTATGTTGACTCAAGGCTTACAGCATAAAACCAGTAGGAATCTAACACCCAGAGTGCAACATACAATAACACTAGTATCAACGCTCTAATATTGTTGGCGAGATGAGATCAAGTAAATCCAACTACGCAAAATGGACTATAACATATATTTGCGGTCAAATTAAACCATCATTTTCTTAGAAAGAATAAAATAATTAGAAACTTACATAATCCCTTCAATATTTTTATAATAGCATCGTTCAGTAACTATGTAAATTAAGTATATACTTCCTGCCTTCCTTCATTTGTACGGCGCGTCAGAAATTAAACAAAGGAGGAAATTAATTAATGCGGGTAGCTAGAGTGAACACAAGAATTAATTAATCCGTCCCACATCGAATGGCTCTAAGGTACGGGCAATGGAAAAGGGAGAATAAAAAGAGAAGCGCGTTACTGGAAAAAGCATACCTTTCTCGGCCTTTTGGCTAAGATCAAGTGTAGTATCTGTTCTTATCAGTTTAATATCTGATATGTGGGCCATCGGCTCACACGATATTAAATTAATTTCTTGAGGGGGAGAGCCCGTCACGGCAGCTTGCTGCTGGGGCTCTTGAGCGTCGCCTTGGTGTTGCACTACTACCAAGGCCCGGCGCACCCCACCCAAATCATAGTTAAATATCCTGCTGTATATTTAATCTGGATTTCCAGGCAAAGAACCGATCGAGTAGTAAAAGATGTGAAAATCGGATATGCCGAAACAAACAACTTTTCTCCCACGTCGGTTAAATACAACAAAATATATATATAAAATTGGTGGAAGATTTAGCTCCATACTTACCTGGACGGGGTCAATGGGCACTAAGGCTCATGGCCTAGGCTGGCGACCTCCATTGCACTTGGGAGGGGCTCCAGCCTAAGGTCGATCCAAGTGGTCGAGCCTACGTCATAATTTGTGTTAGAGGGGGCTTGCGTCCGCGCAGCCCCTGCCCCAATTCCAGTATCATCAATTTTTTCATGAATGCCTGCCTCCTCTGTAGAGAGAGAGAGGTGAAACTAATTCATTTAATTATTTCCCTTACATTTTCCATGCATGAATATGTATAGATAGGAATTCATTAAATCGAAAGTGAAAATATATATATATATACTACTACATATGTGTATGTAAACAATGCGTATACTTAGAATTTAGATTTTGATGGAAAACTTTTTATTCTCATCTGAAAGTTAGTTTATTATTATTTTAATAATAATATTATCCACATATGAAGTGGATAAGAGGGAGGGAAGTCACGGGACTTCCAATCCCATATATATGAGAAGGAGAGGTAAAGATAAGATCAAGTAATTCATTTTTCTCTCTCTCCTGGAAAAGATATTTCTCTCCCAATACGCAGTAAAGAAGAATTTTCTGACAGAATTCATCATACACAAACATATATATCATACATGTACTCAATACTAAAGGGCACTTATATTGTGGAATACGAATCAATTCATGAATTAATTTCATGTAATTGAGTTATGATAACGAGGATCACAGTAAGTATGTAGAATCCAACCGGCTCGAATTCCTTCCGCTGTAATTACGAGGTTGGTCGTTCCAATTCACTTTTATGTGATTATCGAATATCCAACATCATCACTCACGTTTTCCATATATAGAATATAGCTTTCGGGATCATTTCAATGATATTTGATGGCTTTTTTCTTTTGGTTTATATCTCGCCGCGTTGATCTTGCACGGTTTGCAATTATACTAGGCAGCCTAGCCTTGTCAAGTGTGACTATACACCTAAACCTTCAAAGGCTTTGCCGAGGCCCGTTTATGAAATTTTTGAGAGAAAATACGTATCTTATTGTGATTAATGGGTTGTGCAAAGCTCGACACAGGGAAGATGCAAACCTCATATCAAAGCTAAATTGTAACACAGTAAATTACTGATTGCATGAAAAGATCATTCAATGTTAGAACAAAATGCATCTCAACTAAATTTGACGGGCCTTTCTTAAAAGAAATAACCCTCCAAAAAAAGGCGTATGCTGCTTGAATTGCGGTGCGCACACGGTATTCTTTAAGGCCTATCTCCTCTCTATTTATTCATGTTATGGCTCTAAACCTTTATTTTGTCGTCCCGATGTGGGATACGCCACTGTTTTTGGTGTTTGTTCCCAACCCAATTAATTAATAATTATTCAACACCTTTGCTGTTTTTTGGAATTCAATTTTTAAAAAAGTGATAGAAAAAGCCTTAAAAATAAACATAAGAAGTAGAAGAATGATTCCAAAAAAAAAAGAAATAAATAGAGGAAAATTGTTTCTTCTAAGACACTATCATATTGGTGTTTATATAATTAAGCCATTATTTTTACGGGCAAGCAAATTTTGGACACTTTCTTTATGATCTTGTAAACTTAAGACATTATCTTTACAAAATTGCAAAACCGGGATACTATCTTCTAATTTAGGAAAATCTAGGTCAAATTTTATAAAATCCGTCGGACCAACTGGACACATATAATCGGCCTTTATTTGATCCGCATTTTACAAAATTTGGCATAAATTTGCCCACCATATAAGATAATGTCCTAATTTCGCAAGCCAATAAAGATAGCGTTCTAATTTTACAAGCTCCAGGAACAGTATTATAATTTAGAAAACATTCATAAGATAGTGTCCTAAAAAAATAATTTTCCCATAAATAAATTAATTTTTTTGATTTGCACTAGTAGCCGCAAATATATATGCACATACAAATGGTCCAGGTGAATTAATCTAGTTGAAAGGTTGGTTTTGGTAGACGGCCTATTGTACTTCATATGACTCTTGACATGCTTTCGCAGGCACCAAAAAACAAATAAATCACACACACTAATGTTGTAGGGTAAGCAAGGGGGTTGAACCCACGAGAAATAGTGAAATTCAATAAAGTACTGTTAATCGCGTTTTGGATTCACAAGAAAACTTGTTTCCGGGAATCGGAATATGAAAGCAATAAGAACGGAATTGAAAAATCACACAAGAACACCAGATTTACGTGGTTCGGAGATGAATACTCCTACGTCCACGGGATCCGAGAGGATATCTTTTCACTAAGATGGGAAATTGGAAGTTACAAGTTACAATCACACTCAATCTCTCGTGTTTGCGCTCACAGATGAAGTTCTAAAGTTGTTCTCTCAGTTGAGAAACCCCCTTTTTATAATACAGAGATTGGAAACGAACCCTAGATTCGATTTAGTTGTAACAAACTCAATGTAAGCAGTTATCCAACTGGCTAACGACTTCAATAACCGCCATAGTTGATTCAGTTAGAACCGCCTTCAAATTAGCTTCAATTTTGGTGTATCTCGCGAACAACGAACTTCAGGATCAGATGACAAGACATCCTCTGGCTCTGGTCACTTACACCAGATGACCTCTGGTTCCAGACCTCCTCTGATAGACCTCCTCTGATGACTCATCTACCAGACTCGTCTGACCAGTCCTCACCTGATGGACCTCCTCTGATAGCTCTCCTGTCAGACTTCTCTGATCAGGCTTCTCTGGTCAACCTCATCTGGTCCACCTCCTCTGGTACCCCAAATTCACTAACTCCCACGGCTAACACTTTACCAACTTAGCCTCTTATGAATTAAGTCCAGCAGATTACATACTTCACATATGACCCTTCACAATTCTCCACCTCAAATGAGAAGTATCAATCCTCTCCTCCTCTCCTCCATGCTCCAACTAGGGCCTAAGGAACATCCCATACACTCATCTTTACCAATTCAACACAGAATTTGAATTTCGTCCCTGGTAAAGACTTTGTACACATATCTGCAGCATTGTCCTCTGTAGATATCTTCTGGATGAGAACCACTCCTTTGTCAATGATTTCCCTCACAAAATGCAACCTTACATCAATATGCTTTGACCTCTCATGGAATACTTGATGTTTAACCAGATGAACTGCACTCTGATTATCACAATGAATGACCACAGCCCTTTGACTTATCCCAAAATCCTTGATTATGCCTTTCAACCACAAAGCCTCCTTAACAGCCTCAGATACTGCAACAAACTCTGCTTCTGTAGTAGACAATGTAACTCCACTCTGCAGAATAGATCTCCAGCTTACAACAGTATTGTACAGAGTAAAGATATACCCTGTTAAGGATCTTCTGGTGTCCAGATTAGCAGCAAAATCAGAATCTACAAATCCTTCCAGTGGACTCTTCTAGTCAGTCATCCTTTCAAACATCAGACCCAGATCAGATGACCCCTTAAGGTATCTGAATATCCATTTCAAAGCTTCCCAATGTAATCTTCCAGGATTAGCCATGTATCTGCTCACCATACTCAATGAATAAGCCAAGTCTGGTCTGCTGCAGACCAGAGCATACATCAGGCTTCCAACCCCACTTGCATAAGGTACTTTCATCATAGTCTTCTTCTCTTCATCAGACTTTGGTTCCATTTCCTTAGATAATTTGAACTGTTGTCCCAGAGGAGTTGACACAGCTCTACTCTCATGCATGTTAAACCTCTTCAGGACCTTCTCAATGTAACTCTTCTGGGATAAGAATAGTCTTCCAGCTTTTCTGTCTCTAAGAATATCCATTCCAAGAATCCTTTTAGCATTTCCCAAGTCCTTCATATCAAATCTAGCACTTAGCTTCCTTTTGATACTCTGAATCTTCAGAAGACTTTTACTGGCAATAAGCATGTCATCCACATAAATCAGAAGATATGCTATCACATCACTACCTTGCCTTTCCAGGTATACACAAGTATCATACTTGCTTCTTACAAAACCAATGGATAGCATAACTTCATTGAACTTCTTGTGCCACTGTCTTGGACTTTGCTTGAGGACATATAATGATTTCTTGAGCAGGCACACCTTTCCTTCTTCCCCTGGTTCAACAAACCCTTCTGGCTGGTTCATGTACAAGTTTTCAATAAGATCACCATGCAGAAAAGCTGTCTTCACATCAAGTTGTTGTAGCTCCAGATCTTCTTGGACTACTCTGCTCAGAAGTAATCTGATTGAACAATGCTTAACAACAGGTGAGAAAACCTCATTGTAATCAATTCCTTCCCTCTGAGTAAATCCTCTGGCAACTAACCTGGCTTTAAACCTCACCTGATCTTTCACACCAGATTCAAGCTTCCTTTTAAACAGCCATTTACAACTGATTAGCTTCTGCATAGGTGGCTTATCAACAAGAATCCAAGTTTGATTCTTCTTAAGAGACTCCATCTCTTCTGTCATGGCTATAATCCATGACTCCCTATCATCACACTCAAGGGCTTCCTTGTAGCTTTTAGGTTCTTGGTACTCTATAGCTTCTGCTATATCAAGTGCATAGGAGACCAGATCCACACGGCCAAACCTTGCTGGAGGATGTATTTGTCTTTTGGATCTGTCTCTTGTCAGACTATAATTTCTCAAGTCTGCTTCTGGCACTTCTTCCTCCTCTTCTGCAGGTGCACTATCCTCATCTGATAACTCATTCTCTCCTGTTTCCTGCTCTGGTTCAGAACCAGATGCTCTCTCATGATTGTCATGACCAGGCTCCACCTCTACTTGAGTAATTGGCTCAGAAATAACACCATCCATCTCTTCAGCTGATGGCCCTCCATCACCTCCACCAGACTTGTATCCCATCTGTACTTCATTAAACACAACATCTCTGCTGGTAATACACTTCTGGTTTCCAGGCTCCAGGCACCACAACTTATACCCCTTAATACCCTTTGGATACCCAATTAAAACACATTTTAAAGCTCTAGGTTCAAGTTTGTCTTGCTTCACATGAACATAAGCTAGGCACCCAAAAACTTTCAACTTTGAGTAATCTGATATCTTTCCATACCAGACCTCATCTGGGGTTTTGAACTCAATAGCAGATGATGACACTTTATTAATGAGATAAACTGCTGTGTTAACAGCTTCCCCCCCAAAAACTCTTAGGTAACTGAGCATCATATAACATACACCTAACCATTTCCAGAATAGTTCTATTCATCCTCTCTGCTAGACCATTCTGCTGAGGGTTTGAATGAGCAGTTTTATGCCTAGTAATACCCTTCTCCCTACAAAATTGTTGAAACTCCTCTAATATAAATTCGAGCCCATTATCAGTCCGTAAGTGCTTGATAGTCCTGCCTCTCTTATTCTCAAGTTCAATCAACCATTCTTTGAACTTAGAGAAGGCATCACTCTTTTGTTTAAGAATGTAAACCCAAACCTTTCTGGAATAATCATCAATAAGGGTAAGGAAATACCTGCCTCCACCATGAGTGGATACCCTTGCTGGTCCCCATACATCAGAATGTATGTAATCCATCACCTCCTTGGTGGTATGCTTCCCCTTCTGGTATGCTTGCTTCTTTGATTTCCCAAGAACACACCTCTCACAGAATTCCAGCTTGCATATCCTCTTCCCTGGGATTGCTCCCTTCTTGGATAACTCCACCAGACCCTTCTCACCAACATGTGCCAATCTCTTGTGCCACAAATTGACCTCAGAAGACCCCATGGTAACATCAGCTGATCCTGTTACAGTTCTTCCAATCAAAGTATACAAACCATTCTTGATCATACCCCTCATAACAATTCTTCCAGATTTGGTTATTGACAGAGCTCCCTTTTCTGTCTTGAATTCAAAGCCCTTAGAATTCAATGTACCAAGAGAAACAAGATTTCTCTTTAACTCAGGAACAAACCTGACATCAGATAAGATCCTATCAACCCCATCAAACATCTTGATCTTGATAGAACCAGATCCCTGCACCCTACAACTCTCATCATTACCCAAAAGAACAAGACCTCCATCAATCTTCTCAAGATCCAGAAACCAGTCTTCATGTGGACACATATGAAAAGTACACCCTGAGTCCAGGACTCACTCTTGACTTAGTCTCTCATGACTAACCATCAAGACCTCTGCACTATCATATCCTTCAACCTCCACAACAGCTGCATCTCCATCTTGATCACCTTGATTGTCTTTCTTCTTTCTTTCAGGACAATTCTTTCTCAGATGACCTTCCTTATGGCAAGAGAAACACTTCCTCTTCTCAACAAAATCAGATTTCTTCCCACCCTTATTCCCTTTTCCACCATCCTTCTTCTTGGACTGAAACCCCTTTTCTTCTTGGATTGTACATTCAATCCCTCAGCAGGCTTCTTCCCATCAGTTTGGATCTGTAGAAACTTGGTTTTCAGGGCAGTTTGAACATCATCAAATTTCACCTGATCTTGTCTACCAAATAACAAGGCATCCTTGAAATTTTCCAGAGACTTGGGTAGTGCATTCAACAACATCAATGACTTGTCTTCATCATCAATTGTAACATCCAAACTCTCCAGATCATCCACCAATCTGTTGAACTCGTCCAACTGATCACCAAGATTCTTATCTTCACTCATCTTGAAGACTTGAAGCTTATGTTTCATGTATAACTTGTTCGTAACAGACTTGGTCTGGTATAACTGCTCCAGCTTATTCCAGATCCCAAGAGCAGTTTCCTCCTTCGATACTTCCCTCAATGGCTTGTCCCCAAGACACAAGATAAGGGCACTATGCGCCTTCCTCTTGTTCTCCTCCACCTTCGCCGGATTAGTTCCAGAAGCCACCTGAGCCGGTGGCAACAAGGCTTCGTACAACCCATTGTGTACCAGGAGAGCCTTCATCTTGATCTTCCATAAGCTGAAATCGTTCTTCCCCGTGAACTTCTCAATGTCGAACTTAGTTGCAGCCATGATTGCTTCCCACAGACGGCGCCACTTGTTAATCGCGTTTTGGATTCACAAGAAAACTTATTTCCGGGAATCGGAATATGAAAGCAATAAGAACGGAATTGAAAAATCACACAAGAACACCAGATTTACGTGGTTCGGAGATGAATACTCCTACGTCCACGGGATCCGAGAGGATATCTTTTCACTAAGATGGGAAATTGGAAGTTACAAGTTACAATCACACTCAATCTCTCGTGTTTGCGCTCACAAATGAAGTTCTAAAGTTGTTCTCTCAGTTGAGAAACCCCCTTTTTATAATACAGAGATTGGAAACGAACCCTAGATTCGATTCAGTTGTAACAAATTCAATGTAAGCAGTTATCCAGCTGGCTAACGACTTCAATAACCGCCATAGTTGATTCAGTTAGAACCGCCTTCAAATTAGCTTCAATTTTGGTGTATCTCGCGAATAACGGACTTCAGGATCAGATGACAAGACATCCTCTGGCTCTGGTCACTTACACTAGATGATCTCTGGTTCCAGACCTCCTCTGATAGACCTCCTCTGATGACTCATCTACCAGACTCGTCTGACCAGTCCTCACCTGATGGACCTCCTCTGATAACTCTCCTGCCAGACTTCTCTGATCAGGCTTCTCTGGTCAACCTCATCTGGTCCACCTCCTCTGGTACCCCAAATTCACTAACTCACACGGCTAACACTTTACCAACTTAACCTCTTATGAATTAAGTCCAGCAGATTACATACTTCACATATGACCCTTCACAAGTACATTGCATAAGAAAACATAACAAAGGGGTGTTTGTATTGATGATTCTATAACTACTAGAATGCAAGAAAATAAAAAGAACAATGAACAAAAAGGTTTCTTCACGGGCATCTTCCTCCTAAATAATTCTCCACTTACTTAAAAATTCACGATATTCTTGACTTCACTCGAATATTGCCCCTAGACCAGTGGTACGGCCAAACTAATCCGAAATGTTTCTTAAGTTTAATTAGTCAAAAGATGCGACCCCCAATTAATATATTCTAATGAATAACACCAAAACATGTATTTGAGATTAATTTCAATAAATGCATTATCGCGCCAAAACAATAGAGCAAACTAGACTATGAAAACGAACATTCGAATCATACAACCTAAACATCGCTATCCCTAGGGTTATCTGCCCTAGATGCTTCTATTATGACAAAAAGATTAGAATTACATATTATAAAATTAATATAATCTTGCTAGAAATAATTAACAAATAAATTAGGTTGGTCTAAATAAATAAATAACTAGGAGTAAGTAGAGGCATGCGAATAAGGAGGCGAGCTAGGTTCCACTGCACCACCTACGGTGCCAACCTCGATGAAGAGCAAAATAATGAAAAACTGAACTGATTATATTGGCTCGATTTTTACGCTGGAAATTTCGCAAGCCCATAAAGACAGCGTTCTAATTTTGCAGGCCCCAAAAACAATGTTCTAATTTTGCAAGCATCCACAAGGCAGTGTCTTAAAAAATTAATTTTCCCATAAAAAATTTAATTTGTGTGATTTGCACTAGTAGCCGCAAATATATATGTACATACAGATGGTCCAGGTGAATTAATTAAGTTGAAAAGTTGGTTTTGGTAGACGACTTATTATACTTCATATGACTCTTGGTGTGCTTTCGCAGACACCAAAAAATAAATAAATCACCTAAATTGACCCACTAATATAGTAGGGTAAGCAAGGGGATTAAACCCACAAGAAATAGTGAAATTCAATTAAATAAATTGCTTAAAAAAAACATAACTAGGGTGGGGGATATGGATTGATGGTTCTATAACTACAAGGATGCAAAAAAAAAAAAAAAAAAACAATAAATAAGAAGGTTTCTTCTCAGGTAGCTTCCTCCAAGATAATTCTCCACTAAATTAAAAATTAACAATATGTGAAGATAATTCCTCCAAGATAATTCTCCACTAAATTATGACATTTTTCTTGTAATGATAATTGTTAAATTGACCCAAAAAATGGCTGAATTCATAGGCCTTTCTATTTTTGCCAAGCATATTATGGCAATTGCGCACAATTTTTAGTTCATTCATAATTTGCGATTCCGAACTCTCATTAACTCATTCTGTTTTTATTGTGATCCTCTTTAGGAGATTCTTCACATGATAATAATCAAAAGGTACCAAAATGACATGTATCAAATTTAAAAATAAAATATCAAAATACATGAAGACTAAAATAATCATGAGTGGATATATAAATGTATAATTAAATATTGATAAAAAAAAAAAAAAGCACATAACTCACGCACAAAAATCCGACTTATCAACTCTTGACTAGTTGGCATGCAGTTATAGAGTCGGAACCTTCTTACTAGCTCCCTTTACTTCGAGTAAGTTGAGGCATTCAAACTGGGAGGCGAGTTAGGTTCCATTGAACCGCCAATGGAGCCAACCTCGATGAAGAGCAAGATACTGAAAAATTGAATTGATGATTTCGACTCAGTTTTTACGTTAAAAATTCGACTTTCAATTTTAAAATTTCATAAATTAGTCTGTTTCGGTTTTACCACTAGAAAACAAAATAACGTAAATAAACTGGATTTGTTTGTTTGTTGTTGTTTTTTTTTTTTTTTTGCTTATACTAGGTTATTTATTTTATTTTTCATATTTACAAAGTCTGGTTCTTGAATTGTCTACGAATCCATAAAGGCATGATAAGTGATTGCAATCCTCGACTAAAATTTTGTATTGATACAATATTAATTTGGTATTGATAATGATGAATGAAATCTATTTTTTTATTAACATTGTTGACTGGAATTTCATATTTTAATTGCAAATTTTGCAGTAACGCCTCGTGAATTAGATGGTAAATTTGTCAATGCAAATACGAAATTGATTAAAGAAAAATTAAAATTTAAGTTTATTGGTTTGGTTAAAATTCAATACAAAACCGACATAACTATCCTAATGATCCCCTAATTAGGTGGACCCACAACTCATCGTCCACTAGCAGGAATACCCATTTCAAATAAGGGCACTTTATGCTTTATATGGATTGATCGTTCAAGAATTAATAGTTCCTTATGGGTTCTAAACCTGAAATTTAGAGATGGGCACACTCCTAAATATTATGCCTATACCACCAAGTCAATTCCTTGGTATTTTCGGCTTCCGTAATGCATATTGTAAACAAAAGAAGCTCATACTGGTATTAGCTACAACAAGAGTTAACCACATTTTTTAAAAGTAAGAGCGTGAAAAAGGGAGCCACAATGGTTATTGTTGGCGATGTATAGGTGTTTAGAAAAATAAGGTATTATGGACGAAGATGAAAATGCAGACTCAATACAAAAGTCGCGGCAACAATTTGACTCTACTGCGAAGAATATTATTGCTTCATATATTGTACAATACAACTTCATGACAATCGTTTCCAAAATACGACTTTGAGACTTCAAGATTGTTGTATTACAAATCGAAAGCTATAGGCGAATCACAAACGAGTATCCAAAACATTTAGAGTCGACTCTAATGCAGAAACTATTATTATAGAATTATAGGATTTTTAAGGGCACGCTTGGTTATGGGTATTGATTATAGGGAAATGAGAATGATTACATTAGTACGTAGTGTTTGATATTATCAATAAATTGTAATAAGATTAAAAATGTGTATAAATATAATATGGTATGTTGATCTGTTGAATTTATAATTATTACAGATGAACTCTCAAGATAACCCTGATCAGAGTGGGGACAGGGTCGGGGGAGGGGTAAGAGGAGGTCGGGGTCGTTGAGACCGGAGATCCCGGAGGTTAGACGGGCCCCAAAGATGATACTATCCTCTTCATAGCAATCCAGTGTTGTTGGCTCTACTTCAGTAGCCGAATCTTCGGCTTCACGGCAGCATCCTGCGTTGGATAGTCGTCTCATTGTTGTCCCTCGCGACAACATGTAAGTATTTTTTAATGAATTAAATAATTTTAATTATATTCATTAATATTAATTATTAATATTAACTTTAATTTTTATTTTGATGTCACAGTATGCTTTCAGGCCATGAAACTAACTTTCGCGTTTCATGGGCCATTAAGAAGATCTCATTCGAGGTTGGTGCCTCCTCGTGGTCCATGGTGTCTGGGCGAAAGAGGATGGACTACTCCACAACTGGGCCTCGTGCTCCGATCTCCACACGACGAATTTCTGCAATTATATTAAAATAAAAAAATATTATTTTCATAATTTATATTAATCAATAATGAATAATGAATAAATTAAATAAATTACATAAATTATACCTTAAACTCCTCAAAATATTGGTGTTTCTTCGCTTCAGACACCAACCCCCAACTCTAAGCGGTGGGCTCGAATCTACCGCTCATGAAGGATTTGGTTAAGTGAGTAGTAGTCTCATGTCCCAGGATCCAACTGCAACATTTAAATTACAAAGTTAATAATATAATCAGGGTTTAATTATTAAATGTTGAATATAAAAGATTAAAACTTACGAATTCCTACGAGGCTCAACATCAATCCGCCGCTGCCCAGTGGGATGCTGGTGGGAGGAAGATGATCCCTTACCCGTCTGGGGTGCAGACGAGGACCCCTAGGGGTCGACAACCGGAGCTACAATGGGTCTAAGAGACCCTGCTCGTCTCCATCTCCATCTCCCTCGATCCCTCTCCTGGCTTCCCCCATTCCCACCGACCGATCCACTTTTTTGTCCACTCATCTAAACCATTCAATATATAATCAATTAAATTAACATAATCGATTAAATTAACATATCAATTAACAAAATTAACGTAATCAATTAAATATAATCAATTCAATTAACATAATCGGTTAAATTAATATAATCAATTAAATTAACATAATCAATTTACAAAATTAACATAATCAATTAAATATAATAAATTAAATTAACATAATCAATTAACATAATCAACTAACAAAATTAACATAATCAATTAAATTAACAAAATCAATTCACAAAATCAATTAACAAAATTAACATAATCAATTAAATTAAAATAATCAATCAACAAAATTAACATAATCAATTAACAAAATTAATATAATCAATTAAACAAAAATCTAACCAATTAACATTTTTATGCATACTCATATCAGAACAAAATTCTAAACAATTAACATATATAATCAATCTCAAAATCTAACCATTATAACATGTTTATGCATACTCATAACAAAATTCTAAACAAATAACATATATGATTTCTAAAAAATGTTATAAAATTCTATAAAATTAATGTATATGATTTATAAAAAATTCTGAAAAACTACACTAATCAAATGTTATAAAATGAAATTTAAACGGTAAAAAATTGAAAAACTTACGATTAAAGAGTAGGGATTGACAAAGAACGAACTTTAATCGGGATGAAATTGACTCCTGAGTGCTCACCGGAAATCGCCCACTTCTTCTTCGATTTTACTCGATTTTGCTCGGGTGAGAAATGAGCTCGTCGGCACTGCCTTTTATAGGCATAAAAAAATTTGCGACGGACATCGCCCATCGTTAAATTTTCCGCCTTTAGGGTTAAAACGACGTTGTTTTTGGTGATTTACGATGGAATGTTCGTCGTAAATATTAAATTTAAAATTAACGACGGACATTCCCGTCGTTAATTAGTCGCCAATATTAAATTTGCACCGCTTCTCGAAGAGCCGCAGCCCAACCGCTAGAATTTACAACGGGATTGACCGTCGTAAAACATAAATTTAAATTTTACGACGGACAGTCCGTCGTAAAATTGTCGGCCACTAAAGCGTTGCACCGATTACGAAAGGTCGCGATCAAACGGGCGGGAATTTACGACGGCCTAGTCCGTCGTAAATTCCTATTTTAAATTCTACGACGGGCTTCCCGTCGTTAATTTTGGCGGATTTGTGAAACAGTGGGTCCGACTTGTTTTAGTAAAAGTCAATAATTAACGATGGCTTTCAAAAACCCGTCGTTAATTTTTAATCCGGACAAGCTTTGGTTATTGTCCGTCATAAGCCCGTCATAAATGTTTAAATTAACGACGGAATACGTGTCCGTCGTTAATTTTCATTGTTAAACGGCACATTTTTTGTAGTGTTTGAACCGTTGTCTAAGTGTCTACTCCTAGACAGCGGTTTTTAACCGCGGTCTTAGTGTCAACTTTGGACAGCGATTTTTAACTGTTGTCTAAGAGTCTACTTTGGACAACGATTTTTTAACAGCTGTCTGAACTTAGACAGTTGTTACTTGGACAACTTTTTTAACAACTGCCTAAAGGAAAAAATTAACAGTTGTCCAAAGCCTAATATGTAGTTGTTTTGATTTGATGTTTATTTAGAAAAATGAATATTAATTTTTTTTCCTTAAATCTTCCATTTCTTTAGTTGAAAGTTTTTAAGGAGTTCCCACATCCGGATGATAAGCAGAGACAATAGTTGAGCATGGATTCCAGTCTTGATCCTCGAAATATGAAGTTTTGGTTCCAAAATAGAGGAGAACACAAGAAGAAGTGTCCTACTTACTTTTTAGCTGGAACCAGAACTTTATCCGCCGAGGATCAAGACCAAGACCCTATTAATTTATTATTATATCTACTTTTCATCAGGATGTGGGAATTCCTTTTATAAATCTTCAATTAAATAAATGGAAAATTCCAAGACAAATACGAATAACTTTAAATTTTATTAATTAAACATCAAATATTTTCAATCAATACAAACAAACAACTGAAACACGAGATAAAAAAAAAACCAAACAAACAAGGCTACAAAGACTTGAGATATCTTAATTTGTAAGAAAGACGTGAAATTAAAACCATAAAATTATTCAAAGAAGTAAAACAAATAATAATGGAAACAATTAAGACTTAATATTGCTTCCATGAAATGAAAAACTTTATTCAAATTATCATGTTCAAGCTCTTAATTTCGCGAGGTGGACGAAAACAAAGTATAGAGTGAAAATAATTCATATGTAAATTATTGAAGGGCATTAGTTGTTTTTATTATAGAGTATTAGTTATTTTTATTGAAGGGTATTAGTTGTTTTCACTGAAGAGTATTAGTTATTTATTGAAACTAAACTAAGACTCTTCATCAAAGATAATTAATACTCTTCAGTGAAAACAACTAATACTATTTAGTGAAAACAACTAATATACTTTAATGATTCATGTACGAACCAATTTTACTCTATACATACTGTTGGACGAATGCCCATCATCAGATTCGCGAAAATGAAAATGGAGATTTAATTTGTTAGACTTGTTGAGTTTAGTTCATTATTACTTTTATGCTCGATAAAACAATTAAAGTTCCTTTGTACAGATATGAATCGATTCATAGAGATAAGGGATGACAATTCTAGAAAAAAGAAATAGAATCAGAGAGGCTGTACTACCGGAACGTAGGTTGTGGAACGGAGGACGCCCATATACGTGGCTAATTGTGGGATGAAATCGGAAATGGGATAATAAAAAAAATCTGGGGTTTTCTTTCTTATATAGTTAAATTTAGTTATATTTTCGGTCAATTATGTTGAATATTTTAATTAAAGAAATTTAAAACTGAAATCGGATTAAGCCAAACAGAATCGCGGTTTTGGATTCTGTTCGTTTGGTTAATGGCGTTATCACCGAATAATGATAACCCTGTCCTATGTATACAAACTAGAAATCCAATACATAGATGAGCCTCTGAGCTTTGTTAATAGGCTTATCAATTGTTATTAATTCATTTTATTTGTTTAGAAAATTGAAATCCAGTACATAAATGATATTTTATACCACCAATATACCATGAGTTGAAAAATTGAAATTCAATACATAAATGATATTTTTATACCACAAATTTCATATACTGTAATATGAATGTTAAATTAAAGATTGTGAAATTGGATTAATTTGATATAATACACACGCATATATATATACATCAAAAGATAATGTTTTTAAAGACCGTAACATAGGAGAAGCAAAATAAGGGAAAAAACTTGGTTTACCCGGTGGGTAATTTACCCACCTAATAAAATATTTAAAAATAATAAAAAGTATTTAAAGAGTTATTGGAATTAAATAAAGGGTTCTCTCTCCAAAGCAATTCATTTATTGTTGTACAGTTAATTTTATCTTTGTTTATGGAATTCTCTCCTCTATATTAAGGATAAAGTTGTTTCTGAAAATCCATAATTTTAAATTGTTATATGTATAGACTATATTAACCCTCCTTATTTTGGCTCCAAGATTAGTGCATAAGAGCCAAAATTTTCCCTCCATCCTAATTTCTTCTTTCTATGATACATTAATTGTCTCGATCTTATAAATGGCATATTGCAATTATTACTATAAAAAATAATTTACAAAAATAAAATATAAATGTATATCCTACCATTATAAAATAAATTTCTTAATATACTCCATTTAACGTAATATGCAGAATATAACTAGTTTTTTAAATGATATTTTTTTATTAAAAGTGAGTATATATCAAGAATGGTTTTGGTATTTTAGATTGAGCCTAATTTTTTTTATTTAAATATTTCAAATATTTATAAATCCCTATATAATATTTAATTTTAAATTTTTTTTTTCAAGAGATGTTTGATTTTACCAATTTCAAAATTCAGATCCACTTCTTCATTACTCTATCAGTTTTTTAGTAATCGGTTTAAATTTATTTCCTAAATTCCTGCATAGTGTCTATCATTACCTATTTTCAAAACATGATCTTTAAAATGTGTTAATCTCATTTGTCAATTTCTCGATAGATATATAATATAAATCTATTTCAAACTTTTCTGGAATATTGTCAAATTTTCTTGAATCAATTTTGAAATTTCAAATCATCAATCCAATTTAATGATGTGAAAATGCACAAAATATAACCGATCATACACTACATTTTATTTATTTAAAAGATAAATAAATATGAAAAATATTATTTGAATACAAAAATATATTACAAACTAATGTTTATATAAAACATATATTAAATATATTATAAAAACATATCTCTATAAATATTCCGTATTACATTTTAAATATGTGATATATATTTTATGAATTTTTGAAATATATATTAAATATATAACCATGTTATTCAAAGATTGATTTACTTAAATAATAATTAGATATGCGGAAAACAAAAATAGTGTATGAGTCATGGTTCGCTAGGGACCATTGAATCTTAAATCGTAAACTACAAATTTAAATGGACCAATCTAAACTAGAATTTCTTCAACTTATTATGTTTATCCAAGTTTTAATTATTACAATTAGATATGTAAAAAAAAAAAAAAATTGTTATGTGAATCATACCATCTAATCCTAAAGTTAAACCACAAACTCTATTGTACAACTCTAAATTATAATTTCTCAATTAAGATTTCTTCAAATTGCTATATTTATGAAAGTTTTATTAAAATTAAAATTTGATATGCAAAAAAAATAAGAGTATGTATAGAGTGAAATTGGTTCATACATGAATAATTGAAGGATATTAGTTATTTTCACTGAATATTATCAGTTGATTTAACTGAAGAGTATTAGTTATCTACACTGAAGAGTTTTAGTTTGTTTGTAGTAAACAACTAAGACTCTTCATTAAAGTCAACTAATACTCTTTAGTGAAAACAACTAATACCCTTCGAAGATTTATGTATGAACCATTTTCACTCTATACTAAGTAAAAAAAATATATATATATATACATAGTGTCACTATCTTGTGAGCTTCGGTTCACTAGTCGGACCATTGAACTCTAGATCTTAGTTGTATAGTGAAAACAAGCTGATACTTTTCAGTTAAAACAACTAATAGTATTTAGTGAAAATAAGTACTACCTAAGTACTACTATTTAGTGGAAATAACTACTTCAATGATTCATGTATGAACCAGTTTTACTCTATTCATATATCTAAGTTTTATTTATATCATAATTAGATTTGCAAAGAAAATACTAATATTACTATCTTGTGAATTTCAGTTCATTAGTCGGATAATCGAACCTTAAATCGTAAATAAACCGCAAAATTTATTGTATCACTCTAAATTAAAGTTTCCTCATATAACTATATATCTCTAAATATTATATATTTTTTTATAATGATTCATGAAAAAAAGTAGTTGTGTCGCTATCTTGTGAGTCTCATTTCACTAATCGGACTAATCGAATCCTACATCGTAAACCAAGAACCCTACATCGTAAACTAAATAATTTTTTAAACCAAAATATTGAACTACGGATTGTCTAAATACCAATATTGAACTAAGCAATAATTTGATTTAAACTTGTAATGGTGATTAGAATTTAAATTTGATCTCTAGTGGTAAGATTGGTGTTTCTTGTTACGTTTAGAGTTCGATAGTTGAACTAGTCGTACCGTAACATTACTATTATTGGTGACACTAGTACTATTAACTTTTTTTTTGCAGTTTGGGTTCAATAGTCGGACTTGTCAACAGTAACATTACTATTGTTAACCGTAACATTGAAATTAAAACTTGATCTATAGTGAAATAATTTAATTAAAACTTATAATGGTGATTAGAATCAATTTTTTTTATCTATAGTGATAAGATCGATATTTCTTGTTATGGTTAGAGTTCGTTAGTAGATTAGTCAACCGTAACACTTTTATTGTTACTGACAATAATATCTTTTTTTAAAAATATTCTATATTAAAATAAGTTAATTATAATTTATAATGATAATTAGAACTAATATTATTTGACATATATACTATATCTTGAAAATTTACATGACTACATTCCAACTTTAATGGAATTGAAATTGTAAGTTTTAATCTACTAATAAGAATAATAGATTACACTAGCAAAATGATCTCTAGTTAAATATCTTTAATGATAAAATTATATTATTAAAAGTTATTTTTTGTCATTAATTTTTTTTAACTAGAAAAACAATAATGAGGGGATGTGATAAGATTATTGTCACTAAAGACAATTTTTTCATGTAGTGTTATTTGATGATAAGTAAAATTTATAACCACCATTTGATCTTTTGACTCCACTAATTACAAGATATACATCTCAACTGTCTCCACTACTTACTCAATTCTCTATTGCATATTATATTCTCCATGTGATTAGATAAATATATACCGCATGCCAAAATAAGTGAATTTATAATATTACTGAAATGTTAAAGGTGTCACTATACATTATTGAAAGAAATTAGTGGTAATGCTAAAGAGTATCACTTAAATGAGTGAAGTGTATTGGTTATAATACAAAAGGGTGTTACTTAAATAATTAAAAGGTGTTAATTGTAATGCTAAGGGATGTCACTTAAACTATTGAAAATATTAATCACGTGAATAGAGTTTCATTGTGATTTTTTTCACACAAAACCAACTTCTATAATGAAAATGCTAAATATTTATATACTGATTTAATTATATAATTAGTCATATAATAAATGACCTTCGAAGACTAACTTTTTTTTAATCTTTTGGTCCATATATTTGACGATAATAAAAATACTATTCAATATAAAATACTCACCTATACATTTAAAAAAAATTAAATTAAACCCTATATGAAATTTCAAATTGTCTCATTTAAATATTATATAAATAAAAATATAAATTGAACTAACTTATGTTTACTGATCATATTGCAAAATAATCATTTATATACTTACTTTACACTTCAAATTTCAATTTTGTTATATATTTAATTTACATTTTTTTTATTTTTCTTTCAATTCAAGGCTAGTTATATAAATCACCCTAAAACCTTGTGTTTATGAGGAATTTACTACGTAGTTGTGGAATATTGGATAGACAATGTGTCAATCTTCTAAATTAAAAATTAAGTTTAAATAGTTCGCTTCTCAAAACTAAACAATAGAAATAAATAGTTAATTTGTACTAGTAGTAATTTTTAAATTGAGTACAGAGTAATAAAATAAAATAAAAGTCATTAATTCAAAAGAACACTATTAGTCTATTTTTAGGCCATAAATTAAATTATAAATAAGAAATTTACACTATAATGTAAAGGTTGTGAAAAATGAAGGTGGTCAAAATATTAACTTCATTTTAATTGGGGATTGTGAAAGAAGAATTAATTCATGATAATAAATAAGGTGAGAGAATAATGAGGATTGTGAAAGAAGAATTAATTCATGGTAATAAATAAGGTGAGAGAATAATGATGTGATATTTAATGTTTCTTATTCTAAATTATTTTTTTATTATTTAGATTAAGCGGGTGGATTACCCGGTGGGTAGATGTAGCATTCTCCCAAAATAAGTGTCATAACTTTTAAAGGTCGCAAATTGAGGTCAAATCAAACAGAATAAATATAGCCCAATCAGGTCAAATTAGATCGATTGGGGTTTATTCAAGCTAATTTGACCGTACAAAAAGGACAGTGATTGATGACAACGTTAACAACAAGAAATCGTCGCGAATCCACATTTGCGACGAGAAAACATCAACAAAACATTTTGGGGAGGGTAAACCAATTATGTGTGTTAGTTGTGTTTGGGGAGCGGAACGTTGATGGTGGATCCAAGTCCAGCAACATTATCAATTCTAGTCCTTCTTGGTACAAAGCTTCCCTACATTTCTGTATTTATTTATTTTTGGTTCATCAATTTCATGTATTACTTGAATTACAAGAGACACTATGACTGACTTAATTGCTTTCACTCTGAATTTCATGATCAGTGCGTTCTGTCCCGTATATTCAAGTTTCACATCTTCCCTTCTCTCGGTTTGTCCTCTGTAAATTAGGCGTGAATACATGCACATCGGTGAACCCAATATATTATACTCACCGCGAATGTGATAATAACACATAAACCAATAAAATCTATCAATTAAAATTAGAGTGAACTCACTGCTTGTGTGTCATTATCACATTCGCGGTGGGTATATTAGATTGTATCCATAGTTGGACATATGATCATTTCCGGTGAATACTAAATAAGTATATTCTAATAGTGTTTTTGAAAAAAACAATATTAATAATATAAATGGACAACTCTAACCATGGTTAAAAGCGTGTCTTGCACATATTATTGGAAAAAAAAAAAACAAAGAAAAATAGTTTAGGTGGTAACGGTTGAATTTGTATACATTATGAATGGGTGTATTAAATATAGGTTAAGAAGCTAAACCATTATTACCTTTTAGTTCTATTTTTTTATTAAAAATACAATTTGATTTAAAACATATACCTTTTTTTAGACTAAAGACTATAACCCTATAACCCTCCCTCCTTTTCTCCCCATCCCCGTTGCTTTAATATGTTCCATCTGTGCCCACCATCTTTCTACTTATCATCCCCTGTGCACATGTAATTTTAGTCCATTCTTCACCCAATTTTCAGGTTTTAATTATTTTGTATTTAAAATTTGTCCAATTTTTTAAAAACTATTTCAACTATTTTTTTAATGAAATTTTAATAAAAATATTGATTCACTTGTACAAAATGATTTTTTATTGAATGAATATAAAATATACACATTCAAAACATTAATTGTGCAAATATTTAAATATTTTGCACAAAATGAAATTCATAAAAATAATTGAATTGCATATAATTTTACTATTTAAAACTTCTAAATTACATATTAAAATATGAAATTTATAGATTTATAACAAAATACATTCTTATTGTTTAGGTGCAAAAAAGAAAAGAAAAAAAATATTCACATGCCCTTCTTCATCAAATCTTCTCCCAATTAGACCCATGCACGCACGCGCGCACACACACAATCATTATTTACCCAAAATGCACACATAGTACATATTTATTTCACACAAGTTGGACCAAGATCAAATTGTTTCAAATTAGAATAAAAATTGCACAACAAAAAACAAAAAAAATCAATATTAAAAAGATTTATGCAGAAAAAATTGTTGGTGTTAGTGTCCTAGAGACAATCCATCGAAAGGACATAATACTAAGATAATGTTCAAATTTGGTTTAATATTATTATTATTGGTTTAATATTAAATGTATGGCGTTACACTTATCTGAATATGATGTTTGATTGTTTGCATATATTCTTATTTGTGTTCCCATGAATCACTACTGTCATTGAGTGAGTGAGAACTCAGATGACTCAAGTATGATTCTCAAATAGCCCCGATCAAGGATCATCAAGAATGGGATATTGATGATGCAATTGAGATTGGTGTGCGATCTGCATCATACTCTTAGAGAGTGTAGTAAGATCTCACTTACTACGAGATACCGGGTATCTCATGATGGGTGCATAGATACCTTAGAGGGTATTGGTATACCCATCCGAGAAACCGTTTGATGTAATTCCACATAATGTGTCTACGGGTGTCTCGGTTAGTGAGAGCGATGTGATACTCCTCTGACTTGAGGTCAATACGCACGACATGTGTGGAGTGGTGAACTTTGACCATGACCAACGCTTGCACCCTTCCACGGGTAGATATGACATGGATTGGGTTCATCACGAAATGCATGTGTGTAGTAGTTGAGCCAAAAATAGGATTCATTCCTCAATGTGGATTTAGAGAGAATACTCGTCTTCTCATCATAATTGGATCTAAGTCGTCGGCTGACGCGCATCAACTTAAACTTTGTGGCTAAGTGTGATATACTTGATCAATTAGTGATTTGTGATAATATGATTAAGTTATTTGAATAGACACTTCATCATGTTCAAGACTTAATCGGGTATTCGCGAATGAAAGGAAGATATCACAATAGCCTACAGTGTTACAGGTAGTTGCAGATTTCCTTGCAACGTACCTCGTATATTGAGAATGTCTGATTTATTGTCTAGGGTTCAATTAAGACCGTTAGTTTAACTAATCGCTCGATATACAAGGGCATATGGGTCACACAACAAGTAATGGCAATTTATCAATTAGAGTTGGTTGATTAAATATTGTATTGGATATAATATTTAATTTATGGAGAATGTAATATAATAATAATTATATTTGGAATTAATTATTATTATTATTAATTAAATAGGATTTAATTAAATATGAAATCCCAATAATAATATTTGGAATATTATTATACAAGAATAATAGATATGGTAAAGATATTATTCGTAGGAACATATCTAGGGAGATATAATCTGTAGAGATTATATTACGGGCTAGGCCCGATATCTTGCTTAGGAATTAAGCCAAGTTAATCCCTATAAATATGTGTCTTATGGGAATTCCGAAAACGATACAAGA
The DNA here is from genome assembly GCA_947034835.1 of Ballota nigra. NCBI lineage: Eukaryota > Viridiplantae > Streptophyta > Magnoliopsida > Lamiales > Lamiaceae > Ballota > Ballota nigra. The sequence continues at coordinate 89,208,718 of OX344720.1, read as the reverse complement.
AATATAATTTCTCCATAAAATCTCCAGTCGGAATTTTCCTAGCAAATTCATCTCGAGATTCAATGTTGGCATATCGGTGCGGGTTGGTAGAAAGCCATTACGTGGATACCATAGTTGAGGATTCCACGTACAAATCGCTGTAAGGATTTATATATCGTTATTTATCATTTAATTGTTATGTTATACAACCATGTTTGAGATTCGTTGTTGGTGAATCGTAATCTTCCGCTGCGCCGAACATGGTGTTCGTGCCTCAAAAATCCAACAGTGGTATCAGAGCTTCAGGCTCTTTTATTGGTTGTATAATATATGTTTATTATTTGTAAGTAAAATATATGTGTATTTTCAAAGTAGTTTTTTGCCCTTTATCGGATTTTCAATTGGATTGAATTTCTGATTTTATTGATGAAAATAATAAATTTGATTTGTTATTTTTTATAATAATAATAATAATAATAATAATAATAATATTAAATATATACAAAAGGTGTTCTGCTTTGGAAGCAGTATTTCCCTAAGATCCTTTTCTGGGAAAAGGAAATTAAATACTTTTGCTTACGGTGGCTTTGACCTAGTGTCAAAAGGATATTAACAAAAAAGGAAGAATTTCGTATCAAGGCCCAAATTTTAGTTTATGTCTCAATTTAAGTACTCATTTTAAAAGTGTCTCAAATCAAGTCTCAATTTTTACTTTTTTTCTCAATTTAAGGCTTGTTTTGAATTCTTGTGTCTCAATTCAAGACCCAACAAACAATTAAATACATTTAATACAAAAAATATATTAGAGACATTAAAAAAAATATTAGAAAAATTCGTCTTAAATTATAAAAAACTTTAATTAATTATAAAAATTAATTTTTTATTAATATAATATATATTTATAATTTTTATTTATTATCACCATGTATTAATTTAGTATTTTAAAAAATATGACAACTAGCATTTTCCCATATAATCTTTTCCCCTCGTATATGAAAAATGTTAGTTTTATTTTTTAATTTCAAAATGCTAGTTATCAATTTTTTTTAACAATAAATTAAAATTTTAAATTAAATTAACACGATGATATAAAAAAAATTAGAAATATTCATTATATTAATAAAAGGTTAATATTTTTTAGAATTAATTAAGTTTTTTTTTTATAACGGATGTCTCTAATTTTTTATTTTTTTTTCATATGGAATGAATTTAATTTAAAAAATAATTATTTTTTGGGTCTTGAATTGAGAAACAAAAATTCAAAATAAACCTTAAATTGAGAAAAAAGTAAAAATTGAGACTTGATTTGAGACACTTTTAAAACGAGTACTTAAATTGAGACATAACCTAAAATTTGGGCCCTGATATGAAATTCTTCCTTAAAAGGAAAAAAAAAAAATTTATTAAAAGGGAAGTTAAATCGCAGAATTGGATTCTATTTTCCCGTTCTTCAGACGCCATTGAAGGAGAGTGCTTGCTAGGCAAGCCTCGCTTCCCTATCGAACCCTACACTGGACAACGATCAAAGTCTATAGGCGGATCGAACACCGGAGGCGTGCGATTTCTGCTGAAATCGGGGTCATGGAAGGACCATCGTGTCCGATCAAATGACAGGGGCAACGCTAGGCGAGGCCGCCAATCGTGGGATCGCCTTGTCCTGGGCGAGCCGACGAACGTCCACAGCACTGCGGCGGCTGCACTGAGGGAGTGATACTGTAAATCTCATCGGCGTCTGGGACGCTCGATCGTCAGACCTCTATGCGAGGAGGCGGTCGATTGGCACTGATTAGACGGTGTTACTGTGCATCCCGATCTCGGCCGTCTATGGCAGAACCAGTCAGTCGTTCGCAGCCTAGTGGTGGTGCTAGGCGCCGATCGTGGTGGCGTTGTGTTGGCCGCGACTTGGTGGACGGCAGCAGATTTTCTAATTTTGGAACTCTTGCTGCTTGGCTGCGTGATTAAGCCAAGGACCATGATTTGAGAATTTGATTCTCATTAGGGTCTTGTATGGTAATTAAGAATATTATAGAAATTTGCACTACTGTCCTTTGGGCTTTATGAAATTTTAAGTATTCTGAAACAATTGCAGATTTGTTTCTAGGCCATATTTTGTATTCTAAATATAATAAAGTCCTGTTTGTTTGGATGAATATTGAAAATTCTGATAAATTGAACTAAAGGGTTGTTTGGTTGGACCAACTTCTGAAAATTTTGGAAAACAAAATAAGGATATATTTGATTGGATCAAAGTTCTGAAAAATCGAGATAAAAGGCCTGTTTGGTTGGACCAAATTTTAATATTTTAATAAATTAATATTTTGGGCAAAATAATTTGAAAATGACTTTAGAAATTAACCGAAAGCTTGAAGCTTGTTGGTATTTCTAATTTTAGCAATATTTTACCTACAGATAATTATTGTTAAGCACGTTTATTTGATTTACGTGTTATTTATAAATATTGATTATTTATAAATATTAAATATTTTGCATGTTTATTAGATTTATGTGCTAAATATTTATTGGATGCTTTATTTATGCAAATTTGATTTTGAAATAAAGCATGAGAACTTGATTAGTTGTTCCCCACTTGTATAACTTCTTATGTGATTCGATATTTACATTTTTAGTTATATAGCCCGCATTAAATTGTTTGGGTAGGCGGCACCCAATATTTGTTGGACCATATTAAATGTTTGGGTAGACGGCGCCCAATATATGTTTGTCCGCATTTATCATGTTTGGGTAGGCGGCGCCCAATAACCGCCTACCCAATAATTGCTCAAATGTGACGTAGTTAACATGTTGGATCTCGATTAAGCAATTAATACCCCGCCTTTAAAATTATCCTCACTAAAATATGATTTTTCATTAGATTGAAAGATGTCTTCCATTAAAATTAAAAGTAAACCGGAGATTTCATTCCAATGAGTATTTAAGGCCCTAGTCTTTTGCTCGGATCTACATCTAACGGGACTTTTATAGGGACACGTTTGTCGCCGCTTAATGGTTGTAAACCAACTTAATTCTGTTTCACCAGCCCTAGCAGGGAAACGAGAATTAGGTGACATCCGATTGAACTAGGTTCAATCAATTAGGAATTGCATGAGGTAATTGGTTTAGAGACCTACCAGTTATGTTGTTGCAATATTCAGCCCTAGCAGTCATTGTAATAGTAGGAATGTGGATCCTAGTCCATTACAATTTATATTAGATATAAATTCGTACTCTTCTGATGAGGTCGTTGAGTATATGAAAATAATGGAGACAAAATAAATTAAAAGGCCATGTTTATTTTGATTGCTGAATATTGATCGTAGGAATTATGTGTTTAATTCCTATTTTAGTTTATTTCTCTATAATTGTTGAAATTAATAACTTGTCATTGAGAAGTGTTTTGGAAACGAACAAATTGGCTGGGCCAAATTTTCTGGATTGACACTGAAACGTGCGTTTGGTGCTAAGGCAAGAAGAGATTGAGTACGTGTTAGACACGACAATCCCTTTACCCATGAGGCTGGTTCAGTTGAGGCTGCAACGTTTGACGTTACGGCTTAAAGAAGCATCAAGATGATGTTTCCCAGCTCTATGTTATGATTGCTCGACTTGACTCCGCAATCGCAAAGGCAAACATGAGAAAATGGATCCCTTCGAGATGCTTAAGCGTCTGAAGGATCTCTTTGATTCTAGATCTCATTTGAGATTTATGAAGTGATGAGAGATCTGTTCAGATGTCGATTAGCGAAAGGAGGGAAGATTTCACCTCATGTGCTATCCTCAAGTCGCTCCCTGATTCATATTCTAGTTTCGTAGTAAATTTAATATGAAGAAGACGGAAGCGACGATGTCGGAGCCTCATAACATGCTTAAGACTTTTGAGTCTTCTACTGCTAAGGAAAAGTCTGTGCTCATGGTGAGTGCTTCTACTTCTTCTGACCCGAAAAGCGAGAAGAAGCGAATGAGTAAGGCCAAGAGGGCTCCAAGCCCAACTTCCTGAAGGCAAAAGGTGGAGTTCAAAAGTAAGAGCGGGTTGATAAGAATGTGTACCCTACTGCAATTGAAAGGGGTATTGGAAGAAGGACTATAAGGTTCTAGCAACTGAGAAGAAAACACAAGGTGTTTCAGCTGCTAGAACAAGTATGATTGTTGTTAAGATAAACATGTTCACTAATAGTTCAAACTGCTAGGCATTTGTTGAGTTATGGACATGATGTTCTTAATATACAAAGTAGAGAAACAACTTGGTAAGAGTATCAAGACTCTTCGATTGGATCAAAGAGGTGAGTACCTTAGCCATAAATTCATGGATTACTTGAAGCTTCATGGGATCCAGTCACAATGGACTCCTCCCAGAACACCTCAGATGGACGGTGTGTCTGAAAGGAGAAAACCGAACCTTGTTAGACATGGTAAGGTCCATGATGAGTTTTTTCTCTCTTCCAACATTCTTATGGGGATACGCATTACAAACCTCAATCTACATTCTGAATAGGATTTCATCTAAATCAGTTGAGCAGACTCCATACGAGCTATGACACAACAAGATGCCATCTTTTCTACACATTAGAACGTGGGGTTGCCCCGCAGTGTTGAAGAAAATGCTAACTGATAAGTTGGAATCCGAAGTTGAAAATAGTTATTTTGTGGGATATCCTAAGGAGACAAGAGGATATCACTTCTATCTACCGGAGAAACAAACTGTGATTGTTTCTAGGCAAGCTAAGTTCCTAGAAGACGAGTACGTCTTTAAGGAACAAAGCCGTAAAAAGATAGAACTTGAAGAGATTCAAGAACCACGAATTAACATAGAGACTGATGATTTGTCAAGGCAATATGACAAAGAATCAGTGGGAGCATTCAACGACTCCCATGGTGGAAGTTTATCACTAGGTGATCCTCTTTCAGCCAGTGGGGCGTAATTGGAGTTGCATTACCTTCACAACAACCTCCAAGTGGGCTGAATGACAATAATATAGTTCAAACTCCCGCCCAAAAGGCATATGAAAGTGTCATTCTTGAGGACTCTCCGGTCAACGATGAAGTCGCTACACCATAAAATTTTCATGATCAGAATGTACAGCCTGCACAACCACAACTCTGTAAGTTGACTAGGAATCGTAATCCACCCACTAGGCATTATGGGATCCTCGTGGAGGAACATGATGATGTGGAGGTGCCGGATAAAGACGAACCTAGAACTTATACTGAAGCAACATTAGATGTTGGCTCAGAGAAGTGGCATGAAGCCATGAAATCCGAGATGAACTCGATGTACACCAATCAAGTCTAGAACTTAATTGAGTTGCCAAAAAGGGGTTAGACCCATAGGTTGCAAGTGAGTCTTCAGGCGTAAGACTGATACAAATGGCAAAGTACAAACCTGTAAAGATAGGTTGGTGGCGAAAGGTTATAGTTGACATGAGTTATTGACTATCATGAGACTTTCTCGCCAGTTGCTAAGATCAAGTCCATTCGAATTTTACTTGCGATAGCAGCACACCACGATTATGAGTTTTAGTAGATGGACTTTAAAACAGCTTTCCTCAATGGTAAGATTGATGAAGAAGTGTTTGTGACTCAACCGGAGGGTTTTATATCTAAATCAAAATCTAATCTTGTGTGCAAGCTTAAACGATCCATCTATGGATTGAAGCAAGCTTCTAGGAGTTGGAATATCCAATTTGATGAAGCTGCCAAATCCTTTGACTTCATCTGAAATTCGGAAGATCCTTGCGTTCATTGTGAATGCAGCACGAAGAGTATTGTCTTTATAGTCGTATATGTCGATGACATATTGATTATAGGAAATAGCATCCCGCTGCAGTCCATAAAAGATTAGTTATCAAAGACCTTCATGATGAAGGATCTTGGTGAAGCATGCTACATCTTAGGGATCAAGATCTATAGGGATAGATCCAAGAAGATGGTATGCCTGTCACAATCCACCTACGTAGATAAGGTGTTGAAGCGTTTTGTGATAGAGAACTCTAAGAGGGTCTCTACCAGCAAATTATGGGATATGGCTGTCGAAGAAGGATTGTCCTTCTAGCGAAGCAGATATCAAGCACATGAAGGACATTCCATATCCATCATGTACGCAATGACTTGCATCATGCCAGATGTGGCCTACGCTGTCAACATCACTGGTTCATACCAGCAGAATCCAGTTGAGTCTCACCAGATTGCTGTCAAGAATGTTATGAAGTACCTCAGGCGTACTAAATAACATGTTCTTATCTACGATAGGCAGTCAGAGCTAGTCGTTGCAGACTATGCTAATGAAAGTTTCTAGTCAGACTGTGAAGAATACAAATCATAGTCAAATTATATTTTCAATCTCAATGATAAGGCGGTAAGTTGGAATAGTTCCAAGCAAGATCTGACCACAGATTCAACAACCGAAGCTAAGTACATTACGGTATCAGAAGCCTTTGAGGCTTTCTGGATTTTAAGGTTCTTGAGAGAACTAGGGGTAGTTCCGAGTGTCAGTTATCAAATAGAGTTGTATTGTGACAACATTAGTGCGATTGCATGAGCAAAGGAACCGAGATCTGATAACAGAAATAAGCATGTACGAAGGCATTATCATTTGATCCGAGAGATCATATCGATAAGAGAAATGGAATTAAAACATTTTCCATAAAGGATAATCTTGCAAATCCTTTTCACTGTTCATGTACACACTAGACATTTGATGGTCTAGGGGTTAGACATGTAGGTGATTGGCTCTAGTCCAAGTGAGAGATTGTTAGTGTTAGTGTCCTAGAAATAATCCATCGAAAGGACATAATACTAAGATAATGTTCAAATTTGGTTTAATATTATTATTATTGGTTTAATATTAAATGTATGGCGTTACACTTATGTGAATATGATGTTTGATTGTTTGCATATATTCTTATTTGTGTTCCCATGAATCACTACTGTCATTGAGCGAGTGAGAACTCAGATGACTCAAGTATGATTCTCAAATAGCCTCGATCAAGGATTATCAAGAATGGGACATTGATGATGCAATTGAGATTGGTGTGCGATCTACATCATACTCTTAGAGAGTGTAGTAAGATCTCACTTACTACGAGATACCGGGTATCTCATGATGGATGCATAGATACCTTAGAGGGTATTGGTATACCCATCCGAGAAACCGTTTGATGTAATTCCACATAATGTGTCTACGGGTATCTCGGTTAGTGGGAGCGATGTGATACTCCTCTGACTTGAGGTCAATACGCACTATATGTGTGGAGTGGTGAACTTTGACCATGACCAACGCTTGCACCCTTCCACGGGTAAATATGGCATGGATTGGGTTCATCACGAAATGCATGTGTGTGGTAGTTAAGCCAAGAATATGATTCATTTCTCAATGTGGATTTAGAGAGAATACTTGTTTTCTCATCATAATTGGATCTAAGTCGTCGGCCGACGCGCATCAACTTAGACTTTGTGGCTAAGTGTGATATACTTGATCAATTAGTGATTTGAGATAATATGATTAAGTTATCTGAATAGACACTTCATCATGTTCAAGACTTAATCGGGTATTCGCGAATGAAAGGAAGATATCACAATAGCCTACAGTATTACAAGTAGTTGCAGATTTCCTTGCAACGTACCTCGTATATTGAGAATGTCTGATTTATTGTCTAGGGTTCAATTAAGACCGTTGGTTTAACTAATCGCTCGATATACGAAAACCTATGGGTCACACAACAAGTAATGGCTATTTACCAATTAGAGTTGGTTGATTAAATATTGTATTGGATATAATATTTAATTTATGGAGAATGTAATATAATAATAATTATATTTGTAATTAATTAATATTATTATTATTAATTAAATATGAAATCTCAATATTAATATTTGGAATATTATTTTACAAGAATAATAGATATGGTAAAGATATTATTCGTAGGAACATATCTTGGGAGATATAATCTGTAGAGATTATATTACGGGCTAGGCTCGATATCTTGCTTAGGAATTAAGCCAAGTTAATCCCTATAAATATGTGTCTTATGGGAATTCCGAAAACGATACAAGAAATATAATTTCTCCATAAAATCTCCAGTCGGAATTTTCCTAGCAAATTCATCTCGAGATTCAATGTTAGCATATCGGTGCGGGTTGGTAGAAAGTTGTTACGTGGATACCATAGTTGAGGATTCCGCGTACAAATCGCTGTAAGGATTTATATATCGTTATTTATCCTTTAATTGTTATGTTATACAACCATGTTTGAGATTCGTTGTTGGTGAATCGTAATCTTCCGCTTCGCCGAACATGGTGTTCGTGCCTAAAAAATCCAACAAAAATAGTATTAAACTTAGTTCAAATAATGTATACATACACACAACTCACATTCATCTTTAAACATTGAAAGACATACCCACACATAGATACACATATATTACAGATCTCAAATAGAGGAATTTTACAGAGTTGGGCGTCGTTTCCAGCATCAGAATCGCACAAAGAATATGCATACACGCACACCAGGAATGCTACACCGTAAAACATATCGAAAAATTACCACATACAGATCGTTCTTTTATTTTGGAAAAAAATGATATCTGAAAAAAAAACAACACTTACAAATCTATGGTCGGCGATGTGGTTGGACGATAGATTTACTCCGGTTGCGTGGTGTGCTCTGATTTGAAACTCCGTTGGAGGGGGATTAGGTTAAATGGTGAGTCCGCGCACATAGGCGATCGATGACGTTGCTAGGTGGAGGTGCGGTGGTGCGGATTTGGAAGTAGGGTGGTGGTGACGGATCTGGAAGGAGGGTAAATGGTGGTGTCGCGCTGGTGATGGCAGCGTCACTCATCGGCGGTGGTTCGGTGGTCTTAGACAGCGGTAGTCGTCTCTTTGTTGTTTCAGACGGCGGTTTGTGGGCGACGAGTGCAAAAGAGCTAGTGAGCCCGATATTTTGAACCAAAAAGGTAATTTTAAAAAAGTGTTGAACCAACCTTAATTTAGGAACTAACTTAGAACCCATTTGTAATTATTTTATTATAAATCTATATATATATATATATATATATATATATATATATATATTTATAAATAAAATGAAAGAGAAAAATTGTTATTATTGGAGCAAGTGATGTCCACTTGCTTAATGGTGGAATAGTGAGTCTCACTCTCCATTAAAGCGAATAGGTTAACTTTACCAAAAAAAAAAAAAAAGTATTTTTTACTTTGCACCAATAATTTCAAAATTCTTTAAACTTTTAATTTTAAATCTATTTTTAACACACTATATATCAAATTAATTATCTTTTAAATATTTTTTATTTAACATGTATGCTGCACATATAAAAAGAAAAATATATATAAAATATTTATTTTATTATTTTTAAAGTGTTTTTATTAACTTTAACTATATGATGGACCAAATTAAATACTATTTATTTAGACTGTGTAAGTTTTGCTAAATATTAAGAATATTTTATGAATTTTAGTATTTGTTGTGAATTTACACCACAAAAAAATCTCATTAGACGAGGGAGTATAAAGAGGGAAACAAAACCCTCGAAATTAAAGAGAGTTTTACCGAGCGTTTGAAAAAGAAGAGGGAAATCACGGGGGTAAAAATTCCCTCGTCTATCACGAGGGAACTCACGAGGAAAAGTGGGCCCCAGCAGAGATGAACGAGGGAACAGACGAGGGAATCTTTGCCAGGAAATTCACGAGGGAACAGACCCTCGTCTGCCTTTGATAGTGCAGGTTTCACGAGGGATTTTGAAACCCTCGACCAGCTCACGAGGGTTTTTTCCCTCGACCAGCTTTGGATCCTCTGGCTATTTCGAATTTTGCATGCAGCTTTGACCGGAGCAGAATCTAGCCTTAGACGAGGGTTTTTCCCTCTCCTTATCCCTCGTCCAAAGTGAACTAAATGCCCCCATCCACCCATATTCTGCTGCATAACCGAGAGAGAGAATAGAGTTGAGGGAGAGAAGAGAGTTAGCAGCATATACTTGAGGAAGAAGAAGAGAGGAGCTCCGGCTGCCATTTTTTTACCACCGGCGACGTGAAAAATCTTGTCTCCATTTGTCGGGCTTTGCTGCACTTTCAAAAAAACATTTATATGGTAAATTTTCATTAATTTAATCGGTATATATATTTCTTAATTCATGGTAATTATATATATGTATGCATGTGTTCATATATATTATACGTATGTGTATATATATAATATATATGTAGGTATAGAATTATATTAATTTAATTTATAGTATAATTAATTAGTTGTTAATTATTCATGCATAATCATATATATATATATATATATATATATATATATATATATATATATATATATATATATATATAATTTGTTAATTAATATAATTTGTGCATTGTGTTTTATGGAATTAATTTTTATATATATATTTAGTTGCTAATTATAATTAATTTGCTATTGTGTATATATGCTTAATCAATATAAACGTTGGAGTTGAAGGAGGGGTATTCATGAATATTTATTATTTGTTGTAGAATATGTGTGTTCCGACTTGATTAATTTTAATTAATGAAGTCGAAAATGGATGCACGTAGGATTTTGATTAATTGGGGAATATGATAAAATAAAACAAAACTTTGCCAAAATTTTAGAAATTATTAATTAATTAGTTAAATTAATAATTAATAGGAGAATTTAAAATATTAATTAAGCTAATTTGAGTATTAATTCATTTATAATATGAAACATATTGATAAATATGGATTATTATAGCCGTGTACGTTGGATGTATGGTCCAAGATCGATTAATGGCATGATAGCTCCTGAATTTATTAGTGGACTCAATTCATTCGTAGACTTCGCCACTAGTAACCCGAATTGGATGAATCGAGGAAAGATTGGGTGTCCATGATACAACTTTAGATATAGGAACAAGACGTTTCAGTACCCCAATGATGTGAAAGCTCATTTGTATAGAAATTGTTTTATGCCAAATTATTACAATTGGGTTTTTCACGGTGAGGAAAATTGAGGTCAAATTCCACATCAATACAACAATCAGGCGTCGGATTCTTACGGACCAGTTGATGAGACAGTAGGATCTAGCTCGTACCACGATATGATCACGGATTTAACTTCTGGTCCCCACTTTAGAAATGTGGATGATTGATTAGGCGTGAAATTGTTATGTTTTGGTGCCCGATTTGCCCATATTTTGAGCGTTTTTTATGAGTATTTGGAGTCATTTGAGTATCATTTCTATAAACTGATGAATTTTTCTCTTTGGTTTTCATATATGGATAGAGGGTGAAAAGAGGAGTTCGTAGGACTTTGAATCGGCCAAAACGGACTCCCGGTTGAGGAGATATGAAGATTTTACGAACATGTGTACAGCTGCCAAAAAGTGCTCGAGCTCGACCACTTGTGCACTGTGCACGAGTTGAATCAGGTCGTGCACTAGTGCACGAGCAGTGCACGAGCGTACGTGATTTTTAGTCCAAAAACGCCCAAATTCGATCCCAAGCCTATTTATACCTTTTTCCAAGCATATCAACAGATACCAACACATATTTTTACATATTTTGAGCGAGGAGAAAGCTTGGGAGATAGATTGGAAGAGTTTTATACGTTGTAATCGAGGTTTTAATTTACGAATTCTTAGTTTTAGTATTTCTTTTGAACGTATTAGATTAATTCTTTCTTTCTTTACTCTTTGAGACGATAAACTCTAGTTTTTCAGATTTATATAAATTTCTTTAGAGACTTTAATTTGTTCTTTCGTTTATGTTCTTGATTTCTTTCGTTAATTTAATTACGCATATGTTTATTGCTCTTGTGATTGCTTTTATTATTCAAACCACCATGTTAGGCTAGAAACCTTGCATGCTTAGGATAGGATGAACTCGTAGAGTAGGACGTTGGTACATAATTAGGGTAACATGTGATGTTTAGTTTTAATTCTCTTAATTAATGAACGCTTAAAATAAATTACGGATTTACCTTTGAATTTCGTACGAAAATTGTTAGAGAGGGGACGACCTTATCACTCTTTAACAACTAGTAGGCTTAACGAGAGGGTTTAGAAGGGGTTAATTCATCTACCGGTTTATCTAGGGAGGACGACCGCATCACCTTAGTTAAATTAGGGTCTCTTTAATTAAGCACAATCTATTAACTTGTTTAGTGGATTAGTGAATTCGATTGATAGGATAAAGTATTAAGGTTTAATTCTTGAGCCTTTCATCTTACAATCTTTTACTTAGGTTATTTCTTGCACATCACGATTATTTTGATTATCGTACCAACTTCGTTAGTATACGTAGGAATTCATATCTCGAGCATCACCATCTCATATTTGCATACACTTAGTTATTTATTCCGTTTTAATTTAGTTATTAGAATATAGAATAGTTTATTATAATTTTCAATCCCCAAACATACACTCATATTAACTACGACGCGTAGATCTTCAGGGATCTATTCGCATACATACATTCCCTTGGGTTCGATAATACTTGGTCCCTATACTTGGCCATACTACAGTGAACCCATACTCTTTTGGGGAAACTACTAGTAGAAAGCTAGTATTTTCGGTTCAAGTCAATGGCGCCATTGCCGGGGATGGCGTTGTATGTCTTTTGAATAGGACTTGTAGATAGCTTAGTAGTTAGTATTGAATGATTTACTTTTCTGTTTTATTTCGTACATATTCGGCAGTTACGTTTTCATTCTTTTGTTAGTATTTCAGGTTTATGAAAACACGCTCACAAGGCAATACGAGCGAAGAGAGATTACCGTTGGACCCTGAGACAATAGCAAGAAGAAACCGAGCCTTCTTAAGAATGATGAACGCTGCCGGAGGGAAAGAACCAATGGACATTACTAATGAGTTGTATGTTGTCGACAATGAGTTTAATCAGATATTGAACCGGGCTGACGGCACTGAAGGCAATTCCAGTAAGAACCAAAATCCGTCAGGGGACAGTCAGAGCCAGAACCCGGGTACACAGCACGTGAACAATCCAGCTCATAATCTTGTCCAACATCCTCAGAATAACCCTGCTTACCCACATCCTAACTTACCACAAAACAACTTGCCTTATCCCTACCCATACCCACCTTATCCTTATCCACCTTACCCGTATCCTCCACCTCCTGTTTACAACCAACTACTAGCTTATCAACCACCACTACCCCAACAAGTACCCGTACCAGCTGCTAATCCTCAACACGTTCCTCAGAACGCAGATAAGAACATGTCTATTAGAGGAAGGTTCGCGACACAACCGCAGAGGTACTATGATGGAGTGGCATTGCCCTCTGTAGAGGCAAATAACTTCTCGATTTCCCCAGGAATTCTTAAGCTGCTTACCGAGAATCAATTCAAGTGGGAGGTTGGGAAGGAGAATCCTCATACTCATTTGAGGAGTTTTCTGATGATCGCATCCACATTCAATTATAACGGCATGTCTGAAGATGCCAAGAGGCTCAGGCTGTTCCAATTCTCTTTGACGGGAATAGCCAAGGAGTGGTACGATAACATGCTCCCACGGGGAGGTGTAACCACTTGGGCTGAGCTCGAGCGTCTGTTCCTCGAGCGATTCTACCCTCCATCTAGAACCATAAGAGCAAGGATAGAGATCTCTTCCTTCCGCCAGAAGCAAGGAGAAGACTTACGTCAGGCGTGGGAGAGATACTCTAACATGTTAATTGAGTGCCCGCAGCACGGGTACAATGAGGGGGATATCATGGCATTCTTCTATAGTGGAGCCAGCAAGGCTGGTCAAGCCCATCTAGACGCGTGTGCTAGTGGAACATTTCTGAACCAAGGTATAGCGAGGTGTAGAGAAATCGTTGATAATATTATCACGAATGCCGGAGCATGGAACGAGGACCCAGAATTTCAGAGAGCTTATCAGATTGAGGAGAGTGAAGGGACGAGGAAGCTGTTGATGGCTATGATGGAGAACATAAGTAACATTGAGGTTGGGCAAAATTTGGTTGGAGGGAATGTAGCAGTGAGTGTGAAAGTGGACCAGACCCCAGTTCAGCAGGTGACTTGAAGCGAACTACACTAGCTTCTACTAGTAGCTACCCCGCAAGAGTACGGGTTCACTGTAGTATGGGCAAGTATAGGGACCAAGTATTATCGAACCCAAGAGATGGTGTATATGCGAATAGATCCCTGAAGATCTACGCGTCGTAGTTAATATGAGTGTGATGTTTTTGGGTTTTTGAAAGATTAATTAAAAGACTAAAATAAACTAAGTAAACTAAAATACTAAAACAATTAAATTAACTAAGGGTTGGATTCAAATAAAAGATGGTGATGCTCAGGATAGGAATCCCTACGTATACTAACGGAGCAGGTACATAATCAAAGTAATCGTGACAAACAAGAATTAACCTAAGTAAAAGATCGTAGAATGAAAGCTCAAGATTTCTCACCCTAATACTTTATCCTAGCAATCAACTTCACTAATCCACTAACAAGTTAATAGATAGCGCTTAATTAATGAGACCCTAATTTAACTAAGGTGATGCGGTCGTCCTCCTTCGCTAAACCGGTAGATGAATTAACCTTTACTAAACCTTCTCGTTAAGACTACTAATTGTTATTGAGTGATGCGGTCGTCCTCTCTCTAACACTTTCGTACGAAATTCAAAGGTAGAGTTAAGATTAATTATATGAATTCATTAATTAAGAGAATTAAAACTAACGTCACCAATTACCTTAATTACGTACCCACATCCTACTTCTACGAGTTCATCCTAACCCAAGCATGCAAGGGTTTTAGCCGGACATGGTTATAACAAAAATAAAAGCAATAGAAGAAACAACGAACAAAAACATAATGAATTGAACGAAGAAAATAAGAAACATGAACTAGGGTTTTAAAAGAAAATAATTCTAAGAACTGAAATTTAATTAACTAAAACAAAGTTCAAAGCGTTTAAAGTAATCAAGCTAATGAAAAGAAACTAAGAAACGAAAAGAAATTAAGAATTCGTATGAAAAACCTCAACAACGTAAAAGTAAAGCTTGCTCGTTCTTCTCCTCTTCCTCTCTCTAAAAAATTAAGTCTAAAGTGATTTCTAAAGTTGGGGATCCTTCAAAACGTGTTTGGAAGAGGTATATATAGGCACCGGGTCGAAACGGGAGTTAATGGGCCGAAAATACGCATCCGGAGGCGAAAATACGTGCGCGCTCGAGCAAAACGCTCGAGCGGTGGCGCTCGAGTGATTCGCTCGAGCGCCAAAACTGTTCTGTAAGTTTTTGGCCGCTCGAGTGATTCGCTCGAGCGCCGGCGCTCGAGCAAATCGCTCGAGCGCTGGCTGCTGTGCACTCGTTCGTAAAATCTTCATATCTCCTCAATCGGGAGTCCGTTTTGGCCGATTCAAAGTCCTACGAACTCCTCTTTTCGCCCTCTATCCATCTATGAAAACCAAAGAGACAAATTAATAATTTTATAAAAATGATACTCATTTGACTCCAAGCACTCATCGAAAACACTCAAAACATGAGTAAATCGGGCACCAAAACATAACAATTTCACGCCTAATCAGCAGGAGGTAGCCAACTATATTGGAGGACCTTACTACAATCAAGGCGGGTATCCACAAGGTGACAATCAATTTGGAAGACCTTCTTATGGCCAACCATTTGTACCTCCAGGTCCACAGCCTCCTCAAAATCAATGGAGGAACACACAAGGGTATCAAGGAGGCCAGCAGCCTCCTCAGAACACATGGAGGAAGAACAAGAATTTTTCATATGCTAACCCGAACGCCGGAATTACAGTTCCTCCAGGTGTTGATCCAGGTTCGAAACCCCCGGGTGGAGAAGGCGGTGCCTCAATTGAGGAGATATTGAGAGTTATCCTTCAGAAGGTAGAGGAAGGAAGCAAGAGATTGTCCTCTTTGGAGTATGATGTGAAGGAGTTGCATAAGAAAGGTGATCAGCGTGATCAAGAACTCCAGAAGAGAGATGTAGAGCTGAATCAAATTCAGCAAGAGAATAATAGGCGGTTTACTTCTATGGAGTACCAGATAAGCCAGATTGCAAAATCATTGGGAAGAGAGCCGGGTAAGTATCCTTCTATACCGGAGGGGAACCCGAAAGAGCATTGCAAGACGATCCAGCTTAGAAGTGGGACCAACTATGATGGTCCTCAGATGCCTGCTGATTCTGAGACGCCCTAAGGAGAGATTGAGATGGAGGGACAAGAACATAAGAAAGATGGAGGTGAGACAGTTGAGGAAGAAATTGAGATAGAGAGCAAAGAGCCTGAAGAGGAAGGCATTGAGAAGATTGAGAGAGTTCCTAAGTGGAAGAAGACAAAGGAAGTAAGGGAGAAAGTGAAGAAGATCGAGCGTGATGAATGGGGGGTACCCAAATCGGTGATACCCGTCCCGTATCCACAGCGCTTCATGAAAAAGAAGCTTGATGAAAAATTCGCTAAATTCCATGAGGTTTTTAAGAAATTGCATATTAACATACCTTTTTATGATGCTTTGGAACAGATGCCGAATTATGCCAAGTTCCTGAAGGACTTGATAGCGAAGAGACGGAGAGTTGATGAGCCCAAGTTGGTGCAGCTGAACCATGAGGTGAGTGCATTAGTGCACAAAGTGCTTCCACCGAAGTTGAAGAATCCCGGGAGTTTCACTATCTTATGTGATATCGGGAATAGAGTCAAGAAGGGAGCGTTGTGTGACCTTGGAGCAAGCATTAATCTGATGCCATTGTCGTTATTCAAGAAGTTGGAAGGTGGAGAACTTCAGCCGACAATGATGACGCTTCAACTTGCCGATCGGTCTATTACTCGACCTCAAGGTGTGGTTGAAGACGTCCTTGTTAAAGTTGGAGATCATATTTTCCCAGCCGTAGTGCTCGACATGGAGGAAGACGAGTGTGTGCCTTTGATCTTGGGAAGACCGTTCTTAGCAACGGCCGGGATGGTGCTAGATGTGGCGAATGGGAAGATCACATTGAAAGTTGACGATCAAGAGATAAAAATTTCCCTATATGAGGCCATGAAACACCCGAAGGAGGATGAGAGTTGTTATTGCAAGGATGTCATTGATCCTCGTGTTGAAGACACACCTCCTATCTCCAGTCTTTCTTATATTCATGATTTTGATAATCCTTCATTTGATGAGTTAACCCATGAGCATTACGATCTTGATTATTTTGATAGGGATAAAGGGAAGAAGTTGAAGGATGAAGAAGTGAAAAATGTGGATGTGGTCCAGTTGGAGAGGAAAGGAGGAGTTAAGAAGAAAAAGTCCAAACTCAAGAAATTGTTCAGTAAGACTCCTCCAGATAAAGGTGAGAAGAAGTTGAGACCCCTAACACTTGAGGTGGAGAAGGAAGCAAATGAACTAATGATGGAGGGGCATCAAGGAAAGGAATTCAACCACCACTCTTATGAGAGTAAGGGAGGTAATTTTGAGTATCATGTCCCATAAGCTCCTTTGAGCTCGGTCCGGCATTAGGACCTTAAACATAGCACTGAGTGGGAGGCAACCCATTTTTATTTGCTTTTGAGTGTTTTATCTTATTTGGATGTTGTTGAATTGTAAGTTTTAACCTCGTATTTGAGAGTTTATTTTGTAGGCTTGTCTCGAAGGAGTGCAAAAGAAGTGGAGATTGAAGGGACCAACTCGAGACAAGGGAGTGTATCAAGTTGTTAGGAGAAACTGAATTATTTGGATGAGGTAACCCATAACCCCAAACTTAGACCTCTTCACAAGGTCGAAGTTTGGGGGGTGGAGTTTTTATTTGTTTTATGGTGACATTGCACAAGTGCACACCCTCTCTTGAGTGAGTGTGGTTATTTGGTATCTTGAGATGCTCCTTGAGCTGTTATTGATTTGATTTGCTACTACATATTTCATGTCTATCAATCATCTTATGCTTGTTGATTGCTATCTTTGATTGTGAGTATGAGTTGGTGATTTGTGGATTTGAGTTAGGGACTATATTGTGTGAGTATGGGAATGAAAGTTGATTTGAGAGAGAACTAGTATACTTACAAGTTTTCTTTTTGAGTACTTGTGTGATGAGAGTGAGAATTCACTAGGACTAGCATGAATGTGAAAGCCGTGAGTTTTGAACATTTTGAGATTTTGATGCATGCATTGATCTCTTCGTTTGTGAGTGGATCATCACCTTAGAGGATGCTAGAACTTGTGTGTGCTCTCACTTCTTGATTGTGTCTAGTTTGATATGTCGAATGTGATCTTAGGCCATCTTTGTTTTGAATGAGTCACTAGCCAAAATTTTCCCTTACCATTGACATTTGTCCCTTGTTAGCCCCTTTGAGCCTTAATCCTATTTCATTGGCTAGCACATTTAAACACTATTCCAAGTTCCTAAGTCTTTTTGTCCCAATTTGAGTGGAGAATAAGAAAAGTGTGAATGTGAAGGGATTGAGTTGAGTTGAAAGAGGAAAATGTGATTGCTTGAGTGAGTATGAGAAGAAGGTGTGATGAAGTTATGAGTTGTGGGAAAGAACAAAAAGTTGAGAATGAGCAAAAGAAAAAAAAATGATGATGAGCTCATGTGAGTTGTGTGCAAAAGAGAAAAAAAAAAGTGAAGGGATTGAAAAAAAAAAGTGAAGTGAGTTAGAAAAAAAAATTGAAGTGTTGAGAGTATTGGAATTGAAAGTGTGTTGATTGAAAATGTTTGAAGTAGTCTGTTCCTAATCTCGAAGTACCGAAGTTTGATTTTCTATTCTCCATTCACTTAAGCCACTTACCCAAATTGTTATCCCACCTGTCCAAAGAGCCTACATTACAACGTTGAGAAAAGTCCTTTTTGATTCGGCATTGATTTCTAGAGTATGGTCGGAGTTGAGGGTGCTTACAAGCCTATGGCTGCTGATATGCGTGATTGATTGTTTGAGTGAGTCCCTTATTATTGATATACACTTTTGAGGGAGTGAAACACATCGTTGGGTGCACATCCATGTTTGATCTTAGTGTTTCTTGTGGTTATTGCATGAGTATGATGAAGGGGATGAGTTTGTGTACGTGTGAACGATCTTTGAAGCTTGAGCTCTATTACTTGCATGATTTAGTTTTTTGACTCATTCCTAACAATTTCACTTGACTTATTATTTCGTTGCTTGAGGACAAGCAACATGGTAAGTTTGGGAGGGTTGATTAGGCGTGAAATTGTTATGTTTTGGTGCCCGATTTGCCCATGTTTTGAGCGTTTTTTTATGAGTGTTTGGAGTCATTTGAGTATAATTTCTATAAACTGATGAATTTGTCTCTTTGATTTTCATAGATGGATAGAGGGTAAAAAGAGGAGTTCGTAGAACTTTGAATCGGCCAAAATAGATTCCCGGTTGAGGAGATATGAAGATTTTACGAACATGTGTACAGCTGCCGAAAAGTGCTCGAGCTCGACCACTCGTGCACTGTGCACAAGTTGAATCAGGTCGTGATTTTTGGCCCAAAAATGCCAAAATTCGATCACAAACCTATTTATACCTTTTTCCAAGCATATCAACAGATACCAACACTATTTTTACATATTTTGAGCGAGGAGAAAACTTGGGAGATAGATTGGAAGAGTTTTATACGTTGTAATCGAGGTTTTAATTTACGAATTCTTAGTTTTAGTATTTCTTTTGAACGTATTAGATTAATTATTTCTTTCTTTACTCTTTGAGACGATAAACTCTAGTTTTTCAGATTTATATAAATTTCTTTAGAGACTTTAATTTGTTCTTTCGTTTATGTTATTGATTTCTTTCGTTAATTTAATTATGCATATGTTTATTGCTCTTGTGATTGCTTTTATTATTCAAACCACCATGTTAGGCTAGAACCCTTGCATGCTTAGGATATGATGAACTCGTAGAAGTAGGACGTTGGTACATAATTAGGGTAACATGTGATGTTTAGTTTTAATTCTCTTAATTAATGAACGCTTAAAATAAATTCCGGATTTACCTTTGTATTTCGTACGAAAATTGTTAGAGAGAGGACGACTTTATCACTCTTTAACAACTAGTAGGCTTAACGAGAGGGTTTAGAAGGGGTTAATTCATCTACCGGTTTATCTAGGGAGGACGACCGCATCACCTTAGTTAAATTAGGGTCACTTTAATTAAGCACAATCCATTAACTTATTTCGTGGATTAGTGAAGTCGATTGATAGGATAAAGTATTAAGGTTTAATTCTTGAGCTTTTCATCTTACAATCTTTTACTTAGGTTATTTCTTGCACATCACGTTTATTTTGATTATCGTACCAACTTCGTTAGTATACGTAGGAATTCCTATCCCGAGCATCACCATCTCATATTTGCATACACGTAGTTATTTATTCCGTTTTAATTCAGTTATTAGAATATAGAGTAGTTTATTATAATTTTCAATCCCCAAACATACACTCATATTAACTACGACGCGTAGATCTTCAGGGATCTATTCGCATACATACATTCCCTTGGGTTCGATAATACTTGGTCCCTATACTTGCCCATACTACAGTGAACCCATACTCTTGTGGGAAAACTACTAGTAAAAAGCTAGTATTTTCGGTTCAAGTCAATGATGAGCCGCCTGTTGAGGAACCCCCTAATCAGTATGCTGCATTGTTTTATGATATGCTTCGTGCTGTAGATCGAGATTTTTATCCTGGTTGCGAATCACACTCGCAACTGTCATTCATTGCCCGTATGTTGAACATTAAAACTGAAAATAGACTATCTGAAAGGGGTTATAATCAAATCGTTGACTTGGTTCGTGAGATCTGTCCTCCGGATAATTTGGTGCCCATAAAGTTTTCCGATAACAAACAGTTGATGGGTGAGATGGGGCTTCTGGTGGAGAGGATCTATTGTTGTGCAGGGGAATTGTATGTTATATTGGGGTGCGGACAACGATCTTGAACATTGTATATTTTGCGGTCTGCCACGGTTCAAACCCGCTAGACGTGATGTGAATGGTCGACTGAAAAAGAGGAGTCCTTTTAAGAAGATGTTCTACTTTCCCATCATCCCTAGACTGCAAAGATTGTATCAGTCCAATGCAACTGCGAAGGATATGACATGGCATGCAAGTTGCTCAATAATGATCAGTCCGGTGTTATGCATCACCCTGCAGACTCGCAGGCTTGGAAACACTTGGACCAGTCGTATCCTGAATTTGCATCAGAAATTTGGAACGTGAGGTTGGGCTTGAGCACCGAAGGTTTTCAGCCGTTTGGTCAGCCGGAGAAATAATACTCCTCATGGCCGGTGATACTGACACAGTATAATCTACCGCTATGGATGTGCATAAAGGATCAATTTATGGTTCTTACGGTTCTGGTGCCTGGTCCAAAAAATCCAAAGGATAAATTGGACGTATTTTTACAATCATTGATCCGTGATTTGATAATTTTATGGAAATATGGAGTGGTAACGTATGATATTGCTACAAAGCAGAATTTTTTGATGTGAGATGCACTAATTTGGACCATAAGTGACTTTCCAGCCTACTCGATGTTGTCTGGATGGAGCACATCTGGAAGGCTTGCTTGTCCATATTGTGCAGAATACACTGATGATTTCACTTAGAGGCTCAGTTGAAAGTAGTCGTGGTTTGAAAACCATCGTAAGTTCTTACCCAGATATCATCAGTATCGAAGGAACAAGACTATATTCAGAAATAACAAAACAGTTGATGATGATCCACCGCCCATCCTTACAGTTGTTTCGATCCTTGAGGAAATTAACTGGATTAGATTAATGAAAGTTACTGAAGAGGTGCTGATGCTCACAACAAAGTTTTGGATGGGGGTTAGAAGAAGAAGAGTATTTTCTGGGATTTGCTGTACTGGAGTACCCTGTTGATCCGACACAATTTAGATGTGATGCACATTGAAAAAAATATGTTTGATAATATCTTCTACACGGTGATGAATGTGGAGGGGAAAACGAAGGACGCAAATAAATCTAGGGATGAGCTCAATGAATACTGTCGTCGACCCTCGTTGCAGAAATGTCCACATACAAGAAAGTACCCCAAAGCTGCTTATTCACTTGATAAGAGACAGAGAGATATTGTTTGCAAATGGGTAGATGAGTTGAAATTCCCTGATGATTATATGTCCAACATGTCTCTATGCGTAGAATGGACAAAATTGAAGATGTTTGGGATGAAGAGTCATGATTGTCACGTGTTTATGCAGAGACTGCTTCCAATTGCTTTCTGTGAATTACTGTCGGCCAACATTTGGAAAGCTATAACTAAAATTAGTTTGTTTTTCAAGCAGTTAACATCTAGGACCATTACAGTGGAAAACATGACTTGGTTGGACCATGATATCCCAGACATCTTGTGCAAGTTGGAATGAATATTTTCACCCAGCTTCTTTAATTCAATGGATCGTCTACCTGTCCATCTTGCATACGAGGCAAAGATCGCTGGTCCAGTACAATACAGATGGATGTACCCATTTGAGAGGTAATCTATTAATTTACCTATTTATTTTTAATATAATCTCGTTCGAGAATTACAGTAGCTCATCCATGGACCTTGAATTAGGTATCTTCACAATTTAAAGTTAAGCGTGAGTAACAAGGCGCATGTGGAAGCTTCAATTGCAAATGCTTATTTAACAAAATAAGCATCAATATTTTGTTCCTATTATTTTGAGGACCATGTGCTGACGAGGCGACACAATGTACCTCGCAATTTTAGCAGTCGTGAAGTACCCGAAGCAGTGGAAGGTAATCTTTCGATATTTGTGTCTCCTGGTACACGACTTGGAAAGAAGGGTAAAAGATGGATTGTACAATTAGAGAAGCAAGTTGCTCACACGTACGTGTTACTAAATTGCAATGAGGTGCAACCGTATATTGAGCAAGTTAACCTACCTCTTAGTGGAAACTTAACATGTTAGTGATCTTCTAATTTGTGCCTCAATTGTACGTAGTGTGTTTTTCGAGCAACTACAAATTGTTCAACTGAATATATCAAGTGCTGAAAAAAGACAATGTGCTTCAAATGGAATTTGCATCATGGTTTGAACAACTTGTAAGTGATATGTATAAGTAACTTGTTATTATTAACTTTTATATATAAAATATGAGCTTAATGGAATATAACGTAAATTATGTACATATAGGTGAAGAGAAATCGTATTCAGGATCAGTTTATACGTGCTCTCGCTGGCGGTCCTAGCAGTAGTGTCACCACATACCCTGGGTATTACGTGAATGGTTTCAAATTTCACACAAGATATTATGGTGCCTCCAAATCAACCATGAACAGTGGAGTTTGCATTAAAGGAACAAACTATAATTCTAATGAAAATGATTTCTACCGGATACTCGAGGAAGTAGTGGTTTTGGAATAACCTGGACTTACTGAAAAAAAAAAATTGTTCTGTTCAAATGCCAGTGGTTTGATCCTACTGTAATGGGGGGAACAAGAATACATCCTGATTATAAACTCATGGACATTAATCCAAGAGAACGATACGGTCGTTATGATCCATTCGTCTTACTAAGTCAAGCTACTCAGGTTTACTATTGCATGTACCTCGGTGCATCTGTTCAATCGGGTCGAGAGTGGTGGGCAGTTTACACCACCAATGCGCGATCCTTAGTGGAAATCGATAGAAAGAGTGAACCAGAGCTTCCCCCATTTCAAGAGGACGATATAATATCTCAGATGAATGTGCAAATAGACGATGATCCTGTCGTTTTGGCTGATTTGGACGCTGCACTAATTGAGGTAGAGAATGAAGAAGAGGAAGAAGATGAAGAAGATTGATGAATTGATGAATTGATATTGTTTTTGTGTATGCTTGATGTATTATGTGTTTGCTTGTTTTAATTAATTAATGGGTTATGTATTTGTTGTGTTTGTTTTAATTGATGTATTGATGTATTTTCTTGTTTTAATTGTTATGAATACATATTTTAATTTTACATTGTTAATTAATGTCTTAATTGCTATGTATACAAATGGTTAGAGGTAGTCGTATCCGTAACTTGTTCGGTGACCGGCGTCCTCTGGTACACCAGAGTCAGACCAGGAGAGAGAACCGGTACAACTCTTTTTAGTCGTTATATAAAATATCTTGTATACATGTTATAACTGTAACTGTTAAATACAGATGGAAACATCAGAAGTAAATACGGGTCGACGAAGCTTTTGGGGATCGTCCTCACAAACCGGAAGAATACCAAGATGAAGTACCAAAAATGGTTGAGGACGACCCTGTCATTCCGGAAACTGCGGAAGAGCTCGCCAACATGCACCTCATCCGAATGTGCTACGCATCTATACGTATCACAATGTATATGTTAAATATAACCTTATCTTTTTTATTTGATTTTATTAAAAAATATATAAATGTGAAAAAACCTTTCTACAGATTGATGCCCTCGAATGTTGTTTCGAGGTTGATTCGGAACATCATTTACCGTCGAATGGAGATGGGCGGGTTCACATAAAAGTTGGTGTCAGAAGAAAGGAGGATAGAGTGGTGGGAGACATTCCAGATATACATTAATTTTGTTAAGTAATTAGTAGTATTATATGTATGTATACATTTTAACTTAATTAAAATAAATGTAATTGTATATATTTTCTTCAGAAGGAGACTTACTGGGATCCGAGGAGGGAAAATAATGTGGTAATTAAAAAGTTTTTCATCCAGAGGTCTAGAGAACGATTCACAGATCTCCTCAGTCTTTGGAAGCGGATCCATTGAACTGAAGGAAAAACCCCACCGTGGGAGCCAACATTCTGGACTGCACTACTCGAGTACTGGAAATTGCCCGAAGTCATTAGAAAAAACAACCTGTGTAGGGCAAACTGCTTGTCTGCGGCCGGAGGAAGAGGCCCCTCAAAACACAAGGGAGGGGCAAAAGGAGCCGCACAATGGTCTGAGGAATACATAAGTAATTCCTGCACTAAAATTCTATCGTGATTTAAATTACTTGATTATACATATTTTATTATATATATATATATATATATATATATATATATATATATATTTTTTCTGGAATACAGGAGAAGAAGTATAACTGGCTCCCAACTGAATAGGAATTGGTGCAACATTTCCACAACTGTGGGGAAGGGGAGTACACGTATGGGGGAATTGCTGAAATAATTGTAAGTGTTTTACATTAACTTTATAAATTGAATATAAATAACACATTTGTATACTTTTTCATTGTCACAATTTTTGTATGCCTAGGGCTCCGTGGAGAAACGAGTCTCGCAATTACCGCATCTAGCAGACGACGATGAGCACTTGAACTGATTGAGTCAAGCGTATGCTGAGACAGTGAGGCCAGACCACGGAAAAGTTAGGGGTCTCGGACAAATAAAGACGATGCGCATACAATCTGGCCCAGCGGGACATCATCTGGCACACACATTGGCGGTTATTACCAAAGAGATGTTGATCGTTTGTTAGCTGAAGAGCGCACGAGATATGAAAGAATGCTGGCGGAGCAACAAAGACTGTATAACGAAAACTTGCCGGAAAGTGCACAACCAGATGGTAGCGTGGATGCAAGGCCAACAGGGAAACCTACCTAGTGGGTTTTCCCAACCAGCTACTTCATATCCTCCTTACCCAACTTATCTTCTAATCCTCCTGCCCCTGGTTACGCCCCTTATCCTACCGCCGCCCCTTATCCTCCCACCAATTACATTTAAAATATATAATAGAAAATATATGAGATATATACATTTACAAATACAAACATAACAACTAAATAGTCTTACCCAAACGGCATGGCGAAACACGTAAGGCCTTCTCATACAAGGAGGTCGCGTGTTCGAACCACACTTGGGGCGAAATTCGCCTATTTTTCAGCCTTCAGTAGGGTGCAAGTATGACATTCTCCTTACAAAATAGTGTGGTGGGTGGTTGCCTAGCGGTTTCGCGGGGGAGCTTGGGGCCGGGAGGTCGTGGGTTCGAAACCCACGAAAATTAATTTTTTCGGGTACAAAATTAGACGAGGAAAGTACACGAGGGAACTACCCTCGCCACGTTAGCCGAGGAAAAATTCCCTCATCCAATTGCGGCAGGCGTGTCAGAGCTTGTCGTGAGATAATCCCTCGTCCACGCATCTCGAGGGCTGGCTTCCTTCGTGCTATATGAGGGATTAGCCGAGGGTTAGTTTCTCGAGGGAATTATTCCCTCGTCTGGTCCCACACAAATTCCCTCTTCAAAACCCTCAGGATTTTCGAAGGAATCTATTTTCCCTCGTGTATAGATTGGCGAACAGCATTTTGAAGAGGGAAAATTTTCCTCTTCAATACCCTCTCTAAACTCGGTTCCCTAATCAAAACCCTCTTTAATTAAATAGTTTTTTGTAGTGTTAATACATAATTTTAAAAAAAAAATTGTTAATTAAATAATTGTAATACTCAAGGAATTTTTTTATTTTTTTTAGGCCTGTATCTTTCAGGTGGATGGAAAAGGAGAACAATATATTTTTGTACTTTAAGAAGGATGACAATAATTTTAAAAAGTGGTAAATGTAGGACAACTTAGCCCGAATTAGGCCAAATTTGGGCAATGAACACTCATTTTGCTTGAATTAGGGAATGTGAACCCACCTTTTGCTTGAGTGAAGGTCTATGAACCATATATAGTTTAAATATAAATTTATAAAATATCTTATGTTTGCATAAGAGCTGTGAAACCTTATTTGTCTTAGTATAGGTTTATAAAATATGTTATATTTACATAAGGTCTATGAACCTTATTTGGTTGAATAAGGATTTGTTAAATACTCCTTCCGTCTATGTACTCACTTTTTTGTACGTGGTGTAATACAATATGTCGAGGGTATTATGGGGTATTGTGAGGTCCGTTTATGAATAAATTGATTGTTTATGGAAAGTATGTCACACATATTGTCCATATACAATCACTTTGTTCATAAACGGACCTCACAATCCCCCATAATACCTTCCGACATACTCCCTCCGTCCACGAGTAAGTTTCCCAGTTCTTTTTGTTGAATGGTTTAAGAAAGTGTATTTGTTTATTAATATATGGTGGGCCACATGTTGACTTTTGGGATAAAGTAATGAATAGTGTTGAAAAGTAAAGTGAATGAATGACATTTTTGTAATATTGTGTGAGTTTGAAGGTTAAAGTTTATATATAATAGAGTGTTGTTATTTCCATTTATGGAATGGGAAACTTACTCGTGGACGGCCCAAAAAGGAAAGTGAGAAGTTTACTCATGGACGGAGGGAGTATTACATTAAACTACGTGCAAATAAGTGAGCATATTTTTCGTGGACGAAGGGAGTAGTATGCTCTTGTGTCTTGTGTATTGAAAGGTAGTATCTGTAATAAGAGTATATTATTTGTGTTAGTCTTTAAAATGTGAGTGATCTTCCATGAATATATGTTTAATTGTATTTGTAAAGTTTTTGGACATTCATATAATCGGAGAAAACATATTTATTGGAGAAAACATATTTATTGGAGAAAATAATTTGTTGAGAAACAAGTCAAGCAGTGAAATTTCCATTCCATGCTACATCAAACAAATACTTATCCCATTCCATTTTCTAATAATCTTACACCCATTAACAAAAAAATGAAGCATGCAAATACATTAGTTTAATGTATTAGTCTATTGGAGACTTTATGTGGCAAATAAATCAGTTTAATTTCGGTAATAAATTTCAATACGAGTGCTACAATTTCAAAAATAAAGCCCAATTATATGTGTCCAGTTGGCCCGACGGATTTTATGGGCTTGCGAAATTCGGACACTATCTTTTATGGTGGGCCAATTTATGTCAAATTTTATAAAATGCGGGTCAAATAAAACCCAATTATATGTGTCCAGTTGGCCCGACGGAAATTATTAATTACTTGGGTGATATTTGGTTTAATTTCTTGGGAACAAACACAAAAAACAGTGGCGTATCCCACATCGGGATGACAAAATAAAGGTTTAGAGCCATAACATGAATAAATAGAGAGGAGATAGGCCTTAAAGAATCACGCAGCTGCGCGGCGAGCACAAAGCGAACTATTCTTTCGCCTTTTACTAAAGAATACCGTGTGCGCACCGCAATTCAAGCAGCATACGCCTTTTTTTGGAGGGTTATTTCTTTTAAGGAAGGCCCGTCAAATTTAGTTTAAATATTTAGTTGAGATGCATTTTGTTCTAACATTGAATGATCTTTTCATGCAATCAGTAATTTACTATGTTACAATTTAGCTTTGATATGAGGTTTGCATCTTCCCTGTGTCGAGTTTTGCACAACCCATTAATCACAATAAAATACGTATTTTCTCTCAAAAATTTCATAAACGGGCCTCGGCAAAGCCTTTGAAGGTTTAGGTGTATAGTCACACTTGACAAGGCTAGGCTGCCTAGTATAATTGCAAACCGTGCAAGATCAACGCGGCGAGATATAAACCAAAAGAAGAAAGCCATCAAATATCATTGAAATGATCCCGAAAGCTATATTCTATATATGGAAAACGTGAGTGATGATGTTGGATATTCGATAATCACATAAAAGTGAATTGGAACGACCAACCTCGTAATTACAGCGGAAGGAATTCGAGCCGGTTGGATTCTACATACTTACTGTGATCCTCGTTATCAGAACTCAATTACATGAAATTAATTCATGAATTGATTCGTATTCCACAATATAAGTGCCCTTTAGTATTGAGTACATGTATAATATATATGTTTGTGTATGATGAATTCTGTCAGAAAATTCTTCTTTACTGCGTATTGGGAGAGAAATATCTTTTCCAGGAGAGAGAGAAAAATGAATTACTTGATCTTATCTTTACCTCTCCTTCTCATATATATGGGATTGGAAGTCCCGTGACTTCCCTCCCTCTTATCCACTTCATATGTGGATAATATTATTATTAAAATAATAATAAAATAACTTTCAGATGAGAATAAAAAGTTTTCCATCAAAATCTAAATTCTAAGTATACGCATTGTTACATACACATATGTAGTAGTATATATATATATATATATATATTTTCACTTTCAATTTAATGAATTCCTATCTATACATATTCATGCATGGAAAATGTAAGGGAAATAATTAAATAAATTAGTTTCACCTCTCTCTCTCTCTAAAGAGGAGGCAGACATTCATGAAAAAATTGATGATACTGGAATTGGGGCAGGGGCTGCGCGGACGCAAGCCCCCTCTAACACAAATTATGACGTAGGCTCGACCACTTGGATCAACCTTAGGCTGGAGCCCCTCCCAAGTGCAATGGAGGTCGCCAGCCTAGGCCATGAGCCTTAGTGATTGCCCATTGACCCCGTCCAGGTAAGTATGGAGCTAAATCTTCCACCAATTTTATATATATATTTTGTTGTATTTAACCTACGTGGGAGAAAAGTTGTTTGTTTCAGCATATCCGATTTTCACATCTTTTACTACTCGATCGGTTCTTTGCCTGGAAATCCAAATTAAATATATAGCAGGATATTTAACTATGATTTGGGTGGGGTGCGCCGGGCCCTGGTAGTAGTGCAACACCAAGGCGACGCTCAAGAGCCCCAGCAGCAAGCTGCCGTGACGGGCTCTCCCCCTCAAGAAATTAATTTAATATCGTGTGAGCCGATGGCCCACATATCAGATATTAAACTGATAAGAACAGATACTACACTTGATCTTAGCCAAAAGGCCGAGAAAGGTATGCTTTTTCCAGTAACGCGCTTCTCTTTTTATTCTCCCTTTTCCATTGCCCGTACCTTAGAGCCATTCGATGTGGGACGGATTAATTAATTCTTGTGTTCACTCTAGCTTGCCGCAATATATTTTAATTAATTAATTAATTGTATTCTGCACTCTGGGTGTGTTATTGTATTTTGCACTCTGAGTCAACATAAATTGTATATTCCAACTGGTTTGGGCAAACATAGGTTATTGTTCTTGCGGTGAAGTGACTAAATGTGTGGAAAAAATATATTTTACACGTCCACGTTTGCCTAAAAAAATAATAGACTACTTCTGAACAAATTAAAACATATCGTCTTTAAATTTCCACCCTGACAATGTGCCTAAAAAATACAGCTTCCTCCATCCAATTTTAGTAAACTTGTTTCCTTTTGCATGGTTTTTAAAAAATGAGCATATATGCTGTGTAAAAGTAAAGATGATTATAAGTTGACCGTGTATTTATTAAAAAAATCTTTTAGGGTCTCCGCTTAATTGAGGGTAATGATTATAGGATAACATAAATTAAAGTGATTGACGAGTCATCAAGTAGGGGTAATGATTATAGGATAACGAGAATTAAAGTGATTGAGGAGTCATTAAGTAGGGGTAATGAACACTACAAAAAAAATGCGGATTAGCGACCATTTTTGGTCACAAAATAGGATTAGCGATCGATTTCTGAACGATTTCAGTCGGTCGCTAAAACGCGGGTAGCTAATATTAGCGACCGTCTTTCGGAATCGGTCGTAAATCAAAGACCGCCTGAGCGGTCTCTAAGAATTAGCGACCGCCATAAGTCAGTCGCTGAACAGGGCTTGACCCGGTTGGGTCAGGTTTTTGCGATCGCTAATTTATGTTGGTCCCGAAACGAGTAAACAGGTGTATGGAGGGGGGGGGGGGGAATACACCTGTGGTTACAAATTAAAACTTATTGTAAAACATATCAGGTTACTTAAGAGAGTAGCTCGTCAGTGGACTTGAGGTCTGCTGAGAGTTACTTTGTGAAAGCTTACTGAGATAATACCTCCACTGAAAGCTCAAGACTTTCAGTTGAAACAGTATCTAATTAACTTTCAGATGCGGATTAGTGAGCCCTTTTAGAAAACTCGTTTTACTTTGATAAACTTGAGATTAACACACACTTAAGGAATATCAGAAAGTAAGTACACAAGATATAAAGTGGTTCAGAGAAGAATCTCCTACGTCCACTGTCCTGATCAAACAGGAGAATTCCTTTCACTTGGAATTCCTTGTGTTATAGTGCCAAGGTGCACTGATCAACTAATCCTCTCTTAGGATGATTGATCACTAGGAAATTCCAGGTCCTAGTTCCCAAAACAAACCAGCTTTCAGACTGATACAACAATCAGCTTACTAACACCACTTTAACACTAGCTCTCAACCTAAACACTTAGTAGGGTTTTGAGTAGGGTTTTGGTTCCAACTATTTTGAGATAATCCTTTCTAAGATTTGGATATAGCTTTTAAGCTTGGTTACAGAAGGTTTGTTAGGCTCTCTACAAATGTGAAACACTTGGGAAACAATGGTGATTTCGAGTGCTTCTAGTTGTTATGAGTGTAGAGATAACTTTGATCTTCTGAGTTTCCCTTGCATAGAAATGAGCACGTCCTTCTGTATTTATAGGCTTCCGTGAAAATCTTCCCGTTGGATTTGAATCTTCTCAGGTAAGTCTTCTTGTATCTGAATGACTCAAACGACTCTATTTGAAGCTTTAAGTCTTGTCAAGAAACGGCTGAAAGATCATGCCTGTTCACCAACTTTCTGTAGATTGCTAGGGAAAGACTTTTGGTACTTGTCAGTCTGGGGCAGGTCGGCTGTCAGTAAAGTACACTGACGTGTCATCTTCTCATTGGACCTTCAGTCTGCTTGCCCAAATTCTTGTCTTGCTTTAAGGTGGAACTCCTCTGAGAGAACCTTCTTATTCCTTCATTTATTGTAAGCTTCACTGAAATTCGTTTTGCCTTGTTCCAACCAGATTAACTAACAGCTTTTAATATGTTTAGCATTGAATGTGCTTTGTTAGTTCTCATCAGTGGACCTTGGTCCTCTCCTGATGGTTTTAGTCTTAGTGAGAATGCACTTAGAAAACATTCAAGACTTAGACTGTTTCTCAGATCACATGTCTACATCGGACTTCGTCTTCAGCAGACTTCATTCTTTAATACACTCTAGAAAATACTAACTGCACTTCAGTTCCTTAACAATTGAACTGATTAACTAAACACTAACTCTACTGAATGTTTTACTTACAAATCAACTTAGGAGGAACATTTTGGCATCTAATCAAAACCTAAGTCTTATACATTTTCCCAATAATTTCCCCCTTTTTGATTATGCCGGAACCTATCTTATTACATATCTTCATTCAGATGAGGTTCTTCAGATGACATACAAAGTTCAAGGATTTTGTAAGTAAGAAACATTCAAGTACAAAAGCCTAAATGATAATGAGATATTATCTTGGGCAAAATATCAGTAGAGTTCATTTCATGATAAATAGTGAAGTACAGATTACATGAATTCTACTAAACAAAAGATTCAAACTTAAAACCATCTGGGACTTATAAACAAATGCCCAGCAAAGATACTTAACTCCTCAAATGGATTCGAAAATGGGTTCAAGGTCATACTGCTTGAATACTCTGACCTTCAGTTCGTTCTTCCTCTCCATCACTTCTTTTGAATGTCCTCTGAGTCCAAGATGTTCACATAAGGATGTCCACTCTTCAGTGATCCTTTCTCTATCCACAGCACCAGTTGCATCTTGAGTAGGCCAGTAGACGATTGGCTCAGGAGCCTTCAAGGCATGATCTGGGAAGGCATCATTCCAAGCATCACTGATCTCAGGATAGAGTTTTGGATAGGCTTCAAACAACCATGAGTTGAAAACCTCTTGAGCATTATCTCTTCCTAGTTCTCCGCTGACATGGTAGGAGTATACAAATTCCCTCTTGGCCGTTTCCCAAACATCATTGAGCTTCTTGGGAACCCAAGTATCAAGATGAGGGTATTTGGCTTTTGAGAAAGTCATTTTGTCCTTCTTAAGCTTAGCAGCCCATCTTTGATAACCACTCCTGAACTTCTTGGAAGTAGTCTTATCAAAGGTGGTTAGCCTCTCCTTCCTCTTCCTTTCTGCCATCTCAGCTATGGTCTCCATCTTTCCAACCACCTTATCCCTCATTTCTTGTTGTTGAGCAGCTAGCTTCTGTGCTCTTTCATTCATCCCTCCAGCTTCTTTGATAAGCTCAGTGAGCTCTGTGACTCTTGTGGGGGCAGATTAGGAGGTTCAGATGAAAGAGGTTCAGGGTTAAGAATGGGGAGTACCTCAACTTCTTCAGATGAGCTAGTGGACTTAGTTGCTAACCTCCCTGAGGTTCTGGTCTTCTTTGTAACCTCTGCTGAGAGGGCATCAGATGCCTTTATCTTGGTGGTTTCCCCCTTCTTTGCAGCTCTCTTTTCCTTTTCCTTCAGATGAGCTTCCTTGAACTTTGAGTGGTCCTCTGATGCAGTCTCCTTCCCTTTCTTGGCCTCAGCAATCTTCTGAGCCTCTGCATCTACCTTCTTCAAAGTGCTCTTCACTTGTTGGCATTTCTCAAAGTCAGGGGTCTCAAGGATAATCTTCATTTTGTTCTTGGGATCAAGCTTCATATCCTTAGCGCTTATCCTTTTTTCCCTCTTTTCGGAATTAATCATACATTCGGCTACAGTGACATTGAGCTTCAGTTGATCATGAGCTAAGGCTTTCAACTCAGTTGAGCAATGATCAACTTCATCCTCCAGTCTTTCCACAGCTGCTCCAGCCGTTTGCCCAAATTGTACAAATTGTGCTAACTTCTCATTAATTAACACATTTGTCTTCTCCTGTGTGGGGAAGTCCTCTGCTGCCTTCTTCAGAACTTCTCCTAGCTTAGCTCCCAATTCTGCATGCTTGGCCTCGAATTCTGTCAGCTTTGAATTCCACAACCCTTCAACCTTCCCAAGTAGGTCCGCTGAGAAAGCCTCTACTGAGGACTTTAGGTTGATGGAGACATTCTCCACTGAATCTTTAAGAAATTGGGTTCTGGCCTCTTCCTCCTTCTGCTCCAGCTTCTTCAATGCCTCTATGACAAGCACACTCTGTCCTTCAACAACATCAATCACCATCTGCTGAGAATCTTCAACTTTAAGAGTAAGATTTTGAAGTGATGTTGTGGTGGATTCCATGAGTTCATCAACATGGTCTGAGAGGATGACCATCTCATCCACTTCTTCTTGCACTATCTCCTGGACATCCCTCAGTTGAGCTTGGAGAGCAGGAAGTTTTTCATCTTGAATAGAGTTAACAGCATCACTCAGGGGAGTTAGGTTGACCTCTACTGGGGGAATTTCATCAGTTTGGATACCTGCATGACAAATAAGGTTAGTTCTTTCCCCCTCAGCATCACAACCTAAGTCTCCTAAAGCTTCTACTTCCATTGGGACTCCCTCCTCCTCTCACTTCTCTCCTTTCTCACTCTCACTCTCTTTTTCGACTTGATTCTTTTCAGCCAATTCACCCTTTACAGGGATGATTGCTCTAATCTCACCACTTTCAACTCCAGTAATTTCTACCTCAGTTTCTTTTTGTTTTTAATTTTCAACTCCAACAATACCAGACACCTCAGTTGACTCCTTAGCCACCACTGAGGGTTGTTGTGGGAGAGCTTCAGTAGACACCTCTACTGAGCTCTCATGTGGCAAATTTTGTGCCTCAGTATCCCTTGCCACGGATACATCCTTGGCTACTTCACCATCACCTTGCCTAGGTGAAGTACCTCCTCCTTGTTCACTTTCTTTCTCCTTCTCCTCCTCCTGCTCTTTCTCCTTTTCTTTATCTGCTGCCTCAGCAGCTTGCACAATCTCAGCTCCTCCTTCAGCTAAAACCTCAGCTGGCTTCTCTTTATTTCATCCATCATCCTTCTCCACTGCATCTGCCTGTCTTGCCTCAACTATTTTGTCCATAACCAGACTCTCAAAAATTTTCTCATCACAGATAAGTCTGGTTTTGGTCATTCCTGCAAATTTCATCACTTCCACCTCCTCCTTCTTCCAGTCATCTGCATTGCTGCCTCTGACAGCCAATAGAATTTCACCCAATCTTCTGTCTTTGAGCTGGACAAGGAGTCTCAGTCTCAAGAACATTGCTTTCAGGGTGGGAAACCCATCAAGTTCAGGATACTTAGACTCCAAAGAGTAGGCAACCTCATCCTTAAGAGCGTCTAGGAATGAGTACTCTTCTTCATCGTCTGAAGGGAGGGAAGGGGTAGGGGATCTGCTATCAGTTGGCTCCTCTGGGATAGACTCCAGGTGAGTTGTGTGTGTTTCAGGAGGGTTTAGTTCAGATGAGGTTTGAGGTTGGGTATCAGTAGAGATAGGATTTTGTTCAGTGGGAGTTGAGGGTAGGGGTTCAGAGGGGTTTGAGGGGATGGGTTCAGTTGGGGTTGAGGTTGCTTCAGATGGGGTGGTGGTTTGGGATCCACTTTCAAGCTGTTGAGAGCCTTCAGTGGGGGTTTTAGTTATTTTGGAGATGCGTTTGGTTTTGGCAGGGGTGCGAGGTTTGGTTTTGGGTTTGATGGGGGAAGGGGCAGGGGCATCTGAGTCAGACTCAGTTGAGATTATGTTGGGAGAAGAGTCAGGGTTACCTGATGAAGATTCATCAGTAGAGTTTGTGACTCTGACTTTCTTAGAGGCACTCTCCTTCTCAGCCTCAGTAGACCTCTTCTTCTCCTTCTTAGAAGCCTTTTCTGCCTCGGCCTCCTTGTGTTGGGCCATCTTATCACTTAATTTAACCAACCTTCTCTTCAGTTTGGTTTTCTTCCCTTCAGCAGGGTCAACTTCTTCCTCTTCAACTGCCTCTGGGCTCTCCTCAGCAGGCTTAATCATCCTTGTTTCTAGTGTCTTTCCAGACTTGAACAAGGCCTTTAGGTTACTCCACTTCCTGTCTGGAATCCAATCTACTCCCAGATCTACATTCTCTATCAAGTAAGAGATTTTTGTTGCAAAGTTTAGCTTACTTGATAGTTGGGGAGTTTTATTAGATTGGAGCTTTGAGTGCTCTTTATTCAACACCCTCAGAAAGAACTATTGCCAGTTGAATGTCTTTTCCTTACTCTCCACAATCGCCTTCATTAACCTGAGCTTGGGCTTGCTCACCTGCTCCGTGCTTCCTTGGTTTCCCAGTATACATTTTCCAACAACTTCACAGAGAACATTGTATACCGGCAGGAGTACACTTCTGTTCATTGTTGGACTGTATTTCACTTTCCTTTGCATAATGGAATTAAACCATTCTTCCTCCTTATCCGCAATGCACGTATCTGGATTCGGTCCTTCAGAGGGGAGATTGAACAGTTCCTTCAAGTCATCTCCACTAATGCGAATCTCCTTTCTAATCTTCTGGTGTTCAACGATTTCCATGTTGTCTCTCATTACCTTCTTCTTCCTTTGTAATATGAGATGAGACCTAATTCTTGAATCAGAGTTGGATATATGACAGAAAAACTCAAGAACCTGCCTGTCAAAACAGTTCTTAGGATGAACTGTTAAAAACTTCTCTAACCCTGCAGATTTAATCATTTCTAGGGCTTCTTTGATGTGAGCAAATTCTGGTTTGGATTCAATCTCAGGGTTATCAAAAACCACGATGGGTTCATACCAGAAATTCTCTTTATTGGTAAGAAAACCTAGGTTTAATTTTGCCATTTGAAAGATAGGATTTGAGAGAAAAAATTGCAGAGTGTATTTGGACAGATAGAAGGTGTTTGCTTGCGAGTGATTTCGAAAAGGTTTACAAGCGTAAGTTTGGGATTTTTATATGAGTAATGATCAGTGAGATTGAGAGGAGAGATTAACGTCTGAGATCAATTTGGTTTGAGATCGTGGATAGTCCAAGAGGTTAGTGGGGAGTTTTTAAGAGATCTTGACGGTTAGAAAGGAACCGCCTAAAATGGAAGGTTTAGATCGAAAGGTTTGGTAGCCGAAAGGTCACATCATCCGGGTTTTAAGGCGCGTGAGATAGGTAACTGTAAAAGTGAACCTGACTTGTACAACGCGCATTAAATGCTTGCCATACCAAAATCTCTTTGAAAAAGTGTAAGAAAGATTTAATTTTCAGAAAGCACTCATTAGTAATTTTATTGAAACCAGATATATATTAAAAACTAAGAGGCTTTAGATTTGAAAATATCAGAGGAATTAAAACTTTGACCTCCACTGAGGTTTGACCTCGTCTGAGAATCAAGACTCTTCTGAGATGAGGAGTCTCTACTGAGAAAGATCCTCCTCTGAAAATGAACCTCCACTGAGTTGAAAAATAACTCTTCTGAGATGAATCCTTTCATTACTTTCCTGGATCTAGGAGTCCAAGCTCTACTGACAACTCTTGAAACCTTGCTTCAGCCAAAGGTTTAGTGAAGATATCTGCCTTCTGCTTGTCAGTGTGGATTTTGAGCATTTTGATGTCCTTCTTCTCCACATGATCTCTGATTAAATGATGCCTTATATCCACATGTTTGCATCTTGTGTGGAGAACTGGATTTTCTGAAATAGCAATTGCACTATTGTTGTCACAGAAAATAGGGACTTCATTGGCAAAGATATTGTAATCTCTCAGTTGTTGTCTTAGCCAAAGAATTTGAGCACAACAACTTCCAACTACCATATACTCAACTTCAGTAGTGCTTGTGGCTACTGAGTTTTGTTTCATGGAGAACCAAGAGATCAACTTACTTCCC
Organism: Ballota nigra; assembly: GCA_947034835.1. Classification (NCBI taxonomy): domain Eukaryota; kingdom Viridiplantae; phylum Streptophyta; class Magnoliopsida; order Lamiales; family Lamiaceae; genus Ballota; species Ballota nigra. The sequence goes on along the minus strand of OX344720.1, from coordinate 89,171,277 downwards.
AAGAATTGACAAGTGCCTGAGGTTGATTTCCTGTCAATTCTGCATCCTCCATAGTCAGCATTTGAGTATCCTGTGAGTTCCATATTGTCATCTGATGGATACCACAATCCCATATTCACAGTACCCTTAAGGTATTTGAGAATTCTTTTAGCAGCTTCCAGATGACTTTTCTTTGGATTGGCTTGATATCTTGCACAAATCCCAACTGCAAAAGTGATATCAGGCCTGCTTGCTGTGAGATACAGTAGAGATCCAATAATAGCTCTGTAGTGAGCCTGGTCTACTGATTCACCATCTTCATCTGGTTCCATCTTGGTGTTGGTGTTGAGTGGAACTCTTGCTACTTTGCTGGTCTGTCATCCAAATTTGTTGATCAGCTCCCTTGTATATTTGGCTTGGTTGATGAAGATTCCTTCAGGAGACTGCTTAACTTGAAGTCCTAGGAAGAAGTTCATTTCTCCCATCATTGACATTTCAAATTTTTCCTTCATCAGTTGAGAGAACTTTTCACAGAGGACTTGATTGGGACAACAAAAAATGATATCATCCACATAGATTTGTACAAGCAAAGTGTCCTCTCCTTTTGTGATCCTGAATAGAGTTCTATCTACTCTTCTTTTGATGAAACCATGATCCAAAAGGAATTGTGACAAAGTATCATACCAGGCTCTTGGAGCCTGTTTCAGTCCATACAGAGCTTTTCTCAGTCTATATACTTTGTGACTTTCTTCAAAACCTGGGGGTTGCTCCACATAAACTTCTTCATTGAGTACTCCATTCAAGAAGGTATTCTTAACATCCATCTGGTATACCTTGAATTTCTTGTGAGCAGCATATGCAAGAAATAACCCTATTGCCTCCAATTTGGCTACTGGGGCAAATGTTTCATCATAGTCAAATCCTTCAACTTGAGAATAGCCCTTTGCAACAAGTCTGGTTTTGTTTCTGACTATGACATCATTTTCATCCTTCTTGTTCTTGAATACCCACTTGGTTCCTATCACATTGCAGTGATATGGTCTGTCCATCAATTCCCAAACTTGATTCCTTGTGAACTAGTTGAGCTCTTCTTGCATGGCAATGATCCAGTTGGAATCTTGAAGTGCTTCTGCTATGGAACTTGGTTCCTGGTTTGATAAGAAACAACAAAACAAAGCACTTTCCCCATGAAAACTTCTAGTTTTGACTCTCGAGGTAGGATCACCTAGGATTTGCTCAACAGGGTGATCTGAGAGCCATGTTCTCCTAGGCTGATGCCCTTCAGTAGAGTTTAACTCTTCTGAAGTTGAGTCACTAGATATAGGAATAAAATCAAATTCAGGAAATAAAACAGAGGGTTGAAGTCCTGAGTCATCATTCAAGTTATTCTCATTCTCAATGGTAATCTCATTGGTTCCCCCTTGAATGATGGGTTCAGTGGATGTCTCAGCTGTGACCACATCTTCATTGACATTACTTACCTCTTGAACTGGGATAGTGTTCATCAGTTCAGTTGCTTGTTCAGGAGAGCTCTCAGGTGAGCTTTGAGGGGTGGTTTGACTTTGGGTGACCTCCTTGAATTGTTGATCTTATAAATTATCCCAGGTTGGTATGTATGTATCAACACAATTATCAGGATAGCCTTTAGACTTGATACTCAGTCTGGTTAGTCTTTTGCTTATTACCTCCTCATTCTCCTTACTCCTGGACTCAAAAGTAGATTAATCAAAGACCACATGAGGTGTTTCTTCCACAACAAGAGTTCTACAATTGTAAACTCTAAAGGCTCTACTGATTTGGGAATATCCTAAGAAGATTCCTTCATCAGCTTTGCTATCAAAAGCTTTCAGTTGAGTTTTCCCATTGTTGTGAATGAAACACTTGCAACCAAAAATATGAAAGTAGGATACCTGTGGTTTTCTGCCATTCCATAATTCATATGGAGTTTTTCCTTGATGTTTGGTTACCATGGATCTATTTTGAGTGTGGTAGGCAGTGTTGATAGCTTCAGCCCAAAATCTTTTAGGAACTTGAGCTTCTGCAAGCATTGTCCTTGCTGCCTCCTTGAGAGTTCTATTTCTTCTTTCAGCTACTCCATTTTGTTGTGGAGTTCTTGCAGCTGATGTCTCATGTGCAATACCTAACTCTTTGCAAGAATCAGATATAATAGAGTTAATGAATTCAGTGCCCTTATCTGATCTTATCTTTACAATGTTCATGCTATTTTCATTGCTAACTTTCTTCAGGAGCTCTGGCAGCCTCAATTGAGTCTCCTTTTTGCTTGCTAGGAATATCACCCATGTGTACCTGGAGAAGTCATCAACAACAACAAGTGTATCTTTTCTCCCATTGATACTTACAGGGGTTACTGGACCAAAAAGATCCATATGTAACAGTTGAAGTATTCTGTTAGTAGAGGTTGCTACTTTGCTTTTGAAAGATGCTTTCACTTGTTTTCCCTCCTGACAGGCTTTGCAAATATGTTCTTTGTTGTATACTTCATTTGGCATTCCTTCTACCAGTCCATGTTTTGTTATGATAGTTCATCATCTTGAAGTTCAGATGACTTAGTCTTTTGTGCCACAGCCAATTAGTGTCAGTTGAGCTCTTAGCAATAAGACATGCATTTGGTGTGCAAGACTTCCAATCTGCAAGATAGATATTTTCCTTCCTTGACCCAGTTAGTAGTACCTGTTGTGAAGATATATTCTTGACAAAACACAGGTTACATGAAAATTCAACACTGTATCCTTTATCACAGAATTGACTTATTGACAGAAGATTATGCTTAAGTCCACTGACAAAGGATACATTGCTTACTCTTACTGAGATGATGATTAAAGTACCATAACCTTTAGTGGCTCCTTGTGAGTTGTCACCAAAGGTGACTTGTGGACCTTCTCTCTCAACAAATTCTGTCAGGAGATCTTTGTTGCCAGTCATGTGCCTAGAACATCCACTGTCTAAGTACCAGACTGAAGATTTAAGAGCATCTCCTTTGTTGAGGTCCACTGAGCCCTGCATTCAAAATCAAGCTTTAGGCACCCATTTGGTGTTGGGTCCTACCAGGTTAGCTGTACCTTTCGGAATCCAAATTTGCCTCACAGTTCTAATCACTTTAGATTGGCTAATTTGTCTTTCATAAACATCTACATAGATTGTTATCTCCCTTGGTGCCTTGGGAGTAAACTTTCTATGGGTGTCAGCCTTTGAAGGAACATGAACCTTCTTTACATTCTTTCTTTACGACACCTGGGCTTTGACCAAGTTAACATTATCTAAACTAAATTCTATCCTTATCTGCTGGACTTATTCACAGTTAAGAGCTGCTCGTCCTATTGGACTTGTCCTCGAGGTGTCTTTAACTTGATTATTGTGGGTCTTTAGTCTTGTTAAAAAGTGGCTTTGGGTTTGTGGTTGAATCTGGTCGGCAGAGGAGTAGATGTGCTTGCTCGGCCTTGGTTCAAGTTTCTATATTCTTTTGATCAGATTCTATTCGCCCATTTCGCCTTTGTATAGCATGCAGGTTTTGCTCGCCAAATATCTTGTTAAGACTTGATCTTGAGCCAATCTTCGCCTTAATCAATGGATGTTTTATGTTAATCCTGGTCGCCCAAATGTTGATTCTGCTCGCCTATCAACAATTGCCCTCTTGCCAAACAATAAATTGTGAAGATGATGAGCGAGCAATTCTTAGGTTGGCAAATTTTAAACGCCATTGGTGCGAGCAGGAATGCTGTGGGGCGAGCAACCTTTCACGGGCGGACAACATTGGCCGAGCAGACTTGGGTCGGTGACAGTTGGTATCCCCAGGTCTGGGTGCGGCTCGAGGTGTGACGTGGGTGGAATTATTGTTGCCGCCCACGCGCACGTAATCCCTAGGTGACGCGCCTCCCATCTTGTCTGACAGGACTTGCACGCGCTCAACAATTGCACTTTGGTCCCTCAACTTTTGTACTTGCTCGCCCGGAACCCCGTTTTTTCAGGGACTATTTAAGGAAAGATTTTTCCAATTTTAGTCATTTTAACTGTTTATCAAGCGCGAAAATTGCTCCCTCCCCTCTTTCAAACTTCCGGCGAACGCTCCTCCACCTCTGGCGACTTCTAACTGCCTTCAAGGTAGTTTTCTTTTTGCTTTCTTCTTTCTCTTCTTGTCTTGTGTGTTTAAATTTCACAAAAATCCTGAACTCCATCGTGAGAGATTTCGAACCGCTGCTTGCTTCGTCGCCGAAAACCGCCATTACCGACGTACCTAACCTTTGCAAAAACTGGATGTCGTTACATTCTGAGATTGGATGTTTTCACCCATGCAACCCTGAGAAAAGGCCTACCGAGGAGAATCCCCTCATAGTAAATCTGGAGTCCAATCCCGAGGCGGCTTCTATTGCTCGTTCTATCAATTCGGGAGCTCGCCCCCCTGGGGAAAGAGAAGAGCGAGCAAATCCTGCCCGCCAACTCGTGGAGGAAACGAGCTCTGACCTCCACGAAAACGAGGAAGAGGAGGCTGAGGTGCTCCAGCCTATAAACCTTGATGAGCTGGCCTGGGTGTATCTCAGGGAGATCAACTTTCCCATGCCTAACCCAATCGAACAACAAGTTCCAGTTGCCGTTGCTCGCCGGGTGGACTGGAGTGAATATGAATGGGAGTACTCAAACCGCTTTTTCGTGCCTGCTCGCGGAGTGCAGAAACTCAAAGCAACCAAGTTCACGGCGAGCAGCATCGTGTCCGCCATTACTGAGGAGGACTTGCCTAAAATTCGGAGGGATTATAAAATTCCATTTGATATTCCGATGTACGCTCCTTTGGAGGATGACAGAGTTGATCGCCCACCGCGCGGGCTAACGGCGATCAACCTTGCCACTCTTGATGCCGGGGTCACCTTGCCACTGCATCCTCTGGTCGGCAAGTTCTTGGAGAGCATTAATCTGGCGATCACCCAACTGACCCCCGTTGGGTGGATGAATCTAATGGCCTTGATGATCCTATTCGCCCTTGAAGTTTATCCCAATAAGTTGTCCGCTGAGGAAGTTTGTTACTTGATGACGATTATTGGCTGCACCGGGGAAGAAGCTGGCTGGTATTATCTGAAGGCGCGACCAGGCCAAAAACTGGTGGAGGGCATCCCAGGAAAGGTGCAAGATTGGAAGCATGATTGGTTCTGGATTGGAGGTGACTAGCGTGCTTCTGCTCGCCCCTTTGGTGGTCCTGAGCGGGTTGAAACCCCGGCGGAGTTTAGGGAATTGAAGCGTGAGTCTTACCCATTCTGTATTTTTGAAGTAGTTAGGACTAATTTTAATTTTTTTCTCTGTTTTATCTCAGGTCCCAGAAACTTGAAGTGGCGAACTGTTAAAGACAACATCAGTGACCAGTTCCTGTTCGTTGTATGCCTGATTGCCCTACGCCGTCGAGAATACCGTAGCATCGGCCATCTCTTCACTGAGTCCACACTACGAGTTGCCCACTTCACTACCTATCCTCACCACCTTGAGGCGCAAGCCCCCATTCCGGAGGGTAAGTGTCGTTCCTTATTGGGCGAACAAATTTGTTCGATCTTACACTTGAATTTTACTAACTTATTTTTTCCTTGCAGACCAGCTCGTCATCGTCGCCCTCCATCCTTCATACCTTGAGCTTGACAACTGCGTCCGGGAGATGCCGACCAAGAGAGGACATAAGAAATCGGACCCTCTATCAAAGATCATTGCCCTTGCTGCTACGGGTGGAAAGGGCGATCCAAGACAAGCTGGAGGATCGAGCTCGGCACAGCCGCCTGCACCGGTGGCCAGTCCACCCAAGACCTCAGCTTCGAGGGCGAAGTGGCTTCTTCGCGGAGATGGCACTCCCATCTCCGACTCCGAGAAAGCGGCCAAGTGATCAAAAGCTGGCCAGGAGAAAGTGACCGTTGTTGCTCGCCCTATCGAGGGCGAGAGTCAGCAAACTCCCTCAGTGGAACGCCACACTGAGCCGCCCCCGATCGCCGTGCCTCAAGAAGGGCATGGGCCCTCAACTGACCCCACCTATCTTGGTTGGGATAAGGGTCACTTCGATAGGTATGTCTCTCCTCGCCCAGGAAACTTAATATTTTTTTCCTTGTTTGATTATTTTTTTTCTTTCAGCTACTCGGCCGAGCTGTACCCTGGGCGATCAAACATGGTGCACCGGTTCACTTTCTCGAAGGTGTCGGCCAACTTCCGCAAAATCCCGGACTCCTTTGTCCGCTGCGCCTCCGAGTCCGTTGCTCGAAGCTGGACAAAGGAGCTGAACGAAACCGTTAAGGCACAGGCGCCTCGTGACAATGGCCGTCTGTGCCTCATTGTGGCGGGCAACACCTTGGCGGCCGTCCAACGTCTGGTTGACCAAGTGGAGGATCTTGAGAAAGACTCCCGCCAACATGCAGCCACTGTTAGCCGTATCGCCAAGGAGAGGGATGACGCCAAGGCAGAGGCGAAAAAGATGGTGGCCGACCTAGAGGACAAGGTTAGTGCCCACCAGATCAGCGAGCAACGTGCTCTAGATCTGCACGTCAAGGTCTCTGAAGAGATGAAGGTCAAAATGGCTGAGGTCGAGCAGATGCGAGCAGAACTTGCTCGTATCCAGCAGTAGAAAGAGGTCGCGGAAAAGTTTGCGACTGAGGCGATGGCCAAAGTTGCCGACCTTGAAGCCAAGCTCGCCAATTCCATCCCCCACGAAGAGCTTATTCCTAAGATGGAGGCGGGCTCGATTCTGGGCTTCGTGACAGGCTACGCGGAGAGCATCCGCATTGCTCACGAGTTTAAGGCCGCTGCAGTTCTAGAAGAGATCGGCAAAGAACTCTACAACTTCGTCGAGTCCAACCCCCCGGCTTCGGGCACAACTCTCCAAATCGGCGATTTGCCCGATTATGGTGTTAAACTGGACATTGTTAGCCCCGGAGTCATAATCACGAATCCTCCTGAGGATGAAGAGGGGGAGGAGGTTGATGTTGCAGAGGGCGAGCAGACTCAGCTTGCCGAGCCAAGTGAAAGAGCTCTCCGGGAACGGGCTGATGCGGAGGGACTTACTACCGAGCTGACTTAGGAGGTCCCGATTGATCCTGCCCTTGCTGGGACTCCTATTGAAGATCCCAAGGATGACAACATTCCCCCACCTGTCGGGCTAGGATCTTAGCAGACAGGATTAGTTAGGGCTTTGTACTTTTTCCTTTTTTGTTGTTGTTGTTTGTTTCCTTGTAATTTTTGGGCGATCAAGCCTTGTTTTTAATGGAACTATTTTGTTCCTCTTATTTACTTTACATTAATTGTTCTTCGTACTTTTATTCATGCTTATAACAATTTTAATGTAGTTGGGTCTTGTTCCTTAAGAACTTTTGCCTTAAAATTTGATGGGTTTTTGGCCTTAGGCTATGTTCATTTAAAAACGAACAACCTTTGATGGGCTTGGTTGTATAATCAACTTGCGCCTTGAGCTTGCTCTGTTTGAACGAACAACTTAACATTGAAAAGACCTTAACAAATTACAAGTGTCGAAAGCGACCAAAAATGTAATCTGTACTAAAACTGAGCTGGAATTGTTCGACCAAAACAATGTCAAACCACCAACTATCCAACAAATGTAATTTACATCAAGAGCCAAAGTTGCTCGACCACTCTACATTGTCAAGGCATCTTTAGACTCAAAAGAAAACAAGATTATACAAGAGGCTAACATACTAGATCACAACCAACCTGACCTAACTCAACTCTGTTCGACCATTTATACTTGGTGAAATTTTCAAAAAATTAGGCAAGTTTTTGGATCCATCTTGTGCATCTGCCATTTTAGCTCGCCCACTTGACTTAGTAGTTCGCCCATCTCAACTTCACACTCTCGTAGGCAAAACTGCTCGCCTACTGAAAGTACTTCCTTAAATTAGCTGCATTCCAGGAATATTGGGCCGAATTACCATCTAAGTCCTCTATGTCATATGGTCCATTAGGTAACCTGTCTGTTACCCTGTACGGGCCCTTCCAAGTCGGGCCAAATATGCCTGGAGGTGGGGCAAGCTTCTTCCTTAGAACAAGGTCGCCAACTTCGAACTTTCTTTTCTTGACTTGGGAATTGTAATAACGCTCTGCTCTCTATTTGTATGTTGCATTCTTTAGCTCGGTTGTTATTCTTCTTTCTTCGAGTAGATCTAGTTCGACTGATAATGTAGAGTTGTTGGCCAGTTCTTCATAGTGTGTCGTTCTTAAAGTTTTGGTTTTCAACTCAACCGGAATGACGGCTTCTGTTCCGAATGCTAATGCAAAAGGTGTTTCTCCGGTGCTTGACCTGGGAGAAACCCTATATGCCCATAGCACGTTTGGCAACTCCGTAGACCATTTGCCTTTACTTTCTATTAGCCGAATCTTAAGAATATGCTTAATTATTTTATTGACGGCCTCCACCTGTCCATTTGACTGTGGATGATAAGGGGTTGAGTAGTGTTTTCTGATCCCCCACTTCGTGCAGAAGTCCCGGAGCTTTTTCCCGTCAAATTGAGGACCATTGTCTGTTACAAGTGTTTGAGGAACTCCGAACCAACAGACAATGTTCTTCCATATAAAGTCGATCATCTTTTCTTGGGTAACTTTGACTAGAGTTTCTGCTTCTGCCCATTTTGTATAATAATCCACAGCCATCACGGCAAATCGAACATTTCCCTTTCCACATGGGAAAGACCTGATAATATCCATTCCCCACCGTGCAAACGGCCACAGATTGAAAACCGAAACGAGCTCTTGCACAGGGGTGTGAATACATGGAGCGAAAATTTGACATCGGTGGCAGGCTTTGGCCAACTGGATTGTATCTTTTCGCAAGGTCGGCCAATAATAACCTTGCCTTATGATTTTGTAGGTCAAAGCTTGCCCCCCACCGTGATTCCCACAAGCTCCAGAGTGTACGTCCTCCAGAACTGTCATTCCTTGCCCCCTAGACAAACATTTGAGTAGCGGGACTGAAAAACCTCTTTTGTAAAGCTGTTCATCTACTAGAGTATATCTGGCTGCTTATTTTGTGACTCTCATAGATTCAAAAGAGTTGATTGGTAGTTCTCCGTCTTTCAAGTATTTGGCTATAAGAGTTCTACAATCATCGTTATCTTTCTGTTCAACTACTTGATTTACTTCATAATCCATCGTTGATGGTTGGACTTTCCTGGTGATGACGATGTTTGTTAGATCTGCTGGCCCGTCACTTGTTGTTAACCTTGCTAGGGCATCAGCTTGTGTGTTGCTTGCTCGAACTTTCTGCTGGATGTCCACTTGGTCTAACAAGGATACCAAATGAGCCACAATTCATTGATACTCGATCATATGTTCGTCTCGGGCTTCATATTCACCTCGTACCTGGCTTACGATGAGCTGAGAGTCTCCAAAAATTTGGAGTCTTCTTACTCCGACTGCTAGTGATAAGTGGAGACCTGTAATGAGGGCCTCATACTCAGCTTAGTTGTTGGTTGCCATAAATTCGAACCTGACTTCCGAAGTGAATACCTGCCGGTCGGGGCTGATAAGAACTATTCTTGCCCCTGAGGCTAGATTTGTTGACGAACCGTCCACGTATAGATGTCATGGGTGATCTAGTCCTCTCGTCGGATTTTGAGGGAAGGTTAACTCGATAATAAAGTCGGCTAACGCTTGTCCCTTAATCGTTGTTTGAGGTGCACATGTCACACCGAATTAGCTTATCTCTATGGACCATTTTAAAAGACGGCCAGCTGTGTCGGGTCGGTGTAATATTTGTCTGAGCGGGAAAGTTGTCAGTACTTCAACTTGATGGTCGAAGAAGTAAGGTCTTAACTTCCTGGTACTCATGACGAGAGCGTATGCCAGTTTTTCGGTGGGTGAGTATTTCACCTCGGCTTCATGCAGAGCCTGGCTGACATAGTAGATTGGCAAGTGAAATTTTCCTTCTGCTCGTACCAGTACCGAACTTATGGCAGTGTCAAATGCTGCCAGGTATAAGTATAACTTTTCGCCGGGGATTGGTTTTGACAGAATTTTTACATCCCCAGATAGTCTTTTAATTGATCAAAAGCTTGCTGGCAACTTCCTGTCCATGCAAAATTGTCCTTTTTGATGGCCTAAAAAAATGGACGATACTTGTCCCCCGATCGCGATATGAACCTATTTAGAGCGGCTAGGCAACTTGTTAGCCTCTGCACTTCTTTGACAGAGCGTGGAGGTTCCATATCAACGATTGCTTTTACTTTAGCTGGATTGACTTCGATTCCTCGTTTGCTGACCAGATGGCCCAAGAACTTCCCGGAATGTACTCCGAAACTACTTTTCTTTGGATTTAACTTCATATTGTATTTTCGGAGTATGTCGAATGTCTGGGAAAGATGTTGGAGGTGATCTTCTTTTTGCGTACTTTTGACGACTATGTCGTCGACATATACCTCCACCGTCTCCCCTATATGTTCGTCGAACATTTTGTTTACTAGCCTCTGGTAGGTTGCTCCAACATTGATTAAACCAAATGACATCCTTTTCCAGCATAGTAAATTTTTGTTAGTATCAAAGGCTGTGTTTTCTTGGTCATCTGGGTGCATCGGGATCTGGTGGTAACCTGCAAAGGCATCCATGAATGTGAACATTTCATGCCCAGCAGTACTGTCCACCAGTTGATCAATGTGCGGGAGCGGAAAGTTGTCCTTCGGGCATGCTGCATTAAGATCTGTAAAATCTATGCATAGCCTCCATGTTCCATTCGGCTTTCGTACCAAGACAGGATTTGCAATCCATTGTGGATACAGTGCCTGTTTGATTAGGTCGTTGTCCAATAACTTTTTGACTTCCTCATTAAGAGCTTGATACTTGTCCGGTCCATATTTTCGTCGTTTTTTATGGACTGTTTTTCAGATTGGGTTGATATTTAACCTGTGATAAGCATCTTTCGGATCAATCCCCACCATATCGGCGTGTGACCATGCAAATACGTCAAGGTTGGCCTTTAAGAATTCCGCCATTCGAGTTCTGTAGGGCTCGGGGAGCTCTAATCCGTTGTACAATTCAAGGTCATCCCGAATGGGATTAACTTTGATGGCTTCCAATTCTTTGACCGGAGTTGCCCGTCGCTTCTGTCCCTTCCACCGGGGATCAACTATCGGCCCTTCTGGGTTCAACTCATCCTCGGTGTTCATAGGTTCGGCACCCAACCGGGGGTCAAAATCCTCAATGGGCCCCGAGCAGGGTTTGGTCATCATGCCTGGGCCCTCCCGATAATCATTAGACATGTACCGACGATAATAGGTGGCAACATTGCTTCTGGCAAGGTTTGCTCGCCATTTTGCAGCATCTGCTCGCTATCTTGCGGTATCTGGTCGTCCATGGACGAAGGATGATCATCTATGTCCATCTGATCATTTTGGGTCCTCAGGATGTCCTCCAAAATCGATGGTTCATTCTCGAGCTGAATGGTGGATGCTTCCATCATTGACACTTATCCCTGTTTTGATTGGATTTGTAGGAGACACTCGCGAGCTTTTCTCTCGTCTCCCCTTACTGAGCCAACTCCACTTGCTGTTGGGAACTTTATGCAATAATGGTAGGTTGAACATGCGGCCTTGAATTCATTCAAAAAAGGTCGACCAAGGAACCCGTTATAAGTCGATTCTTGATCTACGACCAAGAAATCTACCATTCTTGTGATATTTTTCTCGGGTTCCTTGACCGTTACAAGTTGTACAACCAAAGTAACTATTCCTAGTGGGATTGCTACATCGTTTCCGAATCCCAAGATAAGATGATTTGTATCTCTGACGTAACCTGCATAATCTCCCATTTGATCAAGCGTCTTTTTAAAGAGAACGTTAGTGTAGGCTCCAGTATCCACCAACAACCTATGCACTCTGGTTCCCATGATCTTTGCAAAAATCACGAGCGAGTCATTGTGGGGGTCAATACTCCTTCTAAGTCTTTTTCAGTAAAGGTTAACTCCGATATTTGCATGATGGACGAATTAACTCCCATTTCTTGTACATTATTGATCGCTCGTAACTCGGCTTTTCTTTTATGGTTGGAAATTGGTGGTTAGCCATCAGAATAACCACCAACAGGTCCTGCAGGCTCCATCATTTGGATGTCTGGAACTGGACCTGCTGCTGGTACCTGAGCTGGTCGCCCAGCTCGATTTCGATGAGGAGCTTGTTCCAAATCCTCCCCATCAGAATCTTCATCTTTGTCTCTTTTGCCGGGTTGTCTCTTCACGAACTCGGATAGCTTCCCCTCCTCGTAGAAATGCCATAATTGCTTTAACAAGTCACGACACTCACTCGTAAAGTGCCCCACACTTTGGTGGTAGACACAATACTTGTTCTGGTTTAACTTGCTCGTATCTTGACGTATCTTACGGGAAGGTGTGAGCAGTTCTTTGTCCCGGACATTATTGTAAACTGTATCAATTGATACAGTAAGAATGTGGTTCAATTTATCCTTCAGTGAATGCTTTCATGTTCTTGGGAGCTCGATAACCAACACTACCAGGCTTTTTTGTACCTTCTTTCTGTTCTCCTTTATCCCTCATGTCCTTTTGCAGTGCTTCATGCATGGAGACAAAGACTCCTGCCCGATCCGAAACTCAGCATAAGTCTTCGGGCATCTAAGGTGTACATCTTTCCAAAGTTCGGTACCCTTCTTAAGTCCAGCTAGAACGGCAATGATTTTAGTGTCTTTGCTGACTGACTCCCCTTCTAGAAGGACCTTGTCGAATCTTTCCAAATACGATCGATCCGACTCGTCATCACTTTGTTTCAAGTTGGATAACCGATATCTTTGGGATAGATAAGGCCCGACCGTAGAGAAGTGGGATAAAAACTCTTTGCTCAGCTGGGCAAATGAATGAATTTAGGCCGGTGGCAAGGCTGAAAACCACTTATGGACATAATCCCCCAGAGTTAGAGGAAAGTTACGGCACTGGGTTGCATCATTTGCCCCCATTGATACCATATAGTTGGTATATTTCATTAGATGCACTCGGGGGTCCGTCGTGCCCTCATATTGAATGCCAGCATGAAATTGGATCTTCTTCTGAATTGGAGCTTTCAGAATCACCAAAGATAGAAGGGAGGTTGGAAGAGTTGTACTCCCATATCCTCTTTGTTGGTCGAGCTAGCCCTGCATGCTTTCAATGGTCTTACTCATGGAGGCGAGCTCTTCAAAGGATCCCCCCTGACTCTGAGGTTGTTCGGCGACCAGAGGCGCGTGACCATCTGTTCGCTGTAGTCCCTCATTTGGCGTGGAAACCCCCGGGATTAGCCTCCTGGGATTGGGCTCTGCGTCTGGGTCAAGGCGACCAAAAGCTGACCTAGTCAGCCTCTCATGGACTGACTGGCGAGCAAGTTCAGCGGCTGGGCGAGCTTCTCTAGCTATCGAATGCATCTCCGCGACCCCCCTACCGCGGCGACCTAATCTTTCCAAGGCACTTTGACTTGTGCCTTGACTCACCCCTACAGCTGGATTCTGGGTTGAACCCCCCTGGCTGGTAACCTCAGCGAGTTGTTTATCCTTGCCTTTTGCCCTACTAGCTTGGGCGTTGTCCGCCTCATTTAAATGGTCACCCCTGGCGTTCTCATGTTCACGGGTCTTTATGGGGCTATGCCTTGCCCGTACATAAGAGGGGCTAGGTTGGGCTTGTTGTCTTTGTAGAGCCTGGAGCATGGCTATTGTCCGCGCCAATTCGTCTGGATTGCGGGCAATAGCGTCCAACTCAAGTAGCATCAATTGACGAACAACAATGGTTCGATTTTTTTGGTCGTTTCTGCTCGCCCCTGCTCGCTTACCAGCCTGGGACATTCGGGAGTGTGAGCCCCTTGTCACATGTTGGAAGTGTTGTGTTTCACGTGATTGAGGCATCTTCACAGGATGTACCAAGTATTGTTTCTTAGCTTCTTTGATGAAGAACACCAAGAACACTCTTCTTCAAAAGTTCAAAATTTAGTCCGGTGTCTTTGGGTAATCTCTCGGTATTCAATAAATTGGAGGTTCGAACCCCTCTCTCTAGCGCCAATTTGTTGATGATCGTTTCTAATTTTGAGGATTAGTGGCTATTTATGATGGTTAATTGATCATCAAACAATTACATGTGATTGATCACTAACACAATTAGTGAATAAGAAATCTCCGGTTTTAAGTTAATTAAGAACATTTATAAGCTTACGTGATAAGTTCGATCGTAAGATAAACGAGCTGCTTTGGATTCGTAGACGAAGTTTGGACGTGTATAATAATTTATGCTTATTCTATTAGCCGAAAAAATCTAAGTATTTATAGACATTTGCCTAGCAGGAGGTGTCATGTCCTTTGGCCTACCAGGCCTGCATGCACGATACCTGGGCTTTGACCAAGTTGATCTTATCTAAACTAAATTATATCCTTATCTGCTGGACTTATTCGCAGTCAAGAGCTGCTCGTCCTATTGGACTTGTCCTCGAGGTATCTTTAATCTTGTTAAAAAAGTGGCTTTGGGTTTGTGGTTGAATCTGGTCGGCAGAGGAGTAGATGTGCTTGATCGGCCTTGGTTCAAGTTTCTATATTCTTTTGATCAAATTTTGTTCGCCCATTTCGCCTTTGTATAGCATGCAGGTTTTGCTTGCCAAATATCTTGTTAAGACTTGATCTTGAGCCAATCTTCGCCTTAATCAATGGATGTTTTATGTTAATCCTGGTCGCCCAAATGCTGATTCTGCTCGCCTATCAACAATATATATTTATATATTTTAATATACTATAATCCAGTTTATTTGCGTTATTTTGTTCGAATTTCCAATGTAAAAACCGAGCCGAAATCATCAGTTCAGTTTTCCAGTATCATGCTCTTCATCGAGGTTGGCACCATTGGCGGTTCAATGGAACCTAACTCGCCTCCCAGTCTGAATGTCTCAACTTACTCGAAGTAAAGGGAGCTAGTAAGAAGGTTCTGACTCTATTATCGTTGGACAACTTTACCTGCTCTCGACAATAACTGCATGTCAACTAGTCAAGAGTTGATAAATCGGATTTTTGCGCGTGAGTTATGTGCTTTTTTATATCAATATTTAATTATACATTTATATTTCCACTCATGATTACTTTAGTCTTCATGTATTTTGATATTTTATTTTTAAATTTGATACAGGTCATTTTGGTACCTTTTGATTATTATCATGTGAAGAATCTCCAAAAGAAGATCACAACAAAAACAGAATGAGTTAATGAGAGTTCGTGAGCTCAAATTATGAATGAAATAAAAATTGTGCGCAATTGCCATAATATGCTTGGCAAAAATAGAAAGGCCCATGAATTCAGCCATTTTTGGGGCCCAATTAACAATTATCACTACAAGAAAAATGACATAATTTAGTGGAGAATTATCTTGGAGGAATTATCTTCACGTATTGTTAATTTTTAATTTAGTGGAAGATTATCTTGGAGGAAGCTACCAGAGAAAAAACCTTATTATTTATTGTTCTTTTTTCTTTTTCATTCTTGTAGTTATAGAACCATCAATCCATACCCCCCACCCTAGTTATGGTTTTTTATGCAATTTATTAAATTGAATTTCACTATTTCTCGTGGGTTTAATCCCCTAGCTTACCCTACTATATTAGTGGGTCAATTTAGGTTATTTATTTATTTTTTGGTGTCTGTGAAAGCACACCAAGAGTCATATGAAGTATAATAAGTCGTCTACCAAAACCAACCTTTCAATTTAATTAATTCACCTGGACCATCTGTATGTACATATATATTTGTGGCTACTAGTGCAAATCACACAAATTAATTTTTTTATGGGAAAATTAATTTTTTAAGACACTGTCTTGCGGATGCTTGCAAAATTATAACACTGTTTTTGGGGCTTGCAAAATTAGAACGCTGTCTTTATGGGCTTGCGAAATTCGGACACTATCTTCTATGGTGGGCCAATTTATGCTAAATATTATAAAATGCGGGTCAAATAAAGCTCAATTATATGTGTCCAGTTGGCCCGACGGATTTTATAAAATTTGACCTAGATTTTCCAAAATTAGAAGATAGTATCCCGATTTTGCAATTTTGTAAAGATAATGTCCTAAGTTTGCAAGCTCATAAAGAAAGTGTCCAAAATTTGTTAGCCCGTAAAAATAATGGCTTACTTATATAAACACCCATATGATAGTGTCTTAGAAGAAACAATTTTCCTCTATTTATTTCTTTCTGTTTTTGGAATCATTCTTCTACTTCTTATGTTTATTTTTAAGGCTTTTTCTATCATTATTTTAAAAATTGAATTCCAAAAAACAGGAAAGGTGATGAATAATTAATAATTACTTGGGTTATATTTGGTTTAATTTCTTGGGAACAAACACCAAAAACAGTGGCGTATCCCACATCGGGACGACAAAATAAAGGTTTAGAGCCATAACATGAATAAATAGAGAGGAGATAGGCCTTAAACAATCACGCAGCTGCGCGGCGAGCACAAAGCGAACTATTCTTTCGCCTTTTACTAAAGAATACCGTGTGCGCACCGCAATTCAAGCAGCATACGCCTTTTTTTGGAGGGTTATTTCTTTTAAGGAAGGCCCGTCAAATTTAGTTTAAATATTTAGTTGAGATGCATTTTGTTCTAACATTGAATGATCTTTTCATGCAATCAGTAATTTACTATGTTACAATTTAGCTTTGATATGAGGTTTGCATCTTCCCTGTGTCGAGTTTTGCACAACCCATTAATCACAATAAAATACGTATTTTCTCTCAAAAATTTCATAAACGGGCCTCGGCAAAGCCTTTGAAGGTTTAGGTGTATAGTCACACTTGACAAGGCTAGGCTGCCTAGTATAATTGCAAACCGTGCAAGATCAACGCGGCGAGATATAAACCAAAAGAAGAAAGCCATCAAATATCATTGAAATGATCCCGAAAGCTATATTCTATATATGGAAAACGTGAGTGATGATGTTGGATATTCGATAATCACATAAAAGTGAATTGGAACGACCAACCTCGTAATTACAGCGGAAGGAATTCGAGCTGGTTGGATTCTGCATACTTACTGTGATCCTCGTTATCAGAACTCAATTACATGAAATTAATTCATGAATCAATTCGTATTCCACAATATAAATGCCCTTTAGTATTGAGTACATATATGATATATATGTTTGTGTATGATGAAGAATTCTGTCAGAGAGAAAAATGAATTACTTGATCTTATCTTTATCTTTCCTTCTCATATTAATATGGGATTGGAAGTCCCGTGACTTCTCTCCCTCTTATCACTTCATATGTGGATAATATTATTATTAAAATAACTTTCTGATGAGAATAAAAAGTTTTCCATCAAAATCTAAATTTTCACATCTACTACACGATCGGTTCTTTGCCTGAAAATCCAAATTAAATATATAGCAGAATATTTAACTATGAGTTGGGTGGGGTGCGCCGGGCCCTGGTAGTAGTGCAACACCAAGGCGACGCTCGAGAGCCCCAGCAGCAAGCTGCCGTGACGGGCTCTCCCCCTCAAGAAATTAATTTAATATCGTGTGAGCCGATGGCCCACATATCAGATATTAAACTGATAAGAACAGATACTACACTTGATCTTAGCCAAAAGGCCGAGAAAGGTATGCTCTTTCCAGTAACGCGCTTCTCTTTTTATTCTCCCTTTTCTATTGTCCCTACCTTAGAGCCATTCGATGTGGGACGTATTAATTAATTCTTGTCTAGCTCCTTCATTAATTGTTGTGTTTTAACAATTCTGCGTCTAGCTAGCCGCATTAATTATTTTTTCTGCCTAATGGAACGCAGGAAATATAAATTTAATCAACCTTTAAATTTATTATTATATATTAAATACTAGTCACAGACCCGCGAAATTTCGCGGACTTGAAATAAACATTTTGTTTTTTATAAATCTGTTAAACCTTGTTGAATTTTTTGTATTTAAATATTTTTAGCGACATAAACATTTATTACACATGATACTATTAATTTAAAATTGTAATATGAAAAAATAAATTGTAAAGAAAAAATATATAAAACGTTAATGAAATCACAAAATATTGCATTTATAACTATGAATTGAATTGTATACAATAAATCATACCTTATAATTCATAACTAAATTAACTCATATAAGCAAGAAACAATTATTGTTTTGCAAGTTCGTAAATATATTTTCTCAATTTTACACGCCCACAAAGATAGTGTCCTATTTTTACAAACAATCATAAGATAGTATCCTAAAATAACAAAATTTCTCGTATAACCAATATATTTTATAAAAGCAAGAATTAGAAATAAAAAATAGGGTCAATTTGTTTTGTCTTTAAATAAACTTTTTAATATGTGAACACTATTAAAATCAATGAATGGAACAAAAGTTAAAGGACCATAAAATTAATGGATGGAACAAAATTGCAAAAGGAAAAAGGACCAAAAAGTTTCAAAAAAATTGCAAAAAGTTTGATACCACGATTCTGTTATCTAATATATATATATATATATATATATATATATATTAATAAAATTAAGGACAAAAAATGAATGTAGATCAAAATTATTCTCCTGTTTGTACATATACTTCTATTGTAACTTGAATACTATTCTTACATACTGACATCATATAAAAAAATATCAACAATGTATAGACGACACTCAACTT
This sequence comes from Ballota nigra, assembly GCA_947034835.1. Taxonomy (NCBI): domain Eukaryota; kingdom Viridiplantae; phylum Streptophyta; class Magnoliopsida; order Lamiales; family Lamiaceae; genus Ballota; species Ballota nigra. The sequence goes on along the minus strand of OX344720.1, from coordinate 89,152,670 downwards.
AAAAAACATCACGTGAATAAAATATATAAATACACAAATATAAAAGTAGAGACAGATATATGCCAAAGACAGGGAAAATTTAAATTTTTAGTTCTATGAGAACAACTGGTTTGCAACAATGGTTCTTTTTTTTTTTATATTTCATTGCCCGTAGTATTTTTGAAATTTGGTCTCATAAATAATAAAAAGTAAGTCCCAAAAGAATGCATAAGTTGCTATTTTGGTCCAAAAAAATTCTATCTTCAGTCTAATGTCTACAAATTTCCAAAAAGTGGGTCAGAAGTGGAAATGAGTACAACAAAATTATTACATATTTATACATATATTTTCATTATAACTCGACTACTATCCGCACAAACTGATGCTACACCAAAAAAATCACTTACAAAGTATAGACGATACTCAGGTTAGATAACATCACGCAAAAAAAAAAATATACAAATCTCCAAATATAAAGATAGACACAAATATATGAATCTTAACGTGGGAATCTTAAATTTTGATCCCATGAGAATAGGCGGTTCGCAACAATGGTACTTCTTTAGATATCTTAGGTCCCATAGTTTTTTCCAAATTTGGTCCCATAATAGTTGTAGTGAAGTCCCATAATAATGCATAAATTGCAATTATGGTCACAAAAAATTGTAGCCTCAATCAGTAAAATTAATGGATGACAACAAATCTGAAAAAAATAAAATACACACATAGAAAAATAAAAGGACCAAAAAGGAGTGTGGACCAAAATTATTACATATTTGTACATATAAGTCCATTCTAACTCCACTACTATTTGCACATACTGACCCCATATAAAAAAATCACAGATAAAGTACAGAGTACACTCAAGGTAAACAGTATCACGCAAATAAAAAATATAAATATCCAAGTATAAAGATAGAGAAGGATATATGAATCTTAACCCAATTATAATTTTTGTTTTGGTCTCATGCGAACAGGTAGTCTGCAACAATGGTCCTTCTTTAGATATTTTAGGTCCTATAGTTTTTCTAAATTTGGTCCCATAAATAATTACAGTTAAGTATCAGAAGAATGCATAAGTTGCATTATTATCCTATAGATATTTTAGAAATATTTCAAAAACTTGAGAGAAGTTTTTATATTATAAAGAATTTAGGACTAATTTCAGAATTTTTAACACAATATTTTTTAAGAATTTTAGTCATCCACTTTAAAAACTCGGCGCACATTTTTAGGAATATCCTATAGGACTAATTTCAGACCAATTTAAAACTCGGTACACGTTTTAGGAATATCCTATATTTTAGGAATAATCTAGGACTAATTTTGGATTTTTATAACAATATTTTTTGAGAATTTTAATACAATACCGAAGAGACATTAGCTAAAAAAAAACAATCGCTAGAAATCCGTAGTCAATATGAGTGATATTGGTCCTTCAAGTTTTTTTTATTAATTGAAAAAGCTAGAGAACCAAAATGACAACATGTATAGTAATTTCAATATGGGAGAACCCTAAAAAATAGAAATAAATATTTTTAATGTTGGCGAAGATAGTTTGAAAAGATATTTGACAAATATCTTCCGTACCAAAAAGAAAAAAATGAATGTCGCATAATGAAACTTTCAATTCTATCGTGCAATCAAAACCACAACGATTGGTTAATCACACAGTATCAGACATGCCTAGTATATGGCTCAATTATTTCCAAGAATCACATGACATTTAGTCTGAATATATGCAATTGGTTAATTCATCATCCCAAAATAAAAAAGTACTTACCTTGTCATAAATTAAAAGTTAATGACCTAAATTCACATTATTACTTTATTGAAATCACTTTGTTGAAATTATGATTACTTTGAGGAACTTATTTTTTTCTTCTTAATATTAAGCATAAATGAATAGCAATGATTAGTGTATGATCGTTGAATATGGACTCCTGGCATTTATTTTCTATATTTTTATTTACCTTTTGCTAATAAAAAATGTTGAAGGACCAATATCAAATAATTATTTTTAACGTCGGTGAAGATAGTTTGAAAAGTTAAATTATGTGAATGATTAGTGATATTAGAAGAATGACAATTTTGCAAGAAATGTGCGGACTAATTTTGGCATGAGATTTTGATTATTATGTTATTGATTATTTAGAACTAATTTTGGATAATACATAAGTTTTTAAAAAAATACCACATCCGATATTAAACTAAAATATGCGATACTGAAATACCATGACTGAGTTTTTTAAAGAAGTTATAATCCTATAGATATTTTATAAATATTTATTATTGTAGGAAAAACTTTGGATAATGATGAAAGTACTATATTATTGATTATTTTAGGAGTAATTTCGGACAACAAAAAAAGTTTTTAAAAAAAACACTGTATCTGAGATTAAACTAACACATGTGATACTTGCCATTTGAAAAGTTATTTATATTCAAATTAAATGGTCACGAATAGTAAAAGGTAAACATTAAGATTAAGGCAACAGCGTTTAAGAAATTGATAATTCAAGTTATAGATATCCTATGAAATGTTTAAAAAATTTAATGGTAGAAGTTACTGTATTATATATTATTGTAGGACTAATATTGGATAATGATAGAAGTCACTATGGTATTCATCTAATTCAAGATGTAAATGTTAACATTATACATCATTAAGTCTAGTTAATGTATTTTTCTTTATATAAGATTGCGATAATAAATCAAATTATAATTGAATTCACACCAATCAAATTAAATCTTAATTATGAGACTTAAACGAAAGTTATGGATTATTTTAGGACTAAAATAGAAATTTCAAGCTATAGATATCCTAGGAATGCTTAAAAAATACAATGATAGAAGTTATTGTATTATTTATTATTGTAGGACTAATTTTGGATGAATACATGCATCTACTTGCCACAAAAAAAAAAAAATTGGAGGAATGTAACATATACAACATTAATAATAGTTACCAATTAAAGGACTGAAAGTATACTTGCACAAGAAGCTCCTGCACAAATAAACAAAGTTAAAACTACCTGCATGATTTGTCAAAGTTTAATTTTACACAATAAATCCCAACACAGGTTAGTACAAATATTTATTCACCTAACTTACAACATTTAAAAGATATAGGACTAAAACCAATAAGAAATTGGCAACAAAGGTTGCTGCTTCACAACTTGCACACCTCCATGCTCTTTAATTTCAACCCAGTAACTTTAAACATATGCTTAAGTGTAACATTTATGATAAATACATGCCATACATAATAGTGAAGAGAAGCTATTATCCTACTACAAATCCGTAGTCAAAATGACTAATATTGGCCCCTCAATTTTTAAGATATTCCTTAATTCTTAATAATATGGGGCAAAAAATTTAATTCAAATTTAATACTAACATGGGGCGAAAAGTTTAATTCAAATTTAATACTACTTCTGAACAAATGAAATATGGGAAAATTATCCAATTAAAAAAATTATAGGACTAAAACTAATAAGAAATTGGCAACATCTATGATGAATACATGCATCTACTTGCCTATTTGCAACTAAAAGCTACTTGCCAGGAAAGATAAAAAATGGTCCGATAACTTGATGCATGATCCTGCACCTATTTATTATTACAAAATTATTGGTCCTGATGGTATTAATATGTAATGGTGAATATGTCAAATAAAACTAATATGGCAACTTGCTTAACTTGAACTAATATGCCCAATTGAAGTGAATCCGAGAATTATGGCAAGAGGCCCTTAGGGTAGGATAATTGAAAAAAGGGTAAATTGCAAGGATGGTCCCATGAGAATTTGTACTTGACAGATTTGGTCCCATGTTCTTTTTTGGTCCCATTTTTAGCAGAAAAGGTCCTATCCGTTAAATATTTTACAGTTTTCTATGGAATACTGGATGAAAAAACATTTGCAACTTGATTTTTGGAGGGAAATGGGCCAGCTTTTGCTATTAACAATCATTTCAATGTAAAATACAAGTATGGAGGCGATTCTGCAACTTTAGTTCGTACAGTTTTAAGAAGTTGGAAATTAATTATTTTTAAGTTTGGAATTACACGTGCGAGTTGTTGGCAGAAAACTAACGGGCATGTGGGCCTCATGCTCGTTAATCTGTTATTTTTCGACGAAAAAATCGTATGGGACTATTTGCGCTAAAAAAAGGACCAAATTCATGAGGACCAATTCTTATGGGACCATTTCTGCAATTTCCCCATTGAAAAAATATTAAAGAATTGCCTGAATTGCGCTAACCAATTAAAATTAATTATAGTCCTAAAATTATGCGGCGAGATTAGTGTGGAGTAACCCACAAATATGTAATCGTTGTATTGGTTCAACATGTAATCACAGTATTAGCTTAAGTCAAATATGTAATTGTAGTATTAGTCTAATTCATATCTATAATCATAGTACATTAGATCCTTATTTGTAGTGGATTAAATATAAATTGAACCAAAATATGTACAAATCATGTAGCTCACGTTTAAAATTCAAACATTTAATCAACTCATATATTAGCTCCTTAATTGTAGTGGGTGAAAATATTTTGTTACCAAAAATATCTCATTAATAAGTTAATTTGGATAATGGGAAAATTTTAAGATATTCCCTAATTCTGAATAATTTTCAACTACGTGACATAAATGAAATTTATAAGACCGAATACCATGGGGCGAAAAATTTAATGTAAATTTAATACTAATTATGTGGCCAGGATTAGTTGTTTGCTATTAATCCCAAAAATTTCACCATAATTATCCATAAAGTAGCAAAAATCTAAGGACAGTTTTTAAGGCATTCCAACAATAGTAATCATGAACAAATGAAATATGGAAAAACTATCCAATTATAAAAATTATAGGACTAAAACTAATAAGAAATTGGCAACATCTATGAATGCTTGCATCTACTTGCTTTCTTGCAACTTAAACCTACTTGCCTGAAAAAAAATAAAAAAAAAAGATCTGATAACTTGTCCGAGCTAAAGTATGGTCCTGCAACTTTTTATTATCACCTAACGATTTTTTAGCTAATGTTTAAAATTAAAGTATTAAACTATCAAATACATTAGCTCCTGAATTGTAGTGCCTAATAATTATTTGTTACCATAAATATATTCTTGATGATCTAAAATATCCCCTAGTTGGGTAGCCATGAATCAGTTCGTGAAAGTCGCATGCAAGTGTCCAAATCCACCTTCATTTTCAAATATTTATCTTCAAGTTGGGTAGCCAGGATGTTTACTAAACCCAAGATTAGAGGACCAAAATCAAAACACTGTAAAGTTAATTTAATATATAAATTTACAACAATTTATTATCATACCATCAATAGTAATTCAAATTAACCCATAACCATGAGACCCATCGAATATTAAAGGGAATTTTATATTAGAGACATAAAATTATAACAAAGAAAACATTAATAAAGAAAATACTTTTTTAAACGGTATCCTTCCATCTTGCTTCCATAGGCTCTGCCAACTTTAATTTTTGCCAAGGGAGATATTGTTTCAAAAAGTAAAAAAATATTATTAAAATTACTTAAGACACAAACAATAACTGATGTACTTCTTTGCAATGACCATATATAGAGGACAAATCACCCAAAGACATACATTGCAATTATAATAGTTAGGATACATGTTACACTTATTCGAAGTAGGTCATTTAAACCAAACTAATTACGTATTTAATAAAATTAAATAACATATTAATTTATATTTCACCCACCTCAATAATAGTTTCCATGTATGAGAGTTTACTCCTAGTATTAACCTTTTGGGTCATATTAACCTTTAAAGTATGATAGAGATATGTGAATTATAAATTATTATGTTATTTATTTTTATTAAATATGTAATTAAGTATGTTTAAATATCCCAATAAATGTGGTTGAAGAGATCAATGTCCTTGAATCCAAGCTAGATAAAATCCAACTCAATTCGAATTTAAGGCCTTGATGCCATAATTTAAAAAAAATAAAAATTAAAGGATCAATTTCTAAATCATGAAAGCAACCACATTGATTGAAAAACACACGTAATTGATTACACGTTTAATTAAATTAGGTTATATAGTATTGATTACACATTTAATTAAATTAAATATCATATTAATTAATAATTAAGAAATTCCATGCATGAGAGTATATTCTTAGACTAATTCCATTAAATGTGTAATTAAGTATGTTTAAATATCCTAATAAATGTAGTTGAAGAGATAAATGTCCTTGAATCCAATTTATGTAAAATTCAACTCAAATCGAATTTAAGACCAATTACGTGATCATGACAGGCAAAGGCCTTGATGCCACAATTTACCTTCACATTAATAAAACCTTCACAATTAAAGGACCAATTTAAAACCGCCACAATTTAAAAATTAAAAATTAAAAAATTAAAGGACCAATTTCTAAAACATTAAAGCAACCACATTCATTTAAATACATACGTTACAATTACGACGAATAGGGTATATAGCAAATTTTGTCGGTCCATGCACATTTAATTTAAAAATTAATTACACATTTAATAAAAAATAATTACACATTTAATTAAATTAAACGCTTGGGAATTGACTTCATCATTTCAACTAATCTGCTGCTTTTATGCTGTGAGTTCTAATCGATATCCGTGTTTTAATTTTTTGGTTTAGTCAGAAGAAAAATTAATTATATTAATCAACACTAAGTAACCCGAATTGTTGTAATCTTTTTCCTTTAGCACGATTAGAATCCAGCATTCCCTTCGAGTCAAATACATACGTTACAATGAGGACAAATAAGTTATATGGAAAATTTAGTAGGTCAATGCACATTTAATCAAAAAATTAATTTCACATTTAATAAAAAATAATTACACATTAAATTAAATTAAATATCATATTAATTTATAATTAACAAATTCCATACATTATATTTTTAGATTCATAGATCAATTACCTTGTTGCGAACACAGGACTCCATGGTACGAAGCCACAAACGAAAAAAAAAAAAAAACATTGCCTACCTCATAAAAGAACTCAAAGCCATATGTTGAAGATATTAACCATATTTGCATCAGATTATATACCCATTTTAAAGCCATTGCTGTGAACACATTTGACCCATTTTAAATGTCCATGCACATTTAATTTAAAAATTAATTACACATTTAATAAAAAATAATTACACATTTACTTAAATTAAACGCTTGGAAACTGACTTCGTCATTTCAACTAATCTTTCATGAAGAACCATGTCCATCAATTTTTTTTAAAGGCCCACTTTTACTTTCAATTACTGTTGCGCCGAGCTTGACGCTGCCTAAAGCTGCCTCACGTGATGCCGATGTCGGAAACCGTTGCTTCAGAGTTGTGTCGCCTCCTTCGCGAAGCCGCCGCCTGGAGTTCGTCGTGAGCAGCCGCCGATGTTGCCAAAATTGCTGCTGTGAAAGAGAAGCCGTCAAAACCACCATCGCTCTCCTCTCCTTGCACGGAAGCGCCGTCATCGCTTCGTAATGGCCACCACCATCTGGGCCTGGTCATCCATTGCCTTGCGAGTCCCCAGCACAGAACAAAGTCGAAGCCGCCGTGTGTATCGCCTCCATCCAGAATATTGTGAGCCGCGCGTCCATCTCCGACGGAAAATTGCATCGCGCTACGCTACCAATATCAACATACAATATACACGGACAAAATTTAAATAAGAATATTTCATTAAATTTCGAATAGAAATACAATAGGTTACATCCAAGTTCGACGGCAATATATGCACGACAAACAATGTCACGATACAAAGGAATAAGAACATTGGAAAAAAAATGAAAAACAAAACGACACGATCGATCACCAAAAAAAATCACTCTACATCACCAAGACGGAATAACAACCGCACGACATTGATAAAAAAATGTAGATAATAGAGGAGGATGGAGCCGAGGGTGGAAAAACATGAATGCCAAATGAACAAATTTATAGGAAAGAAAAACAATGATCTACGGCCGAGATTAATCATAAAATGAATCAACGGCCACAAAAGTTGGACACCTAAAATGAATATTAAGCAAAGGATGTTGGAATGGATGAAATTGAAGGATGCCACATAGGCAAAGTTTGCTTCACAAATATAAAGGATTTGATTGACCGATGCTGTTATAAAAATATTGAAGGGATTATATAAATTTTTAATTATTTTACTAGCCGCATATTTTTTTTAAATATTAAGTGACAACTTCTTAATCCATTTTGCATGCGTTATTTGAAATATGGAGAATTACTACTATAGTTTTTAATTTAATACGTGGATATATTGCAATGAATGAATGTATATATTATGATAATAGTGGTGGGTTGTGTGAGAAAAAAAAATTACTATCGAGGTTGTGTTTTTAAAATAATTGAATTCATTTAAAAGAAATATCTTTTAGTGAATAGTTGTTTATTTTTAAAATTTGTTAAAATGTAGTATATAGTCTCCACATTTTCCTTCCATTCAATTGATCAAAACCAGAACGACTTGATCAGTTGTCAAGGCATCATCATACTAAAATATGCATACATGGCATTCCTAGAGTGTTATGTCTTTTCCTAATGTTAATCGTTTTGGATTCACAAGAAAACTTGTTTCCGGGAATCAGAATATGGTAATGACTTGAAGCGATTTTACTAACTTCTACTAGTCGCTTACCCGCAAGCGGACGGGTTCACTATAGTATTGGCAAGTATAACGACCAAGTATATCGTACCCACGGGACAGTGTATATGCGAATAGATCCCTGAAGATCTACGCGTCGTAGTTAATATGAGTGTATTGTTTTTTTGGGTTTTTATAAAGATTAAATAAAACTAAAATAAACTAACTAAACTAAAATACTAAAGCAGACGAATTGACTAAGGGTTTGATTCAAATAAGAGATGGTGATGCTTAGGATAGGAATCCCTACGTATACTAACGGAGCAGGTACATAATCAAAATAACTGTGACACACAAGAATTAACCTAAGTCTAAGAATGCAAGGTGAAAGCTCAAGATTCTAAACCCTAATACTTTACCCTAACACTCGACTCCACTAACCCACTAACAAGTTAATAGATAGTGCTTAATTAATGAGACCCTAATTTAACTAAGGTGATGCGGTCGTCCTCCTTCGCTAAACCGGTAGATGAATTAACCTTTCCTAAACCCTCTCGTTAAGCCTACTCGTTGTTAAAGAGTGATACGGTCGTCCTCTCTCTAACACCTTTCGAACGAAACTCAAGAGTAGAATCTAGATTAATTTTAAGCATTCATTAATTAAGAGAATTAAAACCTAACGTCACAAGTTACTCTAATTACGTACCCACAACCTACTTCTACGAGTTCATCCCACCCTAAGCATGCAAGGGTTTTAGCTAGACATAGTTTGAACGTAAACAATAACAATTAAATAATTAACAAACATGAACATGATAATGAAAACGAAGAAAAGAACGAACATAAACTGAGGTTTTAATATTCAAAAGATTAAACTGAAATTAATTAACAAAAACTAGGTCTCAACGTATTTAAGAACAAAAGTTATTAAGAATCGAAGCTAAAACGTGAAATCGTAGAGTAAATTCGTAATCAAAAACCTCAAAACCGTAAATCTAAGCCTCGCTCGTCTCTTCTCTTCCTTCTTGCTCTAAAAACTCTATGTAAAGTGATGTGTAAAAGTTCGGGGTCCTTCAAAACGTGTTTGGACGAGATATATATAGGCACGGGTCGAAACGGGAGTTAATGGGCCGAAAATACGAATCCGGAGGCAAAAGTATATGGGCGCTCGAGCAAAACGCTCGAGCGGTCCCGCTCGAGCAGTGTAGCTCGAATGATGCATTCGCTCGAGCGGTCGCGCTCGAGCTGCTCGAGCGCTGAAATGACTCTGTATGTTTTGGACGCTCGAGCGATTCGCTCGAGCGGTGGCGCTCGAGCTGCTCGAGCGCAAGAATTGTTCTGTACGTTTGCGCGCTCGAGTAAGGCGCTCGAGCGATGGCGCTCGAGTAAGGCGCTCGAGTGACTTCTAATCCTTCCAAATGATACTTTTCCTCGTCCGCACTAATACCAATCGTATTTCTTCAATATCTTCTCATCCGGGCATCCGTTTGAGTCGATTCAAAGTCCTACGAACTCCGTTTTTCGTCCTCTATTCACCTATGAGCATCAAAGAGACAAATTTATCAATGTATAGAAATAATGCTCATTTGACTCTAAATACTCTATAAACTCGACCAAAACTAGGGCGTTTCTAGCTACGAATCATGACAATTTCACGCCTAATCAGGTAACAGTAAGAACGAAATTGAAATCACACAAGAACACCAGTTTACGTGGTTCGGAGATAAAACTCCTACGTCCACGGGATCCGAGAGGATATCTTTTCACTAAGATAGGAATTGGAAGTTACAAACGCTCAATCTCACAATCATTCTTGTGTATACGCTCAGATGTTCTCACTTGTGATTCTTTCAAAAATGATCTCACAAGTCTAAGTTACTTCTCTCAGCTAGAAGCACTTATTTATAGATACAGAGATTGAGATGAATCTAAACTCGATTCAGTTGTAACGAACTCATAAGTAAAGTAGTTATCCAGCTGGCTAACAAACTCCAATAACCGCTTCAGTTGATTCAGTTAGAACCGCATTCACATTAGCTTCAACTTGGTGTTTCGCGTTTTTTGTACTTTATATCAGATGACTTGACCTTATCTGACTTGGTTACTTAACATCAGATGACTTCAGTTCTAGACCTCCTCTGAGATGACTCCACTGATAGACCTCATCTGATACAACTCTGCTGATACCCCAAATAGACTAACTCCCACGGCTAACACTTCATTAACATAGCTCCTTATTGAATTAAGCTCAGTAGACTTCATACTTCACATATGTCACTCCACAATTCTCCACCTCAGATGAGAAGTATCAATCCTCTCCTCCTCTCCTCCATGCTCCAGCTTGGGCCTAAGGAACATCCCATACACTCATCTTTACCAATTCAACACAAAATTTGAATTTAGCACCTGATAAAGACTTTGTACACATATCTGCATCATTGTCCTCTGTAGATATCTTCTGGATGAGAACCACTCCTTTGTCAATGATTTCCCTCACAAAATGCAACCTTACATCAATATGGTTTGACCTCTCATGGAATACTTGATGTTTAACCAGATGAACTGCACTCTGGTTATCACAATGAATGATCACAGCCCTTTGTTTTATTCCAAAATCCTTGATTATGCCTTTCAACCACAAAGCTTCCTTAACAGCCTCAGACACTGCAACAAACTCTGCTTCTGTAGTAGATAAAGTTACTCCACTCTGCAGAACAGACCTCCAGCTTACAACAGTATTGTACAGAGTAAAAATATACCCTGTTAAGGATCTTCTGGTGTCCAGATTAGCAGCAAAATCAGAATCTACAAAACCTTCCAGTGGACTCTTCTGGTCAGTCATCCTCTCAAACATCAAACCCAGGTCAGATGACCCTTTAAGGTATCTGAAGATCCATTTCAAAGCTTCCCAATGTAATCTCCCAGGATTAGCCATGTATCTGCTCACCATACTCAATGAATAAGCCAAGTCTGGTCTGCTGCAGACCAGAGCATACATCAGGCTTCCAACCCTACTTGCATAAGGTACTTTCATCATAGTCTTCTTCTCTTCATCAGACTTTGGTTCCATTTCCTTAGATAATTTGAATTGTTGTCCCAGAGGAGTTGTCACAGCTCTACTCTCATGCATGTTAAACCTCTTCAGGACCTTCTCAATGTAACTCTTCTGGGATAAGAATAGTCTTCCAGCTTTCCTGTCCCTAAGAATATCCATTCCAAGGATCCTTTTAGCATTTCCCAAGTCCTTCATATCAAATCTAGCACTTAGCTTCCTTTTGATACCCTGAATCTTCAGAAGACTTTTACTGGCAATAAGCATGTCATCCACATAAATCAGAAGATAGGCTATCACATCACTACCTTGCCTTTCCAGGTATACACAAGTATCATACTTGCTCCTTACAAACCCAATGGATAGCATAACTTCATTGAACTTCTTGTGCCACTGTCTTGGACTTTGCTTGAGACCATACAATGATTTCTTGAGCAGACACACCTTCCCTTCTCTCCCTGGTTCAACAAACCCTTCTGGCTGGTGCATATACAGATCCTCAATAAGATCACCATGCAGAAAAGCTGTCTTGACATCAAGTTGTTGTAGCTCCAGATCTTCTTGAACAACTCTACTGAGAAGTAGCCTGATTGAACAATGCTTAACAACAGGTGAGAAAACCTCATTGTAATCAATTCCTTCCCTCTGAGTAAATCCTCTGGCAACTAACCTGGCTTTAAACCTCACTTGATCTTTCACACCAGATTCAAGCTTCCTTTTAAACAACCATTTACAACTGATTAGCTTCTGCCTAGGTGGCTTATCAACAAGAATCCAAGTATGGTTCTTCTTAAGAGACTCCATCTCTTCTGTCATGGCTGTAACCCATGACTCCCTATCATCACACTCAAGGGCTTCCTTATAGCTTTTAGGTTATTTGTACTCTATGGCTTCTGCTGTAACAAGTGCATAGGAGACCAGATCTACACGGCCAAACCTTGTTGGAGGATGTATTTGTCTTCTGGATCTGTCTCTTGTCAGACTATAATTTCTCAAGTCTGCTTCTGGCACTTCTTCCTCCTCTTCTGCAGGTGCACTATCCTCATCTGATGACCAATTATCTCCTGTTTCCTGCTCTAGTTCAGAACCAGACGCACTATCATGTTTATCATGATCAGGCTCCACCTCAACTTGAGTAATTGGCTCAGAAATAACACCATCCATCTCTTCAGCTAATGACTCTCTATCACCTCCACCTGACTTGTATCCCATCTGTGATTCATTAAACACAACATCTCTACTGGTGATACACTTCTGGTTCCCAGGCTCTAGACACCACAGCTTGTACCCCTTAACACCCTTTGGATACCCAATGAAAACACATTTTAAAGCTCTAGTTTCAAGTTTATCTTGCTTCACATGAACATAAGCTAGGCACCCAAAAACTTTCAACTTTGAGTAATCTGATATCTTTCCATACCAGACCTCATCTGGGGTTTTAAACTCAATAGCAGATGATGGCACTTTATTAATGAGATAAACAGTTGTGTTAACAGCTTCCCCCCAAAAACTCTTAGGTAAATGAGCATCAGATAACATACATCTAACCCTTTCCAGAATAGTTCTATTCATTCTCTCTGCTAGACCATTCTGCTGGGGGTTTGAAGGAACAGTTTTATGCCTAGTAATACCCTTCTCCCTACAAAATTGTTGAAACTCCTCTGATAGGAATTCAAGCCCATTATCAGTCCTTAAGTGCTTGATAGTCCTGCCTCTCTTATTCTCAAGTTCAATCAACCATTCTTTGAACTTAGAGAAGGCATCACTCTTCTGTTTAAGAATGTAAACCCAAACCTTTCTGGAATAATCATCAATAAGGGTAAGGAAATACCTGCCTCCACCATGAGTGGATACCCTTGTTGGTCCCCATACATCAGAATGTATGTAATCCATAACCTCCTTGGTGGTATGCTTCCCTTTCTGGTATGATTGCTTCTTTGATTTCCCAAGAACACACCTCTCACAGAATTCCAACTTACATATCCTCTTCCCAGGGATTGCTCCCTTCTTGGATAACTCCACCAGGCCCTTCTCACCAACATGTGCCAATCTCTTGTGCCACAAGTTAACATCAGAAGACTCCATGGTAACATCAGCTGACCCTGTTACAGTTCTTCCAATCAAAGTATACAAACCATTCTTTATAGTCCCTTTCATAACAATCCTTCCAGATTTGGTTATTGACAGAATTCCCTTTTCTGTCTTGAATTCAAAGCCCTTAGAATTCAATGTACCAAGAGAAACAAGATTTCTCTTCAACTCAGGAACAAACCTGACATCAGATAAGATCCTATCAACCCCATCAAACATCTTGATCTTGATAGAACCAGATCCTTGCACTCTACAGCTCTCATCATTACCCAAAAGAACAAGACCTCCATCAATCTTCTCAAGATCCAGAAACCAGTCTTCATGTGGACACATATGAAAAGTACACCCTGAGTCCAGGACCCACTCTTGACTTAGTCTCTCATGACTAACCATCAAGACCTCTGCACTATCATATCCATCAACCTCCACAACAGCTGCATCTCCATCTTGATCACCTTGGTTGTCTTTCTTCCTTCTTTCAGGGCAATTCTTTCTCAGATGACCTTCCTTATGACAGGAGAAACACTTCCTCTTCTCAACAAAATCAGATTTCTTCCCACCCTTATTCCCTTTTCCACCATCCTTCTTCTTGGACTGAAACCCCTTCTTCTTCTTGGATTGAACATTCAATCCTTCAGCAGGCTTCTTCCCATCAGTTTGGATCTGTAGAAACTTGGTTTTCAGGGCAGTTTGAACATCATCAAACATCACCTGATCCTGTCTTCCAAATAACAAGGCATTTTTGAAATTTTCCAGAGACTTAGGTTGAGCATTTAACAACATCAATGACTTGTCTTCATCATCAATTGTAACATTCAAACTCTCCAGATCATCCACCAATTTGTTGAACTCATCCAACTGATCACCATGATTCTTATCTTCACTTATTTTGAAGACTTGAAGCTTCTGTTTCATGTATAACTTGTTCGTAACAGACTTGGTCTGGTATAACTGCTCCAGCTTATTCCAGATCCCAAGAGCGGTTTCCTCCTTCGATACTTCCCTCAATGGCTTGTCCCCAAGACACAAGATAAGCGCACTGTGTGTGACTTGAAGCGATTTTACTAACTTCTACTAGTCGCTTACCCGCAAGCGGACGGGTTCACTGTAGTAAGAGTAAGTATAATGGCCAAGTATTATCGAACCCAAGGGAAAGTGTGTATGCGAATAGATCCCTGAAGATCTACGCGTCGTAGTTAATATGAGTGTATGTTTGGGGATTGAAAATTAAAAGAATTAAGTCTAAACTAAATTACTCTACGAATGCAAAAGGAAAATTAAACTAAGTATCTAAGGTGTGTATGCAAGTATGAGATGGTGATGCTCAGGATAGGAATCCCTACGTATACTAACGGAGCAGGTACATAATCAAAGTAATCGTGACAAACAAGAATTAACCTAAGTAAAAGATCGTAGAATGAAAGCTCAAGATTTCTAACCCTAATACTTTATCCTAGCAATCGACTTCACTAATCCACTAACAAGTTAATAGATATCGCTTAATTAATGAGACCCTAATTTAACTAAGGTGATGCGGTCGTCCTCCTTCGCTAAACCGGTAGATGAATTAACCCTTTCTAAACCCTCTCGTTAAGACTACTAATCGTTATTGAGTGATGCGGTCGTCCTCTCTCTAACACTTTCATACGAAATTTAAAGGTAAAGTTAAGATTAATTATAAGAATTCATTAATTAAGAGAATTAAAACTAACGTCACCAATTACCCTAATTACGTACCCATATCCTACTTCTACGAGTTCATCCTAACCTAAGCATGCAAGGGTTTTAGCTAGACATGACGTTAACAAACATACAAGCAATAGAAGAAACAACGAACATAAACATGGTAAATTGAAACAAGAAAAGATGAAACATGAACTAGGGTTTAAAGAAATAAATACTAAGAACTGAATTTGAATTGATAAAAACAAAGTTTAGAACGTTTAGAGTAATCAAGCTAAGGAAAAGAAACTGAGAAACGAAATTAAACTAAGAATTCATACGAAAAACCTCAACAACGTAAAAGTAAAGCTTGCTCGTTCTTCTCCTCTTCCTCTCTCTAAAAACGAAGTCTAAAAGTGATTTCTAAAGTTTGGGATCCGGTGGTCGTTTAAAACGAGTTTGGAAGAGGTATATATAGGCACCGGGTCGAAACGGGCTCTCATGGGCCAAAAAACGAAATCTGGAAAAAATGCCTTGGATGCGCTCGAGCAGATCCGCTCGAGCGGGTCGCTCGAGCTAAAGTGGTCGTGCAGTTCTTGTGCTCGAGCGTGGCGCTCGAGCTCTCTTGGTCGAGCACTTTTCAGCATCCGTCACTTGTTCGTAAAATCTTCATATCTCCTCAACCGGGAGTCCGTTTTGGCCGATTCAAAGTCCTACAAACTCCTCTTTTCACCCTCTATCCATATATGAAAACCAAAGAGACAAATTAATGATTTTATAAAAATGATACTCATTTGACTCCAAACACTAATCGAAAACACTCAAAACATGGGCAAATAGGGCACCAAAACATAACAAATTCACGCCTAATCAACCCCCCCAAACTTACCATGTTGCTTGTCCTCAAGCAACGAAATAATAAGTCAAGTGAAATTGTTAGGAATGAGTCAAAGAATCAAATCATGCTAGTAAATGAACTCGAGCTTTAAAGATCAATCACATGTATACTCACTCACCTTCCTTCATCATACTCATGCAACAACAACAAGAACCACCAAGATCAAACATGGATGTGCTCTCAACGATGTGTTTCACTCCCTCACAAGTGTATATCAATGATTAAGGGACTCACTCAAACAATCAATCACTCATATCGGCAGCCATAGGCTTGTAAGCACTCTCAACTCCGACCATACTCTAGAAATCAATGCCGAATCAAAAAGGACTTTTCTGAAGGTTGTAATGTAGGCTCTTTGGACGGGTGGGATAACAATTTGGGTAAGTGACTCAAGTGAATGGAGAATAGAAAATCAAACTTTGGCACTTCGAGATTAGGAACAGAATACTTCAAACATTTCCAATCAACACTCTTTCAATTCCATACTCTCAACACTTCAATTTTTCTCTTTCTCACTTTTTCACATTTTTTTTTTCAATCACTTCATTTTTTTCTTTTTCTTTTTTTTTCTTTTTCGCACAAACACATGAGCTCATTTTTTCTTTTGCTCATTCTCAATTTTTTTCTTTCCCACAACTCAAATCTCATTCACACCCTTATTTTATCACTACTCAACCATCATAATTCCTTTTCTCAACTCAACTCAATCCCTTCAACATTCACACTTTCCTATTCTCCACTCAAATTGGGACAAAAAGGCTTAGGAACTTGGAACAGTGTTTAAATGTGCTAGCAAATAAAATAGGCTTTAGGCTCAACGGGGCTAACAAGGGACAAATATCAATGGTAAGGAAAATTTTTGGCTAAGTGACTCATTCAAATCAAAGATGGCCTAAGATCACATTCGGCATATCAAACTAGACACAATCAAGAAGTGAGAGCACACACAAGTTCTAGCATCCTCTAAGGTGACGATCCACTCACAAACGAAGAGATCAATTAATGCATCAAAATCTTATAAGGCTCAAATCTCACGGCTTTCACATCCATGCTAGTCCTTGTGAATTCTCACTCTTATCACACAAATACTAAAAAAGAAAACTTGCAAGCATACTAGTTCTCTCTCAAATCAACTCTAACTCAAACACTCACACAATAAAACTCCTAACTCAACCTCACAATTCACCCTACTCATCAAATCATACTCAAAGATAGCAATCAACAAGCATAAGATGGTTGATAGGCATAAAATATTGAGTAACAAAACAAATCAAAATCAGCCCAAGGAGTATCTCAACAAACCAATAATCAATCAAACTCAACTCAAAGATAAGGGGTGCTCCGGTGCAATGTCATAAAACACATAAATACTCCACCCCCCCCAAACTTCGACCTTGCGAAGAGGTCTAAGTTTGGGGTTGTGGGTTACCTCAACCAAATAATTCAATTTCTCTCAATAGCTTTGCACACTCCCTTGTCTCAAGTTGGTTCCTTCAATCTTTACTTATCTGGCACTCCTTCGAGACAAGCCTACAAAATAAACTCTCAAGTACGAGGTTAAACATACGACTCAACAACATCCTAGTAACATAAAAGGAAAATAACTAAAAACACTCAAACGCAAATAAAAATGGGTTGCCTCCCATTCAGCGCTATTTTTAAGGTCCTCATGCCGGACCAAGCTCAAAGGAGCTTATGGGACATCATACTCAAATTTACCTCCCTTACTCTCATAAGAGTGGTGTTTGCATTCCTTTCCTTGATGCCCCTCCATCATGAGTTCCTTTGCTTCCTTCCCCACCTCAAGTGGTATAGGTCTCAACTCCTTCTCACCTTTATCTGGAGGAGTCTTACTAAACAACTTTTTGAATTTAGACTTCTTCTTCTTAACTCCTCCTTTCCCTTCTAACTGGACCACGTCCACTTTCTTCACCTCTTCATCCTTCAACTTCGTCTCTTCATCCCTATCAAAATAAGTCAGATCATAATGCTCATGGGTTAACTCAACAGGTGAAGGATTATAAAATTCATGAATATGAGAGGGATTAGGGAGAGAAGGTGTGTCTTCAATACTAGGACCAATGACATCCATGCAATACAAACTCTCATCCTCCTTCGGGTGCTTCATGGCTTCATATAGGGAAATCTTCACTTCTTGATCATCAACTTTCAACGTGATCTTCCCATTTGCTACGTCTAGCACCATCCCGGCCGTTGCTAAGAACGGTCTTCCCAAAATCAAAGGAACGTGCTCATCTTCCTCCATGTCGAGCACTACAAAATCTGCTGGAAAAATGTGACCTCCAACTTTAACAAGGACGTCTTCAACTACACCTTGAGGTCGAGTGATAGACCGGTTGGCAAGTTGAAGCGTCATCATTGTGGGTTGAAGTTCTCCACCTTCCAACTTCTTGAAAAGTGACAAGGGCATGAGATTGATGCTCGCCCCGAGGTCGCACAACACTCCCTTCTTGATCCCGTTCCCAATATCACAAAGAATCGTGAAGCTCCCGGGATCCTTCAGCTTCGGTGGAAGCGCCTTGTACACTAATGCACTAACCTCGTGGTTCAGCTGCACCAACTTCGGCTCATCCACTCGCCGCCTTTTCGCAATCAAGTCCTTCAGAAACTTTGCATAATGCGGCATCTGTTCCAAAGCATCATAAAAAGGGATGTTAATGTGAAGTTGTTTAAAAACATCGAGAAATTTAGCAAACTTTTCATCAAGCTTCTTTTTCATGAAGCGCTGTGGATACGGGACGGGTATCACAGATTTGGGTACCCCCCATTCATCTCTTTCTGTTTCTTTCACTTTATCCCTTGCTTCCTTTGCCTTTTTCCACTTAGTAACTCTCTCAACCTCTTCTCTTTCCTTGCCCTTCTGGGACTCATCCATATCTTCATGCTTCTCAATCCTTCACTTTCAATCCCTTTCTCAACTTGGGGCGTCTCAAAATCAGCAGGTATCTGAGGACCTTCATAGTTGGTTCCACTTCTTAACTGGATAGCCTTGCAATGCTCTTTCGGGTTCCCCTCCGGCATTCTATTCACTGACTTTGCAATCTGGCTCATCTGGAACTCTAAAGAAGTGAACCTTCGATTGTTCTCTTGTTGAGTTCTAGTCCACTCAACATTCATCTTCTAGAGCTCTTGATCACGATGATCACCCTTTTTATGCAACTCTTTCACATCGTACTCCAAGGATGACAACCTCTTACTTCCTTCCTCCACCTTCTGAAGAATAGCTCTCAACATCTCCTCGGTTGATGCACCGCCTTCTCCACCAGGAGGTTTAGACCCCGGATCAACACCTGCAGGAACAGTAACACCAGCTTTTAGGTTAGCATAAGAAAAGTTTTCATTCTTCCTCCATGTGTTTTGAGGAGGCTGCTGGCCTCCTTGAACTCCTTGTGTGTTCCTCCATTGATTTTGAAGTGGCTGAGGGCCTGGAGGTACAAATGGTTGGCCATAAGAAGGCCTTCCATACTGATTTCCACCTTGGTAGCCATTCTGATTGTAATATGGACCTCCCATGTAATTGGCTACCTCTTGCTGTCCACTTGGTTGGTCTACTCTCTCGTTCTCTACTGCATGCTCTCCAACCAAACTCTTCCCCAACTCGAGGTTGTTGATCTTCTCCATCATGGCCATCAATAGCCTTCTCGTTCCTTCACCCTCTTCAACCTGATGCATTCTCTAAAAATCTGCATCCACGCCCCAAGCACCGGCATTCGTGACAATGTTGTCCACGATCTCTCTACACCTCTCTATGCCTTGATTCAGGAATGCTCCTCCCGCACAGGCGTCTAAATGATCTTGCCCCGCCTTGTTGGCACCACTATAGAAGAATGCCATAATGTCTCCCTCGTTGTACCCATGCTGCGGGCACTCAATCAGCATGTTTGAGTATCTCTCCCACACTTGGCATAAATCTTCTCCAGACTTCTGGCGAAAGGACGAGATCTCAATTCTAGCCTTGATCGTCCTAGATGGAGGGTAGAATCGCTCGAGGAACAGACGCTCGAGCTCGGCCCAAGTGGTAACACCTCCCCGCGGGAGCGTATTATCGTACCACTCTTTAGCTATTCCCGTCAATGAGAATGGGAACAGCCTAAGCCTCTTGGCATCTTCAGATATGCCATTGTAATTGAAAGTAGATGCTATCATGAGAAAACTCCTCAGGTGAGTGTGTGGATTCTCCTTCCCGATCACCCCCTTGAACTGATTCTCGGTCAGCAGCTTTAGAATTCCTGGGGAAATAGAGAAATTATTTGCCTCAACAGGAGGCAATGCCACTCCATCATAGTACCTCTGCGGCTGCGCTGCAAACCTCCCCTGAATGGCCATATTATGATCTACGTTCTGAGGAACGTGTTGAGGATTAGCAGCAGGTACTGGTACTTGTTGGGGTGGTGGTGGTTGGTAAACTGGTGGTTGGTTGTAAGCAGGTGGTGGTGGGTATGGGTAATGAATATATGGGTATAGTGGATAAGGGTAAGGGTAAGGGTGATTATTTGGTGGGTAAGCAGGGTAGTTAAATGGTTGCTGTGGGTTTTGGTGGATAATCTGGTTTTGGTTCTGGTTTTGGGGTTGTGTATGTGTAGAGTTGATTGAGTTTTGCTGGTTTGGGAGTTGGTTCTGAGTTTCCCCTATGGGTCTTTGCTGGTTACTGCTCTCAACTCCAACCACCTGCTCCACTAAAACAGTATACTCTGCAGCTATTTTGTCTAAGTCCGCATCTCCATCCAGATTCATGTTGTCTTTGTCTCCAGCAGTAGTCATTCTTCTCAAGAAGGCTCGGTTCCTTCTGGCTATCGTCTCAGGGTCTGACAGGATTCTTTCTTCGCCCGTATTCCCTTGTGAGCGTGTTTTCATAAACCTGAAACACTAGCAAAAGGATCAAAACGCAACTGCTGAACAAATAAAAATAAACAGAAAATAAGTCACTCACTACTAACTACTAAGCTATCGACAAGTCCTATTCAAAAGACATACAACGCCATCCCCGGCAACGGCGCCATTGACTTGAAGCGATTTTACTAACTTCTACTAGTCGCTTACCCGCAATCGGACGGGTTCACTGTAGTAAGAGTAAGTATAATAGCCAAGTATTATCGAACCCAAGGGAAAGTGTGTATGTGAATAGATCCCTGAAGATCTACGCGTCGTAGTTAATATGAGTGTATGTTTGGGGATTGAAAATTAAAAGAATTAAGTCTAAACTAAATTACTCTACGAATGCGAAAGGAAAATTAAACTAAGTATCTAAGGTGTGTATGCAAGTATGAGATGGTGATGCTCAGGATAGGAATCCCTACGTATACTAACGGAGCAGGTACATAATCAAAGTAATCGTGACAAACAAGAATTAACCTAAGTAAAAGATCGTAGAATGAAAGCTCAAGATTTCTAACCCTAATACTTTATCCTAGCAATCGACTTCACTAATCCACTAACAAGTTAATAGATATCGCTTAATTAATGAGACCCTAATTTAACTAAGGTGATGCGGTCGTCCTCCTTCGCTAAACCGGTAGATGAATTAACCCTTTCTAAACCCTCTCGTTAAGACTACTAATCGTTATTGAGTGATGCGGTCGTCCTCTCTCTAACACTTTCATACGAAATTCAAAGGTAAAGTTAAGATTAATTATAAGAATTCATTAATTAAGAGAATTAAAACTAACGTCACGAATTACCCTAATTACGTACCCACATCCTACTTCTACGAGTTCATCCTAACCTAAGCATGCAAGGGTTTTAGCTAGACATGACGTTAACAAACATACAAGCAATAGAAGTAACAACGAACATAAACATGGTAAATTGAACCAAGAAAAGATGAAACATGAACTAGGGTTTAAAGAAATAAATACTAAGAACTGAATTTGAATTGATAAAAACAAAGTTTAGAACGTTTAGAGTAATCAAGCTAAGGAAAAGAAACTGAGAAACGAAATTAAACTAAGAATTCGTACGAAAAACCTCAACAACGTAAAAGTAAAGCTTGCTCGTTCTTCTCCTCTTCCTCTCTCTAAAAAATAAGTCTAAAAGTGATTTCTAAAGTTCGGGATCCGGTGGTCGTTTAAAACGAGTTTGGAAGAGGTATATATAGGCACCGGGTCGAAACGGGCTCTCATGGGCCAAAAAACGAAATCTGGAAAAAATGCCTTGGAGGCGCTCGAGCAGACCCGCTCGAGCGGGTCCCTCGAGCTAAAGTGGTCGTGCAGTTCTTGTGCTCGAGCGGGGCGCTCGAGCTCTCTTGGTCGAGCACTTTTCAGCATCCGTCACTTGTTCGTAAAATCTTCATATCTCCTCAACCGGGAGTCCGTTTTGGCCGATTCAAAGTCCTACGAACTCCTCTTTTCGCCCTCTATCCATATATGAAAACCAAAGAGACAAATTAATGATTTTATAAAAATGATACTCATTTGACTCCAAACACTAATCGAAAACACTCAAGACATGGGCAAATAGGGCACCAAAACATAACAATTTCACGCCTAATCAGTGTGCCTTCCTCTTGTTCTCCTCCACCTTCGCCAGATTAGATCCAGAAGCCACCTGAGCCGGTGGCAACAAGTCTTCGTTCAAACCATTGTGTACCAGGAGAGCCTTTATCTTGATCTTCCATAAGCTGAAATCGTTCTTGCCCGTGAACTTCTCAATGTCGAACTTAGTTGCAGCCATGATTGCTTCACTTCCCACAGACGGCGCCACTTGTTAATCATTTTGGATTCACAAGAAAACTTGTTTCCGGGAATCAGAATATGGTAACAGTAAGAACGAAATTGAAATCACACAAGAACACCAGTTTACGTGGTTCAGAGATAAAACTCCTACGTCCACGGGATCCGAGAGGATATCTTTTCACTAAGATAGGAATTGGAAGTTACAAACGCTCAATCTCACAATCACTCTTGTGTATACGCTCAGATGTTCTCACTTGTGATTCTTTCAAAAATGATCTCACAAGTCTAATTTACTTCTCTCAGCTAGAAGCACTTATTTATAGATACAGAGATTGAGATGAATCTAAACTCGATTCAGTTGTAACGAACTCATAAGTAAAGTAGTTATCCAGCTGGCTAACAAACTCCAATAACCGCTTCAGTTGATTCAGTTAGAACCGCCTTCGCATTAGCTTCAACTTGGTGTTTCGCGTTTTTTGTACTTTATATCAGATGACTTGACCTCATCTGACTTGGTTACTTAACATCAGATGACTTCAGTTCTAGACCTCCTCTGAGATGACTCCACTGATAGACCTCATCTGATACAACTCTGCTGATACCCCAAATAGACTAACTCCCACGGCTAACACTTCATCAACATAGCTCCTTATTGAATTAAGCTCAGTAGACTTCATACTTCACATATGACACTCCACACCTAATCTTATCGAGCCTCGATGATCTTCCTAATTGAAAGGTATCCCTTTCTTTGAAAAGGAGAAAATCAAAATTTATTTTTAAATATGATCATTAAATTATATGATTAGCAAAGTTAGATTGGTATTGAAATTCAAAATATTCAAAATTAGGATAACAAGTGGTGGTTGTTTCATTGAATCCAAATCCAAAACCGTTATTGCCTCGATATATATATACAAAAATGCTTAGATATATACTATGTTACCAAAAACAACTATTAAGTATGCTTGACCTTGCAATACTCCTCATTCTTCCTTCTAAAAACAACAAAAACATCTTCAATTTCTCATCACCTTGATTCATGCAACTAATTAATGACAAATTTGTCATATGATCTGGACAATCATCGGGAGAAAACTATTTAATTAACGACATTTCTTGAGTGTTGTGAAGAGTTGTGAAAAAAAATTCCCCTTCTTTTGCATCTGAAAAGTAGGAACGTCGCTTTCTGAGAAAATACACAAAACTGCCCTAATTTTTATAGGACAAAGCTATTGTGCCCCTTTTTTGAGAAAAAAAAATAGTTTTCAAAAAAAAAAAAATTGGCCAAACAGCTGGCAAAAAGATTGACAACCTTTCTAAGAGAGATTAAAACTGTTTTCGTCCCGTAACTTTTTACTTTTTTGATTTAGTCCCACAACAATTCAAATTTATCCAAATTAAATGGCCGAAAAACTCGTGAAACGACGTTGTTTTGGTCACGTACTGGTCACATGCTAATATTTTCCAGCGGAATAGGAGGGATTAAAATCGTTTTCATCCGGTAACTTTTTACCTTTTCCTTTTTTGTCCCATACTTATTTACTTTTTCGATTTAGTCCCACAACAATTCAAATTTACCCAAATTAGTCTCAAATGGGCGGAAAACTCGGGAAACGACGTCGTTTTGGTCACGTGCTAATATTTTATGACGAAATAGGATGACATGTCTTGTTTTTGCAGACGTGGCACGTTGACTAAGTAATTTCTCTTATAAAATAAATACAAAACTAAAAAAATATTTTTCAACTCATTTTTTCAATAAAAAAAACTTTAATACTTAAAACTAAAATTAAAAATAAAGCTATCTTCAGTTAAAGTAATGGAAGGCCCTGATTCTGCACGGCGTACTATATAATCTAGAAGTATTTGGCGGCGACGGGGTGCTCGAAGCAGCAGAGCTGCGCCAAGAACATATATGCATCAGGGATGTACGCTTCAGGTATTAGGATTTTCTCAGATTTTTGAGAAAATTGCTAGTCGTTTTGATTTTTTTTTTTAATTGCAGGTAGCTTTATTTTTAGTTTTAAGTTTTGAGGTTTTTTTTTTTATTGAAAAAATGAGTTGGAAAATATTTTTTTAGTTTTATATTTATTTTATAAGAGAAATTACTTAGTCAGCGTGCCACATCCGCAAAATGGGACCCATCATCTTATTCCGCCGGAAAATATTAGCATGTGATCGGCACGTGACCAAAACGACGTCGTTTCACAAATTTTCCGGTCATTTGGGACTAATTTGGGTAAATTTGAATTGTTGTGGGACTAAATCGAAAAAGTAAAATAAGTGTGAGACCAAAAAGAAAATGGTAAAAAGTTACGGAATGAAAACGATTTTAATCCCTCCTATTCCGCCGGAAAATATTAGCACGTGACCAAAATGACGTCGTTTCACGAGTTTTCCGACCATTTGGGACTAATTTTGGTAAATTTGAATTGTTGTGGGACTAAATCGAAAAAGTAAATAGATATGGGACCAAAAAGAAAAAGGTAAAAAATTACGGGACGAAAACGGTTTTAATCCCCTTTCTAAGACAAGAAAACATTCTCTCTTTTTTTTTTTCAAAAGGAGAGCAAAAGGCTTTGCCCTACCAAATTTAGGGCAAATATACTTTTTTTTTTCCCTATATAATTCTACGAATAATTTGGTTGACATGAATTATGTCCTTAATTAGACTTACCTGGAGTCTTTTCACAAGAGCATTCATCTTAGTGGTTGTGGAGATAGGTTTCTTCTTATGGTTGTTTTTCCCTTTCTCTCTGATGGTTTTGAAAGCTGTACATGTTGTTGATCTGAGAAAGCTTGGTATTATACATTCCCATTTATCGAAACAAGTTGGAGGACTTGCTTGTAATTTTCGCTTTTTATCCCCACAACTTGAAACCTGTCAAACCTTACTTTGATGTAAGAACTTACAACACATCTTAATTGCTTATCTACTTTCTAACGACCTTAAAATACATCATATCCAAACAGCAGCATTTGATGTATAGATACATGGATAGAAAGAAAAAGTAGGACATCAATGGCAGTGGGATGAGTGAACACTATAAGAAAATAAAAAAATTGTGCCTACGAAATAAGGATTGTCTACTGAATTTTTCAATAAAATATTTTCATAGAGAGATTGCCTACAAAAATTTCTAATCCTTTAAGCACCTTCTTTCCTCGACCTACAGACAGTTTGCCTATGAAATGAAATTTCTAGGTATTAATTACCTACAACCAATTTGTCTGTGAGCGGACATTTTTAGAGCAAAATATATACTGATAATTCTTTTGTATCAATTCATGTGTAATGTAAGACAAATCTAAAAGACAAAATATAGAGAGAGATTAGTCTAAAGAAAACTCATCTGAAAATTCGAACTTTTAAATGAATATGAAATCAATTAATTTATAAAATTCCCCAACACTCTTCCTCTAACATGGATTTGATTCTCAATTTTCTTCTTTTTAGGAGGAGACCCAATAAGTGGATAATTCAAATCGAACTCAAATTATAGTGTTAGTCTATTAAATTCTGATATCATAAAAAATTCCATACTATTTAAAAGTCTAAATTTGCAGAGGAGCGTAATTAATTAATTAATTTATTTAAGAGAAAAATAGAAAAATATCACTTTAAAATTTTTGTCGCGCATGTAATTTTTAAGAAAAACAGAAAATGTTTAGTGGCATTTTTAAAAAGAAAACTTGAAAGAAGCAGTTTTTGCATATTCCCCTCTGTATAATTCTGTAACACGACCAAATCTGTCGTGGTAATATGGAGAAAGAAGAAAAACGAAACATAAAATGATTTGATTAGAGACAAAAAAACCTCGTGACGTGGAGTAGTTGATGCTCGAAGACTTTTTGAATACTCGAGAAGCTCCGCTCTCCTATTGTAGTTGTGTTCTCTTACCTGTACATGGAAATGATGATGCTCCGGCAACAGGCGTCTCTCTTCATAAACTCCCACCACCACCTCCTTTTCGCTGCTGCACATCTACAAACATATGAAAAGAGATCGACAGTTAGAGAGAGCGAGAGATCTAGAGAGAGAGAGAGTATTACTAACCATGTTTAAATGAAGGGGCCGGGGGGATTTGGATTTCTTTTAACTAACCAAGAAAAAGAAAGAATGTTAACAATTGGACGGATCGAAGCGTATCACATTAGATTAGGTAAAATGTTCAAATCAAGAAATTCTATATTTTATAATTTAAGGACAAAAAGCAGGCTTCCAAATGAAGAAGATTTTTTTTTTAAATAAAAATATATAATTGCAGGCTTCGTATTGTCTATCATTTTCTTCGACTTTGACTGAGCACCGTATTTTTATTTTTTGTTCCACATGTCAGTTGTTCCATCTTACTTACCAAGTTATCCATCGCCATATTTGGAATTGATGGATGATATCATCAACATTATTTATTCTTTTATATATCTACTACAAATGCATCGTGCAAAAGCTCGGTCGTTCTTGCTTCACCAAGTGCTGACTTTACATAATTTTTGCTTTTTTGTCGACCTTCGTTGGGCCACACATTGGGTTTTTAGAGACAATGTTAGCCCGACCCAATGAGATGTTCGGTCTACTCGAAGTTCAGTATAAGTTAGACTTAAAATATAGAGACCAAAAAAATCGGACATTTTGGTTCAGCCCAAATGGGCTCGGGCCATGGGCAGACCAATCATAATTTTTGCTATTAATTTTTTTTAAATTCATAGTTAATTAAATTATACAAAACAAAATCGACGTCTCTAGGATTTCCAAGAACTTCACCTCTATTTAGTCTCGATCTCTCTCATCTTACGCTCGTGATGCAACGGCCTCTCTCTTATATCACTTTTTTTTTTTTGGACTTTGAAAAGTTATGACTTGTTTAGTTCTATTAGGATTCTAAACTTATTTGATATTGCAATGACCTTTATTTCTATTTGAAACTTGTAGTTTTTATTCTATTTTATAAATTGATCATTAGTGTTGTTATTTGTTAGATACGGATGAGTTATGTATGTAGTATTTATAGTGCAATATTTTATGTTCATCATCCACTAAAAAAATTAAATGGGTCGGGCTGGCCAATTAGCCCGTGGCCCAGATAGGACTGGCCTCCATTTTTATAGGCTCGATCTGAAAATGAGTCGGTTTGTTGAGACAATATCAGTTTTGATTAGATCTCAAAGAACCTGAAAAGATGACTTGCCTAAGTGTTGTAATAGTCAGGCTAGTCTTGGTTAGGTTTGTAACTTATAATATTTTATACTCACAGGTACACAATGAGATGAGTACTCATTGCTAACAAACAAGACTGAAGCCTAAAGACACAAGAGCACCATCCTGAACTTACCAGTTCATCTAAGCTGACTGAGTAAGTGTCAGGATGAAAAGCATGATCCTGAGATCATTGCTAACTCAGCCTAAAGGGAACAGGACTGCACTGAGTTATTGTGAAAGACTTGGAGTAGGATCCAAGCAATGCAAAAGGAATGTCAGCTCTGAAAAACGTACGTAGATGAGGACAAACCTGAACTCAGTAAAGACAATACTGAACTGAAGAATGAGTTCTGACATTCTCACCTACCAAATGACGTGGACCAATCAGAGCACAACAAGTCATGTACGGACACTGACTTGAACCTGACATCCCTGCAGAGTTCAACGGGCAAGCATTAAATGCAACTTACCAAATACATGCAAGGACGGCTACTGCATGGAAAATATGTCCGTTGAAGGTATCATACACGAAGATGACTAGAAGGCTATCTCTCCAACGGATAGTTATTCAAAATCATCTATAAATACAGAAGACCTTAAACCCAAGCAAGGTTACGGGAAATTTCAAAGCCAGAAATTACTTAAACTCCCAGCGTTCAAGCAATCAAAGCATTCACAAAAAAA
Source organism: Ballota nigra (assembly GCA_947034835.1). Taxonomy (NCBI): domain Eukaryota; kingdom Viridiplantae; phylum Streptophyta; class Magnoliopsida; order Lamiales; family Lamiaceae; genus Ballota; species Ballota nigra. The sequence continues at coordinate 89,123,783 of OX344720.1, read as the reverse complement.
CATTCGAAAAGCCTTTAATTTCCCAAGTGTTTCTTGAGTTAGAGAGTTATTATATATTCCACTGAGCTCATTAGACATATCCTAAGCTTAGAGTGATTATCCAATCCTTAGCATAGTCTTGTCTTGTAAGGATAATCACACCTTAGTTGGAAACCAAACTGAAACCAAAACCCTCTTAGTCAGGTTTGTTGGTGAAAGTTAGTGTTGTCATATGCTTTTAGTTTTGATGATTTTCCAAAAACAACATGTAATAGGTTTGAAAGCAGTCAGGATAGTATCTTTTATTTCAGGTCAGACTAGATTAGCTTTCAGTAGAACAGGCTGTTCAGTTGAGGGGGAACTCAGCAAGGGGGAACTCTACAACACAACCTAAAGATATCAAGATGACACCCAGAAGAACTGACTGAAGCCATGCTTGTGACCTGAACCTGAAGAGAAGCCTAAAGGATGTCCCACTGAGTGTAAACCGGGTTGATCTAAGCTAAGTCAGGTGGACCACTCAGTGAAGAGCATGATCAAGAGGATCAGTGCTGCACCAAGTAGGTCCTGAAGGAGTCAGGCTACTGTGGTCAGGAACTTTGTCATTCAGCCTTATGACAAAGTTCTTGGAATGATCTTCAAACAGTCTCTGAAGGACAACTACACTGAAGACGTTCAGTCCACTGAAGATCATCAGTCAGTGAAGGAGGAAGCTACCTAAAGTCAGTGGGTCTTGGTCAACCCACTGGGTCAAAGATCCGTGAATCCAGGCCACGTGGACCAATCAGCACGAGGCAGCAACTCTAACACTGACAAAGGCCGCATTCCTAGAATAGTGGTTGAAACCATTAAATGTTGGATTCAAATGTATTTCCTCTCCAACGGATACATTTGAATCCTCATTATAAATATAAGCTCATAGCTTCGTTGTGTTGTGTTGTGTGTGAAGAAAGAAAAATCAACACCTACAAGCTATAAGAGTGTGTGAGTTGTTAGGGAGTCATAAGGATGTGTTGCTCACACCCATGACACTGACCTTTAGGGTTATCACTTATATTCATTGAGTGTCAAGCTTGTAACTCATAGCTTAGAGAGGTTTTCCTAATCTTAGCTTAAGGCTAACACATTGTAAAGGAAAACCTCACATAGTTGGAGAAACCAAACTGAAACCAAAACCCTCTAGTTAGGTTTGTTGGTGGAAGTTAGTTAGTGAGGAGAGGCAGCCCAGGGAGTGGCGTGAGTCCAGTTGTAAGTGCACCTTGGCACGTTAAAATCAAGAATCCCAGTCAGTGGATTTCCTGTTAAATCGGGCCGTGGATGTAAAAGCTTGAGTCTCTGAACGTTAAACTGAGCGTACTTATCTTTCAAAGTATCTACCAAAGTATTGTGAAAGTCAGCTCACTGAGCTTTGTTATAAGAAAACTTTGGTTAAGCAATCAGGTCAGGGAGATTCCTCTCACTGACCAGATCAGGCAACGCGCTCGAGAGTTCAGTCTCTCGAGTCACTGTGTTGCTAAGAGCATGAGCCTTCAAGTCTCACTGACTTGGTAGCTCAGCCTCTTAGCAACGCAGTGACTTGAGTGTTTCCTCAATGATCTCTTTCAGAGTGCAATGCATGTTTTTAAAAAAAAATTTGCTCCTGAATTCCCATTTTAGTATTCGAAAACGGGACCATCAGTTAGTAAGTGAGTTAGAAGGAAGTAAGTAAGGGTCAATGAATGAGACTGATTTGGGTGCACCTTGACACGTTAAAAACAAGCAAATCCTTAGTGGATTTTCCTGTTCAATCAGGACCGTGGACGTAGGAGCTTGAGTCTCTGAACCACGTTAAACTCATGTGTTCTTACTGATTTGATATATGTTCTTAATTGTTTATTTGGTTAAGTTATTCATTGCATATCTTATCAGGCTTGAATCAATCAGCCTGATCATAGAACTCAGAGCACTGCCCTTCTAACCACGGCTTCATAAAAAGAAAATCAAGTTTTTCAGAAAGCAAATATTAAACAAGACTTTAATCTTCCAGGACTCACACATTCCGCACTAAACATAAGTAGATAGTTAGCCAATTGACTTGCACTCAGTGTTGTTAGTAGGTTTATTATCTACTCAATGTTCAACACCACTCTGAGTAAGGGGACTCAGTAAGGTTTTAAGAAAGAAAAATTTGTATACGTGTATTCCCCCCTCATACACGTATCTCTCAGTCTTGTACCGAGACCAACAAGTCGGTTCGACCCAACCCCTGAACATAGCTTGGCCCAATGGACTGGGTCGGGCCTACGGATTTGCCAGCTCTAGAGTTACCTTATTTTCTAGGCTCAGGTTATTAATACTTACTTTCTAAATGAATACACTTCCCAAATTGTATTTTCTAAATCAAACATATGGAAAAGCAAAAAAATATCTTTTTCAGTTTTCCCTCGAAACATCTCTGCTCACTTCCAAAAAAATATACGAAAGTTGAAACTCTATGAATATGAACCATCACCATCAACGACCAGACGCCTGAAACGTGTTTTGAAGGTCTGTGTCAATAATCTTCCAAGTCCTGAATACATATCTGCAAGTGTTTTAGTATTTTTGAAAAAACTAGGATTTCAAAAAAAAAAAAATATAGAATCGTTTTTGTTGGTATTAATAGAGAATATTCTACAGATGATGAGAATATTCTAAAATAGTGATAAGAGTGAATCAATTCAAATATATTTTATAAATATTTTGTAGATACTTGTAATCTCTTACTTTGTAAAAGGTTGTTGTATCCTATAAATATTAGTGGAAATCAAATCACCTATTCACGGTGAATTCATATCAATTATCTCCTTATTTATAGTCCCCAAGGACAAAGACAGGTTGCAAAAATAAAAAAAAATTGATCAGAATAAATATTGTACAAAAAATAAATTAAATGTTGGATTTTAGATGGAGTAATTAATAAAAATTATTTTTTTACTACGTAAAAAATAAGAAATTTCCGAAAATTATACCCACTGCAAAAGTACTGAACAACCACACTACTTTTTCTCTCTTTTTTTAACACTAATTTAACTGTAGCTCAAGAAATAAAAAATTGTGATTCTAAAATAGTGAACCTCAGTATTGAGGTCCCAAGTCTTAGGAAATAGTTGAGGAAATAAATATAAATTATTTTATTAATGACTAATGAGCAACGAGACTGCGCCAAAAACCCAATCAATTTATTTATTTATTTTTAAAAAATCAAGATTAAGTAATCTATAAATGTATAATACAAGCAAGTTTTCCATATATAGATTTTGGCGGGAGAATTTATGGTTCGTTGATCGAGTCTCATTGACTTCAGCTTAACCGTTGATATATTTTGCATTTGATTTATGGTAAGTCTCTTGGTCAATTATCCACTAATTTGTCCTTTTATTGTGCTTAATTTTAACCATTAATTTTGTGTAACAGTTTCATTATTTTTCCTATTTATACCGTTTACTATCATTTTTTAAGTTTCATTGTTTTTCTCCATTGTCCAGTGTTTCTTTTATATCTGCTGCATAGAATGAAATTTATAGTTTAATGATTTGTTTTTTGTTTGATTGCTGTAAATTTTATATCATATGTATAATATTGAAACAATTCAAATATCCTTTGGCACTAGCACTCATTTTGAAAGCCGATGGATGTGGAGCAGAACAAGACCTTCAATTTGAAGGTACAATGCTCTTCTCAAATCATATTTGAGGAACCAAAGAATTTCCATCAAATTCGGGTTTTGATTCATCTTGGGTGCTTTTTTAATTTATGATTGAACAAATAAACTCTCCTTTTATATAATTAGTATTGTTGTTCTATTTTTTTTATTAATAATGTAAATTTTTAAAAATATTTTATTGTTACAACTAAATTCCTAAAGTATGTATTTATATTTTATTATTCCACGCAGTTGCTTAATTTATGCAGATTGATTAGTAATTTAGCTTTAGTTGCAGCACACCAATAATGTTATATTTCCTATCACCGATTGAATATTATCTTTTTTATCACCATGAATTATATATATATATATATATATATATATATATATATATATATATATATATATATATATGTTGGGACATTGTCAGTTTTGATTAAGATCCCAAACCCCCTGAAAAGATGAGTTGCTTTTGTTTGTCTTTATCAGACTAGTCTTGGTTAGGTTTTGTACTTAGTCTTTTTACACTCTACAGGTACTCAGTGAGAGGAGAACTCACTAATGTTAATCAAGACTAAGAGCCTGAAGACGAGGAGCACCATCCTGAACTTATGGCAGTCTTCTAAGCTGGTTGAGTAAGTGTCAGTGATGAAGAGTATGACCTTGGGGTCATTACTAACTCAGTCCTAAAGGGAACATGTTGACACTGAGTTTATGGGAAAGACTTGGAGTAGAGCCAAGAAATGCAAAAGGAATGTCAGCGTCAGGACAAGACCGTTGTGCTCGAGACAAAAAGAACTTAATAAGACAAGCATGAAGCCTAGGAATAAGTTCTGACATTCTCACCAACCTGATGACGTGTATCAATCTGGGAAGGACACGCACGTACGGAACCTGACATACAGACTGACTTCAGACTGCACTTTCAACGGGCAAGCATTAAATGGCACATTAATTGTAATCTACCAAATCCATGCAAGGACGGCTGATGCATGGGAAATATGTCCGTTTGAGCCACTCTACATAGATGACCAGAAGGCTATCTCTTCCAACAGATAGTTTTCAAATCACATATAAATACAGAAGGCCTTGAACCCATTCAAGGTTACGGGAAATTTCCAAGCCAGAAATTACTCAAACTCTCAAGCATTCAAAACATTCAGTCTTTAGAAGAAGCACTCGAAACCAGTTAAATTTCCCAAGTGTTTTTTAGTTTCTGAGAGTTATTCTGTATTCCAAAGAGCGTACTTGCAATATCTTAAGCTTAGAGTGATTATCCAATCCTTAGCAAAGCTTTGTCTTGTAAGGATAATCACAACCTAGTTGGAATTCAAACTGAAACCAAAACCCTAAGTTAGGTTTGTTGGTAGTAAGTTGTTAGTGAGTCAGTAAGGAGTTTGTATAGGTCAGTGAGGAGTAGCTGATCTTGGTGAACCTTGGCACGTTAAAAAAAAGAATCCCTTGAGTGGATTTCATGTTAAATCAGGTCGTGGACGTAGGAGCTTGAGTCTCTGAACCACGTTAAACTCCCTGTGTTCTTACTGCTTTGATATTGTGCTTGCTTGTCATATTGTTTGTTCATTCATAGCATTTGGTTTTTATCAAGCTGAATTAATCAGCCTGATCATCAAACAAGAGCACTGCCATACTAATCACTACTTTAGAATTGAGTAATCCAGTTTTCAGAAAGCAAACTAAACAAGACTTTAAACTATCAGGGCTCACGCATTTCCGCACTGAACTCGAATTGATAGTCAGCCAACTGACCCGCACTAAGTATAGTCAGTGGGGAGATTATCAGCTCTCAGTTCTTTATCACTCTGAGGAAAGGGGACTCAGCAAGGTTTAAGTTGAAAAATTGGTATACGTGTATTCCCCCCCCCATACACGTATTTATCAGTCTTGTACCGGGACCAACAAGTGGTATCAGAGCAGTGGTTCAAAAGACCACTGATTTTGAATACTAATAGTTTCAGAGGAGAAACTGTTGGTGGTCACTGAACAGATCTGAGTTTCCTTTTCATAAAACTTGCATCATCATGACTTCGAGGAGACTTGAAGCTTCGTTACCTGAATTCCCTATATCTAACTTTGTCTATTGGAAGTTCAGACTAGAGGCACATCTTGATGCCATCCATAACCAAATGTCGCATGTCATCAAGGAAGGATCTATCAAGATCACCATTCCTAATGTCAGAGGACTGGGGTATGAACATCTTGAGATTGGCGTACAGGTTCCTAAGGAAAGGAAAGGTATGACCAATGATGAAATCAAGATGGTGGGACTGGACAATGTGGCCAGGAACATCATTTTGCATACGGTACCTTTCGAGGAGTCAGCAGGGCTGATGAACTTAAAGACGGCAAATGAGGTTTGGGATGAGTTGGCCAGGATGTGCGAGGGGTCAGAGAAGATAAAGGAGAATAAGAGAAATATTGCCATTTAGAAGTTCGAAGCGTTCGAGATGCTGCCTGATGAGACTATTGATCAGATGGAGTCAAGATTCATCAAGTTGATGAATGAGTTGGTGATGCTGGACAAAGATGTCCCTAAGAGAGATGTTGCTTCAAAGATCCTGAATGCCCTTCCTGAGAGATGGGACAACAGTGTAATCATGCTTAAGAACACTCAGGATATGAGTAACATAACTTCTGCTTTACTTTTTTCAGAGCTCAAAGCACTGGAATATGATCTCAACAAAATAAAGAAGAAAGTTCAGCAGGAAGATGAAGAGGAAGAGGAAGAGAAAGAGAAAACTCCTGAAAAAAGTATGGCGTTCAAGGCCAGGTCTGAACCTGTTGAGTCTTCATCTAAGTCACTGATGGAGATGTGCAAGGAAGAGCTTGCTGAGGAGTACAGCCTGATGGCCAGACGCTTTGAGAAGCTTAACTCCATGTTTGGTCGTTATAAGAAATTTTATGACTCACGTGACAGGAAACCTGAAGGAACCTACCAAAGCTCGAGGAGATATGAGGAAAGGAGAAACACTGACCAGAGAAGAGATCATGACGATGAAAGAGGATATTCAGATCCAAAGCTCGATCGAAGAGATGAACAGAGACGTGCTCATGATGACAAGCACTCAGGAAAGACTGAAAGCTCATCAAGACAGAGGGAACCTGACTCAAGGAGGAACCCTGAACCCAGGAAAGAAAGAGGAGATGAGCAAGCGACATGTTACAACTGTAACAAGAGTGGACACTATCAGTATGATTATCCGAAGCTGAGTGCAAGGGAAAGAGAGGACAAGAGGGCCAAGAGAGACCAGAGACTTGCTGACCGGAGAGCCATGCTCGTTGAGGATGCAACTAACTCGGATGGTCCTGAGGAGAGGTCGCCTGAACTCTTTTCTGACGATGAGTACGATGATGTTTGCCTTATGGCAAGGGAGGAACCTGAGGTAACATCTAACTCTTTATGTGGTTCCTACACTGGTCAAAATCCTGAGCTTAGCTCAGAGTCAGTGAGAGAAATGAACCTTCAGATCTGCCTGGATCAATTGATGGTTGATTTCTCCAGATTGCAGGAGACTAATGTCTTTTTGGTAGAGGAGAACAAGAAATTGAGTACTGAGGCCCAGAGCCTGAATGATCAGCTCATTCAGTCTGATCTTAAAGAATCTGCTCAAATTGTGAGACTAACTCAGGAGATTGATTTAATCAATGCTGAGCGTCTCCCAAGAGAGAAGATTGTGAAGGAACTGGCTGATGAAGAGTTGGTCAGGAAGGAAGAACTGAAAGTACTCAAGAGCAAGTTTGATGACCTCTTTGCCAGATATGAAATCCTGAAAAAGAGTGAGGACTCACTCAAGCAAAAGGTTGCAGCAATAAATAAATCCTCAGTGGCTAGAGAGGAAATAAATCGCAGCCACATGCTTAGAAACGAGAAAAAGGGACTTGATTATGTTCCAAAGCAACCAAAGGAGGTCCCTGAGAGCTCAGGCCAGAGAAAGCCTCAACGAAAGCAGAGGAAGACTCAGGCCAAGAGCCCTCAGACTGGTCAGCGAGGGTACCATCATGTTTGGCAATACCAACAGGGAAGGCCAAACATGATGACACCCCCATGGTTTTAGCATCCCGAGGCCTTTAACTGTTTTTCATTCCCTCACTTGCCTAGGGGGAATAGAACACAGGGTCCTTATCAAGAACAAGACCCAAGACCTGCTGCACCCAGACCTAGGAAGAACAGGAAGCAAGCCCAAAAGGCACCCACTCAGGCTCCTGTGAAACCTAAGTCTAGCACTTATACACCATCTTCCTCTCAGGAAAAGAAGAAGAAAGTTGTGTATGTTGATGTTTCAGGGAGATAGATTTACCACTCTGAGGCAATCAGGGTAGTTAAGCAAGTCTGGATCCCGAAGGGTACAACTGACACAATAGGACCCAACACCCAATGGGTACCTAAAACCTGATTTGCTTGCAGGCGGCTGTGGATCACAACAAGAGGAGAGTAGACTCAAACAAAGATGTTTGGTACCTAGACAGCGGATGCTCAAGGTATATGACTGGAATGAAGAGTCTTCTCCAAGAATTTCAAGCTAAAGATGGTCCACAGGTAACCTTTGGTGATAACTCAAAAGGTGTTACTAAGGGTTTTGGTGTCTTGATTATAGGTACAATCAGAGTGGAAAATGTGTCCTTTGTGGAAGGACTGAAGAATAACCTATTGTCAGTAAGTCAGTTCTGTGACAAAGGTTTCAGTGTTGAGTTCTCATCGAATATATGTTCAGTCAAGGACAAATCAACACAAGTGCTTCTATCAGGTATCAGGAAAGGTAACGTTTATCTCGTTGATTGGAGCAGCACTATTCCTAATACTTATTTTGTTGCTAAAAGCTCTCTAGAGCTCAGTTGGTTATGGCATAAACGATTAAGTCACCTGAACTTCAAGATTCTTAACAAAATTTTTAGACAATCACTTGTTGAAGATCTACCTAATGAAGTTTTTAGAAAAGATCATATGTGCAAGGCTTGTTAGGAAGGGAAGCAGGTCAGAACGTCATTCAAGGAGAAAGCTACCTTCTCCACTGACAGGATTCTTCAGCTCTTGCACATAGATTTATTTGGTCCCATAACACCTGTGAGTATGAATGGTAGGAAATATACCCTATGTGGTTATTGATGATTTTTCTAGATATACTTGAGTTATTTTCTTGTTGAATAAGAAGGAAACACATGTGAAGCTTTCTGAGCTGCTCAGAAGGCTCAACAATGAGAATAATCAGTCCATTACTAAGATCAGATCTGACAAGGGCATTGAATTTATAAATTCATATATTTCTGACTTTTGTAATGAACTTGGTATAGCTCATGAGACTTCTGCAGCTAGAACCCCACAACAGAATGGTGTCGCTGAAAGGAGGAACAGGACACTGAAGAAAGCTGCCAGGACCATGCTGGCCGAGTCAGGATTGCCCAAGAAATTATGGGCTGAGGCAATCAACACTGTATGATACACTCAGAACAGATCCATGCTGAACAAACAACATGCACAGACCCCATATGAGACATGGAATAAGAGGAAGCCTCGTATCTCTTACTTTCATGTATTTGGTTGTAAGTACTTCATCCTCAACAATGGGAAGACCCAATTGAAAGCCTTTGATAGCAAATCTGATGAAGGAATATTCTTAGGATATTTTAAAGTTAGCAAAGCATTTAGGGTATACAATTGTAGGACCCTTGTTGTGGAAGAATCACCCCATGTTATGTTTGATGAATCTGCTAATGAGTCTAGGGTAAAAATGTTGAAACATAACACTGAGGAGGTCACGAGGAAAGTAACAAGGCTGAGCTTAAAGAATCAACCTGATCCAAAGGTCAAAACTGTGCCAATTCCAAGGTGGGATGATGACGATAACTAGGAAGATGAATCAAGAGTCACTCCTAAACCCAACACATAAGGGATAGTTGAGCCTCAGACTGAGGAACAGGCTCAACCTGAGGTAAGTACCGTCTATGAAGATGCGGTCGCAGCTGAGACGGTTCCTGAGTCACCTCATCAAGGGGGAATCAATGTCCCTGACATTGAACTTGTTAATCCCTTTGGCATAGACCCAGAATCATCCCATTCTGTTCAATTTCCTGAATTTTATGAACTTGTAGACACTAACATTGCAGGTACTTCAGGAACAACTCCAGGTAAGAGAACATGGCTAGAGGATCATCCCATTGATCAAGTCATTGGTGACCCAACTGAGGGAGTCAGGACCAGACGGTTTCATGGTAAGAGCGCACTGTTCTGTTGCTTTCTCTCTGAGCAAGAGCCTCAGAATATTGAAGAAGCTCTCACTGACTCTAACTGGATCATAGCCATGCAAGAGGAGTTAAATCAGTTCACAAGGAATCAGGTTTGGGAACTGGTAGATAGACCTAGGCACCAAGATGTTATTGGCACTAAGTGGGTCTTTAAGAACAAGAAGGATGAGAATGGTGTTGTAGTAAGGAACAAGGCTAGGCTGGTTGCAAAGGGGTATTGTCAGTCTGAAGGGATAGACTATGATGAGACTTTTGCTCCAGTGGCTAGGTTGGAAGCTATCAGATTGTTCCTTGCTTATGCAACATACAAGAAGTTTAAGGTGTATCAAATGGATGTCAAGAGTGCCTTCCTGAATGGTGTACTCAATGAAGAGGTATATGTTGAACAACCTCCCGGGTTTGAGGTTAGGGATAGAGTATATCATTTGAAGAAAGCACTCTATGGACTTAAGCAAGCACCAAGAGCTTGGTATGATACCCTCTCTCAATTCCTGATAGACCATGGGTTCAAGAAGGGAACTGTGGATAGGACATTGTTCAGGATCACTGAAGGTGATGACATTCTCTTGGTCCAGATTTATGTGGATGACATAATTTTTGGATCACCAAATCATCAGCTCTGTGAGAAATTCTCTAAGATGATGACTGGTAAATTTGAGATGTCAATGATGGGAGAGATGAACTTCTTTCTAGGATTGTAGGTCAAGCAGACTGATCAAGGTATCTTCATTAATCAGGTCAAATATACAAGAGACTTGATTCAAAAGTTTGGTGTTCAGAACAACAATCCAGCCAGGATCCATATGAACACAAATTGGAAGATGGATCCTGACACTGATGGGACTTCAGTAAATCAGACTGAGTATCGAGGGCTGATAGGTTCTTTGTTGTACCTGACTGCAAATAGGCCTGACATTACGTTTGCAGTTGGTGTGTGTGCTAGGTATCAGTCTGATCTCAAAAGGAGTCATTTGGAGGCTGCTAAGAGGATACTTAAGTATTTAAAGAGGAGAGTCAATATGGGACTTTGGTATCCTTCAGATGACAACTTAGAACTGACAGGATATTCAGATGCAGATTATGGAGGTTGTAGGATTGATAGGAAATCAACCTCAGGGACATGTCAGTTTTTGGGTAGTAAGTTGATCTCGTGGTTTAGTAAGAAGCAGAATTCAGTGGCAACATCCACAACTGAGACTGAGTATATGGCTGCAGGTAGTTGTTGTGCTCAGATTTTATAGTTGAGGCAACAATTGAGGGACTAACAACAGTTGAAAATGGGTTTGATCTCCTCGACATTGAGGCAGACGCCATCCATGGAGATGACTTGCTCCATGTGTACCAGCTTGAGGTGAAGGACATCAACCTGAGAAAGGCCATCAAAGAGGTCTACGCGTTGCCATCCTCGGGCATCAACCCCAGGGTATACAAGGAGAACTCTGAGGGAGAACTCTTGGGGAAGTGGACGAAGATGGGCTCAGCCGAGTTCAGAGCGCGTCAAAACAAGGGTACCCTGAAGTCTGAGTACAGGGCCCTTGTGGACTTAGTGTTCAAGATTGTTATGGGATCCACAGGCTCACATGAGCAATTGAGCCTGCCCAAGCTGAGGATAATGGGAGCCATTGTCGATGGAGTGGAGGCGAATTGGGAGCAATACTTCCTTGATCAAATCTATCAAGCTGTTATGGACAAAGTCAAGAGGGATGATGATAGACAACACGTCTCGGTTGGTGCTATTCTCCAGTTCGGAACCAGGTTGTCCATTCTGATTGCTCATGCCTGCCACGGGTACACATTCGACTTGGAGGACTCCCTCCCTTCTAAGAGGGTGATGTTCACTTTACTGAGTGACACCTACTCTGTGCTAGGGCTTACTGATCCCAATGCTAAGGCAAAAGGTCAGGCTAAGAAGCCAGCTGGGAAGGCCAAGAAGGTGGTAACCAGCCTCATAGAGAGGGTGGATGAGCTCTTTGAAAAGAGCAAAGAAGTTGAGAAGGATATCACTTCTGAGCGCGCTGAGGCACAGGCTGCTGGATCTAAGGTGGAGAAGAGGCTGAAGGTGGTACTGTCAGGTAAGACCACCAAACAAGGGATTGAGTCAAATTCCAAGAGGGTCGACTCAGAGGTTGAGGGAACTGATGATGACGTCAGAAAGGAGAAGGAGCAGGGCAGGAGACCTCTGAAGAGATTGCGGAAGGGACCCAAGAAGTCCCCAGCAAAGGGCCTGCCTGAGGTAAGTGAGAGGGAGGAGTCAAGCTCTCCCCGAGCCTCTGACTTGGAGGTGGTGAGATCGACGATCGAGACGGCTGAGATATTGCAGCCTGAGATCAACCCTACCCAATCACCCAAACATCCTGAACCCACCCCTGAACCCACTCCCAAAACCAACCCTGGCCCCACACCCCAACAGCCACAAACACCCCCACCTGAAAACCCTCCTAACCCATCTGAGTCAGCACCAACATCCTCACCCATACCTGAGCCTGACCAGCCCTCTGAGCCAAATCTTCCCAACCTTGAAGACTTCCCTTCTTACCCAAACCCCAAAGATTGTCCCAAATCCTCACAAGTCGGAGATCAGGAGGATGACTTCTTGGAGTTGCAGAATGAGGAGGAGCTGGATGCAAACTTGGTTGGTAACATTCTGGAGAACAACCTAAGGGGGAATGCCACTGAATGGGCAACTAAGTGCTGGCCCAGCCTGAACATGTACAAAGAGCTCCTTGCAAATGTTGTGGAGTTGAAGGTATGGTTGGACTTCAAACAGTCCAATATGCAGGAGCAACGCATGCTGGTGGATGATCGAGGCTGGGAGCACTGGGAGTCTGAGGAGGCAAGGTTGTGCACGTACTTTGGGCTCACTAGCTGGCTGCAGCTCTTGAATTTTGACAACTTGAAGCAGCTGGTGCTAGAGATGATATCGAGGATGCAAGCTGACATCAGGTCTGATGGTGAGAATGATGGAGATGAAGATGATGATGCTCAGGGTGGAGCAATGGAGAAGATGGTGGATGAGACGGCGGAGAAAGTGGATCGTATGATCCCTGAGTCTCAGACTCAGGGGAAAGGTATGAAAGACATTGGTGCCAAGGGTGGACCAACGGCTGAGGATGTTGAGAACATCTCAGCTGCCAATGACAAATCAGTCAATGAAGGGATTCCCTGCCCTAAGACAAAGGAGGATGATGTTGAGGCATCTAAGGAGACTCCTAGTTCTGAGGGACAAGTTCCCAAAGTTCGAGCTGGCTTAGTTGAGCCTGAACGGGCGACTATGACCACTCCACAATTGCCTTCAGTGCACCCTGAAGAGGGGACTGAGGATGCAGGGGCTGACAAGGGAAAGCAGCCAACCACTGACGATGCCAATGGAGATGATGATGTGCTCATTACCGGGGTCGGATGCACATAATTTATAAGTATTATCGAAGTCAAGAAATAAAAGACTGCTGAGAACCTAGCTAAACTTCAGGAAAAAGTAATGAGGCTACGCGTTGAGAAAGAGAAAGACGCCAAGGCCATGGCAAAGCATATCAAGTGGACCAAATCAGCGTACAACACCCTTGCCAACAAGGAGTTGATACTGTTGAAGAGAACAATGATGGATACGGCGAAGTCGGTGAGGAGTGAAAGAATTAGGACTAAGAAGATGCTTAGGAAGATATTGCAACATCTGGAGAAGAAGTGTTGGGAAATTGTATAGACTTAAGTTTTGATTAAGATTCCAAAATGTTCCTCCTAAGTTGTTTGTAAGTAAAATATTCAGTAGAGTTAGAATTTAGTAAACAGTTCTAAATGATAAGAACTGGAGTGCAGTTAGAAATTTCTATAGTGTATTGAAGAATGAAGTCCGCTGAAGACAAGGTCTGCTGAAGACAAAGTCCGCTGAAGACAAGTGATCTGAGAAAGTAGTCTAAGTCTTGAATGTTTTCTAAGTACATTCTCACTAAGACTAAAACCATCAGGAGAGGACCAAGGTCCACTGATGAGAACTAACAAAGCTCATTAAATGTTAAACACATTAAAAGTTGTTAGTTAATCTGGTTGGAACAAGGCAAAACGAATTTCAGTGAAGCTTACAATAAATGAAGGAATAAGAAGGTTCTCTCAGAGGAGTTCCACCTTAAAGCAAGACAAGAATCTGGGCAAGTAGACTGAAGGTCCAATGAGAAGATGACACGTCAGTGTACTTTACTGACAGCCAACCTGCCCCAGACTGACAAGTATCAAAAGTCTTTCCCTAGCAATCTACAGAAAGTTAGGTGATAAAGCATGGTCTTTCATCCGTTTCTTGACAAGACTTAAAGCTTCAAATAGATCCGTTTGAACCAATCAGATACAAGAAGACTTACTTGAGAAGATTCAAATCCAATGGGAAGATTTCAAGGAAGCCTATAAATACAGAAGGATGTGCTCATTTCTATGCACGGGAAACTCACATGATTAAAGCTATCTCTACATTCATAACCTTCAAGAAGCACTCGAAATTACCTTTGTTTCCCAAGTGTTTCAATTCAGTAGATAGAATAACAAACCTTCTGTAACCAAGCTTAAAAGTTATATCCAAACCTTAGAAAGAGATAATTCATCCTAAGCCTTGAGCTACACTGTAAGGATTATCTCACAACAGTTGGTACCAAAACCCTACTCAAAACCCTACTCAGTTGTTAGGTTGAGAGTTAGAGTTAAGTGGTATTAGTAAGCTGATTATTTGTATCAGTCTGAAAACTGGTTTGTTTTGGGAACTAGGACCTGGAATTATCCTAGTGATCAATCATCCTAAGAGAGGATTAATTGATCAGTGCACCTTGGCACTATAACACAAGGAATTCCAAGTGAAAGGAATTCTCCTGTTTGATCAGGACAGTGGACGTAGGAGATTCATCTCTGAACCACTTTATATCTTGTATATTTACTTTCTGCTATTTCCTAAGTGTGTATTATCCTCTCAAAGTTTATCAAGTAAAACGAGTTTTCTAAAGGGCTCAATAATCCGCAGTTGAAAGCTAATTAGATAGTAGTTCAACTGAAAGTCTTGAGCTTTCAGTGGAGGTATTATCTCAGTAAGCTTTCACAAGTAACTCTCAGCAGACATAAAGTCCACTGACGAGTTACTCTCTGAAGTCAACTGATAAGTTTTCAAGAAGTTTTAATTTGTAACCACAGGTGTATTCCCCCCCCATACACCTGTTTTACTCATTTCGGGACCAATAATTGGTATCAGAGCAGTGGTTCAAAAGACCATTGTTCTAAGTATACCTTGTGCTTAAAGGTATTTTCTATCAGGTCATTTGAATTAATCTTATTTGATAAACTTGTTTAGATACTATGGCTGACAATGCAGCTAGGGTAGCACCACCAGTGGAGAACAACATGGGAGTTAATCCCTTGAACCATATGTCCCATCACAAGCTTCCACAATTCTCAGTGGAAAATTATGACTTATGGAAGATCAGAATGAGAGCTCATCTTGTCTGTGTGCATGATGAAATGTTAAGGGTTATTACTAAAGGTTCATTTATTTTTATGATACCTAACCCTAGAACCACAGCTGAGACTATTGCAGATCCAAGAGAAGAATGGCCCAAGGATGAAGATAGCTTCACTGCAGATGAGAGGAGGAGAAACAACCTCAACTTCATAGCCATTCCAGATTCTGCAAAGACTGCAAAGGAACTGTGAGACACTCTTGCTCTCATGTGTGAAGGAACTGACAAGATAAAGGAGAACAAGCTTTCAGTAGCAGTTCAAAAATAATATGAGCAGTTCACAATGGAGCCCACTGAGACCATTGACCAGCTTGATGGGAGGTTCACTGACATCATGAATGAAATAAACTCTCTGGGAAAAGTCTATACCAAAAGAGAAGTTGCCTTAAAAATCCTGAGAGGTCTAACCTCAAGATGGGATGTGTACTCTGTAATGATGCAGAATACCAAAGATCTATCCAGCATGTCTATGCAACAGATATTCTCTGAACTTAAGGCTTATGAGTTTGATCTTAACAGGAAAAGGGCTCCTGATGAGACCTCAGCTGAGAAGGGAGTTGCCTTCAAAGCTAAGGAGACTGAGCCTAAATCCCCAAAGCCTCAGAAGAGTACAAAGGCAACCAAGTCTCAAAGCAAAGTTGAGATGCAAGAAGAACTCAGCCTTATGGCTAGAAGGTTTGAGAAACTTAACAGCCGTTTTGGCAAGTATAAAAGATTTTACAGGGATAACAGAGGAGAAAGAAGTTGCCCACAGAAAGACATCAGAGAAGGGGAGAAAAGCTCAACTGAGCTAGAAAAGGGAAAAGATTACAAAAACTACAACAGAGGTGAAGGATCATCATCAAGGACCAAGGAGTCTACTGAGGAAAAGAATGATGATGCCAACAGATGCTTCCAGTGCAAGAAGGTTGGGCATTTTCAATATGATTGTCCTCAACTGAGCACAAAGGAAAGGAAGGAAAGGCAAGCCAAGAGAGACAGGAGATATGGAGAGAGGAAAGCCATGGTGGCTGAGGATGTTGATGAAGATATGGAGTCATCTGATGGACTGTTCTCAGATAGCAGTGAAGATGACATGTGTCTCATGGCAAGAGAAGAACCAGAGGTACAATCTAAACCATCCATTTCTTTAGAGCACTCACCTGAGCTAAGCTCAGAGTCAACTGAGGAACTCAATCTTCAGTCCGCTTTGGAACAATTGATGATTGATTTCTCAAGGTTGCAAGAAGCAAGTTTTTGTCTCCAAGATGAAAACAAAAATCTCTTGAGAGAAAACTCTAAGTTAATCGAATCTGAGAATCAGGCAGATCTTAACTCAGCACAGTCTACCATTGAGTTGACAAAAGAGGTGAAAACCCTCAAGAGTCAAGGAAATGGCAAAGATCAACTGATAAAAGATCTTACTGAATCTAAGATAAAGTTAACTGAAGAAAATTTAAAACTGGTAAGCCAAATAAAGGATTCTCTCCTGAAAATTGATGTCTTACATAAATTTGAAGTGACCTTGTTAAAAAGGATTGATGCTCTTAACAAACCCTCTCTTGCCATAGAGGAGATTCAAAATTTTCAGATCAATCCTAATAACAAGTGTGGAATAGGCTTTATTCCAAAACCTTCAGAAGGTCCTCTGAGTGTTGCTTCTTCAAGTGACACAAAGAGAGTTTTTGTTAAGTCTGTGACCTTTCAAACACAGAGTTTAGATAAGGGTAAAAGACCAGCTGAGATCACACAAAAGAAAAGTCAAACTAAGCCAAAACCAAATGGAAAGGCTCAGGTGACTAATCAAACCAGATCTCAGCAGAGGTACTATCAGCCGAGGTCTTCACAGATGAAGCAACCTCGGCTGAGAACACCCAGGCATGAGCATTCCTCAAGGAATAACTTATACAGAAGACATATTTCTTTTGTGCCTAAAGGAAAAGGCCCTTCATACCCTTATCAACAAAAATTCAGGCCAGGTGCACCCAAGCCTAAAAGAGAGAATGTAAAGAAGGTTCCTGTTCCTTCAAAGGCTGACACCCATAGAAAGTTTACTCCCAAGGCACCTAGGGAGATAACAATCAATGTAGATGTTTATGGGAGATAAATTAGCCACTCTAAAGTGATTAGAACTGTAAGGCAAATTTGGATTCCGAAAGGTACAGCTAACCTGGTAGGACCCAACACCAAATGGGTACCTAAAACTTGATTGTGATTGCAGGGCTCAGTGGACCTCAACAAAGGAGATGCTCTAAAATCTTCAGTCTGGTACTTGGACAGTGGATGTTCTAGGCACATGACTGGTAACAAAGATCTCCTGTCAGAGTTTATTGAGAAAGAAGGTCCACAAGTCACCTTTGGTGATAATTCACAAGGAGCCACTAAAGGTTATAGTACTTTAATAATTGGCTTAGTAGGAGTAAGCAATGTATCCTATGTCAGTGGATTTAAGCATAATCTTTTGTCCATAAGTCAGTTTTGTTATAAAGGATACAATGTTGAATTTTCTTGTAACCTGTGTTTTGTCAAGAATATATCTTCACAACAGGTTCTACTGACTGGGTCAAGGAAAGGAAATCTCTATCTTGCAGATTGGAAGTCTTGCACACCAAATGCATGTCTTATTGCAAAAAGCTCAACTTATACTAATTGGTTGTGGCACAAGAGACTAAGTCATCTGAACTTCAAGATGATGAACAGGATAGCAAGACATAGACTGGTGGAGGGAATGACAAATGAAGTATACAACAAAGAGCACATCTGTAAAGCCTGTTAGGAGGGAAAGCAAGTGAAAGCATCTTTCAAAAGCAAAGTTGCAACCTCTACTGACAGAGTACTTCAACTGTTACATATGGATCTCTTTGGTCCAGTAACCCCTGTAAGTATCAATGGAAGAAAATATACACTTGTTGTTGATGATTTCTCCAGGTACACTTGGGTGGTATTCCTAGCAAGCAAGAAGGAGACTCAACTGAGGCTGCCAGAGCTCCTGAAGAAAGTTAGCAATGAAAAGAGCCTGAACATTGTAAAGATAAGATCAGATAAGGGCACTGAATTCATTAACTATATTATATCTGACTTCTGCAAAGA
Organism: Ballota nigra; assembly: GCA_947034835.1. Taxonomy (NCBI): domain Eukaryota; kingdom Viridiplantae; phylum Streptophyta; class Magnoliopsida; order Lamiales; family Lamiaceae; genus Ballota; species Ballota nigra. The sequence continues at coordinate 89,105,324 of OX344720.1, read as the reverse complement.
ATTAGGCATTGCACATGAGACCTCAGCTGCAAGAACTCCACAAAAAAATGGAGTAGCTGAAAGAAGAAATAGGACTCTCAAGGAGGCAGCAAGGACAATGCTTGCAGAAGCTCAAGTTCCTAAAAGATTTTGGGCTGAAGCTATTAACACTGCCTGCCACACTCAAAATAGATCCATGGTAACCAAACATCAAGGAAAAACTCCATATGAGTTATGGAATGGCAGAAAGCCACATGTATCTTACTTTCATATCTTTGGTTGCAAGTGTTTCATTCACAACAATGGGAAAACTCAACTGAAAGCTTTTGATAGCAAAGCTGATGAAGGAATTTTCTTAGGATATTCCCAAATCAGTAGAGCCTTCAGAGTTTACAATTGTAGAACTCTTGTTGTGGAAGAAACACCTCATGTGGTCTTTGATGAATCTACTTTTGAGTCCAGGAGTAAGGAGAATGAGGAAGTGATAAACCAAAGACTAACTAGACTGAGTATCAAGTCTAAAGGCCATCCTGAGAATTGTGTTGATACATACATCCCAACCTGGGATAACTTCAATGATCAACAATTCAAAGAGGACACTCAAAGTCAGACCACTTCTCAAAGCTCACTTGAGAGCTCTCCTGAACAAGCAACTGAACTGATGAACACTATCCCAGTTCAAGAGGTAACATATGTCAATGAAGATGTGGTCACAGTAGAGACATCCACTGAGCCTATCATTCAAGGGGGAACCAATGAGATTACCATTGAGAATGAGAACACCTTGAATGATGACTCAGGACTTCAACCCTCTGTTTTATTTCCTGAATTTGATTTTATTCCTATATCTAGTGACTCAACTTCAGAAGAGTTAAACTCTACTGAAGGGCATTAGCCTAGGAGAACATGGCTCTCAGATCACCCTGTTGAGCAAATCACCAATCACATTAATGATACTTCCGATTAAATTATTAATACTACTTATTAAATAAATAATATTTTAAAATTATTTCATAATAAATTTATTATAAAATATTTTTAGGACCCTTTTGGTGTCCAAGATAAGGTCAAGATAATTTAGTTATGAGGTTTTGCAAGTCGTTTGGTAAGAATTTCGAGGTCTAAAATTAAGCTTAGTGTTTTCCTCTATAAAATTATCTCATTAATTTGGATAGATAACAATCTTAAAAAGTAAGATAATTAATTGAATTGAACTCATATTTTATCATGACAACCAAAAGAACCCTTATACGATAATTTGTCAACGACTAATTTTCATGGAATTCTCTTATTAAATAAAAAAAAAAAGGAAATGTAGTTGTCACATCACCACTACCCCATGGTATCCGACCAGAACATACATCAAATTTAGGAATGTGGTGACAATTTTATCTATAATAAGACCCTTTTTTTTTTAAATGACAAAAGTATCCAACGAAGACTTGTTATTTTACCCTAAAGTATCATATAAAAAACCCTGTAAATCTCAACAAACTAAGATCTTGGGAGACTGCACAACAGGCAACAGCAATAACATATGCGGACTGTTCAGGTCGTTCAGGTCCTCAGGCCAACTAGTACGATTTTTTAAATTTATTTATTATTGTGCACACATTTCCATAATGATTTAACAATTTTGCAAAGATATTATGATAATAATCTAAGAAAAATAGTAAAAAAATTAATAGAAACTTGAATATATTTGACATGATTCAACACTTCAACGTACATACCATGCAATTTGTGTAATTTTGACCAAATCCTACCTCAGGAGTCAAAACTAGAAGTTTTCATGGAGAAAGTGCTTTGTTTTGTTGTTTCTTATCTTACCAGGAACCAGGTTCCATTGGAGAAGCACTTCAAGATTCAAATTGGATCATTGCCATGCAAGAAGAGCTCAACCAATTTACAAGAAATCAAGTATGGGAGCTGGTTGACAGACCATATCACTGCAATGTGATAGGAACCAAGTGGGTATTCAAGAACAAGAAGGATGAAAATGATGTCATAGTCAGAAACAAGGCCAGGCTAGTTGCAAAGGGATATTCTCAAGTTGAAGGCTTTGATTATGATGAAACTTTTGCCCCAGTGGCCAGATTGGAGGCAATAAGGTTATTTCTTGCATATGCTGCTCACAAGAAATTCAAGGTGTATCAGATGGATATTAAGAGTGTCTTCTTGAATGGAGTACTCAATGAAGAAGTCTATGTGGAGCAACCTCTAGGTTTTGAAGAGAGCCACAAAGTATATAGACTGAGAAAAGCTCTATATGGACTGAAACAGACTCCAAGAGCTTAGTATGATACTTTGTCACAATTCCTTTTGGATCATGGCTTTATCAAAGGAAGAGTAGATAAAACTCTCTTCAGGATCACAAAAGGAGAGGACACCTTGCTAGTTCAAATCTATGTGGATGATATCATTTTTTGTTGTCCCAACCAGGTCCTCTGTGAGAAATTTTCTCAACTGATGAAAGGAAAGTTTGAAATGTCAATGATGGGAGAAATGAACTTCTTCCTAGGACTTCAAGTTAAGCAGTCTCCTGAAGGAATCTTCATCAACCAAGCCAAATACACAAGGGAGCTTATCAACAAATTTGGATGCCAGACCAGCAAAGTTGCAAGAGTTCCACTCAACACCAACACCAAGATGGAACCAGATGAAGATGGTGAATCAGTAAACCAGACTCACTACAGAGCTATCATTGGATTTGTACTGTATCTCACAGCAAGCAGGCCTGATATCACATTTGCAGTTGGGATATGTGCAAGATATCAAGCAAATCCTAAGAAAAGTCATCTGGAAGCTGCTAAGAGGATTCTCAAATATCTCAAGGGTACTGTGAATATGGGATTATGGTATCCCTCAGATGACAACCTAGAACTCACAGGATACTCAGATGCTGACTATAGAGGATGTAGAATTGACAGGAAATCAACCTCAAGCACTTGTCAATTCTTGGGAAGTAAGCTGATCTCTTGGTTTTCCAAGAAACAAAATTTATAATAATTATAATATTAACCTCAAGCACTTGTCAATTCTTGGGAAGTAAGCTGATCTCTTGGTTTTCCAAGAAACAAAATTTATAATAATTATAATATTATATCACCAATCACATTAATGATACTTCCGATTAAATTATTAATACTACTTATTAAATAAATAATATTTTAAAATTATTTCATAATAAATTTATTATAAAATATTTTTAGGACCCTTTTGGTGTCCAAGATAAGGTCAAGATAATTTAGTTATGAGGTTTTGCAAGTCGTTTGGTAAGAATTTCGAGGTCTAAAATTAAGCTTAGTGTTTTCCTCTATAAAATTATCTCATTAATTTGGATAGATAACAAAATTTTAGACCTCTAGTTCAAATCTCTTCAGGATCACAGTATGATACTTTGTCACAATTCCTTTTGGATCATGGCTTTATCAAAGGAAGAGTAGATAAAACTCTCTTCAGGATCACAAAAGGAGAGGACACCTTGCTAGTTCAAATCTATGTGGATGATATCATTTTTTGTTGTCCCAACCAGGTCCTCTGTGAGAAATTTTCTCAACTGATGAAAGGAAAGTTTGAAATGTCAATGATGGGAGAAATGAACTTCTTCCTAGGACTTCAAGTTAAGCAGTCTCCTGAAGGAATCTTCATCAACCAAGCCAAATACACAAGGGAGCTTATCAACAAATTTGGATGCCAGACCAGCAAAGTTGCAAGAGTTCCACTCAACACCAACACCAAGATGGAACCAGATGAAGATGGTGAATCAGTAAACCAGACTCACTACAGAGCTATCATTGGATCTGTACTGTATCTCACAGCAAGCAGGCCTGATATAACATTTGCAGTTGGGATATGTGCAAGATACCAAGCAAATCCTAAGAAAAGTCATCTGGAAGCTGCTAAGAGGATTCTCAAATATCTCAAGGGTACTGTGAATATGGGATTATGGTATCCCTCAGATGACAACCTAGAACTCACAGGATACTCAGATGCTGACTATAGAGGATGTAGAATTGACAGGAAATCAACCTCAAGCACTTGTCAATTCTTGGGAAGTAAGCTGATCTCTTGGTTTTCCAAGAAACAAAATTCAGTAGCCACAAGCACTACTGAAGCTGAATACATGGCAGCTGGAAGTTGGTGTGCTCAAATCCTTTGGCTAAGACAACAACTGAGAGATTACAATATCTTTGCTAATGAAGTCCCTATTTTCTGTGACAACAATAGTGCAATTGCTATTTCAGAAAATCCAGTTCTCCACACAAGATGCAAACATGTGGATATAAGGCATCATTTCATCAGAGATCATGTGGAGAAAAAGGATATCAAAATGCTCAAAATACACACTGACAAACAAAAGGCTGATATATTCACAAAACCCTTGGCTGAAGCAAGGTTTCAAGAACTGTCAGCAGAGCTTGGACTTCTAGATCCAGGAGAGTGAAGGAAGGAGCTAATATCAGAAGAGTTGTTCTCGACTCAGTGGAGGTTCAACCTCAGAAGAGGATCAATCTCAGTGGAGTCACTGATCTCAGAAGAACTTCAGATTCTCAGAAGAGGTTCAACCTCAGCGGAGGTCAAAAGTTTTAACTCTGCTATTTTTTTTCTTTAAATCTGAAATCTCTTAGTTTTATATTATAAAACTCTTATAAAAAATAACTAATGAGTGCTTTCTGAAAATTAAATCTTTCTTACACTATTTTGAAGAGATTTTGGTATGGCAAGCATTTAATGCGCGTTGTACAAGTCAGAATTACTTTTACAGTTATCTATCTCACGCGCCTTAAAAGCCGGATGATGTGACCTTCCGACTACCAACTCCTTTAATCCATACCCCTCATTTTAGGCGGTTCTTTTCAAACGTCAAGATCTCTCAAAAACTCCCCACTAACCCCTTCAACTATCCACGACCTTTCACTCAAATTAATCTCAAACGTTGATTGCGGGATTAAATCTCACCGTTCATTACTCATATAAAAGACCCCAATTTCAGTCTAAGAACCTTTTTGAACACCCTCACAAGCAAACACTCACTATCCTTCCAAAATACTCTCTGCAAAATTCTCTCAATCCATTTTTTTAAATGGCAAGATTAAACCTAGGTTTTCTTACCAACAAGGATAATTTCTGGTATGAACCTACAATTCTTTTTGATAACCCAGAAATTGAATCCAGACCGGAGTTCACTCATATAAAGGAAGCCCTGGAAATGGTCAAAACCGCAGGGTTAGAAAAATTCTTGTCTATCCATCCTAAGAGTTGCTTCGATAGATAAGTTTTGGAGTTCTTTTTCAGTGTTGCTAACACTGACTCTAAAATCAAGTCGTGTCTCTTCTTAAAGAGGAAGAAGAAGGTGATGAGAGATGGAAACGAAATTGTTGAACATCAGAAAGCAAAGAAGGAGATTCGGTTGGAAGGAGATGATCTCAAGGAGCTGTTTGGACTTCCCTCTGAAGGCCCAAATCCAGACACCTGTATTCTGGATATGGAGGAGGGCTGGGTCTACACCATAATTCAAAAGAGAGTGAAGTACAATCCCACAATGAACAGAAGTTTACTTCTTCCCGTTTACAATGTTCTTTGTGAAATTGTTGGGAAATGCATTCTGGGAAACCAAGGGAACACGGAGCAAGTGAGCAAACCAAAGCTGCGATTAATGAAGGCCATTGTGGAGAGTAAAGAGAAGAGCTTCAACTGGCAGCAGTTCTTCTTAAGGGCATTGAATAAGGAGAAGACAAAGTTTCAGCCTGACAAAACTCCCCAGCTAGTAAGTAAGCTCAATTTTGCCACCAAGATCTCATATCTTATTGAAAACGTGGATGTGGGAGTAGATTGGATTGAAGATAGAAAGTGGAGTAATCTGAAGACTTTATTCAAGTCTGGAAAGACTTTGGAGGCAAGAAAGCTGAGCCTTGAAGTAGAAAGCCCTGAAGGAGCGGAGGAGACTGAGGAAGCTAGCCCTTCTGAGGGAAAGAAGACCAAACTTAAGAGGAGATTGGTCAAGCTAAGTGATAAGATGGCCCTGCACAAGGAGGAGGAGGAGGCACAAAAGGCCTCAAAGAAGGAGAAGAAGAGGTCTTCTGAGGCCGTAAAAGAGAGTGCATCCAAGAAAGTCAGAGTCACAAACTCTACAAATGAGTCTTCATCGGGTAACCCTGACTCTTCTCCTAATATGATCTCAACTGAGTCTGACTCAGATGTACCTGCCTCTACCCCCATCAAACCAAAAACCAAGCCCAGAACGCCCATGAAAACAAAGAAAATTTTCAAAATGGCTAAAACCCCCCACTGAAGGCTCTCAACAGCCTGAAAGTGGATCCTAAAATACCACCCCATCTGAGGCATCCTCAACCCCCTCTGAACCCATCCCCTCAACCCCCACTGAACAAAATCCAACCCCTCCTGAAGTTCAAGCCCAACCCTCATCTGAACCAAACCCGCCTGAAACTCATCCAACTCACCTGGAGTCCATCCCAGATGAGCCCTCTGATCTCAGATCACCTACCCCTTCCCTCCCATCAGACGATGAAGAAGAGTACTCATTCTTAGATACTCTTAAGGATGAGGTGGCCTACTCTTTGGAGTCTAAGTACCCTGAGCTTGATGGGTACCCCACCCTAAAAGCAATGTTCATGAGACTGAGACTCCTTGTCCAGCTCAAAGATAGAAGATTGGGAGAAATTTTGATGGCTGTCAGAGGCAGCAATTCTGATGAATGGAAGAAAGAGGAAATGGAGGTGATGAAGTTTGCTGGAATGACCAAAACCAGACTTCTCTATGATGAGAAGATATTTGAGAGTCTGGTTATGGAAAAATTAGCTGAGACAAGAAAGGGAGATGAACAAGAGAAGACTGATGGAGGTGAGAAAGAGAAGCCAGAGGAGGTTGTAGCTGAGAAAGAAGAGGAAGAGGAAGGAGTAAAAGCTGTGGGAGGAGGAGAAGAGGAGAAAGAAAAGGAAGTGCAAGAAATGGGAGAAGGAGAAGGTACTTCGCCTAAGCAAGGTGATGGTGAAGTAGCCGAGGATGTATCTTCGGCAAGAGATACTGAGGCTCAAAATTTACCAAAGGAAAGCTCAATAGAGGTGTCTACTGAAGCTCTCCCACAACAGCCCTCAGTGGTGACTAAGGAGTCAACTGAGGTGTCTGGGAAAGAAGGAGTTGAAAAAGAGACTGAAAAAACTGAGGGAGGTGAAACAGATGTAGAAATTACAGGTGTAGTAAGTGGTGAAATAAGAGCAATCATTCCTGTAAAGGATGAATTGGCTGAAAAGAAATCAGTTGAAAAAGAAAGAGAGAGTGAAAAAGAAAGTGAGAAGAGAGTGGAGGAGGGTGTAGCCATGGAGGTAGATATGACAGGAGACTTAGGCTGTGAGATTGAGGGGGAAGGAACTAACATTGTTTGTCATGCAGGTGTTCAAACTGATGAAGTTCCCCCAGTCCAAGCCAACCTAACTCCTCTGAGGGATGTTGTTCACTCACTCCAAGAGGAAAGTCTTTCTTCTCTCCAAGCTCAACTGAAGGATGTACAAGAGATTGTGCAAGAAGAAGTAGATGAGATGGTCATCCTCTCAGACCATGTGGATGAAATGATGGAGTCCACAACCAAATCACTTCAGAACCTGACCTTGAAGATTGAAGACTCTCAGCAGATGGTGCTGGATGTAGTAGAAGGTCAAAGTGTGCTGGTAATTGAAGGTCTGAAGAAGCTGGAACAGAAAGAAGAGGAAGCAAGAGATCAATTCCTGAAAGACTCAGTAGACAATGTTTCCATTAACCTCAAGTCTTCTGTTGAGACTTTCTCAGCTGACCTTATTGGGAAAGTTGAAGGGTTATGGAATCAGAAGATGCTGGAATTTGAGGCGAAGCATGAAGAGTTGGGAGCCAAGCTGGGGGAGGTCTTGAAGAAGGCGGCAGAGGACTTCCCTACACAAGAAAAGACAAATGTACTTATTGATGAGAAGTTAGCTCAATTTGTGCAGTTTGGGCAAACAGCTGGAGCAACCTTGGAAAGACTGGAGGATGAAGTTGATCATTGCTCCACTGAGTTGAAGGCCTTAACTCATGATCAAATGAAGCTCAACATTTATGTGGCTGAGTTCGTGATTAATGCCGGAAAGGGGGAAAAGAGGTTAAGTGCGAAGGACATGAAGGCAGATCCTAAAAATAAGATGCAGATTATCCTCGAAACCCCAGAATTTGAGAGAGGCCAGCAAATCAAGAGCACTTTGAAGAAGGCAGATGTTGAGGCTCAGAAGAGCGCTGAAGCCAAGAAAGGGAAGGAGAAGACCCCATCTGAGGACTTATCAAAGTTCAAGGAAGCTCACCTAAAGGAAAAGGAAGAAAGAGCAGCTCAGAAGGGGGAATCCACCAAGAGGAAGGCCACTGACGTCCTCTCAGCGGAGGTAGCAAAGAAGACCAGAACCTCGAGGAGGCTAGCTGCTAAGTCCACTGGCTCCACGGAGTCAGTTGAGGTACTTCCTATTCTTAATCCAGATCCTATCTCTTCTGAAACTCCTAAATCAGCCCCCACAAGAGTAACAGAGCTCACTGAGCTTATCAAAGAGGCTGGTGGGATGAATGAGAGAGCACAAAAGTTAGCTGCTCAACAACAAGAGAGGAGGGACAAGGTAGTTGGGAAGATGGAAACCATAGCTGAGATGGCTGAGAGAAAGAGGAAGGAGAGGCTAACCACTTTTGATAAGACTACATCCAAGAAGTTCAGAAATAGTTATCAAAGGTGGGCTGCTAAGCTAAAGAAAGATAAAATCACTCCTTCAAAGGCCAAGTTCCCTCACCATGACGAGTGGGTACCCAAGAAACTCAATGATGCATGGGAAACTGCAAAAAGGGAGTTTGTGTATTCCTACTATGTCAGTGGTGAATTGGGAAAGGACAATGTGCAAGAAGTGTTCAGCTCTTGGATGTTTGAAGTATATCCAAAGCTCTTCCCTGTCATCATGGAAGCCTGGAATGATAGATTCCCTGATCTTGCCTTGAAGGCTCCTGAGCCTATCACCTACTGGCCTCCTCAAGATGCAACAGGAGCAGTTGACAAAGATCGGATCACAGAAGAATGGGTGTCCTTGTGCGAGCAACTAGGTCTCAAGGGTCACTCAAAAGAAGTCATGGAGAGGAAGAATGACCTGAAGATCCGAGTCTTCAAACAATATGGACTTGAACCTCTGTTTGAGTCCATCTAAGAAGTTAAGTGTTTTTGCTGGGCATCTGTTTATAAGTCCCAGATGATCTTGTTTTGAATCTTTCCAGTGGATGTTTTTGTAAAATGTACTCAATGTATTCTTAATGAAAACTCTACTGTTTTGCCCAAGATAATATCTCATTATCATTTAGGCTTATGTACTTGAATTTTTTTACTAACAAAATCCTTGAACTTTTATGTCATCTGAAGAACCTTTTCTAAAAGAAGATATGTAATAAGATAGGTTCCGGCATAATCAAAAAGGGGGAAATTGTTGGGAAATTGTATAGACTTAAGTTTTGATTAAGATGCCAAAATGTTCCTCCTAAGTTGTTTGTAAGTAAAATATTCAGTAGAGTTAGAATTTAGTAAACAATTCTAAATGATAAGAACTGGAGTGCAGTTAGAAATTTCTATAGTATATTGAAGAATAAAGTCCGCTGAAGACAAGGTCTGCTGAAGACGAAGTCCGCTGAAGACAAGTGATCTGAGAAAGTAGTCTAAGTCTTGAATGTTTTCTAAGTACATTCTCACTAAGACTAAAACTATTAGGAGAGGACCAAGGCCCACTGATGAGAACTAACAAAGCTCATTAAATGCTAAACACATTAAAAGTTGTTAGATAATCTGTTTGGATCAAGGCAAAACGAATTTCAGTGAAGCTTACAATAAATGAAGGAATAAGAAGGTTCTCTCAGAGGAGTTCCACCTTAAAGCAAGACAAGAATCTGGGCAAGCAGACTGAAGGTCCAATGAGAAGATGACACGTCAGTGTACTTTACTGACAGCCAACCTGCCCCAGACTGACAAGTACCAAAAGTCTTTCCCTAGCAATCTACAGAAAGTTAGGTGAACAAGCATGGTCTTTCAGCCGTTTCTTGACAAGACTTAAAGCTTCAAATAGAGCCGTTTGAACCAATCAGATACAAGAAGACTTACTTGAGAAGATTCAAATCCAACGGGAAGATTTTCAAGGAAGCCTATAAATACAGAAGGACGTGCTCATTTCTATGCATGGGAAACTCACAAGATTAAAGCTATCTCTACATTTATAACCTTCAAGAAGCACTCGAAATTACCTTTGTTTCCCAAGTGTTTCAATTCAGTAGAGAGAATAACAAACCTTCTGTAACCAAGCTTAAAAGTTATATCCAAACCTTAGAAAGAGATAATCCATCCTAAGCCTTGAGCTACACTGTAAGGATTATCTCACAACAGTTGGAACCAAAACCCTACTCAAAACCCTACTCAGTTGTTAGGTTGAGAGTTAGAGTTAAGTGGTGTTAGTAAGCTGATTATTTGTATCAGTCTGAAAACTGGTTTGTTTGGGGAACTAGGACCTGGAATTATCCTAGTGATCAATCATCCTAAGAGAGGATTAATTGATCAGTGCACCTTGCCACTGTAACACAAGGAATTCCAAGTGAAAGGAATTCTCCTGTTTGATCAGGATAGTGGACGTAGTTGATTCATCTCTGAACCACTTTATATCTTGTGTATTTACTTTCTGCTATTTCCTAAGTGTGTGTTATCCTCTTAAAGTTTATCAAGTAAAACGAGTTTTCTAAAGGGCTCACTAATCCGCAGTTGAAAGCTAATTAGATAGTAGTTCAACTGAAAGTCTTGAGCTTTCAGTGGAGGTATTATCTCAGTAAGCTTTCACAAGTAACTCTCAGCAGACATAAAGTCCACTAACGAGTTACTCTCTGAAGTCACCTGATAAGTTTTCAAGAAGTTTTAATTTGTAACCACATGTGTATCCCCCCCCCATACACCTGTTTTACTCGTTTCGGGACCAACAAGAAGGATGAGCTCAGGCAAGAAAAGCTAAATCAGGTAGTAGAGAGGCTTGCAGTTCAGGCTGGAGTGCTTTTTACTTAGGCCTTGAAGGACTCAGCGTCCAAGTTGGAGCTGGAGTCAGGGAAGTTAGCTCAGACTTCTCAAACAGTTGCTGATGTGTTGGCCAAGCCAACTGACGAGTCTGCTAAGATACTGACTGAGGCTAGCAGAGTCAGCGGTGAGTCCTTGAAGGTAGAGGAGAGGATCACTAAGACTGAACAAAGTCTTCAACTCAACTTGGAGATCTTTGAGAACAAGTTGAAAGCTGCTATCAGTTCAGTTTCTTACGCAGGGACCGGGATTGCAATGGGAGTTGAGATGCTGAAAGAGGGCGTTCTGGAAGTCCAATCATTAACCTCCTTCGTAATCAACAATGGAGCTGGAGAACTCCCATCCCAGGCCAGTGATGATGCCAAAAAGGGGGAAAATAAGAAAAAAGATCCCGCCCTGAGGCATCTGAGGCAGTCAACCGAGGAGAAATGGTTGAGGCTGATCCAGAGGCAAACCCTATGGGGAATGTTCTCAGAGTGAGGAAGTCAGCCAGGCTGGCAGCAGTGGAGACGGAAGATGAAGTAGTAGCTGCGAAGCTAAGGGCTGAGGCTGCTAAGAAGGCAAGGAAGACTAATGAACCTTCTAAAGAACTCCAACTTTCCAAACCGGCTGAGGCAACTCAGAAGTCACCCCAAGTTCACACAAGGAAAAATCCCATCACTTTTTCTGCGGAGACAGTGGCGGAGCTGTGCGCTGAGGCATGGGGAACTCCTTCTGAGAAGTCCGAGGCTAAGCGCAGAGCTGATATAGCTCAAAAGGAGAAGATGCGCATTTTGGAGAGAAAGGTGGAGAAGCTGACTGATCTGACTGACATGCAACAACGAGAACTTGACGATGCAGTGATCAGTTTGCTTAGGAGAAAGAAGGCGAAGCCTGAGCCGAGGAAGTACAGGAAGAGACCAACAGCTAGGAAGTCAACAATACTGCAGGTTAGAAGGCCGGAATCAGGTCAGAGGGAAACTTATGTCGATGAGTTCATCTCTGAGGCATTAAAGGAGTTCTGGGCTGATGCGAGGGATGAATTTGTTAAGTTATGGTACGTGGTGAAGAAGTGGGGCGACTCTGAAGACATCAATGTCCACTTCACTGACTACATGATGGACAATCATCCTAAGCTGATCTAAAAGATATTGGAGGAGTCTGAAGCAGCTCAAGTCCAAGTGAAAGCTCCTGAGTTCGTTACACGACCACCCCCTCTTGTACCTGGGACAGGAAAGCATGATACTAAGGCCATAATGACTGAAGTGTTGAAGATTGCAAAAGCTGAAGGTTATGTGAATCAGGTTAAGAGAGTTGACAAATTGAAGGTTAGAGTCTACGCTAGTTATGGACTCGAGCCTGAGATGAGATTAGTCTAGTGTTTCACATCCCTTCCTTGTAATAAATTAGATTCATTGTAACCATTTCCATATCATTCAATGAAATCTATTACATTTGCCCACAAACAAAAACTCATTGTCTTTTTGGCTGTTATTTAAATTTTGTACTTTATCAAGAACTACTCTAACACTGACTTATCTTATAGATAGGATTTTATATCTCCTCTAAATGTTTTGAGGATCTTTTCAATATTTTGGCATCATCAAAAAAGGGGAAATTGTTGGGACATTGTCAGTTTTGATTAAGATCCCAAACCCCCCTGAAAAGATGAGTTGCTTTTGTTTGTCTTTATCAGGCTAGTCTTGGTTAGGTTTTGTACTTAGTCTTTTTACACTCTACAGGTACTCAGTGAGAGGAGAACTCACTGATGTCAATCAAGACTAAGAGCCTGAAGATGAGGAGCACCATCCTGAACTTATGGCAGTCTTCTAAGCTGGCTGAGTAAGTATCAGTGATGAAGAGTATGACCCTGAGGTCATTACTAACTCAGTCCTGAAGGGAACAGGTTGACACTGAGTTTATGGGAAAGACTTGGAGTAGAGCCAAACAATGCAAAAGGAATGTCAGCATCAGGACAAGACCGTTGTGCTCGAGACAAAAAGAACTCAATAAGACAAGCCTGAAGCCTAGGAATAAGTTCTGACATTCTCACCAACCTGATGACGTGGACCAATCCGGGAAGGACACGCACGTACGGAATCTGACATACAGACTGACTTCAGACTGCACTTTCAACGGGCAAGCATTAAATGGCGCATTAATTGCAAGCTACCAAATCCATGCAAGGATGGTTGATGCATGGGAAATATGTCCGTTTGAGCCACTCTACATAGATGACCAGAAGGCTATCTCTTCCAACGGATAGTTTTCAAATCACCTATAAATACAGAAGGCCTGAACTCGTTCATAATTACGGGAAATTTCCAAGCCAGAAATTACTCAAACTCTCAAGCATTCAAAGCATTCAGTCTTTAGAAGAAGAACTCAAAACCAGTTAAATTTCTCAAGTGTTTTTTAGTTTCTGAGAGTTATTTTGTATTCCAAAGAGCATACTTGCAATATCTTAAGCTTAGAGTGATTATCCAATCCTTAGCAAAGCTTTGTCTTGTAAGGATAATCACAACCTAGTTGGAATTCAAACTGAAACCAAAACCCTAAGTTAGGTTTGTTGGTAGTAAGTTGTTAGTGAGTTAGTAAGGAGTTTGTATAGGTCAGTGAGGAGTAGCTGATCTTGGTGCACCTTGGCACGGTAAAAACATGAATCCCTTGAGTGGATTTCCTGTTAAATCAGGCCGTGGACGTAGGAGCTTGAGTCTCTGAACCACATTAAACTCTCTGTGTTCTTACTGCTTTGATATTGTGCTTGCTTGTCATATTACTTGTTCATTCATAGCATTTGGTTTTTACCAAGCTGAATTAATCAGCCTGATCATCAAACAAGAGCACTGCCCTACTAATAACTACTTCAGAATTGAGTAATCCAGTTTTCAGAAAGCAAACTAAATAAAACTTTAAACTATCATGGCTCACGCATTTCCGCACTGAACTCGAATTGATAGTCAGCCAACTGACCCGCACTAAGTGTAGTCAGTGGGGAGATTATCAGCTCTCAGTTCTTTATCACTCTGAGGAAAGGGGACGCATCAAGGTTTAAGTTGAAAAATTGGTATACGTGTATCCCCCCCATACACGTATTCATCAGTCTTGTACCGGGACCAACAATATAAATATATATATATATATATATATATATATATATATATATATATATATATATATATATATATATATATATAACTAAGAGTACTACACTCCCAATTTTGTATTATTTTTATTTAATTTAATCGTTAGTTTTAACCATTTTTATTGATTATATAATTTATCAAATTCATATGAATGTTAAACCGGTGGTGGAGTAGATTCGAAAGTAACAGATGTAGTGAGATACATTTACAAATCTCCAATACAAGAAAATAATTAATCATCAACTAATTGTTTAATTAAGACTCGACAATATTCAATTAGATGATTATCTAAATCGTCCTTTTTTTAGGCTCTAGAATCGACCTTTATATGATAATTAATTATTAAATAATGTTATATTTCCTATCCACCGTGAATATTAGTTGCATCCCACCATTAGATTAACTTTAGTTTCAATATCATACAGATTAAATATTATCTTTCTTATCACCATGATTCACGTATATCGGATATGATCTCATGCACCCACCGCGAATGTGATAATGGCACATAAGCAGATAAAATCTATAATTATAGATTTTATCTGCTTATGTGTCATATCACATTCACGGTGAGCATATTATATTGTGTCCATCGGTGGACATATGATCATTTTTGTTATATATATTAGTACTACATTCTCCATTTTATATTATTTTTATTTAATTTAATCGTTAGTTTTAACCATTTTTATTGATTATTATATAATTTATCAAATTTATATGAATGCTAAATCAGTGGTGGAGTAGATTAAAAAATAGCGGATGTAGTGAGAGACATTTACAAATCTCCAATACAAGAAAATAGTTAATCATCAACTAATTTGTTAATACTCGACAATATTCAATTAAATGATTATCTGAATCATCTTCTTTTAGGTTCTAGAATCATCCTTAATATGATAATTAATTATTAAATATTTTGTTTAAATAAGATTAATAATGTTAGTCACAATTTTTTATTAGTCAATTAATTGTGTCAATCTCAATTTTTAAATTACACAAATAATCATGTATTGCAGAGATTAGATTAACAAGTAATAACAATAGAAAGTTTATTTTTAAATAAGTGTTTGTATACATTTCCAGGATTTATATCATCATTTTAAAGGTAACACAAGCTTATTTTATGTGTTATTTATTATTAATTTATGACATGACATTTTTAATAAAATTATGTTGATAGACCAAAATTTGACACATAAACATATATATATATATATATATATATATATATATTAATTGTATATGCAGCAAAAAATGTATTTGTTATAGAATGAATTTTAACCCAGACATCTCTTCTTCGCCGCGCATGAGTCGAAAGACCAACGTTATTGGAAATAGTAAGATTTATGTATAACACTTCTGTAAATTAATATAAAATTAACCTTTAGAATTTTAATGCTAATTCTGTGCAAATTGAGACTGTGCTCTTGTGATTATAAAAAGGGTAAAGGTTATAAACAATGGTTTTTTATATTAGTCCTATTTTAAAAGTAAACAATAATTTTTATCTCAAAAGACCTTTCACCAAAGTTATACTTATGTATCCAGAATTATTAGGTTTTCTATATTATTCCTTAAAAGATAAATGAATGACATTTATGATCAATGTTTGATGACATATTACATTTTTGGCCGAATCAAAGATATATTGACTTCTTTCTAAAAAAAATATATATATATATATATTGACTTCAATATTTAATTAAGAGTAGGTTTTATATGAAAATAGTTCATGATAATCTTATCATAAAATTATTTTAAAGTATCGAATATTTGAAAATTATTCTAAAGAAATACTAATTTTTATTAAACCTTGTGTTCAATGGTAAAGGGTAAAATATCTGTGGGCGAAGGGAATACATGATATGCATAATTAATCTTTGAGTAGGTTTTATATGAAAATAGTTCATGATAAACTCATTATTAAACTGTTTTAAAGTATTGATTATTTGATCAGGAGTATCAAAAATCTCATCAGGAGTATCAAAAGTTGGAGTCGAGAAAATCTACAACAAATACAATATAATACTTACCAGATTAATGACACTCTTGATGAGATTTTAGATACTACTGATCAAATATTTGATACTTTAAAACTGTTTCATGATAAACTTATTATGAATTATGTTCATATAATACTTTGCCTTAATCTTTTAATTAAGTTACTTTGTTGATTTATTTATTTGTATTGTTAAATTTTGTATTTTGAGTTTGTTTTTGTTTTGTTATTTTTTATTATTCAAAATAATATATGGAAATTATTAATTCTTATTGAATTAAATATGAAATTGTTTATAGATAAATTTATTTTATGATTTTATATACGAATTATTTTATTTAGTTCACTTACTTCTAAATCCACCACATTATTTTATATTTCTTTTTACTAAATATACCCACCATAAGATTATAATTTTATTCAATATGTAATATTTGCACCACATCCCTAAAAAAATTCTCACCGTCAATCTCATTTAATTTCAATACAACC
Organism: Ballota nigra; assembly: GCA_947034835.1. NCBI lineage: Eukaryota > Viridiplantae > Streptophyta > Magnoliopsida > Lamiales > Lamiaceae > Ballota > Ballota nigra. Next base: position 89,088,634 of record OX344720.1, on the reverse strand, counting down.
ACAGAATATATCTACTCCTCCAACTTTTTAATCAATTGATACAAAACATGATTAATAATTTGTTGTGTAGGAGTGTCTATTAGGCCTAAAAACTGAAAATCGAGTGTGTAAGAAACCAACAAAATAAGATATTTTGTCGATATGCATTTTTTTAATATTGATTCGACAAAAAAGAATCTTTGTAACATATTACTCCTAATATTTTTTTTATTAGTTTCTGCGTGAATATTGATGAAAAATTATATTAGACCATGTATAGACAACTTATGTTTTCCAAAAAATATCATGGGTAGTAAGTCAAATTGATCATTTTGAAGATGATATCGAAGGAAAATTAGAACTACTGAATGTTGGTGAAATCATCGAGTGTTCGAATTAATTCAAAAATGGGACCAAAAAAGAACATAAGACCAAAATTATTATTGAAAAATTCTCACGGGACCAAATTTGCGATTTTTTCTTTAATAATATAATTGGTCCAGTGATTATTTTTCTTTAATGTTAGAATAATTTAAAAAAAGTTATTCATATATTTTATGAAATCATTAAATATAATATAATTTTTATAAGTTGTATATATTGTTTCTTAATTTTAGTTGGTTTAGTAAGGCATGAAAGTGGTGTTTTCAAGTTTTGTAGTAGGCTTTGTAAGGTATCATTTTATTACTTTATTGTGTTAATGAGGAATAAAACAAAAATATTTTAGATACCAAGTAAAGTATCTTTTGTACTATACTAACCAATCAATTATCTCAATATAACAGTGAGACATCACCATTTACAACACTAACTTCATGATAACGGGACACATAGTGAGACTTCATAAGAAATGACATAATCTCAAGACAAAAAGTAACTTCATTAGTACGTAAGGGTGATTCATGAAATATATATTTCAGAATAATTAAGGATTTTTGTAACTATGTTATAATTTCTAAATTGTTATGATTACAATTAGTTTTGGTTTATTTCTTTGGCATGATAGGATTCACTCTATTATAAAAACATATCATCTTGATAAATTTAAGGATGCATTTTTCGAATGTTAAGTACCAAATTTTACTTCTTTCGTAATTATTTTGATTATTTTATGTTCAATAAATTTGTGTTTTTTTTATATTTTATATTTAAAACTTAACAACCATATTATACCTGACACCAAAATTTAAAAATTACACCCACACTTTTATTAAATACATTTGCTATTTAAAAATTGGTTTATTCATCATTTTTGTAGGTGTTGTTTGTAAGAATTTTAGGTGTTGATGTACTCATTATAAGTATTTTAGGTGTTAATGTATTCATAATTTATTAATTAATGGGTGAAGTATATTTAGCGGTGGATGTATTTAATAAAAAAGTGTGTGCAAATATATTTGGCATATAAGTGATAATCACATATATGAAACATTTTACTAATCGTATTGACCTAATATTTGTCAAAATCAAAATCACTAATAATATAATCGATAATCATGTGGGAATAATTTTTCTCATATCTTATTAAATGAAATCATAATTTTTTCTAAATATTATTATATAATTAAAATTATTTAATATTTTCTCAATTAGAACTACACTTTATAAATAGTAATATTTTTTCTGTATAGAAAATTACATTTTATATATTTGATATTATGGTATATAAATTATATTTAAGAACTCAAAAGTCAATAGATGTACAATTAAAAAGAAATACATTTACTATTTTATTTAATTAATTGCTTAATATATTTGGACTACTCATCAAAATCTTTAAGATTTGCTTGAACATAAATTATTATTCATAATTCAAATGAAAAATGGGGTATTGATAGGCGAACAGTAAGAACATGAGATTAAAATAGAAAATAATAAAAATAATAAGATTAGGAAGTCATTAAGAGTAAAAAAAAAAAGGACGAGCAGCAGGGAATAAGGCCATAGGAGGCGAGCAGCTGGGTCAGGTGACCAGTCATATGGGACGAACAGCTGGGTCAGGTGACCAAGTCATAGGGGGCGAGCAGCTGGTCATCCGGACATTAAAGGGAGGTGGCCAGCTAGATCCAGAAGGATAAAGAAGAAGTAAAAGGAGGCGAGCAGGCAAGCAAGAGGGCACCTCGGAAGATCATCAGAAATCCCAATAATTAAGCATTACATTAGGATCACACAAGTATTTTAACACTTGTCATTGTGTAAAGATGTTATAGCTTAGTAGTTAACAAGTGTCTTAACACTTGTCACTATGAAAATAAGCATAATTAGGAAGGTGACACCTCCTACTTGCTTGTACCTCTATAAATACCCCTTCATGGGAGAATAAAAATAGGTTCATTAATTCAAAAATAAGCAAAACTCTTGCAAATCTTTTTCTCAATTCTTCCTTCAAGAAATATAATTTTAATCATTATTCAAATCCTTGTTTGATGATCTTATTAGAGTAAAACAACCACTAAATCATAAGTTTGGAGCAAGATCATCAACAATTGGCGCTAGAAGGAGGGTGCGAACCTCCGTCGGTCGAAGGTTTGAAGGAATTTCTGGTAAAACTCGCCGAAAACTGCAAATATCCGGCAATAAGTCACCGGAAACTGGAATTAGGAAGAAGATTTTAGTGTTTTGGGTGGTGTCACACAAGACCTACAAGCTTGAATGCATGCATGTGTGGATGAAGGTTTGTAAACAACCAAATCCTTACATGCAAGACTAGTTTTTTCTAGGTCAAAACATCCACATACACAAAATCTTCATCAAAGAAACATTAAAATCCAGAAAATGGTACGATCACAAGAACCGCAAGAATCGAGTAACCACCCGGCAAGCAAGTCACAGACTAGGGTGTCGTCGACGGGTGACCATGCAAGAACAGTGCGGGCTACGTCCCGGCGAAATGTCCAGGTCACTATTGACGCTCTTCCCCCGGAAGTGGAAGCTTTGGCTCAAAACCCGGAGGAATTAGCCAAAACGATCGCCGTTTTACAATCCTTACAACGGCGATAGGAAGCCGCAGGACCGTCAAGAGCCCGAGAGGCGAGCAACCGGGCAGCAGGGCACAAATCCTCTAAAAACCCGGAGGTGAGCAACCGGGCGACAGAACGAAGAGCCAAACAATAAGAGGATGTAAGGGTGGAAGAGGTTGATAGTGCACAAGTAAGGAGAACCAAAGGTAAGACACCAATGAGTGAGCGGCTAGGGAGTCGAGGTGAATATACACTAGGAGAAGATAAGGAGTCGAGCAGCAGGGATACAAGAAGTCAAAATCATGAACTCAGGAGAGAGGACTCACAAAGGAGTGAGGAGCGAGCATACCCTACTGCTTCCCCCTCGGTACATGACAGACTCAGAAGGTCAGCCTTCGGCTGGTTAGGTCCCAATGGGGCGAGTAATGTGGCACGGCGGGTCACACAGGAGAAACGTCCCATTAGCAAGGGACTACACCGTGGAGAAGGCCTCGAGCCAAACCACGATGAATAGCCTTCTAATGAAGGAGCGCCTCCGAATGAGTGGCTTGACCTCAAAAGAACGATCGAGGAGATGAAGAAGCAGTTAGATGCCCAGAATGGTGGGGGAACCATGGTACTTCCATCATCACCATTGTCCCCGGCGATATTGAACTCACCGGTACAGAAGAAAGTACAGTTCCCAGCTGTTAGCCTATACGAAGGGACGTCAGACCCGAAAGTGCATTTGTCCAAATACACCGACTACATGATATCTATGAAAGTATCTGACGCAACACAGTGCCGAACCTTCCCGTTAACTTTGGGCGACAGCCCTCACAGGTGGTTCTCCGCACTTGCCCCCGGCTCTATAAGCTCATTCACGCAACTCAACAAGGAATTTCTATCACATTTCTCCACAGTCAGATCCTACCTTACACAGAGACATAGGCTGGCAGATCTGAAATAAGGAGACGAGGAGTCTGATAGAGCTTTCCTTGAAAGGTTTGATAAAGTCCTGCTAGTAGGGGAGATGGTGAGTGAAGACACCAAGATTGTGGCAGTTATGGCAGGACTCAAGAAGGGAACAAACTTGTGGAAGGAAATGCACCTGGCTTTCCTAAAGACTTACTCTGAATTCAGACACAAGGCAGACGTATACTTTTCGATGCAAGAAACCCTACAGAAGGAGTTAGGTGACAAGGTTGACACCAAAAAGTCGGGAAAGAAGCCGGGAGGGGAATACAAGGCCCCTAAGAACATGAAAGCATTCAGTGAAGGTTCCAAGTTGAAGGAGAAGTTGAACCATGTCTTATCCACATCAATAGAGGATGTGTACAACAACGTGAAGGATAGAGATATGCTGTCAGAACCCCAAAAAATAGGACAAGAGCGAGGAAAGATGAACCCCAACAAGTACTGCGCATATCATCAAACCATAGGACACTTCACAAGTGAATGCCGAGACCTCTTGAAGCAATTATGGAGGTTCTACGACCAGAATTCGTGAAACGACAACCAGGAAAGAAACCAAGAGTGGCAATATCCTCCGACTCGGAAGATGAGGATAGTGACGAACAACCAAGCAGGAGGGATCAAAAAAGAAAAAAGACAATGACAACGCTAGCTGAACCTGTTCGAGAAATCCTAATGCTTGAGCAATCCAGACAGGTAGGGGGTTGTTCTGATGGAAGGCCACCGGTATCTAAAAGAAAAAGAAAGGCGGACTTAAGAGCAGTGGCTCAAGTCAGAGAGGTAGGGGTAAACCAAGCAACTAAGAAGACGAGAGATCTGGTATTTTCTGAGAAGGACCTAGACGGGATACTTACTCCACACAATGATTCACTAATCATCTGTGCTAACATCATGGGGGTCTGAGTCCACCGTCTGCTCGTGGACACTGGATCTTACACGAATATCATATTCAAAAGCACATTAGATCAGTTAGGTGATTGTGATGAATATGTAAAGGAGTGCAACCATAAGATAGTAGGGTTCGGGGATGCTGTAACCGTCCCTTTAGGTTTAGTTATGTTACCAGTCGAACTTGTATCGACCGAGGATCCCAAAAGGAGACTGACTAGAATGATAGAATTCTTAGTTGTAAATCAACAGTCTGCCTACAACGTGTTTCTCGGTTGACCTTTTATAAATGAATTCAAAGTGGTTGTTTCAACGTACTACTATTGTCTTAAATTTCCAACTTCAAAAGGTTCAGGTACAGTTAAAGGCGATCAAAAGAAAGCTCGAGAGTGCCTCCTGCAACTCCAACCCAACCACAACAGAATATCTGTCATGGACGAACAGCCGAGCAGTAGGGCTGAAGATGAACATTCCGTGTTGGATGAAATCTTGGAGTCCGTTGACACGGAAATGATGGAGGTGGACGACCAGCAGGGTGAGGACGAGCAGGAGGGTCTGGACGAGCAGCAGGGAAAAGAAGTTATACCTGAACCAGAGGGAGTAGACGATATCGAGCCAAGATTGGAGGCGGAACCCATGATCGAAGATGAGCTCAGCTTAGAAGGTCCAATAATTGATCCTCGTTGGAAGAACCAAAAAAGGAAAGCAACCCCAGTTGAGGAGTTGGAAACAGTAAAAGTCGACCCGAATAGAGAAGAATTAGAATTGTTCATTGGATCTGAGCTCCCAGAGCAATACAGGTCCAGAATGAGCAAGTTCCTTAAGTCCAATCTCGACGTATTCGCATGGTCGCATGCAGATATGGTAGGCATTAGCCCTGAGCATGCTTGCCATAAGCTAAATATTGATCCAACTAGGAAACTGGTGAAGCAGAAAAGAAGAAAATTCGGACCTGACAAATATGAGGCATTAGATGTCGAAGTAAAGAAGTTACTTGATAACGATCTGATCAAAGAAGCCTTATGTCCTCGATGTGTGGCAAATCCAGTGTTGGTGAAAAAGTCAAATGGCACGTGGAGGTTGTGCATTGATTTCACGGACTTGAATACTGCATGTCCCAAAGACAACTTGCCGCTACCACATATTGATCAACTAGTGGATAACACAGCAGGACACGAACTTCTTACCTTTATGGACGCATTCGCTGGATATCACCAGATACCGATGCACCCAGACGACCAAGAAAATACGGCGTTCTACACCAACAAGAACCTGCTATGTTGGAAAATAATGTCGTTCGGATTAATCAACGCAGGAGCCACGTACCAAAGACTTGTCAATAAAATGTTCAATGAGCACATCGGCAGAACAATGGAGGTGTATGTGGACGATATAGTCGTGAAAAGCCTAAGGAAGGAGGATCACTTGGAACATTTGACACAAGCATTTGAGATTCTTCGAGCTTATAACATGAAACTGAACCCGAAGAAAAGTAGCTTCGGGGTGCATTCGGGAAAATTCTTGGGACATCTGGTAAGTCAGCGAGGAATTGAGGCAAATCCATCAAAAGTTAAAGCAATAATAGATATGCAACCACCGAGATCGGTTAGGGAAGTTCAACGACTAACCGGATGTTTGGCAGCCCTGAACAGATTCATTTCCAGATTCGGAGATAAGTGTCGGCCTTTCTTTGATGCCATCAAGAAAGGACAGTTCCAATGGACGAGTAATTATCAGCAAGCGTTTGAACAGCTGAAGGAGTATCTGAGTGACACTAAGATTCTATCTAAACCAGTCTCTGGAGAAAAACTGTACCTATACCTAGCTGCGTCAGAGGTGGAAATTAGCTCGGTCCTAGTTCGGGCAGAAGGAAAATTTCACCTGCCAATCTATTACGTGAGTCAGGCCTTACATGAAGCAGAGATTAAATATTCGCCCATGGAAAAGTTGGCCTACGCACTGGTGATGAGTGTAAGAAAGCTAAGGCCATACTTCTTTGATCACCAAGTGGAGGCCTTAACAACTTTCCCATTAAGGCAAATCTTGCAAAGGTTTGACACTGCTAGTCGCCTCCTCAAGTGGTCCCTCCAAATAAGCCAATTTGGAATATCTTATGCACCTCGAACAGCGATCAAGGGACAAGTGTTAGCCAACTTTATTGTCGAATTAACCTTCCCTCAAAATCCGACGAGAGGTCATAACCATCTGTGGCATATGTACGTAGATGGATCATCAAATAACACAACACTAGGAGCTGGGATAGTGCTAATCAGTCCAGACAGACAAGTGTTCACCTCGGCAGTCAGGTTCGAGTTTATGGCAACAAACAACGAAGCTGAATACGAGGCATTGATAGCTGGTTTATGTCTGACATTGGCCGTGGGGGTCCGAAGAGTCCAAATCTACGGAGATTCCCAGCTGATAATCAACCAAGTCCGTGGGGAGTATGAAGCCAAGGATGAAAACATGGCCCTGTACCAAAAGATTGTGGCTCACTTGGCTTCACTGTTTGAACAAATTTATATCGAACAAGTGCCAAGGGACAACAATGCACAGGCAGACGCACTTGCTCGATTGGCTACTAGTATGGGACCAACAGAACTTACGGAAGTCACAATAACAAAAATTTCTTACCCTTCCACCAGTGACTACAAGATCAACCAGGTTGAAGAAGAGTTAACAGAAGAAGATTGGAGAACGCCAATATACAAATATCTCAAAGACAACGAGATACCCGAAGACCCACAAGAAGCAGCCAAGATAGCCAAGCGAGTAGCAAGATTCACGATCATGGAGGGTCAACTCTACAAAAGAGGATTTTCACTGCCCCTACTAAAGTGTTTGGCAAGGGGGCAAGGCCAGGAGGTACTAAAAGAAATTCACGAAGGGGTATGCGGAAATCACGCAGGAGGGCGAGCACTGGCATACAAAACAGTAAGGCATGGATACTACTGGCCAACACTGCTTCAGGATGCAATCAAAGTAGCAAGAACATGTCATAGGTGCCAGCTGTTCACCCCCAACATCCACAAGCCACCAACATAACTGATCTCGATAAATAGTCCATGGCCATTCGCAAAGTGGGGGATAGACATTATAGGACCTTTCCTAACGGGAAATGGGAATGTGAGGTTTGCGGTAGTGGCCGTGGACTATTACACAAAATGGGCTGAAGCTGAAGCACTAGTAAAGATAACTCTGGAGAAAATGATTAGTTTTATTTGGAAGAGCATAGTATGTCGATTTGGAGTTCCACAAGCAATATTAACCGACAATGGAAGACAGTTCGAAGGAAAAAAGATAAGAGATTTCTGCAAAAAATGGGGAATCAAGAAACATTTTTCGACACCATACCACCCTCAGTCTAATGGCCAAGTCGAGGCAGTTAATAAAATAATCAAACATATCTAAAAAATTCGACTGGTAGACAAAAAAAGCAAATGGTCAGAAGAACTACTAGAAGTACTTTGGGCATATAGGATATCACATAGAACAAGCACATGAGAGACACCGTTTTCTATGGCATTCGGTACAGAAGCAGTTATTCCTATAGCACTCAAAGTACCAACTGAAAGGATAGTCGAGTTCAATGAACAAGAAAACAACAAAGCATTAGCTGCAGAGATGGATCTGATCGATGAGAAAAGAATATCAGCAGAAATAAAAAACGAGATATACAAAAGAAGGATGGCAAAATACTATAACTCGCAAGTGAAAGTCAGAGAATTTGAAGTCGGGGATCTCGTGCTCCGAAAGGTTTTAGCAACACCGCCAGGAGTATTTGGACCGACTTGGGAGGGCCCATTCAAGATAACCCACAAGTGGTACAACGGCACATATGACCTTGAAGACATGGAAGGCAATTCGGCCCAATACACCTGGAACGCAGCTTTATTGAAAAAATACTACCAACAGATAGGGAACTAATGTAAAATAGTTTTTCTATATAGATTATGACGAGTAAGTATGAAATAGTTAAGATAAAATATTTTTTCTATCTTTATTGTAAAATTTTCAAATTTTTTAGCAAAATTTGTAAGAATGATAAGTCGTATTATGAGTTTAAATAGATAAGGCATCAAAGCCCAGTTGTTCGCCTAGCAGAGAAGCTGCTCGCTGGAGGACAAGCAAGTGTTGTAAGCACAAGTCCAAAAGGAGGCGAGCAGCAGGGTTCTTGAAACCCAGAAGCCCAACTGATCGCCCCATGACATAAAGTTGCTCGCCCAAGAGACTAAATGCATGGACACAAATATAGTGGAGGCGAGCAACAGGGCACTGAAGACATAAATAAAGGTCAAGTCATTAAAAGGACCTAAATGACCCATGTATGACAAATAAACAAAGATTTTATTGCAAGAAAAGTATTGAACTTTCATTTATGAAAGAAAATACTTAAGCAAAAATAAACAAAAGGCGAATAAAAGGCGAACAAGTAAAATAAGAAGTACGATTCTATTCATTCAAAATACAAAGATACAAAGAAGGAAAAACATGCAGAAATCGTCCTACTACATCAAACTAGAAAAGCAGAAAAACAAAAAGAGTCTTTTAAGCCTCACGAGCCGGAGGAGCTGGTGGTGCTGGGAAATCTTCAGTAGGGGGAGGAGGAGGAGCATCTTGATTGGTCACCACTGGGACCTGCTGCTCGCCTACAGTGGCAGAGGTACCCGTCTCGCCAAGAAGATTGGGAAAGATAGGGCTTAAGGAATAAAAAACGGTGGCATCTCGATTCACCTCTTCAGTCCTCTCCTTCGGAGCCACGACCCGGACATCATCTTTGAAAATGCCCAAGTCCAGCCCCATCTCCCCTAAATCGGCAACAGGAATGTCAAAGCCGGCGGCTGGAGGGTTCTCAACGACGTAGTCTGTAAAGTCCTTAACGGTACTGGTCATCACATCAAGACCATTGTCTAAGGCATATTTCACATACCTCACGCAATCCATATAAGCACAGATGTAACCAAGATTAGTGTTATCGGTTATAGCCTGCACGTACGTGGTGTAGGATATGGCCCGTTTCTTCTCTTGTTCTAGCCGGTCGACATGGACTTTCAGGGACTCGACCCGTTCCACCAAGCCAACTAGCTCAGTTTCCAAAACCTGGAGACGGTCAGTGGCAACGTCCAAATCCAACTTAAGCTTTTCCGAAGCATTAGACGCTACCCTCTCTCGGTCCTCGGAAGCCTTCACTTCCCGCTCCCAAGTGTGCTTGGCCCTCTCAAAGTCAGCTTTCAGTTTGGCCAGCTCTTCTTCCTTCCTCTTCAGCTGAGCATCCCTATCTGCCTCGAGCTGCTCTATCTTGCGTCCCAGACTCCGGTTGGTCCGCTCAAGCTCAATGGCTTGGTCAACGACTCTCTGGGCAGATATGGCTTTGGTGACTGGCGTTGTAGCTGAGGAGACGGGCATTGTCACTCAAACTTTGATTCTGTAGAATCTCTTCGCCCGTTTTTATCCAAGAGCGAGGGACAAACTCTGTAGCCCGTCGGACGTGTGAGTCCCTGATTTCATTATAAGCAGGGGCAGATTTGACACAGCTCACTTGGTGAAGCACCTTAGCCCGCCCGGGGTAGTCTTCCTTCTTGTACCTACACAAAAATAAATAATTAGCTAACAGAGAAGAGAAGACGAATAGCTGGGCAAAGAGAGATACTTACTCCTTTAGCTTAACAAGGTCGTATCCAAGGTAGGAGCTGTCAGGTGAGGAGCTCCTCCCTGCGTGCCAACCATAACACCAACAACCTGCTGCTCGGTTACCTCCTCCACCGGCGAGGATCGAGCAGCAGATTTGCTCACCTGCAAGGATCCCTGTCCTTTAGCTCGTTTAGAGCGGTCATCATCTTTCCTGGGGGCAGTTTCCTTCGTCAGCCTCTTCTTTCCCCGGGTATCTCTAGGGGGTGAAGAGCGAGGAGGAGGGCGGGGAACTAGAGCAGGTGCTTGGGGAGCCTCCTCCTCATCATGTGCTCCCGCCCTTAGCCTAATCAAGGAGGTGCAGGGGTCGAATTTCTTCTTCCTCGAGGGTTGGTTAGCCGCCATCTGCTTCACTCGGCGGGCAAGAAGGTGGTAGCTTCTGGGTATTTGTGGAACGGCTACAGTTACCCTTTGAGCTGAAAACAGAAAACATACGGGTAAGTAGACGAAGAGGCGGCGACCAGCAGGACAGGAGAGGTGACCAACAGGTAAAAGAAAAATTCTATAAGGAAGAACTACCTTCGGGGATCTCCGCCTGCGCCTCTAAGTGATGAGCACTGGTGGTGAGTTGAGCGAGCTTTTGGCAGTGCGCCTGTGAAAGGTGGCCAATACTCCGATCCTTGACGCTTCGCAGAGAAATTAGAGCAAGGACGTATAAGAACTCTTCGCTCAGCTCGGGATGCCCCCACTTTAAGATGCGCGGACCTGCAAAACAAGGAAGAAAAGAAATTAAAATTAGTTCACCTAAGATATGATGAACTAAGGAACAAAACCTACGCCGAATTTCGCCAAAATACGTAGGAGAATTTATACGCCCTGGTCCTCCTGAGAAATCAGAGGATGCCTGCCAATCACCACCGATGAAGAAGAATTACTTGTGCCAACTTTTGACTTTGTTGGGCACTCCTTCAATCAGCTTCACGCCACTATGGGCTTTGATGTAATACCACCCGAGCCCCACTTCGTTGACAGCCGAGGAGATAGTCATTGCATAGTGCATCTCCACCATGCTGATCTTATTTCTATAGCCTTCCAATCCAAAGAGTGTGATGAAGGCTAACAGATTACTCCACCCGTTTGGAGTAATCTGGGTGATCGCCAAGTTTGTATCTTCTAAAAACCGCCCAATCACCGGATGCAAAGGAAGAGGGAATCCTGTGTTGAGGACGTCTAGGTTAATGGCAGTACATCCAGGGGGCGGATTGTCAGCGGTCTCCCCTTTTTGTGGAACGTACAGATGGATATCATATGAGATGTGGTAAGTGGAGGGGATCCGAGCCAAGTCATCTTCCGTGACTACACTTGCTACCTTGCTTGCCGTATACAGAGATTCCCGGGCTTCCATGATAGGCCTTGGCGGAGTAAGAAATGTGTTGTGATACTTGTTGGCATAGTCAATCCACTCTTGCCTCCGAACTACGGCCTTAGGGATGAGAGATTCGGGAGTTGGCCTTGAAACAGGGAAGTTTATCTCTCGAAGAAATTCCCATGTAACACCCACCTGCTCGCTCCCTGATTCGGCTACTTGCTCGCTCCTGTGACTTGAAGCGATTTACTAGCTTCTACTAGTAGCCTCCCCGCAAGAGTACGGGTTCACTGTAGTATGGGCAAGTATAGCAGCCAAGTATTATCGAACCCAAGGGAAAGTGTGTATGCAAATAGATCCCTGAAGATCTACGCGTCGTAGTTAATATGAGTGAATGTTTTTGGATTTTTTGAAAGAATTAATTAAAAACAACTAAAGTAAACTAATTAAACTAAAGAGCGAAAGAAACAAATTAACTAAGGTTTGTTTTCTAATGAGAGATGGTGATGCTCAGGATAGGAATTCCTACGTATACTAACGGAGCAGATACATAAACAAAATAACTGTGACGCACAAGAATTAACCTAAGTAAAAGAATGCAAAATGAAAGCTCAAGATTCTAAACCCTAATACTTTATCCTAACAATCGACTTCACTAATCTACTAACAAGTTAATAGATTGTGCTTAATTAATGAGACCCTAATTTAACTAAGGTGATGCGGTCGTCCTCCTTCGCTAAACTGGTAAATGAATTAACCCTTCCTAAACCCTCTCGTTAAGTCTACTCGTTGTTATTGAGTGATACGGTCGTCCTCTCTCTAACACCTTTCGAACGAAATTCAAGAGCAAAGTCTAGATTAATTTTAAGAATTCCTTAACCAAGAGAATTAAAACCTAACGTCACAAGTTACTCTAATTACATACCCACAACCTACTTCTACGAGTTCATCCTACCCTACGCATACAAGGGTTTTAGCTAGACATAGATTTAACAAACATAAAAGCAATAGAAGAAACAACGAACATCAACATAATGAATTGAACGAAGAAAATCAGAAACATGAACTAGGGTTTTAAAAGAAATAAATACTAAGAACTGAAATTTAATTAACTAAAACGAAGTTTCAAAGCGTTCAAAGAGATCAAACTAACTAAAAGAAACTAATAAACTAAAAGAAACTTAGAATTCGTATGCAAAACCTCAACAAAACGTAAATAAAGCTTGCTCCTCTCCTTCCTCTCCAAAAACTAAGTCTAAAGTGATTTCTAAAGTTCGGGGATCCTTCAAAACGTGTTTGGAAGAGGTATATATAGGCAACGGGTCGAAACGGGATCTCATGGGCCAAAATTCCGTCGAGCTCGAGTAGAGGTCGAGTAAAAGTACTCGAGCAATGCAAGCTCGAGTGTCAAATTTGTACAGAACGTGAAAAGTACTCGAGCCCCTTAGCTCGAGTAGCTCTACTCGACCGGTCCTTGCTCGAGTAGTCTACTCGAGTGCCTGCGGACTTGCTACTCGACCGGCTTCTGCTCGAGTGCACTACTCGAGTGCCTGAGTATTGGCTACTCGACCGAAGCTGGCTCGAGTGCACTACTCGAGTGCCTGAGTAGTGTTTACTCGAGCTCCTTCATCTTGAGAACTTCAATGACACTTTTGCTCGCTCGAACTAATACTTCTCGTATTTCTTCCATATCTTCTCATCCGGGTATCCGTTTGAGTCGATTCGAAGTCCTACGAACTCCTCTTTTTGCCCTCTATCCATCTACAAGCATCAAAGACACACATTTGTTAGTTTTTGAAAATAATACTCAGATGACTCTAAATACTTATATGAATTCATCAAAACAAGGGCATTTCGAGCGACGAATCATGACAATTTCACGCCTAATCATCCTGACCTGTTGCCCGCTGCTCGCCCCCTTATCTCCAGGGAGACTCATCTCTTCTATTTCAGCAGCGGAGTCTTCGCCCAAATCCGAGGAGGTCCCTTCACGAGGCGAGGAGCGAGCAGCAGGGCCTTGGACATCCTGCTCGCCCGAGCTTTCCACGGCATAAAAGTCATCGACGGAGCGAACAACAAAGCTCACCTCGGAACCTGTGTCCTTGTCGACGAGTAAAGTCCTAGGGTTTTGCCCAGCTGCTCGTCGGAGCGAGCGGCGTGGAGCAGGGTTTGATGGTTCATTTTCCATGGGTCTTTTTCCCGGGTTTCGTCCAACGAATTCAACGGATTGGGTATTACTCAAAGAGGGAGATGCCATTTTAGAAATTTTTTGAATCAAACGAATGGAAGAATCACAAGGGCAGCATAAATGACGACGTGCGTTAAACCAAAAGAAAAACAAAAAATGACGAAGGCGCGGCGGCGATACGGAGGCGACGCGGCGGCGAGGGTGAAATAGCAAAAAATTGAAAGAAACAAATACAAAATCGAAGACACAATGTAATACCAAGACAAAGAAACTGAGAAATTCACCTTTTAAATCAAAGAGATCAACGAAGAAGGAGAGAAAATCGAAGGAAAAAGCTCAAGAATTTATGGCTATGGAGTTTTCTAAGAGGATTCGTAAAAAAAATTAAGAATGAAGAAGAGTGTTATTTATAAGGGTGAATTCGGGGGTAGAAGTGAAAGAACCCAGAAAAACGAGGCCCCTAGATGCAATTTAGGGGGCGCACACGTGGGCGGCCACGTCGCTTCGTGTTCCGTGCCTCGGGAAACAAAACGACGCTAGGCCAAGGGTCGTTCCCTACTGCTTGCCTCCCAAAGTTCCCGCCTAACAAATTCAAAAACCCGTTGCTCGCCCTTCACAAGAATGAGAAAGATCAAAATCCCTATTGCTCGCCTCCTGACATAAAACACAGCCTATCCTATAGTTTGACAAAAAATGATAGAATTTATCCTTATATGCCAAACTAGGGGGCAATTGTTGATAGGCGAACAGTAGGGACATGAGATTAAAATAGAAAATAATAAAAATAATAAGATTAAGAAGTCATTAAGAGTAAAAAAATATAAAAAGAACGAGCAGCAGGGAATAAGGCCATAGGAGGCGAGCAGCTGGGTCAGGTGACCAGTCATATGGGACGAACAGCTGGGTCAGGTGACCAAGTCATAGGGGGCGAGCAGCTGGTCATCCGGACATTAAAGGGAGGTGACCAGCTAGATCCAGAAGGATAAAGAAGAAGTAAAAGGAGGCGAGTAGGCGAGCAAGAGGGCACCTCGGAAGATCATCAGAAATCCCAATAATTAGGCATTACATTAGGATCACACAAGTGTTTTAACACTTGTCATTGTGTAAAGATGCTATAGCTTAGTAGTTAACAAGTGTCTTAACACTTGTCACTATGAAAATAAGGATAATTAGGAAGTTGACACCTCCTACTTGCTTGTACCTCTATAAATACCCCTTCATGGGAGAATAAAAATAGGTTCATTAATTAAAAAATAAGCAAAACTCTTGCAAATCTTTTTCTCAATTCTTCCTTCAAGAAATATAATTTTAATCTTTATTCAAATCCTTGTTTGATGATCTTATTAGAGTAAAACAACCACTAAATCATAAGTTTGGAGCAAGATCATCAACATGGGGAAATTATTTTTTTAGGACTGTAACTTAGGGGGGTAGCATTTTCCGGACCGTATCTTTACGGGCTGGCAATTTCAGGCCCGTAACTTTTAAAAGTGGCAATTTAAGGACAAATTGGCCTGAAATTGTGTGATATGGGCCAATTTGTCCTTAAATTGCCACTTTTTAAAGTTACGGTCCTGAAATTGCCAGCCTGTAAAGATACGGTCCTGAAAATTCTACTCCCCTAAGTTACAGTCCTAAAAAAATAATTTCCCAAATTAATGATGACATGACTTAATGGATCATGGATGCAATAATCATCAATTAAATCTTGATCTATCTAAACAAAAAAGTCATGCACTTCTTGGAACATTTGTATTAGGAAATTAAAATCATCTGACATAAATACTGAACCAAGTCTTTAAATCAACACAAGAAGTGATCTAATTAAAAACCACAATGTTCAATTGATAGGAAAACCAGAAAGTCACTAAATAACTTGATGTTTCCATATCACAAAATAACTTAGTTTAGGACCGAACACAATTCACGGGAAAATCTTTCTGTGTGTCGATCATCTGAATACAACCTCGGTTGAAATACCAATCGCCTACGGCTTGTGCAATAGTCTGCATACACAAAACAAAATATTTATTATCATCACTAATTCAAATGAGCAGATATTGAAGAAGGGCCAAATTTAACATCTTAAAAATTAGAAAAACTTAAAACCAAAGGAATTATTTATTCATACTGTGGGAACTAGTGATCGTTCTACCCGTGCTTCGCACGGACATGATTTATTACAATTTTTCAACTATAATAATAACTCAATTATAATTATAAAACTAAATAATTACAATTTTTAAATAAAAAAATATATATATAACTAAACTTTATCTTATCAAGATCAATGATACTTCTAATAAATTTTTTGATACGATCTCGATTAAACATTCATATTATATCTTATCATACATTACCTAAAATCTGTGTTTGAGCTTGAGCCTTATTTGTGTGGATAACAAAACATATTTCCTAAAATTCAATGTAATGTGAATATTGGTAAAATAAAAAATTTATTGTGAATTTTTTAATGAAAAACATAAATTTTATACATTTTTAATATATGGGTAAAATAATTATTTTTACACACAAAGTATAACTATATTATACGTATGGTGAATAATATATTCACTAATCAATTTAGACTATTTACACTAAAAATTTATTAAACCAAAATGTGTATTAGATTAAATTGAAAAAATTACAATAAAAAACTAAATTCAGTGCAAAATTTTAAATGTAATATAACTACATTTAAGAGTGTAATTTTTTTTAGGCAGAAACATTTAACAGTGTAATTTTTTTTTATCGGTAATTTAACAGTGTAATTAACTTATACTTTTCAGTGTAAACAACATCAATTGTTGAGTGAGTGCATTATGCATCTTGTGCATAATGAGTGTGACCGTTTATCTGCCAATATACATTACCAGGAAAGTACCAAATATTTGGCACAATACATCCATAATATACTGTAATAAATAATTATATTCATCTTCCCAAGAAATATGCATGGTAAGGCTAATATTAGAAGTGAGTTAATAATAACTTTGTTCCACATTAAAAAACTTGAACACAAAGAAAGAAACAATAAACATTTCTACCATTCTTTTTTTATTTTACACCCCGAGAAACATTCATCTTCAATTCTAATGGTTAGTACATTTTTCATTTTGTTACAAATTTTAATTTTAGTTTTTCTATGTTATAGATTATATGCGGCCGCCTATTATTAATTGAAATCACAATACCAAAATTTGCAAATTCCATTTTATGAACTAATTAGGCATCGGGCAATTGAAATTACACTAACAGTTCATTTACATGTTGGATTAAAATCGTCAAGAAGATCTCTCCCAAAAAAGAAAGTGGCAAATCCATTTCTACCAACAACAATTGAAGTTTTGATTTGTCACTTCTGGAACATCATAATTCAAGATTAAGGTATTCATTTCATCTTGTCTATTATAATTAACCTTGTTTGTTCCATCTAAAAAAACCCCAATTTAATGAATCACTACTGACCTTTGATTAATTTTAAAAAATTTCGACCAAAAGCTTAAGCACAATTAAAAATTTTAGATCCCAAAGAAGAGTCGAAGATGCGATAAACATAAAGAAAACTAATCAAAATGGACAACGGAAGAGTTGAATATGTGAGCAACAGAGCAAAGATGGTAAGTGTGACAATCTCCCCTTATACAATTAATATGTTGATTATGATATTGGATTTTATTTAAGGAATATATAACTTTGACATTTTTTTTTTTAAAAAAGGCACACCACTGACTCTAAAAATCTTGTGCATGTCTACTTAATAGTATAAAAACTTATAATTTTATTCAACTTTTGAATCAAATATCCATATATTTTTTAAACAAAATTCAAGTGTAAATCCTACACATGCTTGCGGAAAAACAATATCTTGAAACATAGCACTAAGTAATAATAATAATATTTGAAAAAATATCTGGATGCTTAAACAGATCCATAAAAAAATAGTGAAAGAAAGATAAGAAATCAATATTTTTTTGTAATTGAGTAGTTTTGCTATTTCTATTTTGAATTCACCATCTTCAATTGTTGTTGCTAATTGATTGGATTTAAAAAAAAAAACTATAAAATTCTTTTTTTTTTTTTGCAATTAACCCTTATTTTTATAATATTAAAAAAACGTGGAATACGCCAAACTGGATTGTACAAAATAATTTCATAATCTTTGATACGTTAATACATCAATACCAAAAATATTACACAATAATGTGTCAAATTAATATCAATTTATATATTGGTTCTATAAAAAAATAATGGAATTAATTCACCTTTTAAAATGAAATGTAGAAGGGAAAAAATTAATTCAATTCCACAATCAAAGGATATACTGTACACCAATCAGTATGAATGAATCCACATCAAAAAATAAAATTCCAAAATTGAGGTGCAACAGAATAATCTGCAAAATACCAACTCTTGAGTAATAATGGAAAGCACAACAAATACAAACATAATAATTTGACTAAGAAAAATCTCCTAATTAGCCAAACCATATATATCCTCCCTAACTATTATCCATTAACATTTCACGTACAAGATTAAAAATTAACATAATTTTCGGCCAATAGTAACAAAATTATAAACTTATCACATAATCCTTAACTAAAAATATAAACAACCAACTTTCACTATATATCGGGAAAAAATTACATTTAAATTAATTATAAGAAAATAACGACACAATTGTGCAAAAAGAAAAAAAAAACATTAGTATATATACCATATATACGACAATATATATATATATTTTTGGATTTGCTAAATTATTTTGAGATCAAGTCAAGTATATATTTACCCAAAAGTCGCATAATGCATAATTAATGGTATGTATAAATAGACCAAGTCAACAATATTCCTTATAAATAGGCCTTAATCACACTATAGTTCTATATATCCAATATCTTAATATATTATAAAGACAAAGTTTTGAAATCCTATGTGGCAAGCTCTCAAGCCTCTATTTTAAAAATACTCTCCTCTCATTCACCCAATTTATTGACTTTTAAAGTTATTTTCAGTCATTGAATCGTAATATCTAATCTAATCTTGACCATTGATTTTTTCACATTTCCTCTATATATACCATGTATCTCACACAACCAAAAATCAATTACAATAATTTCTCCACATCCTATTCCAATTCTTCTTCTTCTTCTCCTTCTTCTTCCTCATCCTCCTCCTTCTTCTTCTTCTTTTCAATTTTGCTATGAAGTTTTATATTATATTTCTTTTCATCTAAATCTTCATGTTTTTCTTTTCTTGCAGGATGTTCATCCCAATATATTCAATCTTAATGTTGGTCCCACTAGATAGATTAATTGCGGAAGCCTTTTTAACCGATATGTCTTTAGAAGAAATCCTTTTCTAAGAGCACAAATTATAAACAGGCAAGTATTAAGGAAAGCAATAAATAAGACCGTATATATAGTGGTTCGGATCTGAATATCCTACGTCCACTCTCCCTTGATCAAAGGGGTCTCACTATCAACCAACCAACTCACTATCTTACTGGAATTTCCGAAGTACCAGCACCTTCTTACAATCTCTTTAGATCTAACTCCGATCTAAAGACTGACTTACTCCAACCTTATCTAACAAGATGAACAGGTTGAGTATATAAACTCCTTACGAGTTGGATGAGTAATTAAGAACAAAGTGAGTGCAAATGCGTAGTGATCAAAAGCTTAGAAAGCTATGTGCGCGTGTAGAGTCTCTCTAGAGCTTTTTCTTGAACTGCACTCTTGTATATATAGAGGGGATTAGGGCTAGCCGTTGGAAGGGCTAATCCAATCAGATCCTCTATATAAGGAAGCTTCAATCAATCAATTCCCTAATTGATTGATTGGGTTGGTGGGATCCTTGGATTGATTATCTTCAAATACTTTCCAATCCTGATCTTGTTGTCTTGATTTGAATCACCAACGGTCAATAGCTTCCTCTGCCTAACTCTGATTCTCTCCAGAGAAGGCAGGACCAGACACCAGGCAACCTCGGTGTCTTCTGGTCCTTATCTGGTGAACAACCAGAATACTCAGTAGAATAAGGGGATCAAACTGAGCATCTTTTGTTCCACCAGACTCGTCTGGTCCGGACTCGTCTGGTCTGGGGAAGGTCCTCTGCCTCTGGTCTGATCTCATCTGGTGAAGTCTTCTGGTGGAGTCCTCTGGTGAAGTCCTCTGGTGGGGTCTTCTGGTGACTCTTCTGGTGAAGTCTTCTGGTCTGGCAGTTCCCCCTAGACTAAGTCCTAATCTAGATCATCATCTGGCTAACAGGTCCAGATGGTCCTATTACATCTTCTGGTTTGTTTTAACTCATCAAAACTAACAATTTTTATCCTAACAATTTCCCCCTTTTTGATGGAGTTAAAACACTACCAGAACTGATCAAAAGTAAAATTAAGCAAGAAAACAATAAAGGGATGAGACCTTAGAATAGATCTCATCAGGCAAATAATAAGACAACAAGGAGTTGTCTTTAGAACAAAGAAGATATGTATTTTTCCATTAATAATCAGAGGACAAATAATTACAGATTACATTGAAGTTCATAGTCCTACTCTAGGCATATCTTCTGTTCTCTTTAGGGACAAGAAACCAGTCAAGGAACCTATCCTGGACGGCCTTCAACTCTGCAGAAGATGTTGGGGTGAAATTCACCAACACCTTGGTCTTGTAAAGCTTCTTCAGTTCTGCCCAATCCACCTGGTTCCCATTCATGGGAGTGTTAAGATAAGTAAATTCTGGAGCAGTCACCTCCAGGTTGAACTCAATGGTTGAATCCATCAGCTGCTTGTACAAGTCTGCATCATAGGCTTGCATCCAAGAATGGAAGGTTCTGTTGATCAGCTCATCATCTTCTGGTGCTGGCCTCTGGATATAATGCTGAATGAACCAGAGGGTCTTGGCTTCTCTCCATCTCTCAATCAGAGGATACGGCACAGTAGAGTCAAAAGACCCTTCTGTCCTGAGTGGCAAGATGTTCATAACTTCCACAGGAGCTTTCCTCTTCTGACCTGAGCCACCTGCACCAGAAGAAATACCAGCTTCTCTGGCCTTCTTGTTCTGTCTCTTAACATATCTGAGCCTCTGCTCTTCATCTATGTTCTTCCTGATTCTGGCTTGCCTCTCTTCTGGAGTCTCTTCCTTGTATCTCTTCTCTGCTTCTTCAACAACAGATTCAAGAAAACTCTTCTTTACTTTTCTAATCTTCCTCTTAGCAGGACCAGGAATGGTAGAAGGATCCTGCTCAGCTTCAGATGACTCTTCTTCTGCAGCAAGTTGTTTAGCCATAGTAAGAGACTTCAACTCTTCTTTCTTCTTCTTCTGTAACTCAGCCTGGGCCAGAGTGTTCTCCAACAGGTCCAGACGAGCTCCATGGCTAAACAGAGTCTCATTGGTGGTCTTCGCCAGATCAGTTCTGGCCTTCTCTTCCCCCTTTTTAACTTCATCAAGGAGGGGCTCCACTACCTGCCTTATAAGATCAGGTAAGGCAGTGTTGGAGGAAAAGAGTGAAGATCACGAAGCTGCTTGGCTTCCTCCAGATAAGCTTTAGACTCTGCAACAAGTCTCTCTTGCTTCTCCAACATCTCCTGGAGGGAGTCCTTCAGCTTAGCAGTTTGAATCATCTGGCTGGCCATTTCTACTTTGAGTATAGAAACTGGCCTCATCTGCTCCAGCACGTGCTCCTGGAGCTGCTTCTGGCTGTGCATGACATCTAACTTGACAAATAAGCCATTAGCCTTGAATGAAGCTTTTACCTCTGCCAGAGAGGACTTGAGCTGCTTCAGGAAGATTCTCCTCTCATGCTTAATCTGATGCTCAATCATAGCAGGGGCCATATGTTGAATTGCTTTGGAAAAGTGCCCTATCTGCATGATCTGCTCGTTGAAGAAAGCCTTCATCTTCTGGAGCACAGCAGGAGACATCTCAAAGTCCTCCTCATCAGAGTACAACTCTGGAGGGAAAGAGAAATGCGGACCAAAATTATAGGAGAAGCCCTCTGGAGTGAGCATAACTCCTCTCTGGATAAGGAGAGTCTTGATGAGGATCTTGGCCGTCTCTGGTGTCTCCAACTCTGCTGGGTTTTGAATATTTAGCTTCTTCTTCAGCTCAATCTCCCATGCAGTGAAGGCAGAAGGAGACATCTCCTCTAGCAGAAGCATGAGATCTTCAACATCCTGGAGTCTTGCCATACTCCAAACCTTGGCATCAGTCAGATCTGCCAGGAGGGGTGAGTGCTCCAACAAAATTGGAAACTGCTCTCTTAGCCAGAGCTGAGCACTCACACTCATACTCTGCCTAATGGGACCCATATCATCAGAAGAGAATATAAAGGGTTTGGGCACAGAGGCAGAGGAGGAAGGTGCTAAGTGAGCAGGCTCGAGTGAAGCTTCCTCATCTTCACTGTCATCGCTTGTTAAACAGGTTGGGGAGGGGGGAGGGGCAGGGAATCCCAGAGCCATAGCAATGGTTGGGTCCTGATCTGTATGGGTTTGGGGAGGGTTGGGGTTTTGTGAAGTAGAGGTGGTAGGAAGGGGTTGTTCTGCACCAGAAGAGGAAGGAATATCTGGTACAGAGTGTGTAGGAGGGATCTGAGAGGTGGGGGAGTTTGAAGGGGGGACTTCTGCACCAGAGGAGGTTGAGGGTACCTCTGGTCCAGTAGGTGTGGGAGAGGGGTTAGTGGGAAGATGTGTTTGGGAGTTTGGGGGAGAAGGTGTATGAGCAGGAATGGTAGAGGGTGTAAAGACAGGGGTATCTGGGATAGTCTGCTCTGGTGGAAGAGTGGGGTTACCAGAGGCAGATGGGGTTTGGGGAATGTTATCTGGGGGAGAGGTGGAAGGGAAAACAAGATTAATGGGAAAAGAAGAAGGAATGGAGGGATTTACCTCTGCTGGGTCAACACCAGCAGGTATAGCCGTCTCTGGAGCATCCTCCATCAACTGGGAGGCCTCATCAATAGCCTTCTCCAAGGCCTCTCCAAGATCAGATCCAGATTCAGGATCTTGAAGAATAGCTCTCTTAGCCTTGGATTTCCTCACAAGAGGCACTTCCTCTTCTTCCTCTTTTTCTTCTGATGGCTCATCCACCAGAAGGGTTTTCTTGGCCTTCCTGCTAATCTTAGACTTTTTAGCAGAGCCTCTCCTGGCCTCCTCTGGCCGCTTCCTCTTGGCTACTCCAGCCTTCTTTACAGCTTTATCATCACCCTTCTTCTTAAGCACATCAAGAAGGGGAATCTGGTCCTCCTCTGAGGAACCAGAAAAGGCAACGGTTGAAGAACCAGTTGCTTCAGCAACTTTCTTCTGAGTCTTCTGCTGCTGCTGCTGCTGCTTTCTCTGCCCCTTAGGAGGTGAGGGAATAGATTGAATAGGAGGGGCAGGGATGGCTTGCTCTCCATCAGAGTCGGTATGGCCGTAGAGAGGACCATCCTTGGAGAAGAGGATCTTGGACTTGTGATAATTGTGGCACCAAGATGACCTCCACTTCTTCTCTGGAAGAAGAGAATCCAGAATAAGTGTTAACTTAGTCCCCAAAGAGACATTTGCAGTGAAACAGAACTGCAACTCCCCTGGCTTGGAAGGACAAGGCTCCTTCTTCACCTTCAGCCTGTTCTTCCTCAATACATCCCAGAAAAACTCCGCCCAATTACATTGCACACCATCATATAATGCTCTCATCACACACATCCTACCATTGAAAATGGCATCTGTGCTGTGATTTTCACACATAAGTACTTTAACCACGATATCGAACAACACCTTGAACTTCTGCCTTAAATGCTTATCCACAAAGCCCTTTGTGATGTTCTGGCAGGAAGAACGAGCAAAAATCTTGAATGATCCAACGATATCATCCTCCTTGTATGTCAACGGATCCACTCCCACCGCAAAAATGTTCTCGAACAAAGCGCAGAAATCGTGCTTAGAAAACACCAAATCATCTTCACCAATCTTTGAAGAGATGTAATCCTCATGAATCTTCATGTGAACCAGAAACTGGGCCGCATAACCGTCAAGGGTGCGAAAGTCCTTGGGAACAGTGAAGATCAACTTCTCCACCCCTGCATTCTGGAACATCTCCAGAACCGACAGCACAACTGGATTCTTGGTGGTATAAAAGTCCACCACCATCTCCGTCTTAAGCTTTTTCATCATCAGGACATGATCGAAATTGCACGGAGGAGCCATTACTGTGAAAGAGAGAGAGAGAGAGAAAATGCTTTGCAGAGAGAGGTTAGGGTTTGAATAGTATAGAAACGTGAAAGGACAGATTGAAAACAAAATTGATTTAAATAGAGTAATACGCGTGGCTTGAAAATTAAATGAAGTGTGAACGCGTGTTGTTTCAAATTCAATTTAGGAAACAAAATCAATTTTAGCATTGATTGACATTTTGCACAGTGATTAAATCCGATGGCCACGATGAAAGGCAATATACAGATTTAATCTGGTGCGTTGGCATAGTCATTGGGACTGGGCATAAAGGGGTTTTGTGGCGGTCAAGAGAAAAAGTGAAATGATTGCCTAGGCCCTATACCCTAGTCTTAAATACACTCCGAAGTTGAAAGGTTTTGAGTGTACTTACTAATTTGAAAAGTGTATCCCAATGATCAGAGGCCAGAGAAGTAAATGCATACCTGTCACCCGATATTGTAACCAGATGAAACCACAGCTACATCTCCTCTGATGGAGCTCATCTGGTTCTGGTCAGAGAAGATTTTGGACAAATAACTCAGCACCTCATCTGGGACAAGTGTCACCTGGTGCATACCTCGCCTGTTGCCTTCTCTGATATATCTAATCTGCAGGTATGTTAGCTCAAGAAAATAAATATATGAGGAAAAGTAATGAAACAAGGATACTTCTCTGATGTTCCCCCTAAAACAAATCTGTCTCTGGATCCAACAATCCTAACTCAAAAGCTAACTCTCTGAATCTGGTCTCAGCCAAAGGCTTGGTTAAGATATCTGCTCTCTGCCTCTCTGTTGCAATCTTTTCCATCCTTATATCTCCCTTCTCAACATGATCTCTGATAAAATGATGCCTTATATCAACATGTTTACACCTGGTATGAAGAACTGGATTCTTGGTAATGGCAATGGCACTATTACTATCACAGAAAATAGGAATATCCTTGGCTCTAATCTGGTAGTCCCTAAGCTGTTGACTAATCCAAAGTAGTTGAGAACAACAGCTCCCTGCAGCCATGTACTCTGCTTCTGTTGTTGATGTAGCAACTGAGGTCTGTTTCTTAGAAAACCAGGATACCAATTTATTCCCTAAAAATTGGCATGTTCCACTTGTAGATTTCCTATTAATTCTGCACCCACCATAGTCTGAATCTGAATAACCACTCAATTCTAAATTGTCATCTGCAGGATACCATAATCCTAAATTCACAGTTCCCTTAAGATATTTCAATATCTTCCTAGCTGCTTCCAAGTGACTTTTCTTGGGATTAGCTTGAAATCTGGCACAAACTCCTACAGCAAAAGTAATATCTGGTCTGCTTGCAGTCAGATACAAAAGAGAACCAATAAGTGCTCTGTACTGAGTCTGGTCCACACTCTCTCCAGACTCATCTGGATCCATGTTGAAATTTGTCATCATAGGGATCTTGGCTGCCTTGCTAGATCCTATTCCAAATTTCTCTAACATGTTTCTGGTGTACTTAGCTTGATTAATAAAAATTCCCTTCTCTGATTGCTTAACCTGTAAACCCAAAAAGTAATTCAATTCTCCCATCATGGACATCTCAAACTGTCCCTGCATGAGCTCACCAAACTTCTCACACAACTTCTTGTTAGGGGATCCAAATATGATGTCATCAACATATATTTGGACCAGAAGGATGTCCTTTCCTTCTTCTTTCCTAAACAAGGTTCTATCAATCTTACCTTTAGTAAAACCATTGTCCAGAAGAAATTGAGATAGAGTGTCATACCATGCTCTGGGTGCCTGCTTCAGCCCATAAAGAGCTTTCTTAAGCTTAAACACCTTGTCACCTTGTTCAAAACCAGGAGGTTGTTCCACATACACTTCCTCAATGAGAATCCCATTAAGAAAGGCAGATTTCACATCCATCTGGTATACTTTGAACTTCATGTGAGCAGCATATGCTAAGAACAATCTGATAGCTTCTAGTCTGGCAACAGGAGCAAATGTCTCATCATAGTCTATTCCTTCAGACTGAGAATAGCCCTGGGCCACTAGCCTTGCCTTGTTCCTAGTAATGACATCATTCTCATCTTTCTTATTTTTGAAAACCCACTTAGTGCCTATCACCTTTTGATGTCTTGGTCTGTCTACCAGCTCCCAAACATCCTGTCTGGTGAATTGATTCAATTCCTCCTGCATAGCAACAATCCAATTTGAATCTTTCAGTGCCTCCTTGATGTTCTTGGGCTCAATCAAGGAAACATAGCAATTGAATAAGGCAGTTAAGTTAATAGTTCTCCTAGTCTGGACACCCTTAGTTGGATCTCCTAAGATCAGGTCATTGGGGTGATCAACCAGGGTCCTCCTACCCGTGGTCTTACCTGGATGATCATCTTCTGCAGTACCTTGGTGATTATCACCACCTGCAGAAGAGCGTCCCCCTACAGGAGTTCCAACCTCTTCTGGTTCTGCTCCTTGTGAAGGCTGCTGCTTCAGAGAACCAGGAGATGGGTCATCATCTGAATCTGAATCTGAATCAAGAACAGTGGATTGACTTTGATAACTCTGGGTGTAGTCTGATTCTGGGTCTCATCAGAAGAATTAGAATCCACCTTGCACTCAAAAGCAGATTCATCAAAAACAACATGAGGTGTTTCCTCCACACAAAGTGAATTCTTATTAAAAACTCTAAAAGCTTTACTGGTGCTGGAATATCCCAAAAATATTCCATCAGCCACTTTAGCATCAAAGGTCCTTAATTTAGATTTCCCATTGTCATGGATGAAACACTTACATCCAAAAACATGAAAATATGAAACAGATGGGGTTTTACCTTTCCATACCTCATATGGGGTCTTATTGTGTCTCTGGGCAATCAGGCACCTGTTCTGAGTGTAACAAGCTGTATTGATGGCCTCTGCCCAAAATCTCTGTGGAGTGCTGTACTCTGCCAGAAGTGTTCTTGCAGCTTCTTTGAGAGTCCTATTCCTCCTTTCTGCAGCTCCATTTTGTTGAGGTGTTCTGGCAGCAGATGTCTCATGAAAAATCCCATGATCCTTGCAGTAATCTGCAATATGTAAATTCAAAAACTCTGTTCCTTTGTCACTTCTGATCCTGACAATGCTCTGGTTCTGCTCATTCTGAATCTGCTTGAAGAACTCTGGCAGCTTAGTCATAGTTTCATTTTTCTTAAACAAGAACACTACCCAAGTGTATCTTGAAAAGTCATCTACTATTACTAAGGTGTACTTCCTTCCACTGAAACTAAGAGGAGAAACAGGTCCAAACAGGTCCATGTGAAGTAGTTGAAGTACTCTGGTTGTGGTTGTGCTCTGGACATCCTTAAAGGAAGTCTTGGGTTGTTTACCCTTCTGGCATGAACCACAAACCTGGTCCTTCTTAAACACTTCATTAGGAAGACCTCGAATGAGACCTTTTCTGGCAATCTTGTTCAATGTTTTGAAGTTAAGATGACACAATCTCTTGTGCCAAATCCAGCTGTTCTCTGCAGATCCTTTAGCAACCAGGCAAGCATTCCTTGGGCAACTGCTAAAATCTGCAAGATAAATGTTACCCTTCCTCAAGCCTATTAGCAAGATATCATTATAATCAGAAGAGAAAACAGTGCATGAATCACTAGAAAACTTCACTGAGTATCCCTTGTCACAGAATTGGGATACTGAAAGCAGATTATGCTTGAGTCCTTCTACGTAGTAGACTTCATCTACAGATACTCCATTGAAGGTCAACTTTCCAACTCCTCTGGTGACTCCATAGTTGTTGTCACCAAACATCACTCTTGGTCCATTTAATGGCTTGAGATCTTGGAGATTATCCTTCTGGAAGGTCATGTGCTTGGAACATCCACTATCAATGTACCAGACATGGTTGCTTGAAAATCCTTTCTCCAATGGACTCTTATCTACCTGCAGAGAGATCAATTAGGTCCCCTACTAGTGCTGGGTCCTGATTGGTTAGTTGCAGGTTTTGTAGGAATCCATAGATAAAGATCATCCCTTGATGGATGAGGAGATCTTATCTTTCTTCCAAATCTATCTACCAGTACATGTCCTCTTACTATGACATATTGAGCTACTGGTCTGATAAGGACACCTTTCTTATAAACTGGTCTGGTGTACCTTTTCTCAAATCTGGCCTTTGGAATGGCCTGCCTCAAAGACATGGTCTTAAAGGTCTGGTTATAAGGGTACATCCTAGAAGAACCATCTCTGGTGTCATAACTACCCAGATCAGTTGGTTTTCTATAGATGGGTCTGGAGGACCTCCTCTGGTTATGATAATTAGACTTGTTCTGGTGACTATAGTTCCTTTGAGTATACCTATTCTGGAATTGATTCCTCTGAGAAAATTGTCTCTGGGGTACCTGGTTCTGCTGAACATTGTTCCTTCTCTGGTAGTTGTTACTCTGATTGGTATTCCCCTTTCTTGAGTGTTTCCTTTGAGGATTTCTCTGGGGTCCTCCAATTTGAGTAATTCCTACTCCTTGGGACTCATTGTTCACAGAACCATTAATCTTTAATGGTTCCCCTTTTTGACACTTATTCTCTAGCATCTTCTCTTCCAGAATAGTCAACTCTTCTGGACCATTTGTTATGCGATTAACAGAGTGATTCATTTTCCAATCAGGATTGTGAACCACCTTGTAACCATTACCAGTTAAGTCTTTATCATTCCAGATTTCTACCAATTTACCAGCTCTTACAGACTTGTCTTTATTATAGAGGTATTTATGGGTTTTAGTGGTAATTCCAGAATATCCTAAACCACTCTTATCACAAATGCGCTGAGAAGACTCTGATATGATAGATACAATAGATGGTATCTTAGGAGCTTCTCTGGGCATAGGTATCTCCTCTATGTTGTGAGCAACTTGTTTTCCCTTGATAAGTGTCTGGTATTTGGCTCTGAGTTCATTGATCTCATCTTCTTGAGAGGTCCTTTCTTTCATGAGTTGATCTACCAGAGTATCTCTTTCTGTGATCTTATCCTGAAGTTCAGAGACTTCTTTGGAATGATCTTTCATGAGTTCTCTGGTGGATTTGTGCTCATGAGAGAGAGATTGAACTTCAGCTCTGAGCCTACCATTCTCTTTCTCAAGTTTTTGACAGAGTTGGACACAATTTTGGAGATCTGATAGCATTTGTTGCATACCAGACTCTCTGGAGTTACCAGATGAATTAGAGGATTCAGTACATTTGGAATTAGATAAAACAAGAGTAGTTTCATTTACCTCAGTGATGTCTGCCATGAGACACACATCATCATCTGATCCAAAGTCAGAAGAAGAAGAACTGGAACTAGTATCCTCCTCCTCTGCTTCTGCCAGCAGTGCTCTCTTATCTGCATATCTCCTATCTCTCTTGATTCTTTTCTCTTCTCTTTCCCTAGGAGTAAGCTGAGGACAATCATAACTGTAGTGACCAGTCTTGTTGCATGTGTAGCAGGCATTGTCTCCTCTGGGACTAGGACTTGGCTCTCTCCTCCTCTGGTTGTAGTCTGATCTGGCTGGACTACTTTCTCTCCTCTGGTAGTCAGGTCTGCCAGAGCTACCATCCCTCCTCTGATAATCTGATCTCCCAGAGTTGCCAGAGTTGTCATCTCTCCTCCTCTCTGGAGTTCTGAATCTGGTCTCCCTTGAGTCTCCAGATGTCTTCTCCTTCTCTGCAGGCTTGAAAGAACTCTTCCTGTCTCTGGTAGACTCCTTCCAATGCCTTTTGTACCTGCCATATTTTGAACTCATTTTGTCTAATTTATGAGTTAGAAGTGCTACCTGCTCCTTGAGGCTCAAGTCATCTGCAGTAGACTCCTTTGGCTTGACATCAGATTTGATGGTTGAAGAGAATGCAACACCTTTCTGACCAGAAGAGGAAACCTCTTCTGTTTGATCCTCCTCTTGAAGATCATACTCATAGGCTTTGAGATCAGACAACAGAAGATGATGATCCAGAGTATTGAGATCCTTGTTGTCCTTGATCACAGTGACTTTAATTCTCCACCTGCTTGTTAGTGAACGCAAGATTTTACTATTGATTTCTTTTTCAGAGTAGGTCTTACCTAAGGCACTAGCCTTGTTTAGAAGGTTTGTGAGACGCATGTCCAGCTGGTCAATGGTCTCGTCTGGTTTCATCTTGAAGGTGTCAAACGAGTGTTGAACAGCTTGGAGCTTGTTGTCTTTGATCTTCTCTGTTCCCTCACAGAGAAGTGCGAGTTTGTCCCACATCTCCTTGGCAGTGACACAGGTTCTGACCTTCTCTATTACCTCCTTAGTGAGAGTGTTGATAATCTCGGTTCTTGCCACCTGGTCCAGGTTATGTAGCTTTCTCTCATCGTTGTCAAGTTCGTCTTTCTTTTTTAGGATTCGTTGTCTGGGAACTCTATCCTCTGCAGCGTCGCTAGTTTCTTCTCTGGACTCAGACCTGCCACTATCAATAGGAGTCCAACAAAATTTAATGGGGCCACTTTCAACCACATCTAACATGCGGTGGTGAATAGCTCCAAGATGATTACTCATCATGAAGCTCCAGTGGCTATAATCCTCGAACGAGAATTCTGGCAGTTTGCGACTCTTATAAGAAGATTTCGAAGACATATTTACTAAAATAAGGATTTATCTAGGTTTTGAACAAAAACAATAAATGAGCAATGGATCTGCCCGGTGACCACCAAAAGCTTTTCAAAGCAGTGGTCGTTGGACACACCGCTCTGATACCACTTGTTGGTCCCACTAGATAGATTAATTGCGGAAGCCTTTTTAACCGATATGTCTTTAGAAGAAATCCTTTTCTAAGAGCACAAATTATAAACAGGCAAGTATTAAGGAAAGCAATAAATAAGACCGTATATATAGTGGTTCGGATCTGAATATCCTACGTCCACTCTCCCTTGATCAAAGGGGTCTCACTATCAACCAACCAACTCACTATCTTACTGGAATTTCCGAAGTACCAGCACCTTCTTACAATCTCTTTAGATCTAACTCCGATCTAAAGACTGACTTACTCCAACCTTATCTAACAAGATGAACAGGTTGAGTATATAAACTCCTTACGAGTTGGATGAGTAATTAAGAACAAAGTGAGTGCAAATGTGTAGTGATCAAAAGCTTAGAAAGCTATGTGCGCGTGTAGAGTCTCTCTAGAGCTTTTTCTTGAACTGCACTCTTGTATATATAGAGGGGATTAGGGCTAGCCGTTGGAAGGGCTAATCCAATCAGATCCTCTATATAAGGAAGCTTCAATCAATCAATTCCCTAATTGATTGATTGGGTTGGTGGGATCCTTGGATTGATTATCTTCAAATACTTTCCAATCCTGATCTTGTTGTCTTGATTTGAATCACCAACGGTCAATAGCTTCCTCTGCCTAACTCTGATTCTCTCCAGAGAAGGCAGGACCAGACACCAGGCAACCTCGGTGTCTTCTGGTCCTTATCTGGTGAACAACCAGAATACTCAGTAGAATAAGGGGATCAAACTGAGCATCTTTTGTTCCACCAGACTCGTCTGGTCCGGACTCGTCTGGTCTGGGGAAGGTCCTCTGCCTCTGGTCTGATCTCATCTGGTGAAGTCTTCTGGTGGAGTCCTCTGGTGAAGTCCTCTGGTGGGGTCTTCTGGTGACTCTTCTGGTGAAGTCTTCTGGTCTGGCAGTTCCCCCTAGACTAAGTCCTAATCTAGATCATCATCTGGCTAACAGGTCCAGATGGTCCTATTACATCTTCTGGTTTGTTTTAACTCATCAAAACTAACAATTTTTATCCTAACACTTAATATTATTTTTTTTGCAGGATCTTCATCTTAAGGTATTTACTTTTTGTTTTCTATTTTATTTTATAGATTTGGTGTATGAATTTAATCTTCATATTTTGTCTAATCTCTTCTACCAATGATCATTTCCTTAAACTCACTTTTTTTTTGTGATTTGGAGGAATACAAATTTCTACGTGTCTAAAGGTATTTACTCTATTTACTAATTATTTGATTTTTATTTTTTTATTAATTATTTTTTAATTTTATTTTATTCGTATGAAAATGATTATTGTGTGATTTTTTTAATTATATATTTAGGATTGAACATCAACAATGAAGATGAAGTGGATGATCAATTTTTCATCTGAAGACGAAGTGGAAGATCAATTTTATTGTGAAGATGAAGAATCATTGATTATATGTTAAAAATTAGATTTTTTAACATTATAATGTGTTAATTACTATTCAATGTATTATTTACAATTCTATAAATAATATTCTTTATGAGAAGTTATAATTTTTATTTTTATTTAATTCTATAATGATGAAGAATCGTTCAAATTTGGATGATGATGAATATATCTTTCGAAATATATTATGTAATTCGAAAATATTAATTATACGAATATTCAAATAATACCTAATATTTTATGTAATAATTATACGAATATATATTAGGAATAATTAAATATACGAATATTCAAATATTTTAATTAATTATACGAATATTTTAAAATATACGAATATATCAAATATACGAATATATATTGGAATAATTAATTATACGAATATTAGGAATATATCAAATATACGAATATTCAAATATTTTAGGAATATATATTAGACTCTTTATAAAATATTAATTATTCGGATCTTTAATAAATATGGATGATGGATATATTTTATATATTATTTTAAAAGATTAGATTTGAAATAATTATATTAGGAACAATATATAAATTTATAATAATTATAAACTTTACTTATTTAATAAATTTTAAATTTCAATTTGAATATATTAGGAAAAGTTGACTAATTTTGAATGATAATTTAGTAAGATAATTAATTAGGTAATTTTATATTATCCTACATTCCTAAATCCAAAATTTTTGGTTAGTGGTATCTTTAAAAACAAAATAAGTAAATAATGTATTCTTCAAACTAATATTTTTCAACTATTTTTGGATGGTGGATATCTTTTTAAAAAAAAATTCGATCATGATTCATTAATAATAAATAATTTTTTTTGTATGAATTTGAATGTTATATATACAACCAAAATATGTCTTTGATAAATTCAACTGAGTAACAATTCTAATTGTTTTTTAAATTCAAAAATAATTTAATGTCTTCAATATTTTTAGGGAAATTTGATCTTTTTAAAACATGTGATTTAACTATAAAGTCATACACCAATCAATATATAAATTTAAACTAATTTTATACTTTATTAATTTACATCAATTTTAAATTTATTGATAAAAGATTAATTATATTAGAAAAAATTGACTAATATAATATGATGATATAGTCCATAATTTCGAAATTACATTCCAAAATATTAAATTTCAAAATACTACGTCATGTGATCTTTTATATATTAAAATAATAATATTTTCACAAAGATTCTCAACCTACAATATACATTCATCTAATTAAAAAAAAAGGTCGAATCTCTTTATATCACTATGCAACATTATTTATAAGCTATGAAATCCAATTGAAAGGAAAAAAGTATGACATCTATGAAATCTATATTTAATTATTCATAAAAATAGAGTGTATTTAGACAAATTATAAGTTGAGATTGATTAAAACACATGTTTTATAAAGAGTCAAATTTACCTAATATTTTATGTAATTCGAAAATATGTGACTTAAATCATACTATAAAAAAGTAGTCAACTTTTCCTAATATAATTAGTCTATATTTATATATTCATCAAAATGGGATGTATTTAGATAATATATAAATTAAGATTAATTAAAATACATGTTTTATAAAAGAGTCAAATTTACCTAATATAAGTAATCTATATTCAATGATACAAAAATAATAGCATAAAATTAAATTTAAAATTAATATAAATAAATAAAATATATAATTAAGATAAATTTATATATTGATTGATGTATGAATTTACAATATTAAGTCACATATTTTGAAAAGAGTCATTTTTTCCTTTAAAAAAAACTAAGAGCAACAATATTAACATATTTAATAAATATTCGAATTTTAAAAAAAAAATCAGAATTTTACATAGTAGAAAGTATTCAACTATTAAAAATATAAAAAAATATAAATTATTTTCGAAATGATTCATCATATTAAAATTTATTCTCCAAGGTTCGATGCTTATGTTTTATCTATAAACAATGATTAAGAAAGTTTTCATCATATTAAAAAAATAGTCAAGAATTTACATTACTATCGATTTAAAAAAAAACAGATTTGTTAATCAATTGAAAATATCAAAGGTATATTTTGATGTATCTATAACATTCAAATTAAATTATAATCAACATAAATATTATTATTTATAGAAATATAAATAAACATAAAAATTATTATTTAAAGAATTATAATAATATACATTGAAATAATCATTAGTAAAAGAGATTAAGCAAAAGATGCGGATTAAATTAATACAATTAAATGATCAAAAACATAAAATAAAATATAAATGCCTTGACAATTATAGATTCATATCGTGCAAAAAAGAAATACGGATTCACACGAAAGATGAATTGATGAAATTTACAATACCTTGAGATGTATAGATTCTTATCCTACAAAAGAAAAATATAAACAATATATTGAGATGTATAGATTCACCAAAAAAAATTAGAAGATTTAGACGAAATGAGAATCAATAAAGGAAAAAAATTCTCGCATTGTGATGAGTCTGGTTCTTACTATATATTTTATATTTTGTATGATTTTAGTTGAACAAATTATAAAATATAATAATTATAATTAATTTTTTTAATCAATTCAATTATTTTATTTGTACTTGAGGATATTGAAGGATAAACTGAATGATAGTATTGTTGGTGAACTTAAGAGGATGGTGGATACTTTCAATCCATTTGTAATGCAATTTCGCAAGGAAAAGTATTATGTCTGGAGGTGAGCCAAATTTGTGATTAAATTTGCTAGAAAGAAGGAGTTCGGTTGGAAGAGTTTATAACCTTCCTACTGCTTCTGAAGTTGTAGCTCTTATTCCTGGGGACATGATGCAGCTATGGAAAAAAGAGATGTGATACTAAAAGACCCGTAGCGGTGAATTGTAAAGAATAAGTGAATTACATCCATCTTATGTTCCATTACAGTATCATTTATTGTTCTTGTATGACGAGGATGTTTATAGGATTGATGTGGTTCATAATGATGCTGGTTTTACAACAAGAAAAAAAAAATCAGACTAACAATGCGAGAATTCTTTTCGTTTAGGATACACGAGCATAATAATGAAACAAACTTTATTCATATCTAAGAGACTTTTCCAGCAATTTTTGGTGGATTCATATACTATGATTTAGTCGGAAAGGTTGTTATTTATAAAATTTAATCAAGTTAAATTGAGGTCTAGCAGAGTGAATGATATGAAAATTGCAGTTGATGTAATACCCCGTCCCGTTTTATACCTTTTATATTCCTACAACCCTTATTTTATATTATTATCTTTATTTCTTTTTATTTTATTATTTTGTGTGTTATTGTGTAATTTAAATATATACCCTTTTATAAATTCCCAAATTCAAAGAAAGAAATCGAATCTTTCAAACGGATAAGGGACTAGAGAAATTAAATATTCAAGTTTAAATTAAGGATTTCGATCCGTATAATTTATTGATAAAAATATGTCAATATAATTCAAATGCGATAAAATATTAATTGAATCTTAA
The DNA here is from genome assembly GCA_947034835.1 of Ballota nigra. Classification (NCBI taxonomy): domain Eukaryota; kingdom Viridiplantae; phylum Streptophyta; class Magnoliopsida; order Lamiales; family Lamiaceae; genus Ballota; species Ballota nigra. Next base: position 89,052,847 of record OX344720.1, on the reverse strand, counting down.
AACTGTATTAATTATCAAATCGGGATTAAACTCGTATATATATATATATATATATATATATATATAAAGAAAAATAAATAAAAACTTAATAATTTGGCTAACGAAAATCTCCTAATTAGCCATCACACATATATCCTCCCTAATTATTATACATTAACATTTCACACCCAATATTAAAAAATACATATCTTAGGCCAATAATGACAAAATTATACACTTCCCACATCATCCATAGCGCAAAATATTAACAACCAAATTTCACAATATATCGACAAATTGTGAAAAAAATATATAGCACAAATATTACTATATATTATATTTTTTTGGATTTACAATTTCTTTTTTTTTTAAATAACTCAACTATTTAACCAAGTCACACATAATGCATAATTAATGGTCAGCACACATAAACCAAGTCAACAATATTCCTTAAATAGACCACTGCACATTTAATTACGTAGCCACACAAGTGTATCAAAAAAAAAAAACATACTACTATAACAAACACATTACTTCACACCATATGAAAAATAATCAAAATATATTATACATATATTTCATACAGCCATGGGGAATTAATAATGTCCACTACCTATTACACAATCCACGTACATCCCCAAATACAGGACAACAATTGATATATTACGAAGAATATTCACCACGCCGAGTCGATTGCAAAAATTAAAAAAAAATCTCATTCATGGAACAAAAGAATTCACTACAAAATAGTCACCACACAAGAGATACACCAGAAACAAAATAAAAACCAGTAATCAACGAAAATGATAAATTTTATTTACAATCAACAGATGCTGAAGATCACATTACAAATCGTAGGATATCACCAAAACTATAAAATAAAAAGTTAAAATTCCAACTAAATTCCTAAATAAATCATAAAGCTAAAAAAGGCCCAAAAGATGACCGTTGGAAGTGTTAATCATTTTAGATTCACAAGAAAACTTGTAATCAGAGAATCAGAATTATGGTAACAATAAGAACAAAATTGAAAATCAACAAGAACACCAGATTTACGTGGTTCGGAGATGAATACTCTTACGTCCACGAGATCGGAGAGGATAGCTTTTCACTAAGTAAGAAAATGGAAGTTACAATCACTCAATCTCACAAACTCTCTGTGTTTGCACTCAATAATGATCTCACTGAAATTGTGTTCTCTTAGCTGAGAAACCCCTTTTTATATAGTTACAGAGATTGAGATGAACCCTAGATTCGATTCAATTGTAACAAACTCAAATGTAAGGTAGTTATCCAGCTGGCTAACGAATTCAATAACCGCTCCAGTTGATTCAGTTAAAACCGCCATTGCGCTAGCTTCAATTTGGTATCTTTCGCGTATTATGAACATTGGATCAGATGACTTGACCTCGTCCGATTCTGGTCACTCACATCAGATGACTTCTGGTCCAGGCCTCCTCTAATAGGACTCCTCTGGTATACCTCATCTGATGGACCTTCTCTGATAGCTCATCTGCCAGACTACTCTGGTCAGACTCCTCTGGTCCACCTCCTCTGGTACCCAAATTTGACTAACTTTCACGGTCAACACTTTAACAACATAGCTTCTTATTGAATCAAGCATAGTAGACAAGATACTTCACATATGACACTCCACAATTCTCCACCTCAGATGAGAAGTATCCATCCTCTCTTCCTCTCCTCCACACTCCAGCTTGGGCCTAAGCAACATCCCATACACTCATCTTTACCAATTCAACACAGAACTTGAATTTTGTACCTGGCAAAGACTTTGTACATATATCTGCAGCATTGTCCTCTGTAGATATCTTCTGGATCTGAACCACTCCTTTGTCAATGATTTCCCTTACAAAATGTAACCTTACATCAATGTGCTTTGATCTCTCATGGAACACTTGATGTTTAACCAGATGAACTGCACTCTGATTATCACAATGAATGACCACAACCCTTTGGTTTATACCAAAATCCTTGATAATGCCTTTCAACCACAAAGCTTCCTTAACAGCCTCAGACACTGCAACAAACTCTGCTTCTGTAGTAGATAAAGCAACTCCACTCTGCAGAACAGATCTCCAGCTAACAGCAGTATTGTAAAGTGTAAAGATATACCCTGTTAAGGACCTTCTAGTATCCAGATTAGCAGCAAAATCAGAATCTACAAATCCTTCTAGTGGACTCTTCTGGTCAGTCATCCTTTCAAACATCAAACCCAGATCAGATGACCCTTTAAGGTATCTGAATATCCATTTCAAAGCTTCCCAATGTAACTTCCCTGGATTAGACATGTATCTGCTTACCATACTTAATGAATAAGCTAAGTCTGGTCTGCTGCAGACCAGAGCATACATCAAGCTTCCAACCCCATTTGCATAAGGTACTTTCATCATAACCTTATTTTCTTCTTCAGACTTTGGTTCCGTCTCCTTAGATAATTTGAACTGTTGTCCCAGAGGAGTTGATACAGACCTACTCTCATGCATGTTAAACCTCTTCAGGACCTTCTCAATGTAACTCTTCTAGGATAAGAATAGTCTTCCAGCTGCTCTGTCCCTAAGAATATCCATTCCAAGAATCCTTTTAGCATTTCCCAAATCCTTCATATCAAATCTGGCACTAAGTTTCCTTTTGATACTCTGAATCTTCAAAAGACTCTTACTAGCAATAAGCATATCATCTACATAAATCAGAAGATAGGCTATCACATCACCCCCTTGTCTTTCCAGATATACACAAGTATCATACTTGCTTCTAACAAACCCAATGGATAGCATAACTTCATTGAATTTCTTGTGCCATTGTCTTGGACTTTGCTTGAGGCCATACAATGATTTCTTGAGTAGACACACCTTTCCTTCTCCCCCTGGTTCAACAAACCCTTCTGGCTGGTGCATGTATAAACTCTCAATAAGATCCCCATGCAGAAAAGTTGTCTTAACATCAAGTTGTTGCAGCTCCAGGTTTCTTAGACTACTCTGCTCAGAAGTAATCTGATTGAACAATGCTTAACCACAGGTGAAAATACCTCATTGTAATCAATTCCTTCCCTTTGAGTAAATCCTCTGGCCACTAGCCTGGCTTTGAACCTCACTTGATCCTTAACACCAGATTCAAGCTTTCTTTTAAACAGCCATTTACAACTGATTAGCTTCTGCCTAGGTGGCTTATTAACAAGAATCCAAGTATGATTCTTCTTAAGAGACTCCATCTCTTCTGTTATGGCTGCAATGCATGACTCCCTATCATCACACTTAAGGGCTTCCTTGTAGCTTTTAGGTTCTTGGTACTCTATGGCTTCTGCAGTAACAAGTGCATAGGAGACCAGATCAACTCGAGCAAACCTTGCTGGAGGATGTATTTATCTTCTAGTCCTGTCTCTTGTCAGACTATAATTTCTCAAGTCTGCTTCTTGCACTCCTACCTCCTCTTCTGCTGGTGCATTTTCCTCATCTGATGACTCATTCTCTCCTGTTCCCTGCTCTGGTTCAGAACCAAATGCACTATCATGTTTATCATGATCAGGCTCCACCTCAACTTGAGTAATTGGCTCAGAAATAACACCATCCATCTCTTCAGCTGATGGCTCTTTATCACCTTCACCAGACTTGTAACCCATCTGTGATTCATTAAACACAACATCTTTGCTGGTAATACACTTCTGGTTCCCAAGTTCTAGACACCACAACTTGTACCCTTTAACACCCTTTGGATATCCAATGAAAATACATTTTAAAGCTCTAGGTTCAAGTTTGTCTTGCTTCACATGAACATAAGCTAGACATCCAAATACTTTCAAATTTGAGTAATCTGATATCTTTTCATACCAGATCTCATCTGGGGTTTTAAACTCAATGGCAGATGATGGCACTTTATTAATGAGATACACAACTGTGTTGACAGCTTCACCCCAAAAACTCTTAGGTAATTGAGCATCAGATAACATACACCTAACCCTTTCCAGATTAGTTCTATTCATTCTCTCAGCTAGACCATGCTGCTGGGGGTTTGAAGGAACAGTTTTATGCCTAGTAATACCCTTCTCCCTACAAAGTTGTTGAAACTCTTCTTATAGAAATTCAAGCCCATTATCAGTCCTTAAGTGCTTGATAGTTCTGCCTCTCTTATTCTCAAGTTCAATCAACCATTCTTTGAATTTAGAGAAGGCATCACTCTTCTGTTTAAGAATGTAAACCCAAACCTTTCTGGAATAATCATCAATAAGGGTAAGGAAATACCTGCCTCCACCATAAGTGGATACCCTTGCTGGTCCCCATACATCAAAATGTATGTAATCCATAACCTCCTTGGTGGTATGCTTCCCCTTCTGGTATGCTTGCTTCTTTGATTTCCCCAGAACACACCTCTCACAGAATTCCATCTTACATATCCTCTTCCCTGGGATTACTCCCTTCTTGGATAACTCCACCAGGCCCTTCTCACCAACATGTGCCAATCTCTTGTGCCACAGGTTGACATCTGAAGACTCCATAACAACATCAGCTGATCCTGTTACTGTCCTTCCAATCAAAGTATACAAACCATTCTTAATCATACCCTTCATAACAATTCTTCCAGATTTGGTTATTGACATAACTCTATTTTCTGTCTCGAACTCAAAACCCTTAGAATTCAATGTACCCAGAGAAACACGATTTCTCTTCAACTCAGGAACAAACCTGACATCAGATAAGATCCTATCAACTCCATCAAACATCTTGATCTTAATAGAACCAGAACCTTGCACTCTACAGCTCTCATCATTACCCAAAAGGACAAGACCTCCATCAATCTTCTCAAGATTCAGAAACCAGTCTTCATGTGGACACATATGAAAAATATACCCAGATTCCAGGATCCACTCTTGACTTAGTCTTTCATGACTAACCATCAAGACTTCTGCACTATCATATCCCTCAATCTCCACCACAGCTGCATTTCCATCTTGATCATTTTGATTGTCTTTCTTCTTCCTTTTAGGGAAATTCTTTCTCAGATGGCCTTCCCTATGGCAAGTGAAACACTTTCTCTTCTCAACAAAATCAGATTTCTTCCCACCCTTATTCCCTTTTCCACCATCCTTCTTGTTGGACTGAAAACCCTTCTTCTTCTTAGATTGCACATTCAATCCTTCAGCAGGCTTCTTCCCTTCAGTCTGGATCTATAGAAACTTGGTTTTCAGGGCAGTTTGAATATCATCAAACATTACCTGATCTTGTCTTCCAAATAGCAAGACATCTTTGAAATTTTCCAGAGACTTAGGTAGATAATTCAACAACATTAATGACTTGTCCTCATCATCAATTGTAACATACAGGCTCTCCAGATCATCCATCAATCTGTTGAACTCGTCCAACTGATCACCAAGATTCTTATCTTCACTCATCTTGAAGACTTGAAGCTTCTGTTTCATGTATAACTTGTTCGTGACAGATTTGGTCTGGTATAACTGCTCCAGCTTGTTCCAGACTTCAAGAGCGGTTTTCTCCTTCGATACTTCCCTCAATGGTTTATCCCCAAGACACAAGATAAGCGCACTGTGTGCTTTCCTCTTGTTCTCCTCCACCCTCGCCGGATTAGTTCCAGAAGCCACCTGATCCAGTGGTAAAAAGGCTTCGTACAAACCATTGTGTACCAGGAGAGCCTTCATCTTAATCTTCCATAAGCTGAAATCGTTCTTCCCCGTGAACTTCTCAATGTTGAACTTGGTTGCAGCCATGATTGCTTCCCACAGACGGCGCCACTTGTTAATCGTTTTAGATTCACAAGAAAACTTGTAATCAGGGAATCAGAATTATGGTAACAATAAGAATAAAATTGAAAATCAACAAGAACACCAGATTTACGTGGTTCGGAGATGAATACTCCTACGTCCACGGGATCGAAGAGGATAGCTTTTCACTAAGTAAGAAAATGGAAATTACAATCACTCAATCTCACAAACTCTCTGTGTTTGCACTCAATAATGATCTCACTGAAATTGTGTTCTCTCAGCTGAGAAACCTCTTTTTATATAGTTACAGAGATTGAGATGAACCCTAGATTTGATTCAATTGTAACAAACTCAAATGTAAGGTAGTTATCCAACTGACTAACGAATTCAATAACCGCTCCAGTTATTTCAGTTAAAACCGCCATCGCGCTAGCTTCAATTTGGTATCTTTTGCGTATTATGAACATTGGATCAGATGACTTGACCTCGTCTGATTCTGGTCACTCACATCAGATGACTTCTGGTCCAGACCTCCTCTGATAGGACTCATCTGGTATACCTCATCTGATGGACCTTCTCTGATAGCTCATATGCCAGACTACTCTGGTCAGACTCCTCTGGTCATCCTCATCTGGTCTACCTCCTCTGGTACCCAAATTTGACTAACTTTCACGGCCAACACTTTAACAACATAGCTTCTTATTGAATCAAGCACATCAGACAAGATACTTCACATATGACACTCCACAGGAAGGCAGACCACAAACACCGAAGGCTTCAAAAACACGAAATGAAGAGGATAAAGCTTCACAAACACTAAACATCAACCTCACCAGAAGGAAGGCAGCAGACCACATAGATGAAGAAGGTACCAATGGAGACCATACAAAGTCAAGCAAAAGAATCAACCAAAATACATATACGACTACATTAACTGCCAGGATAGAGGAGATAAGACGGACGAAATACAAAACGATGAACAGATGAGGGAATGAAAAACATGATTTTATATGATAAAAACAATCCAATAACCCTACAATTTAGCAGGAATTACACCAATTAGACCAATTAGTAAAAGTAAAATATGGATACATTAACACTGCTACCATCAAGGAGAAGGATAGAACATGAAAAATGCTTGCTACCATATACAGAATGAACGACCAAGATTGAAAATGAAAAAAAAAATGGACGATCAGGAAGAACTCCCGCCCAAAATAGATAAGGGAGATGTAGTGCGTATTCTATATTATAGATATCATATATTATTATACATGAACCACATTCGTCAATGATAGATATAATGTAGTATGATAAATGTATATAACCACAAAGAAATGCAATAATTGGATCGCATGCATGCAGACCTAAAAAAAATAATAACTTTGAGTTTTAATTAAAAGAATATTAATAGATATGAATTATTAATTATGACATTGGAACAACTACAAATATTAAGATGACCAAAATTATTAATTATGACATTGAAAAGTAATCGAGCTTTGATACTCATGTTTGAGTTTGTTTAATAATTATTCGAGTCGAGCTCGAACGAGCTTTAATTGAGCCGAACACGAGTTGAACTCGAGTAGTTTGATATTTTTACCCTTATTTTATCTTATTTTAGTTATCGAGCTTGAGTTCAAGCTGGGCTTTAGACTATTCCGAACATATATAAATTTATGTTCAAATTTGTTTGATTTGTATTTCGAAACGTGCTCAAACGAGTTTTTACCAAATAATTTTGAATCGAGTATCGAATAACTTTATTTGATTTTCAGGCCTAGTAATCATTTTTTAAAATATAATATATAAAATAAAAAAATATACTCCCTCTGATTCACTACGAATGTAATAATAATACGTAATCAATCAATCGATTAAAATAATAGAGGACCATAATTATGTGTTATTATCACATTTAGGTGGATGTATAAATTAAGGGGAAATTGTTTTTTTAGGACTGTAACTTAGGGGGGGTAGCATTTTCAGGACCGTATCTTTACGGGCTGGCAATTTCAGGACTGTAACTTTAAAAAGTGGCAATTTAAGGACAAATTGACCCATATCACACAATTTCGGGCCAATTTGTCCTCAAATTGCCACTTTTAAAAGTTACGGGCCTAAAATTGTCAGCCCGTAAAGATACGATCCTGAAAATGCTACCCCCCCTAAGTTACAGTCCTAAAAAAACAATGTTCCCTGAAAAATAAGCACATTACATGTCCAAATGGAACATTAATGTGGTGAAGGTCAATACAGATCCATCCATTATTGAAAAATATTCAAGTTCATTTAAGAATGAACATGTAAGTTTTATTTTATTTTAATAGTTTAACTATATGATTCAACACTATTGATATCATTTTTTAGATCAACAACGTCAATATCATGAGAGATTAATTTGCTTTGGAGAAGTTGCATCATCAAATGTAGAATCAACCTACAAAATAAATTTTAAATTTACATAGTTAATATATAATGGTTCAATATTTTTTTGAATACCATAAGAAAATGTTGTTTATGTAAATAATATTGATATATTTGAACTCTTTGGACTATTCTCAAAATTACATTTGGAAGTGACCTGGAATATTATGATGACAAGGCTACTTAATATAAATTTTCAGTTTTTTCACTAGCCTTTGATTAGATAATGTTATTAAATTTTGATTGTTCATTTTTGTATTAAAATATGCATGTTACATTTAACAACTTTTCTTAGATCTATTCTTGGCCGTTTATTTTTTCCCGAATAATTCTTTAACGTGAATCAGTTCTTGAAATGTTTAAAGATAACATTATTTTTTACTATTACGTAAAATAAATCTTAATTCAAAATCAAATATGTAAATTTTTTAAGATAGAATATAATGTGAAACTGATTCATACATGAACCACTTTAAAGGATATGAGTTGTTTCACTAAGGAGTATTAGTTGTGGAGGGTACAAGTTGTTTTCACTAGAGAGTATAAGTTGATGAATACGAAATGATATGAATTGTTACACTAAAAGATATTAGTTTTTTTTTCATTAAAGGCATGAGTTGTTCTACTAAAAAATTATGCAAAGTGGTTTATATATGAACAAGTTCCACACTATACATACTAAATTTTCAAATATATTAAATTGTTTATACATAAATATATGGTCCATCTCACGCAGGACCTACTCTAAAAATAAATATTTTTCATATTACACTTACGTATAATCAGAAAAGGTTGTATTAATTTTTTTTATAAACCATTGTTCGAAAAAATTGTGACATTCGTTAAACATAGAAAAATATAAGAGATTATATTAAAATTTTAGTAATGAAAATAACTTTCGCGCAAAGTGTGGGTAGGGACTGTAGTTTAAAAAAATAGTAGTTTTTAAGTAGTTTTAAAAAAAAAGTGATTATCGATTTTTAATTATTTGTAGAGTGTCATCTCATTCTTTTGGCAAACTCTCATATCACCAAGTGCACAGTGCATTCACTCAACAATTGATCATGTTTATATTGAAAATTTTATTTCAATTACACTGAAAAGTGTGTTTGAATTACACTGGAAAATTTACACCAAAAACTGACTTTTCAGTGTAAACATGGTCAACTGTTGAGAGAGTGCATCATACACCAAGTGCACAAGAGAATTACTCCATCCTTTTAACCAATAAAATTAATTTTTACAAATATTCAATAAATCATAAATTACTCTTATGTGTTTGATCTTAATATTTAGTTTTTTTTCTTTTTAAAAGAAAAGGTTTTATTTAAAAAAAGTTGTTATATTGTAGATTATTGTTTAAAGTATTTAAAATATAACTTAAAACTGCATAAGATTGTTGTTGGTGATCAGATTTAGTTGATTGGGTTATTGACTGTTTTAATTCGGTTTAGGATCACCAATCAATTTCGTGTGATTGATTACCACCGTAAATGGTAAATTGAAGATTCGGGATATGAAATCGAAAATATGAAAGTTGAATCCGTATTTATTTCGTACGTGTGCACATTTAGGTGTATTTTTGTGTGTTTTGGGAGTATTTGTGAATTTGAACCTGTATTTCTTAAGCTGGAGAACAACTATTTATAGAGACTAGCAAGCATGAGGTGCCTATGACTCTGGGTCTCCCTAGCTTGCATGCTTGACAAGTATCCTTTGACCTTAGTTTGACCTTATCTAAGCTGAATCTTAGTTACAAAGTTTTCTTTGGTCTTATCTCGGACTTCATTGTTGTTCGCCCAGGTCGGCTTAGTTGATCCAGAATGGTTTTTCCATAAAAGTTGTTCGCCTTTCTGTTTTACTCAGATTGGCTTTGAGATCTTGGTCCTTTGTTCGTCGACATACATCACTTAGGCTGGTAGATGCACCACCTTTTGACAATGTTGCTCATCATCAGTGACTTGGCAGAATGTTCATATCTGGTCTCGGGTCTTAAAACCTGTTCGCCAGTATGTTGTTCGTCGGTATAGTTGTTCGTCAGTTTATACACTCCCTGGATTGGTTTATGCACCCCGAGTTGATTTTCTTTGTTGATCACCTTTGACTTGGTGTTGACTCTTCATAATCCTTTTTAAGGTTTTAGTCCTTGTTCGCCTAGCAATAATTGATGTTCGCCTATCAATAATTGCCCCCTATCCTGACTATATGTTGTCTCAAACGAGAAACTTTGTGGCGAGCAACTGTAGTTAGGATATTATACTGGTGAGGATTTGGACGAACATCTTTGAACCGCCCCTATAATTGCGCGTAGGTCCTCCGATTTCCAAACTTATTCAAAATTGACCCCGTTTTTCTTCAATTTAGTCCATATTTTGCAGGAAATTGCACTCTGTACCCCATTTTTGCCTGGGGTATAAATAAGAAGGGGAAATGAAAATTTTCCCACTTCTTCATTTCTTGCTACAGTACTCCGACGATTTTCTCCATTTCCGGCGTCTTCAAGCTTTTCCGATGGCGCTTCTTTAGTGTTTGGCCTCCAATTTCGAAACAAGGTAGTCATTTTCTCATTTCTTTTCCTCTTTCTCTCTTTCTGTTTCACATTTGTGCCTTCGCCGCCGTGGGGGGAATTTGCGCCGCCGTCGTCTATCTAGAACCACCATCGGAAATCCAAAGAACTTACTCCCCGTCTCAAGAAACTCCTCCATTGAACTGATGTCCTCTCATTCGAGCAACAAAGGATCGGAGGAAGGATTAGACCCCCTATTCCCGATCGTACCGTTTGTCGAACAGCCACCGTTTGAGGTTTCCTCAGGAGCGCAACCCGACGTTGATTCAGTGGTTTGATCATTGGAGGATTCTGGTGCTCGTCAATTTGGCGAAGTGGCTAAGTAGGCCACGAGCAGCTCCTCCGACGAGCAATCTTCATCTAGCTCTGAATCTGAGGAAGATCCGGAGTTTGACGAGCTTACCCCTGAATTTTTGGAAGGGATAGGGTTTCCAGGCCCCAAGATGCTCGAAAACGAGGTCCCCACCGGTGTTGCTCGCCCATTTAATTGGCGAGCATATTCTGACGAACACGCGAACAACTTTCCTCTCCCCCCGCGCCAAGTTTTGGATCTGGTGAGAACCGAGTATCAGGCGAGCAGAATTAAAAGCATTGTTCGCAAGGACGAGCTCAACCTCATACGGGAAGCATATCAGATTCCTCATGACATCTTCATGTGGGCTCCCAAGAGGAAGGAAAGGGTTGATCGTCCTCCACCTGGGTGCACGGCGATCAACATAGACACATTGATCGCGGGACTAAGATTGCCACTGCCTCCTGTTGTTGGTCACTTTCTGGAGGCGACCAACTTAGCCATCACTCAAATAACCCCCATCGGGTGGATGAACTTGCTTGGCATCATGGGTCTGTTCGCCCTGGAGGGGTATATCGACCGTATCACTGCCGAAGAGGTCAACTACTTGATGACCATTACCAAATGTTCGAGGGGCGAAGAAGGGTACTATTACTTGAAAGCCCGGACCGGACTAAAACTGGTGGAGGGAGTGCCAAACAAGATTCGGGATTGGAAGGAGCACTTCTTCTTTATTGGGGGTGACTGGTGAGCATCTTCTGGCCCTCACGGCGGTGTCGGGCGTATATTTGAACCCACCACCTATGGGCAAATCAAACGTAAGGTTATCTTTGTTCGCCTTTGCATAAAGTTCTAATTTAACTTTTTTTATTTGCTCGCAGGTCCCCGGTTGCTCAAGTGGAATTCAGAGGAAGAGGAGATTGGTTCTGAATTCCTCTTCACTTTATGTTTGGTCGCTCTCCGGGATAAAGCCGAAAGGACCATCAAGTACGTGAACAAGGAGATGTGCAAAAAAGCTGCTCGCCTGTTCACCTATCCCCATCATTTGGAGGCTCAAGACGAGGTACCCCCAAGTATAATTCAAGATTTTCAAAATAAACTTTGCTCGTCATCAATCTACGATTTGCTCGTCTAATTTTTCTGACCTTTTTTTTTTAGCCGAGCAAGTCACCGTTGCTGTTCCTCCCAGCTTTGCCCTTCTAGAACAAAGAGTGTTCGAAATGGCACCGCCGAAAGGACGAAGGAAGAAAGGTGATCCGCCCTCCAAAGTGCTGGCGATGATGAACAAGGATGAGGGGGCCAAAGTTGCTCGCCCGGCCGCACCTTCTGCAAAAACTCCCCCATCTCCTCCCTGGCCCCATCCCCCTGAGGAACAAAGCGTTTGAAGAAAGGGGATGGGACCTTCGTGGGCCAGACAGCTCCTGCCGGAAATAAAGGCAAGGAGAAAGTGGGTCAGAGTCATGCTCGTCCCTATTCCGAAAGGGAAGCTGCTCGGCACGCCTCCATCAAACCGGTGGAGAGGACAGGTAAAGTGGGTAAAGACACTACCCCCGTTCGTGGTCCCGAGGACATAACCATTCTGGGTTGGGACGAACGGAAGTTCCAGGAGTAAGTGTCTTTTTTTCCTTGCAGAACAACTTTTATTGACTTGGAAAATATCGTGTAAATAACATTCTTGTTCGCAGGTATCGGGCCGAGGATCATCCCGGACGAGCAGCTTCAGTGCACCAATATGCCTGCTCAAAGACTCCGGTGAACATCCGGGAGATTCCGGGAGAACATGTCCGCCGGACAACTGAATTGATCGCCCGATCCTGGACCCGGCCCCTGGAGACAACCGTCTCTGCTCAAAGCATCGCGGACAACTTCCATTACTCCATGATGCATCATGCTAACGGCCTTGCTATCACCCAGAAAGGAATGGCCCAGCTCACCGAGCTCGAAGATGTTGTTCGCCGCTATGCCAGCACTGCTCGGCAATTGACCGAGGAAAAGGATGGTCTGGTCGGTCAGTATGAGGCCAAACTTGCTCGTCTCAATAACCAGATCAATATCTACATCGATACTGAGAAGAAACACCTTGAAGAAATTCAGGGTTTATCTGGTGAATTGAGAAGCAAAGAAGCCTTGCTCGGCGAGGAGGAGACGAAGTTGCTCGCGGCCGAGCAAAGAAATGCTGAGCTTGAAGCGGAGGTTGCTTGTCTGTGGGAAGTAGAGGCCAACTCTTTTCTCGCGATCAACTTGAGGCTGAGCTCCAGGCCCGGTCTACCCCCATCCCGAACTTGGGCTACATCTGCGCCTACACCGATTGCATCCGCATGGCTGACGCGTATGATTTCCAGGACATGGTGAAGGATATTGGCAAAGACCTGACTGAGTTTCTGGAGCACTATCCCCCGCCGAACAACATTGAGATCCAACTGGGGGATATCACCGAGCTGGGGGTCAAGATTGACAGCCTTGACCCCAGTATCACTATTACTTACCCTCCACCTCAAGTTGACGAGGGCGAGTAAGAAGAAGAGCCTGCTGCTGCCGACGAGCAGGCCGCTACGGAGAGGGAACAAAAAGCCGCGGAGGACATGGCTAGAGATATGATCATTGATCCTCCCGCCGACCAACCTCAAGATCAACCTCCCGCCGAGCAGTAATAGTTTTTAGGATTTAGAAGTCTTTATTTTGTAATAATTGCTCGATAGGTTTTTCTTCGTAGTTGTTCGTTTTTGTAGTACTTTACCCTTGTACTATTTTTTAGGCTCAATGCCTTTTGTTTAATGAAATGTCTTTCTTATATTCGCTCATTTTCTTTATATGTTAATTGTCTTTACATTTTTGTCAATGACTTTGCAATTATAACATATAGTGTTGGGCTTTTGTTCGAATTGAACTTTGCCTTTAATGGAATTAGGGTTTAACCTTAGGTTCTGTTCATTTTAAAAAACGAACAACCTTTAATTGGCTTTGGTCCTCAAAATGGACTTGTACCTCGAGCTTTTGGACTTTTCCTCTTTGACGAACAACTACTATATTTACACTGAAAAATTTACAAGTGTTGTAAGACTGCTCGTTACTAACATACACAATCTGACGAACAACTTTGAACACTATCTAAAAACATGCTCGCTTATAATATTTTTGCCGAGCAACTTTGTCTGAAATTAAAAGATGAAACAGCACTAAACTATACAATGTGCCGAACAACTTTAAATTCTATACTTAGCAAAATTTTCAAAAAATTAGGCAAGTTTTTGGTTTGGTTTGCCTCACTTGGTTCACTGGCCCCCTAAGACATTTGTTCGCCCAATTAAGAACTTGTTCGTCTCATTGATAGTACTTCTTCAGATGTATAGCATTCCAGGAGTATTGGGCCGGCTTGCCTTCCATATCTTTGATATCGTATACACCATTAACGAATTTTTCCGTTATACGATACGGGCCCTCCCAAGTTGGTCCCAATACACCTGGAGGTTGGGCGAGCAACTTTCTTAGAACCATATCTCCAACTCTGAATTCCCTAATTTTAACATGGGAATTATAATAATGTTCTGCTCGCTGCTTATAGGTAGCATTTTTTAGCTCGACATTCAGTCTTTTTTCTTCGAGCAAATCCATCTCAGTAGCTAGAGCAGAGTTGTTCGCCTGCTCATCAAAGTTGGTCGTTCTGAATGTGTTGGTCTTTAACTCAATTGGTATTACAGCTTCTGTTCCAAAAGCCATTGCAAAAGGTGTTTCTCCGGTGCTTGACCTGGGAGAAACTCTGTATGCCCACAGGACTTCCGGGAGTTCTTCAGACCAACTACTTTTGCTCTCCGCTAGCCGTACTTTCAATGTATGCTTGATTATCTTGTTCACGGCCTCGACTTGTCCATTTGATTGGGGATGATAGGGCGTAGAGTAATGTTTTCTGATTCCCCACTTTATGCAGAAATCTCTCAACTATTTTCCATCAAACTGCGGACCATTGTCTGTTACGATGGTTTGCGGAATCCCAAAGCGACAGACAATGTTCTTCCAAATGAAGTTGATCATTTTCTGCTGTGTAATTTTTACCATGGCTTCTTCTTCTGCCCATTTTGTATAATAGTCGACTGCCACAACGGCAAATCGAACACCTCCAACTCCTGCTGGGAAGGGACCAATAATGTCCATCCCCCATCTTTCAAATTGCCACGGGCTATAAACTGATACGAGCTGTTGGGCCGGGGTATGAATGTTTGGGGCAAAAATTTGACATTGATGGCAAGTCTTTGCTTTCTTAATTGCGTCTTGATGTATAGTTGGCCAATAGTAGCCTTGTCTGATAGTTTTGTATGCCAAGGCTTGCCCCTCAGTGTGATTTCCGCATACTCCAGCATGTATTTCTTCGAGTATTGCTCGTCCTTGCCCCCTAGGCAAACATTTGAGAAGTGTGATTGATATTCCCCTTTTGTAAAGCTACTCGCCCACCAGAGTATATCTGGCGACTTGCTTTGTTAGCATGGCAGCTTCAAAAGGGTTGTTTGGTTTTTCCCCACTTTTCAAATATTTGACTATATTTGTTCTCCAGTCTTCTTCTTCACTTGCTTGTTCATCAAGTTGGTTTACATTATAACTTCTCGTTGATGGATCATTCATCTTTGTGATTATAATGTCTGCCATCTCTGCTGGTCCCTAACTTGTTGCTAGTCGGGCCAACGCATCTGCTTGCCTGTTGCTTGTCCTTGGAATTTGTTCAATGAAAACTTGTTCTAACAAAGACATCAGGTAAGCAACAATTCGTTGATACTCGATCATATGGTCGTCTTTCGCCTCGTATTCACCTCGGACTTGGTTCACAATCAATTGTGAATCACCGAATATTTGTAACCGCCTAACACCTACTGCAAGAGATAGGTGGAGACCAGCAATAAGAGCTTCATACTCCGCTTCGTTGTTGGTTGCCATAAAACCAAATTTGATTGCCGAGGTGAATACTTGTCTTTCTGGACTGATTAGAACCACTCCTGCCCCTAAGGCCATGTTGGTCGAAGATCCGTCAACGTAAAGATGCCAGGGGTGATCAAGTCCTCTCGTCGGATCTGGTGGAAAGGTTAGTTCGACAATAAAGTCGGCTAATGCTTGCCCTTTGATCGCTGTTCGAGGAGCATAGGTTACCCCGAATTGGCTAATCTCTAGTGACCACTTTAAAAGGCGACCAGCTGTGTCGGGGCGATGGAGAATTTATCTGAGTGGGAAAGTTGTTAGCACTTCAACTTGATGATAAAAAAAGTATGGTCGTAACTTCCTCACACTCATGACAAGTGCGTATACCAGTTTCTCGGTTGGGGAGTATTTAATCTCTGCGTCATGTAAAGCTTGACTGACGTAGTAAATAGGTTGATGAAACTTGCCGTCTTCTCGTACCAGAACAGAGCTGATGGCTACTTTCGACGCTGCCAGATATAAATATAGGTTTTCTCATGGGACGGACTTTGATAGGATTTTAACATCTCCCAGGTAGTCTTTGAGTTGGTCGAACGCCTTTTGACAGTTTTTAGTCCACGTGAACTGTCCTTTCTTGATAGCTTCAAAGAATGGACGACATTTATCCCCCGATTTGGATATGAACCGATTCAATGCTGCTAGGCATCCCATAATCCTTTGCACTTCTTTTATTGAACGTGGTGGTTGCATATCCACGATTGCTTTGACTTTTGTTGGATTGCTTCAATCCCTCGTTGACTAACAAGATGACCCAAGAACTTTCCGGAATGGACTCCAAAACTGTTTTTCTTCGGGTTCAGTTTCATATTGTGATGTCGAAGAATATCAAACACCTAGGTCAAATGTTGAAGATGGTCTTCTTTTCGGGGGCTTTTGACTACGATATCGTCTACATAGACTTCTACCGTATCTCCGATTTGTTCGTCGAACATTTTGTTCACCAACCTCTGATATGTTGCTCCGGCGTTGATGAGGCCGAAGGGCATTCTCTTCCAACACAACAAGTTTTTATTCGTATAAAATGCTGTGTTTTCTTGATCGTCTGGATGCATTGGAATTTGATGGTACCCGGCAAAGGCATCCATGAATGTTAGCATTTCATGACCTGCAGTGCTGTCCACCAACTGGTCAATGTGAGGAAGAGGAAAGTTGTCCTTCGGGCATGCTGCATTCAGATCCGTAAAATCTATGCATAGCTTCCAGGTCCCGTTTGGTTTCCTCACAAGGACTGGGTTTGCTACCCATTGTGGACAGAGTGCTTGTCGGATCAAGTTGTTGTCTAACAACTTCTTCACTTCTTCGTTCAAGGCCTGATACTTGTCTGGGCCATACTTTCTTTATTTTTGATGGACAGGCCTTTTTGCTTGATTGATGTTGAGTTTATGGCAAGCATGCTTTGGATCTATTCCCACCATGTCTGCATGAGACCAAGCAAAAACATCTAGATTTTTGCTGAGGAACTCTTTCATTCGGGATCTGTAAGGCTCATGGAGCTCAGATCCTATGTATAATTCGAGATCCTGGTTTTCAGGATTAACTTTGAATGCCTCCAGTTCTTCAACTGGAGTTACTCGTCGTTTTTGTCCTTTCCAACGAGGATCAAGTATTGGTCCCTCAGGGTTGAAATCATTTTCGATGTTCATGGGCTCTGCCCCCAGGAGGGGATCTAAATCACCTGTTGGTTCTGACTCATTGTTGTTAGTCAACACCTGGCCCTCCAAGTCATCTGGCGAGTGTTGCTCGTCACCACCCTTTTATTGTTCGTCAGAATGATGTTCCTCATGGGTGGTAAGGAGTTGTTCGTCCAACACTTGTTCATCAAGATGTTGTTCGTCAGTATCCATGTGGTCTTCCTCTATGTCCGTCATGTTCTCTAATATTGATGGTTCATCAGCAGGATAACTAGTTGTGGCTTCCATCATGGATACTAGTGCATGTTTGGCCTGCAACTGTAGGAGACATTCCCTGGCCTTTCTTTGATCTTCTTTGATAGTACCTGCTCTGCTTGCTGTTGGGAATTTCAAACAATAGTGATAAGTGGAACAGGCAGCTTTGAATTCATTAAAAAATGGTCGACCAAGAAACCCGTTATAAGTTGAATCCTGGTCTACAACCAAGAAGTCAACCATTCTTGTAATATTTTTCTCGGGTTCGTTGGCCGTTACAAGTTATACTGCTAAAGTAACTATTCCCAATAGGACTGTTACAGCATTCCCAAAGCCTACTATCCTATGTGTCGAATCTCGAATATAGCCCGAATAATCTCCAAGATGATCGAGCGTCTTTTTGAACAGGATGTTGGTGTAAGCTCCAGTGTCTACCAACAATCTGTGGACCCGTGTTCCTATAATCTTTGCGCAGATTACGAGCGAATCATTGTGCGGAGTTAAAATTCCTTCCAAGTCATTTTCAATGAAGGTTAATTCTGCTGTCTACATGATAGATGGTTTAACCCCCATTTCTTGGACTTGATCGATCGCCCGTAACTCAGCCTTCCTTTTCCGGTTGGAGATTGGTGGTCGTCCGTCAGAACATCCTCCTGCGGGGCCTGCAGGTTCCATCATGTATAAATCTTCCAACGGACGAGCAGGAATGGTAGGAACTGGTCGTGCTGGTTTATTATTTTTCTGAGGTTGATCATCCTCATCTTCAGAGTTGTTCTCCCGAACTCTCTTTCCGGGTTATCTTTTAACAAAGTCAGAAAGTTTCCACTCCTCGTAGAACCGCCACAGCTGCTTGAGCAAATCTCTACATTCACTTGTAAAGTGCCCCACGCTTTGATGGTAGGCACAATACTTGTTAGGGTTGAGTTTGCCGGTGTCTTGATGGATTTTCCGTGGAGGGGAGAGCAACTCCTTCTCTTTCACACTTTCATAAACAATATCGACTGACACTGTTAGCACTTGATTCAATTTTTCCTCGAGCTCTGTCCCTTCAGTGAATGCCTTCATGTTTTTAGGGACTCGATAGTTTGTTACGCCAGGTTTCTTGTTATTTTCCTTGGGATCTGCTTTGTTCTCCCCCAAGTTTGATTGCAGGGCCTCGTGCATGGAAACGAATATACCGACTTAATTTCTGAATTCGGCATAACTTCTTGGGCACTTTAGACGTACCTATTTCCATAGCTTTGATCCTTTCTTTAACCCGGCCATAACGGCAACGATTTTCGTGTCCTTGCTGATGGGTTCACCTTCTAACAACACCTTGTCGAACCTTTCAATGAATGCCCGATCCGACTCATCGTCATTTTGTTTTAGGTCCGACAATTGATGTTTCTGAGACAAGTACGACCCCGCCGTTGAGAAATGAGAAAGAAACTCTCGACTTAGTTGAGTGAATGAATGGATAGATGCTGGTGGCATCACCGAAAACCACTTGTGTACCCGATCCCCTAAAGTTAAGGGGAAGTTTCGGCATTGAGTGGCGTCGCTGGCCCCCACCGAGACCATGTAATCTGAATACTTTGTCAGATGAACTCTGGGATCAGCAACACCGTCATACTGTATGCTTGCCGGGAACTGGACCTTCTTCTGAATCAGGGCTTTCAGAATGACAGGTGATAGTGGTGAGGACGGCAAACTGGTTATCCCCACACCTCTTTGTTGGTCCAACTGTCCCTGCATGCTCTCCACTGCCCTTCTTAAACTTGATAGCTCATCCAAAGATGCCCCCTGACTTGGAGGCTGTTCGGCGAGCAAAGGTACCAACCTTTCTGCTCGTCGCAGTCCCTCACTCGGAGTGGGCAAATCCTGGAGCTGTTTTCTAGGGTTGCTCGCCGTATTTGGCCCTAGACGCCTGAAGGCAGATTGAGAGAGTCTCTCATGAACTGATGGGCGTGGTTGCTCAAATGTTGCTCGCCCACGTTCAACCTCCTGGCGAGCAACTTTTTCTTGTTGTTGGGGTTGGCCAAGTCTATCCTGGGCACTGGAATGGGTAGTTCCATGGCTTGACATTGTTGTTCGTCCACGAGCAGATTCAGCCTGGCCCTCTCTTGGTTCGACCATCTTTGCTTTGCCTTTGTCCCGCCTAATTTGGGCACTGTTTACTTCAAGTTGTTCGTCCCTGGTTGACCTAGCCCTAACAGCTTCTAAGGGTCTGTCCTTAGGCCTTACTTGTGAAGGCCTATTCTGATCTTGCTGTCTCTGTAGAGCTTGGAGAGCAGCAATGGTTTTGGCCAATTCGTTAGGGTTGTTCGCCAGGGCCTCCATTTCAGGTGGGAGATTATGAGTTATGGCGGTATGTCGCGATCTGCTCGCATGTCTAGGGTTACGATCCTGGTGATCGGCTGACGAAGCTCGGGTGGGAGATGCTCTCCTTGACAAGCGTGATGCTTGGGTTTCCTTTGATTGAGGCATTCCGAATTAATATGTCTTTGTTCTTGTGATGAAGAACACCAAGAACACCAAGAACACTTCTATTTGAATCTTCAAATATTTTTTGAAACTTTCTTCAAATCTTCAAGTTTTTTAACTTGAAGTTCTTGATTAATCACACTGAATCGAAGGTTCGACCCTCCTTCTAGCGCCAATTTGTTGGTGATCAGATTTAGTTGATTGGGTTAGTGACTGTTTTAATTCGGTTTAGGATCACCAATCAATTTTGTGTGATTGATTACCACCGTAAATGGTAAATCGAAGATTCGGGATATGAAATCGAAAATATGAAAGTCGAATCCATATTTATTTCATACGTGTGCACGTTTAGGTGTGTTTTTGTGTGTTTTGGGAGTATTTGTGAATTTGAACCTGTATTTCTTAAGCTGGAGAACAACTACTTATAGAGACTAGCAAGCATGAGGTGCCTATGACTCTTGGTCCCCCTAGCTTGCATGCTTGACAAGTATCCTTTGACCTTAGTTTGACCTTATCTAAGCTGAATCTTAGTTACAAAATTTTCTTTGGTCTTATCTCGGACTTCATTGTTGTTCGCCCAGGTCGGCTTAGTTGATCCAGAATGGTTTTTCCATAAAAGTTGTTCGCCTTTTTAATGTATGGCTCAGAAGTTGTTCGCCTTTCTGTTTTAAGCAGATTGGCTTTGGGATCTTGGTCCTTTGTTCGTCGACATACATCACTTAGGCTGGTAGATGCACCACCTTTTGACAATGTTGCTCGTCATCAGTGACTTGGCAGAATGTTCATATCTGGTCTCGGGTCTTAAAACCTGTTCGTCAGTATGTTGTTCGTCGGTATAGTTGTTCGTCAGTTTATACACTCCCTGGATTGGTTTATGCACCCCGACTTGATTTTCTTTGTTGATCACCTTTGACTTGGTGTTGACTCTTCATAATCTTTTTTAAGGTTTTAATCCTTGTTCGCCTAGCAATAATTGATGTTCGCCTATCAACAATTGTCTCGTGAAACTAAATAATACAAATTTAAATACACCTATGTTAAAATGTTAATGTGATATGTCCAATTTATATCCTATCACAGGAGTACATTTTATATGGAAATGGTTAATGATAAACTTATCATGAAATTATTTTAAAGTGTTGAATATTATAAATGTAATATAAAAGAACTTATGGTTCAAGAATAATTTAAGGTATATTTTAAAAACAAAAATTTGAAGATTTTTAGTTTTCTAACTAATATTTGGTAATTATTATAGTTTAAACAATGTAAAAAATTTCGGTCGTGCAAAGCACGGGATTTACGATCACTAGTTTGATCATAAGACAAGGGAAAAAATAGAGTTAAGGTTGTGTTTGGATGGAGAAATTTGAGTTATGGATTTTAAATTCACTCCACTTGCATATGTAAAATATTTAAATTGATGGTTTTCAAATTCTTAGGTTTAATTCTAATTCAAATTGGTAGAATTTTACATATTAAAATGTTGAAAGGGAGATTTGTTGAGGCGCATTATCACCCGGAGGCAAGCTAAAGACATCACTATTGAGGGGCTTATCGATACTCTTCTCAACTTTTCTCACAAAACTACTGGCGATCTATGCTCCACTACATAAAACTGCAGCATTTATCAACGTGGCAACCAAAACAACAAGTACCAATGTTTTTCCTATCTTGTTATCCAAAGAATGCAAATTATAAAATATTATCAGTAATATTTATGATTTAGCTTGAAAGAGAATATTCTGAAATATATTAATATACATCTACAAGTTAACGTATACATTTTTTTAACGGTAAAGGAAAAAAATATTATTGCTAAATGACTTGAACGCAAAATACTAGCTATACTAGTAGTTACCCTATAAAAGTATGGGATCTCTATAGTATTGGCAGGTATAGGGACCAAGCTGTATCGAACCCAAGAGAAGATATGTATGTGAATAGAGTCCTGTAGATCTACGCGTCGTAGTTAATATGAGTGTATGTTCGGTTTCAGGAAATGAAATTAAACTACTCTAAAGTCTATTTCTATTAATGCAAATAATGAAATCAAACAAATACTTCGGTTTTAATCAAATACGAGAGGGTGATGCTCAGGATATGAATCCCTACGTATACTAACGGAGCTAGTACAATAACTAAAATAACTATGATATGCAAGTATTATTCCTAAGTGTACTAAAACTAGACAATCAACTTCCCTAATCTAGCACCAGATTGAAAGACTAAAAGCTCAAGAATTAACCCTGATACTTCGTCATATCAACCTACTTCACAACCCACTAAACAAGTTATATGGATTATGCTTAATTAATGAGACCTTTATTTACCTAAGGTGATACGGTCGTCCTCCCTAGATAAACCGGTAGATTATAAGCCCCTTCTATAACCCTATCGTTAAGTCTACTTTTTATCAAAGAGTGATAAGATCGCCCTCTCTCTAATAATTGTGTACTCAATTGCAAGATAATTATAGGGTTTATTTTAAGAATTCTATTAATTAAAAGAACTAGCACTAAACATCACGAATTATCCTAATTATGTACCAACATCCTACTTCTACGAGTTCATCCTACCCCAAGCATGCAAGGTTTCTAGCCTAACATGTTGAATACGAAAACAAAAGCAATTAAATGAACAATAAACATGAACATAACGAATTTAATTAAAGAACTCAGAAGCATAAACTAGGTTTAACTCGATCAATAAAAATCTCAAAAACAAATCTCAATTAGCAATGAAAACTAGGTATGAAAGTATTAAGTATTGAAGAAAGAAATAACGGAAAGTAAACTCTAATCTATGAATTCGTAGTTCAAAAACCTCGATTACACTCGCAAAATCTCTTGTTCAACTCTCCCCAAGCTCCTCTCTATTAAATTCTATCTCTAAGTGTCAAGTGGTGTCTAAAAACGAGCTCGCTATAAAGTATTTATAGGCAACGGGCTATTTTGGAGTGTTTTGGGCCGAAAATACACGACTACTCGAGCACTTACTCGAGCACTTAGTGCTCAAATGATTCCACTCGAGCACTTAAAACCAACAGAGCCAAAATAGTGCTCGAGCACCTTTTACTCGAGTACTTTGTGCTCGACCTGATTCCACTCGAGCACTCTACTTGAGTGCTCGAGCACTTTCTGCTCGAGTGCTCTCGCTCGAGCACTTTTCAGCAGCAGTACACTTGTTCGAAAAACCTTCATATCTTCTCAACTGGGAGCCCGTTTTGGCCGATTCAAAGTCCTAAAAACTCCTCTTTTCGCCCTCTATCTAACTATGAGCATCAAAGAGATAAATTTATCAGTTAATGAAAATGATACTCAATTGACTCTAAATACTCATAAAAAACACTCAAAACATGGGCAAATCGGGCACCAAATCATAACAATTTCACGCCTAACTCCCCCCCCCCCCCCCCCAAACTTACCATATTGCTTGTCCTCAAGAAATGAAATAATAAGTTAAGTGAAATTGTTAAAAATGAATCACTGAATCAAGTCATGCAAGTAATAGAACTTCAAGTGTCAAAGATCGATTACCCACATACTAACTCACCCCCTTCATCCTACTCATGCAAGAACAATAAGAAACACCAAGATCAAACATGGATGTGCACTCAACGATGTATTTCACTCCCTCACAAGTGTATATCAATAATAAGGGACTCACTCAATCAATCAATCACACATATCAGCAGCCATAGGCTTGTAAGCTCTCTCAACTTCGACCATACTCTAGAATCCATGCCGAAAAAAAAAGGACTTTATCAAGGTTGTAATGTAGGCTCTTTGGACAGGTGGGGTAACTATATAGGATAAGTGACTCAAGTGAATGGAGAACATAAAATTCAACTTCCGTATTTCGAGACAAGGAACGGAATACTTCAATCATGTTCATGCAATACACTTTTCAATTCCACTACTCTCAACACTTTCAATTTTTCTTCTAACTCTTTTCACTTTTTCAATCACTTCACTTTTTTTTTCTTTTCACTCATTTATGAGCTCATATCTCTTTTGCTCATTCTCAAATTTTTGTTCTTTCCCACAACTCACAATCTCATTACACCTTCTTCTTAGTTACACTCAAGCATTAATAATTCTCCTTTCTCAACTCGATCCCTTTCTCATTCACAACTTTTCCTATTCTCCACTCAAATTAGGACAAAAGATTTTAAGAATTTGGTTAAGTTTAAATGTGCCAGCAAATAAAATAGGCTAAGGCTCAAACGGGCTAACAAGGTATAAATATCATTGGTAGGGAAAATTTGGCTAAGTGACTCAATCAAATCAAAGATGACCTAATATCACTTTTGACACTTCAACCTAGACACAATCAAGAAGTGAAAGCACCCACAAGTTCTAGCATCTTCTAAGGTGACGACTCACTCACAAACGAAGAGATCATTATAATGTATTTTAATCTCTAAAAGGCTCAAATCTCTCGGCTTTCACATCCACGCTAGTTCTAGTGAATTCTCACTTTTTATCACACAAGTATTCAAAAGGAAAATTCGTAAGTATACGAGTTTCCTCTCAAATCAACTCCAACTACTACACTCACACAATATAATCCCTAACTCAACTTCACAAATCACTAACTCATAATTTCACACTCAAAGATAACAATCAATAAGCAAGATGAATCAATAAGCATGAAAATAGTCAAGATCACTCAATTAGTTCATAATAAAAACAGCTCAAGGAGTATCTGAAGGCACTATATAACCTAACTCAACTCAAAGAGAGGATGTGCACATGTGCAATATCAAATAAACCTCGCAAGTGCGCCGGTGCATATGTATACCATAAAATATATAAATACTCCACCTCTCAAACTTCGACCTTGTGAAGCGGACTAAGTTTGGGGTTGTGGGTTACCTAATACGCATAATCCCCTTTGCATTTGGCAATGTAGCACATTCCCTTGCTTGAGTTCCTCCCTTTTGAATAACTCCATGATACATTTACTTCCTTGAGACAAGCCTACAAGCAACTCACTCAAGAACGAGGTTAAAACTTACGACTCAAAACAACACCCTAATAACTTAAAACACTCAAAAGAAAATAAAAGTGGGTTGCCTCCCACTCAGCGCTATTTTTAGAGTCCTAATGCCGGACCGAGCTCAAAGGAGCTTATGGAACATGATACTCAAAGTTACCTCCCTTATTCTCATAAGAGAAGTTGTAGAATTTCTTTCCTCGATGCCCCTTCATCATGAGTTATTTTCCTTTCTTCTCAACCTTAAGGCATCCACTACTAAATACCTTCTTCACCGCTGGTGGTGGTGTCTCCTTCCTCTCTTTCATTCTCCACGGAGGTACCCACTTCTTGATTTTTTTTTCTTCTTAACATCAACTCCTCATTTTCACTCCAACTGGGCCACGTCCACACTTTTCAGCACTCCATCCTTCATCTCCTTGCCTTTATCCCTATCTAAACAATTAAGATCATAACGCTCATAGGTTAAATCATCAAGTGAAGGACTATCAAAATCATGAATATAAGAAGGGTTAGGGATATGAGGTGTGTCTTCAACACAAGTGTCAATGACATCAATGGAATGACATCTCTCATCCTTCTTCGGGTACTTCATGGCCTCATATAGGGAAATCTTTACTTCTTTATCATCAACTTTCAACATGATCTTCCCATTCGCCACATCTAACACCATCTCGGCCGTAGCTAAGAACGGTCTTCCCAAGATTAAAGGAACGTGCTCATCCTCCTCCATATCAAGGACTACGAAATCAGCTGGAAAAATATGATCTCCAACTTTAACAAGGACGTCTTCAACCACACCTTGAGGTCTAGTAATAGACCGGTCAGCGAGTTGGAGCGTCATCATTGTCGACTGAAGTTCTCCTCCTTCCAACTTCTTAAATAGCGACAGTGGCATTAGATTAATACTCGCTCCAAAATCGCACAATGCTCCCTTATTGACTCCATTCCCGATATCACATAAGATCGTAAAACTCCCGGGATCTTTCAACTTCGGAGGAAGCGCTTTGTGCACTAATGCACTCACCTCATGGTTCAGCTGCACTAGTTTGGGCACATCGACTCTCCGCATTTTAGCTATCAAGTTCTTCAGGAACTTGGCATAATTGGGCATCTGTTCCTAAGCATCATAAAAAGGAATGTTAATATGCAACTTTTTAAAGACATCAAGAAACTTTGAAATTTTTTCATCTAATTTCTTCATGAATCGCTGCGGATATGGGACTGGTATCACAGATTTGGGTACCCCTCATTCGTCTCGATCGGTCTCTTTCACGTTCTTCCTTGCTTCTCTTACCTTTTTCCACTTTGGAACTCTCTCAATCTCTTCCTCCTTGTCTTTACCTTTCTGAGCATCTTCTACCTCATCCTCCTTCTCAACTTCTACCTCAACTGTCTCATCTCCATCTTTCTTATGTTCTTGACCCCCCATCTTAATCTCCTTATGTATCTCCTCAAGATCAACAGGCATTGGAGGACCATCATATTTGGTTCCACGTCTTAGCTGGATCGCCTTGCATTGCTCTTTCGGATTCCCCTCCGGTATAGAAGGATATTTCTTGGGCTCTCTACCCAATGATTTTGCGATCTGGCTAATCTGATACTCCATCGAAGTGAACAGCCTATTGTTCTCTTGCTGAATTCTATTCAGCTCCATATCCCTCTTTTGGAGATCTTGATCGCTGATCATTCTTCTTACTCATCTCATTCACATCATACTCCAAAGAGGACAACCTCTTACTACCTTCTTCCACCTTGTGAAGAATGGCACGTAACATCTCATCAGTGGTAGCACATCCTTCTCCTCCAGGGAGTTTTGAGCCAGGGTTGACATTTGGAGGTACAGTTATCCCCGCTCTCGGATTGCTATAAGAGAAATTTTCATTCTTCATCCCTTGATTCTGAGGAGGCTGCTGGCCTCCTTGATACCCCGGAGTATTCCTCCATTGATTCTGAGGTGGCTGTGGACCTGGTGGTACAAACGGTTGACCATAAGTTGGTCGCCCCTGATAATTTCCACCTTGGTAGCCATTCTGATTATAATTAGGCCCTCCCATATAGTTGGCCACCTCTTGCTGGCATCCTGGCTAATCCACTTTCTCACTCACTGCAGTATTCCCTCCACTCAGATTCTGCCCAACCTCTAAATTGCTGATCTTCTCCATCATTGCCATCAACAGCTTTCTAGTACCCTCACTCTCATCTATCTGATAAGCTCGCTGAAACTCTTGTGCCACATTCCTTTGCCCCGCATTCTTGACAATGTTATCAATAATCTCCCTACACCGAGCTGCACCACAATTCAAGAATGCTCCACTAGCACATGCATCAAGGTGGTCTTGACCTGCCTTGCTAGCTCCACAGTAGAAATAAGCCATTATATCACCTTCGTTGTACCCATGTTGCGGGCACTCAATGAGCATATTATAGTATCTCTCCCAAGCCTGACGTAAGTCCTCTCCTGGCTTCTACTTGAAAGATGAGATCTCTAACCTTGATTTGATCATTCTAGATGGAGGATAGAATCGCTTGAGGAACAGATGCTCGAGTTCGGCCCATGTGGTTACACCTCCCCGTGGGAGCGTGTTATCGTACCACTCCTTCGCGATTCCAATTAATGAAAACTGGAACAACCTGAACCTCTTGGCATCTTCAGACATGCCATTATGGTTGAAAGTTAAGGCAAACATCAGAAAATTCCTCAAGTGAGTATGAGGATTATCCTTTCCGACCTCCCCCTTAAATTGGTTCTCGACTAGCATCTTCAGTATCCCTGGGGAGATAGAAAAGTTGTTTGTCTCCACTGGTGGCAATGCTACACCATCATAATACCGTTGTGGCTGTGCCGCAAACCTTCCTCGAATTGCCATACCCGGATCAGCGTTCTGAGGAACGTGCTGAGGATAGACTGGTGGTAGAGGTACTTGCGGAATAGGAGGTTGGTTATAAGTAGGGTGTGGAGGATAGTATGATAGGTACGGATATGGTGGGTATTGGTAAGGATAAGGTGGGTTATTTTGTTGGTAGACAGGGTTGTTTAGAGGATTTTGGACTTGGTTTTGAGCTGGGTCGTTTTGATGTTGTGGGACCGGGTTTTGGCTCTGGCTTTCCCCTGAAGGGACTTAATTCTGACTGTCATTTCCTTCAGTTCCCTCAACCCGTTTCACTACTTGATTGTACTTAGCTACAACTGCATTCAACTTATTCCCTAAGTCCATGTTTGGATCGTCTCCACCAGGATTGTTCATCCTTCGATTGAACACTCTGTTTCTTCTGGCGATTGTCTCAGGGTCTAACTTTGTTCGATTTTCGCTCGATTCTCCTTGTGGGCGAGTTTTCATATACCTGAAATACCAAAAGAAATATCAAAACACAACTGTCTGATGTCTACTAATAAAACAGGAAAAAAAATTTTAAAGCACTCACTACTAACCACTCCCTCCGTCCAATATTAGTAGGCCTACTTTTGGGCAGTTATTTTTTGTCATAAGTTGGAGGTATTATGAGGTATTGTGAGGTTCATTTATCAATAAAATTATTATTTATGGAAAATATGATACTTATATTTTCCATAAATAATAACTTTATTGATAAATAAACCTCACAATACCTCATAATACCCTCCAACTTATGATAAAAAATAATTGCCCAAAAAATAGTCCTACTAATATTGGACAGAGAGAGTACTAAACTATCTCCAAGTTCTACTTAATAGACATACATCGTCATCCCCGACAACGGCGCCATTGACTTGAACGCAAAATACTAGCTATACTAGTAGTTACCCCACAAGAGTATGGGATCCCTATAGTATTGGCAAGTATAGGGACCAAATAATTTCGAACCAAAGGGAAGGTATGTATCGAACCAAAGAAAGAAATAACGGAAAGTAAACTCTAATCTATGAATTCGTAGTTCAAAAACTTCGATTACACTCGCAAAATCTCTTGCTCAACTCTCCCCAAGCTCCTCTCTATCAAGTTCTATCTCTAAGTGTCAAGTGGTGTCTAAAAACGAGCTCAGGATGAAGAATTTATAGGCAACGGGCCGTTTTGGAGTGTTTTGGGCCGAAAATACATGACTACTCGAGCACTTACTCGAGTACTTAGTGCTCAAATGATTCCACTCGAGCACTTAAAACCAACAGAACCAAAATAGTGCTCGAGCACCTTTTACTCGAGTACTTTGTGCTCGAACTGATTCCACTCGAGCACTCTACTCGAGTGCTCGAGCACTTTCTGCTCGAGTGCTCTCGCTCGAGCACTTTCCAGCAGCAGTACACTTGTTCAAAAAACTTTCATATCTTCTCAACCGGGAGTTCGTTTTGGCTCGATTCTGTAATACCCCGGACCAAATTAGTATTATAATTATTAATAATATTATTTTATTACTTATGATATCCTCTTTAAAATGGAAAGATTTTACGAAAGTTTTCGAAAATGAAACGCTTTGTGATTTAAGGCCGATATCTTAACTATGGGCGGATGAATCGAAACCGGCAGCACACCTAGCACTGTAACATCAAAGTGAATCCGTATAGACTAATAAAATAAACAAAATGAAATCATAGAATAGTAAATTTGAGGCCTATAACTTAATGGAAAATTCTCGAACAAAATTATACTTTTGTTGCCAAAAGTCGAACGAAAAACCCTAAAACTTCCAAATTTCGAATCCGATGAATAAATACGAACCCAACACAAGACGTAATTGATAAAATGAAGATAAATATCAGTTTTAATAAAGTAAATAAAAAACTAAACTTTCAGGTAACAAAACGAGCAAAAATGTTGAGTTTCGGAGCCCAAAACCTAGCCGAAAAATACCCGATTTCAACACCAAAAATTACACCGCGTTAAAAAATACAGAGAGGACTCAAATTTCCACTAATTTTGACCAGCAGCTGCTGAGATCAGCCAAGGGATGGCCTCTCTTCCTTTCCCCTAAATCAAGCTACTTGTCCCACTTTTATATTCAAAAAAGCCCATACTTCTCTTACACATTTGTTCCTTTCCCTTCTCTCACTCAATGATCAGCTGCTCCTCCTCTCTATTCCCTTTAAAAAAATGTCCTCCCTCCCTCTATTTACATGGAAGTTAAGCTCCTCCAATTGGCTGCAAAAAGAAACAAGGGAAAATGTTGGGAAAATGTATTAGACTTATGTTTTGATTAGATGCCAAAATGTTCCTCCTAAGTTGTTTTGTAAGTAAATTATTCAGTAGAGTTAGTACTTAGTTAAACAGTTCAACTGTTAAGGAACTGAAGTACAGTTAGTATTTGTTAGAGTGTATTTAAGAATGAAGTCTGCTGAAGATGAAGTCCACTGAAGTGAAGTCCACTGAAGACATGTGATCTGAGAATAAGTCTAAGTCTTGAATGTTTTCTAAGTACATTCTCACTAAGACTAAAACTATCAGGAGAGGACCAAGGTCCACTGATGGTAAATAACAATGCACATTCAATGCTAAACATATTAAAAGCTGTTAGTTAATCTGGTTGGAACAAGGCAAAATGAATTTCAGGGAAGCTTACAATAAATGAAGGAATAAGAAGCTTCTCTCAGAGGAGTTCCACCTTAAAGCAAGACAAGAATCTGGGCATATAGACTAAAGGTCCAATGAGAAGATGACACGTCAGTGTACTTTACTGACAGCCGACCTGCCCCAGCCTGACAAGTACCAAAAGTCTTTCTCTAGCAATCTTCAGAAAGTTGGTGAACAGGCATGGTCTTTCAGCCGTTTCTTGACAAGACTTAAAGCTTCAAATAGAGCCATTTGAACTAATCAGATACAAGAAGACTTACTTGAGAAGATTCAAATCCAACGGGAAGATTTTCAAGGAAGCCTATAAATACAGAAGGATGTGCTCATTTCTATGCACTGGAAACTCACAAGATCAAAGCTATCTCTACATTCATAACAACTAAGAAGCACTCGAAATTACCTTTGTTTCCCAAGTGTTTCACATTTGTAGAGAGCCTAACAAACCTTCTGTAACCAAGCTAAAAGCTATATCCAAATCTTAGAAAGAGATAATCCAATCCTAAGCCTTGAGCTAAACTTGTAAGGATTATCTCAAAATAGTTGGAACCAAAACCCTACTCAAAACCCTACTCAGTGTTTAGGTTGAGAGTTAGTGTTAAGTGGTGTTAGTAAGCTGATTGTTGTATCAGTCTGAAAGCTGGTTTGTTTTGGGAACTAGGACCTGGAATTTCCTAGTGATCAATCATCCTAAGAGAGGATTAGTTGATCAGTGCACCTTGGCACTATAACACAAGGAATTCCAAGTGAAAGAAATTCTTCTGTTTGATCAAGACAGTGGACGTAGGAGATTCATCTCTGAACCACTTTATACCTTGTGTTCTTATTATCTGGTTTCCTAAGTGTGTGTTTATCTCAAAGTTTATCAAAGTAAAACGAGTTTTCTAAGGGCTCACTAATCCGCATCTGAAAGCTAATTAGATAGTAGTTCAACTGAAAGTCTTGAGCTTTCAGTGGAGGTATTATCTCAGTAAGCTTTCACAGGTAACTCTCAGCAGACTTAAAGTCCACTGACGAGCTACTGTCTTAAGTATTCCCCCCCATACACATGTTTACTCGTTTCGGGACCAACAATTGGTATCAGAGCAGTGGTTCAAAAGGCCATTGTTCTAAGTATACCTTGTGCTTAAAGTTATTTTTTCAAGGTCACCTGAATTGATCTTTTGATAAACTTATTTTTATACTATGGCTGACAATGCAGCTAGGGTAGCACCACCAGCAGAGAACAACATGGGAGTTAATCCCTTGAACCATATGTCTCATCACAAGCTTCCACAATTCTCAGTGGAAAACTATGACTTCTGGAAGATCAGAATGAGAGCTCATCTTCCCTGTGTGCATGATGAAATATTGAGGGTTATTACTAAAGGTCCATTTGTTTTTATGACACCTAACCCTAGAACTACAGCTGAAACTATTGCAGATCCTAGAGAAGAATGGCCCAAGGATGAAGATAACTTCACTGCAGATGAGAAGAGGAGAAACAATCTCAACTTCATAGCCATGAACATTCTCTACACCACCATTCCAGATTCTGTAATGGGAAGAGTGATCCACTGCAACACTGCAAAGGAACTATGGGACACTCTTGCTCTCATGTGTGAATGAACTGACAAGATAAAGGAGAACAAGCTTTCAGTAGCTGTTCAAAAGTATGAGCAGTTCACCATGGAGTCCACTGAGACCATTGACCAGCTTGATGGGAGGTTCACAGACATCCTGAATGAGATAAATTCTCTGGGAAAAGTCTATACCAAGAGGGAGGTTGCCTTAAAGATCCTGAGAGGTCTAACCTCAAGATGGGATGTGTACTCTGTGATGATGCAGAATACCAAGGATCTATCCAGCATGTTTATGCAACAGGTATTCTCTGAACTCAAGGCTTATGAGTTTGATCTGAACAGGAAAAGGGCTCCTGATGAGACCTCAGCTGAGAAGGGAGTAGCCTTCAAAGCCAAGGAGTCTGAGCCAAAATCCTCAAAGCAAGACTGAGATGCGGGAGGAACTCAGCCTGATGGCTAGAAGGTTTGAACAACTTAACAGCCGCTTTGGCAAGTATAAAAGATTTTACAGGGATAACAGGGAAGGTAGAAGTTATCCACAAAAGACCACCAGAGAAGGAGAGAAAAGCTCATCTGAGCTGGAAAAGAAGAAGGAATACAAGAATTACACCAAGGCTGAAGGATCATCATCAAAGACCAGAGAATCAATTGAGGAAAAGAATGATGATGCCAACAGGTGTTTTCAGTGCAAGAAGATTGGGCACTTTCAATATGATTGTCCTCAACTGAGCACAAAAGAAAGAAAGGAAAGGCAAGCCAAAAGAGACAGAAGATATGGAGAAAGGAAACCCATGGTGGCTGAAGATGTGGATGAAAATCTGGAGTCATCTGATGGTCTGTTCTCTGACAGCAGTGATGATGACATGTGCCTCATGGCAAGAGAAGAACCTGAGGTACAATCTAAACCATCCATTTCTCTAGAACACACACCTGAGCTAAGCTCAGAGTCAACTGAGGAACTCAATCTTCAGTCCGCTTTGGAACAGTTAATGATTGATTTCTCAAGGTTGGAAGAAGCAAGTTTATGTCTTCAAGATGAGAACAAACAACTCTTGAGTGAAAACTCCAAGTTAATTGAGTCTGGGAATCAAGCAGATCTGAACTAAGCCAAATCTACCATTGAACTGACAAAAGAGGTGGAAACCCTCAGGAGTCAAGGAAATGGTAGAGATCAACTGATAAAAGATCTCAATGAATCTAAGACAAAGTTAACTGAAGAAAATTTAAAATTGGTAAGCCAAATAAAGGATTCTCTCCTGAAAATTGATGTCTTACAAAAATCTGAAGAGACCTTGTTAAAAAGGATTGATGCTTTAAACAAACCCTCTCTTGCCATAGAGGAGATTCAAAATTTTCAAATCAATCCTAACAACAAGTGTGGGATAGGCTTTATTCCAAAACCTTCAGAAGGTCCTCTGAGTGTTGCTTCTTCAAGTGGCACAAAGAGAGTTTTTGTCAAGTCTGTGACATTTCAACCACAGACTGTGGATAAAGGAAAAAGACCAGCTGAGATCACTCAAAAGAAAAGTCAATCTAAGCCAAAACCAAATGGAAAGGCTCAAGTGACTTATCAAACTAGATCTCAGCAGAGGTACTATCAGCCGAGGTCTTCACAGATGAAGCAACCTCAGCTGAAAGCACCCATGCATGAGCAGTCTTCAAGGAATGACTCATATGGAAGACCTATTCCTTGTGTGCCTAAAGGAAAAGGTCCTTCATACCTTTATCAACAAAAACCAAGACCAGGTGCACCCAAGCCAAAGAGAAAGAATGTGAAGAAGGTTCCTGTTCCTTCAAAGGCTGACACCCATAGAAAGTTTACTCCCAAGGCACCTAGGGAGATAACAATCTATGTAGATGTTTATGGAAGACAAATTAGCCAATCTAAAGTGATTAGAACTATGAGGCAAATTTGGATTCCGAAAGGTACAGCTAACCTGGTAGGACCCAACACCAAATGGGTACCTAAAGCTTGATTTGTGATTGCAGGGCTCAGTGGACCTCAACAAAGGAGAAGCTCTTAAATCTTCAGTCTGGTACTTGGACAGTGGATGTTATAGGCCCATGACTGGCAACAAAGATCTCCTGACAGAATTTGTTGAGAAAGAAGGTCCACAAGTCACCTTTGGTGACAACTCTCAAGGAGCCACTAAAGGTTATGGTACCTTAGTCATTGGCTCAGTAAGGGTAAGCAATGTATCCTTTGTCAGTGGACTTAAGCATAATCTTCTGTCCATAAGTCAATTCTGTGATAAAGGATACAGTGTTGAATTTCCATGTAACCTGTGTTTTGTTAAGAATATATCTTCACAACAGGTACTACTAACTGGGTCAAGAAAGGGAAATGTCTATCTTGCAGATTGGAAGTCTTGCACACCAAATGCATGTCTTATTGCTAAGAGCTCAACTGACACTAATTGGTTATGGCACAAAAGGCTAAGTCATCTGAACTTCAAGATGATGAATAGGATAGCAAGACATGGACTGGTAGAAGGAATGCCAAATGAAGTATACAACAAAGAACATATCTGCAAAGCCTGTCAGGAGGGAAAGCAAGTAAAGGCATCTTTCAAGAGCAAAGTAGCAACCTCTACTGACAGAGTACTTCAACTGTTACATATGGATCTCTTTGGTCCAGTAACCCCTGTAAGTATCAATGGGAGAATGTATACACTTGTTGTTGTTGATGATTTCTCCAGGTACACATGGGTGATATTCCTAGCAAGCAAAAAGGAGACTCAACTAAGGTTGCCAGAGCTCCTGAAGAAAGTTAGCAATGAGAAGAGCCTAAACATTGTAAAGATAAGATCAGATAAGGGCACTGAATTCATTAATTATATTATATCTGATTATTGCAAAGAATTAGGTATTTCACATGAGACATCAGCTGCAAGAACTCCACAACAAAATGGAGTAGCTGAAAGAAGAAATAGAACTCTCAAGGAGGCAGCAAGGACAATATTTGCAGAAGCTCAAGTTCCTAAAAGATTTTGGGCTGAAGCTATCAACACTGCCTGCCACACTCAAAATAGATCCATGGTAATCAAACATCAAGGAAAAACTCCATATGAATTATGGAATGGCAGAACGCCACAGGTATCATATTTTCATATTTTTTGTTGCAAGTGTTTCATTCACAACAATGGGAAAACTCAACTGAAAGCTTTTGATAGCAAAGCTGATGAAGGAATTTTCTTAGAATATTCCCAAATCAGTAGAGCTTTCAGAGTTTACAACTGTAGAACTCTTGTTATGGAAGAAACACCTCATGTGGTCTTTGATGAATCCACTTTTGAGTCCAGGAGTAAGGAGAATGAGGAGGTAATTAGCAAAAGATTAACCAGACTGAGTATCAAGTCTAAAGGCTATCCTGAGAATTGTGTTGATACATACATCCCAACATGGGACAATTTAGAAGATCAACAATTCAAGGAGGTCATCCAAAGTCAAACCACCCCTCAAAGCTCACCTGAGAGCTCTCCTGAACAAGCAACTGAACTGATGAACACTATCCCAGTTCAAGAGGTAAGCAATGTCAATGAAGATGTGGTCACAGCTGAGACATTCACTGAACCCATCATTCAAGGGGGAACCAATTAAATTACCATTGAGAATGAGAATACCTTGAATGATGACTCAGGACTTCAACCCTCTGTTTTATTTCCTGAATTCGATTTCATTCCTATATCTAGTGACTCAACTTCAGAAGAGTTAAACTCAGCTGAAGGGCATCGGCCTAGGAGAACTTGGCTCTCAGATCACCCTGTTGAGCAAATCCTAGGTGATCCTTCCTCAGGAGTCAAAACTAGAAGTTTTCATGGAGAAAGTGCTTTGTTTTGTTGTTTCTTATCAAACCAGGAACCAAGTTCCATAGTAGAAGCACTTCAAGATTCCAACTGGATCATTGCCATGCAAGAAGAGCTCAACCAGTTCACAAGGAATCAAGTTTGGGAGTTGGTGGACAGACCATATCACTGCAATGTGATAGGAACCAAGTGGGTATTCAAGAACAAGAAGGATGAGAATGATATCATAGTCAGAAACAAAGCCAGGCTTGTTGCAAAGGGCTACTCTCAAGTTGAAGGTTTTGACTATGATGAAACATTTGCCCCAGTAGCCAGATTGGAGGCAATAAGTTTATTTCTTGCATATGCTGCTCACAAGAAATTCAAGGTGTACCAGATGGATGTTAAAAGTGCATTCTTGAATGGAGTACTCAATATGTGGAGCAACCCCCAGGTTTTGAAGAAAGTCACAAAGTATATAGACTGAGAAAAGCTCTATATGGACTGAAATAGGCTCCAAGAGCTTGGTATGATACTTTGTCACAATTCCTTTTGGATCATGGTTTCATCAAAGGGAGAGTTGATAGAACTCTATTCAGGATCGCAAAAGGAGAGGACACTTTGCTTGTACAAATCTATGTGGATGATATCATTTTTGGTTGTCCCAACCAAGTCCTCTGTGAAAAGTTTTCTCAACTGATGAAGGGAAATTTTGAGATGTCTATGATAGGAGAAATGAATTTCTTCCTAGGACTTCAAGTTAAGCAGTCCCCTGAAGGAATCTTCATCAATCAAGCCAAATACACAAGGGAGCTGATCAACAAGTTTGGATGCCAGACCAGCAAAGTAGCAAGAGTTCCACTCAACACCAACACCAAGATGGAACCAGATGAAGATGGTGAATCAGTAGACCAGACTCATTACAGAGCTATCATTGGATCTCTACAGTATCTCACAGCAAGCAGGCCTGATATCACATTTGCAGTTGGGATTTGTGCAAGATATCAAGCCAACCCCAAGAAAAGTCATCTGGAAGCTGCTAAGAGGATTCTCAAATATCTTAAGGGTACTGTGAATATGGGATTGTGGTATCCCTCAGATGACAATCTGGAACTCACATGATACTCAGATGCTGACTATGGAGGATGTAGAATTGACAGGAAATCAACCTCAGGCACTTGTCAATTCTTGGGAAGTAAGCTGATTTCTTGGTTCTCCAAGAAACAAAATTCAGTAGCCACAAGCACTACTGAAGCTGAGTATATGGCAGCTGGAAGTTGTTGTGCACAAATTCTTTGGCTAAGACAACAACTAAGAGATTACAATATCTTTGCAAATGAAGTTCCTATTTTCTGTGACAACAATAGTGCAATTGCTATTTCAGAAAATCCAGTTCTCCACACAAGATGCAAACATGTGGATATAAGGCATCATTTCATCAGAGATCATGTGGAGAAGAAGGACATCAAGATGCTCAAAATCCACACTGACAAGCAGAAGGCAGATATCTTCACAAAACCCTTGGCTGAAGCAAGGTTTCAAGAGTTGTCAGTGGAGCTTGGACTCCTAGATCCAGGAGAGTAAAGAAAGGATTTATGAGTTTAACTCTTGTTTTGTTTTAGCTCAAAACAAGAAAGTTCTTTCAAGGAGCCCTCAAACACATCAAGAACTAAAGGATTGAAGAGCTAATAAGGCCCTCTAGCTTAAGAAGACAAGTCTACAAAGGTTGTAAAACCCTTTAACTCAAAACATAACTAATATGAAATGTTTTCCTTGAAATGTTACTGTTTTTGTTGCTACTTAAAAACCATGAAACCTTAGGGCAATCTTGTCTTTGAAACCTTAGGGCAATCTTGTCTTTGAATGTTCAAATGCATGCTAAATGGAGTCTTGAATGATGTGTATTGAGGTGTTAAAATGTTAGTGGCATGAAAGTTGTGAAATAGGAGATACAAGAGAAAGTATGCACAACAAACACACTGTGAACAGTGTCATTAAGTTTCTGTACAAATTTTCGAACTCTAAATGTTACGTATTTTGAAAAGGTGTTTATACTACATGAAAGTATATCAATTTAGCTTTCATTTGCCACTGGTTTGAGTCAATTTGGAATTTTCTTTGATAAGTTATGGATTTTTAAAGAAAGTGTGACAAAATTGTTAAATTTTTCACTTTCATGGGCCAAAATGTATCTTTAGAGTCAAGTTTGGATTTTTATAAAAATTATGATAAAATACTACATGAAGTTAGCTATCTCCATGAATTTTACCATTATTTTTACATGATTATAAATAGTTTTACCAAAATTATCTTTGGCACTGCACACGTACTGTGAGCTACTGGAATGTAATGTCGCAT
The DNA here is from genome assembly GCA_947034835.1 of Ballota nigra. Taxonomy (NCBI): domain Eukaryota; kingdom Viridiplantae; phylum Streptophyta; class Magnoliopsida; order Lamiales; family Lamiaceae; genus Ballota; species Ballota nigra. Next base: position 89,014,289 of record OX344720.1, on the reverse strand, counting down.
TTTGAAAACGAACCGAGAACTCATATTTTCTTAAACCAAATGAAATGAAACAAATTTCATATGTGAAGTACACTTAACAAGGTACCTACTGTGTAAATTTCACAGTGAATGGATGTGTTTTAGTATTTTTCAAAGATGGTTAAAGTTAAGGGACGAACATCCGAAGGAGCAAACTGCCCACCTTCGGATGTGGCTTCCTCAAACTGTTTTCACATTATGGCTTAAGAACGGACTGTTTTCTTACTTAACTTGATGAGTGTGATAGGGATTGACTTATTGCACTCGAATATTGTGTGAATACATGTGAATGATGTGTCGTTTAGTGTTAGTATTAGAGTAAGGACTATATGTTTCTATGTGCGTCCTTAAAAGAGAAAAAGAATAAAGGAAAACCTTGTGAAAACCCTAAAATGCTTAAATATACTAAACATGCCTAGATGAGGATTCATATTCTCAGTAAACACTAGTCACGTTAAACGCTTTTGGTAATCTCTATAAGCGATAGAATTCTAAGTAAAATACAAGTCTTTATCGAACCAACGTGTATAAACTTTAAGAAGAATTTCTAAGACATCGATAACTGAAGTAAATAAGAATGTGTTAGGTTGCGTACAGCCACGGTGATGAGGATTGACGGGTGAGCGAACGGGGGGATAAGTTTTACGAAAGAAAAACGGTTAAGGTGGGTGGTTTTTACTGCATTGCCTGGAATATTATATGGTCTGTTGGTATTACGAATGTTTTGACCTTCGGGTCGGGTTACATGGTTATTACATGATATATGGTATCTTAAACGATACGTAATGGCCTGGCCTATGCGGCTCGGTGCCAGGGAATGATGTATTATATTTGACGGCCTGGCCTATGTGGCTCGACGCCAGGGAATGATGTATTATGTTTGACGGCCTGGCCTATGTGGCCTGGCGCCAGGAAATGATGTATTATGTTTGACGGCCTGGACTATGTGGCTCGGCGCCAGGGAATGATTTATTATGTCTGACGGCCTGGCCTTTGTGGCTCGGCGCCAGGAATGTTACATGATAGTTTGATAACAGGATACAAAAATATTTTATAAAATGATCATATTGGTTTTTCCCAACTATGTAATAGCATTCAGGCCTCCCACACTGAGAATTCAAATCTCACCCCTCTTATTTTTAAACATTTCAGGTCAGGATCATGGGGAGTTCGTACCTGTGGAGGAGTGATACGTGTTCCGTTGTTTTCTGTGTTACTTAAGTATGACTTATGATTTTTTCGCTAATTAAGTATGACTTTAAACGATGATGTTTATGTTGACTTGTGTGTGTGCCGAGGTGACAAACAGTTACATAGTCTCTCGATGGTAGAATGTATAAGTTTCAAGCTAATTATCTTTTTCGTGCCAAATCTTTTAAAAAGATCCTTGCGGGTCCTCTTTTCGAAAAGGAAAACATAACTACGCTTCTCATAACGAAAACCATAATCTTCCGTTGTCTATGAGATGATATTTATGCGTTCTAAAACAAAAAGAAAAAGAAAAAAAATTAGTTCGGGTTTTTGGGTCACTAAGTGACGACTTGGGTTTCTAGAGTGTCGAATCTTCACTTTGGAAAAACTGGGGCGTTACTGGTGGTATCAGAGCGCGGTTAAAATTTTCGGCAAAAAACTTATTCTTCCTTCAAAATTTCGAAAATTTTAAAGAGAGCTTTGAATTTTTCTTTTCCAAGAAAATATCTAGTAAAGTATATATATATATATATATATATATATATATATATATATAAGATGTTTAAACGACCATAAAAAATGTATCCTCCCCTGCAGACGAGCGCCTCGAGGTATGACTTTACGTGTTTACAAAATTGTGAATGTTTAAACTTGGAGAACTTACTTTGAAATATTATACCCCTCCATTAGCATGTTGAAACCTTAGCCTTCATATATAAGATAATTAACATATTTTCTTCTTTATCTCCCAAGACTTAGAAGGACGCCTAAGTACTCGTTGAACTTTGGATCCTCTTATTTTAAATGTAAATATTTTGCAAGGGAGTTATTTTTCCCGAACTTATTTTAATAGATATTATATAAGCACTTTTGCGTATTATGTATTCTATCCATTAGTTTTATCTAGTCACTTGTTCGATGATATATGTGTGGTTCCCGACTACTATAGTTGAGCCAATCGTCGGCCGTTGACTGCAGCAGCGTGCGCCCATTTTTGTTGCCCCTATTGTATGATTGGTGCTACACATAATGTTGTCACATTGATTGGATTCTGTTTTGTTTTCATATCTACAATAAGTAATATTATCCTCCCTTCTTCCAGCTTTGCGACATGGCTAGACACGGAAGGCCCCGTATGAGTCAGAGAGAACCGTCACAGGAATCCGTAGGGCAGGACCCACCAAATGCTGGATCTGGAGCCGATATGGCACGCGAATTTTTTAACTCACTGCAGAACTACCTCCAGCAACAAGCTCCACCGCCCCTACCTCCACCTCATTCATCACTACGTACCCCGACCAAACGAGTACGTTGAGCAGTTTCGACGTCTCCAACCACCTAGACTTACTGGGAAAGAGGGTCCTACCCAGACTGAGGAATGGATTGCTGATATGGAAAGGATCTTCAACCATATGACCCTGACTGAAGCACAAAAGGTCTCTTGCGCCAAGTTCCAGTTAGCCGAAGACGCGGCCCAGTGGTGGGAATCCTATGAGAGGACTTTAACTGAGGTCGCTCGGGCAGCGACTACATGGGAAGAATTTAAGGAAGTCATTCTGAAGTGGTACTTTTCCCAAGTGTTGGGGGATCAGAAAGAGACGGAATTTGTCAACCTTAAGCAGGGAACCCTCTCAGTGACTGAATACGAGAGGCATTTTAATAGGCTATCCTGCTATGCTACGTACTTGGTGGGAAATGATGAGAGGAAGGCTCGCCGATTTGAAAGGGGTCTGCGTCCCGAAGTGGCAGGAGTAGTAGCTGGATTGAGACTTCCGAGCTATAGTGAAGTCTTTGATCGAGCCTTAAGCATCTCAATTGGATTGGGACTAGAGTTTAAGACCACCACGCCTGCCTTGACCGTAAACAAGAACTGGCAGCCCAATTTCAAGCGCCAGCAGAGCCTACCCCCGAGAGGGAACACATCATCTGCCCCAGTAACTGAGAGAGCTTTGGCCCCACTTTGCAATGTCTGTAGAAAGAGACACCATGGACGGTGTATGGTCGGGACGCCAAACTGTTTTCTCTATCACCAGCCGGGTCACAAAGCAAATGAGTGCCCACATATATCCACTACTAACTGGATTCCACTGGGAAATCCGCGACCCACTCAGGCCATCGATGCACCACCCCGTCCACCTCCTGCTCAAAACTTCCAGGCTGGACAACAACCCTGAGCCAACCATCCTCCTGGGAGAAATGGCCCAGCTCAAGGACAAAGAGGAAAAGCTCATGTGAATGCCATCTACAATGGCGAGGAGGAACATGATTATCCAACAGAGGATGGAACCATGTTAGGTATAATATAAATACTTGATACCCCAGCTTATGTGTTATTTGATACGGGAGCATCGCATTCTTTTATTTCTGAAAAGTTTAGGAAACAAAAGAATTTTAAGTTCTCCAAAGGCGAAGGCCTTGAAGTAAATTTTCCTTCGGGAGAATCAACAAAGATAAATTCCTTAGTCAAAGGATTTAAGTTCAAACTAGGGGACCACCCAGTAGAAGCTGACCTTCACGTCTTAGCAATGAAAGATTTTGACCTAATCCTTGGATTAGATTGGCTAATCCAAAACAAGGCAATAATTCGATGTGCAGACAGAGAGATCGATTTTGTAACTCCCGGAGGCCTACAATTTACTTTCCGTGGAATCAAGTCCAAGCCTGGAATACGGATCATCTCCGTTGTTAAAGCTGCAAAACTGCTACGAAAAAGGGAGTGTCAGGGGTATCTGGTCAACATTTCTGAGGTCGTGAAAGATAAAGCACCTCCAGCCTCAGTGCCAACTATAAGGGACTATCCAGATGTCTTTCCCGAGGAGTTGTCAGGATTACCCTCAGATCGACAAGTGGAATTCTCTATTGATCTTGTACCCGGAGCAACACCAGTATCCAAGGCCCCATACCGGATGGCACCCAAAGAATTGCAAGAGTTAAAAGAACAGCTACAAGACCTATTGGATTAGAAATTCATCCAACCTAGTGTCTCACCTTGGGGAGCACCGGTATTGTTCGTCAAGAAGAAGGATGGATCCCTCAGGATGTGCATTGACTACAGAGGGTTGAATCAAGTGACCATCAAGAACAAGTACACCCTCCCACGAATTGAAGATTTGTTTGACCAACTAAAGGGTGCTTGCGTGTTCTCGAAGATTGACCTAAGGTTGGGATATCATCAGTTGAAGGTTAAAAAAAGTGATATTCGAAGACAACCTTTCGAACGCGGTAAGGACACTACGAGTTTATGGTGATGTTGTTTGGAGTGACAAATGCACCCGCAATATTCATGGACCTGATGAATAGAGTGTTTCATGAGTACCTGGACCACTTCGTCATTGTGTTCATCGATGATGTACTCGTCTACTCCAAGAGTAAGGAGCAACATGAGGGACATCTCAGAACTGTCTTGGAAGTAATGAGACGAGAAAAACTCTATGCAAAATTCAGCAAATGTGAATTCTGGCTAGACCGAGTTATGTTCTTAGGACACATCATCTCGGCAAAGGGGATAGAGATGGATCCGGCCAAAGTGGAAGCCATAATGGGCTGGAAAAGACCGTCCAATGCCAATGAAATTCGCAGTTTCCTTGGTTTGGCGGGTTACTATCGGAGGTTCATTCAAGATTTCTCCCGCATTGCAAAACCTTTAACACAATTGACGAGGAAGATGGAGAAATTTATTTGGACTCCCGCATGCGAAGAAAGTTTCCAAGAGTTAAAGAAGCGGTTGATCACAGCACCGGTGTTGACTATTCCTGATGGGTCTGAAGGATTTGTCATTTACACCGATACATCCTTATCAGGACTGGGATATGTGTTAATGCAACATGGGAAGGTTGTAGGTACGCATCACGACAGTTGAAAACACACGAACAAAACTATCCCACCCACAATTTGGAGTTGGCAGCAGTGGTCCATGCATTGAAAATCTGGAGGCACTATCTCTACGGGGGAAAGTGCGAGATCTACACGGATCACAAGAGCCTAAAGTACTTCTTCACGCAAAAAGAATTGAACATGCGTCAGAGAAGGTGGTTTGAACTGGTGAAAGACTATGACTGCACGATCCATTACCACCCAGGGAAAGCGAATGTAGTAGCCGATGCTCTGAGCAGAAAGGGAACTGTGAAGCTCAGTTCCATGTTCACCACACAGAAATCCTTAATCGAAGACTTTTCACGTCTAAGTCTAGAAGTGGTGAACCCATGTTGCGCCTCTGCAACATTGTTCGCACTCACAGTACAACCCACTCTGAAAGGAAGGATTCGAGAGATGCAGGAAAGTGACAAGTTCCTCAAAAAGATAAAAATGCGGGTAAAGGCTGGAACTACCTGAGGCTTCTGCATCGACAATGAGGGGACATTGTTGTTTGCAAATAGAGTATGCGTACCAAAGGATGAAGGATTGAGAAATAAAATTCTCAAGGAGGCCCACAACACTCCTTATACGGTACACCCCAGAGAGACCAAAATGTACAGGAACTTGCGGGAGAACTTTTGGTGGAGAGGCATGAAACGAATGATCGCTCAATTCGTGAGGAAATGCCTAACTTGTCAGCAAGTGAAAGTAGATCATCAAAGGCCATCTGGGCTACTACACCCTCTGGAAATGCCCGAATGGAAATGGGAGAATGTGACCATGGATTTCATCACCGAGTTTCCAAGGACTGTCAGAAATCACGATGCTATTTGGGTCATTGTTGATAGACTCACAAAATCCGCTCACTTCATACCCATCCGGATGACGTACCCGATGGACAAACTTGCCCAGTTGTACATTGGTGAAGTAGTCAGGCTACATGGAGTCCCAGTCTCGATAGTCTCAGACCGAGACCCTCGTTTCACGTCAAACTCTTGGAGAAGTTTGCAACGAGCCCTAGGGACGACTTTGAATTTCAGTACAGCTTATCACCCCCAGACGGATGGACAGTCTGAAAGAACCATCCAGACCCTAGAAGACATGTTGCGAGCATGTGCTTTAGACTTCGAAGGGAACTGAGAAACACACCTCCCACTGGTGGAATTTACCAGGCCACCATCCAGATGGCGCCCTATGAAGCACTTTATGGAAGAAGGTGCAGATCTCCAATCTATTGGGACGAAGTTGGAGTCCGCAAAGTCTTGGGGCCAGAACTAGTAGAGAAGTCTACGGAAGTAGTCTCGAAAATCAAGGAAAGGATCAAGGCAGCTCAAGACCGGCAGAAGTCTTATGCAGACACTCGTAGAAAGGATATTCATTTTGAAGTTGGGGAGAAAGTTTTTCTACGAGTGGCACCAATGAAAGGATTGATCCGTTTTGGAAAGAGAGGAAAGTTGAAACCTCGTTTCATCGGACCTTTTGACATTCTGGTGAAAATTGGGGACATAGCCTATCGCTTAGCCCTACCACCTGAACTATCCCAAGTACACAATGTTTTTCACGTCTCGTCTATCCGCAAGTATGTCGGGGACTCAGACCACGTTGTCAATTTCCAAGACTTGGAGATAAGCCGCGATTTGACGTATCCAGAAGTGCCTATGTCTATACTGGGAAGGAAAATGCACACCTTGAGGAATCGAGTAGTTCCACTAGTACTATTGTAATGGAGCCGACACGGCAAGGAAGAAGCTACGTGGGAACGAGAAGATGAAATCCTCGCCAAGTATCCGCAAGCCTTCGAAAATCTAAGTAAATCAAATTTCAAGGACGAAATTTCTTTTAAGGAGGGTAGGATGTAATACCCCGGACCAAATTAGTATTATAATTATTAATAATATTATTTTATTACTTATGATATCCTCTTTAAAATGGAAAGATTTTACGGAAGTTTTCGAAAATGAAACGCTTTGCGATTTAAGGTCGATATCTTAACTATGGGCGGACGAATCGAAACCGGCAGCACACCTAGCACTGTAACATCAAAGTGAATCTGTATAGACTAATAAAATAAACAAAATGAAATCATAGAATAGTAAATTTGAGGCCTATAACTTAATGAAAAATTCTCGAACAAAATTATACTTTTGTTGCCAAAAGTCGAACGAAAAACCCTAAAACTTCCGAATTTCGAATTCGATGAATAAATACGAACCCAACACAAGACGTAATTGATAAAATGAAGATAAATATCAGTTTTAATAAAGTAAATAAAAAACTAAACTTTTAGGTAACAAAACGAGCAAAAACGTTGAGTTTCGGAGCCCAAAACCTAGCCGAAAAATACCCGATTTCAACACCGAAAATTACACCGCGTTAAAAAATACAGAGAGGACTCAAAAGTCCTCCCTGGGGCCCACTAATTTCGACCAGCAGCTGCTGGGATCAGCCAAGGGATGGCCTCTCTTCCTTTCCCCTAAATCAAGCTACTTGTCCCACTTTTATATTAAAAAAAGCCCATACTTCTCTTACACATTTGACCCTTTTCCTTCCCTCACTCAATGATCAGCTGCTCCTCCTCTCTATTCCCTTTAAAAAAATGTCCTCCCTCCCTCTATTTACATGGAAGTTAAGCTCCTCCAATTGGCTGCAAAAAGAAACAAGGGAAAAGCGCAAGAAAACTCTCCCTCTTCCCCTAGCTTTCGGCCATCTCCATTTCTAGGGAGAAGAAAGCTTTTCTTCTCCCATTTCCAACTATAGAAGGACTTCAAATTCAAGCTTCATGCTTCCCTAGGTGTTGTTGTGAAGGTTTGAAGCATCTCCAAGAAAGAAATGAGTCATTCTTCTCCATCTCTCTTTCAAATTCATGAAATCCTACACCTTCAACTTCTAACTTTAACTCTTGTTTTGTTTTAGCTCAAAACAAGGAAGTTCTTTCAAGGAGCCCTCAAACACATCAAGAACTAAAGGATTGAAGAGCTAATAAGGCCTTCTAGCTTAAGAAGACAAGTCTACAAAGGTTGTAAAACCCTTCAACTCAAAACATAACTAATATGAAATGTTTTCCTTGAAATGTTACTGTTTTTGTTGCTACTTAAAAACCATGAAACCTTAGGGCAATCTTGTCTTTGAATGTTCAAATGCATGCTAAATGGAGTCTTGAATGATGTGTATTGAGGTGTTAAAATTTTAGTGACATGAAAGTTGTGAAATAGGAGATACAAGAGAAAGTATGCACAACAAACACACTGTGAACAGTGTCATTAAGTTTCTGTACAAATTTTCGAACTCTAAATGTTATGTATTTTGAAACAGTGTTTATACTACATGAAAGTATATCAAGTTAGCTTTCATTTGCCACTGGTTTGAGTCAATTTAAAATTTTCTTTGATAAGTTATGGATTTTTAAAGAAAGTGTGACAAAATTGTTAAATTTTTCACTTTCATGGGCCAAAATGTATCTTTAGAGTCAAGTTTGGATTTTTATAAAAATTATGATAAAATACTACGTGAATTTAGCTATCTCCATGAATTTTACCATGATTTTTACATGATTATAAATAGTTTTACCAAAATTATCTTTGGCACTGCACATGTACTGTGAGCTACTGGAATGTAGTATCGCATTTTCAAAACGAACCGAGAACTCATATTTTCTTAAACCAAATGACATGAAACAAATTTCATATGTGAAGTACACTTAACAAGGTACCTACTGTGTAAATTTCATAGTGAATGGATGTGTTTTATTATTTTTCAAAGATGGTTAAAGTTAAGGGACGAACATCCGAAGGAGCAAACTGCCCACCTTCGGATGTGGCTTCCTCAAACTGTTTTCACATTATGGCTTAAGAACGGACTGTTTTCTTACTTAACTTGATGAGTGTGATAGGGATTGACTTATTGCACTCGAATATTATGTGAATACATGTGAATGATGTGTCGTTTAGTGTTAGTATTAGAGTAAGGACTATATGTTTCTATGTGCGTCCTTAAAAGAGAAAAAGAATAAAGGAAAACCTTGTGAAAACCCTAAAATGCTTAAATATACTAAACATGCCTAGATGAGGATTCATATTCTCAGTAAACACTAGTCACGTTAAACGCTTTTGGTAATCTCTATAAGCGATAAAATACTAAGTAAAATGCAAGTCTTTATCGAACCAACGTGTATAAACTTTAAGAAGAATTTCTAAGACATTGATAACTGAAGTAAATAAGAATGTGCTAGGTTGCGTACAGCCACGGTGATGAGGATTGACGGGTGAGCGAACGGGGGGATAAGTTTTACGAAAGAAAAATGGTTAAGGTGGGTGGTTTTTACTGCATTGCCTGGAATATTATATGGTCTGTTGGTATTACGAATGTTTTGACCTTCGGGTCGGGTTACATGGTTATTACATGATATATAGTATCTTAAACGATACGTAATGGTCTGGCCTATGCGGCTCGGTGCCAGGGAATGATGTATTATGTTTGACGGCCTGCCCTATGTGGCTCGGCGCCAGGGAATGATGTATTATGTTTGACGGCCTGGCCTATGTGGCTCGGCGCCAGGGAATGATGTATTATGTTTGACGGCCTGGACTATGTGGCTCGGCGCCAGGGAATGATTTATTATGTCTGACGGGTTGCCTTTGTGGCTCGGCGCCAGGAATGTTACATGATAGTTTGATAACAGGATACAAAAATATTTTATAAAATGATCATATTGGTTTTGTCCAACTATGTAATAGCATGCAGGCCTCCCACACTGAGAATTCAAATCTCACCCCCCTTATTTTTAAACATTTCAGGTCAGGATCATGGGGAGTTCGTACTTGTGGAGGAGTGGTACGTGTTCCGTTGTTTTCTGTGTTACTTAAGTTTGACTTATGGTTTTTGCGCTAATTAAGTATGACTTTAAGCGATGATGTTTATGTTGACTTGTGTGTGTGCCGAGGTGACAAACAGTTACATAGTCTCTCGATGGTAGAATGTATAAGTTTCAAGCTAATTATCTTTTTCGTGCCAAATCTTTTAAAAAGATCCTTGCGGGTCCTCTTTTCGAAAAGGAAAACATAACTACGTTTCTCATAACGAAAACCATAATCTTCCGCTGTCTATGAGATGATATTTATGCGTTCTAAAACAAAAAGAAAAAGAAAAAAAATTAGTTCGGGTTTTTGGGTCACTAAGTGAGGACTTGGGTTTCTAGAGTGTCGAATCTTCACTTTGGAAAAACTGGGGCGTTACAGATTCAAAGTCCTACGAACTCCTCTTTTCGCCCTCTATCTAACTATGAGCATTAAAGAGACAAATTCATCCGTTAATGAAAATGATACTCAATTGACTCTAAATACTCATAAAAAACACTCAAAACATGGGCAAATCGGGCACCAAATCATAACAATTTCACGCCTAATCACTAAATCAAGCACAAATGGTACCCAACCCGTACAAATGAGATTAAAAACAAAGCTACATTCACCCTTTTTTCTCAAGAATTTCTCTCTATCCATGAGTCACGCATACCAAAATTTGGGGGCTTATTAGAATACACCCGGTACATACCTATCCCTATATAATCTAGTCTCCAAATTTTGCTACTTTTAACCTCAATTGTTGGATTAAAAAGGTGCCCGCATGGGCGTAGCTCAGCTGGTTCTTGGGTGGCAGATTGCTACAAGGACGCAGGATCGAGCCCTGGCAGCCGCAGTGTGGGAGTTTTATCCCTCCAATGTGGGGGATAGCTCCTTGTGGGCACCAGGCACTGGTCCTCCCACCTAATGGGTCGCTGAGTCACCATTATTTACTTCCTCCACCCAATCCTGTCGGGCCAGGGGGTGGGGGCCCTGGGGGCGAGGGCTTCGCCTTTTGCTAAAAAAGGTAGTCAAAGGGAGTGATGGAATACTTGCTTAACCGATAACGGGAAAGAAATACTCAATGTCCTTGTAGCAAAAGGCGAAGCCCTTGTCCCCGGGGCCCCCACCCCCTAGCTCGACAGGAATACTCAATGTCCTCTATCCGAAAAGTTTGACACATCAATAATTAATTTTTTTCGCATTCCATCCAAAAAAAATGTATCTTTCTTCCATCAAACATACTTCCATCTGTTGGTAAGAAATAAAAAATTCACTGTCGCTGAACTCTCATCAAATAAATTTTAACAATTACTGTCGATGTGTTCTCCAAAGAAAATTTTCAGCTAATTAATCAATGATTTTATCTTGAATCACGTGAACTACTTAACTATAAAAAAAAAAATCATTTCAAGATTTATAAAGATTCAAGTATTTCATTCAATCTGTTTATATTTTGTATTTCAAATAATTTATAAATATATATTTATTAATTTATTAAATGTGATTTCCTAATGCATAACGTCCTGCACATATGTCTCATTTGAATCATCAATTGGTTCCTACTTTCACGCAGAATTCGTTGCTATCTCATTACTATTTATAGAGGAGATGACTGCAATGAAGAAGATGATTTAACAGAAACTTATTTCTCCAAATGGGAAATATTCTCTCAATTCTTCCAATCTTAAGACGTTTTCTTTCGATCTTCTGTTTATCATGTTCTTAATGTTCGAATCATCTTTTGTTTTTTCTCAAAATATTTTAACATTTTATTCTCAAATATTAAAACAAATAAACTACTTAAAATATCACTTTTCTTATTTACGTGATTTTTAAGTGACAAAGTATAGGGTGAAAATGGTTTATACATGAACCATTGAAGATTATTAGTTGTTTTCATTAAAGAGTATTAGTTATTTCACTTTAAGAGTATTAGTTGTTTTCACTGAATAGTTTTAGTTTGTTTTCAATAAACAACTAATATTTTTCAATGAAAACAACTAATACTCTTCAGTAAATACAAGCAATACTCTTTAATGAAAACAACTAATACTCTTCAATGATTCATGTATGAACCAATTTCACTCTATTCATACTCTTTTTAAATATATTTAGTTGTTTACCACGTGTGTTGTATGTTGTCAATAAATTCATAAGAATAATACATGGGGTGTGAATTCTTCCTATAAATGAATTCTTCCATAACTTGATCCTACAATTTCATCTCAAATTCTTTCTCCGCATATTTTTGCACATCTTATATAAGCATAATTTCTTATTAAGCCTTTTTTTTTTTTTTTGGAGACTCCACTTAATAAGTATAAAAAAACAATATAGTCAATATTTCAAGATACACCTTGTTCTATAACAACCAATAAAATATACATAAAGAAAAGAAGAGAAAAACAAGTGTTGCACACTCCCAAATCTTGTTGTATTGAAACATGAGAAGATAGCTTTAGGTAAAAGTTTTAAACATGATATTGACATGTCCATACAAAATAAAAGGATACCCATAATCATACCGGATTTCTCACAGAAACTATTCATAATCCACTATCCTAACAAGATGGTCATCATCCAATGCAAAACTCATGTGTAGAGTTAACATTAAGAAAGTAAACACAACACATATGACTACCTCAAAATCAAATCCAAAGAATTCCTGAAGAAGTGAATGCCAAAAATCACAATGTATGGTTGTTTCGCTGAATAAGCATATATTTTGAACAAAATAACTACAAAGATTACAGACAAAGCAATAAACTCCGAAATACCTTAAATCCTTAATTTTAACAAAATTTCAACTCCGGATCACCCAACACAATCACAAAATTATCACAGCTTTATATAAGAACAAACACAACTGACAACATATTGCAAGTCAATATGATTATGGACTTCTATGCATAAAAATAGTTCTAAAATCTCAAACTCCTATACTGGCATTTGGAAAAAAAGAATAGGCATACTCTTTATATGATTTACGCTTTGCAATAATCCCTCTATATACTAATAGGGAGTTTTTGTGCTGATGTGTCGATTTCTGGTGCGTTTTGCTTATGTGTCGACTTTTTGTGCATTTCGCTTATGTGTCAAGTTTTATGTGGCATGATAGTGCGCCACTTTATCCAATGTGTCATTCATGTGGCATTATAACCTTTCATAAGAAGAAGTCTAATAAAAAATAAAAAAATTATTTGGGTTTGAACTAAGGACCTCATGAGTATTTTATATTATGTTTACCAATTAAGCTAACTATGAATTGTTGTGAAATTTAAATATGTGTTATATACAACTTGAGTTATATATGTATATATATATATATATATATAATATTGTGAAAAGAAAAGGACAAAGAAGGAATTAGAAAAAATATAGAGTTTAGAATAATAAAATTGCAAATAATTAAGAGTCTTTCAGAAGATATATAGTTTTTCATATAAACTCTACTTTCTTTCTCTCTTCTTCTATCTTGACAATATTTTGTTTGTTTTCTATGTATTGTAAATTGAGGGGCGAAGATTTTCAAGGAAAATTTTAAGGTTATGTATGATTTTTTTTTCATTTCGACGGAATCATATATTTTTTAAATAGATTGTATTATATAATGTTATAATATTGAATAATGTGATGTGTTAATAAAATATAAATTTTTAAATTAATTTTACGAACAACCCGCATAATATGCAGGTTATTTATCTAGTATTTATGTAAAGATGAGAAATAAATATAATAAATTTGACAATAATAACATTAGAAGATATATTGTTGACACAAGGCATAAAAAGAAAGCGTAGAATCTTTAGGCTAACCCGTAGTCAGCGTCTCAAGGAATTTTATAGGTAGGTTCTAGAGTCTTAAAGTTGGGGACACAGATATATAAATCTTTTCATTCATAGAAGTAAAAGAATCAAGAATATTTTAAAGAAATTTCCAATTTCCAGTAGTACAACATTAATCAATAATAAATTTTGCTATGTTATTGATCCGCAATTTTAAAAATAAAAATAGAAAAATGTCTTACAAGTTCTGGACCATGTACTCAGTTTTGCTATCCCTCAATGAAATAACTATATTCTTATTGCACACTTTGAAGAGTTTTCACACTAAAAAATTGGAAATCGGATTGATAAAAGAACAACTCAATTAAACAAATGAAAAAAAAAAATTATCTCATTGTCCACATTTTTCACGACTATTTTCAGCGTAAAGTAAATTTAGACAACTAAGCTGATGAAAAGTAATATATCAAATCTTGTCTCCCAAGGTGGCCTATATAATCCTTCATGAAGCAGTTTTCAGCTTGATTACTCCAAGCCAACTAAACTGATGAAAAATAATACTTCGATAAACGTGACTCCCCAAACCAATATAACTTTTAAATAAGATTATATGATACATTTCAAACTTTACTGCCCAAAATGTGATTCTTATCTCAATTTACGTACAAATTAATGCTACAAAAGTTTCCATATCAATCTCAAGTCCACCTCAAATACAAAATATATATATATATATATATAGTTTTAGCTTAAAATATTTCCAACCAAAAAAAAGGAGAACAAAAAACATTAATTTCCCTCTTAGCATAAATCCTGCCAAAATTTGAAATCACAGAACATTGATCAAAATAAAGCTCTTGAAATCTACTTCAAAAAAATTGCATAAAATATTTTAACGAAATTGACAAAAAAAAAATAAAAAATTAGACACTCACCATATGAGATCAGCTATAATATTCAGATTATTTCAGCAACAAAAATTAAATATGCACACATAGAGTTTACCTAAATATATGTGTGCGGTAAGCATGATGTCGATGTAGTATGCATTTGTCCTTTCCGGCGAGGTGAATGAACTTCATAACTACGAAGATGGAATTGCTGGAGTTTGTCATTCTAAATGGACTTGAACTGAAGACAAACAAATTATTTAGTCAATACATATATGGCCTAATTAGTGAAAATCTTAGACTCCTATACTGGCATTTGGAAAAAAAATTAAGTATACTCTTCATATGATTTACGTTTTGCAACATGTTGGGACAATGTCAGTTTTGAATTATATTTAAAAATCCTGAAAAGATGAATTTGCCTAAGTGTTGTTTAGTCAAGATTAGTCTTCATGAGTTATTTTATCACTGAGTTATAGTTAATTTTTCTAAGTTGGTTAATTATGGTCATGACGAAGAGCAAAATTTTGAGATCAAGGCTGACTCAGTAGAACCTGAAGAAGTCAGGTTACTTCGAGCATTTGGGAAGACTTGGAGTAGAAGTCAAACATTGACAAAAGGAATGTTAGGATATGACAAGTTGTATCATGTACTTCGTGTAGATGAAGACAAAACTGAAATCTGAAAAGACAAGTCTGAACTGAAGAATGAGTTCTAACATTCTCACCTACCTAAAGACATGGACCAATGAGAGGTCGACAATGCACGTAGAGAGTCCCTGAAGTTTCCAATGGATATGCATTTAGTGCCCATACCTCAAACCATGCAAATGGCAGCATGCAGTACGGAAGATGGTTGTTGAATCTCCTACAAATGGACGTTAGGAAGCTATCTCCTTCAACAGATAGTTTTCTGAATCATCTATAAATACAGAAGACCTTGCCCCAAAAAAGGTTATGGGAAATTCCGAAGCCAAGAAATTACTCAGACTCTCAAGCATTCAAGCATTCAAACAAGCACTAAAAAAACTTCTCCATCTCCAAGCCGACTCCCGAATCTCAGATACCGGAGGGGGTTGTTCATAGATAGGAGTGGATTGATTACGCTGCTCGCCACCACAATTCTTTCCCACCTCCTGAAAGGATTATCATGGTCGCTCAAGAGACCCAGTATACAGCGAGCAGGATACCCAGCCTGATTACGGAGAATGACTTGGTCCGTATCCATTCGGCCTATCGGATTCCTTACGACATATATTTGTACGCTCCGAAGAAAGGAGAAACGGCTGATCGCCCACCACCCGGATGTACAGTTATCAACCTTGACGTCCTGAATGTCGGGTTTCCACTGCCTTTACATCCCGTAATTGGCCGCTTTCTTGAGGATACCAACCTGGCGATCACCCAAATTACTCCGAACGGGTGGAGTAACTTACTTACTTTTATAACTCTCTTCGGGCTTGAGGGTTATAAAAACAAGATAAGTACCATTGAGATACACTACGTGATGACTATCTCATCGGCTGCAAATGAAGAAGGAGAGGGGTGGTACTACATCAAGGCCCGCAGTGGCGTAAAATTGATTGAGAGGGTGCCAAACAAGGTGAAGAGCTGGCATAGACAGTTCTTTTTTATCTGTGGCGTTGGCGAGCGTCCTCTGACTTCTCTGGCGGACCTGGCCGTATCAATTCCCCCGAAGGCTTTGGCGAAATAAGGCGTAGGTTTCACCTTTATCTTTTGACGGACAGGGTGAAACTAATTTTAATTTTTTCTTTCTTGTTGTTTTGCAGGTCCGCGTATCTTGAGGTGGGGGCACCCTGAGCTAAGTGAAGAATTCCTCTACGTCCTCATTGTGATCACTCTTCGGAATGCGAGTAATCGTAGTATCAAGCACCTCTCTAAGCCACATTGTCGAAAACTTGCTCAGTTGACCACGAGTGCTCACCACTTAGAGGCTCAAACTGCTATCCCAGAAGGCACTTTAAAGTTTTTCTTATCTCTGTATTAACATCCTTTTTTATTTCTTGGTCGTTTGGTCGCCTTCTCTATTATCTAATATTTTGTCATTGTTTATTTTCAGAGCAAAGGGTGACCGTAGTTATTCCTGAAATTCCGGAGTGCTATCATCTTCTTGCTCGCTGCGTCAAACAAATGGCCCCCGAGGATCCATCTAAAAAGAAGAAGTATGATCCTCTCACTTCACTCATCAAGCTGAGAGCCGAGGAGAATGAAGAAGAAGCCCCACCCCCCACCCCCCGCGCGAAGGATCCTACTCCTCGCCCCCTCCTCGCCCCCAATGCAAAAGGACAACCGGGGCAAGAAAAGACTCACCAAGGAGACTGCCCTCGTTTGTAAAGAGGATGACCGCTCGAAAAGAGCTAGATGGCAGTCCTAGGCGAGCAGAAGAGACACGCTGCACTCCTCGTCTGTAGAGGAGGTAAGCGAGCAGCAAGTTGTTGGCGCCGTAGTGGCGAGCAAGAGGAGAGGGTCTTCTCCGGATAACTCATACTTGGGTTATGACCCCATTAAGCTGAAAGAGTAAGTCATTTTTCCTACTACTCGGCTGGTCGCCTTCCTGTTACTTGTACACTTTATTTAACTTTGTCTTTCCTGATGTAGGTATAAGCCTGAAGAGTACCCTGGGCGAGCAGAGGTACTCCAACAATTGAGTTGCGTCAAATCCGCCCATCCTTATCAGGACATCCCTGACTCTCACGTCAGGCGAGCAACTGAGCTTATTCCTCACTCGTGGACCAAGGTGTGCGAGGACATTGTCCAAGGTCAGAGTTTGAGTGACAATACTCGCCTGTTGAGCTATAACGCTAGCCACCAGGCTGTGTCTTCTCAGAGGTTCCTCGACCAGGCCATAGAGTTGGAGAGGACCAATTGGGGTTTGGGGCGGAAGATCGAACAGTTCAAAGTGGAGAAAGCCGCCATTTTGAAGAAGAAGAATGAGGAATTAGCTCGGTTGAAGGGTGAGTATGAGAAGGCCAAGCTTAGCTGGGAGAGGAGCTTGAAGACTGCTGAAGACAAGGAGAAGGTTGCCTTGAATGCCTCCGAGAAGCTAAAGTTGGATCTGGGGATCACAACTGATCGCCTTCAAACTTTGGAGACTGAGCGTGTTGGTCTGGTGCAGAGGGTTGAATCCCTAAAGGTCCATATCACCCAGCTGGAGAAGGAGAAGAAGCGTGTCGTTTCCTACACCAACTACGTGCAGGATGTAACCGATAACACAAACTTCGGTTATATCTGTGCGTATGCTGATTACATACGGTCTGTGAAGTATGCGCTCGACAATGGTCTGGATATTATGACTTCGGTCACGAAGGACTTCACAGACTATGTCATAGAGAACCCTCCTGCCGCCGGCTTTGATATCCCCGTTGCTGATCTAGAGGATATGGGAGTGAAACTGGATGTCTTTAAGGACGATGTCCGGGTGATCGCCCCAAAGTTGAGGACTGAGGAAGTAAACAAGGATGCCTCAGTCTTCGACGCCCTGAGCCCCCTCTTCCTAACCCCCTTGGATGAAGCTGGTACCTCTACCGTAGCCAGCGAGCAACAGGTCACTGGACCAACCACCACCGATGTTGCTCCTTCAACTTTAGCTCCTTCTGCTCCTCCGACTCCTCAAAACTAAAGATCTTTGTTTTTCTTTCTTAGTTTTTGTATTAGGTTCTTATCTTGTAACCTTTCTTCGGTTGTACTGCTCTTTATATATTAATGAAATGAATATTTTCTTCCACATCTTTTTTGTGTTGATATTTTCTTCATACTTGCCCCACTGCTCGCTCTCTTTACTATGCATCATATTTTTTGCTTAAGCACTTCTCTTTATATTTTTCAAGAGTAAAGTACTTTTTGTTTGTGAATTTGTATGTATAACTTTATGTTGGTCTTTTTTTAGGTTCTCGAGGAACTTGACCTTCATTAATTAGGCTTTCTATGGTCCTTACTGAACTTAGCCTTTTTATTTTCTCCATCGAGTCCCGCTGCTCGCCTCATGTTGAGCTTGTGTTTTTTAACACTCTGCTTCTGGCGAGCAGCTTTGTATTTGAACGAACATGTGGGCTTTGTGGGCGAACAGGTGGGCCTTGATGTCCTTCTAAGTTACATCCCAATACATAATGACAATACAACAAATGATCATTTACATTACTTGAATTTTAACAATCTTACTACTATTTTAAACTTGAAATTTTTTTAAAATTTTAAGATTTACACCTAAATTTATAACGTACAATAGCAATATGCAAAATTTACATCGACTCTTGACTGTTGATAATACTTCTTCAATAAGGCCGCTTTCCAGGAGTATTGGGTCGAGTTGCCTTTCATATCCTCGAGATCATACGTGCCGTTGTACCACTTGTGGGTTATCCTGAATGAGCCCTCCCAAGTCGGTCCAAATACTCCTGGTGGTGGTGCTAACACTTTCCGAAGCACCAGATCTTCGACTTCGAATTCTCTAATTTTTACTTGCGAATTGTAATATTTTGCGATTCTTTTCTTGTATATCGTGTTCTTCATTTCTGCTAAAATCTTTTTTTCATCGATCAAATTTATTTCCGGAGCTAAAGTCGCGTTGTTCGACTGCTCGTCGAATCCTGCTGTTCGCTCTGTTGGTACCTTGAGCTCTACTGGTATGACTACTTCGGTGCCAAACGCCATAGTAAATGGTGTTTCCCCCGGTGCTCGTCCTATATGATACCCTGTAGGCCCAGAGTACTTTTGGCAATTCTTCTAACCATTTTCCTTTCTTGTATACCAAGCAAATTTTCAAAATGTGTTTGATTATTTTGTTAACTGTCTCGACTTGACCGTTGGATTGAGGATGATAGGGCGTTGAAAAGTATTTTTTGATTCCCCATTTTTTACAAAAGTCCTTTATCTTCTTGCCTTCGAACTGTCTCCCATTGTCTGTTAAGATTGCCTGTGGAACTCCGAATCGGCATACAATACTTTTCCAAATAAAATTGATCATTTTTTCTTGTGTAATTGTTACGAGTGCCTCTGCTTCGGCCAATTTGTGTAATAGTCCACGACCACTACCGCAAACCTTACATTCCCCTTTCCAGTTGGGAAAGGTCCTATGATGTCTACATCCCCCACTTTGCGAATGACCATTGACTATTTACCGATATTAGTTTTCAGTTGGTGGCCTGTGAATGCTGGGGGCGAACAGCTGGCACCTATGACATATTTTTGCAACTTTTATCGCATCTTGTAGCAGAGTTGGCCAGTAGTATCCTTGTCTCACAGTCTTGTATACTAATGCTCACCCTCCTGCATGATTTCCAAACACGACTTCGTGGGTTTCTTTTAAAACTTCTTGGTCTTGCCCCCTTTCTAAACATTTTAACAAAGAAAGTGAGAATCCTCTCTTGAAAAGTTGTCCATCCATGATAGTGAACCTCTGCTTGCCTGGTCATCTTGGCTGCTTCTTGTGGGTCTTCAGATACTTCACCATCCTTGAGATATTTGAGTATTGGTGTTCGCCAGTCATCTTCCCTGAATTCTTCCTCAATTTGATTGATTTTGTAATCATTAGTTGATGGGTGAAGTATTTTGGTTATTGTAACCTCTGAGAGTTCCGCTGGTCCCGTGCTGGTAGCCAGGCGAGCAAGTGCATCTTCCTGGGCATTGTTATCCCTTGGCACTTATTCAATGTAGATCTGTTCAAATAAGGAGGCTAGGTGGGCTACAATCTTTTGATATAGAGTCATGTTCTCATCTTTTGCCTCGTATTCTTCTCGAACTTGGTTGACTATTAACTGCGAGTCTCCATATATTTGCAATTTTTGTACCCCCACAGCCAATGCTAAACGAAGTCTGGCTATCAGTGCTTCATACTCAGCTTCGTTGTTTATCTCCATGAACTCAAATCTAACAGTTGAAGTGAATACTTGCCTATCAGGACTGATTAGCACTATTCCTGCTCCTGACGTTGTATTCGTTGATGATCCGTCAACGTACATGTGCCATGGATGATTATGACCTCTCGTTGGATCTTGAGGAAAAGTTAGTTCGACTATGAAATCGGCTAATGCTTGTCCTTTGATCGATGTTCGAGGTGCATAAGATATTCCGAATTGGCTTATTTCGAGGGACCACTTGAGGAGGCGACCAGCAGTGTCAGGCCTTTGCAAAATTTGTCTCAACGAGAATATCGTTAGCACTTCTACCTGATGGTCAAAGAAGTATGGACGTAGTTTTCTTACACTCATTACTAGTGCGTAGACTAACTTTTCCATCAGTGAATACTTGATTTCTGCTTCGTGTAAGGCCTGACTCACATAGTAAATCAGCAAGTGAAACTTTCCTTCTGCACAAACTAAGACCGAGTTGATTGCCACTTCTGATGTAGCCAGGTACAAGTACAACTTCTCTCCTGAGACAGGCTTTGACAGGATCTTGGTGTCGCCAAGGTATCTTTTAGTTGCTCAAATGCTTGTTGACAACTGCTTGTCCATTGAAACTGTCCTTTCTTGATGGCATCAAAGAAAGGTCGGCATTTATCACCGGATCTTGAAATGAACCTATTCAAGGCTACTAAATATCCAGTGAGCTGTTGGACTTTCTTGTCTGATCTTAGTGGTTGCATATCCATGATTGTCTTCACCTTTGACGGGTTTGCCTCAATGCCTCGCTGACTGGCCAGGTGTCTAAGGAACTTTCCTGAATGAACTCCGAAGCTACTCTTTTTCGGATTTAGCTTCATGTTATAAGTCCGGAGTATCTCAAATGCTTGTGATAAGTGCTCTAGATGGTCCTTCTTTTTTGGACTTTTGACAACTATATCATCCACGTATACTTCCATCGTCTTGTCAATGTGTTCATCGAACATTTTATTGACAAATCTTTAGTACGTGGCTCCTGCGTTAATAAACCCGAACGACATTCTCTTCCAGCACAACAAGTTTTTGTTGGTGTAGAATGTTGTGTTCTCTTGGTCATCCGGGTGCATTGGAATTTGGTGATAGCCTGCAAACACAACCATGAAGGTGAGGAGCTCGTGCCCGGCTGTGTTGATAGCCTGAAAACGCATCCATCCAGCTGGTCAATGTGTGGAAGTGGAAAATTGTCCTTTGGGCAGACAACATTCAAGTCGGTGAAGTCAATGCACAACCTCCATGTTCTATTCGGCTTTCAGACTAGCATTGGATTCGCCGCCCATCTGGGGCACAAGGCTTGTTTTTTGAGATCGTTGTCCAGTAACTTCTTCACTTCTACATCCAACGCCTCGTACTTATCGGGTCCAAATTTTCTTCTTTTTTGCTTTAACTGATTTTTTAGTTGGATCAATATTTAGCCTATGGCAGGCATGCTCAGGACTAATGTCCACCATATCAGCGTGCGACCATGCGAATACATCGAGATTGGACTTGAGGAATTCTTTCATTTTGGATCTGTATAACTCAGGGAGCTCAGATCCAATAAAAAGTTCCAAGTCTTCTCGGTTCGGGTCGACTCTTATTGCTTCCAATTCTTCAACCGGCGTTGCCCTTCTTTTTTAGCTTTTCCAACGAGGGTAGATGATGGGTCCTTCTAGGTTAAGTTCATCTTCGATCATCATTGGCTCTGTTCCTAGCCTTGGCTTGATATCTTCAACTTCGTTTGGAACAGGCCCAGCCTCTTCTCCCTGTTGCTCGTTTTGAATCTCCTGCTCGTCTTCACCCTGTTGTTCGTCTACTTCCATCATCTCTGTGTCCATGGACTCCATGATTTCATCTAAGATGGAAGGTTCGTCTTCAGCCCTGCTGCTCGGTTGTTCGTCCATGACGGACACTTTGTTTTCTTTTGGTTGTAGTTGCAGGAGGCACTCTCGAGCTTTCTTCTGATCGCCTTTTACCGTACCTGCCCCTTTTGAAGTTGGAAATTTTAGACAATAGTAGTATATTGAAACGGCTTTTTTGAATTCATTCATAAAAGGATGACCGAGAAACCCACTGTAGGCAGATTGTTGGTCTACAACCAAGAATTCTACCATTCTAATTAACCTCATATCAGGGTTCTCGGTCGATACAAGTTCAACCGATAACGTAACTACACCTAAGGGAATGGTTACAGGAACTATCTTATGATTACAATCTTTGTCATATTCAGCGTAATCTCCTAACTGATCTAATGTGCTCTTGAATAAGATATCCGTGTAGGAACCGATACCCACTAGTAGGCGATGAACTCGGGTTCCCATAATGTTAGCACAGATGATTAGTGAGTCGTTGTGTGGTGTGAGTATCCCGTCTAAGTTCTTTTCTGAGAATGTTAGGTCTCTTTAAATTTCTCAAATGTTTCTTCATAGTTAGAGTCATTCTGTATTCGCGAGCTTATCATACATATCTTAAACTTAGAGTGATAATTTATCCTTAGATTAGTCTTGTCTTGTAAGGATAATCACACGTAGTTGGAAACCTGAATACTAAACCAAACCCTGAGAGCTAGTCAGTGATAGGTTGTCTGGTGAAGTTGGTTAGAGAGGACTAGAACTCAGAGAAATTCAAAGCCTAAGAGAGGAGACTGGTCATTGTGCACCTTGGCACGTTAAAAGCAAGTCAATCTTTGTTAAGGGATTATCTTATTCAATCATGACTGTGGACGTAGGAGCTTGAGTCTCTAAACCACGTTAAACTTTATGTTCTTATTACTTTGCTTAATATTCTAAATTGTCATATTCATATAAGCATTACATACTTTATCAAACTTAAAACAAGCAACATGATTGCATAATTCAGTGCACTGACCCTAACCATGGCTTTGAAAGTAATTGAGTAAATCAGATTTCAATTAATCTAAAACAAGTCTAAAACTCCATGGCTCACACTTCTGCGCTCAGGCTTAATTAAATAACTATCCAATTGAAAAGCTTCAGAGCTGTTAGTAGGTGTGTATCTAAATGTAGCCTCACCGAGCGCTTAACACTAACGTTCTCTGAACACTATTTATAAGTCTCTAATAGACTGATATTCAGTGTTACCCTCAGGCTAGTTGATTCAGTGTTAAGAAGATCTTCTTCTTTTTTTAAAGATTTTACATACGTGTATTCCCCCCATATACACATATTATAGACTTGTCCGGGACCAACAAGTGGTATCAGAGCAATGGTTCAAAAGACCATTGACTTTGCATACAAAGAGTTTCAGAGGAGAAACTGTTGGTGGTCATCTAAATAGATCTATGATTTTCTGAAAACTCTTGCATCATGACTTCACGTAGGCTCGAAACTTCTTTACCTGAATTCGCTATTGCTAACTATGATTATTGGAAGTTCAGGTTACTTGCACATCTCAATGTCATCCATGACCAGATGTACCTTATCATCAAGAATGGTCCAATCATATTTATTG
Organism: Ballota nigra; assembly: GCA_947034835.1. Lineage (NCBI taxonomy): Eukaryota > Viridiplantae > Streptophyta > Magnoliopsida > Lamiales > Lamiaceae > Ballota > Ballota nigra. The sequence continues at coordinate 88,990,363 of OX344720.1, read as the reverse complement.
TTCAGAACACTAGAAGCTCAGGATATGCAGATGTACCCATTGGAGATCCTGTATCGAAGAACAGAGATGAGCTCAATGCTGATCAAATCAAGCAAATTGGACTAGACAATGTGACAAGAAACATCATTCTTCATACAGTGCCATTCGATGAGAAAGCGAGACTGATGCACTTGAAGACAGCAAAGGAGGTGTGGGATGTGCTGGCCCTAATGTGTGAGGGATTTGAGAAGATTAAAGAGAACAAAAGAAAAATTGTTATTCAGAAGCTTGAAAGCTTTGAGATATTACCTAAAGAGACTATAGGCCAGATGAAGTGCAAATTCATCAAGATGATTAATGATTTACTAGTCCTGGGGAAGAAGATCCCTAAGAGAGAAGTTGCTTCGAAAATCCTGAACTCTCTCCCTGGGAGATGGGCCAATAGTGTTATCATGCTCAAGAACACTCAGAATATGAGAAACATAACTTCAGTGCAATTGTTGTCTGAATTGAAAGCTCTCGAGTTTAACCTAAACAAGAAGACGAAGAAAGTTGTCACTGATCGAAAGCCCCTGAGAAGAACGTGTCTTTCAAGGCAAGATATGAACCGTTGATTCTACATCCAAAACCTTGATGGAGATGACCAAAGAAGAAATAGCTGAGGAGTACAGTTTGATGGCCAGGAGATTTGAAAAATTAAACTTAAGATTGGGCAGATACAATAAGTACTATAAAGATACAAGAGACGGGAAATGAGATAGTCAGAATAGTTCAAGGAGGTATGAAGACTAGCAAAATTCTGACCAGAGACGTGACTGAGATGAGGTAGACCAGAGACGTTCTCGTTATCAAAGATACTCAAATAGACCTGATGGATCTTCATCCAGGCACAGAGAACCCGACTCAAGAAAGAACCCTGAACCAAAAGAAGATGTTTTTAAGAAAGATATTGATTATACATGTTATTTTTAAGTACTAGATCAATACTCTCTCTTTCCATGAAAAATATGCACCATTTTCTATACGTCATTTTATGCAATATGTCGGAGGGTATTTAGGGGTCTTGTAAGATCTGTTTATGAATAAAGTGATTGTTTATGATAACATTTCTATGCATACTTACCATAAACAATCACTTTATTCATAAACGGACCTCACAAGACCCCTAAATATCCTCCGACATATTGCATTAATCCACGTACAAAAAAGAGTGCATACTTCTTATGGACAGAGGGAGTATTAAATATTATTTGAAGCACATATATATTTAAATTTGAATTTTCGAATGCGAAAATTGTATATTTTATATTTAAAATTAATATAAAATCAAATGGAACGGGGGGGTTGGATCCGGTGGATCCTGGGGCAGGTTCGGGTCCTGCTAAAATTCTAACAGGACAAATCCTAGAATTGGTCAAACTCATCCCAAACTCTCGTCCGGTTGTCATCTGTATTCCTATGCATGTAGAAAATACAATAAAAAGGTTTTTACAAATATTTTTTCTTTAACTAGCCAAAAAATAATAGTGAGGATTTGGATTAATATAAAGGGTTTTACACAAGAATATATTTTGACTTTTCTCTTAACACCTGAATTTAGACTAGGTTCAAGGATTGTTACCCGATCAACAAATATTCTCATTTCCGTAATCAATCAAACCCAACCACTCAACTCACCACTAAACCATACCTTTCTTCCAATAATGGTAGCAAATGTATGAGATCAAACCCTACAATTTATGGCCTAATAATAACTCTCATTTCTAAAGTCACAAAACACTACTTTACAATTTGCACCACTAAACCCTTCAAGCCAGAAACTGCTTTATTTGACATTTTATTACAGCCAAAACAATCACAAAAACAACACCCGATGGGTGGGGCCCACGTTCAACGGGGCACCGGGTAAGCCATAGGGACCGGAGCTACAACACCATAAGCCAGCTGTGGTGGTGGAAGATTTACGGGTGTGCCGACTGCTGAAACGAGGGGCCCGGCTACTGGCTGTCCGATAGTTGGGGGCCCGTACATGCTTATTCCGGGGGCAGCAACGGGGTTTTGAGGAATGGGTTTGTTTGATTTCCCTCCCATAGCAGGCCCATTTGTATGGCCCGTTATTGGAAGTTGGGGCCCGGGAACGTCTCCGTTGTTGACGCTGGTGATGTCGTGGATGCTCGACCGCCTCCTGTCTTTGTTCATGGAATTCAAACGAATGAAGTACTTTTGGGCGTGGCTCGCCACTTGGGTAGGAGTCCTCGTCACCACGAAATTACGAGAAATGCTTCTCCAATCTCCTTTTCCGTATTTGTCCAAACCGAGAAGAAATAACCTGCATTTTGTGGCCCAGAAGTAATGTGTAAACAGCAGTGCAACATAGAGAGGGGAAGCAGGGGAGGTAGTCAAACACAATAAGTTAGACATATTTATTGCAGAAAGGGTGACACTCAGAAAATTGCTCAATACACTCGCATGTACAATACTTAAAGTTGTTCGTACAATAAAAAAAATAACTTTCTGGGTGTCAATAGCCATGCCCTCTCAGAAACACACAAATCCTAAGTGTAGCCCCAATTACATGTATCTTAGTCTAGTGAAAATTCATTTAAATCTCAGTATGCAAATTTGCTCGATACTAATGAGAGGATGATCAACCATGCCAAGAAAAGAGTACAAAAATAAAGTTTAAATTACTTGGACGAAGAAACTACAGAGGAAAAGCAGGTTTTTTCTTTTACTTAAAAAAAAAAGATATAAATCAGATCATTCAAGTTGGATCAGGCAATCTATAGCTAAACAAACCTCATATACTTTTTCCTAGGGTCTAGACAAACCAATACAATGCCCTATTAACACTGATTTTTATATGTCAAGGCACTCCTAACCTAGTATGTAGATTCCAGTTTGGGAAATGCCTGGTTAATGACCACACTAGTACCAATAAATTACACTTTGGGGGACATTACTTGAGTGACAACGCAACAAAACAATAATCATTTCACATGTATGATTTAAATTTTCAACTAATCACACAAAGAAGTTTATATCTGCCTAAATTTATCATATTTCATCAGAATATTAAAACTAGAGATGGCCGGTTTTTCCACTTCATTCGATATTAAATGTTGTGACCAAAACAATTTATGCAAGTACAACGTACCTATGATATATGGGAAGGAAAAAATTTCTCAACCAAGAAAAATTACACTTTTAGTCGAATATGACTGAGATCTTTATTCAGATTCAATAGGCTCGTGAACCTTATCGAGCTTAGTGTATTTTGTTATTTATCCCCACGACATTTTCACAAAAATAATCGAGTCGAGCTCAAGCACAAAACATCAAACTCGATCAGTTCAAGTCTATTTTCATCTCCGAACATATATTGAAATCGAGCAAAAACAAGGCAACACATCAACTTAACTCGAACAGATTGATTCGATTCTCACTCCTAATTAAACACAAGAATGTAAGCTTACCAATATTAGCTTTCATACCATATTATGAAAGCTATGGAATGGACAAAATTTAAAGGAGATACGAAAATAGAAAATCAAAGGGTGATCTGTTCATTAGTACTCCCTCCGTCCCAAAGTAAGTTTCTCACTTTCCTTTTCAGGTCGTCCAACAATAAGTTTCCCTTCCAATAAATAGCAATAATAACACCCCATATATTAATAAACAAATACTTTTTAAACAACTACCTTTTTACTTTTTACAAAAGTCAGCATGTTGGCCCACCATATGTTAATAAACAAATATTTTCTTAAACAAAAGATGGAGGGAGTACATAGCAGAAAGGGCCTTAAAATACATATTTCAAAGGACTGCAGAGCACCCAAAATTGAAAAAATATGTTACTCGCTTATACGGAAGGAAATGCAGCAACGCATTGGCTACCAAAAGATTGTGTGCTACAGATTAATCGTTCGAAGGGATTGCCAATCCCTTTTTACTGCATCCTTGTATTATAGAGGTAGTCGGAAAACTGTTAGCCATGTGATCTTGTGTATTCTGGTTTTAAGGTTAATAAAATGTTGGGCGTCCATGTAACACTTCTAAGTGCCTACCATTCAGTCTACTAGTTGTAGCAGCTTAGTCAAATTAGTCCTGTATAGTTTTGCTAAAATGAGGTACCAATTACTGATACAAAATTTCCAGGTTATCTTTTGATTTATCCTGTCATAAAGCTTCTCTTATGTTTACTTGTTGCAAATGTTATTTTTTTTAGCTCCCCCATTCTCCTCACTTACTCATTCAACAATCCAAAAGGTGAAACTGATCATACTACACTGGCAATTAATGACCATTAGTGCCAAACAAGGACTACCTGTGCCATTTTTTCGCTGTTAAATTTATACAGAAGAACAAGACTTTGCTGTCGGGTTATCTTGGTATCAAAAGAATGACAAGGAAACAATCACATAATTAGAGACACTGAGGTAGCCCCCTTGATTAAATCTTACTAAAGTTGCCAGCTAAAGATTGGCTTAAGCATGATAAGACAAAATCTAGAGACGGGTAGATCGGCCAAGGAATTTTCTCCCAGTGAGAAAGAAACACATCCTACTGATAGTATTTAGGGTGTGTTAAGATTACTTAGTGTATTTTTTATGTCAGTCAACCACAATATCAACCAAGTTTGTATCTACACTTTAGGATTTTCATGCTGAATATGAATATATATTCGTAATTGAGTATTATTTATCCCAGAACATTATAAAATCAGCAACTCCAAGGACAGCGTAACTTAGAACATATTTATAACGAAAATCAACTGAGAGAGATGGCTTTGCTAAAGTAAGCAAGCTGCAAACAGAGATATGATATCTAAAATACCATACAAAACGATGAAATCATGTGTAAAAGCTACATTAAAATTTGATAATAATCGAGAGAAAAGATGAATTAACCTGTGTTCATCCTCTGTCCAAGCGATTCCCTTACGACGCTCCTGATCTGCCTTAGAACCACCCTTGCCTCCATGATTGGACTCAGTGTTCGAATTCCCACCCTTCTTCCTATTTGCTTCATCACCAGCATGAGTAGACGAACCGTCAGAAGAAGAGTTGTAAAACGGCACCTCCACAACACCCGATTCTATTCGGTTCACATCATCAACTAAAACTTCATAATGGTGTTTAACCTCTTCCACAGATTTTCCTTCAACATCTGCTGCAATTTTCTCCCATCTATCTTTAGAGTTCTCAGGATAAGTAGTTAATGCCTTTTCGAATTGCTTATCCTGCTCCCTACTCCACTCCGATAAGCTGCTCGATTCATCACCCGACATCTATTCTAGGTGTACAATTTCCTCAAGAAATTCCCAAAAATAGAATCCCAACATCCGGGATCTGGATTACTGGAAATATAATCCACTAGTATAGACAGAACTCCACAAATATCACTGGAAGCAACGGGATGCCGGTAAATACAGTCTCACAGATCAAGAATCAAGACTAGAGTAAGCCTCACCTTTGATAAAGAAGTCTCATTAGAGCATGAAAAAAATCTCCAAACAATAATAAAGCTTTCAAAAGGGTGGAAATAGAGGAAAAATATGGGCAAACGTAATAAATTGGTGAAGGGTACTCAATAGAAAAGGAAAGTGAAAAATGTGAAATGTGGAAAGGACCACCATGGAATCAAACAAAGAGGAAAGCCCCAGAAGTCTAAAATGGATAACAACAGTACTCAAATTGACATATCTCAATCATCCCTACAAATTTTCACCAATTGATAAAAGCCCTTATTTACCCACAGCCAGTTTTGACAGCATAGGCCCACAACAATTATGAATCAACCAATCATTTATTTTTACAGTTCACTTCCTCAGATATTTGTTCAGTCGTCACAGAGTCAAAATCTCTAATCATCACATAATAATCACACTCTCTCAACTAATCAAGAAACCCCCAACTTCAGATACCCAACTACAAAAATTCAAGAAATAAGTAAAGCAATCATCAAAAAATATATATATATATATATATATATATATATATATATATATATATATATATTAAAAAAGACCCATTTTGCATTTGACAATTTTCTTGATAACGCAATCATTTTCTTGCCAACGCCCCTTTAAATACAATGAAAGGAACCTTAGAAAGTGTACAGAACTGTAATACTTACTACTCCTGAAAGTGTTACAAATCTTCCAGTTGCTCTTTTCCTTAAACTTTTGATGGTTTTAATCAAAGCCCAAAATATGTACTACCTTTCCAAAAACAATACACACAGTGATACATGTGTATAGCAGAATGAATGAATATGTGAGTGTCATTTATAGCAGAGGCAGAAGAAGAGAGCAAACCTGTGGCAGCCCTTTCTAGTATCTTCCCTCGAACTGGACTTCTGATTAGGAAAATTACTAATTTAGGTGGGCTCCCATAATATTTTTTTTCTTAGTAGTGGATTTTGAAAGAAAAAAATTATTTTTAGCAAAAAAAACTTAGTAATATTCAAAAAGTAATTAAAAGTACCCCAATTATAAAAAATAAAAAAAAATGTACTCTTCGGTGTGTTAATGTGTATTTTGAAAAATATTAAAATTGAACTTAAAATTCAAGCGCATGCTAGAATTTGTGTAAATATATATATATATATATATATATATATGTGTGTGTGTGTGTGTATGTTATAAGATTATCCATATCCATAACCCCGTGAACCCAACCTAAAATAAAATATTAATTTATCTCTCATCCAACTACATAACCCAACACTTAATTAAACATTATCTTTTTTATACTCACATCCATAACCCAACCCAACCTAAAATAATAATTATTATTTTATTATTTATTGATTACATATATTTTTAAATATATTTAAAATGTATAAAAAATACATAAATTAATTTAATATTCTAAATTTATAGTTATATTAAAAAATTAAAACATATTTAGAATGAGATACAATAACGAAATTATAATTACAATAGTTGAAATACGAAATTGAAAAGAAATAAATCAAACTACAAATAGATGCACGAAATTAAAAAAAATTACAAATACAAAAGATGAAAATTACATATTAATTCCTAGTTAGTTCCAAATTTTTGTCATATATGCTCAATCAAGTCATTTCTTAGAGCGATGTGAGTTTCTCTGTTCCGAAGTTGTTCCCTGTTAACCATATAACTGGTCAAGTTCGCAATGCGTTCAGTAGAATATTGAAAATGTTGATCATCATTTGTAGGATCATCCATTAAAAATTCAGTGGGATCAAAATAATTTTGGTAAGTGTCTCGTTCATCCTCTACTATCATATTGTGCATGATGATACACGCTATCATAATTTTCCCATCAACAATTTATCCCAAACAAGACATGTTCATCGAAGAAATGTAAAACGAGCTTGTAAAACTCCAAACGCTCGTTCAACATCTTTTTGCACAGACTCTTGGTGTTGAGCAAATAACTTGTGCTTTTGGAGCTGTGGAGAAGTAATTGACTTGGCAAATGCAGCCCATGAAGGATATATGTCATCAGTGAGATAATATGCTCTATCATTTTCCCGATCATTCACAACATATCTAACCTTTGGTCCTCGACCCTCCAAAATATCACTAAAAACAGAAGATCGGTGAAGTACATTAATATCATTGCACGAACCTAATGTTCATAAGAAAGAATGTCATATCCATAAGTCATAAGATGCAACAGCTTCCAAAATAATTGTTGGTTTTCCACTTCTCCCTGCATATTGTCCAGCCCATGCAGTAGGACAATTTTTCCATTCCCAATGCATGCAGTCAATACTACATATCATGCCCAGGAATCCACGTTGCTCCCCGAAATATATTAGTCTTGTCAAATCTTGTTCATTGGGCATTCTGAGGTGCTCGTTACCAAAGCAATAAATAACGCCTTCTACAAATTTTATGAGAGATTACCTTATCACAATTGCACTAATTCGTAAGTATTCATCAACAGCATCAGAAAATGTCCCATACGCCAACACCTTCATAGCTTTAGTGTATTTCTCAATCGGTGAAAGACCTTGTCTACCAGTTGCATCAGGCCTTTGTTGAAAATATACGTCATTGGAAGTTACAGCTTCCATTATACGAAGGAAAACTGATTTTTGCATGTGAAATCTACGTCGAAAGACCTCGGGAGTTTACGTCGGTCTGTCGACAAAATAGTCATTCATCAAACGCATCTCACCAACTTCCCGTTCTCTTTCACAATACCGTTAATTTCTGGCTCTAGAAGTGTGATCTCCTATTAGCATATTAGGATTGTTTATGATCATATCCTCTATGATGCGATCAAGTTGACGATTTTTGTTCAGCAACTCGTTTATCTCATTCATCAATCTCTGTCCATGGATTGTCTGAACTAGAGCTAGAGCTTGAGCTTGAATTTGAATTTACCGATGAGATTCCAATGAGAGACATTTGTAAAGTGGATTGTGAAAGAGAGTAAATATATAAGGATTTTAGTGTTCCAGTTTGATATGAATTAAATTGGTATATATAGACAAATATTAAAGATATATGGATGTGATGCTAATAAGTGTTAAGATGCATGTGATAAAAGCTGAAAATGTGACAAGACAAAAAACGACTAGTGCATGTAAGAAAATGACAAGGCAAATGCATGTGATGAATGCTGAAAACTGGAACGGAATTGACAAGTGCATGCCAAAATGTGACAAGACAACAACATATGATTAAAGTTGAAAACTCCTAACAGACTGGGTCGCAAAATAGGTTTAAAACTCAAATTGAGCTCAAACATAACATACACCGTAAAAATAACAACAAAAGCATAGAGGGTTTGAGTTCAAAGCATCTTGACAACAAAAGGTGTACAAAGAGACAAATAAGACTTAATAGGTTTCGAAACAAATGTAACTTTTTGAACTTGTTCATATTAAAATGATACAAATTTAAATTACATGAATTTAAATTACATAAATTAAATGACATAAAATTAAATTAAATGAATTTAAATTACATAAATTAAATGACATAAAAATTAAAATTACATGAAAACAAACTACATTGACTGCATGGACACAACTTCCATTAGATGGCATTTCATCACGTCCTCTTCTGGAGATAAGATATATTTAGCCATCAATGTCCTCAAGATACCAGAATTTATCTTCATAAGCTTCCTTTGTTCCTTTTTTTTTTCTCAAATTTGAGTTTATCTCTTCCCAGTTGGGCTATTTTTTCAGCTCCACTTTCTCTAGTGAGCCTCATTACACGAATTTCTGTAGCAATTACAGTAGTACATGCATCTTATGAAATCTTACATTTTCCATTTCCTTTTCTTTTCGCTATATCTCTGCCTATAGGACGGGGATTAGTTGAGCATCCACTGCCTGGAGTTTCTGTATTGGAGGGGATTGAATAAACTCCACTTTCACTGGTTTTGGATCACTTTGAGCTACCACCACTTTCTTGGTTACCCTCTCCATATGATTCATCCTCCGTATTTTCATCTGGTGTTGAACCAGGATCTAGTCTTAAAGCCCATTTTTCATTTTTACTCATTATCTCATTAAATACAAACAAGTCTTGAAACTTGTTAGAACTCCCTGCATCTTTTTCGAAATTTATATGAGCTTCTCCCTCAATATCTGTCTTGCTCATTCTGCTTCTTTTTCAAGAATACGCTTCTCTGTAAGCAGCAATCCATTTGTTTGCACTTTCATTAAGTCGTTTCCGACGACCTTTCAAAGAATCCAGGTTTCTTTCGCTTATCTCCTCCGAATTTTTACCTCGATTATTTTTGTACATTGTATGTACTCGTCCCATAAAGAGAGAACCATTTGATGTTTTCCACATTTTCTATCTTCACTAACGAAACACCAAGATGACATTAAAGTTATATCTTCTTTCACATTCCAAACTTTTGGGTTTCGAACATCTTGGAACAAGTTTCGGGAGATATTTTGTGGTGGTTGGAAATGCTCAGAGATAGGAACTTGATTTAGATTCTGAGAAAACTGAGAGTTTTGATAATGACTCGGATAATCTTCCGAGTTCATAAAAGATTGAAAGCTTGGATAATTGTGAGAGTTTGAATAATTGTGAGAGTTTGGATAATTTTGAGAGTTTGAAAAATAATCAGAATGATTTGGATCCATGATAGAAATCAAGAGATAAAATGATGAAGAATAGAGGAGAAAAATAGAAGATATAAGATTATATTTCAAAATATATCAATATTAGTGTCTATTTATAGAGAATTGAAAAATACGAATTTTGATATTTTTTTAAAATTTTTTTAAATAACTTATTATCCACATTATTTACAATATACATTTTATCTACATAAAATATAACCGTCCAATAAAATCATGCCACATGTCCTAATCTAATTGGGCAACCCACATTTTCAACGTGGTTGAGATCGCGCCTCTGCTCTCAACAAGTTGCACTCTGCTATTTCATTTTCTATTTCTTTTTTCCCTTTTTTTTTTTGTCTTTTTCTTTGAGGGAGGTCGCGACTTGCACCGATGCAAGTAGTCTATGGTGGGATGCGGAAATTAGTTTTTTGTTTCTTTTTGTTGATTTGTTTAAGAAAATTTATTGTTTATTAATATATAGTGGGTCATATGTTGATTTTTGTGTACAATAATGGAAATTATGAAAAAGTAAAGAGTAATTGTTTAAGAAGGTATTTATTTATGGGTTTATTAACATTTGGTTCAAGATATATAGTGATATTAAGATTTGGTTCCAACCTTTTTCATTAAACCATAATGGTTCAAAATGGCCCGCCCACAATAATTGGTGCCCGCACCCCTCCTCATGCATCCACCACCCCTCTTCCCCCACAAAACGTTTCGGCCTCCCCTCTCTCTCACTCTCTCTCTATATTACATTATTTTATTTATCTCTACACTTTCTCTCTAAAAACTTGCAGATCCTACACCTTCTCTCTCACTTTGCGGTGGTGACAGCCCAAAGAACTGGTGGTGGCCGGCCTGATGCATAGATTGAAAGCGATCTGACTATGACCGATGGTAGCAGAGGACGACAGAAAGGGTGCAGTGACGGCGCCAAGCAGATGGTGGTAGAGGATGATAGAGAGGGTGCGGTGACGCCTCTCCCCATGTATTCTGCCTCTGATTCTATCACAGCGCGCAAATCAATCGACATCGCGCCAAACGACCACCACCGCCCTCTCACGCCTCCCCTCATGGAATCTGTCTCTGATCTGTTGGATATCAAGGGTATGTGTAGACGAAGATGAAAAAATGGACACTGACTTTAATAAAGACAGTAAGTCGAGGCAAGAGTTAGACTCTTTCTCCGTAAGATGATATTGCCCCGTACTTCGGTGCAATGTGGTATCAATGGATATTGTCCCCAAGATACAATGACTTTGAAACTTCTCGATCGCTGCACTATGAATCGAAAGTTATCGACGAAAGGACTCAGGTATCCGAAATTTTCCTTGACTCGACTATAATGTAAAACTTAGAATATTAAAATGCTTTGGAGGATTTTGAATGCAGAAGGCTTATTTGGATTTCTGGAATAACTCAAATGCATTCTGTGGTGGTCCATTTATAATAGTTGAAGAGTTATGGTGCATGTTTGCATAAGGTTGTAATCTTTCTACCCGGATCAATCTAAGCCCTTCGATCACGTCTATTGGATTAGATCAAGATCTGAAGGCTCCGGTAGCACCTCTTCGAGTGGAGCGGTTCGCGTGCCTAGGACTGGAGGTTTGAACCTGAACGGGCGCATCCTTACGGGTGAACGAGGTCATTTTGATGCTGACATGCACGCACGGTCCGATCCGGTTCGCTTACCCAAATCATTTCGTACCCGATCATGGGTTCGAGTCTCGCGAGCCGCATTCCATTCCGAGTGTGAACCATGGTTGAGCCGCTTCCCAAAAAAAAATTAAAGGCTCTTAGCTCCTCGCAAAGTGCAAAGTGCACCTCTAAAGTGCCCAGTGCGACGTGCGCGTGCTCGTGCCCATGCGAATCAAGGGTCTTTGGGTTAGCCCGAATTGCACCACCACTTAGACTTAGTCAATATTATATATCTATCACACAAGTCTACTTATATGGAAGATTATTTTCTTCCAAATTTCCAATGTGGGATAAAGATTCCTTTTTCCATACTTCTCCAAATTTTCCCTCTTCAACTTAAGAATTTCCATGATAAATTGTCAACTTCATGTATTAATATCTCATTCGCCCGAAATTAGTTTTGAGCAAATTAATACACTAAATTCATCTACTCCGAACGTAGATTACTAATTTACAATTTATTTCCATTTTCCATAAATGGAACATCAAATTAAAATTGGTCAAACTTGGATCAAATACTCAAATTCTAAACCAGTTTCCAACACGGTCCACCGAATCTGACTCTGATCTGCCACCACTGTTCTCTCACGCCACCATCGCCCTCACACGCCACCACCACCCTCTCACTCCTGGACAAGTAACGTCGACAGTGGGCAGAGCTTGGAAGAACCCTAAATCTGGCCTAATAGGGTTTGGGCATGGCCGTCGATCCGCTGTCACCGTCCAGTCGTCGGTCCATCCAACAGTGCAACCTCGGCACTACTGCCACTGTTCTGCATTTTTTTTACAGAGCAGCCAACCCAAGGTATAATACAAATCCCTTTTTTGTGTCTTTATTTGAAATGGAACGTTGCGTGTGTTAACGTTTGTGAAGAAACTGATGATGATAATGTTTGTTGTTGCGTGTTTATGGTGTAGTTGAATTCTCATTAAAACTGTAATTTTGTTGGCTGATCTTTAGATCTCAGGAGAAGAATGAAAAATGAAGATAGGATGAAGAGTGTGAATTAAACTGAGATCAAGATTTGAAGATGAAGATAGTGTGCATATTTTTTTTATTTTCTTGCACACATTTTTTTTGCACTTTATTTTTATATTTATAAATTCCATATTTAAATACATAAATTTAGAATTTTTGTTGTATGCATCATCAATAAATATTTTGCACAATATTTTTGTACATTTTCTTAAATTGTCAATAGTGCTTGAATTTTTCCTTTAATTTTAGCAAGTGTGCAAATCAACTTTTCTTTGCATAGGATTTTTTACACACTTAATAAAACAAGTCAAAATAAGTATTAAATATGTTAAATTTTGAAAATTGAACAGAAGTTTTACACATTAATAAATGTCATTACAAAATAATTGCAAAATTTGTAAATTTTAATTAAGTACTAAATTTGCAAAATTAAAAAATTGGACAAAGAAACTGAGCAAAATTGAAAAAAAAAAAACCCTAAGAATAGAAGGAGAACTTAATTTTTTTTTTTAAAGGTGAAATTATGAATGAATTTGGAGGGAGGGGGAGGGGTGTTCTGTTTTGGTGCTTGGGAATACAAGCAACTATGCAAGTTGGGGTGGGGGTGGTTTTGGTTTGTCTGACATAAAGGTGGGGAGAAGGCTCAACTTTTGGACCAACATAAAATTCTTAAAAAGTAGAGCACTAAAATATTATAAGAGGGTTTAAAATGGATCTATATGTGATTGTTCCTTTATTTATTATTATATGGAGTGTTGTTTTTATTTTTTATAGAATAATAACTTATGGTTGGATATCCAAAAAAAGAAAGTAAGAAACTTATAATGAGACGGAGACTATTAAATAAAAATAAATTTTTGAATGCACTCAAGCGCATAACATTCATTTGGATTTTGAATTTAATTTTATATTGATTTTGACTTTTCAAAACACAATTTACTTAATGGACTTTGAAAATTCAAAGTTAATAGAAATTGAACTCAAAATTCAAGTTTAGAATGCACACAAGGAATAACTCTAAATAAAAAATATTTTATTATTTTTATAATTGAATATTCTTTTTTTAAAATAAATAAATAATGATACTTTAATTGACCAGAAAATTGACTAGGCTCAATAATTCATAATAAACCCAAAGAGTTCGGTCCAAGGGATATTTAGAGTATGTATGAGTGAAATTGGTTCATTCATTAATTATTAAAGAATATTAATTGTTTTTATTAAAGAGTATTAGTTAATTTCACTGAAGGGTATGAATTGTTTATATTGAACAATTTTAATTTGTTTATACTGCAATATTATTAGTATAGCGAGTTAAAAATTATATTTTGTGTGTCTCGACAGCACAATCAAAAATCTTAGCACCGTTGTCGGGAACAGTGTTTTTGGTATTAATTTTAGTAGTTATTTGTTATTTTATTTTATTTAATATGCTCGTTAAATTGATATAAACCAATCTAACCACAGTTGATCTAACGTGGTCGTGGGGACATTAATTTTGTTAAAGGGTCAATGTACAAATTATTATTTAGCTTAACTAAACAAATTATTCTTTTTCATTTTATTGATTTTCATACATATATTCGGCGTTGGAAATTTTTGGCACACATTTAAAATCTTAATGAATCATTGTAGCACAAACTCCAGAGCAATATAATCATGCATTAATCCATCTAAAAATGAATCGGACGACCATTATGAGGCTAAAAACTTGGAATAAAATATTGGTGGATGGAGAAAGTTCTTCATAACATATATGTTTACTTAGCAATTTACTTAGTCTTTTGAAAAAAATTCTATGTTTTTTTCATTTTATTGATTTTCGTACATATTCTTAAGGAAGTAAATAGATATTCCGCGTTATAATTTTTGACACACATTATTAATCCTAATAAATCATTGCAACACAAACTTCAGAGCAATATAATCATGCATTAATCCATCTAAAAGAACATCAACCATCCAGTTTGATATCAATCATACGACCATTATGAAGCAAAAAACTTGGAATAAAATATTTTTACGAAGTTTATTTTATTGCGATAAGAAAAATAATCAAGCTTAACGCATTAATGAATCATCAACAATTATAAATGCAAACACATTGGGCAGGTACTCCCCCTACCCCAGTACAAACTGCATTCCCATTGTATGCATTTAGACACGTGGCCGAGCAACTTGGAAGGTTACACCCAGACGTCTGCAGTGTTACGCTGCATCTCCTCACCCCACCCGCTTTAACACCATCAACGGCAAATGTAACTATAACACAATCAAAGTCTCATGTTAACATACATATATGAAATGGTCCTATAACATTCTCGTTCATGGTTTGTTTAAATTATTACAACACTTCATGCATAATAATAAGTTGGTATAATTTTCCATGTACGAAAGTGAATTAAAGTTTCGAAAAACAAAAATATAACAAGAAAGTTGTAAACATATACCTGATAGAACAAGAAAAAGAACCCAAATGAGCTTGGTCATCTCAAGAAATTATAATTCTATATTTCTTTACCGATTGGTGATATATTTATGCATGCAAGTTGAAGTAGAGCTTATATAGCAAACATGGAAGACTTATTTAATTAATGTAGTGTAATCATTTTTTACACACATTAATGAAATTTTCCCTATTAATTTTATGGGTTATTGCATTTAATAAAATATGGCAAGCTGTTCATTTAAATTATCCCTTTTAGAATTATATAATTTCATTTATTTCATTTTTGCGGAATTCAATTTAAGGCAAGTGAAATTAACTCCTAACCATATCTTCATATATGAGAAGCGATTTACGAGTTTTTTTTAGGCTTGTAGCTTAGGGGGGATTTTGTCTTATGGATAATAAATTTTTGTACTTGTGAATGTATGACATAATTTTTTTTGGGTACATTTAGTCGATTTTGGGGGACTTAATCGGCGAAAAATAATAATTTACAAGCCAAAATTTGCATATATTCAAAACTTACTGGCCTATATTAGTAATAAAAAGTTAATATACTACATTCTTAAGTTTAAAAAATTTTGTCCTTGAAACATAAACCCCCAAAATTTAGGGGTCTAAAAAATATTATTCACAGTGGTTTACTCCATTCAGTTCAATTTTTATTTTATTTTTTAATTAATGCACATGTATTAAGAAATTAATTAGCTTGTTACTACACCCTCACTTTAAGATTTGAATGTAAAACTACTACCATTAGTTACTTTAAATGTATTAATTAGTTTGCTAAAGAATATTTATTTATAGGATTAATTGGAAATAAAATCACAATCTTATCGCAAATTGCAATTTAATCTAAATTTCTTAATATTTACAAATGAAACTCCAACTTAACATTTGATTCCAATTTTAACTAAAAAGAAGATTTCAATCAGCCCTAAAATGAAGATTATTTATGTATTGTTATTCGAATCAATCTAAACATATTAAGACAATTAATTGTTCATTGTCAGGTAAGTGAAATAATATTTTTGGATAATAAAAAATTTATTTTTCAGTTTGAATCCCAACCAAATGTTAGGTTGAGGTTTTGTTTGCAAAGATTCAAGAGTTTAGATTAGATTGCAATTTGCGAAAAGGTTGTGATTTTATTTGCAATTAACCTAAGCCAACAATAAAATTGTTTTCTTTAAAATTTTATAACTATATTATTCAATTACTTTGAACTTATCATGGTGTATGCTAAACAATGTTACATACTTTATGTCATATTAAAATAGTAGCTTGTGTAAAAGGTATTTATTTGTGATATTAATGGAGAAGTGTTGAATTTGCTAAAATGACTCTAAAAAAAAGGTGAAAACATGACAGGACGAACATAAACATCGATGATTTCAAATACTTTAATCAAATGATTTCACTTTGTTTACTTTGAGAGATAATTTTTGTCAATTTTTAATTATGATTCACTATCTAAATTAATTACTTAGTGCAGAATGATGGGCCTTAATAATAAACTTAATTTACTACTGAAACCTTATTAGAAAAATAACACATGAAATAAAGGAAAGCAATACAGAACACAAATATAAGTGGTTTAGAGATAAACTCATACACGTCCATTGGCCTAACATAACAACTAGTCCAGAATCCTCTTTAAGGAAACTTGATCCCTATGATAACTAGAGTTCAATTTCTCAATAATACATGTGTTCAAACTGATATGGAATGGCAGTTTAGTAATTTTTTGTGAAACTTACTCTCAAGCTTAACTTTTGGGTATAGGTTTTGAGTAGGTTTTCTTCCAACGTATTTGAGATAACCCTTACAATAAGAATTGATACTAAGGATTAGGTTATCTCTTTAAGCTTTGGATATGACATTTAAGCACATATATATAACAGGTTAAACTCTACTGAAATAGAAATAGTTGGAAAATTTGTGTGATTTCGAGTGCTTTTGTTTGATACTTGTGAATGAGAGCTCTTGAGATTTTCCTTGCTCTTGTAAATTTCTCGTAAACGTGTTTTCTTCAAGACCTTATGTATTTGTAGACAAGTTTGAAATTCTTCACGTTGGAGAGAAAACTTTTCAAATAAGCCTTTGACTGTTGGAGTTATACGTGAAAGTATGCTTTTACTTTGTATAACTCGTGTATCAAACACTCGTTTTATGAGAATAATTCTTTTATCACATTTGCTTTAGTTATGATTGAATGTTGAATTTCTATTGCAAACCGTTCAATATATAGTACATGTTACATTGTAGTTAATGTGGTGATACCCGATCACAGAAGACAACATTAACAATTTACTTGTAACTAAACGTACATTTTCACGACCTAGGTGGAATTGAACAATCCGCCGTGAAAGATCGATGTGTAAGGCTCAGATTGGTCTGTCTTGACTAAGAGATTGCACTAGCACATTTAGCATGTGTTGAAGAGGACCTACAACGAGGATAAATTCTTCTGTTCTGAAAGGTGTAGAATTAGACCTCAGTGGTTGTTGATTTCTTAATCTCCGTCACTTAAATAGGACCGGGTGTGCTCAATGGTTACTACTTTGATTCATGTTGGGTGAGAATCATTGTGACTTCGAACTTTGTGTCTTGGGCAGTAATATTAATCATACGACGGTTGCTAAGATTTAATACGGAGAAACGCGTGCGAGTACGGCTCGTGTGATTAGTCCCCTTGGTGGGCTCAGAAGTTTTATTGTACCAAATCTTGCAAGTGAAGAATCAGTTTCTTCGGTACGAATAATAATGTTGAGCTGTCTTTACTCCAAGGTGAAATATATTAATTAATTTAGAGCTATTCAGAAGCTCAATTAATTAATGGACTTGATAATCTTAAACGCGGGAAATAATAACCGGGAGCCCATATTATCGTAATATGGATTAAGATGGATAGTGCAATATTAATTTATTAGTGGTAATAATTAATATTAATGGGCTGAATTATATTGGGGCTCAATATTGAAATTCAGAAGTCCATTAGGAGGTCAAATCTTAATTCTCCTTAAAGGCCCCTCAAGTAGCCCATTAAGTAGCCCAATAATGATAAGGTGATTAAAATAAAAAGAAAATATATTGCTGATTTTTTCCCTATAATTTTCGAAAATTTGTGCTTAAGAAGAAAAAAGATTTTGTTGATTTTCTTGGAAAGATATTATGGAAGATATGTATTCTTGGAATACAAGAATATCTCATATATTCAAGAAGATCCAAATCTTTGGATTTCTTCTTGTAATTTTCAAAATTTTCAAGCTTAATAGGAGGGTGAGATTTTTGTGGAATATTTTATTTTGGAGAAAAGAATATATGGGATATATTCAAGATTTCTTAGAGGCTAAGAAAAGATTTTCTCCAAGCCCAAAATATATAAAAATTTCGGCCCCCTCACTATTATAAATAGGGGATGATTATTTCATCCCCAAATACATAATTCCATGTGTTGGAAAAATCAAGAGCATAGATATTTTTCTTTTTCCTTAGTTTATTAAATTACTTGAAAGCATCTCCCACCGGTGATCAAGTGAGGTGAAAGGGAAATACTTGAGAAGGTTTTTGGGTCGATAGAGCGAGATCGTAATTGTCCCGTTTATCCAAAGGCCAATTCTACAAGAGGTACGTTAATCACATATTTACTTGTTTATTCACCCATAGTTAATATGTGAAATTAATTCAACATGCATGATGAAAATTCGTTGTTGGAATTATTATTTGAATTAATTAGGATTAATTCATGCTAGTAATAATTGTATTTAAATTCGTATTTAAATTTCATCCCGAATAGATTCCGGGCACCCCTATTTTCCCAACATTGACGACTAACAACTAATAAATGATGAGTTTTGTATGCTTTTATTGGGGTGATTAAAATGATAATAAATGGAGAACATGAATAATAAATGCACAGAGATTTGTCAAGTCTATGTGTAGACTTGAGTTTTAATGTTTGTGATCTTTTATTGAATGTCAAGATGGTTGTATTTATAGCTCAAGGGTAAGCCTTTGGGAATACTAAATGTTCTGGGCAATTTATGCATTTAATGCTTGGATTAACCCTAATTTTAAGACTGGACCGAATCCCCTTGGGTTGGTGGACTCGGCCCAATACAAAGGTGACAAGTGTAAAATTGTATGTACTCCTTCCCCCAAATCCAGGGATTTAGTATTTGAAGTATGGTCTGTCATATGGGTTAGGTATCGATTTATTATTCAGTGATTTTAAGTGCAATGATTGTCTGGCGTGGTATTTTACATAACCCCATTGGATAAGGTTGAGTGTGTGACCTCATTGCGGCCTCAGCCTAGCCGAGGTCCTCCCCTTGTGACGTGGAACGAGTTGTCTAGACTGGCTTCACCCTACGTATTCATGCGAAGATCTCGAGCTGGTGCCGACATGACTCCCTAATCCCGGGATCCTCATATAAGTCCTCTTGGTTCTTTGTAGTCTTCTTCGTAGGCCACATTGGCCTCCGAGATGCATATAAGCTCCTTTGTCTTACTAAAATCATCTCGGCCTCGACGAGATGGCATCTCGTCTTTCGTGGACAGAAACAGTCACAATAAATTACATATTCAAAATTCAGTAAGATATTTTTCAAAATACAAAAATCTCACAATTAAAAATGTCTTTTGACCCATGAACAACTAAGTAGGAGTCCAACATCAAGTCTGTTACGTGTTATTGTTAGTGTCCTAGAGACAATCCTTTATGAGGACATAATACTAAGATGATGTTCAGTTTATGGTTTAATGCTATTGATTGATTTAATATTAAGTATATGGCATTACACTTATCTGAATATTATGTTTGATTATTTGCATTATTCATATCTGTGTTCCCTTGAATTGATACTGTCATTGAGTGAGTGAGAACTCAGATGACTTAAGTATGATTCTAAAATATCCCTGATCAAGGATCATCAAGAATGGAATATTGATGATGCAATGGAGATTGATGTGCGATCTGCATTATACTCTATGGGAGAGTGTAGTAAGATCTCACTTACTACGAAATACTAGGTATCTCATCATGGATGCACAAATACCTTAGGGGGTATTGGTATACCCATCCGAGAAACCGTTTGATGTAATTCCACATAATGTGTCTACTGGTGTCTCGGTTAGTGGGAGCGATGTGATACTCCTCTAACTTGAGGTCAATACGCACGACATGTGCGGAGTGATGAACTTTGACCATGACCAACGCTTGCACCCTCCAAGGGTAGATATGACATGGATTGGGTTCATCATGAAGTGTATGTGCGTGGTAGTTGAGCCAAGAATAAGATTCATTCCTCAATGTGGATTTAGAGAGAATACTCGTCTTCTCATTATAATTGGATCAAAGACATCGGCCGATGCAAGTCGACTTGGACTTTGTGGCCAAGTGCGACATGAGTGATCAATTAGTGATTTGAGATAATATGATTAAGTTATTTGAATACACACTTCATCATGTTCAAGGCTTAATCGAGTATTCGCGAATGAAAGGAAGATATCACATAGCCTACAATATTATAGATAGTTGCAGATTTCCTCGCAACGCACCTCGTATATTGAGAATGTCTGGTTTATTGTCTAGGATTCAATTAAGACCGTTAGTTTGACTAATCGCTCGATATACGAGGGTCTATGGGTCACACAACAAGCAATGACAGTTCACCAATTATAGTTGGTTGATTAAGTATTATATTAGATATAATATTTAATTTATGGAGAATATAATAATAATTATATTTAGAATTAATTATTATTATTATTTAATTAAATTAGATTTAATTAAATATGAAATTCCAATAATAATATTTAGAATATTATTATACAAGAATAATATATGGTCATGATATTATTCGTAGGAAAATATCTATGGTAAATATAATCCGTAGAGATTATATTTGCGAGTCAGGCCTATTATCTTGCTTAGGAATTAAGCCAAGATAATCACTATAAATATGAGTCATATGGGAATTCTGAAACACATAAAAAATATAATTTCTCCATAAAATCTCTAGCTCGAATTTTTCTAGCAAGTTCTCGAGATTCAACACTGGCAAGTCGGTGCGGGTTGGTGAATAGATGTTGCGTGGATACCATAGTTGAGGATTCTGCGTACGAATACTGTAAGATTTCTTGTTTAAGATTTCTCGTATTTAATTATGCAATTAACTGTTCGTTGTTGGTGAACGATTATTCCGCTACGCATATATTACATGTTTACGTGCCTCTAAAACCCAACATTACTGTTGATTTTTTGTGATATTTGTGATTTGATTATTGAACTCAAGTTTACAAAGTGTGAGATACATGTTTAAATACAAGAGAATGCATGTGTATGGCACATGTCATTAACTAACTAACTGCAAGATAGTTGGCTAACAAACTTGATAGCTATACTAACTACTAACAAAGTAACTAACTATGTTGGGACATTGTCAGTTTTGATTAAGATCCCAAAGCCCCTGAAAAGATGATTGCCTTAATCTGTCTTTGCCAGGCTAGTCTTGGTTAGGATTAGTACTTAGTCATTTTACACTTCACAGGTACTCAGAGAAAGGAGAACTCACTGGAGACAATCAAGACTCAGAGCCTGAAGACGAAGAGCACCATCCTGAACTTATGGCAGTCTTCTAAGCTGGCTGAGTAAGTGTCAGTGATGAAGAGTATGACCCTGAGATCATTACTAACTCAGTCCTGAAGGGAACGGGATGTCACTGAGTTAATGGGAAGACTTGGAGTAGAGCCAAGCAATGCAAAAGGAATTTCAGCGTCAGGACAAGACTGGTGGGCTCAAGACAAAATGAACTTAATAAGACAAGCCTGAAGCTCAGGAATAAGTTCTGACATTCTCACCAACCTGATGACGTGGACCAATCCGAGAAGGACACGCACGTACGGAACCTGACATGAAGACTGAATTCAGACTGCATATTCAACGGGCAAGCATTTAATGTGCATTTAATGCAAATACCAAATCCATGCAAGGACGGCTGCTGCATGAAGATATGTCCGTTTGAAGCCACTCTACATAGATGACTAGAAGGCTATCTCTCCAACGGATAGTTATTCAAATCACCTATAAATACAGAAGGCCTTGAACCCATTCACGGTTACGGGAAATTTCCAAGCCAGAAATTACTCAAACTCTCAAGCATTCAAAGCATTCAACCTTTAAGAGAAGCACTCGAAACCTTCTAAATTTCCCAAGTGTTTCTTAGCAATTGAGAGTTATTCTGTATTCCAAGAGCTAATTAGAATTATCTTAAGCTTAGAGAGATTATCCAATCCTTAGCATAGCTTTGCCTTGTAAGGATAATCTCAACTTAGTTGGAATCCAAACTGAAACCAAAACCCTAAGATAGGCTTGTTGGGAGTAAGTCAGTTAGAGTGTTAGTAAGTGGAGTTGTATAGATCAGTGAGGTTAGCTGGTCTTGGTGCACCTTGGCACGTTAAAAACAAGAATCCCTTGAGTGGATTTCCTGTTAAGTCAGGCCGTGGACGTAGGAGCTTGAGACTCTAAACCACGTTAAACTCCTTGTGTTCTTACTGCTTTGATATTGCACATACTTGCTATTACTTGTTCATTAATTGCATTCAAGTTTATCAGGCCTGAATCAATCAGGCTGATCTTCAAAAGAGCACTGCCCTACTAAACACTCTTCAGATTTGAGTAAAACAAGTTTTTCAGAAAGCAAACTAAACAAGACTTTTAACTTTCAGGGCTCAAACATTTCCGCACTGAACTTGAACTGATAGTTAGCCAACTGACCCGCACCAAGTGTAGTCAGTAGGTGTGTTATCAGCTCCTAGTTCTTTACCACTCTGAGCAAAGGGGACTCAGTCAGTTTTAAGGTTGAAAAATTGGTATACGTGTATTCCCCCCCCCCCCCATACACGTATTCCTCAGTCTTGTACCGGGACCAACAAGTGGTATCAGAGCAGTGGTTCGAAAGACCACTGACTTTGAATACTAATAGTTTCAGAGGAGAAACTGTTGGTGGTCACTGAACAGATCTGAGTTTGCTTTTCATAAAACTCGCATCATCATGACTTCGAGGAGACTTGAAGCTTCGTTACCTGAATTCTCCGTGTCTAACTTTGTCTATTGGAAGTTCAGATTAGAAGCACATCTAGATGCCATCCATGACCAGATGCCGCGTGTACTCAGGGAGGGACCGATCAAGATCACTATTCCTAACGTCAGAGGACTGGGATATGAGGATCTTGCGATTGGCGTGCAGGTTCCTAAAGAAAGGAAAGACATGACCAACGATGAAATTAAGATGGTGGGACTTGACAACGTCTCCAGAAACATCATCTTGCACACGGTGCCCTTCGAGGAGTCAGCCAGGCTGATGAACTTAAAGATGGCAAATGAGGTCTGGGATGAGCTGACAAGGATGTGTGAGGGATCTGAAAAGATCAAGGAGAACAAGAGAAACATTGCCATTCAGAAATTCGAGGCGTTCGAGATGCTGCCTGACGAGAGCATAGATCAAATGGAGTCTAGATTCATCAAGTTGATGAATGAGTTGGTGATGCTGGACAAGGATGTCCCAAGGAGAGATGTTGCTTCAAAGATCTTGAATGCCCTTCCTGAGAGACGGGACAATAGTGTAATTATGCTTAAGAACACTCAGGATATGAGTAACATAACTTCTGCTTTACTTTTTTCAGAGCTCAAAGCACTGGAATATGATCTCAACAAAAGAAAGAAGAAAGTTCAGCAGGAAGATGAAGAGGAAGAGGAAGAGAAAGAGAAAACTCCTGAGAAAAGTATGGCGTTCAAGGCCAGGTCTGAACCTGTTGAGTCTTCATCAAATTCTTCATCAAAGTCACTCACTGGAGATGAGCAGGGAAGAACTCGCTGAGGAGTACAGCCTGATGGCCAGGCGATTTGACAAGCTCAATTCCAGGTTTGGTCGTTATAAAAAGTTTTATCAAGACTCACGTGACAGGAAACCTGAAGGAACCCACCAAAGCTCAAGGAGATATGAGGAGCGAAGGAATACTGACCAGAGGAGAGAACGTGGTGATGAAAGGAGATATTCTGAACCAAAACCTGAAAGAAGAGACGAACAGAGACGTACTCGCGATGATAGATATCCAACAAAGACTGAAAGCTCACCAAGAACCAGGGAACCTGACTCAAGGAGGAACCCTGAACCGAGAAAAGAAAGAGTGAGTGAGCAGGTAGCATGTTACAACTGTAACAAGATTGGTCACTATCAGTACGACTGCCCGGAGCTGAGTGCGAGGGAGAGAGAGGAAAGGAGAGCCACTAGGGATCTAAGATCTGCTGATCGGAGAGCGATGGTCGCTGAAGATGCAACAGATTCTGACGGTCCTGCTGAAAGGTCACCTGATCTCTTCTCAGATGACGAGTACGATGATGTCTGTCTGATGGCTAGGGATGAGCCTGAGGTAACATCAAATTCTGTTTGTGCTTCTTACACTGGTCAAAATCCTGAGCTTAGCTCAGAGTCAGTTAGAGAAATGAACCTTCAGATCTGTCTTGATCAATTGATGGTTGATTTCTCCAGACTGCAGGAAACTAATGTCTTCTTGGTTGAGGAGAACAAGAAATTGAGTACTGAAGTTCAAAACCTGAATGAACAACTTACTCAGTCTGATCTTAAAGAATCAGCTCAGATTGTGAGACTAACTCAGGAAATTGATATGATCAATTCTGAGCGTCTCCCAAGAGAGAAGATTCTGAAGGAATTGGCTGAGAAAGAGCTGGTCAGGAAGGAAGAGCTGAAAGCACTTAAGAGTAAGTTTGATGACCTCTTTACCAGACATGAAATCCTGAAAAAGAGTGAGGACTCTCTCAAGAAAAAGGTTGCAGCAATGAATAAATCCTCAGTGGCTAGAGAGGAAATAAATAGCAACCAGATACTTGAGAACAAGAAAAAGGGACTTGGATATGTTCCTGAGAAATCCTCACAAGGTCAGTCTCATGTTGCTTCAGGGAGCAACACTGAGAGGGTATTTGTTCAGACAGGCCAGAGTGCACCAAAGGTTGTGCTCCAGGCCCGTCAAACTGATAAGGGCAAGGAAACCGTTGACACAGTCAGGGTTGCTCTAAGGTAGCTAAGCCAAAACCCAAGGGAAAGGCAAAGCAACCTACGGAAGCCCCTGAGAGCTCAGGCCAGGGAAAACCTCAGCGAAAGCAGAGGAAGACTCAGGCCAAGAGCCCTCAGACTGGTCAGCAAGGGTACCATCATGCTTGGCAATACCAACAGGGAAGGCCAAATATGATGACACCCCCGTGGTTTTGGCATCCTGAGGCCTTTAACTGTTTTCCATTTCCTCACTTGCCTAGGGGAAATAGAAATCAGGGTCCTTATCAAGAACAAGGCCCAAGACCTGCTGCACCCAGACCTAGGAAGAACAGGAAGCCAGCCCAAAAGGCACCCACTCAGGCTCCTGTGAA
This sequence comes from Ballota nigra, assembly GCA_947034835.1. Classification (NCBI taxonomy): domain Eukaryota; kingdom Viridiplantae; phylum Streptophyta; class Magnoliopsida; order Lamiales; family Lamiaceae; genus Ballota; species Ballota nigra. The sequence continues at coordinate 88,964,713 of OX344720.1, read as the reverse complement.
GCCTAAGTCTAACACTCATACACCATCTCCCTCTAAGGCAAAGAAGAAGAAAGTTGTGTATGTCGATGTTTCAGGGAGACAGATTTACCACTCTGAGGCAATCAGGGTTGTGAAGCAAGTCTGGATCCCGAAGGGTACAGCTGACACAATAGGACCCAACACCCAATGGGTACCTAAAGCCTGATTTGCTTGCAGACGGCTGTGGATCACAACAAGAGGAGAGGAGACTCAATCAAAGCTGTTTGGTACCTAGACAGTGGTTGCTCAAGGCACATGACTGGAATGAAGAGTCTTCTCCAAGAGTATCAAGCTAAAGATGGTCCACAGGTAACCTTTGGTGATAACTCAAAGGGTGTTACTAAAGGTTTTGGTGTTCTAATTATAGGTACAGTCAGAGTGGAAAATGTGTCCTTTGTGGAAGGACTGAAGCATAACCTGCTGTCAGTATGTCAATTCTGTGACAAAGGGTTCAGTGTTGAGTTCTCATCGAATACATGTTCAGTCAAGGACAAATCAACACAGGTGCTTCTATCAGGTATAAGGAAAGGTAACGTTTATCTCGCTGATTGGAGCAACACTATTCCTAATACCTGTTTTGTTGCTAAAAGCTCTCTAGAGCTCAGTTGGTTATGGCATAAAAGATTAAGCCACCTGAACTTCAAGTTTCTTAACAAAATTTCTAGACAGTCACTTGTTGATGGTCTACCTAATGAAGTTTTTAGCAAAGATCACGTGTGCAAAGCTTGTCAGGAAGGGAAGCAGGTCAGAGCGTCATTCAAAGAGAAAGCCTCTTACTCCACTGACAAGATACTTCAGCTCTTGCACATGGATTTGTTTGGTCCCATAACACCTGTGAGTATGAATGGTAGAAAGTATACCCTTGTGGTTATTGATGATTATTCTAGATATACTTGGGTTATTTTCTTGTTAAATAAGAAGGAAACACAGGCGAAGCTTCCACAGTGTTGGTCCCGAAACGAGTAAACAGGTGTATGGGGGGGGGGAATACACCTGTGGTTACAAATTAAAACTTCTTCAAAACTTATCAGGTTACTTAAGACAATAGCTCGTCAGTGGACTTGAGGTCTGCTGAGAGTTATTCTGTGAAAGCTTACTGAGATAATACCTCCACTGAAAGCACAAGACTTTCAGTTGAACTACTATCTAATTAGCTTTCAGATGCGGATTAGTGAGCCCTTTAGAAAACTCGTTTTACTTTGATAAACTTGAGATTAACACACACTTATGAAATAGCAGAATGTAAGTACACAAGATGTAAAGTGGTTCAGAGATAAATCTCCTACGTCCACTGGCCTGATCAAACAGGAGAATTCCTTTCACTTGGAATTCCTTGTGTTATAGTGCCAAGGTGCACTGATCAACTTCTCCTCTCTTAGGATGATTGATCACTAGGAAATTCCAGGTCCTAGTTCCCAAAACAAACCAGCTTTCAGACTGATACAACAATCAGCTTACTAACACCACTTAACACTAGCTCTCAACCTAAACACTGAGTAGGGTTTTGAGTAGGGTTTTGGTTCCAACTATTTTGAGATAATCCTTACAAGTTTTAGCTCAATGCTTAGGATTGGATTATCTCTTTCTAAGATTTGGATATAGCTTTAAGCTTGGTTACAGAAGGTTTGTTAGGCTCTCTACAATTGTGAAACACTTGGGAAACAATGATAATTTCGAGTGCTTCTGGATGATTATGAATGTAGAGATAGCTTTGATCTTGTGAGTTTCCCGTGCTTGTAAATGTGCACGTCCTTCTGTATTTATAGGCTTCCTTGAAAATCTTCCCGTTGGATTTGAATCTTCTCAAGTAAGTCTTCTTGTATTTGATTGGTTCAAACGGCTCTATTTGAAGCTTTACGTCTTGTCAAGAAACGGCTGCAAAACCATGCTGTTCACCAACTTTCTGTAGATTGCTAGGTGAAAGACTTTTGGTACTTGTCAGGCTGGGGCAGGTCGGCTGTCAGTAAAGTACACTGACGTGTCATCTTTTCATTGGACCTTAAGTCTGTATGCCCAGATTCTTGTCTTGCTTTAAGGTGGAACTCCTCTGAGAGAACCTTCTTATTCCTTCATTTATTGTAAGCTTCATTGAAATTCATTTTGTCTTGTTCCAACCGGATTAACTAACAGCTTTAAATATGTTTAGCATTCAATGTACTTGTTAGTTTCTGTATCAGTGGACCTTCGTCCTCTACTGATATATTTAGTCTTAGTGAGAATGTACTTAGAAAACATTCAAGACTTAGACTTCTTTCTCAGATCATTTAGTCTTCAGCGGACTTCACTTCAGCGGACTTTATCTTCAGCAGACTTCATACTAAAATACACTCTAGTTATTACTAACTGTACTCCAGTTCTTAACACATAGAACTGTTGAACTAAACATTAACTCTGCTGAATAATTTACTTACAAAACACCTTAGGAGGGACATGTTGGCATCTAATCAAAACAAGTCTTATACATTTTCCCAACAATTTCCCCCTTTTTGATTATACCGGAACCTATCTTATTACATATCTTCTTCCAGATGAGGTTCTTCAGATGACATTCAAAGTTCACAGTTTTTGTAAGTAAAAACATTCAAGTACATAAGCCTAAATGATAATGAGATATTATCTTGGGCAAACATCAGCAGAGTTCATTTCATTGAAAAAAATGAAGTACAAATTACATGAAGTCAACTCTCAAAAAGTTTGAAACTAAACACACCTGGGACTTATAAACAAATGCCCAGCTAAAGATACAACTTTCTCAGATGGACTCAAAAAGAGGTTCAAGTCCATATTGCTTGAAGACTCTGATCTTTAGCTCATTCTTCCTTTCCATCATTTCCTTCGAATGTCCTTTGAGACCAAGATGCTCGCATAAGGATGTCCACTCTTCAGTGATCCTTTCTCTATCAACAGCTCCTGTTGCATCTTGAGGAGGCCAGTAGGTGATTGGCTCAGGGGCCTTCAGAGCATGATCAGGGAAGGCATCATTCCAAGCACCACTGATCTCAGGATAGAGTTTGGGATAGGCATCAAACAACCATGAGTTGAAGACTTCTTGTGCATTGTCCCTTCCTAACTCTCCACTTACATAAAAGGAATAAACGAATTCCCTTTTTGCAGTCTCCCAAGCATCATTGAGCTTCTTAGGAACCCAGGCATCATGGTGAGGGAATCTGTTTTGAGAATGTGTGATCTTGTCTTTCTTCAGTTTGGCAGCCCACTTAAGATAACCACTTCTGAACTTCTTAGAAGTAGTTTTATCAAATGTGGCTAGTCTCTCCTTTCTTTTCCTCTCAGCCAGCTCTGCAATGGTTTCCATCTTCCCAACCAGCTTATCTCTCCTCTCCTGCTGCTGGGCAGTTAGCTTCCTTGTTCTTTCATTCATTCCCCCAGCCTCTTTGATTAGCTTATTGAGCTCCGTAACTCGGGTGGGTGCAGACTTGGGAATTTCAGAGGATAAAGGATCAGGGTTAAGAATGGGAAGTACCTCAACTTCATCAGTAGAGGTTGTGGACTTAGCTGCCAACCTCCCTGAGGTTCTTGTCTTTTTAGCAACCTCTGCTGAGAGTACATCAGTTGCCTTTCTCTTGGCAGGTTCCCCCTTCTTTGCAGCTCTCTCTTCCTTCTCCTTCAGATGAGATTCCTTGAACTTTGAGAGATCCACTGATGCAGTCTCCTTGCCCTTCTTTTCCTCAGCCAGCTTCTGGGCTTCAGCATCAACTTTCTTGATGGTGCTTTTGATTTGTTGACCTTTCTCGAACTCCGGGGTCTCAAAGATGATTTGCATTTTGTTCCTTGGATCAGCCTTCAGTTCCTTAGAGGATATCAATCTTTCCCCCTTTCCGGCATTAATCATGCACTCAGCCATAGTGATGTTTAACTTCATCTGATCGTGAGCGATGGCCTTGAGTTCAGTCGAGCAGTGGTCAACTTCATCTTCCATTCTTTCCAGTGCAGCTCCAGCAGTTTGACCAAATTGCACAAATTGGGCCAGTTTCTCATTGATTAGCACATTGGTCTTCTCCTGAGTTGGGAAGTCCTCAGCAGCCTTCTTGAGAACTTCACCAAGTTTGGCTCCGAGTTCTTCGTGCTTTGCCTCGAACTCCTGCATCTTTTGGTTCCACAACCCTTCAACCTTTCCAACAAGGTCGGCTGAGAAAGCTTCAACAGAAGACTTTAGGTTGTTGGACACGTTTTCCACTGAGTCTTTCAGGAATTGAGTTCTGGCTTCCTCCTCCTTCTTCTCCAGATCTTTCAGAGCCTCAATGACTAGCACACTTTGTCCCTCAACTACATCAATTACCATCTGCTGTGAGTCTTCAACTTTCAGTGTGAGATTTTGAAGTGATGTAGTTGTGGACTCCATGAGTTCGTCAATGTGGTCTGAGAGTATGATCATTTCGTCTACCTCCTCTTGTACAATTTCTTGAACATCTCTCAGCTGAGTTTCAAGAGCAGGGAGCCTTTCTTCTTGAAGTTTGAGCACTTCATCCTTCAGGGGAGTTAGGTTGGCCTGAACTGAGGGGATCTCATCAGTTTGAGTACCTGCATTTAAGACAGTGTTAGTGTTTCCTCCCTCAATCTCACCACCTAAGTCACCTGTAACTTCTACCTCCATTGGAACTCCCTCCTCCTCACTCAGCTTACTTTTCTCATCACTCTCTTTTTCAACTATTTGTTTTTCAGCCAATTCACCCTTTACAGGGATTGCTTTTATTTGGCCACTCACAATTCCAGTGATTTCAACATCCTTTTCAGCACCCTCAACTTTTTCTTTTTCTTTTTCACTCCTTCTATTCCAGTCACCTCAGTTGACTCTGAAGCCACCACTGAGGGCTGTTGTGGGAGAATCTCAGTAGACACCTCTACTGGACTCTCCTGTGGCAAATTTTGAGCCTCAGTATCCCTTGCCTTGGATACATCCTTGGCTACCTCACCATCACCTTGCCTTGGTGAGGTCCCTCCTCCTTGTACATTTTCCACATTCTCCTCCTCTTTCTCCTTCACCTCCTCTCCTTCAGCTACCAATTTAGCTGATTTCTCTTGCTCACCACCATCAGCTTTCTCCACCTCAGTTGCCTTCTTAGCCTCAGCTATCTTCTCCATCACCAGACTCTCAAAAATTTTCTCATCACAGAGAAGTCTGGTTTTGGTCATTCCTGCAAACTGCAACACCTCCATCTCCTCCTTCTTCCAATCATCAGCATTGCTGCCTTTGATTGCCAGTAGAATTTCTCCTAGCCTCCTATCTTTGAGTTGGACAAGGAGTCTCAGTCTCAAGAATAATGCTTTCAGGGTTGGGTACCCATCAAGCTCAGGGTACTTAGACTCCAAAGAGTAAGCAACCTCATCCTTAAGGGTGTCTAAGAATGAGTACTCTTCTTCATCGTCTGAAGGAAGGGAAGGGGTAGGGGATCTGATATCAGTTGGCTCTTCTGGGATAGACTCCAGTTGAGTTGGATGAATTTCAGGAGGGTTCAACTCAGATGAGGTTTGAGTGTCAGGTGAGGTTGGGTTTTGGTCAGTGGGGGTGGACTATACGGGTTCAGATGGGGTTGAGGGAATGGGTTCAGTAGGGTTTGATGGGGTGGTTTTAGTTGGGGTGGAGATGGGTTCTGTGGGGGTTTCAGTTTGGGATCCACTTGCTGGCTTTTGAGAGCCATCAGTGGGGGTTTGAGTGTGAGTTAATTTGGAGATGCGTTTGGTTTTGGCAGCAGGGGTGCGAGGTTTAGTGATTTTAGGTTTGATGGGGGTAGGTGCAGGGACATCTGAGTCAGACTCAGTTGAGATAGTATTGGGAGAAGAGGTAGGGTTACCTGATGAAGACTCATCAGTAGAGTTAGTGATTCTTACTTTCTTCGAAGCAGCCTCTTTCTCTGCTTCAGAAGACCTCTTCTTCTCCTTCCTTGAGGCCTTCTCTGCCACAGCCTCCTTATGTTGAGCCATTTTGTCACTCAACTTTACCAATCTCCTCTTCAGCTTTGTTTTCTTCCCCTCAGCAGGGGTAGCTTCCTCCTCCTCAATTGCCTCTGGGCTTTCCACAGCAGGCTTAATCATCCTTGCCTCCAGAGTCTTTCCAGACTTGAATAAGATCTTTAGATTTCTCCATTTCCTATCAGGGATCCAATCTACTCCCAGATCTACATTCTCTATCAAGTAAGAGATTTTTGTTGCATAGTTTAGCTTACTTGATAGTTGAGGAGATTTGTCAGGTTGAAACTTCGAGTGCTCTTTATTCAAGGCCCTCAGAAAGAACTGCTGCCAATTGTATGGCTTTTCCTTGCTCTCAACTATCGCCTTCATCAGCCTGAGCTTTGGCTTGCTCACTTGCTCAGTACTCCCTTGGTTTCCCAAGATACATTTACTCACGACTTCACATAGAACATTGTAAACTGGCAGGAGTTCACTTCTGTTCATTGTTGGGGTGTATTGTACCTTCCTCTGCATTATGGTTTTGACCCATTCTTCCTCTTTCTCTACTATGCACGTGTCTGGATTGGGACCTTCAGAAGGAAGATCAAAAAGCTCCTTCAGAACTTCTCCGCTCACTCGAATCTCCTTCTTTATCTTTTGGTGCTCTGTGACCTCCATGTTATCTCTCATAACTTTCTTCTTCCTTTGCAAGATCAGATGAGACTTGATCCTTGTATCTGAGTTGGAGATATTGTTGTAGAATTCAAGAACCTGTCTGTCAAAACAGTTCTCTGGATGGACAGATAGAAATTTCTCTAACCCAGCACTTTTTATCATTTCAAGGGCTTCTTTGATGTGAGAATACTCGGGTCTGGACTCAATTTCTGGGTTATTAAAAACCACGATGGGTTCATACCAGAAGTTATCTTTATGGGTAAGGAAACTCAGATTTAGTTTTGCCATTTGAATAAGAGGGTTTGAGAGAAACGATTTGCAGAGAGTTGGGAAAAGAAGTAAGTGTTTGCTTTGGAAGTGTATTCGAAAAGGTTTACAGATGATCGTTTGGAGTTTTTATATGAGTAATGAATGGTGAGATTGAACAAAGAGATCAACGCCTGAGATTGATCGTGTTTGAGATCGTGGATAGTTGCAAGATTTAGTGGGGGGTTTTAAGAAATCTTGACGGTTAGAAAAGAACCGCCTAATTGAATGGTATGGATTTAAAAAGTTGGTAGCCGGAAGGTCACATCATCCGGCTTTTAGGGCGCGTGAGATAGGTAATTGAAAAAGCATGTCTGACTTGTACCACGCGCATTAAATGCTTGCCATACCAAAATCTCTTCGAAACAGTGGAAAGAGATTTAATTTTTTTTTTCAGAAAGCACTAATTAGTAAATATATTGAAACCAATTAAAATATATATAAAACTAAGAGGCTTTAGCTTTGAAAATAACATAAGTATAAACTTGACCTCCACTGAGGTTCAACCTCGTCTGATATTAAGACCTCTTCTGAGATGAGGAGCTTCTTTTGAGAGAAGATCTTCTACTGAGTATGAATCTCCACTGAGTTGAAGGTAACTCTACTGAGATTCAATCCTTTCTTTACTCTCCTGGATCTAGGAGTCCAAGCTCCACTGACAACTCTTGAAACCTTGCTTCAGCCAAAGGTTTAGTGAAGATATCTGCCTTCTGCTTGTCAGTGTGGATCTTGAGCATTTTGATGTCCTTCTTCTCCACATGATCTCTGATGAAGTGATGCCTTATATCCACATGTTTGCATCTTGTGTGGAGAACTGGATTTTCTGAAATAGCAATTGCACTATTGTTGTCACAGAAAATAGGGACTTCATTGGCAAAGATGTTGTAATCTCTCAGTTGTTGTCTTAGCCATAGAATTTGAGCACAACAACTTCCAGCTGCCATATACTCAGCTTCAGTGGTGCTTGTGGCTACTGAATTTTGTTTCTTGGAAAACCAAGAAATCAGTTTACTTCCCAAGAATTGACAAGTGCCTGAGGTTGATTTTCTATCAATTCTGCATCCACCATAGTCAGCATCTGAGTATCCTGTGAGTTCTAGATTGTCATCTGAGGGATACCACAATCCCATATTCACAGTACCCTTAAGATATTTGAGAATTCTCTTGGCAGCTTCCAGATGACTTTTCTTGGGGTTGGCTTGATATCTTGCACAAATTCCAACTGCAAAAGTGATATCAGGCCTGCTTGCTGTGAGATACAGTAGAGATCCAATAATGGCTCGGTAGGAAGTCTGGTCTACTGATTCTCCATCCTCATCTGGTTCCATTTTGGTGTTGGTGTTGAGTGGAACTCTTGCAACCTTGCTGGTCTGGCATCCAAACTTGTTGATCAGCTCCCTTGTGTATTTGGCTTGGTTGATGAAGATTCCTTCAGTGGACTGCTTGACTTGAAGTCCTAGGAAGAAATTCATTTCTCCCATCATAGACATCTCAAACTTTCCCTTCATCAGTTGAGAAAATTTCTCACAGAGGACTTGGTTAGGACATCCAAAAATGATATCATCCACATAAATTTGAACCAGCAATGTGTCCTCTCCTTTTGTGATTCTGAAAAGTGTTCTATCAACTCTCCCTTTGATAAAACCATGATCCAAAAGGAATTGTGACAAAGTATCATACCAAGCTCTTGGAGCCTGTTTCAGTCCATATAGAGCTTTCCTCAGTCTATATACTTTGTGACTTTCTTCAAAACCTGGGGGTTGCTCCACATAGACCTCTTCATTGAGTACTCCATTCAAGAAGGCACTTTTAACATCCATCTGGTACACCTTGAATTTCTTGTGAGCAGCATATGCAAGAAATAACCTTATTGCCTCCAATCTGGCTACTGGAGCAAATGTTTCATCATAGTCAAATCCTTCAACTTGAGAGTAGCCCTTTGCAACTAGCCTGGCCTTGTTTCTGACTATGATATCATTCTCATCCTTCTTGTTCTTGAATACCCACTTGGTTCCTATCACATTGCAGTGATATGGTCTGTCCACCAACTCCCATACTTGATTCCTTGTGAACTGGTTGAGCTCTTCTTGCATGGCAATAATCCAGTTGGAATCTTGAAGTGCTTCTGCTATGGAACTTGGTTCCTGGTTTGATAAGAAACAACAAAACAAAGCACTTTCACCATGAAAACTTCTAGTTTTGACTCCTGAGGTAGGATCACCTAGGATTTGCTCAACAGGGTGATCTGAGAGCCAAGTTCTCCTAGGCTGATGCCCTTCAGTAGAGTTTAACTCTTCTGAAGTTGAGTCACTAGATATTGGAATGAAATCGAATTCAGGAAATAAGACAGAGGGTTGAAGTCCTGAGTCATCATTCAAGGTATTTTCATTCTCAATTGTAATTTCATTGGTTCCCCCTTGAATGATGGATTCAGTGAATGTCTCAGCTGTGACCACATCTTCATTGACATTGGTTACCTCTTGAACTGGGATGGTGTTCATCAGTTCAGTTACATCTTCAGGAGGGCTCTCAGGTGAGCTTTGAGGAGTGGTCTTATTTTGAGTGTCCTCTTTGAATTGTTGATCATTGAGGTTGTCCCAAGTTGGGATGAATGTATCAACACAATTCTCAGGATATCCTTTTGAATTGATACTCAGTCTAGTTAGCCTTTTGCTTATCACATCCTCATTCTCCTTACTTCTGGACTCAAAGGTAGACTCATCAAATACCACATGAGGTGTTTCTTCCACAACAAGAGTTCTACAGTTGTAAACTCTGAAAGCTCTACTGATTTGGGAATATCCTAAGAAAATTCCTTCATCAGCTTTGCTATCAAAAGCTTTCAGTTGAGTTTTCCCATTTTTGTGAATGAAACACTTGCAGCCAAAAATATGAAAGTAAGATACCTGTGGCTTTCTGCCATTCCATAACTCATATGGAGTTTTTCCTTGATGTTTGGTTACCATGGATCTGTTTTGAGTGTGGCAGGCAGTATTAATAGCTTCAGCCCAGAATCTTTTAGGAACCTGAGCTTCAGCTAACATTGTCCTTGCTGCCTCTTTGAGAGTCCTATTTCTTCTTTCAGCTACTCCATTTTGTTGTGGAGTTCTTGCAGCTGATGTCTCATGAAAAATACCTAATTCTTTGCAATAATCAGATATAATAGAATTTATGAATTCAGTGCCCTTATCTGATCTTATCTTTACAATGTTCAGGCTCTTTTCATTGCTAACTTTCTTCAGAAGCTCTGGCAGTCTCAGTTGAGTCTCCTTTTCGCTTGCAAGGAATATCACCCATGTGTACCTGGAGAAGTCATCTACAACAAAAAGTGTATATTTTCTCCCATTGATACTTACAGGGGTTACTGGACCAAAAAGATCCATATGTAATAGTTGAAGTACTCTGTCAGTAGAGGTTGCTACTTTGCTTTTGAAAGATGCCTTTACTTGCTTCCCCTCCTGACAGGCTTTACAGATATGTTCTTTGTTGTAAACTTCATTTGGCATTCCTTCTACCAGTCCATGTCTTGCTATCCTGTTCATCATCTTGAAGTTCAGATGACTTAGCCTTTTATGCCATAACCAATTAGTGTCAGTTGAGCTCTTAGCTATAAGACATGCATTTGGTGTGCAAGACTTCCAATCTGCAAGATAGACGTTTCCCTTTCTTGACCCAGTTAGTAATACCTGTTGTGAAGATACATTCTTAACAAAACACAGGTTACATGAAAATTCAACACTGTATCCTTTATCACAGAATTGACTTATGGACAGTAGATTATGCTTAAGTCCACTGACAAAGGATACATTGCTTACTCTTACTGAGCCAATAATTAAAGTACCATAACCTCTAGTGGCTCCTTGAGAGTTGTCACCAAAAGTGACTTGTGGACCTTCCTTCTCAACAAATTCTGTCAGGAGATCTTTGTTGCCAGTCATGTGCCTAGAACATCCACTGTCCAAGTACCAGACTGATGATATAAGAGCTTCTCCTTTGTTGAGGTCCACTGAGCCCTGCAATCACAGATCAAGCTTTAGGTACCCATTTGGTGTTGGGTCCTACAAGGTTAGCTGAACCTTTCGGAATCCAAATTTGCCTCACTGTTCTAATCACTTTAGATTGGCTAATTTGTCTTCCATAAACATCTACATAGATTGTTATCTCCCTAGGTGCCTTGGGAGTAAACTTTCTATGGGTGTCAGCCTTTGAAGGAACAGGAACCTTCTTCACATTCTTTCTCTTTGGCTTGGGTGCACCTGGTCTTGGTTTTTGTTTATAAAGGTATGAAGGACCTTTTCCTTTAGGCACAAAAGGACTAGGTCTTTCATATGAGTCATTCCTTGAGGACTGCTCATACCTGGGTGTTCTCAGCTGAGGTTGCTTCATCTGTGAAGACCTCGGCTGATAGTACCTCTGCTGAGATCTAGTCTGATAAGTCACCTGAGCCTTTCCATTTGGTTTTGGCTTAGATTGACTTTTCTTTTGAGTGATCTCAGCTGGTCTTTTTCCTTTATCCACAGTCTGTGGTTGAAATGTCACAGACTTGACAAAAACTCTCTTTGTGCCACTTGAAGAAGCAACACTCAGAGGACCTTCTGAAGGTTTTGGAATAAAGCCTATCCCACACTTGTTATTTGGATTGGTTTGAAAATTTTGGATCTCCTCTATGGCAAGAGAGGGTTTGTTTAGAGCATCAATCCTTTTTAACAAAGTCTCTTCAGATTTTTGTAAGACATCAATTTTCAGGAGAGAATCCTTTATTTGGCTTACCAATTTTAAATTCTCTTCAGTTAACTTTGTCTTAGATTCATTGAGATCTTTTACCAGTTGATCTCTATCATTTCCTTGACTTCTGAGGATTTCCACCTCTTTTGTCAGTTCAATGGTAGATTTGACTGGGTTCAGATCTGCTTGATTCCCAGACTTAATTAACTTGGAGTTTTCACTTAAGAGTTGTTTGTTCTCATCTTGAAGACAGAAACTTACTTCTTGCAACCTTGAGAAATCAATCATCAATTGTTCCAAGGCGGACTGAAGATTGAGTTCCTCAGTTAACTCTGAGCTTAGCTCAGGTGTGTGTTCTAGAGAAATGGATGGTTTAGATTGTACCTCTGGTTCTTCTCTTGCCATGAGGCACATGTCATCTTCACTGCTGTCAGAGAACAGCTCATCAGGTGACTCCAGGTTTTCATCAACATCCCCAGCCATCATGGCTTTCCTTTCTCCATATCTTCTGTCTCTTTTGGCTTGCCTTTCTCTTCTTTCTTTTGTGCTCAGTTGAGGACAGTCATATTGAAAGTGCCCAATCTTTTTGCACTGAAAACACCTGTTGGCATCATCATTCTTTTCCTCAGTGGACTCTCTGGTCTTTGATGATGATCCTTCAGCCTTGGTGTAATTCTTGTATTCCTTCTTCTTTTCTAGCTCAGATGAGCTTTTCTCTCCTTCTCTGGTAGTCTTTTGTGGATAACTTCTACCTTCCCTGTTATCCCTGTAAAATCTCTTATATTTGCCAAAGCGGCTGTTAAGTTGTTCAAACCTTCTAGCCATGAGGCTGAGTTCCTCCTGCATCTCAGCCTTGCTTTGAGACTTGCTTGCCTTTGTACTCTTCTGAGGCTTTGGGGATTTTGGCTCAGACTCCTTAGCTTTGAAGGCAACTCCTTTCTCAACTGAGGTCTCATCAGGAGCCCTTTTCCTGTTTAGATCAAACTCATAAGCCTTAAGTTCAGAGAATACCTGTTGCATAGACATGCTGGATAGATCCTTGGTATTCTGCATCATTACAGAGTACACATCCCATCTTGAGGTTAGACCTCTCAGGATCTTTAAGGCAACTTCTCTTTTGGTGTAGACCTTTCCCAGAGAATTTATCTCATTCATGATGTCAGTGAACCTCCCATCAAGCTGGTCTATGGTCTCAGTGGACTCCATGGTGAACTGCTCATATTTTTGAACAGCTACTGAAAGCTTGTTCTCTTTTATCTTGTCAGTTCCTTCACACATGAGAGCCAGAGTGTCCCATAGTTCCTTTGCTGTCTTGCAGTGGATCACTCTTCCCATTACAGAATCTGGAATAGTGGTGTAGAGAATGTTCATGGCAATGAAGTTGAGGTTGTTTCTCCTCCTCTCATCTGCAGTGAAATTATCTTCATCTTTGGGCCATTCTTCTCTAGGATCTACAATAGTTTCAGCTGTAGTTCTAGGGTTAGGTGTCATAAACACAAATGGACCTTTAGTAATAACCCTTAACATTTCATCATGCACACAGGCAAGATGAGCTCTCATTCTGATCTTCCAGAAATCATAGTTTTCCACTGAGAATTGTGGAAGCTTGTGATGAGACATATGGTTCAAGGGATTAACTCCCATGTTGTTCTCTGCTGGTGGTGCAACCCTAGCTGTGTTGTCAGCCATATTATAAAAGCAAGTTTATCAAACGATCAATTCAGGTGACCTTAATAAAATACCTTTAAGCACAAGGTATACTTAGAACAATGGTCTTTTGAACCACTGCTCTGATACCAATTGTTGGTCCCGAAACGAGTAAACAGGTGTATGGGGGGGGGGAATACACCTGTGGTTACAAATTAAAACTTCTTCAAAACTTATCAGGTTACTTAAGACAATAGCTCGTCAGTGGACTTGAGGTCTACTGAGAGTTATTCTGTGAAAGCTTACTGAGATAATACCTCCACTGAAAGCACAAGACTTTCAGTTGAACTACTATCTAATTAGCTTTCAGATGCGGATTAGTGAGCCCTTTAGAAAACTCGTTTTACTTTGATAAACTTGAGATTAACACACACTTATGAAATAGCAGAATGTAAGTACACAAGATGTAAAGTGGTTCAGAGATAAATCTCCTACGTCCACTGGCCTGATCAAACAGGAGAATTCCTTTCACTTGGAATTCCTTGTGTTATAGTGCCAAGGTGCACTGATCAACTTCTCCTCTCTTAGGATGATTGATCACTAGGAAATTCCAGGTCCTAGTTCCCAAAACAAACCAGCTTTCAGACTGATACAACAATCAGCTTACTAACACCACTTAACACTAGCTCTCAACCTAAACACTGAGTAGGGTTTTGAGTAGGGTTTTGGTTCCAACTATTTTGAGATAATCCTTACAAGTTTTAGCTCAATGCTTAGGATTGGATTATCTCTTTCTAAGATTTGGATATAGCTTTAAGCTTGGTTACAGAAGGTTTGTTAGGCTCTCTACAATTGTGAAACACTTGGGAAACAATGATAATTTCGAGTGCTTCTGGATGATTATGAATGTAGAGATAGCTTTGATCTTGTGAGTTTCCCGTGCTTGTAAATGTGCACGTCCTTCTGTATTTATAGGCTTCCTTGAAAATCTTCCCGTTGGATTTGAATCTTCTCAAGTAAGTCTTCTTGTATCTGATTGGTTCAAACGGCTCTATTTGAAGCTTTAAGTCTTGTCAAGAAACGGCTGCAAAACCATGCTGTTCACCAACTTTCTGTAGATTGCTAGGTGAAAGACTTTTGGTACTTGTCAGGCTGGGGCAGGTCGGCTGTCAGTAAAGTACACTGACGTGTCATCTTTTCATTGGACCTTAAGTCTGTATGCCCAGATTCTTGTCTTGCTTTAAGGTGGAACTCCTCTGAGAGAACCTTCTTATTCCTTCATTTATTGTAAGCTTCATTGAAATTCATTTTGCCTTGTTCCAACCGGATTAACTAACAGCTTTAAATATGTTTAGCATTCAATGTACTTGTTAGTTTCTGTATCAGTGGACCTTCGTCCTCTACTGATATATTTAGTCTTAGTGAGAATGTACTTAGAAAACATTCAAGACTTAGACTTCTTTCTCAGATCATTTAGTCTTCAGCGGACTTCACTTCAGCGGACTTTATCTTCAGCAGACTTCATACTAAAATACACTCTAGTTATTACTAACTGTACTCCAGTTCTTAACACATAGAACTGTTAAACTAAACATTAACTCTGCTGAATAATTTACTTACAAAACACCTTAGGAGGGACATGTTGGCATCTAATCAAAACAAGTCTTATACATTTTCCCAACACACAGTTGCTCAGGAGACTCAGCAATGAGAAGAATCAGTCCATTACTAAGACCAGATCTGACAAGAGCACTGAATTTATAAATTCATATATTTCTAACTTCTGTAATGAACTTGGTATAGCTCATGAGACTTCTACAGCTAGAACCCCACAACAGAATTGTGTCGCTGAAAGAAGGAACAGGACACTGAAGGAGGCTGCAAGGACCATGCTGGCTGAGTCAGGAATGCCCAAGAAATTCTGGGCTGAGGCAATCAACACTGCATGCTACACTCAGAACAGATCCATGCTGAACAAACAACATGCACAGACCCCATATGAGACATGGAACAAAAGGAAACCTCGTATTTCTTATTTTCATGTATTTGGTTGTAAGTGCTTCATCCTCAACAATGGGAAGACCCAGTTGAAAGCCTTTGATAGCAAATCTGATGAAGGAATATTCTTAGGATATTCTGAAGTTAGTAAAGCCTTCAGGGTTTACAATTGTAGGATCCTTGTTGTTGAAAAATCACCTCATGTTGTCTTTGATGAATCTGCTAATGAGTCTAGGGCAAAGGTGTTGAATCCTGACTCTGAGGAGGTCACAAGGAGTGTGACAAGGCTGAGCTTGAAGAATTAACCTGATCCCAAGATCAAGACTGTGCCAATTCCGAGATGGGATGATGATGACGATCAGGATGATGAATCAGGTGCCACTCCTAAGCCCAGCACATCAGGGATTGTTGAGCCTCAGACTGAGGAACAGGCTCAACCTGAGGTAAGCACCGTCTATGAAGATGTTGTTGCAGCTGAGACGGTTCCTGAGTCACCTCATCAAGGGGGAATCAATGTTCCTGACATTGAACTTATTAATCCCTTTGGCATAGACTCAGGATCATCCCCTTCTGTTCAATTTCCTGAATTTTATGAACCTGTAGACACTAACATTGCAGGTACTTCAGGAACAACTCCTGACAAGAGAACTTGGTTAGAAGATCATCCCATTGATCAAATCATTGGTGATCCAACTGAGGGAGTCAGGACCAGACGGTTCCATGGTGAGAGTGCATTGTTTAGTTGCTTTCTCTCTGAGCAAGAGCCTCAGAACATTGAAGAAGCTCTCACTGACTCGAACTGGATCATTGCCATGCAAGAGGAGTTGAATCAGTTCACAAGGAATCAGGTTTGGGAACTGGTGGATAGACCTAGGCATCAAGGTGTGATTGGTACCAAGTGGGTCTTTAAGAACAAGAAGGATGAGAATGGTGTTGTGGTAAGGAACAAGGCTAGACTGGTTGCAAAAGGGTATTGTCAGTCTGAAGGAATAGACTATGATGAGACTTTTGCTCCAGTGGCTAGGTTGGAAGCTATCAGGTTGTTCCTTGCATATGCAACATACAAAAAGTTCAAGGTGTATCAAATGGATGTCAAGAGTGCCTTCCTGAATGGTGTACTAAATGAAGAGGTATATGTTGAACAACCTCCCGGGTTTGAGGTTGGAGATAGAGTATACCATTTGAAGAAAGCACTTTATGGACTTAAGCAAGCACCAAGAGCTTGGTATGATACCCTCTCTCAATTTCTGATAGACCATGGGTTCAAGAAAGGAACTGTGGATAGAACCTTGTTCAGGATCACTGAAGGTGATGACATTCTCTTGGTCCAGATTTATGTGGATGACATAATATTTGGATCACCAAATCATCAGCTCTGTGAGAAATTCTCTAAGTTGATGACTGGTAAATTTGAGATGTCCATGATGGGAGAGATGAACTTCTTCTTAGGATTGCAGGTGAAACAGACTGATCAAGGTATATTCATTAATCAGGCCAAGTATACAAGAGACTTGATTCATAAGTTTGGTGTTCAGAACAGCAATCCAGCAAGGATCCCTATGAACACAAATTGGAAGATGGATCCTGACACTGAAGGGACTTCAGTAAATCAGACTGAGTATCGTGGGCTGATAGGTTCTTTATTGTACCTGACTGCAAGTAGGCCTGACATTACGTTTACGGTTGGTGTGTGTGCTAGGTATCAGTCTGATCCCAAGAGAAGTCATTTGGAGGCTGCTAAGAGGATACTTAAGTATTTGAAAAGGACAGTCAATATGGGACTATGGTATCCTTCAGATGACAACTTAGAACTGACAGGTTATTCAGATGCAGATTATGGAGGTTGTAGGATTGATAGGAAATCAACCTCAGGGACATGTCAGTTTTTGGGAAGTAAGTTGATCTCGTGGTTTAGTAAGAAGCAGAATTCAGTGGCTACATCCACGACTGAGGCTGAGTATATGGCTGCAGGTAGTTGTTGTGCTCAGATTTTATGGTTGAGGCAACAGTTGAGGGACTACCAAGTGTTTGCTAATCAGGTTCCAATCTATTGTGACAACAATAGTGCTATAGCAATTACTCAGAACCCAGTGCTTCACACAAGGTGCAAGCATGTGGATATTAGACACCACTTCATTCGAGATCATGTGGAGAAGAAAGATATTAGGATGGAGAAGATTCACACTGACAGGCAAAGAGCTGACATCTTGACTAAGCCTCTGGCTGAATCGAGGTTTATAGAACTGTCAGTGGAGTTAGGACTCTTAGATCCGGGAGAGCAGTCAGTGTAGGGTTCTAGGGGGAACTCAGGCCAGACTCGACTCAGCGAGGTATCAGGGTGCTACAATGTCTCCCTGACAGGTATGAGTTCTAACCTGACTTTTGTGAATTTCAAGCGTCTCCCTGAGTCCTCCGTCCTGAAAATCTTTATTAAATGCATTCTGTTTTCATTAAAAGCGCGCCTTTTCATATTTAAAACCCATGCGCACGGAGCATTTAATGCCAGTTACTTTTTCATATACGTGTCCGTTTTATACGGAATATGACTGACATGGGGTTTAATTGAAGCTGAGATTAATCTTGGCCCCTCATTTCAAAACCTTTCGAATTCAGGGATCAATCTCAACCTCACGTTTGAGTAACTGACTTAGTCTTATCAATCAAGAGTGCCATTTGAGGTTTTTACGCAAACACAACGCACAATCTGCACACTGAGTTTTCTCTTGCTCAAACACAGATAACTCTTTCAAAAAATCTCTTCCTTTCAAAACAATGGCATTCCTAGATTCCAACTGGACAACCGACAAGATCGTCGACGTTGTCGAGAAGAAACTGGTACACATGGAGCAAGTCATCTCCATGGAAGGTATCTGTCTTACGGTTGAGGAAATCAAACCCGTATTTAAATGGATTTCCGATGCCGGGTTGGAAACATACTTCACCACCCGACCCATTTCCGTGCTCCCAAGAACAGTTGTGGAAGCATATTTGAATATGTTCTTGCGGAAGGGGGAAGTTTTCACAAAGGTGACTGCGTTGAAGCCGACGGGAGAGTAGGACGGCGACGGCGAACCTCTTTACAACACAGAGTGGTCACTATCAACTTCAGGCAGACGGTGAGGGAAGTCTTCAAGCTGCCTTTCTCAGGCATCAACCCAAGAACCTACAAGGAGAACTCAGAGGGAGAGTTTCTTGGGAAATGGACCAAGTCAGGGTCATCGGAGTTCAGGGCTCGCCAGAACAAGAGTACGTTAAAGCCTGAGTATAGAGCTCTGGTGGACTTGGTATCCAAGATGGTGATGGGCGCAACTGGCTCTCACGAGCAATTGAGTCTGCCCAAGCTGAGACTCATGGGAGCTATCGTTGATGGAGTAGAAGCGAACTGGGAGCAGCTCTTCCTCGATCAACTCTATCAGGCAGGATTAGACAAACTTACGCGAGACGAGGAAAAGAAGCACATTTCCGTCAGTGCCATCTTGCCTTTCGGCACGAGGATGTCCATCCTGATTGCTCATGCTTGCCATGGGTATACCTTCGACTTCGAGGATAGTCTCTCCTCGAAGAAGGTAATGTTTTCCTCACTGAGTGATACTTATTCAGTGCTAGGGCTGACTGATCCCAATGCGAAAGCAAAGGGTCAGGCCAAAAAGCCAGCTGGTAAGGCCAAGAGGGTGGCAACCAGTCTCATTGAACGAGTAGATGACTTCCTTGAGAGGAGTAAGGATGATGAGGAGGTTGCTGCTGAGGAGGTGGAGCAGCCTGAGGTGGAGATGGCTGAGAAGAGGAAGAAGGTAAGGGTCGTGCTAGCAGGGAAGAGCACGAAGTCAGGGACTGAGTTTGATCCCAAGAAGGCCGGGTCTGAGGCTGAGGGAACTGACGATGACGTCAGAAAGGAGGGTGCTCAAGGAGAGAGTCCCCTAAAGAGACTTAGGAAGGGAATAAAGAAATCCCCTGCTAAGAAACTACCTGAAGGAGAGGGAGAAGTCAAGCTCTCCTGGAGCATCTGACTTGGAGGAAGTAAGAAAGACTGTCGAGACGGCTGAGTCGCTGCAGCCTAAGACAGCACCCACTCTAACACCCCCACACCCTGAAACCCAAACACCTTCCATCCCTAACCCCACACCTCAGACTCCCCAACTACCCCAAACCTCAGAGCCAAATCATCCTACTGAGTCAGCGCCTGCAACTTCACACAAAAATGAGCCTGACCAGTCAGCCGAGCCAAATATTCCAAACCCCTCAGACTTTCCCTCATACCCCAATCCCAAGGACTGCCCCAAATCCATTCCAACTGAAGAGGATGAATTCCTTGAATTGGAGGATGAGGAACTGGATGAACACATGGCAGGAGGGATACTGGAGAACACCCTCAGGGGGAACGCTACAGAATGGGCAGGGAAGTGCTGGCCTGGGCTATACAAGTACACTGAGCTGCTGGCGTATGTGATTGAGCTCAAGCTTTGGTTGGACTTCAAACAATCAAACATGCAGGAGCAACATATGCTGTTGGATGCTCGTGGCTGGGAGCATTGGGAGACTGAAGAGGCCAGGATTTGCTCTTTCTTTGGACTGACTAGCTGGCTTCAACTTCTGAACTTCGATAATCTGAAGCAGTTAGTGGCTGAATTGATGTCCAAGAGCAAGGCTGACATCCTGTCAGGTGACGAGAAGGAGGATGAGGATGATGAAGGAGCTCAAGGTAGAGACCTGGAGAAGGTAGTGGAGGAAACTGCACAGGAAGTTGATGAGATGAACTCTGAGCCTCAGGCTCAGGGGGAAGGTGATAAGAACACTGGTGCCAAGGGTGGACCAGTGGCTGAGGATGTTGTGAACATCTCAGCTGCCGATGAGACATCTGTCGATGAAGGGATTCCCTGCCCTGAGATAAGAGAGGAAGATGTTGAGGCATTCAAGGAGACTCTCAGTTCCGAGGGACTTGCTCCCAAGGTTCAAGTTAGCTTAGCTGAGCCTGAGGAGGCGGCTATGACTACTTCACAACTGCCTTCAGTGCACCTTGAAGAAGGGACTGATGCTGCAGGGGCTGACAAGGGAAAGCAGCCAATCACTGAGGCGGCCGTTGATGATGAGGATGTGATCATAACCGGGGTCGGACGTGCTGAATTCACCAGCATAGTGGAGGTCAAGCGAACTTCAGGAGGAGGTAATGAGGCTACGAGCTGAGAAGGAAGAAGACTCCAAGGCCCTGGCGAAGCACATCAGGTGGACGAAGTCAGCTTACAACACCCTTGCTAACAGGGAGCTGATTTTGTTAAAGAAAACGATGACTGACATTGCCAAGTCAGTGAGGAATGAGAGGAAGCGCACCAAGAAGATGCTTAGGAACACTCTCAAGAAGCTTGAAGAGAGGGATGCGATCAGGGACGAGAAGATGAGTCAGGCAGTGGACAGGCTTGCAGTTCAGACTGGAGCTATTGTCACTCAGGCCCTGAAGGACTCAGCGTCCAAACTAGAGCTGGAGTCAGGGAGGATGGATCGCACCTCTCAGTCAGTGGCAGACACTTTGGCAAAGGCCACTGAGGAATCGGCAAAGTTACTAACTGAGGCTAGCAGAGTCAGCGGTGAGTCCTTGAAGGTGGAGGAAAGGATCACCAAGGCTGAACAAAGACTCCAACTCTCTATGGAGGTCTTTGAAAAGAAAGTCAATGCTGCTATCAGTTCAGTTTCTTACGCAGGCACTGGGATTGCCACGGGAGTTGAGATGCTGAAGGAGGGCATTTTGGAAGTTCAATCCTTAGCCTCCTTTGTCATCAACAGTGGAGCCGAGTCACTCCCATCCCAGGCCAATGATGATGCCAAAAAGGGGGAAAAAAAGAAGAAAAGATCCCGCCCTGAGGCATCGGAGGCAGTCAATCAAGGTGAGTTTGTTAGACTGTGGTTTGTTGTGAAGAAGTGGGGCGACACTGACGATATCAATGCCCACTTCACTGACTACATTACGGACAACCATCCTGAGCTATTCCAGAAGATCTTGGAGGAGGCTGAGGCAGCTCAAGTTCAAGTGAAGGCTCCTGAGTTCACCATTCGAGCTCCTCCCTTGGTTCCTGGAACTCAAAAGCATGATACAAAGGCCATTATGATGGAAGTCTTGAAGATAGCCAAAGCTGAAGGGTACGTGAATCAACCTGGAAGACTTGACGAGCTGAAGGCAAGAGTTTATGCAGGATATGGACTCAAGCCTGAAATGAGATTAGTCTAGGTGTTCACAAGCTTCTTTGTAATAGATTAGATTCATTGTAATCATTTCCACATCAATCAATGAAATCTATTACTTTTGCCCACAGAAAAAAACCCATTGTCTTTTTGGCTGTTGTTTAAAATTCCGTACTTTATCAAGAATTGCTCTAACACTGTCTTATCTTATAGATAGGTTTATCTTGTTTCCTCTAAGTGTTTTGAGGATCTTTTCAGTGTTTTGGCATCATCAAAAAGGGGGAAATTGTTGGGACATTCTCAGTTTTGATTAAGATCCCAAAGCCCCTGAAAAGATGATTGCCTTAATCTGTCTTTGTCAGGCTAGTCTTGGTTATGATTAGTACTTAGTCATTTTACACTTCACAGGTACTCAGTGAGAGGAGAACTCAGACAATCAAGACTCAGAGCCTGAAGACGAAGAGCACCATCCTGAACTTATGGCAGTCTTCTAAGCTGGCTGAGTAAGTGTCAGTGATGAAGAGTATGACCCTGAGGTCATTACTAACTCAGTCCTGAAGGGAACGAGATGTCACTGAGTTAATGGGAAGACTTGGAGTAGAGCCAAGCAATGCAAAAGGAATTTCAGCGTCAGGACAAGACTGGTGGGCTCAAGACAAAATGAACTTAATAAGACAAGCCTGAAGCTCAGGAATAAGTTCTGACATTTTCACCAACCTGATGACGTGGACCAATCCGAGAAGGACACGCACGTATGGAACCTGACATGAAGACTGAATTCAGACTGCATATTCAACGGGCAAGCATTTAATGTGCATTTAATGCAAATACCAAATCCATGCAAGGACGGCTGCTGCATGAAGATATGTCCGTTTGAAGCCACTCTACATAGATGACTAGAAGGCTATCTCTCCAACGGATAGTTATTCAAATCACCTATAAATACAGAAGGCCTTGAACCCATTCACGGTTACGGGAAATTTCCAAGCCAGAAATTACTCAAACTCTCAAGCATTCAAAGCATTCAACCTTTAAGAGAAACACTCGAAACCTTCTAAATTTCCCAAGTGTTTCTTAGCAATTGAGAGTTATTCTGTATTCCAAGAGCTAATTAGAATTATCTTAAGCTTAGAGAGATTATCCAATCCTTAGCATAGCTTTGCCTTGTAAGGATAATCTCAACTTAGTTGGAATCCAAACTGAAACCAAAACCCTAAGATAGGCTTGTTGGGAGTAAGTCAGTTAGAGTGTTAGTAAGTGGAGTTGTATAGATCAGTGAGGTTATCTGGTCTTGGTGCACCTTGGCACGTTAAAAACAAGAATCCCTTGAGTGGATTTCCTGTTAAGTCAGGCCGTGGACGTAGGAGCTTGAGACTCTGAACCACGTTAAACTCCTTGTGTTCTTACTGCTTTGATATTGCACATACTTGCTATTACTTGTTCATTCATTGCATTCAAGTTTATCAGGCCTGAATCAATCAGGCTGATCTTCAAAAGAGCACTGCCCTACTAAACACTCTTCAGATTTGAGTAAAACAAGTTTTTCAGAAAGCAAACTAAACAAGACTTTAAACTTTCAGGGCTCAAACATTTCCGCACTGAACTTGAACTGATAGTTAGCCAACTGACCCGCACCAAGTGTAGTCAGTAGGTGTGTTATCAGCTCCTAGTTCTTTACCACTCTGAGCAAAGGGGACTCAGTTAGTTTTAAGGTTGAAAAATTGGTATACGTGTATTCCCCCCCCCCCCCCATACACGTATTCCTCAGTCTTGTACCGGGACCAACAAACTAACTCCATTCCTACGTCTTCGAAGAATCTGGAATGTGGTCACTTATGCGTGCTTCTGGAAAATTCATAGGAGATAATATACGTGTGCATGTATGATCTATAACACGCCTATCTGGAAAAGAACTCTCTCGGAAGAACAGACCAAGAAGCATGCACATGTGTCGGAAACGAGACGGAGCAAAAGGTTTAGTCAATATATCCGCTGGTTGATCCTCCGTAGGAATGTAATGAACGTCAAGAATTCCATCATGAACCTTTTCACGAAGATAATGGACGTCTATCTCAATATGTTTGGTGCGAGAATGAAGGGCAGGACTGTAGGATAGGGTGACGACACCTGACTTGATGTGATAATACTAACTTTCTACTAGTAGTTTCCCTACAAGAGTACGGGTTCACTGTAGTATGAGCAAGTATAGGGACCAAGTATTATCAAACCCAAGGGAAAGTGTGTATGCAAATAGATCCCTGAAGATCTACACGTCGTAGTTAATATGAGTGTATGTTTTTGGATTTTTGAAAGAATTAATTAAAAGCAACTAAAATAAACTAATTAAACTAAAGAACGAAAGAAACGAATAAACTAAGGTGTGTTTTCAAATAAGTGATGGTGATGCTCAGGATAGGAATCCCTACGTATACTAACGGAGTAGGTACATATTCAAGATAATCGTGACGCACAAGAAATAACCTAAGTTTAAAGATTGTACGAAGAAAGCTCAAGATTTCAAACCCTAATACTTTATCCTATCAATCGACTTCACTAATCCACTAACGAATTAATAGATTGTGCTTAATTAAAGAGACCCTAATTTAACTAATGGTGATACGGCCGTCCTCCTTAGCTAAACCAGTAGATTAATTAACCTCTTCTAAACCTTCTAGTTAAGTCTACTCGTTGTTATCGAGTGATAAGGTCGTCCTCTCTCTAACACTTTTCAAACGAAATTCAAAGGTAAAGTCAAGATTAATTTTAAGAATTCATTAATTAAGAGAATTAAAACTAACATCACGAATTACCCTAATTACGTACCCACATCCTACTTCTACGAGTTCATCCTAACCTAAGCATGCAAGAGTTTTAGCCGGACATGGCTTTGACGATAATAAAAACAATAGAAGAAGTGACGAACATAAACATAATGATTTGAACGAATAAAAGATCAAACATAAACTAGGGTTTAAAGAAATACTTGCAAAGAACTGAAATTTAATTAATAAAAATAAAGTTTAAAGTGTTTAACGTAATCGAACTAATGAACAGAAACTAAGAAATAAAAATAAACTAAGAATTCATACTAAAACCTCGATTAAACGTAAAGTAAAGCTTGCTCGTCTCTTCTCCTCCTCCTCTCTCTAAAAACTAAGTCTAAAAGTAATAAGGTATCAAGTGGTGTATGTCGTGGTATCGTAGTCTGATATCTTCTTTAAAAACATGTTCAGAAGAGGTATAAATAGGCAACGGGTCGAATCAGGAGTTAATGGGCCAAAATCACGTATGCTCGTGCATTAGTGCACGAGCTCATTCCACTCGTGCGCTCCAATTCGTCCAGAACCCAAAAAGTGCTCGACCTCCCCTTGCTCGTGCACTAGTGCACGACCCGCGTCTGCTCGTGCACCCTGCACGAGTTGCACCTTCTCGAGCTCTATACATGACTGCTCGTGCACTATGTGCACGAGTGCTCCTTGCTTGTGCACTCCAATGATACTTTTGCTCCCTCGAACTAATACTTTTTGTATTTTTTCGATATCTTCTCATCCGGGTGTCCGTTTGAGTCGATTCAAAGTTCTACGAACTCCTCTTTTCGCCCTCTATCCATCTATGAGCCTCAAAGAGACAAATTCATTAGTTTATGAAAATGATACTCAAATGACTCTAAATACTCGTATAAATCAATCAAAATTAGGGCATTTCGAGTGACGAATCATGATAATTTCACGCCTAATCAGCACCCTCATTATCACACCAAAGAAGAGTAGGTGGGCGAAGCGGAAGCATTAGTTCTTGAAAAAGAGAGGTGATCCACAACAGGTCAGTGGCTGAAGAGGCCATCGACCTGTATTCAGCTTCTGTGGTACTCCTGGCCACGACCGATTGCTTCTTGGATCCCCATGACAACAGATTAGAACCAAGCATAACACAGAAACCAGTGGTGTTTCTTCGATCATCCAGTGACGAAGCAAAGTCTGAATCTGCAAAACCTTGAAGTTGGAAGTTAGAGACAGGAGTAAAGGAAAGTCCAGAGTGTATAGTACCTTTTAGATATCTCAAAACACGTTTGCAAGCTCCCCGATGATTCGTGTTAGGTGAAGCTAGGAATTGACTCAACTTGTTGACACTTTGGGCTATATCTGGTCTAGTAAGTGTTAGGTATTGAAGAGCACCTACCACACTACGAAACAACGAGGGGTGAGTGAAATGAGAGCTATCCTCTAGAGCAAGTTTAGTACTAGGACAAGCAGGTGTTGAGCATGGTTTACAAGAAGAAAGATTGGGTTTGAGAAGTAATTCTTTGACATATTTGGACTGAGATAGTTGAATGGAGTTGTGAGAAACACTAGCCTCAATACCTAAGAAGTAATTCACTGTACCAAGATGTTTCAAGGAGAACTTATGATGAAGGGAGTTAATAAGATGAGTAATGTCCTCATTATTATCACCAGTAATGAGTATGTCATCCACATACACTAGTACCAACATCCTCTTTCCCTGAACTGATCTGTGGAATAAACAATGATCTGACATGGAGTGAACAAAGCCAACTGATAAGAGAAAAGCCTTGAGTGTATCGTACCAAGCCTTGGGGGCCTGTTTGAGACCATACAGTGCTTTGGACAATTTACAAACATAGCCTGGTTTGGACTTGTCCTCAAAGCCTTCAGGTTGAGTGATGTATACTGGTTCCTTGAGGTCACCTTTCAAGAAGGCATTATTAATGTCAACCTGCTGTATTTGCCAACCAAATGTGACTGCAAAAGTGAACATAATCTGAAGAGTGAGATGCTTAACAACATGAGAGAATGTTTGAAAATAGTCCACCCAGCATTTTGCTGAAATCCCCTTGCCACGAGTCGTGCCTTGTACCTTTCCACGGAGCCATCCGCCTTATACTTGACCCTAAAGAGCCATTTTGTAGTAACAGGGTTAATGTCTGAAGATGCAGGAACCAATTCCCATGTTTTGTTACTCAAAAGGGCCTTGTATTCATCATACATGGCCTGATGCTATTCTGGTACCTGAAATGCCTGAGCTACTGTGTCTGGTTCTGGAATAACTGGTAGAATGGAGGAAGTATAGATTTTAGGCTTGAAAATACCAGCCTTAGATCTGGTGGTCATGGAGTGTGAAGGTACAACAGGAGGAGGATGTGCAACAGGAGGTATTGAACTGGATGGATCACCACCAGAAGAGGAGACATGTGTAGGTGTTATGGGGGATGGGTTAGGTGAAGTAGCCTGAGGAATAGGAGTGTCAAAATTGATGGAAGGTAAGGGTGAAGGTACTGAAGTAATGGGGGAAGGAATAGAGAAGTGGGGTGCTTCAGGTGGATTATGAAGAATTGGAAAGTGAGCAGACACAGAAGTATGAGGAGGCTTAGAGTTGGGGACTGAGAATAATGTGATGAAAGGAAAATCAAGTTCATTGAACTCAACCGTAGGAGATATATACACCCTCCCAGAAGGACGAAGACACTTGTATCCTTTGTGGAATGGACTATAACCAAGAAATAAGCACTTGGTGGATCTAAACTAAAGTTTTGAGGAGTTATATGGCCTGAGAAATGGAAAACAGGAGCAACCAAACACCTTGAGAGTAGAATAGTCTGGTTTGAGCTTAAAAAATTTCTGGAAGGGAGATATGTGTGAGAGAACATGTGTAGGAAGTCTGTTTATCAAGTGGACAGCAGTCTGAAAAGCATCCCACCAAAAAGACATAGGTAGGTGTGCTTGAGCCAGAAGTGAGAAACCAATTTCAGTAACATGTTGATGCTTTCTCTCTATGATGCCATTTTGTTGATGTGTATAAGGACATGAATGACTGTACAAAATACCCAACTCAGTGAAGTACTTGTGTAGTGTAGTGAATTCACCCCCCATGTCAGATTGAAAAACTTTGATTCTGAGTGAGAATTGTCTCTCAACCATCTGAACAAAGTGAATAACCACAGAGGCCACATCTGATTTAGCCTTTAAAGGATATATCCAAGTAAATCTAGAGCACTCATCCATTAAAGTAATGTAATATCTGTAACCATCATTAGACATAGTAGAAGCAGGCCACCATACATCCATATGAACAAGATCAAATGGTAAGGAAGCATGTCTATTAACCTGCTTAAAAGACTTTTGATGCATTTTCTCAAGTTTACAAGGCTCACAGAAAGATAAATGTCTAACTGGTACATTCAATGTATTTAGAACAAAACACAAAGTATCAAAACAAGGGTGACCAAGTCTCTTATGCCAGAGATCTGCCTTATTTAAAGAGGAAGTAGAAACTGAATTACAACTAGGAACAAACTTATGAGAACCAGTAGGGATGGACTTCAGAGGTGTGAGATCCAGTTGATAGAGGCCATCTTTAAGTGTTCCTTTCAAAAGAAGGTTGTTGGTTCTCTGATCCTTTACAAAATATGAAGTAGGATGAAATTCAATCAAAGCATTGTTATCCTTTAAAAACTTGGAAATGCTAATTAAGTTCTTGGTGATATCATGTACATGAAGCACATCACACCGGTGCAAAGTCTTGCCATCTTGTATGCTTTTCAAGGAAACAGAACCAGTGTGTAAAATGTGTGCTGAAGAACCATTACCAACAGTTAAAGAGGACTGACCTTTGTATGGTTGTTGAATGTGGAGATTGTTGAGAGATGAAGTTACATGATGCGTAGCTCCACTATCAACAAACCACTCATTTCCTGAATTAGCTTGAGAAGAAGAAGGAACATGATTAAAAGAGTTAGCATCAGCAGCATAGGCAAAAGGATGAGTAATAGGAGTGGTATTCTGAGAGTATTGAGCTATATTGGCCTGTTGAGTGGTCTGAGAGAAAGGACCAGATGCTCCATAATTTTCAAGACCTTGGAAGGAATGATCAAACCTCTTGAAGCAACGAGCAGCAGTATGATTTGTTTTTCCACAAATCTGGCAAGGAGTCTTAGATTTGGAGTAAAAACGAGATTTACCTTTAGGCTTACCACCATTCGAAAACTTACTCTCCTTAGAAACATAATTTGCAGAAGGTGTAGAAGAGGAACTAGAGGATTGAATAGGCATTAGCTACTGAGAAGAACTAATCTGAAGTAACCGCATCTCATGAGTATGAAGTATGGATTGAACCTCATTGAAAGACAGATTCTCAGATCTGGTGGTTAAATTCACTACTACTGCATCATAGTCAGGTCCAAGGCCACCAAGCAAGTGCATGATAAGATCATCACCATGAATTTCATAACCAGCTGCATGGAGTTGATCTGCTATTGTTCGAACCTGAAGAACATAATCATCAATAGAGGAGTTGCCTTTCTTTATTGTCTGCAACTGAAATCTGAGATTCATAACCTTTGCTTTGGACTGAGATTTGCACAGATCATCAAACACTTTCCAAACTTGATACGAATGGGAACATCGACTGACATATCCAAGCATCGATTCCAAGATCGAGCAAAGCATCCAACTGAGAAGAAACTGGTCTCGTTGGTGCCACAATTGAGCATTATTACTCATCAGAGTAACTCCATCCTCATCAACCGTACTCAAAGAAGGTACATTTGAGGCAGAGCAAGTGAGAAAACTCTCAAAGTTGTGAGCTCTAACTACTGCTAGGACTTGAGATCTCCAAAACAGATAGTTAGATCTATCTAACCTAATTGAAAGAGTTACAAAAGATTTTGGAAGAACAGTAATTGATGACTCCATGAGAGGAAATTTACAGGAATAAGAAATCAAACAGAAGAAGAAAGGAAGAGATCAAACCGAAAGAATAATTGAAGAAACGAAGGATTAACCACGAATCATTTTGGGAGATCGAAACCGCCTCAAGATACCATGTTGAATTTTTGTGATATTTGTGATTTGATTATTGAACTCAAGTTTACAAAGTGTGAGATACATATTTAAATACAAGAGAATGCATGTGTATGGCACATGTCATTAACTAACTAACTGCAAGATAGCTGGCTAACAAACTTGACAGCTATACTAACTACTAACAAAGTAACTAACTAACTCCATTGCTACGTCTTCGAAGAATCTGGAATGTGGTCACTTATGCGTGCTTCTGGAACATTCATAGGAGAGCATGTACGTGTGCATGTATGATCTATAACAATTACGCCCTAGAGGAAGATGGGATTGTATTCAACAATTTGCATTTTATTCCCTGTTGTTGTGAGCCACCATGAACAATGGGATGATGGGTGTAAGTTTGTAATTTTAGAATTATTCCTAAATACAAATATTGTAGGAGATCTACTCTTTTATTTTGTTTTTTTTTTTTCCTTATTTATCCTCATAATTTTTAATGTAGTTTTACTAAATCTTATAATATTTGGATTGATCAAATTAAGTATTTTGATAATCCAGTTAGCTAATAAATATATAATTCTTATCCTTATACATTTATTTGAAAGTATTTTTATACATATACCACCCTCTAACAATATTCAAACATAACAATTATCCTAATTTAATTAAAATACATTTAATTTCACCAAAAACTCACATTTTAGATCTAAGATGTATTTTTTAGTATAATTTTAAAATAAAAATATTACATTGATATGGTATGCAATAAAAATGAATTTGAAATTCAATACTATTATGTTTTATAATATATTACGTAGAGTTAAATATGATAGAATAAATATAGAATATGTACTTCAACATTTTAATATCTGGTGCATTTAGATTGGAACGAAAGTTAATGAGACTTTCTAGAATTTGGAAAAAAAATGTAAATAAGAACTTAGTATATGGTAAAGTTTATATCTGAAGGATTTTGTGGATCGAATTTTTAGTGAAATCCAAGTGCGCCAATGCAAAACTTAATCCATTTCTAATTCAGATACAAGTATATTAGTTAGGAACCAAATAAATTTTGTTAATTAGGGTTTAATGACAACAACAAAATGTGGAAAATATACGTCATCATGTCGCATTTTATTTTTGTTAGTCCTGAAATAAGTAAAACAAGTGTATAAAGGGAATACATCTATAACATGAGTGAAATAGCTTAGTAATATCAATGAATCTATCAAGTTAGCCTTACAATAGCTTGATATATTACTAAGCTAAATTTTGATGTATATAATTGTAGGTCCCAAAAAGAGTAAAACAAGTGTATGGAGGGGATACACATATAAGGCGAATTTGAAAAAAATATTTAATCAGCTTAGTGTAGTTATGGGATATGTTAAAGTTATCTAACAAATTACTGAACTGCAGCCTTATGTAGATAACACACCTACTGATAGCTTTAATAGTATGTCAGTTGGATGACTATCTAAATTTTCTTCTTAGTGTGGAATGGTGAGCCTTTACTATAAACTCGATTATACCATTCCTTCTTAGAAATAACACAGGAAATAAAGGAACGCAATACAGAACACAAATATAAAGTTGTTTAGAGATAAACTCATATGTCCACTGGCCTAATTAAATAACTAATCAAGAATCTTCTTTAAGGAGACTTGATCCCTAGGATACCTCAGCGTCCTAGTTCTCAATACAACATGTGTTTAGAGTGATATGAAATATCAACTTACTAACTTTTATTGTGAAACTCACACTCAACCTAACTTTTGGGTATGGGTTTTGAATAGGTTTTCTTCCAATGTATTTGATATAAATCTTACAATAAGAACTGATACTAAAGGTAAGGTTACCTCTTCTAAGCTCTAGATATAGCGTTAAAGCACAATATATAGAACAAGTTAAACTCTACTAAAATAGAAATACTCGGAAAATTTGTGAGATTTCGAATGCTTCTTTTTTATGCTTGTGAATGAGAGTTCTTGAGAGATTTCTTACTCTTAAAAATTTCCAGTTACCGAGCCTTCTTCAATACCTTATGTATTTATAGACAAGTTTTAAATTCTTCACATCGGAAAGAAAACTTTTCAATTAAGTCTATAAATCTACAGCAATACAACTCTAGCTATTAATGCTCCAGTCACTTTTTAGCCAAAATTAGGTAACCTTCATTAAATTTCTGATACTAACTCTCTGTAGATATTATTAAGATCTTGTTACTTTTTAGGTCTGTGGTTAGTCAAGTTCGTACAATACGTGGCATCTTCCCATTGGTCATTTGGATACATTTGTTTTAGGTGCCCTGACATTCCTTTTGCTGCATTAACTTGGTTCCATATTAAGTTAACTAACTGGTATTAATGCTCTCAGGATGAAAGACTCGTTTAGTGTACCCCATCTTAGTTCTTCAGTGAATTGTGGTACTCTCCAGACATAAAACATATGTTAGCATAGAAAAATATGAAGTATGTTGAGACTCTTTATCACTTAGGCTTGTAGCTCTATATTGATCTTCAGGTGAGTTCCCCCTTCTTAAAAGAACCTTTTACAAAAAATTTAGCCTTATAAGACTTCAGTTTCCTAACAAGTAAGTTGATCAGACTTATCATGAAGAACTAATTACTTGAGAAACTTATCAGGGGGGTTTGAGACCTTAATCAAAATCTTTTATTCATTTCCTAACAATCTTTTTTTTATGAAGTCAAAACCCTATTCATCTTAGGTTCTAAGATCTAATAAGGTAATAGATCCTAGTACACAAGAGAAGTTCAGGTTAGCACAACTAAAATATAAATATCAGAGCAAAAAACCTAAATGATAATGAGATTTATCTTAGGCAGAGAAAAATAGTAGACTTCAATAATAAGATAGATACAAGATACATATAATTGTTAGTGTTAGTGTCCTAAAGAGAATCCTATTGTGAGGACATAATACTAAGATAATATTCAGTTTTGGTTTTAATATTATTATTTATTTAATATTAAATATATAGCATTACACTTGTTTGATTATTATGTTTGGTTGTTTGCATTTATTCTTATTTGTGTTCCCATGAGTTATTGTTGTCACTGAGAGTGTGAGAACTCAGATGACTTAATCATGATTCTCAAATAGCCCCGATCAAGGATCATCAAGAATGAGATGTTGATAATGCAATTGAGATTGGTGTGCGATATGCATCATACTCTTAGAGAGTGTAGTGAAATCTCACTTACTACGAGATACTAGGTATCTCGTGATGGATGCATAGATACCTTAGTGGGTATTGGTATACCCATCCGAGAAACTGTTTGATGTCATTCCACTTTACTGTCTACGGGTGTCTCGGTTAGTGGGAGTGATGTGATATTTCTTTGACTTGAGGTCAATATGCACGACATGTGTGGAGTGGTGAACTTTGACCATAACCAACGCTTGCACCCTTCCATGGGTAGATATGGTTTGGATTGGATTCATCACGAAATGCATGTGCGTGGTAGTTGAGTCAAGAATAGGATTTATTCCTCTATGTGGATTTAGAGAGAATACTCGTCTTCTCATCATAATTGGATCTAAGTCATCGGCCGATGCACGTCAACTTGGACTTTGTAACCAAGTGTGACACGAGTGATCAGTTAGTGATTGGAGATAATATGATTAAGTTACTTGAATAGACACTTCATCATGTTCAAGACTTAATCAAATATTCACGAATGAAAGGACATTATCACAATAACCCACATATAGTTACAGGTAGTTGCACATATCCTTGCAACGTACCTCATATATTGAGAATGTCTGATTATTGTCTAGGGTTCAATTAAAACTGTTAGTTTGACTAATCGCTCGATATATGAGGGTCTATGGGTCACACAACAAGTAATTCACTTCACATATTAAAGTAGGTTAATTAAGTATTAAATTGGATTTAATATTTAATTAATGGAGAATTAATAATGTATTAATTTGAAATTAATTATTATTACTATTAAATTAAATTAGATTTAATTAAATAGGAATCCCAATATAATATGTGGAATATTATTGTAGGATTTTATATAGTTAGGGAAATCAAATCTATGAGATTTGATTTGCAAGATTAGGGAATATATTTCCTAATTTTAATAGCTTGAGATTCAAGTTGGACTTTCCCTATAAATATAAGACAGTAGAGATTCATTAATTCACTACTTCTATGAGTTCAATAACTTCATGATTTCTCCATAAAATCTCTAGTTGAATTTTCCTAGCAAATTCATCTCGAGATTCAACGCTGGCAAATCTGTGCGGATCTGTGAACGTGAGTTACGTGGATACCGTAGTTGAGAATTTTGTCTTCGATGCACTGTAAGGATTTATATTGTTAATTTATTCTTTTATTTTTATTTTATACAATCATATACTCGATTCGTTGTTGGTGAATCAATAACTTTCGCTGCGTCAAACATGGTGTTTATCCCAACAAAACCCAACAATAACATCCTAGTCTACTAGTACATAAAATACCCAAAACAAGATATATGAAACACCAGACTAGTTTAATAAATTAGTACATCTGGGCACTTTCCCATATTCTACGAACACCATTTTCTTATGTTAATTATTTATCTCCATGACCTCCTTAATGTGTCCAATGATATTCAGTTGATCACAAATCATTAACCATTCTTTATCATATTATAAGTGTAATCAACATCTCCAGTCATATATCATGGAGGCCATTACTATTTAGGACCACATGCTTTGAACTTCTCCTTGGAATGATGTCTATCCCACTCATTTAGGATATCCCTATAGATATCGACGTAGTTTTCAACCATCTTCTGATGAAATATTTCATCAGGGTTGTTGGTCTCACTAGAAACAGTTTAAAAGGGTTAAGAAGTCTAAGAGGGGGCTGAATAGACTTCTGTTACCAAAACTTGATTTTATAAAACTTTTTGAAAGCACCAGAAGACTTGATGTCTTCTGATCAGAATCGTCTGGTGAAAGGTCGTCTGGTATGAATTGCGGAAGGTATTAAGTTAACTTTTGATAAAACAAAATCTTTTTTATGATAGTAAATAATAAATACGCAATGCAGAAAGTAAATAACACAAGATATATAGTGGTTCAGATATAAATCCTACGTCCACTCTCCCTTTGACAAGGGGTCTTTCTTACTATCTCTCTTACTCACTCACCCACTCACTGGAATTGACAAGTACCAGTTCTTTGTTACACTTTAGATCTATCGATTTAATCTCAATACAACAACCTTATCTAGAAAGATGAACATGTTGAGTATTTGTTTCCAACAAAAACTCCTTAAAGAGTGGATATATGAGTGTGATTTTAGATCGAGTATTGGGATGCTTTATGCTTGATAAATGTGCTTGAATGTTCTTGCATGTGTGTATCTTCTTCATTCCAGAACTTCATATTTATAGGGCAAATTTTTTAATATAGGCCAAAAATAATTTATATTTATTAAAATAGGGAAGTCAGAAAAGTAATTTTAAAAATAGGGTTGATCGCTCCTACCAGAAGCGATCAACCCCTACCCCCCTCACCCCCACTCCCCCCCCCCCCCCCACCCCCACCCCCCACCCTCCCACCCCCCTTGATCGCTCCTCATATAGGCGATCAAGGGGAAATCTTGCAACTAAACTTTTGTTTTTTTTTTTTTGCTTTTTTTTTGTTTTTTTTTTAATATCAATTTTTTTTTTGAAAATAAAAAAATTAGTACTCCCTCTATCACACGGTTATTTTTAAACTATCTTTTTTTTTTCTTCCATATTTTAGCAAGCGAATTATTTATTAATATTTGAAATAATAAAATGACTTTTAAGATAGAGTATGATAGATCTATCTCTCTTTATTATTATAACGTGACTTGAAAATTACTTTATCATATTAAATAGTAATAAAAAATTCTTTCGCTAAAACACGAGAAAACAGTAACTATGGAAATCGTTGCGGGACGGAGGGAGTATTTGTTAAGTAATAGATGCAAAATTCTTAAATAAATAATTCCCCCCGTCCCGCAACGACTTTCATAGTTACTGTTTTCTCGTGTTTTAGCGAGCAATTTTTTTTATTACTATTTAAAATGATAAAGTAATTTTCAAGCCACATTATAATAATAAAGAAAGATAGATCTATCATACTCTATTTTAAAAGTCATTTTATTATTTCAAATATTAATAAATAATTTGCTTGCTAAAATATGGAAGAAAAAAAAGGTAGTTTAAAAATAACCGTGTGATAGAGGGAGTACTAATTTTTTATTTTCAAAAAAAAAAACAAAAAAAAAAGCAAAAAAAAAAAAGCAAAAAAAAAAAAAAAACAAAAGTTAAGATTTCCCCTTGATCGCCTATATGAGGAGCGATCAAGGGGGTGGGGGGTGGAGGCGGGGGGGGGGGGGGGAGTGGGGGTGAGGGGGGGTAGGGGTTGATCGCTCCTGGTAGGAGCGATCAACCCTATTTTTAAAATTACTTTTCTGACTTCCCTATTTTAATAAATATAAATTATTTTTGGCCTATATTAAAAAATTTGCCTATTTATAGGGGTGAATTAGGGTTAGTCGTTGGAAGGGCTAATCTAATCAGATCCCCTATATTAGAATGTCAATCAATCAATTTCCCTAATTGATTGATTGGGTTGGTGGGATCCTTTGGATTTGAATCTTCGCTGACTTTCCAATCCTGATCTTCAATTTGCATTAAATCACCAACAGTAAAGTACTTCCTTAAATATCTTATTTGGTCTGCAGAAGCGAAAGACCAGATACCAGAGGACTTAGGATGTCATCTGGTCCAGACCAGGCTAGTGATCTAAAGAGTTTCCTAAATTTAAGAAGTGATTCTAAGGCTTTTCTTAAATCACCAGACTCGTCTGGTCTAGGGAATGCTGGAGAGCCTCCTGCTCTGGAACCTTATTTGGAAGAGGTCTTCTGGTTGACTCCTCTGGTCTAACTCTTCGGGTCCACTAGTTCCCCCTAGACTAAGTCTTAATCTAATGCATCAGTTGATTAACAAGTTCAGCTGGTCCTATTACATCATCTGGTTTTAACATCTTCAAAACTAACAATTTATATCCTAACAAGGGTCTTCTCCAGGGTACTCTTCTACCATATAGAATGAGTGAGTTGATTCCCACTTTATTTCTTCCCACCTGTCACTCAGTCTAGCTGGGACCCACTTGTCATGGTGAAGATACTTTGCTCCAGACTATTCTTTCTTGTCCTTCGCTCTCCTAGCTCATATTCTCTAATAGTTGGTCTTGTACTTCTTTGAGGAAGACTTGTCAAAATTCCTCATTTTTTCTTGCTTCTTCCTCTCACCTAACTTAGTCATGGTACTTGCCTCTGCACTCTTCACTAGCAACAACTAACATGGCTTTATTCTATTCCCTTTAGCTCAACAAGTCCTTCATTAAATCCTTCCATAAATAGATCTTCCATATTGGTTATCTTACTAGGTTGAGGCTTCTCACACAATACTGAGCTTAGGGGAGCTGGATTTTCAACAGGGGCTTCCTCCACTTTATCCTCTTCTTTAACAGAGTCAGTTAACAACAGTTTCCTTGGTCAAACAATTTTGGCTCTCTTATGCCTAGTAGTAACTGAACAGTGGCCTTCTTCTTTTCAGCTTCTCCCTGCTCAACAACTTTAGAAGTTGGAGCCTGAGTAGGTTGAACTTTCTTCAAAGTTGATTCCTGAATGGGATTGGCCCAAGGTTTGCTGGCATGAATAGAAATAGGGGAGGGAAATCTCTCATCTCTGTCCGTCAATACCATTGCTCTGGCCTAAGATATATCAGGATGAGCCTCATTTTTCTTTCCTTCTTTCGCATCCATTTCAATTTTATATTGTTCCTACATTGTTTGGATGGTCAATCGTATCCTCTTTCCTTTTAGACTCCCTTTCACTGATGGACCTTCTGTCACCTAATTTTCTTCCATATCTTTCCTCTTTTTGGCAACATCAACTGGTTTTCATAGTTGATCTATGCAAATAGCTCGCTCCATATTGCTTTGCTCCAGGGACTTTGGGTTTGTACGGCAGTAATCTAACTCATCCTCCAACATCCTCAATTTGTATCCAACATGTGCTCCAAATTCAACAAATTGTTGGAGCTTCTCATCAATCAGAAGATTGGTCTTCTCCTGAGTAGAGAATTGCTTGAGAGCTTCTTGCAGAAGACCTTTCATCTCATCTTTCAGGGCTCTTTCTCTCTCCATCATGGCCTGCTTCTTGTGCTTCATATTTTCATCTATCTTGGTTATTAGTCCAGTGGATAAGGTCTCCGCTGATTACCTTAAGATCTCATTCTTTATTTTTCAAATTACTTCTTCTCTAGATCTGAGATGGCTTGAGAGAAGGTATTTTATCTTTAAATGGGGGTCAGATGTAGGTCATTAACCTTCATCTCAACTTCTTCCCACCTTTTCTACTAGTTTCTCCAGAGTGGAAATAGTGGTCTCCATCATCTCATCAATATGCTATGAGATTACTGCTCTATAGCATGATCCTTCATTTGCTCTTCCAAATCCTTTATATGGTTCTCTATGGATGGTAGTCGGATAGAGTCCACTAAGGTAAGTTTGTTCCCACTGATCATCTTTCATTTTGATCACTGGAGGTGGGCCTGCAAAAACCATGGGGTTAGCATAAAAAGGTTGCCCCACATTTCCAACTCCCTCATCAGTCTCATCATCCTCATATTTGTAATAACTCTATTTCACTAGAAGTTATCTTCTCATTTTCAATTTTATTATTTTCAGCCAATTAATCTAGGTCTTGTTTTACCTGAAATATTGCTCTGATCTCACCTATTCTTACACACACTATTTCAACATCATCACTTTCTTTTTCTCCCTCAGCCCTCTTATTTTCAATTCCTTCTCCATTGAGGGTATTTGAGTGGTGATCACAATAGCTTGCCCATCAAACTCCATTGAGCCATCCTGAGCTCAAGACTGCCATCAGCACCCTTCCATTCTGGTTCTTCGGGAGATGTCTCACTCACAGGCATCTTCTTGGAAACCTCAACATCTTTTACTTGAGCGTCAAGATCACTAGATCTATCATTAGCAGATGCCTCTTCAGTTGACCTATCCTCACCAGCCTTGGACATGTCCTCTGTGGGTGCAGAGTCCTTATTCTAACCATCATGGCCTGATCCATCACCATCTTTCTGTTGTTCACCAATAGCTTTCTTCTTGACTTCCCTTATCAAATATGTCACTAGCCCAACATAAATATTTTCATCACATTGGTATCTAGTCTTAGATAACCCGGTGAACTTCATCTCTTCATCCTCCTAATTTTCATAAAGGCATTTATTTACCTTCTGCAGCTTCAATATCTCCACAAGTACCTAATCCTTCAGGTGAGCAAGTAATCAGGCTCTCTCAAACATTTTCTTAAGGTCAGGGTAGTCTTCAATTTCTGGATACCTGGTGTTTAGGGCATATAACAACTATTCTCTCATGGTATCCAAGAAGGTACACCTCTCATTAGATGAACTGTTGGATGGAGAATCAATTTGGATGGGAGTGTTTCAAGGCTTTATTTGTGAGTGTGGGGTTAGGGTGGTGATTTGGGCTTTACCTTCAGGATGTTGCAAGCCTTTAGCGATGGGTACAGTGGGTTCAGGTTGATCAACATACTCTCAAGCCTGAGTCTCTTCTTCTCTTCTTTCAGAGATATTTTCAAGGGCAGTGTCAACTAACATATGCATAAGAGAGGATTCAAGAGTACCTTCATCATCAAGTGAGTATGAAGAAGGCGATTTAAGGGGTTTTAGAATCAAACTAAAAATTATTTTTGCATTTATTTTCCAATACGTATCTTATTTTTCAGCGACATAACACCGAAAGAGAGAAGTCATAATTAAAAATTGACAAAAATTATCTCTCAAAGTAAACAGAGTGAAATCACTAGATTAAAGTAGTTGAAATCATCGATGTTTATGTTCATCCTATCAGGTTTTCATCTATTCTTTTTTAGCATCGTTTTAGCAAATTCAACACCTCTCCATTAATCACAAATAAATGCCTTTTACACAAGCTAATAATTTAATATGACATAAAGTACGTAATATTGTTTAGCATACACCATGATATGTGAAAAGTAATTTAATAATATAGTTTTAAAATTTTGAAGAAAATAATTTTATTGTTGGTTTATAAATAAATATTCTTTAGCAAACTAAGTAATAAGTTTAAAGTAACTAGGTTTTTTCTACGATCAGGAAGACTTTCGCCCTTCCTGGCGTCAGTAAGCTAATAAGAATTCGACACATTATTTAATTTCGTCTTTTGCAATTTAATTAGTTTCACCCTTAAAAAAATAATAAATTTACAAAAATATCCCTGTAGCCTTTTTATTTTTAAAAAAGTTATTTTATCCTTATATCTTATTTATAATGATTAAAAAAATTAAATTAGATTTTTTTAGAATCACTTAAATATTGAAATCAAATGAAAACACAATTTAATTTTCATTCTAATTGTTCCTCCCCAAATTAGTTTTGACCCTTTTTTCTCTTCTTTTTCTCCTCTTCTTCCTATTTATTTATTTTTTATAGGTCTCAGTCTTTGCCGTCGTTGGCTGTGCGTTACCCTATCGTAAGCCGTTGACCCCTGCGCTGGTGACGCCGGTGGGTTTGCCACAGAAACGCCCAATGTTGTTGTCACCTGGGGATAGGGCTGCTAAGGAAGGTATGAGGAGATTGGCCAAGGCTATAGAGAAGTTTGGGGAGATTTTTTAGAAGGCAGATGGTGGAGTTGGAAAAGCAAAAAATGCAGTTTACCAAGGACAATGCGGTCAAATTCGTTCCCACGCGCTCCCCCGTCGATACCCTATCCCCTCTCCCTTTTTTCCAATACATATCTTCTCTTCTGCCGCTTTAGCCCTTCGCCGTTGTTTTTTCTTTTTATTTTTATTTTGATCGGTTATTGTTCTTCTTATTAAACTTGAGTTTCGACCATCAAATCGATTCCAGCTGCAAAACATGTAGCTGAAGTAGATACAAGCCCTAATTACTTCCCAGAAAGTTTTACCACACCGATACAATGGGGGAGGGAAACGGTGGTGGGGTTTTGGAATACAAATTGACTGTTGATGCTAAGCTTGATTACTTGATGTGGTTCCATTTTGCTGAAATTGATTCGAGCATGACGAGACCGGGATAAAGGGTGTTTGATATAATGGTGAATGGGGAGAATGCAAAAAGATTGGACCTATTTGCTGAGGTTGGTGGTTTTATTGCGTATGATTGGAGCTGTGTTGTCAAGAATTTGAGTAGCACTATTTTGATTGTGAAGCTAGATTCCGTTGTGGAAAATTGAGTGGAGAGTGAGAAATTGAGATTAGTTGTGCAAGAAGGATTGATTGATTAGGATATAATATTTGTAATTTTATTGAATATTAAATGTTAATTGATTAATATTATAAATTATTTTAAAGTAAAAAGGGTATTTTTATAATTTTATATTTATTGATTTAATATATTAATAGGACGATACAGTGT
Organism: Ballota nigra; assembly: GCA_947034835.1. Taxonomy (NCBI): domain Eukaryota; kingdom Viridiplantae; phylum Streptophyta; class Magnoliopsida; order Lamiales; family Lamiaceae; genus Ballota; species Ballota nigra. Next base: position 88,923,942 of record OX344720.1, on the reverse strand, counting down.
GATTGCAATATGCAGAGTGCAAATACTTTAATACAAAGTGGAATCCGTTGAAAAAAAAATTATACGTTGGATCTAAAATCCAACGGTAATCAAAGGGTTTACTAACGTTAGAAAGTGCGAAAGTCTTACTGACCGTAGAAAAACCCAAATAACTAATGGTGGTAGTTTTACATTCAAAGCTTAAAGTGAGGGTGTAGTACCAAGCTAATTATTTTCTTAAAACATGTGCATTAATTCAAAAAGGAAAGAAAATTTGAACTGAATGGAGTAAATCATTGTAAATGATATTTTTTTAGACCCCAAAATTTGGGGAGTTATTATTTACTTTTTATTACTACAAATATTGGCTGGTGAGTTTTGAATGTATGTAAATTTTGGCCTGTAAATTATTATTTTTCGCCAATTAAAGCCCCAAAATGGACTACATGTACCAAAAAAATTATTATGTCCTACATTCACAAGTACAAAATATATGTCTATAAGACACAATCCCCTTAAGTTATAGGCCTAAAAAAAATCTCATAAATCGCTGCTCATATATTAAGATATGGCGGAATTGATTATATGTCCACCGATGGGCACAATATTATATACTCACTGCGAATATGTTAGTGACACATAAGCAGGGGACCCACTATTATTTTAGTTTATTGCTTATAATTGATTATGTGTTATTAACACATTCGCGGTTGTGTCCACTGGTGGGCATATGATCAATTTCGTAAGATATGGTTAGGTGTTAATTTCACTTGCATTATTTTAAATTTCACAAAAATAAAATAAATGAAATTATATAATTTTAAAAGGGATAATAATCATTTAATGAACAACTTGTCATATTTTATTAAATGCAATAACCTATAAAATGAATAGGGAAAATTTCATTAATGTGTGTAAAAATGATTACACTGCATTAATTAAAAAAGTCTTCCATGTTTGCTATATAAGCTCTACTTCAACTTGCATGCATAAATATATCACCAATCCATAAAGAAAAATAGAATTATAATTTTTTGAGATGGCCAAGCTCATATGGGTTCTTTTTCTTGTTCTATCAGGTATATGTTTACAACTTTCTTGTTATATTTTTGTTTTTCTAAACTTTAATTCACTTTCGTACATGGAAAATTATACCAACTTATTATTATCATGCATGAAGTGTTGTAATAATTTAAACAAACCATGAACGAGAATGTTATAGGACCATTTCATATATGTATGTTAACATGAGACTTTGATTGTGTTATAGTTACATTTGCCGTTGATGGTGTTAAAGCGGGTGGGGTGAGGAGATGCAGCGTAACACTGCAGACGTCTGGGTGTAACCTTCCAAGTTGCTCGGCCACGTGTCTAAATGCATACAATGGGAATGCAGTTTGTACTGGGGTAGGGGGAGTACCTGCCCAATGTGTTTGCATTTATAATTGTTGATGATTCATTAATGCGTTAAACTTGATTATTTTTCTTATCGCAATAAAATAAACTTCATAAAAATATTTTATTCCAAGTTTTTATAATGGTCGTACAATTCATTTTTAGATGGATTGTGGATGTTCTTTTAGATGAATTAATGCATGATTATATCGCTCTGGAGTTTGTGCTACAATGATTCATTAGGATTATAAATGTGTGCCAAAAATTTCCAACGCCGAATATATGTATGAAAATCAATAAAATAAAAAATACATAGAAATTCTATCAAAAGACAAATTAAATTATTAAAGTAAACATATATGTGGGGATGACTCATTGTGGGCACTGGTCCTCCACCTAGTGGGCCGCTGCGTCACCATGATTTACCTCCTCCACCCAATTCTATCGGACCAGGGGGTGGGGGCCTTGGAGGCGAGGGCTTCGCCTTTTGCTACAAGTTAAAAGCTAAATAATAATTTTTAACGTTGACCCTTAAACAAAATTAATTTTCACACGGCCACGTCAGATCAGCTGCGGTTAGATTGGTTTATATCAATTTAACGAGCATATGAAATATAACATTTAACTTTATTATTAATGGTGTATACATATAAACGAGTACTTTCAAACTCCTGGAAGGTTATAACATATATGTAACATATATTCAAATTTAAATTACTAAACACTATAAATTATAATTTTTAATAATATTATTTTGGGTTAATTGCAAATAAAATTACAACATTTCGCAAACTGCAATCTAATTTGAACTTTAGAATACTTGCAAACAAAACGTCAACTTATTATTTGGTTGTGATTTTCACCAAAAAGACAAATTCCAATCATCCAAAAAATATGATTATTTATGCATTGTCACCCGAACCAATCTAAACATATTAATACAATTGATTATTCATTATCAGGTATGTTAAACATTATTTTCGGACAATAGAAAATGTGTTTTTTGGTTCGAATTGCAACCAAATGTTAAGTTTGTCATAAGCTCGAAACAAAAAAACTTACCTTATGCTTCCGATCAGAAAGGGCAAACCGATCGCATTTTCGCCGGACAAAGCTCATAAGATTCTGAAATCGAACGCCCTAATGGCGTTCACGGGGGTGGTCCCGCTGTGTGTTAGGATTTGCCCTGATTTGGGAGGGAGAAACGACGCTGTTTCCAAGGGAAAGAAGGTTAAGTGTTGTTTGGCTGAGGAGAAAGAGGGGGGAAATGAAATGAAAACGGATTATTTTATGGATATTATGGAGGGAAGGCCCGAGTTTTTTAGCAGGCAGATTTCGGGTAAGGGGTGGAAACCGAGTTTGGATCCGATTATGGAGAAGGCTTTCAAGGCTAAAGTTAGTCATTTTAAACAAGTGATTTTAAATTTGAATACCTAAATATATATAATATATATAAAAATTTGTATGAAACAGTTTCATGTATGTTGTGATATTCTTGTTTTTATGATATTCAAATTTTTAAATATCTTAAAAAACATGCAAGAGTATTATGTGAAATTGGCTCATATAATAGTTAATGTTGTGTTATTATGCATGGCATTTTCTTAATGTTAAGAAACTAAATATTGTGTTTCTTATATAGTTATATAGTCAAATTCAACTCGAGCTGATACAAATTGCTAGTATTCTTGGTGGATTTTGACGGTTATAAGAAATCTAATGTTGGGTTTGTTTCAATTTCTACAAGTGGTTATGTGAGTGTGTGCATAGATAGTATATATTGTGTTGAATGTATTTCATAAATTTCTAGCAAGGACAAGAACAATTTTTGGCAAGTTCTAAATGGTTATCTTAATAGTTTGAGGCTTCTGAGAGAGCACTAAGCTCAGGGGAATTAGGTTTTCAAAAGGGATTTCCTCCACTTCATCATTCTCTTTAGCAGAGTCAGTTACAGTAGTTTTCTTGGTCCAACAATTTTAGTTCTCTTAGACCTAGTAGTGGACTGATTAGTGGCCTTCCTCTTTTCAGCTTCTTCCTGATTAATAACTTTGGGAGTTGGAGCCTGAGTAGGTTGAGATTTCTTCAAACCTGATTCATGAATGGGATTAGCCTGAGGTTTGCTGGTCTGACTGGAGGTGGGGTTGGGAAATATCTCAGGTTTGTCCCTTAGTACCATTGCTCTGGCCTGAGAAAAATCAGGTTGAGCATATTTTTCCTTTCCTTTTTATGCATCCTTCTTAATTCTATATTTCCTCGACAGTGTTTGAATGGAGTCTTTATCTTCTTTCCATTCAGACTCCATTTGATTGATGGACCTTCTGTCACCTAATTTCCTTCCACATCTTCTCTCTTTTTAGCAACATCAATAGTTGGTTTTCATACTTGATCTATGCAAACAGCTCACTCCATATTGCTTTGCTCCAGGGACTTCAGGTGTGCAAGTGAAAGATGAGGAAAATATCATCGATGATTTTATTAATCATGTGTACAAGAATATATATATATACCAAATACAACAAACTCATCCTATAATTAAGGAGAGGATAATAATGATCTATTCTAAAATAAAAAATAATATTATCTAAATATACACGGTAAAATACTATCCTTATTACCCTCCTTCAAGCGTTGCGTGGGATGAAGACAAATGCAAAGCTTGGACCGAAGAAACTCAAAGGGTGGACGAGGTAGACTCTTGGTAAAGATATCTGCAATCTGTAAATGAGACGGAACAAAACGTGTGGAAATCTTCCCAGAAGATACCATCTCACGAACAAAGTGATAGTCCAAATCAATGTGTTTAGCTCTTTTGTGAGACACCGGATTTTGACTAAGGAAAATTGCACTTTTATTATCACAAAGGAGCTCCGGACGAGAAGATGATGTAAGCTTGAGTTCACCAAGATGGTTGATAAGCCAGACCATTTCTGCAGCAGCATTCGCCATAGCCCTGTATTCAGATTCACAACTAGACCGAGCAACTGTGGGTTGTTTCTTCGCACTCCAAGAAACAAGATTCCCACCAAGAAAAATGGAGTAACCATAGGTGGAGCGGCGTGTTTCAATGCATCGAGCCCAATCTGCATCTGAATAGCCCAATATAGACGAATCAGAACGCCGAGTAAAGGATAACCCAAAATGAACAGTCCCCTTTACATAACGTAGAATTCGCTTGACAGCATCGAAGTGAGCAATAGTCGGTGAGTGAAGAAACTGACTAACAATGTTGACAGCATAGGACAGGTCGGGGCGAGTAATGGTCAAATATTGCAAAGCTCCAACCAAAGAACGATACAAAGTAGGATCAGAAAACAGAGATCCATCACTAACCAAGACCTCCCTGGCAGCAAGAGGAGTGGCAACAGGGTTAGAATCCAGCAAATGCGCCCGTTCCAAGATGTCATGAGCATACTTGGCTTGCCCCACAAAGAGACCGTCGGAAGTATAAGAGACCTCAAGACCGAGAAAATAATTCAGACGTCCCAGATCCTTAAGTGCAAATTCTCGATGAGTGCGAGTAATAAAAGAACGAAGCAAATCCCCGTCATTACCTGTGATAATGATATCATAAACATATAAGAGTAGATAAATGACAGATTTACCTTTGAGAAGGTAAAATAAGGATGAATCAGACCGTCTCTGGTGAAAGCCCAAACTCAGCAAATAAGTGCTGAAACGCTGATACCAAGCTAGAGGAGCTTGCTTCAAGCCATATAACGCCTTCTTGAGACGACAGACATGGTCCGGGAAACGAGGATCAACAAAACCCGGAGGCTGAACCATGTAAACAGGTTTGTGAAGGACCCCATGAAGAAAGACGTTCTTCACATCAAGCTGATGAAGAGACCACTGGAAACGAACTGCAAGAGCAAGAACAACACGAACAGTGGAAGCCTTGACAACAGGACTGAATGTATGATGAAAATCAGCACCGGGAAGCTGAGTAAAACCCTGAGCCACTAAGCGGGCTTTATGTCGTTCAATCGAGCCATCAACATGATATTTGGTGCGAAAAACCCATTTCGAACCAACAATGTTCGTGCCAGGAGGACGAGGCACGAGATCCCAAGTATTATTCTGATGAAGGGCATCGATTTCTTCTTGCATTGCAGAAAGCCAGGAAGGAGACTTTGACGCAGATTTAAAACCTCTAGGCTCAGAAGAGGTAACAAGAGCTGATAAAAGAGCCGTGGTGGATAGGTCAACGAGATAGCGTGGCTTGAACACACCAGCACGGGAACGAGTAACCATAGGATGAATAGGTGCCGGGACAGATAGAGGTACAACCGGAGGGGAAATCGGTGATATTGGCACTGGGTCATCCGGAACTGGAGAATCCGACAATGGTTCGGCACGTACTGGTTCGGATTGCTCTTGCACAGGCGGTATGAAATCTGGCTCATCCAAAATGACTCGAGGCTGAGGTGAGACAGAAGTGGACGAGTGACGTGGAAGAACGACCGGAGAAGACAACGGTCCATCCAAGAATGTTGACACCTCTAGATCAGAAATTCTCGAAGAGGGTGAGGACCGAGCAAATGGAAAACACAGCTCATCAAACTGGGCATGACGATAGTAAATACTCGTGAAGAGACTGGATCGAGACAACGATAACCTTTGTGCATGGAGCTGTAACCAATGAAAATGCAGGGTCTACTACGAGGTGCCAATTTGTGATCAGCATAATCACGAAGAAACGAAAATACCCGACAACCAAACGGCTTAAAGTTGCCATAATTTGGAGTGGAACCAAACAAAAGCTCAAACGGAGATTTGTTTGATAACACTGCAGAAGGAAGGCGATTAATAACATAAACCGATGTGGCAAACGCGTCAAACCATAGAGAAGCCGGAGCATGGGCATGAAATAGCATCGAGAGACTTGTCTCAGAAATATGCCTATGCTTACGCTCTGCACGGCCATTCTGCTGTGGAGTGTAAGGACAAGATAAGCGATGTAAAATACCATGCACAGAGAAAAAATCACGAACTTTTGAGTTAACAAACTCTGTCCCCCCATCACTTTGAAACACCTTAATAGTTGTAGAAAACTGATTGCACACAAAGGCATGAAATTTCACCAAAACATCAAAAAACTCAGATTTCGCACAAAGTGGATAAACCCATGAGAAACGGGAGTGATCATCAACAAAAACAACATAAAAAATTGTAACCAGCTGAAGTAGCAATAGGAGCTGGACCCCACAGATCACAGTGTATCAAATCCAAAACAGCATTAGCCCGTTTATCATTCAAAATAAAAGATAATCTCTTACTCTTAGCTAACTGGCAAGAGGAACAAACAGTAGGGTTCGGCAGTAACGAAGTAACAGAAAGTTGTCCTAACTTTTGCAATAAAGTAATAATAGAAATTGGGACATGCCCCAGGCGTAAGTGCCATAAATCAAAACTAGCCTTCAAACTCTTATTTTTTAAAGCTGCAACCAATGCTGGAATACCTCGATCAAGCAAGTATAACCCTTTGTCACACCGTCCCTGAGCCAGAACTGCCTTTGTGACCCGGTTCTGAATCGTAAAGAAACGATCAGAGAAAACAACATCGACAGGAAAATCTGCAGTTAACTTACTGATGGATAACAGATTTTTTGTGATGTGAGGAACGACTAAAACATCCAATAAGTGTACATCATTAGATAATTTAGAAGTACCAATGTGCAAAATATTTAAAGCAGACCCATTACCAACAATAACAGAGTCGTTACCCGTATAAGGCTCAAAAGAGTCAAGAGCCCCAGTCTGATTAGTCATGTGTGCCGATGCGCCAGAGTCAAGATACCAGTCAGGAGAAGCGTCCGAAATGTTTCAAGACGAAGTGAAAGCCTGAGCAAGGTGGGCGGAATTCATAGCGGATTGAGCAGCTACATACTTGGGACATTTATCAGCGTAGTGCTCACCTCGACAAATTTGACACCGCGGTGGACGACGACCGGAGTTAATATTCTGACCACCTTTAGCAAAAGAGGACTGGCACTGGTTTGAATGAGAGGGACCCGACGAGCGTCCCCCACCATGCGAGACCTGAGATGGGCCACGAGAAGAACCCCTGGAGGACGAGCGGCCGTCGACAAGCTGTTGTGCTTTCGCTGCCGTGAAAGCAGCAGTTGAAGAGCTCCCGGCCTCCATCGCGCGAAGACGGCCCTCGAACTGGCGCGCTTGATGAAGAAGGTCGCGGAATTTCGGAACGGAGGCTAGGGCAAGGCGAGTGTCCGCAAAATTGGCGAATTACAGACCAAGGTCTCTAAGAAACCAATGGCTTTTTTCATCTTCATCAATCGGACGCCCAATTGCGGTTAACTGATCGCATATGGATTTGAACTTGCGCCCATAATCATCAACATATAAGTCACCTTTGCGCAAAGAGAGTAGTTCCTCTCGGAGAGAGTGGGTATGAGAGGCAGAAGAATCCGAGAAGGCTGCATGAAGGGCTGTCCAGGCAGAGAAGGACGTTTCACACTCAAAAATTTCGGAAGCAACATCAGGCGTCAACGAACAAGAGATAACGCTAAGGAGCTTTTTATCCTTCAGCCGCCAAGCCTTCAAATCCGGGTTCGGAGAGGACGTACCATCAGAAGCAGTGATGATAGTAGCGGGGGCTTCGACGGAACCATCGAGAATACCCATGATATCAAAACATTCGGCCATATCCACGATTTGGCGGTGCCACATGAGAAAGGTGGACTGCTCCAACTTGATATTCACCATGTTTAGCATGGTTGCAATCGGAAGAGGGTCTGTGGGAGCAGAAGACATGGTGGCTTTTTGCAACAGAGAGATGGGTAGGGAAGAGGTAGGGTTTAGACGTGAGATTGGCCGAGAAAGGAGAAAAGGTGCGCGGGATCACGCCGGAAGAAGAAATAGCCAGAAAGAGGAGGGCCAGTTCTCTTTCGGTGCGAGAAGAAAGGGGAAACGAACGGAGGAAGCGGAATTTAGGGATATGATCTTTTACTGAGTGTATGATACCATGAAAGATGAGGAAAATATCATTGATGATTTTATTAATCATGTGTACAAGAATATATATACACCAAATACAACAAACTCATCCTATAATTAAGGAGAGGATAATGATGATCTATTCTAAAATAAAAAAGAATATTATCTAAATATACACGGTCAAATACTATCCTTATTAGCAAGGTTGTAATCTGACTCATATACTCAATTTTGTCAAGCATATGCTCCAAATTCAATAAATTGTTGGAGCTTCTCTGTTGGATTTTATTGGGACGAACACCATGATTTACGCAGCGGAAGATAATGATTCACCAACAACGAATCTCGTATATGGTTGTATAACATAAAAAATAAAGGATAAATAACAATATATAAATCCTTACAGTTATTCATATGCAGAATCCTTCACTAAGGTATCCTCGTAACGACTTTCTACCAACCCGCACCGATTTGCCAGCGTTGAATCTCGAGACGAACTTGCTAGAAAAATTCGAGCTAAAGATTTTACGGAGAAAGTATATTTCTTGTGTGTATTCTGGAATTCTCATAGGACACATATTTATAAGGATAATATTGGCTTAATTCCTAAGCAAGATAATAAGTCTAGCCCGTCAAATAAAATTTCTACGGATTGTATTTCCTTATAGATATTTTCCTACGAATTATTATCTTGACTATATAATATTCTTTATAGTAATATTCCAAATATTATTATTGGGAATTCATATTTAATTAAATCTAATTTAATTAAATATTAATAATAATTCATTCCAAATATAATAATAATAATTATTATTATATTCTCCACAAATTAAATATTATATCCAATATAATATTTAATCAACCAACTATAATTGGTAAATTGTCATTACTTGTTGTGTGATCCATAGGCCCTCGTATATCGAGCAATTAGTCAAACTAATTGTCTTAATTGAACCCTAGACAATAAATCAGACATTCTCAATATACGAGGTACGTTGCGAGGAAATCTGCAACTACCTGTAATATTGTAGACTATTGTGATGTCTTCCTTTCATTTAAAAATACCTGATTAAGTCTTGAACATGATGAAGTGTCTATTCAAATAACTTAATCATATTATCTCTAATCACTAATTGATCAAGTACGTATATCACACTTAGCCACAAAGTCTAACTTGATGTGCGTCGGCCGACGACTTAAATCCAATTATGATGAGAAAACGAGTATTCTCTCTAAATCCATATTTGAGGAATGAATCATATTCTTGGCTCAACTACCACGCACATGCATTTCGTAATGAGCTCAATCCATGCCATATCTACCCGTGGAAGGGTGATAGTGTCGGTCATGGTCAGAGTTCATCACTCCATACATATCGTGTGTATTGACCTCAAGTCAAAGGAGTATCACATTGCTCCCACTAACTGAGATACCCGTAGACACATTATGTGGAATTACATCAAACGGTTTCTCGGATGGGTATGCATCTATCATGATATACCCGGTATCTTGTGGTAAGTGAGATCTTACTACACTCTCTAAGAGTATGATGCAGATCGCACACCAATCTCAATTGCATCATCGATATCTCATTCTTGATGATCCTTGATCGAGGCTATTTGAAAATCATATTTAAGTCATCTGAGTTCTCAATCACTCAATGATAGTAGTGATTCATGGGAACACAAATAAGAATAAATGCAAACAATCCAGATGAGTGCAATGTCATACATTCAATATTAAACCAATAATAATATTAAACAAAAACTGAATATTATCTTAGTATTATGTCCTCACAAAGGATTGTCTCTAGAACACTAACACTAACATTCTCATCAATCCATAGATTGGTCTTCTTCTGGATGGGGAATTGCTTGAGAGCTTCTTGCAGTAGACCTTTCATCTTATCTTTCACGGCTCTTTCTCTAACCGTCATGGTCTGCTTCCTATACTTCATATTTTCATCTATCTATGTCATCAGTCCAGTGGATAAGGTCTCACTTATTACCTTAAGATCTCATCTTCTTTTTCAAATTGCTTCTTCTCTAGATCAGAAGTGGCTTGGGAGAAGGTATTTTCTGTTTCAATGAGGGCAAGTTATAGGTCATTACCCTTCATCTCAACACCTTCCATCTTTTCCACTAGTTTCTCCAAATTGGATCTGGTGGTCTTCATCACCTCATCAATCTGCTTTGTGATTACTTTCCACTTTTTTCTGCTAGTTTCTCCAGAGTGGAAATGGTGGTCTTCATCACCTCATCAATCTGCTTTGTGATTACTTCTCTATGATATGATCCTTCATTTGCTCCTCCAAATCCTTCTAATGGTTCTCAATGGATGGTACCCTAACAGAGTCCACTGAGGCAAGTATGTCAGCTATAGGATTCAGATCAGCTTCCATCTTTATCACTAGAGGTGAGCCTGAAACAACATGGGGTTAGCATAAACAAGTCCTCCCTCATTTCCAACTCCTTCATCAGTTAAATTGCCCCCATTTTATTTTTCTAATAACTCTATTTCGCCAGTAGATATCTTTTCATTTCAATTTTTTTTTCTTTTTAGACAATTCATTTAGGTTTTGTTTTACCTGAATGATTGCTCTAATCTCACATATTCTCACACCCACTATCTCAACACCATCACTTTTATTTTATCCTTCAGCCCTCTTATTTTCAACTACTTCCAATCCCGACAGCTCAGTAGACTCTAAAGTCTCCACTGAGGGTAGTTGAGTGGTGGTCACAGTGGCTTGCCCATCAAACTCCACTGAGCCAACTTGAGCTCAAAGCTGACATCAGCACCCTTCTCCTCTAGTACTTCAGGGGACCACTCACTCCCAGGCGTCTTCTTGGAAGCTTAATATCTTTTGCTTGAGCATCAAGACCAGTAGACCTATTCTTGGCAGATGCATATTCGGGTAACCTATCCTTACTAGCCTTGGACAGGTCCACTCTGGGTGTAGAGTCTTTATTATCACCACCATGTCCAGAGTTATCATAATCTTTCTTTGTTCACCAGTAGCTTTCTTCTTGACATTTCTTATCTTTTATGCCACCAGCCCAAAAAAAATATTAGTTTAAGCACATAGATATCTAGTCTTAAATAACCTAGTGAACTTCATAACTTCACTATCCTCCTTTCCCCAGAAAGGTTTGTCTTTACCTCCTACAGCTTCAATGATCTCCACAAGTACATAAACCTTTGGGTGAGCAAGTGAACTAACCCTCTCAAACATTTTCTTGAAGTCGGAGTATTTCTCAAGTTCAGGGTACTTGTACTCCAAGGCATATGATACCTCCTCTCTCAAGGTATCCAAGAAAGTATACCTCTCATCAGATGAACTGGTGGATGGAGAATCAATTTGGATGGCAATGTTTGAAGGTTTTGTTTTCTGAGTGTAGGCTTGGGGTGGTGATTTAGGCTTCACTTTCAGGTTGTTGAGAGCCCTTAGTGATAGGTATAGCGTAACTTTCACTCATCTTTTGATGTACCATTTCATTAGGTTTTTCTCCAGGGTACTCTTCTACTATATAGAATGAGTGAGCAAATTCCCAATGTGTTTATTACCCTCTGTCATTCAGCCAGGCTAAGACCCATGTGTCATAGTGAAGATACTTTGTTATAGGTTGCTCATATTTGTCCTTCACTCTCCTTGCTCTCACTCTCTGATAGCTGGTCTTGTACTTCTTTGAGAAAGACTTGCAAAAATTCCTCAGTCTTTCCATCTTTTTCCTCTCAGTCGGGGTTCTTACGTCTGAACTCTTTCACCAGCAATCGCCAACATGGCATTATTCTATTCCTTCAGCTAGAGAAGTCCTTCAATAAATAATTTCTTAAATAACTCTCATATTAGTTACCTTAGTGGGTTGTGGATTCTCAGAGAGGGTTGAGCTCAGGGGAGCTGGGATTTCAACAGAGACTTCCTCCACTTCATCCTTCACTTCAGCGGAGTCAATTAACAGCGGCTTCTTTGGTCTGATCTGGCTCTCTTAAGCCTAGTAGTGGACTAATTAGTGGTGTTCCTCTTTTTAGCTTCTCCCTACTCAACAACTGTAAAAGTTGGAGCATGAGTAGGTTGAATTTTCTTCTCAGTTGATTCCTGAATGGGTTTGGTGTGAGGTTTGTTGGCTTGACTGGAGGTGGGGTTGGGATGTCTCTCAGCTCTGTCCCTTAGTACCATTGCTCAAGCCTGAGACAGATCAGGTTAAGCCTCATTTTCCTGGTTCATTGTCAATTCTATCTTTCTTCAATAGTATTTGGATAGTCAGTCTTATCTTCTTTCCGTTCTGAGTCCCCTTAATTAATGGACCTTTCATCACCTAGTTTCCTTCCACATCTTCCTCTTTAGAAACATCACCTTATTTTCATACTTGCTCTATGTAAACAGCTAGATCCAAATTACTTTGCTCCAGGGACTTCAAGTGTGTATGGCAGTAATTTGTCTTATCCTCCAGCATCCTCAATTTGTGTCCAGCATGTGCTCCAAATTCAAAAAATTGCTGGAGCTTCTCATCAATTAGAAGATCGGACTTCTCCTGAGTGGGGAATTGCTTAAGAGCTTCTTGCAGAAGACCTTTCATCTCATCTTTAGGGTATTTTCTCTCCCCATCATGGCATGCTCTTTCTGCTTCATATTTTCATCTATCTTAGTCATCGGTCCAGTGGATAAGGTCTCCACTGAAAACCTCAAGATCTCTTCCTTTATATAGTTTGCTTCTTCTCTAGATCAGAGATGACATAAGCGAAGGTATTTTCTCTTTCAGTGAGGACCAACTGTAGGTCAATATCCTTAATCTCAACTTCTTCTACCTTTTCTGTAGAGTGGAAATGGTGGTCTCCATCATCTCATCAATATTTGATCCTCTAAATCCTTTATATGGATCTCAATGGATAGTAGCCAGACAACTTCCACTAAGGCGAGTTAATTCCCCCTTGATCAACTTCCATCTAAATCACTGTATGGAAGCTTGCAAAGACCATGGGGTTAGCATAAACAGGTTACCCCTCATTTCCAACTCCTCCATCACTTCATTCTCCTTATTTTCCCAAAAAAGTTTGTCGTTACCTTCTATAGCTTCAATGATCTCCACAAGTATCTAATTCTTCAGGTGATCAAGTAACCAGACCCTCTCAAACATTTTCTTGAGGTCAGGGTACTCCTCAAGTTCTGGATACTTAGACTCCAGGGCATAAACATCTATTCTCTCATGGTATCCAAGAAGGTACACCTCTCATCAGATGAACTTACGGATGGAGAATCAATTTAGATGAGAGTATTTCAAGGCTTTATTTGTGAGTGTGGGGTTAGTGTGGTGATTTGGGCTTCACTTTCAGGCTGTTGAAAGCCTTTAGTGATGATAGTGATTTCAAGCTGGTCAACCTCCTCTCAAGCCTGGGTCTCTTCTTCTCTTTTTTCAGAGATATGTTCAAGCGCAGTGTCAGCTAACATATGTATAGGAGAGTGTTGGTCCCGGTACAAGACTGAGGAATACGTGTATGGGGGGGGAATACACGTATACCAATTTTTCAAACTTAAAACTGACTGAGTCCCCTTTACTCAGAGTGGTAAAGAACCAGGAGCTGATAACACGCCTACTGACTACACATTGTGTGGGTCAGTTGGCTAACTATCAGATCAAGTTCAGTGCGGAAATGTTTGAGCCCTGAAAGTTTAAAGTCTTGTTTAGTTTGCTTTCTGAAAAACTTATTTTACTCAATTCAGAATAGTGTTTAGTAGGGCAGTGTTCTTTTGAAGATCAGCCTGATTGATTCAGGTCTGATAAACTTGAATGCAATGAATGGACGAATAATATGGCAAGTATGCACAATATCAAAGCAGTAAGAACACAAGGAGTTTAACGTGGTTCAGAGTCTCAAGCTCCTACGTCCACGGCCTGACTTAACAGGAAATCCACTCAAGGGATTCTTGTTTTTAACGTGCCAAGGTGCACCAAGACCAGCTATCCTCACTGATCTATACAACTCCACTTACTAACACACTAACTGACTTACTCCCAACAAACCTAACTTAGGGTTTTGGTTTCAGTTTGGATTCCAACTAAGTTGAGATTATCCTTACAAGGCAAAGCTATGCTAGGGATTGGATAATCTCTCTAAGCTTAAGATAATGCTATTTAGCTCTTGGAATACAGAATAACTCTCGGTTGCTAAGAAACACTTGGGAAATTTAGATGGTTTCGAGTGCTTCTTCTTAAGGGTTGAATGCTTTGAATGCTTGAGAGTTTGAGTAATTTCTGGCTGGGAAATTTCCCGTAACCTTGAATGGGTTCAAGGTCTTCTGTATTTATAGGTGATTTGAAAAAACTATCCGTTGGAGAGATAGCCTTCGAGTCATCTATGTAGAGTGGCTTCAAACAGACATATCTTCATGCAACAGCCGTCCTTGCATGGATTTGGTATTTGCATTAAATGCACATTGAATGCTTGCCCGTTGATCATGCAGTCTGAATTCAGTCAACTTGTCAGGTTCCGTACGTGCGTGTCCTTCCAGGATTGGTCCACGTCATCAGGTTGGTGAGAATGTCAGAACTTATTCCTGAGCTTCAGGCTTGTCTTATTAAGTTCATTTTGTCTTGGGCTCACCGGTCATGTCCTGACGCTGAAATTCCTTTTGCATTGCTTGGCTCTACTCCAAGTCTTCCCATAAACTCAGTGACATCATGTTCCCTTCAGGATTGAGTTAGTAATAACCTCAGGGTCATACTCTTCATCACTGACACTTACTCAGCCAGCTTAGAGGACTGCCATAAGTTCAGGATGGTGCTCTTCGTCTTCAGGTTCTGAGTCTTGATTGTCTCCAGTGAGTTCTCCTCTCACTGAGTACCTGTGAAGTGTAAAATGACTAAGTACTGATCCTAATCAAGACTAGCCTGACAAAGACAGATTAAGGCAAACATCTTTTCAGGGGCTTTGGGATCTTAATCAAAACTGACAATGTCCCAACAATTTCCCCCTTTTTGATGATGCCAAAATACTGAAAAGATCCTCAAAACATTTAGAGGAAATATGATAAACCTATCTTCAGCTCGTCAAGTCTTCTAGGTTGGTTCACGTATCCTTCAGCTTTGGCTATCTTCAATACTTCCATCATGATGGCCTTTGTATCATGCTTTTGAGTTCCAGGAACCAAGGAAGGAGTTCGAATGGTGAACTCAGGAGCCTTCACTTGAACTTGAGCTGCATCCTCCTCCTCCAAGATCTTCTGGAATAGCTCAGGATGATTGTCCATCATGTAGTCAGTGAAGTGGGCATTGATATCGTCAGTGTCGCCCCACTTCTTCACAATATACCACAATCTGACAAATTCATCCCTTGCATCAGTCCAAAACTCCTTCAATGTCTCTGAGACGAACTCATCGACAAAAGCTTCCTTTACTCCTGATTCTGGCCTACTGACTTGAAGAATTGTTGATTTCCTAACTGTTGGCTTCTTCCTGTACTTTCTGGGCTCAGGCTTCGCCTTCTTCCTCCTTAGCAAGCTGATCACTGCATCATCCAGTTCTCGTTGTTGAAACTCAGTGATATCAGTCAGCTTCTCAACCTTCTTCTCCAAGATGCGCATCTTCTCCTTCTGAGCAATTTCAGCTCTGCGCATAGCCTCAGATTTTTCAGAGTGATCTCCCCATGCTTCAGCACATAACTCCGCCACCAACTCCCCTGAGTAAGTGATGGGATTCTTCCTTGAGCTCATGGGAGACGATCTCTGAACTGATTCAGGTTGTTGCTTGGAAGGTTCATTAGCCTTTGCCTTTGTTGCCTCCGCCCTCAGCCTGGCAACTACTTCCTCTCCTTCCTTCTCCACTGCCGCTAACCTAGCTGACTTCCTCACCCTTAGTATATTCCCTTCAGGATTGGCTTCAGGGTCAGCTAGAACGGTCTCACCTTGGTTGACTGCCTCAGATGCCTCAGGGCGGGATCTTTTCTTCTTCTTTTCTCCCTTTTTGGCATCATCATTGGCCTCGGATGGGAATGCGTCAGATCCGCTGTTGATTACGAAGGAGGCTAGGGAATGGACATCATTAATTCCCTCCTTCAATAATTCAACTCCCATCGAAATTCTAGTCCCTGCAAATGATACTGAACTAATTGCAGCTTGGACCTTCTTCTAAAAAACCTCCATGGAGAGTTGGAGTCTTTGCTCAACCTTCTCTATCTTCCCCTCCACCAGAGCAGATCGCTCATCTGCTTGGGTCAGTCTCTCAGCAATGTCCTTTGAAGTCTGAGCAATGCGTTCTGACTCCAGCTCAAATTTTGACGCTGAGCCAGAAATGGCCTGAGTGAATAGTGCCCCAGCCTGAGCTGCAAGCTTCTCTACAGCCTGATTAAGATCCTCCTTCCTTTGCTCATCCTTCTCAGCCAACTGCTTCAAGGTTTGCCTCAGCATCTTTTTGGTGCGCTTTCGCTCATTTCTCACTGACTTGGCCGTGTCAGTCATCGTTCTCTTTAACAGAATCAGCTCCCTGTTAGCAAGGGTGTTGTAGGCTGACTTTGTCCACCTGATGTGTTTTGCCAGGGCCTTGGAGTCCTCTTCTTTTTCAGCTCGAAGCCTCATTACTTCCTCTTGAAGTTCAGCTAGATTTTCTGTGGTTCTCTCCTGCTTGACCTCCACTATGCTTGTGAATTCAGCACAGCCGACCCCAGTTATTATCACATCTGCATCATCAACGGCCTCATCAGTGATTGGCTGCTTTCCCTTGTCAGCCCCTGCAGCATCAGTCCCTTCTTCAAGGTGCACTGAAGGTAGTTGTGAAGTAGTCATAGCCGCCTCCTCAGGCTCAACTAAGCTATCTTGAACCTTAGGAACAAGTCCCTCGGAACTGAGAGTCTCCTTGGATGCCTCAACATCTTCCTCTCTTGTCTCAGGGCAGGGAATCCCTTCATCGACAGATGTCTCATTGGCAGCTGAGATGTTCAAAGCATCCTCAGCCACTGGTCCACCCTTGGCACCAGTGTCCTTATCATCTTCCCCCTGAGCCTGAGGCTCAGAGATCATCTCATCAACCTCCTGTGCAGTCTCCTCCACTGCCTTCTCCAAGTCTCCACCCTGAGCTCCATCATCATCCTCATCCTCTTTCTCGTCACCAGACAGGATGTCAGCCTTGCTCTTGGACATCATATCAGCCACTAACTGCTTCAGGTTGTCAAAGTTCAAAAGTTGAAGCCAGCTAGTTAGTCCAAAGAAAGAGCAAATCTTGGCCTCCTCCGCTTCCCAGTGCTCCCAACCACGAGCGTCTACTAGCAGATGTTGCTCCTGCATGTTTGATTGTTTGAAGTCCAACCAAACCTTGAGCTCGATCACATACGCTAGCAGCTCATTGTACTTGTATAGCCCAGGCCAGCACTTTCCTGCCCATTCTGTGGCGTTCCCCCTGAGAGTGCTCTCCAGAATCCCTCCTGCCATGTGTTCATCTAATTCCTCCTCATCCACTTCAAGGAATTCATCCTCTTCAGCTGAAATGGATTTGGGACAGTCCTTGGGATTGGGGTATGAGGGAAAGTCTGTGGGGTTTGGAAGATTTGGCTCGGCTGACTGGTCAGGCTCATTCGTGGGTGAATTTGATGGCGCTGACTCAGTAGGATGATTTGGCTCTGAGGCTTGGGGTGGTTGGGGGGTTTGAGGTGTGGGGTCAGGGATGGAAGGTGTTTGGGTTTCAGGGTGTGGGGGTGTTTGAGTGGGTACTGTCTCAGGCTGCAACAACTCAGCCGTCTCGACAGATTTTCTCACTTCTCCAAGTCAGAGGCTCCAGGAGAGCTTGACTTCTCCCTCTCACTCACCTCAGGCAGTTTCTTAGCAGGGGACCTTTTTATTCCCTTCCTAAGCCTCTTTAGGGGCCTCTCTCCCTGAGCACCCTCCTTTCTGACGTCATCGTCAGTTCCCTCAGCCTCTGACCCGGCCTTCTTGGGATCAGACTCAGTCCCTGATTTCGTGCTCTTCCCTGACAGCACGACCCGTACCTTCCTCCTCTTCTCAGCCTTCTCCGCCTCAGGCTGCTTCACCTCTTCAGCTGCAACCTCCTCACCGTCCTTACTCCTCTCAAAGAGGTCATCTACCCGTTCAATGAGACTGGTTGCTACTCTCTTGGCCTTACCAGCTGGCTTTTTGGCCTGACCCTTTGCTTTCGCATTGGGATTAGTCAGCCCTAGCACTGAATAGGTATCACTCAGTGAGGAAAACATTACCTTCTTTGAGGAGAGACTGTCCTCAAAATCGAAGGTATACCCATGGCAAGCATGAGCAATCAGGATGGACATCCTCGTGCCGAATGGCAAGATGGCACTGACGGATATGTGCTTCTTCTCCTCATCTCGCTCAAGCTTGTCCAAACCAGCCTGATGGAGTTGATCAAGGAAGAACTGCTCCCAGTTTGCTTCCACTCCATCAGCAATTGCTCCCATGAGTCTCAGCTTGGGCAGACTCAACTGCTCGTGAGAGTCAGTTGCCCCCATCACCATCTTGGACACCAAGTCCACCAGAGCTCTGTACTCAGGCTTCAGCGTATTCTTGTTCTGACGAGCCTTGACTCTGATGACCCAGACTTGGTCCATTTCCCAAGGAACTCTCCCTCTGAGTTCTCCTTATAAGTTCTTGGGTTGATGCCTGAGAAAGGCAACTTGAAGACTTCCCTCACCGCCCTCCTGACGTCAATAGTGACCACCTCTGAGTTGTAGAGAGGTTCGCCGTCGCCGTCCTTCTCTCCCGTCGGCTTAAGCGCAGTCACCTTCGTATAAATCTCCCCCTTTGGTAAGAACATATTAAAGTATGCTTCTACAACTGTTCTTGGGAGCACGGAAATGGGGCGGGTGGTGAAGTATGTTTCCAACCCAACATCGGAAATCCACTTGAATACTGGTTTGATTTCCTCAACTGTGAGACAGATACCTTCCATGGAGATGACTTGCTCCATGTGTATCAGTTTCTTTTCGACAACGTCCACGATCTTGTCAGTTGTCCAGTTGGAATCAAGGAATGCCATTGTTTTGAAAGAAGAGATTTTTGAAATTTCTGTGTTTGAGCAAGAGAAAACTCAGTGTGCAGATTGTGCGTTGTGTTTGCGTAAAAACCTCAAATAGCACTCTTGATTGATAAGACTAAGTCAGTTACTCAAACGTGGGGTTGAGATTGATCCCTGAATTCGAAAGGTTTTGAAATGAAGGGCCAGGATTAATCTCAGCTTCAATTAAACCCCATGTTAGTCATATTCCGTATAAAACGGACACGTATATGAAAAAGTAATTGTAGCATTAAATGCTCCGTGCGCGTGGGTTTTAAATATGAAAAGGCGCGCTTTTAATGAAAACGGAATGCATTTAATAAAGATTTTCAGGACGAAGGACTCAGGGGGACGCTTGAAATTCACAAGAGTCAGGTTAGAACTCATACCTGTCAGGGAGACATTGTAGCACCCTGATACCAACCTGAGTCGAGTCTGGCCTGAGTTCCCCCTAGTACCCTACACTGACTGCTCTCCCGGATCTAAGAGTCCTAACTCCACTGACAGTTCCATAAACCTTGCTTCAGCCAAAGGCTTAGTCAAGATATCAGCTCTTTACCTGTCAGTGTGAATCTTCTCCATCCTAATATCTTTCTTCTCCACATGATCTCGAATGAAGTGATGCCTAATATCCACATGCTTGCACCTTGTGTGAAGCACTGGGTTCTGAGTAATTGCTATAGCACTATTGTTATCACAATAGATTGGAACCTGATTAGCAAATACTTGGTAGTCCCTCAACAGTTGCCTCAACCATAAAATCTGAGCGCAACAACTACCTGCAGCCATATACTCAGCCTCAGTCGTGGATGTCGCCACTGAATTCTGCTTCTTACTAAACCACGAGATCAACTTACTTCCCAAAAACTGACATGTCCCTGAGGTTGATTTCCTATCAATCCTACAACCTCCATAATCTCCATCTGAATAACCTGTCAGTTCTAAGTTGTCATCTGAAGGATACCATAGTCCCATATTGACTGTCCTTTTCAAATATTTAAGTATCCTCTTAGCAGCCTCCAAATGACTTCTTTTGGGATCAGACTGATACCTAACACACACACCAACTGCAAACGTGATGTCAGGCCTACTTGCAGTCAGGTACAACAAAGAACCTATCAGCCCACGATACTCAGTCTGATTTACTGAAGTCCCTTCAGTGTCAGGATCCATTTTCCAATTTGTGTTCATAGGGATCCTGGCTGGATTGCTGTTCTGAACACCAAACTTTTGAATCAAGTCTCTTGTATACTTGGCCTGATTTATGAAGATACCTTGATCAGTCTGCTTGACCTGCAATCCTAAGAAGAAGTTCATCTCTCCGATCATGGACATCTCAAATTTACCAGTCATCAACTTAGAGAATTTCTCACAGAGCTGATGATTTGGTGATCCAAATATTATGTCATCCACATAAATCTGGACCAAGAGAATGTCATCACCTTCAGTGATCCTGAACAATATCCTATCCACAGTTCCCTTCTTGAACCCATGGTCTGTCAGGAATTGAGAGAGGGTATCATACCAAGCTCTTGGTGCTTGCTTGAGTCCATAGAGTGCTTTCTTCAAATGGTACTGTTGTGGGGTTCTAGCTGCAAAAGTCTCATGAGCTATACCAAGTTCATTACAAAAGTCAGAAATATATGAATTTATAAATTCAGTGCCCTTGTCAGATCTGATCTTAGTAATGGACTGATTCTTCTCATTGCTGAGTCTCCTGAGCAGCTCTGGAAGCTTCACCTGTGTTTCCTTCTTATTTAACAAGAAAATAACCCAAGTATATCTAGAGTAATCATCAATAACCACAAGGGTATACTTTCTACCATTCATACTCACAGGTGTTATTGGACCAAACAAATCCATGTGCAAGAGCTGAAGTATCCTGTCAGTGGAATAAGAAGCTTTCTCCTTGAATGACGCTCTGACCTGCTTCCCTTCCTGACAAGCTTTGCACACGTGATCTTTGCTAAAAACTTCATTAGGTAGACCATCAACAAGTGACTGTCTAGAAATTTTGTTAAGAATCTTGAAGTTCAGGTGGCTTAATCTTTTATGCCATAACCAACTGAGCTCTACCGAGCTTTTAGCAACTAGACAAGTATTAGGAATAGTGCTGCTCCAATCAGCGAGATAAACATTACCTTTCCTTATACCTGATAGAAGCACCTGTGTTGATTTGTCCTTGACTGAAAATATATTCGATGAGAACTCAACACTGAACCCTTTATCACAGAATTGACTTACTGACAGCAGGTTATGCTTCAGTCCTTCCACAAAGGACACATTTCCCACTCTGACTGTACCTATAATTAGAACACCAAAACCTTTAGTAACACCTTTTGAGTTATCACTAAAGGTTACCTGTGGACCATCTTTCGCTTGATATTCTTGGAGAAGACTCTTCATTCCAGTCATGTGCCTTGAGCAACCACTGTCTAGGTACCAAACAGCTTTGATTGAGTCTCCTCTCCTCTTGTTGTGATCCACAGCCGCCTGCAAGCAAATCAGGCTTTAGGTACCCATTGGGTGTTGGGTCCTATCGTGTTAGATGTACCCTTTGGAATCCAGACTTGCTTCACAACCCTGATTACCTCAGAGTGGTAAATCTGTCTCCCTGAAACATCAACATACACAACTTTCTTCTTCTTTGCCTGAGAGGAAGATGGTGTATGAGTGCTAGACTTAGGCTTCACAGGAGCCTGAGTGGGTGCCTTTTGAGCTGGCTTCCTGTTCTTCCTAGGTCCGGGTGCAGCAGGTCTTGGGCCTTGTTCTTGATAAGGGCCCTGATTTCTATTCCCCCTAGGCAAGTGAGGGAATGGAAAACAGTTAAAGGCCTCAGGATGCCAAAACCACGGGGGTGTCATCATGTTTGGCCTTCCCTGTTGGTATTGCCAAGCATGATGGTACCCTCGCTGACCAGTCTGAGGGCTCTTGGCCTGAGTCTTCCTCTGCTTTCGCTGAGGTTTTCCCTGGCCTGAGCTTTCAGGGGCTTCCTTAGGTTGCTTCGCCTTTCCCTTGGGTTTTGGCTTAGCTACCTTAGGAGCTACCCTGACTGTGTCAACGGTTTCTTTGCCCTTATCAGTTTGACGGGCCTGGAGTACAACCTTAGGTGCACTCTGGCCTGTCTGAACAAATACCCTCTCAGTGTTGCTCCCTGACGCAACATGAGACTGACCTTGTGAGGATTTCTCAGGAACATATCCAAGTCCCTTTTTCTTGTTCCCAAGTATCTGGCTGCTATTTATTTCCTCTCTAGCCACTGAGGATTTATTCATTGCTGCAACCTTTTTCTTGAGAGAGTCCTCACTCTTTTTTCAGGATTTCATGTCTGGTAAAGAGGTCATCAAACTTACTCTTAAGCACTTTCAGTTCTTCCTTCCTGACCAGCTCTTCGTCAGCCAGTTCCTTCAGAATCTTCTCTCTTGGAAGATGCTCAACATTGATTAAATCAATCTCCTGAGTTAGTCTCACAATTTGAGCTGATTCTTTAAGATCAGACTGAGTGAGTTGTTCGTTCAGGTTTTGAACCTCAGTACTCAATTTCTTGTTCTCCTCTACCAAGAAGACATTAGTTTCCTGCAATCTGGAGAAATCAACCATCAATTGATCAAGGCAGATCTGAAGGTTCATTTCTCTAACTGACTCTGAGCTAAGCTCAGGATTTTGACCAGTGTACGAAGCACAAACAGAATTTGATATTACCTCAGGCTCATCCCTAGCCATCAGACAGACATCATCGTACTCGTCATCTGAGAAGAGTTCAGGTGACCTTTCAGCAGGACCGTCAGAATCTGTTGCATCTTCAGCGACCATCGCTCTCCGATCAGCAGATCTTAGATCCCTAGTGGCTCTCCTTTCCTCTCTCTCCCTCGCACTCAGCTCCGGGCAGTCGTACTGATAGTGACCAATCTTGTTACAGTTGTAACATGCTACCTGCTCACTTACTCTTTCTTTTCTCGGTTCAGGGTTCCTTTTTGAGTCAGGTTCCCTAGTTCTTGGTGAGCTTTCAGCCTTGGTTGGATATCTATCATCGCGAGTACGTCTCTGTTCGTCTCTTCTTTCAGGTTTTGGTTCAGAATATCTCCTTTCATCACCACGTTCTCTCCTCTGGTCAGTGTTCCTTCGCTCCTCATATCTCCTCGAGCTTTGGTGGGTTCCTTCAGGTTTCCTGTCACGTGAGTCCTGATAAAACTTTTTATAACGACCAAACCTGGAATTGAGCTTGTCAAATCGTCTGGCCATCAAGCTGTACTCCTCAGCGAGTTCTTCCCTGCTCATCTCCATCAGTGACTTTGATGAAGAATTTGATGAGGGCTCAACAGGTTCAGACCTGGCCTTGAACGCCACACTTTTCTCAGGAGTTTTCTCCTTCACTTCCTCTTCTGACTGAACTTTCTTTTTTCTTTTGTTAAGATCGAATTCAAGCGCTTTGAGCTCTGAAAAAAGTAAAGCAGAAGTTATGTTACTCATATCCTGAGTGTTCTTAAGCATAATTACACTGTTGTCCCATCTCTCAGGAAGGGCATTCAGGATCTTTGAAGCAACATCTCTCCTTGGGACATTCTTGTCCAGCATCACCAACTCATTCATTAATTTGATGAATCTAGACTCCATTTGATCTATGCTCTCGTCAGGCAGCATCTCGAACGCCTCGAATTTCTGAATGGCAATGTTTCTCTTGTTCTCCTTGATCTTTTCAGATCCCTCACACATCCTTGTCAGCTCATCCCAAACCTCACTTGCCGTCTTTAAGTTCATCAGCCTAGCTGACTCCTCGAAGGGCACCGTATGCAAGATGATGTTTCTGGCGACGTTGTCAAGTCCCACCATCTTGATTTCATCGTTGGTCATGTCTTTCCTTTCTTTAGGAACCTGCACGCCAATCGCAAGATCCTCATATCCCAGTCCTCTGACATTAGGAATAGTGATCTTGATCGGTCCCTCCCTGAGTACACGCGACATCTGGTCATGGATGGCATCTAGATGTGCTTCTAATCTGAACTTCCAATAGACAAAGTTAGACACAGAGAATTCAGGTAACGAAGCTTCAAGTCTCCTCGAAGTCATGATGATGCAAGTTTTATGAAAAGCAAACTCAGATCTGTTCAGTGACCACCAACAGTTTCTCCTTTGAAACTATTAGTATTCAAAGTCAGTGGTCTTTCGAACCACTGCTCTGATACCACTTGTTGGTCCCGGTACAAGACTGAGGAATACGTGTATGAGGGGGGGGGGAATACACGTATACCAATTTTTCAAACTTAAAACTGACTGAGTCCCCTTTACCCAGAGTGGTAAAGAACCAGGAGCTGATAACACGCCTACTGACTACACATTGTGCGGGTCAGTTGGCTAACTATCAGATCAAGTTCAGTGCGGAAATGTTTGAGCCCTGAAAGTTTAAAGTCTTGTTTAGTTTGCTTTCTGAAAAACTTGTTTTACTCAATTCAGAATAGTGTTTAGTAGGGCAGTGTTCTTTTGAAGATCAGCCTGATTGATTCAGGTCTGATAAACTTGAATGCAATGAATGGACGAATAATATGGCAAGTATGCACAATATCAAAGCAGTAAGAACACAAGGAGTTTAACGTGGTTCAGAGTCTCAAGCTCCTACGTCCACGGCCTGACTTAACAGGAAATCCACTCAAGGGATTCTTGTTTTTAACGTGCCAAGGTGCACCAAGACCAGCTATCCTCACTGATCTATACAACTCCACTTACTAACAAACTAACTGACTTACTCCCAACAAACCTAACTTAGGGTTTTGGTTTCAGTTTGGATTCCAACTAAGTTGAGATTATCCTTACAAGGCAAAGCTATGCTAAGGATTGAATAATCTCTCTAAGCTTAAGATAATGTTATTTAGCTCTTGGAATACAGAATAACTCTCGGTTGCTAAGAAACACTTGGGAAATTTAGATGGGTTCGAGTGCTTCTTCATAAGGGTTGAATGTTTTGAATGCTTGAGAGTTTGAGTAATTTCTGGCTTGGAAATTTCCCGCATCCTTGAATGGGTTCAAGGTCTTCTGTATTTATAGGTGATTTGAAAAAACTATCCGTTGGAGAGATAGCCTTCGAGTCATCTATGTAGAGTGGCTTCAAACGGACATATCTTCATGCAACAGCCGTCCTTGCATGGATTTGGTATTTGCATTAAATGCACATTGAATGCTTGCCCGTTGATCATGCAGTCTGAATTCAGTCAACTTGTCAGGTTCCGTACGTGCGTGTCCTTCCAGGATTGGTCCACGTCATCAGGTTGGTGAGAATGTCAGAACTTATTCCTGAGCTTCAGGCTTGTCTTATTAAGTTCATTTTATCTTGGGCTCACCGGTCTTGTCCTGACGCTGAAATTCCTTTTGCATTGCTTGGCTCTACTCCAAGTCTTCCCATAAACTCAGTGACATCCTGTTCCCTTCAGGATTGAGTTAGTAATGACCTCAGGGTCATACTCTTCATCACTGACACTTACTCAGCCAGCTTAGAGGACTGCCATAAGTTCAGGATGGTGCTCTTCGTCTTCAGGTTCAGGATGGAGAAATCAACCATCAATTGATCAAGGCAGATCTGAAGGTTCATTTCTCTAACTGACTCTGAGCTAAGCTCAGGATTTTGACCAGTGTACGAAGCACAAACAGAATTTGATATTACCTCAGGCTCATCCCTAGCCATCAGACAGACATCATCGTACTCGTCATCTGAGAAGAGTTCAGGTGACCTTTCAGCAGGACCGTCAGAATCTGTTGCATCTTCAGCGACCATCGCTCTCCGATCAGCAGATCTTAGATCCCTAGTGGCTCTCCTTTCCTCTCTCTCCCTCGCACTCAGCTCCGGGCAGTCGTACTGATAGTGACCAATCTTGTTACAGTTGTAACATGCTACCTGCTCACTTACTCTTTCTTTTCTCGGTTCAGGGTTCCTTTTTGAGTCAGGTTCCCTAGTTCTTGGTGAGCTTTCAGCCTTGGTTGGATATCTATCATCGCGAGTACGTCTCTGTTCGTCTCTTCTTTCAGGTTTTGGTTCAGAATATCTCCTTTCATCACCACGTTCTCTCCTCTGGTCAGTGTTCCTTCGCTCCTCATATCTCCTCGAGCTTTGGTGGGTTCCTTCAGGTTTCCTGTCACGTGAGTCCTGATAAAACTTTTTATAACGACCAAACCTGGAATTGAGCTTGTCAAATCGTCTGGCCATCAAGCTGTACTCCTCAGCGAGTTCTTCCCTGCTCATCTCCATCAGTGACTTTGATGAAGAATTTGATGAGGGCTCAACAGGTTCAGACCTGGCCTTGAACGCCACACTTTTCTCAGGAGTTTTCTCCTTCACTTCCTCTTCTGACTGAACTTTCTTTTTTCTTTTGTTAAGATCGAATTCAAGCGCTTTGAGCTCTGAAAAAAGTAAAGCAGAAGTTATGTTACTCATATCCTGAGTGTTCTTAAGCATAATTACACTGTTGTCCCATCTCTCAGGAAGGGCATTCAGGATCTTTGAAGCAACATCTCTCCTTGGGACATTCTTGTCCAGCATCACCAACTCATTCATTAATTTGATGAATCTAGACTCCATTTGATCTATGCTCTCGTCAGGCAGCATCTCGAACGCCTCGAATTTCTGAATGGCAATGTTTCTCTTGTTCTCCTTGATCTTTTCAGATCCCTCACACATCCTTGTCAGCTCATCCCAAACCTCACTTGCCGTCTTTAAGTTCATCAGCCTAGCTGACTCCTCGAAGGGCACCGTATGCAAGATGATGTTTCTGGCGACGTTGTCAAGTCCCACCATCTTGATTTCATCGTTGGTCATGTCTTTCCTTTCTTTAGGAACCTGCACGCCAATCGCAAGATCCTCATATCCCAGTCCTCTGACATTAGGAATAGTGATCTTGATCGGTCCCTCCCTGAGTACACGCGACATCTGGTCATGGATGGCATCTAGATGTGCTTCTAATCTGAACTTCCAATAGACAAAGTTAGACACAGAGAATTCAGGTAACGAAGCTTCAAGTCTCCTCGAAGTCATGATGATGCAAGTTTTATGAAAAGCAAACTCAGATCTGTTCAGTGACCACCAACAGTTTCTCCTTTGAAACTATTAGTATTCAAAGTCAGTGGTCTTTCGAACCACTGCTCTGATACCACTTGTTGGTCCCGGTACAAGACTGAGGAATACGTGTATGAGGGGGGGGGAATACACGTATACCAATTTTTCAAACTTAAAACTGACTGAGTCCCCTTTACCCAGAGTGGTAAAGAACCAGGAGCTGATAACACGCCTACTGACTACACATTGTGCGGGTCAGTTGGCTAACTATCAGATCAAGTTCAGTGCGGAAATGTTTGAGCCCTGAAAGTTTAAAGTCTTGTTTAGTTTGCTTTCTGAAAAACTTGTTTTACTCAATTCAGAATAGTGTTTAGTAGGGCAGTGTTCTTTTGAAGATCAGCCTGATTGATTCAGGTCTGATAAACTTGAATGCAATGAATGGACGAATAATATGGCAAGTATGCACAATATCAAAGCAGTAAGAACACAAGGAGTTTAACGTGGTTCAGAGTCTCAAGCTCCTACGTCCACGGCCTGACTTAACAGGAAATCCACTCAAGGGATTCTTGTTTTTAACGTGCCAAGGTGCACCAAGACCAGCTATCCTCACTGATCTATACAACTCCACTTACTAACAAACTAACTGACTTACTCCCAACAAACCTAACTTAGGGTTTTGGTTTCAGTTTGGATTCCAACTAAGTTGAGATTATCCTTACAAGGCAAAGCTATGCTAAGGATTGAATAATCTCTCTAAGCTTAAGATAATGTTATTTAGCTCTTGGAATACAGAATAACTCTCGGTTGCTAAGAAACACTTGGGAAATTTAGATGGGTTCGAGTGCTTCTTCATAAGGGTTGAATGTTTTGAATGCTTGAGAGTTTGAGTAATTTCTGGCTTGGAAATTTCCCGCATCCTTGAATGGGTTCAAGGTCTTCTGTATTTATAGGTGATTTGAAAAAACTATCCGTTGGAGAGATAGCCTTCGAGTCATCTATGTAGAGTGGCTTCAAACGGACATATCTTCATGCAACAGCCGTCCTTGCATGGATTTGGTATTTGCATTAAATGCACATTGAATGCTTGCCCGTTGATCATGCAGTCTGAATTCAGTCAACTTGTCAGGTTCCGTACGTGCGTGTCCTTCCAGGATTGGTCCACGTCATCAGGTTGGTGAGAATGTCAGAACTTATTCCTGAGCTTCAGGCTTGTCTTATTAAGTTCATTTTATCTTGGGCTCACCGGTCTTGTCCTGACGCTGAAATTCCTTTTGCATTGCTTGGCTCTACTCCAAGTCTTCCCATAAACTCAGTGACATCCTGTTCCCTTCAGGATTGAGTTAGTAATGACCTCAGGGTCATACTCTTCATCACTGACACTTACTCAGCCAGCTTAGAGGACTGCCATAAGTTCAGGATGGTGCTCTTCGTCTTCAGGTTCTGAGTCTTGATTGTCTCCAGTGAGTTCTCCTCTCACTGAGTACCTGTGAAGTGTAAAATGACTAAGTACTAATCCTAATCAAGACTAGCCTGACAAAGACAGATTAAGACAAACATCTTTTCAGGGGCTTTGGGATCTTAATCAAAACTGACAATGTCCCAACAGAGAGAATTCAAGAGTACCTTCATCATCAGGTGAATCTGAAGAAGGCCATTAAGGGGTTTTAGTATCAAACTAAAAAATATTTTTACATTTGTATTCCAATACGTATCTTCTTTTACAGTGACATTACTGAAAGAGGTGAAGTCATAATTAAAAATTGACAAAAATTATATCCCAAAGTAAACAGAGCATAATCATTTGATTAAAGTAGTTGAAATCATCGATCTTTATGGTCGTCTGTCATATTTTCACCTCTTCTTTTTTAGCGTCATTTTAGCAAATTTAACACTTCTCCATTAATATCACAAATAAATACCTTTTACACAAGCTAATAATTTAATATGACATAAATTATGTAATATTGTTTAGCATACACCATGATATGTTCAAAGTAATTGAATAATATAGTTTAAAAATTTTAAAAAAGTAACTTTATTGTTGGCTTATTTATCAAACTAACTAATACGTTTAAAGTAACTAATGGTAGTAGTTTTACATACAAATCTTAAAGTGAGGGCGTAGTAACAAGCTAATTATTTTCTTAATGCATGCTCATTAATTCAAAAAAATAATTGAATTGAATGGAGTAAATTGTTATGAATAATGTTTTTTAGACCCCAAATTTGGGGGGTTTGTTTTAAGGATATTATTTTTTAAAACTTGTGAATGTAGTATATTAACTTTTTATTACTACAAATATAGGCCAATAAATTTTGAATATATGCAAATTTAGGCTTGTAAATAATTATTTTTCACCGATTAAGGCCCCTAAAATGGCATACATGTACCCAAAAAAAAAAATTAGGACCTACATTCACAAGTACAAAATATTATTGTCCATAAGACACAATCCCTCCTAAGCTACTGGAATAAAAAAAATTGTAAATCGCTACTCATATATCAAGATATGATTAGGAGTTAATTTCACTTGCCTTAAATTGAATTCCTAAAAAATGAAATAAATGAAATTATATAATTTTAAAAGGGAAAATAGTCATTTTAATGAAAAACATGTCATATTTTATTACATGCAATAACCCATAAAATGAATAAAGAAAATTTCATTAATGTGTGTAAAAATGATTACACTGCATTAATTAAAAAAGTCTTCCATGTTTGCTATATAAGCTCTACTTCAACTTGCATGCATAAATATATCACCAATCGATAAAGAAATATAGAATTATAATTTTTTGAGATGGCCAAGCTCATTTGGGTTCTTTTTCTTGTTCTATCAGGTATATGTTTACAACTTTCTTGTTATATTTTTATTTTTCGAAACTTTAATTCACTTTCGTATATGGAAAATTATACCAACTTATTATTATGCATGAAGTGTTGTAATAATTTAAACAAACCATGAACGAGAATGTTATAGGACCATTTCATATATGTATGTTAACATGATACTTTGATTGTGTTATAGTTACATTTGCCGTTGATGGTGTTAAAGCGGGTGGGGTGAGGAGATGCAGCGTAACACTGCAGACGTCTGGGTGTAACCTTCCAAGTTGCTCGGCCGCGTGTCTACATACATATAATGGGAATGCAGTTTGTACTGGGGTAGGGGGAGTACCTGCCCAATGTGTTTGCATTTATAATTGTTGATAATTCATTAATGCGTTAAGCTTGATTATATTTCTTATCGCAATAAAATAAATTTTATAAATAAATTTTATTCAAATTTTTTAGCTTCATAATGGTTATACGATCCATATTTAGATGGATTGTGGATGTTCTTTTAGATGAATTAATGCATGATTATATCGCTCTGGAGTTTGTGCTACAATGATTCATTAGGATTATAAATGTGTGCCAAAAATTTCCAATGCCGAATATATGTATGAAAATCAATATAAAATGGAAAAATACTTAGGAATTCTTTCAAAAGACAAATTAAATTGTTAAAGTAAACATATATGTTGATTAGTTAAGCTAAACAATAATTTGTAACATTGACCCTTAAACAAAACGTCAGATCAACTGCTGTTAAATTGGTTTATATCAATTTAACGAGCATATGAATATAACATTAAACTTTATTATTAATGGTGTATACATATAAATGAACACTTTCAAACTCTTGGAAGGTTAAAATATATATGTAACATATATTCAAATTTACTAAATATTATAAAGAATAATTTTTAATAGTATTATTTTGGGTTAATTGCAAATATAATTACAACATTTTCGCAAATTGCAATCCAATTTGAACTTTTGAATATTTGCAAATAAAACGTCAACTTATTATTTGGTTGCAATTTTCACCATAAGACAAATTTCAATCATCCCAAAAATAATAATTATGTATGCGCTGTCACCCGAACCAATCTAAACATATTAATACAATTAATTATTCATTATCAGGTATGTGAAATATCATTTTTGGACAATAGAAAATGTATTTTTTTGTTCGAATTGCAACCAAATGTTAAGTTGGGTTTTATTTCCAATGCACAACTTAATCCAGTCCTAATTCGAATACCACTATATTAGTTATGAACATTTTTTTTTTTTAATTAGGGTTTCATGACGACAACAAATGTGAAACATATATTTCATCCATCCTCAGCCGCATTTTCTTTTTGTTTAGTACAGTTAGCGAATCTATTAAGGCGTAGCTCAGCTGGTTGACTTGAAGCGACTACACTAGCTTCTACTAGTAGCTACCCCGCAAGAGAACGGGTTCACTGTAGTATGGGCAAGTATAGGGACCAAGTATTATCGAACCCAAGGGATGGTATATATGCGAATAGATCCCTGAAGATCTACGCGTCGTAGTTAATATGAGTGTGTTGTTTTTGGATTTTTGAAAGATTAATTAAAAGACTGAAATAAACTAAGTAAACTAAAATACTAAAGCAATTAAATTAACTAAGGGTTGTGTTCTAATGAGAGATGGTGATGCTTAGGATAGGAATCCCTACGTATACTAACGGAGCAGGTACATAATCAAAGTAATCGTGACAAACAAGAATTAACCTAAGTAAAAGAATGCAAGGTGAAAGCTCAAGGTTCTAAACCCTAATACTTTACCCTAACACTCGACTTCACTAATCCACTAACAAGTTAATGAATTGTGCTCAATTAATGAGACCCTAATTTAACTAAGGTGATGCGGTCGTCCTCCTTCGCTAAACCGGTAAATGAATTAACCTTTCCTAAACCCTCTCGTTAAGACTACTAGTTGTTATTGAGTGATGCGGTCGTCCTCTCTCTAACACTTTCGTACTAAATTTAAAGGTAAAGTTCAGATTAATTATAAGAATTCATTAATTAAGAGAATTAAAACTAACGTCACCAATTACCTTAATTACGTACCCACATCCTACTTCTACGAGTTCATCCTAACCTAAGCACGCAAGGGTTTTAGCCGGACATGGTTTTAACATAAATAAAAGCAACAGAAGAAACAACGAACATAAACATGATGAATTGAACGAAGAACATAAGAAACATGAACTAGGGTTGAAAGAAAATAAATACGAAGAACTGAAATTGAATTGACTAAAACGAAATTAAAAGCGTTTAAAGTAACGAACTAATGAAAAGAAACTACGAATTCGTATGAAAAACCTCAACAACGTAAAAGTAAAGCTTGCTCGTTCTTCTCCTCTTCCAAAAACTAAGTCTAAAATGATTTCTCAAGTTCGGGGATCCTTCAAAACGTGTTTGGACGAGGTATATATAGGCACCGGGTCGAAACGGGAGTTAATGGGCCGAAAATACGAATCCGGAAGCAAAAGTATAGGGGCGCTCGAGCAAAACGCTCGAGCGGTCCCGCTCGAGCAGTGTAGCTCGAATGGTGCATTCGCTCGAGCGGTCGCGCTCGAGCTGCTCGAGCGCTGAAATGACACTGTTACTCTTGGGCGCTCGAGTGATTCGCTCGAGCGGTGGCGCTCGAGCTGCTCGAGCGGTGGAATTGTTCTGTATGTTTGCGCGCTCGAGTAAGGCGCTCGAGCGGTGGCGCTCGAGTGATGCGCTCGAGTAACCTTTAATCCCTCCAAATGATACTTTTCCTCGTCCGCACTAATACCAAGCGTATTTCTTCAATATCTTCTCATCCGGGCATCCGTTTGAGTCGATTCAAAGTCCTACGAACTCCGTTTTCCGTCCTCTATTCACCTATGTGCATCAAAGAGACAAATTTATCAATGTATAGAAATGATGCTCATTTGACTCTAAGCACTAATCGAAAACACTCAAAACATGAGTAAATTGGGCTCCAAAACATAACAATTTCACGCCTAATCAACCCCCCCAAACTTACCATATTGCTTGTCCCCAAGCAATGAAATAATAAGTCAAGTGAAATTGTTAGGAATGAGTAGGAAAAATCAATCATGCAAGCTAATGAATTCAAGCTTCAAAAGTCAATCACCCGTATACTCACTCAATTCCTTTTATCGTACTCATGCAACAATAATAAGAAGCACCAAGATCAAGCATGGATGTGCACTCAACGATGTGTTTAACTCCCTCACAAGTGTATAACAATGATAAAGGGACTCACTCAATCAATCAATCACACAAATTGGCAGCCATAGGCTTGTAAATGCTCTCAACTTCGACCATACTCTAGAAATCAATGCCGAATCAAAAAGGACTTTCAAAAGGTTGTAATGTAGGCTCTTTGGACAGGTGGGATAACAATATGGTAAAGTGACTCAAGTGAATGGAGAATAGAAATTCAAAACTTCGGTACTTTGAGATTAAAAACGATCTACTTCAAACATATTCAATCACTACACTTTCGCTTTCAATTCTCTCAACACTTCAATTTTTTTCTTTCTCACTTTTTCACTTTTTCAAACACTTCATCATTTTTTTCTTTTTCGCACAAACACATGAGCTCATTTTTTTCTTTTGCTCATTCTCAAATTTTTTGTTCTTTCCCACAACTCAAATCTCTTCACACCCTTTTTTTTTCTCATATTCACTCAACAAAAAAAACCTTCTCCTTTTTTCAACTCAATTCATTCCCTTCATATTCACACTTTCCTATTCTCCACTCAAATTGGGACAAAAAGGCTTAGGAATTGGAATAGTGTTCATATGTGCTAGCAAATAAAATAGGCTCTAGGCTCAAAGGGGCTAACAAGGGATCAATGTCATTGGTAAGGAAAATTTTGGCTAAGTGACTCAATTAAATCAAAGATGGCCTAAGATCACATTCGGCATATCAAACTAGACACAATCTAGAAGCAAGAGCACATGCAAGTTCTAGCATCCTCTACGGTGACGATCCACTCACAAACGAAGAGATTAAATCATGCATTTAAATCTCGTAAGGCTCAAATCTCACAGCTTTCACATCCAAGCTAGTCCTAGTGCATTCTCACTCTCATCACACAAGTACTTAAAAGAAAAAGTCATAAGCATACAAGTTCTTTCTCAAATCAGCTCAAATTCAAACACTCACACAAGTAAACTCCTAACTCATCCTCACAATTCACCCTACTCATCAAATCATACTCAAAGATAGCAATCAACAAGCATACGGTGATTGATAGGCATAAAATATTGAGTAACAAAACAAATTAATAATAGCCCAAGGAGCATCTCAAGGCACCAAATAACTAACTCAACTCAAAGATAAGGG
Organism: Ballota nigra; assembly: GCA_947034835.1. NCBI lineage: Eukaryota > Viridiplantae > Streptophyta > Magnoliopsida > Lamiales > Lamiaceae > Ballota > Ballota nigra. Next base: position 88,889,353 of record OX344720.1, on the reverse strand, counting down.
GTGCATGCATGTGCAATGTAACAAGAAACATAAAAAAATCTCCACCCCCCCAAACTTCGACCTTGCTAGAGGTCTAAGTTTGGGGTTGTGGGTTACCTCAACCGAACAATTCAGTTTCTCTCAATAGCTTTGCACACTCCCTTGTCTCAAGTTGGTTCCTTCAATCTAAATAACTCCATGATACCTTTACTCCTTTAGAGACAAGCCTACAAAATAAAACTCTCAAGTACGAGGTTAAACATACGACTCAAAATACTCCCTAATAATATAAAAAGACACTAAAAATAAATGAAAGCAAATAAAAATGGGTTGCCTCCCATTCAGCGCTATTTTTAAGGTCCTCATGCCGGACCAAGCTCAAAGGAGCTTATGGGACATCATACTCAAATTTACCTCCCTTACTCTCATAAGAGTGGTGTTTGAACTCCTTTCCTTGATGCCCCACCATCATGAGTTCCTTTGCTCTCTTCTCATCCCCAAGTGTTATGGGTCTCAACTCCTTCTTGCCTCTATCTGGAGGAGTCTTACTAAACAATTTCTTGAATTTGGATTTTTTCTTCTTAACTCCTCCTTTCCCTTCTAACTGGACCACGTCCACTTTCTCCACCTCTTCATCCTTCAACTTCTTCACTTTATCCCTATCAAAATAATCAAGATCATAACGCTCATGGGTTAAATTATTGAGTGAAGGATTAACAAAATCATGAATATCAGAAGGATTAGGGATAGAAGGCGTGTCTTCAACACGAGGGTCAATTGCATCCATGCAATACAAGCTCTCATCCTCCCTCGGGTGTTTCATGGCTTCATATAGGGAGATCTTCACTTCTTGATCATCAACCTTCAACGTGATCTTCCCATTCGCCACGTCTAGCACCATCCCCGCCGTAGCTAAGAACGGTCTTCCCAAGATCAGGGGTACGTGTTCATCTTCCTCCATCTCTAGCACTACAAAGTCGGCTGGAAAAATGTGATCTCCAACTCTCACTAGGACGTCTTCAACAACACCTTGAGGTCGAGTAATAGACCGATCGGCTAGTTGAAGCGTCATCATTGTGGGTTGAAGTTCACCACCTTCCAACTTCTTGAAAAGCGACAGCGGCATGAGATTGATGCTAGCCCCGAGGTCGCACAACGCTCCCTTTTTTATCCCGTTTCCGATATCACATAGGATCGTGAAACTACCGGGATCCTTCAGCTTTGGTGGAAGCGCCTTGTGCACTAGTGCACTCACCTCGTGGTTCAGCTGCACCAACTTCGGCTCATCCACTCGCCGTCTTTTTGCAATCAAGTCCTTCAGAAACTTTGCATAATGCGGCATCTGTTCCAAAGCATCATAAAAAGGAATGTTAATGTGAAGTTGTTTAAAAACATCAAGAAATTTTGCAAATTTTTCATCAAGCTTCTTTTTCATGAAGCGCTGTGGATATGGGACGGGTATCACAGATTTGGGTACCCCCCATTCATCTCTTTCTGTTTCTTTCACTTTATCCCTTGCTTCCTTTGCCTTTTTCCACTTAGGAACTCTCTCTATCTCCTCAGAGTCTTTCCCCTTCTGGGACTCGTCCATATCTTCATGCTTCTCAATCCCTTTACTTTCAATCCCCTTCTCAACTTGGGGCGTCTCAAAATCAGCAGGCATCTGAGGACCTTCATAATTGGTTCCACTTCTAAGCTGGATCGCCTTGCACTGCTCTTTCGGGTTCCCCTCCGGCATTCTATTCACTGATTTTGCAATCTGGCTCATCTGGAGCTCTAAAGAGGTGAACCTTCGATTGTTCTCTTGTTGAGTTCTAGTCCACTCAACGTTCATCTTCTGGAGCTCTTGATCACGTTGATCACCCTTCTTGTGCAACTCCTTCACATCGTACTCCAAGGATGACAACCGCTTGCTCCCTTCCTCCACCTTCTGAAGGATCGCTCTCAACATCTCCTCGGTTGATGCACCGCCTTCTCCACCAGGAGGTTTAGACCCCGGATCAACACCTGCAGGAACAGTGACACCAACTTTTGGGTTAGCATAAGAAAAATTATCATTTTTCCTCCATGTGTTTTGAGGAAGCTGCTGGCCTCCTTGAACTCCTTGTGTGTTCCTCCATTGATTTTGAAGTGGCTGAGGGCCTGAAGGCACAAATGGTTGGCCATAAGAAGGCCTTCCATACTGATTTCCACCTTGGTAGCCATTCTGATTGTAATACGGACCTCCCATGTAATTGGCTACCTCTTGCTGTCCACTTGGTTGGTCTACTCTCTCATTCTCTACTGCATGCTCTCCAACCAAACTCTTCCCCAACTCGAGGTTGTTGATCTTTTCCATCATGGCCATCAATAGCCTTCTCGTTCCTTCTCCCTCTTCAACCTGATTAACTCTCTGAAAATCTGCATCCACTCCCCAAGCACCGGCATTCGTGACAATGTTGTCCACGATCTCCCTACACCTTTCTATGCCTTGATTGAGGAATGCTCCGCCCGCACATGCATCTAAATGGGCTTGACCATCCTTGCTGGCACCGCTGTAGAAGAATGCCATAATGTCTCCCTCGTTGTACCCGTGCTGCGGGCACTCGATCAACATATTCGAGTATCTCTCCCACGCCTGGCGTAAATCCTCTCCAGACTTCTGGCGAAAGGACGAGATCTCAATTCTAGCCTTGATCGTCCTAGATGGAGGGTAGAATCGCTCGAGGAACAGACGCTCGAGCTCGGCCCACGTGGTAATACCTCCCCGCGGAAGCGTATTATCGTACCACTCCTTGGCTATTCCCGTCAGTGAGAATGGGAACAGCCTCAGCCTCTTGGCATCTTCAGACATGCCATTGTAATTAAATGTGGAGGCTATCATGAGAAAGCTCCTCAAGTGTGTATGAGGATTCTCCTTCCCGATCATCCCCTTGAACTGATTCTCGGTAAGCAACTTTAAAATCCCCGGGGATATCGAGAAGTTGTTCGCCTCAACTGGAGGTAAAGCTACTCCGTCATAGTACCGCTGTGGCTGCGCTGCAAACCTCCCTCGAATCGCCATATTATGATCTACGTTCTGAGGAACGTATTGAGGATTAGCAGCAGGTACTGGTACTTGTTGGGGTGGTGGTTGGTAAACAGGTGGTTGGTTATAGACTGGTGGTGGATGATATGGATATGCTGGGTAAGGGTAAGGTGGGTATGGGTAGTGTTGGTATGCTGGGTTATGGAAAAGGTTATTTGGGTTTTGTGGGTAAGCAGGGTTTTGGTTCTGGTTTTGGGGTTGTGTTTGTGCAGAGTTGATTGTGTCTTGTGGGTTCGGGTGTGGGCTCTCAGTTCCCCCTATGGGTATCTGCTGATTACTGCTATTTCCATTGGCACCTTCTGCCCGTTCCACAAGAGCAGTATACTCTGCAGCTATCTTGTCTAACTCCCCAAGTTCATCAGAAATTTTGTCTTGGTTTCCCGCGGCAGTAGTCATTCTTCTCAAGAAGGCTCGGTTCCTTCTGGCTATTGTCTCAGGATCTGCAGGTAATCTCTCTTCGCTCGTGTTGCCTTGTGAGCGTGTTTTCATAAACCTGACACACTAGCAGAAGGATCAAAACGCAACTGCCGAACGAGTGAAAATAAAGAATAAAAACAGAAAATAAAATCACTCACTACTAACTACTAAGCTATCTACAAGTCCTATTCAAAGAGCATATAACGCCATCCCCGGCAACGGCGCCATTGACTTGAAGCGACTACACTAGCTTCTACTAGTAGCTACCCCGCAAGAGAACGGGTTCACTGTAGTATGGGCAAGTATAGGGACCAAGTATTATCGAACCCAAGGGATGGTATATATGCGAATAGATCCCTGAAGATCTACGCGTCGTAGTTAATATGAGTGTGTTGTTTTTGGATTTTTGAAAGATTAATTAAAAGACTGAAATAAACTAAGTAAACTAAAATACTAAAGCAATTAAATTAACTAAGGGTTGTGTTCTAATGAAAGATGGTGATGCTTAGGATAGGAATCCCTACGTATACTAACGGAGCAGGTACATAATCAAAGTAATCGTGACAAACAAGAATTAACCTAAGTAAAAGAATGCAAGGTGAAAGCTCAAGGTTCTAAACCCTAATACTTTACCCTAACACTCGACTTCACTAATCCACTAACAAGTTAATGAATTGTGCTCAATTAATGAGACCCTAATTTAACTAAGGTGATGCGGTCGTCCTCCTTCGCTAAACCGGTAAATGAATTAACCTTTCCTAAACCCTCTCGTTAAGACTACTAGTTGTTATTGAGTGATGCGGTCGTCCTCTCTCTAACACTTTCGTACTAAATTTAAAGGTAAAGTTCAGATTAATTATAAGAATTCATTAATTAAGAGAATTAAAACTAACGTCACCAATTACCTTAATTACGTACCCACATCCTACTTCTACGAGTTCATCCTAACCTAAGCACGCAAGGGTTTTAGCCGGACATGGTTTTAACATAAATAAAAGCAACAGAAGAAACAACGAACATAAACATGATGAATTGAACGAAGAACATAAGAAACATGAACTAGGGTTGAAAGAAAATAAATACGAAGAACTGAAATTGAATTGACTAAAACGAAATTAAAAGCGTTTAAAGTAACGAACTAATGAAAAGAAACTACGAATTCGTATGAAAAACCTCAACAACGTAAAAGTAAAGCTTGCTCGTTCTTCTCCTCTTCCAAAAACTAAGTCTAAAATGATTTCTCAAGTTCGGGGATCCTTCAAAACGTGTTTGGACGAGGTATATATAGGCACCGGGTCGAAACGGGAGTTAATGGGCCGAAAATACGAATCCGGAAGCAAAAGTATAGGGGCGCTCGAGCAAAACGCTCGAGCGGTCCCGCTCGAGCAGTGTAGCTCGAATGGTGCATTCGCTCGAGCGGTCGCGCTCGAGCTGCTCGAGCGCTGAAATGACACTGTTACTCTTGGGCGCTCGAGTGATTCGCTAGAGCGGTGGCGCTCGAGCTGCTCGAGCGGTGGAATTGTTCTGTATGTTTGCGCGCTCGAGTAAGGCGCTCGAGCGGTGGCGCTCGAGTGATGCGCTCGAGTAACCTTTAATCCCTCCAAATGATACTTTTCCTCGTCCGCACTAATACCAAGCGTATTTCTTCAATATCTTCTCATCCGGGCATCCGTTTGAGTCGATTCAAAGTCCTACGAACTCCGTTTTCCGTCCTCTATTCACCTATGTGCATCAAAGAGACAAATTTATCAATGTATAGAAATGATGCTCATTTGACTCTAAGCACTAATCGAAAACACTCAAAACATGAGTAAATTGGGCTCCAAAACATAACAATTTCACGCCTAATCACTGGTTCCTGGGTGGCAGATTGCTACAAGGACGCAGGATCGAGCCCTGGCAGCCACAGTGTGGGAGTTTTATCCCTCCAATGTGGGGGATAGCTCCTTGTGGGCACCAGACACTGGTCCTCCCATCTAATGGGCCGCTGAGTCACCATGATTTACCTCCTCCACTCAATCCTGTCGGGCCAGGGGGTGGGGGCCCTGGGGGCGAGGGCTTCGCCTTTTTGCTACAAGGTAGTCTTAAAGTTGTCTGATATACTACTGAGCTAAAGTGTTAACATATCTAGAAATCAGATTTTCGGAGCTATTTAAATAGGATTTTCGTATTTTTGAATCCAAAACAAAAGATTTTTCAAAACAGAGACAATATTAGAATAATTTGATAATAAATATAAAAATGACTTGGATGACCTTGAAAATTTTATTGTATGTTCAAAACACTATAATGCATAACCAATACGAAAATCATATGATTTGGAGATATATAAATACAGATTTTGAATTTTGAAATTGAATAGGCAGAGCTGCGAAAGTTTTGCATAGAAGAAGTATAAAATTCATTTAAAATAGAATATAACTCCGATTACTTTGAAATTTTTACTGTATATAAATAACATAAAAAAAACAAATAAAATTTTTGTAGATTTTGGACGTGTAGAAGAGAGATTTCGAAATATTAGAAAGGAATTACCTATGAATAATTAATGAGTAAAAAGGAAAAGACTTTAAAAGATGATGAATGTAAAATATGAGATTTGATATTTGTTTCTATGAAAACTATGAACACACACACGCACACGCGCGCGCGCACACACAATTGGTAAGACCAATCATAGATGTATGTAGGATGTTTGGTAAAGAATTAGTGAAGCTTGCTTGATATCTTTAATCAAGAGAATGATAAATTAAAATTATGATGAAAATTAAAAAAACAAAATTTAAAACCAGTAAAATATAAAAATGAGAGTTTTTTGTATTAAAAACTAAAAAAATCTAAAGAAAATATTTATAATTCATCAATCATTTAAAAAAGTAATCAAATAAAAATTAAGAACATACATACATCAAATAAGATACCATGAAGAAGTTGGCAACCTAAAAATTATACCCGAATGTTAAGTTGGAGTTTCATTTGTAAATATTAAGAAATTTAGATTAAATTGCAATTTGCGATAAGATTGTGATTTTATTTCCAATTAATCCTATAAATAAATATTCTTTAGCAAACTAATTAATACATTTAAAGTAACTAATGGTAGTAGTTTTACATTCAAATCTTAAAGTGAGGGTGTAGTAACAAGCTAATTAATTTCTTAATACATGTGCATTAATTAAAAAATAAAATAAAAATTGAACTGAATGGAGTAAACCACTGTGAATAATATTTTTTAGACCCCTAAATTTTGGGGGTTTATGTTTCAAGGACAAAATTTTTTAAACTTAAGAATGTAGTATATTAACTTTTTATTACTAATATAGGCCAGTAAGTTTTGAATATATGCAAATTTTGGCTTGTAAATTATTATTTTTCGCCGATTAAGTCCCCCAAAATCGACTAAATGTACCCAAAAAAAATTATGTCATACATTCACAAGTACAAAAATTTATTATCCATAAGACAAAATCCCCCCTAAGCTACAAGCCTAAAAAAACTCGTAAATCGCTTCTCATATATGAAGATATGGTTAGGAGTTAATTTCACTTGCCTTAAATTGAATTCCGCAAAAATGAAATAAATGAAATTATATAATTCTAAAAGGGATAATTTAAATGAACAGCTTGCCATATTTTATTAAATGCAATAACCCATAAAATTAATAGGGAAAATTTCATTAATGTGTGTAAAAAATGATTACACTACATTAATTAAATAAGTCTTCCATGTTTGCTATATAAGCTCTACTTCAACTTGCATGCATAAATATATCACCAATCGGTAAAGAAATATAGAATTATAATTTTTTGAGATGACCAAGCTCATTTGGGTTCTTTTTCTTGTTCTATCAGGTATATGTTTACAACTTTCTTGTTATATTTTTGTTTTTCGAAACTTTAATTCACTTTCGTACATGGAAAATTATACCAACTTATTATTATGCATGAAGTGTTGTAATAATTTAAACAAACCATGAACGAGAATGTTATAGGACCATTTCATATATGTATGTTAACATGAGACTTTGATTGTGTTATAGTTACATTTGCCGTTGATGGTGTTAAAGCGGGTGGGGTGAGGAGATGCAGCGTAACACTGCAGACGTCTGGGTGTAACCTTCCAAGTTGCTCGGCCACGTGTCTAAATGCATACAATGGGAATGCAGTTTGTACTGGGGTAGGGGGAGTACCTGCCCAATGTGTTTGCATTTATAATTGTTGATGATTCATTAATGCGTTAAGCTTGATTATTTTTCTTATCGCAATAAAATAAACTTCGTAAAAATATTTTATTCCAAGTTTTTTGCTTCATAATGGTCGTATGATTGATATCAAACTGGATGGTTGATGTTCTTTTAGATGGATTAATGCATGATTATATTGCTCTGAAGTTTGTGTTGCAATGATTTATTAGGATTAATAATGTGTGTCAAAAATTATAACGCGGAATATCTATTTACTTCCTTAAGAATGTACGAAAATCAATAAAATGAAAAAAACATAGAATTTTTTTCAAAAGACTAAGTAAATTGCTAAGTAAACATATATGTTATGAAGAATTTTCTCCGTCCACCAATTTTTTACCTTTTTTTTTTTTTTTTGTATTATCCATCAACTTTTTATTCATTTCATTTTTTGAAATAAACTCTACTCACGAATAAATAGTTGGGTCCCACAATACCCCACACACTAACTTTACTTTATCAACTTTTTTAATAAAATAATAATTTTTATTAAATCTTGGGCCAACAATAAAGGGATGAAAATTTGGGGAGCATAATTTAGCTTTTATATATAAGTAATGAGTTTAGGAATCTCATCAAGAATAATGCTCGGTCCCTATTTGCAATTTGGACCGATTAATATAGGTAAAGTATTATATGTAAATAGCTCATGATAAGTCTATCATGAAACTATATTAAAATATCGAATATTTGATCAAAAGTATCAATAACTTCATCAGGAGTATCATTAGTCTGAGTCGGTGGTATTATATCGTAATTGTTGTAAATATTTTTTAACCCAAATTAATGATACTCCTGGTGAGATTGTCAATATTCCTGGTCAAATATTCGATATTTTAAACAGTTTAATAATAAACTTATCATGAACTATTTTCATATAAAACTTACTCATTAATATATACTTTATGGTCACGTCAAATCAGTTGTGGTAGATTATTTTATACTCACTAACTTCCAGTTTTATTTTCTCATTTGTCAAAGAGATTTATCCCAATTTTATTTTATCATCTCCCAAAATAGAAATAAAGTGCATACTTTTTTAAACTTCACCTCACGAAAAAATATTTTATTTATTTAAATAATATAATTCAATTCTGGCATTAAACTTTTTTTAAAGGCAAACGGAAAAATAAAATTAAGACGGAGAAAGTATGTATTTAACGAACGTAGGACATTAAACTTTATTATGAATGGGCTATACATATAGAGGAGTTTCAAGCTCCTGGAAGGCTAAAAGATATATGTAACAAATATTTAAATATTACAAAATATATTAAAGAATAATATTTTACATAATTATATTTAATTTTTTCAATTGAATTTTGCATAAATATTCCTCCCTCCGTTCATTTTAGATCGTCTCAAACAAAAGAGTATGTATTTTAATAAAAGAATTGTTTATTAGTATATGTGGATATAAAGTTATTTTTTAGTAAAAGTAAAAGGGTCATTTCAATTTTGGGTTAATTGCAAATAAAATCACGACATTTTCGCAAATTGCAATCTAATCTAAACTTTTGAATAATTGCAAATAAAACTTCAACTTAATTTTTTTTAGCAATTCTAACCAAATAACATATTTCAATATGTCTGAAAATGATGATTAATTATGTGTTGTCATTCGAACCAATCTAAACATATTAATACAACTAATTATTCATTGTCAAGTAAGTGAAACACAATTTTCGGACAATAAAAAACTTATTCGTTGGTTCGAAATGCAACTTAATGTTAAGTTGGAGTTTTGTTTACAACGATTTAAAAGTTTAGATTATATTGTAATTTGCGAAAAGGTTGAGATTTTATTTGCAATTAACCCTTGAAATAATAATAAAGATAGAAAAGTAGGCCTCCTACAATATTTGTATTGAGCAAATAATTTAAACTTACAAACTTACGCACGTCAACCCACTTTTCATGGTGGTTCATGAGTAAAATAACTTTGTTAACAGTGAGATTTTTGTATTTTGAAAATCTTCTTATTGAATTTTAAATATGTACTTTAAATTTTGATATTTTTATTAAAATAGGATCCCCTTCTATTCATTTTAGATTATCTATTTTCTATGAAAGAAAGATTTTTTTTATTTTTGTTTCCTCCTTTTCCAAAAATAGTAAGAGGGAAATTCTATCCTTTTAAATTTACTCCTTAAAAAATTGAAGGATTAATGGCAAATAAAATCTCTATCTTAAAGCAAATTGCAATTTAATCTAAACTTTTGAATTGCTGCAAATAAAATGTCAATTTAAAATTTATTAGCAATTCCAACTAAAAGGTTGTTTTCAATCTGCCCGAACTTAATGATTAATTATACATTGTAATCCGAACCAATTTAAACATATAAATACGAATACTTATTAATTGTCGGATAACTTAACATTATTTTTTAACAATAAAAAGTTTGATGGTTGGTTCAAATTGCAACCAAATATTAAATTAAAATTTTGTTTACAAAGAATCAAAAATTTAAATTTAATTACAATTTGTAAAAAAAAAAAAATTGTAATTTTATTTGCCATTAACACTATATTTTAACCCTGTCATCACCACATCCCAGTAAACAAAACATCCATGTGTTCTTAATTTTAGTGAAATAATAGCATCCTGTAGTCATTGATAAATGGGTATTATATACAGTGATCAAGAAATCTCAGTTTTGTCCATTTTTATCGATGAACAATAATATCTGTGAAACTCATAATAATCAGTGTAATATCAAATAAATAACTCCGATCCCAACAATTATTTTTCAGATTAAAAAATTAGAAACTATTTCAACCCTGACCTAGAATTATGGTCCAACTGATTCATAAGCATTTATTTATTACAAAGTATAGAGCGAAAATGGTTTATACATAAATTATTGAAAGGTATTAGTTGTTTTTATTAAAGAGTATTAATTGTTTTTACTGAAGGGTATTAGTTATTTTCATTGAAAAGTATTAGTTGTTTACTGAAAACAAACTAAGACTTTTCAACGAAAACAACTAATATTCTTCAATGAAAACAATTAATACTCTTTAGTAAAATCAACTAATATACTGCAATGATTCATGTATGAACTAATTGTTTTTTCTTTTAATCAGAAATTTTTTTGTTACTCAAAAATTGGCATAAGAAATGCATACATATCACAATTCTTATGATTCCTTATACAGTAACCAGATTCGGACATTCTATCCAATCTTTAAAAGCATTACAATGAATTGCATTTTTGACTAAAAGTCAACTCCAGGTCCTTCCTTTGATTTTCTCCGGCGACTTTTCTACTGACATCTCTCCTCCCTCAAAAATTAGTTTATTTCTCACTTTCCACAACACCCATACCACATACTCCCAAATCACCACCCCCATGTCTTTTGCTTTCTTCTTCCTCCATAGCCCAGAAAATAATAAAAAATGGTCTGCAATCTTACCGGGCAAGGCTGTAGGAACTCCAAGCTAGGTTTCTTCTCCATATATCTTCAGCGACGCTGCATTTAATAAAAAAAAAATGTTGTCTCCTCCTCCCTATCACACAACGTGCAAAGTAATTCATTCCCCCCTCCAATAACTCCTCTTCTTGCAAGATTCACTTTTGTCGGTAATCTGTCATGAAGAGTTCTCCAAGTCATAGCTGCCACCTTCAAAGGAACCTAATTGCTCCACATAAGGCTGAACTCCTTTCTTCCTCTACTACCTTGAAAGCCCGCCATTTGTTAAGTGCTCAACATGATATAAGTTGATTTTTGTGAGTACCTCCCTTGAGCTTCCATTTTCCAAATCCACCTGTCGTTTTCATTCTCCTTCAACCTGCAAAAATTCAAAGTATCCAACAAATTATCAACAATTGGAAATTCCCGATCAAACACCCTTCTTCGCAAATTTCACTCCCAGGTTCATTCCCCCCAATCCATCTACCCATTTCCTTTATCTTGCGCTCCTTATTCCTACTCAAGTTATATAATCTTGGAAACTTAATTTTAAGGACCTCCCCCCCCCCCCCCCACCGAACCCTCATTCCAGAAACGTGCATCTCCTCCCATCCCCTATTTGTTTTTCTAAATTTTCCACAAACCAGTTTCCACCCTCCTCACCCCTTACCTCAATCACGTCTTTCCACCATCTAGATCTAATTCCTCGTCTACCAATGACTGAAATACCCCCATCCCTCTCAAACACCTTCCCGTGAATAGATTGTACAACCCTCACCCACAAATAATTTTTCTCCACCAAGAACCTCCACAACCATTTCCCTAAAAGGGCTCTATTAAAACTCTTCATCTCCCTCACCCCAAGCCCCCCCACCCCCCCTCTTTTTTCCCCAAACAAATAATATTCCAATTGATCCAAGCAATTTTTCTCTCATTCACACCTTCCCTCAAAGAAAATTTCAAAAAAAAAAAATTAAAGCATACTCTTTTTTATATTACATGAACTAAATAAAGCATCCAAACTGAAAATGATTAAGTAGGATGATTTAGAAAACTAATTTAGAAAATATAAAGTAAGATTAGCCAAGGCAATCCTATAAATGATAATCATATGCCTAATAAATCTAAAGTGAGCACTTGAAGCCAGGATAGGCCTCTTTATAACAAAGACAAAAAAATACTACATTTCTCTGTTCCTGATTTATTTTCTTATTCCACTATTCACACCCTCTTCAAATACTTTTAATTTACATCTTATTCCTGTTAGAAATTGATTTGAAATTTGGTTATTGACCCAAGTTTGATCAATTATATTGTAATGATACATTTGTGGAACATAGCAATAAATTGTTAATTCGTAATCTACATACAGAGTAGATGAATTTATTGTATTGATTTTCTCAAAACCAATTCCAGGTGAATGATAGTAATACATAAAGTTGGCAATTTATAATGGAAATTATTAAGTGGAAGAAGGAAAATGTGGAGAAGTAAGGAATAAGGATTCCTTGTTGAGTGAAGTAACTTTTTACAATACAAATGTATATTCATCTTAAACTATTTGGTAAGTAATGTCCACACTTTTATTTTATATGATGGTTAACTTTTCAGCTTTACTTTGGGTAACTGTTCAGTTTTATCTTGGGTAACTTTTCTTTATAATGCACAATTACTTTTCCAATTGACATTTTCACAAACACCTTCGGTGCACATTTTAATATTCCTTTCAACATTGGAGTTTCCTTTTTCTCTTCTCTAAAAAAAATATCAACAAGAATTCACCACTCCTCCAACAAAGACTATCACCTATTGTGATATAATTCATTGTTTTTCAAGAATGAAATAAATTTGTTGCTTCAAAATAAAGTACTAAATTTTATTCAAACAAGAAATATGTGATATCCAAGGTTATATCATTTTGATACTCTTTTTCATCTAACCAAATTTGGAAACCATGGCTTGAAATATAAGCCAAAGAAGGATGAATTCAAAAAAAAAACATGTCACTCCATGAAAGGATTTCTAAGGTCGTCCGTACATAGAATATTCCACCTCAGAGATTGAATGGAGTTTAGTTTATGACCTAAAAAAGGGGAGAATGAGATTTGTGTTGTGTTCGTCGTTCACTCTCTATGGAATTACGTGTTATCTGGGAACATTGGTGGTGTTGCGGGAAAGGGGGGATATGGAAATGCTGGTGATGCAACGAGAGAAAGAAACGTAAAAAGAAAAAAAGGTTGGTTCATATAAGATCTGAATACAATATATGGATAGGAGCGGGGCCAGTGCACAGGTGCACCTGTTGAATATGAGACTTGGCCGATAAGCAATGAGAAAATGTGCATACACTTGGGAAGGTATACAACTAACTACATATTCAACAAAAATTCCTAGCCAAGTAACCAAATTGCAATTAAAAATAAATAGTAGTCTTTTATATGAAAATTTTTCATAATAAGCTTACCATAAAATTATTTTAAAGTATCAAATACTTGATCAAAACCATCAAATGTTTCATCAGGAGTATCAAAAATTGGGTCTGAAAAATCAGCAACAATTACAATATAATACCACTTACCCCGATTTTTTATACTCCTGATGAGATTTTTCATACTTTTGATCAAATATTTGATACTTTATAAATAATTTTTTGATAAATTTATTATGAATCATTTTTATACTCCCTCCGTCCCAAAGTTGTTTGCTACTTTATTATTTACCACCCTAAAGTAAATTGAGTTTAATTAATAAATGTGAATTAGTATGTGCAAAGTAATAACATGGGATGTAAATATACAAGTGTAAGAAAGATATTATTGTAAAAATAATATTGTTGTATTGTCATTTATAGAAATATCGAATGAGTAAAGGTAAGGATAGTTTCGACAAATAGCAAACAAGTTTGGAATAGAGAGAGTATAAAATTTTGTCAAATATATATACTCAGCATCATTGGCCAGGCTGATTAGGCGTGAAATTGTCATGATTCGTAGCTTGAAATACCCCAATCTTGGTCGAGTTTATAGAGTATTTAGAGTCAATTGAGCATTATTTCTACACGTTGATGAATTTGTCTCTTTGATGCTCATAGGTGAATAGAGGACGAAAAACGGAGTTCGTAGGACTTTGAATCGACTCAAACGGATGCCCGGATGAGAAGATATAGAAGAAATACGATTAGTATTAGTGTGGACGAGGAAAAGTATCAGTTGGGATGAGTTGGAGGTCACTCGAGTGACTAGGTCGAGCGCCACCGCTCGAGCGCATTGCTCGAGCGCCTAAACGTACAGAACTTTTCTTGCGCTCGAGTAGCTCGAGCGCCACCTCTCGAGCGAATTGCTCGAGCGCCCAAAACATACAGAGTGATTTCAGCGCTCGACCGGCTCGAGCGGAACCGCTCGAGCGATTGTGTCATTCGAGCTACACTGCTCGAGCGGGACCGCTCGAGCGTTTTGCTCGAGCAACCTTGGATTTTTGCCTCCGGATGCGTATTTTCGGCCCATTAACTCCCGTTTCGACCCGTGCATATATATACCTCTTCCAAACACGTTTTGAAAAAGACCCGAACTTTAGAAATAATTTTAGACTTAGTTTTTGGAGAGGAAGGAGACGAGCAAGCTTTATTTACGTTTTGTTGAGGTTTTTCATACGAATTCTAGTTTCTTTTCAATTCTTAGTTTCTTTTCATTAGTTCGTTACTTTGAACACGTTTAAATTTTGTTTTTATTAATTCAATTTCAGTTCTTAGTATTTATTTTCTTTTAAAACCCTAGTTCATGTTTCTTATTTTCTTCGTTCAATTCATTATGTTTATGTTCGTTGTTTCTTCTATTGCTTTTATTTTTGTTAAAACCATGTCCGGCTAAAACCCTTGCATGCTTAGGGTAGGATGAACTCGTAGAAGTAGGATGTGGGTACGTAATTAGGGTAATTCGTGACGTTAGTTTTAATTCTCTTAATTAATGAATTCTTATAATTAATCTGAACTTTACCTTTAAATTTAGTACGAAAGTGTTAGAGAGAGGACGACCGCATCACTCAATAACAACTAGTAGTCTTAACGAGAAGGTTTAGGAAAGGTTAATTCATCTACCGGTTTAGCGAAGGAGGACGACCGCATCACCTTAGTTAAATTAGGGTCTCATTAATTGAGCACAATCCATTAACTTGTTAGTGGATTAGTGAAGTCGAGTGTTAGGGTAAAGTATTAGGGTTTAGAATCTTGAGCTTTCACCTTGCATTCTTTTACTTAGGTTAATTCTTGTGTGTCACAGTTATTTTGATTATGTACCTGCTCCGTTAGTATACGTAGGGATTCCTATCTTAAGCATCACCATCTCTTATTTGAATCCAACCCTTAGTTAATTCGTCTGCTTTAGTATTTTAGTTTAATTAGTTTATTTTAGTTTTAATTAATCTTTCTAAAAAATCCAAAAACATACACTCATATTAACTACGACGCGTAGATCTTTAGGGATCTATTCGCATATACACCATCCCTTGGGTTCGATACTACTTGGTCATTATACTTACTCTTACTACAGTGAACCGTCCGCTTGCGGGTGAGCGACTAGTAGAAGTTAGTAAAATCGATTCAAGTCACAGGCCCTCCGTAAATTTTGTTGTAAAATAAAGGGCGCAAAACAAGAACACCGATTTATTTACCTGTTCGTCAATAATGACTACATCTGGGGTGTACCAAAATAAGAGTTTTCACTATATTTCTTTGTGTATACAATACTGCGTACAGGGATATATTTATAATATTGAAACCCTAATCAAAACCTTAAAGCCTATTTAGGTTACTTGACTCATAAGTAATGTCCACACCAAATCTTCTGGATTTGGCATATCAAATCTTCTAGATTTACAACATACCCCCCTGGACATTACGACGCGACCTATATGTCTCATCATAAAACTCCACATGCTAGGTAGCGATAAAATGTTTAGCTAGGGAGGAGTGCAATTATCGATCTTTCGGATCCAATCTTCAGGATTGTTTCGAGGTTACCACTCCCCATGAAGACAACAACCTTTTAAGCCTTTGCATCTCGTTACCATAATATACTTTTCAAAAGTAGATGTAGGTAGGGACTTAGTGAACATATCTGCTAGATTGTCACTAGGTCGCACTTGTTGTATGGTAATTACGTCACTCTTCTGGAGTTCGTATGGGTAGAAAATTTTCGGTGAAATATATTTCGTCGGGTTTCCCTTAACGTACCCATTACTCATTTTTGCGATGCAGGCTACGTTGTCTTCAAATATAGCAGTATGAGATGTATCATTTTTAGCAATACTACACGAGTCACCAATGTGTTTTACCAATGATCTCAACCAAACACATTCTCGTGAGGCTTCAAACAAAGCCATTATCTCTGAGTGGTTTGAAGATATGGTAACCATAGTTTGTTTAATCGATCTCTATGAAATTGCAGTACCACCATAGAGAAAAATATAAACAGTCTGAGATATGGCATTGTGGGGATCAGACAAATATAGCCAATATCTGCGTAACCTACCAAGGTCTCTAGGGTAAAATAATCCAAGATCTTGAGACCCTTGGAGATACCATAGAGTGTGCTTAACACCATTCCAATGTAACCTTGTAGGAGAAGCGCTATATCTCGCAAGTAAATTAACTGCAAATGCAATATCTGGTCTACTGTAGTTTGTGAGATAGAGTAATGCATCAACAGCGCTAAGATAAGGGACTTCTGGTCCCAGAATTTCTTCTACATCTTCTCTTGGTCTGAATGGATCCTTATCCACTTCGAGTGATTGGACAACCATGGGTGTGCTGAGTGGATGAGATTTATCCATGTGAAATCTCTCTAATACCTTCTTCACATAGGTTGACTGGTGCTCGATCTGCAGGTCGAGTCAATACTTGGATTTGCCCAAGATTTTCATTTCGAATTCAGCTTTCAAGATTGAACTGGTTTCTTCAATCTCTTTGCATGTTCCGATTATGTTTAGATCGTCAATATATACGGATATGATGCAAAAACCACTTTACGATATAAATACGCAGGGAAAAGCTCTATTGTATGTGTATCCCTTCTTCTGGAGGAATTTTAAATCCATCAAGGATTTTCATATAGATGTCGGCATCTAGTGATCCGAATAAATATGCGGTTACAACATCCATCATTCTCATCTGGAGATTTAATTTAACTGTCAAAGATATCAAGTAGTGGAACGTCATTTCGTCTGTTACATGAGAATAGGTTAGATCGAAATCAACACCGGGTCTTTGCGAAAACCCTTGAGCTACCAGCCTCGCTTTGTATCTCTCCACAGTATTGTTCTTATTTTGTTTTCATACAAAAACTCATTTATATCCTATAGGGATAGCGCGCGCGGGTGTATGAACGATAGAGTCAAATACTTTTCTTTTATTTAGCAAAGCGAGCTCTACTTAAATTGCCTCTTTCCATTTCACCTAATCTGAGCGCTTCCGGCACTCAGCTATTGATTTGGGTTCTGGATCCAGGTCGTTATTTATAATGGAAAGTGAAATTATCGCTGCAAATGTGTCGTCGACGATATTAATATTTTTATTATAAGTTTCTCCTGTATCTATGAAATTCATAGAGACTTCAATATTTATATCAACTAGACCTTCTTCATTTCTCAGTGTATCTAGGTCTGGCCGTTCCCCAGTCCTAGTGCGTTGAATATTTTGGGCACGTGCTTCATTACTAGGACACTCCTCTTCTGGACGAATCTCTTCTGGAGATTTCAGGTTTGACTGACCAGTTTTGCTAGCTTTCATTCTAGGTGTGCTCGCATCTTTTATAGGTTCTTTACGCTTCTGGCGTACGGGGGCATGTATACTTGTTTTTATTGGGACCTCTACCCTTTGGGGTGTATTTACTGCAGGTATAAGCGATTTAGTCACACCTCTATGGTCAGTAAATGCGTCTGGCAGATTGTTTGCTAAATGTTGCAAGTTAATGATCTTCTGAACTTCCAATTCAGATTGACTAGTGTGTGGACCTAGATACTGAAGATCACTTACGTTCCACGTAAGTTTCCGGAATTCATTCAATTTAGATCTCCCCCTAATATCGGGAAGTGATCTTCATCAAAAGTGCAGTCAGCGAGCCGGGCCATTAATTGATCCCCAGACAAAGGTTCTAGGTATCTCAAGATTGATGGAGAGACAAATCCAATCTAGTTTCCTTTGTGAGCCCATAGAAGTACGCTTCGATAATGTTATTGGAACATACACCGCATATCCAAATATACGCAGATGGGAAATGTTAGGTTCTTTCCCATGAACTAACTGTAGGAGAAATGATCATTGTATGTAGTTGGATGAATTTGTATCAGATGTGATGCATGTAGGACTGCATGCCCCCGGCATGAGGTGGGTAAGTTTGAGTTCATCAGTAATGGTCTAGCGATTAATTTGATACATTTTATTAGCACCTCAGCTAGACCATTTTGGTTGTGGACGTAAGGGACCAAATGCTCCACTTTAATTCTCAGTGCCATATAGTAATCAGTAAAGGCTTTTGATGTAAACTCAGCAGCATTATCCATGCGAATTGATTTTATTGTATAATTTGGGAACTGAGCTCGAAGCTCAATAGTTTTTGCAATAAGTTTGGCAAAGGCTTGATAGCGGGTGGGCAGCGAACAGGCATAAGTCCACCGAGTGGAGGCATCAATTAAGATCATGAAATATCGAAATGGTCCTGATGCTGGGTTAATCAGTCCACAAATATCTCCATGAATCCGTTCAAGGAAAACTGGAGATTCAAGTCCCACCTTAGTGCGCGACGGCCACACTATTAACTTACCCTTTGAACATGCATCACAGATAAATTCATCGACAGGAGGGATTCTATTATTCGATATATAATGACCAGTGGAATTAGATAAAATCCTACGTATCATTGTTTGTCCTGGATGAACTTACCGATGATGTCGTAATTCAAATGAGTTTGGGTCATAAAATGTCACACTCATGGCTATGTGGAGGTTAGATGTCCGGATGTAGGTGTTGTAAATCTAGAAGATTTATTATACCAAATCTAGAAGATTTGATGTGGACATTACTAATGGGTTTTTAACCTAAATAGGCTTTAGGTTTAGATTAGATCTTTATTCTTATAAATAGATAATTGTACTCAAAATTGTATACACATACATATTAGTGAAACTCCTGGCTTGGTACGCCCTTAAACGTAGTCATAATTGACGAACTGGGGGAACAAATCTCGCGCATTTATTTACGCTCTCAATTTACAACACGTTATCAGCACGAGACTCTGCCCGAGACTAATCGGTATGATCTAAATTAATTTTCTCAATAGCATGTGAATTAATTGTTGTATCGAGTTATTTGATCCATGCGTATTATGTTATGTATGCACTTGAATCATTGCTTCAATTTTTAATTCGTTTTTACAATTAATTGGATTAAACTGAATTGAATATATATATATATATATATATATATTGACGAGCACACGGCCGCCGCCCGAAACCGCACGGCCGCCGCCCACCAAACGCCCGCAGGCCGCCGCCCAGAAGCGCAGCCTCGCACGCCACCGCGCGCCGCCCACCGTGCGCTGCTCCAGGTCGTGCGCCGCCTTCGCGCACCACCGCGCAACGCTCCAGGCCATCGTTCCACGACAGCCCACCATCGCACTTGTAAGCCGCGATCCTCCGCGGCTATTTGGGCCGATCCCATAATAAAAAAATTATTTCTTTCTAACCTTGGGCCTGAAGCCCGGTTTTTTTTTAATTAAAATTCGGTAATTAAACTTTACTCTCTTTGGTCCTCAAATTATTTTTATCCCAAATTAATTAAAATTTTCAAATACTTAAAAATTAAATAGTAATAATTCTTGCATGTGAATTAAGCCCGAAATTTTTTGAATTAATTTCAAATATTAGTTCTCAATAAATTATCTTATAGGCTCAATTGATACATGTGCATGCCTTTTATGATTTAATTATCTTGCATGTATTATTACTTTTGCACATAGTTCATTATTTATAGTCCGCGTATATTGCTCGGGTAGGCGGCGCCCAGTACTTGTCGGACCATAATTCATGTTTTGGGTAGACAGCGCCCAATTTTTGCTCCTATGTGCTCTAGAATAATCAAATAAATCCTTATTTCTCTGTTGTCAATAAATTGGTCACAAATCTTACCATGTCACTTTAAAAATTGTCGTGAATTATGTCTGATATTACCAAAAGAGAATTCGCTGAGCTTGCTCTTGATGGTAGTAACTACCTGACATGGGCGCTAGATGTTGAGATACATCTAGCCTCAACCAATCTTAGTGGTGCCATTATCGATGATTCAAAATCAACTGACGCCCAGAAGGCGAAAGCTTTGATTTTTCTTAGACATCATCTTAATCAGGACCTGAAAAATGAATATTTCACTGAGAGAGACCCTGAAACGTTGTGGAAGTCTCTAAAGGGCCGTTTCCAACAACAAAATGACATACTCCTCCCTCAGGCTCAATACGATTGGTTGAACCTCTGTTTCCAAGACTTTAAGTCTGTAACGGAGTATAACTCAGCCCTACACCGTATTGTATCCCAGTTAAAGTTATACAAGCAAACTGTAACTGAGGACGATTTAATTCAGAAGATTTTATCGACTTTCCACACCAGCAACCTTGTACTCCAGCAGCAGTATAGGGCTAAGAACTACATTGTACACTCTGAGCAAATTTCTGCACTTCTAGTGGTGAAAAAGCACAACCAACTCCTTATGCAAAATCATAACTCTAGACCAGTTGGCTCACAAGCTGTGCCTGAAACACATGTTATAGCTCAAGGTAATACACGTGGTCTCAAGCGTGGAAGGGGGAGAGGAGGTAAACGAACTCGTAGTAAGTCCAGTGGTCCAGGTACCTCGAAAGACAATCAAGCTAAGGCTCGTGGAAAGGCTGCACCTAACACAAATTCCGCTACTAAAAATTCTGGCAATCTAGATAAGGTTGAGCAATCCTGCTACAGATGCGGATGCAAAGGTCATTGGTCTCGCACGTGTCGCACTCCCAAGCACTTGGTTGAGGCTTATCAAAAGCAGCAGAAGGACGACAAGGGGAAGGCTCCCCTAAAGTCGAATCTCACCATGCCAGCCTGTCTGAAGCAGACCTTGACCAAGACAACGTCGATCCTATGGGCATAGATCTCAAGGACTTTGGAGATGATGAGTGATTTGCGTATTTGATTATTTTAGTACCTTGTTTTGTATTAAACAATTTATATTTTTTAATCCTTTCTTTCGGATATTTTATTTTATGGATGATATTATTATTTTAGCTTTGATGTGTTTACCTTAAATCGTTGTCCATTAAATATATTTGGATATTGATATTCTTATACATGGTTTGTAAACATATCAGCTATTAGGTTTGGGTTATTTCCTCTAATATGATGGATGCAAATAGTGATTTATGTTTGGTAGATAGCGCCACCACACATACAATCTTAAGAGATAGGAAGTATTTTTATAACTTGGTAGAATGTAAGGGGAGTATAACTACAATAGTCAATGATAGTATATTAATAGTGGGCTCCGAAAGAGCTTCCATTGTCCTCCCCATGGGTACCGAACTCATAATCGATAATATTTTACTGTTTCCACAATCTAAGCATACCCTGCTCAGTTTTAAAGATATAAGAACTAATGGCTATCACATCAAAACTGAAACTGAGAATAACAACGAATACCTTTTTGATGACTATTACTCGAGGTAGCCGTAAACAAGTTATAGAAAAACTTCCTTCCTTCTCCTCCGGATTGTATTATTCCTATATCTGGCCATCAAAATCCCATCTAGTTATGAGTATGAAATTTCATGACCCGAACTCTTTTAAATTATGTCATCAGCGGTTAGGTCATCCAGGATAAACTATCTAATTCAACTGGTCATAATATTTTGAATAATAGAATCTCTCATGTTGATGAATTTATATGTGATACATGTTCTAAGGGTAAGTTAATAGTGTGCCCGTCGTGCACTAAGGTTGGACTAGAGTCTCCGGTTTTCCTTGAACGGATTCAGGGAGACATTTGTGGACTGATTCACCTAGCATCAGGACCATTTCAGCATTTCATGGTCCTAATTGATGCCTCCACTAGGTGGACATATGCTTGTTTGCTGCCCACCCACAATCAAACTTTTGCGAAGCTCATTGCAAAAACTATCGAGCTTAGAGCTCAATTCCCAGCTTATCCAATTAAATCGATTCGCATGGATAATGCTGTTGAGTTCAGCTCAAAGACCTTTACAGATTACTGTATGGCCCTGGGAATTAAAGTGGAGCATTCGGTCCCCTACTTCCATACCCAAAATGGTCTTGCTGAGGCGCTAATAAAATGTATCAAACTTATCGCGAGACCATTGCTTATGAACTCCAAACTACCCACTTCATGTTGGGGGCATGCAGTCCTACATGCATCACACTTGATACAAATCCGTCCAACTGCATATAATGATTATTTCCCCCTACAGCTAGTGCGTGGGAAGAAACCTAGCATTTTCCATCTGCGTATTTTTGGATGTGCGGTTTATGTTCCGATAATATTACCAAAGTGGACCTCCATGGGCCCACAAAGGAAAATCGGTATTTACGTTGGATTTGACTCTCCGTCCATCGTGAAATACCTAGAGCCTTTGTCCAAGGATCAATTAACGGCCCGGTTAATTGACTGCACGTTCGATGAAGATCACTTCCCGGCATTAGGGGGAGATCTGAATTCAAAATTGAATGAATGCCGGGAGCTTACGTGGAACGTAAGTAATCTTCAGTATCTAAATCCACGCACTAGTCAATCTGAACTGGAAGTTCAAAAGATCATTAACTTGCAACATTTAGCAAACAATCTGCCAGATGCGTTCACTGACCATAGAGGTGTAACTAAATCGCATATACCTGAAGTAGATGTTCCTCAAAGGGTTGAGGTCCCAAGCAAAACAAGTATACATGCCCCCACACGCCAGAAACGTAAAGGACCCTCAAGTGATACTAGTACACCTAAAAGAAAAGTTAGCAAAACAAGTCAGGCGAACGTAAAATCTATAAAAGAGATTCGTCTAGATAACTCAAAGTCTCTAGAAGAGACTAATCTAGAAGACGAGCATCCTAGTGCTGAAGCACATGCACAAAATATTCAATGCACTAGGACCGCGGAACGACCAGACCCAGATACACTGGGAAATGAGGAAGGTCTGGTTGATATAAACATTGAAGTCTCGATGAATATCATAGATACGGGAGAAACATATAATAGAAATATTATTGTCGTCGACGACACATTTGCAGGGACAATTGCTCTTTCCATTATAAATAACGATCTAAATCCAGAACCCAAAACTATCGATGAGTGCCGGAAGCGCTCTGATTGGGTAAAATGGAAAGAGGCAATTGAAGTAGAGCTCGCATCGCTTAACAAAAGCAAAGTATTTGGCTCTATCATTCGTACACCCGCGCGCGTTATCCCTATAGGATATAAATGGGTATTTGTACAAAAACGAAATGAGAATAATACTGTGGAGAGGTATAAAGCAAGGCTTGTAGCTCAAGGGTTTTCACAGAGACCCGGTATTAATTTGGATCTAACCTATTCTCCCGTAATGGATGCAATAACGTTCTGCACTTGATATCTTTAGCAGTTAAATTAAATCTCCAGATGAGATTGATGGACGTAGTAACTGCATACTTATACGGATCACTAGATGCCGACATTTATATGAAAATTCCCGATAGATTTGACATTCCCCAGATGAGGAATGGTGAAAATTGCAGTATGTATAGCATAAAACTGCAGAAGTCGTTGTGCGGCCAAAAGCAATCGGGTCTCATGTGGTACAACCGACTTAGTGAATTCCTCCAGAAGAAGGGATACACATTCGATAAAGTTTTTCCATGCGTATTCACGAAGAAATTGCAAAGTGGTTTTTGCATCATATCCATTTATGTTGATGACCTGAACATAATCGAAACATGTAAAGAGATTGAAGAAGTCAGTTCAATCTTGAAAGTTGAATTCGAAATGAAAGTCTTGGATAAAACCAAGTATTGCCTCGGCCTGCAGATCGAGCATCTCCCAGAAGGAATTCTTATATGACTTCACATGGATAAATCTCATCCACTTAGCACCCATATGGTTGTCTGATCCCTCGAAGTGGATAAGGACCTATTTAGACCAAGAGAAGATTCAGAAGAAATTTTGGGGCCAGAAGTTCCTTATCTTAGCGCTGTTGGAGCAATACTTTATCTCGCGAATTGCACTAGACCGGACATTGCATTTGCAGTTAATTTGCTTGCGAGATATAGCGCTCCTCCTACGAGGAGATATTGGAATGGTGTTAAGTATGTTCTATGGTACCTCCAAGGGTCTCAAGACCTTAGATTGTTTTCCCGAAGGAACCAAGATAAAACCTTGGTAAGTTATGCGGATGCTGGCTATTTGTCTGATCCCCACAACGCCATATCCCAGACTGGTTACATTTTTCTCTGTGGTGGTACCACGATCTCATGGAGATCGGTTAAACAAAACATGGTTACCACGTCTTCAAACCACTCAGAGATAATAGCT
Source organism: Ballota nigra (assembly GCA_947034835.1). NCBI lineage: Eukaryota > Viridiplantae > Streptophyta > Magnoliopsida > Lamiales > Lamiaceae > Ballota > Ballota nigra. The sequence continues at coordinate 88,864,642 of OX344720.1, read as the reverse complement.
TTGTTTGAAGCCGCACGAGAATGTGTTTGGTTAAGGTCCTTGGTAAAACACATTGGTGACTCGTGTGGTATCGCTAAAGGCAATACATCCCCCACCATTATATTGGAAGACAATGCAGCTTGCATCGCACAAATGAGTAATGGGTACGTCAAGGGAAACCTAACGAAACATATCTCACCTAAGTTTTTCTACCCATACGAACTCCAGAAGAGTGGCGTGATTATCATTCAAAAGGTGCAATCTAGTGACAATCTAGCAGATTTGTTCACTAAGTCCTTACCTACGTCTACTTTTGAAAAGTACGTTTGTGGTTTTGGGATGTGAAAGCTTAAAGGGTTGTTGTCTTCAGGGGGAGCGGTAACCCCGAAATAAATTCAGAAGATTTGATCCGAAAGATCAATAAAATTACATTCCTCCCTAACTTAATATTTGGTCGCTGCCTAGCACGTGGAGTTTTTATGACAAGATGTTTATGTTATGTCATAATGTCCAAGGGGGAGTGTTGTAAATCTAGAAGATTTATTAAACCAAATCTAGAAGATTTGATGTGGACATTACTAATGGGCTTTTAACCTAAACAAGCTTTAGGTTTAGACTAGGTCTTTATTCTTATAAATAGATCATTGTACTCAGAACTGTATACACTCATACACATACATATTAGTGAAACTCCTGGCTTGGTACGCCCCCAGACGTAGTCGTAATCGACGAACTGGGTGAACAAATCTCGCGCATTTATTTACGCTCTCAATTTACAACAGTAGGTATGGTACAATCCGGAAGAGAAGGAGGGAAGTTTTTCAATAACTTATTTACGGCTAACTCGAGAGATAGTCATCAAAAGGTATTCGTTATTATTCTCAGTTTCAATTTCAATGTGATAGTCATTAGTTCTTATGCCTTTAAAACTGAGAAGGGTACGCTTTGACTATGGAAACAGCAAAGCATTGTCAATTATAAGTTCAGTACCCATAGGGAGGATGACAGAGGCTCTTCCGGAGCCCATTATCATAATATTGGCAATGGTTATCCAAGTTACACTCCTTTCTCTTACTATCAAGTTTTGAAGATGTTTCCCGTCTCTTAAGGCTGTGTATGTGGTGGCGCTAACTACCAGACAAAAATCATAATTTGCATCCACCATGCCAGAGGAAAATACCCCAAACTAAAAAGCTGATATGTTTACGAGCCATGTACCAGAATAGCAATATCCACAAATATAACGGATAGCATATATAAACTAAACACATCAAATCTCAAGATAGGATATCAAATCACTCTTTGTCTCCAAAATCTTCGAGCTCTAAGCTCTAAAGATCATCGTTGTCAATGCCAAAATCTGCTTCAGGCAGACTGGCATGGTGAGATTCACCCTGGGGGACCTTGTCATTGTTCCCCTTTTATATCTTTCGATAAGCCTCAACCAAGTGTTTGAGGTTGCGGGTTTCCTCCCTTCCACGCTTACGCCCACTTAGGCTCCCTTGAGCTACAGCATGTTCTTCAGGCACTGCTTGTGGGTCAACCAGTCTAGTATTATGATTTCTCATCAATAGTTGATTGTGTTTTTCTGTCACTAAAAGTGCAGAAATTAGCTCTGAGTGAGAGGTGTACTACTCTTAGAGTACAAGGTTACTAGCATGGAATGTTGACAAGATTTTTTGTATCAACTCAGCCTCAGTAATTTGCTGCTGACATAATTTTAACTGAGATACAATACGATGCAAGGTAGAATTACACTCCGTTTATAGATTTAAATCTTGAAAATAGAGATTCAGCCAATCATATTGTGCCCGAGGGATTATATCATTATGTTGATAGAAACAATCCTTCCGGGATGTCCATAAAGTGATAGGGTGTTAGAGTTAAACGTGAAAGTATGTTTTACTTCATATAACTCATGTATTAAATATTACTCCCTCCGTCCATGAGTAAACTTCCCACTTTCCTTTTCGGGCCGTCCACGAGTAAGTTTCTCATTCCATAAATGGAAATAACAACACTCTATTATATATAAACTTTAACCTTCAAACTCACACAATATTACAAAAATGCCACTCATTCACTTTACTTTTCAACACTATTCATTACTTTATCCCAAAAGTCAACATGTGGCCCACCATATATTAATAAACAAATACACTTTCTTAAACCATTCAACAAAAAGAAGTGGGAAACTTACTCGTGGACGGAGGGAGTATGTTTTATGAGAATAATTATTTTATCACATTTTCTTTAAATATGAATGAATGTTAAATGTTTATTGCAACTCATTCTATTTATAGTACGAGTTACATTGTAGTTAATGTGGTGATACCAGATCACGGAAGATCACATTAACGAGTTCCTTGTAACTAAACGTACAAATTCACGGCCTAGGTGGAATTGAACAATCCCCCGCGAAATGTCGATGTTTATATCTCAGATTGGCATGTCTTGACCAAGAGATTGCACTAGCACATTTAGTATGCGTTGAAGAAGACCTACAGCGAGGATAAATTCTTCTGTTCTGAAATGTGAAGAATTAGACCTCAGTGGTTATTGATTTCTAAATCTATGTCACATAAATAGGACCGTGTGTGATTAATAGTTATTGTTTTGATTCATGTTGGGTGAGAATCATCATGACTTTGAACCTTGTGTTGGGCAGTAATATTAATCATACGTCGGTTGCTAAGGTTTAATACGGAGAAATGTGTGTGAGTACGGCTCTATGATTTGTCCCTTTGGTGGGCTCAAAAGATTTATCGTACCAAATCTTGCAAGTGAAGAATTAGTTCTTCGGTACGGATAATAATGTTGAGTTGTCTTTACTTCAAGGCAAAAAATATTAATTAATTTAGAGCTATTCAGAAGCTCAATTAATTAATGGACTAGATAATCTTAAACACGGGAAATAATAACTGGGAGCCCATATTATCGTAATATGGATTAAAATGGATAGTGCAATATTAATTTATTAGTGGTATTAATTACTCCCTCCGTCCCTCTATTATGTTCCCCTTTTGCCATTTTGGTCCGTCCCACTATAAACTTATTGGAAATTAAATAATAATATTATATTCATCTACTTTATTCATATCCACTCATTTAACCGCATTCCACTTTATTTTCTTCTCTCTCCATCACATCACTTGTACTATATCTATATTTTAACATTTATCTTAAATATTGTGCCCAAAAGTGAGGGGAACGAAATAGAGGGACGGAGGGAGTAATATTAATGGGCTGAATTATATTGGGGCTCAATATTGAAATTTAGAAGTCCATTGGAGGTCCAATCTTAATTCTCCTAAAGGCCTCTCAAGTAGCCCCATAAATAGCCCGATAATAATAAGTGATCAAAATGAAAGAAAATTATTATTGCTGATTTTTTCTTATAAATTTTGAAAATTATAGATATGGTAGAGAAAATATTTTATTGATTTTCTTGGAAAGATATTATGGAAGATATATATTCTTGGAATACAAGATTATCTCATAAATTCAAGAAGATCCAAATTTTGTATTCTTAGCCTATTATTTTCGAAAATTACCCTTAGATGAGGAGTTGAGATTTTTGTGGAATAAGATTTTTTAGAGACTAAGAAAAGATTTCCCCTGATCTCATTAGGCCTATAATTTCCAGCCACTACATCTATAAAAGGGGGTGATTATTTCATCCCCAAGTACATAATTTCATATGTTGGAAAAATCAAGAACAAAAAATATTTTCTTTCTTCCTTATTAAAATTGTTCGTGAGCGCTTCCCACCGGCGGACGAATAAGGCGAAAGAGAATACTTGAGAAGGTTTTTACGGTTGATAGGATCGTTACGCTTGTCCCATAGATCTTGGTTGGACGTCGCTTCGACAGGTACGTTTTATGTGAAATTCTTAGTTTTTCTGGCGTAGAATTTTACGTGTTTATATTTATATGCATGTAAATTTGTTGTTGGCATAGTTATTATATTAATTAATTTAGGATTAATTCATGCTAGTAATAATTAGATTTAAATTCGTATTTAAATTTCATCCCGAATAGATCCAGGCACCCCGAATTCCCCAACACAGGGTCCATCTCAGTAAGGTACTCATATTTCAAGTCCTGATTAAGGTGGTACCTGAGATAAATCAACGTTTTTGCCTTCTGGGCATCAGTGGATTTTGGACCATGGACAATGATCCCACTTAATTAGGATGAGACTAGATGAATCTCAACATCTATGACCCATGTCACGTAATTATTACCATCGAGAGCAAGCTCAGTAAATTCTCTCTTAGTAATACCAAGCATTATCACTAAGTTTTGAATGGACATGGTAAGACATACGATTTGAATTTATATTAACAAGGGAAAAAGAGGATTTAATTTACATGTTCAATCACAAAGGAGCAAATATTGGGTGTCGTCTCCCTAACATGATTTACGATCCGACAAGTATTGGGTGCCGCCTACCCAGACAATATATGCGGACTAAATGGTAAATTTAATTCACATAAATAATTATACAAGTAGGAGCAACTATTCAAGTTCATATTTTAGTCAATGCTCATGTTTGCTTCAGACAAACGTGTATACGAAAATTCCGGGCATTGTTTGAATGAATTAAATTAGCAGTGAAGGTAATAATAGGCACACAAGAATTTTTCACATAAATCATAATTTCTACAGCAAATAATTCATAAGCATATGTTGCGGCAAACAGTACTAATTGTTGAAAGAATAAAAAAAGAAATTAAGTCTTTTACCAGAGCGGGACCCAACAATAAGGATTCTCAAACATTTGATGAAACTTATCTCACGTCGAGCACTACTTGCTTCCTCGTCTAAGCGGCAATGGATCATGTCACGTCTCATAATGATCACGGAGGGAGGAAGCTCCACAAAATTGAGTGAATCCTGAATCCACGGTGGAGATTCCTTAACCTTTTCTTTAGCGACGAGGCGCCTTTGGTGATCCGTGAGTTGCCTGCAAAGTCAGTTTATCATTTTTACGAGAGTAAATAACTCAATTCAATGAAATAAATCAATTCAATGAAATAAAAGTTGGGGCCAATAAAGGAAGGCCCAATTTATAAACTTCTTCAAGTAATTGGGCCAATAAGAGAAAAGGGGCCCGGTTCCGTTCTCTTTCTCCCTGAAGTATGAAGAACCAAAGACTTCATGGAAGAAAAGAGCCCGGTGAGAAATGGAGAACGATGGACGGATTAGCAGACAACGGAAGCTTCCCGGGACTTGCAGTTCCGAAGCAATGGCGTTGCTGCTTCTGATGTGAAGCAATAGTTTGCTCGGGCCTGGCCATACTTTGATGCGGGGAACCTTTGATAGGCTTCTGGCCATACTTTATCCAAGAGTAATCATCAGGCGGCAGTGTCGCGCCTCGAAACGGTGGCAGTTAATCTCGGCGGGCGGAGATAGCGCGCGACGGTGAGGGCGGTGCGACGGCGTCGGGCAGAGGGAGAGCGACGCTCGGGGCGGCGGACCTGGGTGACGGCGCTGAAGTCGCGTGTGGCTCGAGCGCGCGACGGACTTCGGACTGTAGCCATGGATTAGATCGTACGAACGGAAGTAGTAATCGAGGCACCATGAATACACTTTGTATTTCTCTCCATCGATGGCCTCCTGGTTCTATTGTTAATACTAGTGATAATTCTACTCGTGCGGCTGAAATTTGTTACAATACTTTTAACTACGATAATACCTAATTGGGCTTCTCTACGGTCAGAAAAGGTGTTCGCCCTTCCTAACGTTAGTGAACCAATAAAAGATTGACACATCATTTAGTTTCGCTCAGTTAGATATAGCTTCGCCATGGATGAATTAATTAATTTTATAATACAAAATATATAAAATTATCAATGTATCCTCATTATTTTTATAAAAATACATATTTATTTTATTTATAATTTTAATTATGTGTAAAATATTTTATTTATGGGATAAGTTCATTTTTGGTACCCAATTTTTTTTTTTTCGGAATATAAACCATGCTTTCAAGTAATATAAAACTATGCTTAAAATTATTTTAAATAATATTTAATTAACCTAAAATATCTCTTCTACAACTAATACCGTCCAGAGCCATTTACCTCAGGGATGAAGATATGTGGTGCTGGATAAAGAGATCGGGTTCTTCAATGGTGGTTGCCCCTCTCTATTTTTCAAAAAAAATTCATCATAATTTAGCATCCCTATGTTTTTAATTGCAACAAAATATGGAAGTATCATCGTCCATCCCCGCCTCCACCCCACCCCACCCCACCCCACCCAATCATCTTTGTCCCCCAACAGTTTCTCTACAACTCATGCAAAGAGCAAAAAACAAATGAGGAGGTGCAATCAATAATTGTAAATAAATTTATGATGGTAGAAAAATTAATTGAGATCTAAATTAGAACACTTTAATTATTAGGTATAAAATATTAGAGGGGCAGATTCGTGCTGGCAACACATAGAAGGCATGAATCATGTTTAGTTATTCCAAAGAATGACTGGGGAAGAAAGTGATTGGGTGGGGTGGGGTGGACAGTGGGTGTGGGGGGGGGATATTTTAGGTTTAATAAAAATTATTTTAAAATAACTTTATATTATATATTTAAAAAGTTGTATATTCTTGAAATAATTACATTTTCTCCCTCTAAATTGGCTATTTCGACAATCAATTGATGATCTACACACGATATAACCAAATTTGAGGGTGGAAAAATAAATTTCGGTGATCAATTTTGAGAGTAAGTGAAAATGGGGTACTAATTCTACAAAATAAATAACTTTGTATACGAAAAATGCATTTATATCTTTACTTAAACATAAAATATTAATAAGGATAGATGTGTAAGTTTATAATTAATATTTTTTATTATTTTAAATTAAAAAAGAATATTTTTGTCATTTTGTATTTATTAATTTAATTTTTTAGTAGAGCGATACAGTGTGATTGCAATACGCATAAAGCAAATGCTCTAATGCAAAGTGTAATTATTAGATCAAAATATTTTACGTTGGATCAATGATCCAATGGTATTGTTGGGATATGTTTAGTTTTGATGATTTTTCAAAACCACTTGTAATAGGTTTGAAAGCAGTCAGGATAGTATCTTTTGCTTCAGGTCAGGCTAGGTTATTTCTCAGTAGAATAGGTTGTCAGTTGAGAAGAACTCAGTTGAGGGGGAACTCAGCAACACAGCCTGAGGAAATCAAGATGACGTCAAGAGAACAGACTGAAGCCAAGTCAGAGACCTGAACCAGAAGAGAAGCCTGAAGGATGTCCCACTAAGTGTAAACTTGGTTGTTCTAAGCTAAGTCAGGTGGACCACTCAGTGAAGAGCATGATAGAGAGGATCAGTGCTGCACCAAGTAGGCCCTGAAGGAGTCAGGCTACTGTGGTCAGGGAAGTTTGTCATTCAGCCTTATGACAAACTTCTTGGAATGATCTTCAAAGAGTCTCTGAAGGACAACCAAACTGAAGACGTTTAGTCCACTGAAGATCATCAGTCAGTGAAGGAGGAAGCTTCCTAAAGTCAGTGGATCTTGGTCAACCCACTGAGTCAAAGATCCGTTGGATACAGTCCACGTGGACCAATCAGCACGAGGCAGCAACGCTGACAAGGCCGCATTCCAAGAAGAGTGGTTGAAACCATTAATTGTATGGATTCAAATGTAATTTCCTCCAACGGTTACATTTGAATCCACACTATTAATACAAGCTCATAGCTTCGTTTCAAGTGTGTTGTGTGAAGAAAGAAAAATCAACACCTACAAGCTATAAGAGTGTGTGAGTTGTTAGGGAGTCATAAGAAAGTGTTGCTCACACCCACAACACTGACCTTTAGGGTTATCATTTATATTCATTGAGTGTCAAGCTTGTAACTCATAGCTTAGAGAGGTTTTCCTAATCTTAGCTTAAGGCTAACACATTGTAAAGGAAAACCTCACATAGTTGGAGAAACCAAACTGAAACCAAAACCCTCTAGTTAGGTTTGTTGGTGGAAGTTAGTTTGTGAGGAGGGGCAGCCCAGGGAGTAGCGTGAGTCCAGTTGTAAGTGCAACTTAGCACGTTAAAAGCAAGAATCTCAGTTAGTGGATTTCCTGTTAAATCAGGCCGTGGATGTAAGAGCTTGAGTCTCTGAACCACGTTAAACTGAGCGTTCGTTTCATTAAAGTATTTACTAAAGTGTTGTGAAAGTCAGCTCACTGAGAGCTTTGTTATAAGAAAACTTTGGTTAAGCAATCAGGTCAGGGAGAATCCTCTCACTGACCAGATCAGGCAACGCACTCGAGAGTTCAGTATCTCGAGTCACTGCCTTGCTTAGAGCATGAGCCTCCAAGCCTCACACTGACTTGGTAGCTCAGCCTCTAAGCAGAGCAGTGACTTGAAGTGTAACCTCTCGAGTCACTGTGTTGCTAAGAGCATGAGCCTTCCAGTCTTCTCACTGACTGTGTAGCTCAGCCTCTTAGCAATGTAGTGACTTGAGAACTGTTCACTCTTGCTGAACTCCCTGAGGAAGAGTTTTAAAAAAAAAATGCTCCTGAATTTCCATATTTGGTATTCGAAAACGGGACCATCAATTGGTATCAGAGCGGGTTGTTCACATGACCACTGATCCAGTTTTGTTAAGAAAAATAGTCAGCCGAATAGATCTTACATGCTTTAAACTATGGGAATTCCTGCATATTTTAAACTATTACTTGTGTTCTGACATTATTCTTGTAATAAAAAATCATTGGGTTAGAAGTTTTGGAATCATCAAAAGGGGGAAATTGTTGGGATATGTTTAGTTTTGATGATTTTCCAAAACCACTTGTAATAGGTTTGAAAGCAGTCAGGATAGTATCTTTTGCTTCAGGTCGGGCTAGGTTATTTCTCAGTAGAATAGGTTGTCAGTTGAGAAGAACTCAGTTGAGGGGGAACTCAGCGAGGGGGAACTCAGCAACACAGCCTGAGCAAATTAAGATGACGTCAAGAGAACAGACTGAAGCCAAGTCAGAGACCTGAACCAGAAGAGAAGCCTGAAGGATGTCCCACTGAGTGTAAACTTGGTTGTTCTAAGCTAAGTCAGGTGGACCACTCAGTGAAGAGCATGATCAAGAGGATCAGTGCTGCACCAAGTAGGCCCTGAAGGAGTCAGGCTACTGTGGTCAGGGAAGTTTGTCATTCAGCCTTATGACAAACTTCTTGAGATAAATAGTTATTTGGTCCCACAACTTGTCTAGTGTTCAATTTTGGTCCCAAAAATATTAATTTTTCAATTTTGGTCCCATAACTTATTGAATCATCCAAATTTGATCTCAAATGGGACCAAAATTGGACAATTCAATAAGTTACGGGACCAAAATTGAATAATTAAAATTTTTGGGACCAAAATTGGACACCAAACAAGTTAGGGACAAAAAAATTATTTTTTCGTATTCATTAATTTTTTTTCTTTTCTCACCTTATATATATATATATATATATATATATATATATATATATATATATATATATATATATATATATATATATATATATATATATATATATATATATATATATATACACATCAATGGATTTATTTTTCATGAATATAAATACAAATATTTGAAAAACATCTATAAAACATGAAAAATAAAAACCCATTATTTTTCAATTCCAATAATTATTATTTAAGATGAATTACAAAGCTCCCATAAAATACTAATAATGAAATTTTAATTACTAACTAAGAATTTAAATTGCGATAGAGTAAAAAAAATAATAAATTAATAATTTTCATATAAATTTTTATTCTCCAAATCTTCGTAAAATAATTCTAAATTACTATCGTGATCTCGTCTCCACCAATAATATATACATGATTATTACAAAGATTATTTTAGAGTATAATTAATTAAATAGTGTTTGATATATGTGTATGTGTGCGTATGTGTGTGTGTATATATATATATATATATATATATATATATCAATGGATTTATTTTTCATGAATATAGATACAAATATTTGAAAAACATCTATAAAACATGAAAATAAAAAACCCATTATTTTTCAATTCCAATAATTATTATTTAGGATGAATTACAAAGCTCCCATAAAATACTAATAATGAAATTTTAATTACTAACTAAGAATTTAAATTGCGATAGAGTAAATAAAATAATAAATTAATAATTTTCATATAAATTTTGATTCTCCATATCTTCGTAAAATAATTCCAAATTGCTATCGTGATCTCGTCTCCACCAATAATATATACATGATTATTACAAAGATTATTTTAGAGTATAATTAATTAAATAGTGTTTGATATATGTGTATGTGTGTGTATATATATATATACACATATAAGGTGAGAAAAGAAAAAAAATTAATGAATACGAAAAAATAATTTTTTGTCCTAACTTGTTTGGTGTCCAATTTTGGTCCCAAAAATTTTAATTATTCAATTTTGGTCCCGTAACTTATTGAATTGTCCAATTTTGGTCCCATTTGGGACCAAATTTGGACAATTCAATAAGTTATGGGACCAAAATTAAAAAGTTAATATTTTTTGGACCAAAATTGGACACTAGACAAGTTGCGGGACCAAAAAACTATTTTTCTCAAACTACTTGGAATGATCTTCAAAGAGTCTCTGAAGGACAACCAAACTGAAGACGTTCAGTCCACTAAAGATCATCAGTCAGTGAAGGAGGAAGCTACCTAAAGTCAGTGGATCTTGGTCAACCCACTGAGTCAAAGATCCGTTGGATACAGTCCACGTGGACCAATCAGCACGAGGCAGCAACGCTGACAAGGCCGCATTCCAAGAAGAGTGGTTGAAACCATTAATTGTATGGATTCAAATGTAATTTCCTCCAATGGTTACATTTGAATCCACACTATTAATACAAGCTCATAGCTTCGTTTCAAGTGTGTTGTGTGAAGAAAGAAAAATCAACACCTACAAGCTATAAGAGTGTATGAGTTGTTAGGGAGTCATAAGGAAGTGTTGCTCACACCCACGACACTGACCTTTAGGGTTATCACTTATATTCATTGAGTGTCAAGCTTGTAACTCATAGCTTAGAGAGGTTTTCCTAATCTTAGCTTAAGGCTAACACATTGTAAAGGAAAACCTCACATAGTTGGAGAAACCAAACTGAAACCAAAACCCTCTAGTTAGGTTTGTTGGTGGAAGTTAGTTTGTGAGGAGGGGCAGCCCAGGGAGTAGCGTGAGTCCAGTTGTAAGTGCACCTTGGCACGTTAAAAGCAAGAATCCCAGTTAGTGGATTTCCTGTTAAATCAGGCCGTGGATGTAAGAGCTTGAGTCTCTGAACCACGTTAAACTGAGTGTTCGTTTCATTAAAGTATTTACTAAAGTGTTGTGAAAGTCAGCTCACTGAGAGCTTTGTTATAAGAAAACTTTGGTTAAGCAATCAGGTCAGGGAGAATCCTCTCACTGACCAGATCAGGCAACGCACTCGAGAGTTCAGTATCTCGAGTCACTGCCTTGCTTAGAGCATGAGCCTCCAAGCCTCACACTGACTTGGTAGCTCAGCCTCTAAGCAGAGCAGTGACTTGAAGTGTAACATCTCGAGTCACTGTGTTGCTAAGAGCATGAGCCTTCCAGTCTTCTCACTGACTGGGTAGCTCAGCCTCTTAGCAATGCAGTGACTTGAGAACTGTTCACTCTTGCTGAACTCCCTGAGGAAGAGTTTTAAAAAAAAAATTTGCTCCTGAATTCCCATATTTGGTATTCGAAAACGGGACCATCAGGTATTGAAAGGGTTCACTGACGTCAGGAATGGCAAAACCTTCACTGGTCGTAGAAATATTCTACATAATTATACATTACAAAACATAAAAACTCTTTTTTTTAAATCTCTGACTATTTTTTTACGCCATCTCAAATATACTCTTGACGAAATTTATAATATTCCCGATATTAATATTTAATAATTTAAAATATTTTTTGTTGTTAAACTATTTTGAACTATTATAGTATATAACCTACTATTGATATATAAATTATTTTTTTGGAATTGTCACATTAATACTTTAGCAGATGTGATTATTAATCTGTATTGCATAATAACATGAGACTATATTACATAAATTTAGCATTTAATTAAAATACTTCAAACATTAATCGACAATTTTTTTTAAATACTAACTGTTTAATTATAAAAACCAAAATAAACAAAGAGTATAATACTCCTTCCATTTTAAAATACATATCCTTTTAGTATTTTGTATCTTTTACAAAATAAATGTTATTTTAGTCTTTTAAACACTTTTCAATGTATATAAAGTAGTCTATAGGTTTTTTTGAACTAATAATTTTTTTTTAGTTTATAGTAATCTTTTTTTGCAGGTATCCAATCGTCTGATTAACAATTTTTCATATTTGATTTTTGATATATAAATAAAAATAATGTTATTTATAAGCAAAAAATAATTTTACATTATAATCTTAATAACACACAGATGAAATTAAAAATAAAAGATTAAGACAAATTTAACAAAAATAAGTATCTCAAGTCACGGGAAAAAATATTTTTTAAGGACTGTAAGTTTGTGGATGGCAAAATAGGGAACATAACTTTTAAGATTGTAATTAAGCACAATAATTTTTAAAAGTCACAAATTGAGGTTAAATCATCCCAAATAAATCAAATTCAGACTATGCTACATGGCCCGATTAGGCTAAATTTGATTTAAAATTTGGGCTAATTAACATGGTTTGATCTGGCTGGGGGCTGAATTCGGGCCCAATTTGGGTTTATTAGGCTAATTGTGCCTAAATTCGCAACTCTTAGAAATTATAGTCCTTAAATTATCAACTCCAAAGTTACGGTCCTTAAAAAAATATTTTCAAAATATTAATTTTCACCTCGAGGATTGAGTGTTATACATTAACTCTTCGAGGTGTTATTTAGTTGGGGGAATGGGCAAAATGAGGATAAAAACTCTTCGAATTGGAAAAATGACAACCGTAAATCTCCGAGCTAATAATTTAAGGACATTAATTTTTAAAAGAAGTGAATTTTTTGGTTAATTAGGGTTAGTTGTGCCTAAATTCACAACTCTTAAAAATTACAGTCCTTAAAAATATATTTTTAAAATATTAACTTTCACCTTAAGGAATGAGTGATAGACATTAACTTTTTGAGGTGTTATTTAGTTGGGGAAAGGGGTTAAATGAAGACAAAAACTCTTCGGGTTGGAAAAATAAGGATCATAACTCTCTGAACTGACAATTTAAGGACATTAACTTTTAAAAGTAATGGATTTTTTGGATTTATTAGGGCTAATTGTGCCTAAATTTACAATTTCTAGAAATTAAAATCCTTAAATTGTCAACCCCAAAGTTACGGTCCTTAAAAAATTTCAAAATATTAACTCTCCACTTGAGGATTGACTGATAGACATTAATTTTTCGAGGTATTATTTAGTTGGGGAATGGGCAAAATGAGGATATAAACTCTTTGGGTTGGAAAAATGAGGATCGTAACCATCCGAGTTGACAATTTAAGGACATTAACTTTTAAAAGTAGTGTATTTTTGTCACATCAGCCCAAATCAATTAGAATTGGGTATAAATTTAATCCAAAATTAAAGCCAAATCACACCAATACGCGCAAATTTCAAGCCAAGTTAGGCCAATTATTCCGACTTGCTTTGATTCAGGCTGATTTGGCCTCAATCCTCGACTTTTAAAAGTTAATATCCTTAAATTTTCCAGTCAAATATTTAACATCCAAATTTTCCTGTCACCCCTAGCTATGGTCTTTACGAAAATCATTCTTGCTCTGACATTAAATACTATTATACTTATTTAGAAAAATTAATAGTTTTTTATTTGACATTTTTATGGGGAAAAAAATTCACAGTTTAGGACCATTTTTCAAATTTAAAATTATCGATGAAGAAAAAATAGAATCATGAAATTAAGTTAGGGGAACTGGTAAAATAGCGAACAAATTCATATACAACTTGGCTTGTGGTCATCGGGAAAAAGTTGGGAATGGTGGAATAACGAACAAATTCAATATAACCATAAGAAGAGATATATCCATGTTAGTATGCACACAATATTTATTTATTTTCGTGACAGTCAAAATGCAACTAAGAATGGAATATATTATACTTTACATGATACATGTGAAACAATAATATTATATGTATATATATTGATAAAAATGATATGATATAGTAATGCACAATGTATTTTAAATTTTATGAATGCATAAACTTTTATTTTGAAAGATTTTAAAAATATTTGTGTAGAACAAAATCTAAAAAAACCCCGGAACTTTAATAGTTTAGAGATTTTGTAAAACAAACCAAATTACTCCATAAATCCCTCGGAGAGATGTTAAGATGCATTTTGTGAATGAAATATCGTGATCATGAAATTAACAGTACACATATATACACTCCAATATTACTTTGGTGAAGGAGGTGGCGGCCCCTTTGCACATGGAATAAAGTGTATTTTTTTTTTAACCTAATGAATTTTATACCCATCTCGTAGTTTTCGAACCATTTAAGGGAACACCTCTCCTTCAATCCTCTTAAGCATCAATACTTTCATTTTTTAAATTAGAAATAATTGCACCATATCCATTAATTATAGTAGACAGTTTTGTACTTAAACTACTCAATTATATTTTTGTATTGATATATACAATTTTTTATAATTTGACACACAAATAACTAAATTTAATTTATAATTTTTTTCTTCAGATTTTAACATATAAGAATATTTTTGTAAAAAATAAATTCAAATGACGGCAGACGGCACAATCAATATCAAATTAGAATTTATGTTTATATATATATATATATATATATATATATATATATATATATATATATAATAAATGCAAGATAATATACAAAAAAATAAAATATTCATTTTAATAATTATATATCACATAATAGTTGTGTCCAAAGACAAACATACATTTATTAACAATCTCTATTATTACAACGATATAACATTATTATAAACAACATATTGCAATCAAGCTGAAACAATCAGATAACTCTATATCAACGTCTCCATTGAAAAATATCCCCGTAGCTTGAGGAAGAACACCAAGCTATTTTTCTGGGGAAAAAAATCCTTAATTTGCACAATAAATAGACAAACACAACTATCAACCTTAACCACCAAAAAAAAAAAAACTTCGTTAGAAATGAATATCATTGCATTCTGTATAATTATGGTTAATTGCTGAAAGGGATCCCTAATAAATGAGTCTATGAATTGACCACAAGACTCATTTACCAAAACACATCGCACCTCAGAATCACTACAAAAGAGAAAAAAAATATCAGAAAAATAATGCTAAGAGAATATAAATATCTTTAAAAAATCATTATTGAATTTAGAGTTGAACAAACTGAACACAGCCAGACATCGGCAAATTAATAACACGAACTGGACCAATATGTAGCAAATGGGCACGTATATCTGTAAAAAATATACATAGCAAAAAGATCAATTACAAAAAAGCACAATTTGGAAACTAAATATGCACATGTATAATTGAAGAACAATAATTAACCACACAAACTCTTATCACGCAGTATTGAAACATCACATAATGATATAGACTTTTCCTGAAACTAATGAAGTCAAATACTAATGTTGTAATACTCGATGCAAAACACTCATGTATCTCTGTCAAATGGTTAAATTCCATCACATATTCATTTTTTGTATACTTAATTGACATAGCATTTTGAATAACACCAAAATATTTGATGTAATATTTTTTGTCTTTATTGACAAAGCCTTCAAACCTTATTATCAAAGAAAGTGGAACACATCAATCAATTTTTTCTTCACTGATGTCAACAATTAATTATTATTCAGATTTAATAAAAATATGTGAAAAAATAAAATCCAACAAATTTGATTGTACATAATTTGATATATGAAAATCAAAAGAATGTCTAACTTGGGAGTCCATCATCACTATATTCATGTTGTTACTTCCAACAGTAACCCATATCTGGAGAATTATTATATGAATTATTAAGGAACACATTACAAATATATAAATAAATAATAACGGTGTAATCATGGTGGCAAAATAATAATATAAATTGTCCCACAAAAGATATTGTATGCATGATGATATGTGTCCATGGGAATATAATAGAAAAATAAAGACGAGCATATTGAATGATATTTACTATTCCCCCCCCCCCCCCTCCCCCCCCAAAAAAAAAAAAAGTAACATGCTAACAATTATATTCCAGGCTAATTTCATGTAAATTTTAAGTGCATTAAAATTAGAGGCCATTTATGACTTGTATATAATCTGCATAGATGCATTAAAATAGTATACCATTCCTATGGAATATAAAAATAATCATCACCAAATCGTCTCAAGTTGTGAAGTTTACATGGCTTCTTTTTCGCAGATGATATGTGTCTTCGTAATAAATAATACGAGCACATGCAAATCTAGACTAAAATTAATGTCCTTAAATTGTCCACCCAAAGATTAAAAGTCCTAATTTTCCTATGACCCCTAGGCTATGGTCTTTACGAAAATCAATCTCGCTCTGACATTAAATATCATTATACTTCTTTAAAAAAATCAAAAGTTTTTTATTTGGCATCCTTATGGGAAAAAATTCACAATTTAGGGCCATTTTTCAAATTCAAAATTATCGATGAAGACAAAAAAGAATCTTCAAATAAGTTAGGGGAAATGGCAGAATAACAAACAAATTCACATATAGCTTGGCTTGTGGTTATCAGGAAATAGCTGGATGAAGGACTACACAAATTTGGATTGAAAAATGTGATATTTTTGTTGAATTTCAAAATCCACGTCATTTAGTCTCGCCCAGTGAGATATAGCTTTGCCATGGATGAATTAATTAATTTTATAATAAAATATATATAAAATTACCAAAGTATCCTCATTATTTTTATTAAAATACATATTTATTTTATTTATAATTTTAATTATGTGTAAAATATTTTATTTATGGGATAAGTTCATTTTTGGTACCCAATTTTTTTCTTCAGAATATAAACCATGCTTTCAAGTAATATAAAACTATGCTTAAAATTATTTTAAATAATATTTAATTAACCTAAAACATTCCTTCTACAACCCATACCGTCCAGAGCCATTTACCTCAGGGAAGAAGAAATGTGGCGCTGGATAGAGAGATCGGGTTCTTCAATGGTGGTTGCCCCTCTCTATTTTTCAAAAAAATTCCATCATAATTCAACATCCATGTGTTTTTAATTGCAACAAAATATGGAAGTATCGTCGTACATCCCCCGCCTCCACCCCACCCCACCCCACCCAATCTTCTTTGTCCCACAACTGTTTCTCTGCAACTCATGTAAAGAGCAAAAAGCAAAGTAGGAGGTGCAATTAGTATTTGTAAATAAATTTATGATGGTAGAAAAATTAATTGAGATCCAAATTAGAGCACATTAATTATTAGGTAAAATAAAATAAAATTAGAGAGGCAGAATCGTGCTGACAACACATAGAAGGCATGAATCATGTTTAGTTACTCCAAGGAATGATTGGGGAAGAAAGTGATTGGATGGGATGGGGTGGGGTGGACGGTGGGGGAGGGGATATTTTAGGTTTAATAAAAATTATTTTAAAATAAATTTATATTATATATTTAAAAAGTTGTATATACTTGAAATAATTACATTTTCTCCTTCTAAATTAGCTATTTTGACAATCAATTGATGATCTACAGACTATATAACCTAATTTGAGGGTGGAAAAATAAATTTCGGTGATCAATTTTGAGAGTAAGTGAAAATGGGGTAGTAATTCTGCAAAATAAATAACTTTGTATAGAAAAAATGAATTTATATCTTACTTAAACATAAAATATTAATAAGGATAGATGCGTAAGTTTATAATTAATATTTTTTTATTATTTTAAATTAAAAAAGAATATTTTTGTCTTTTTGTATTTATTAATTTAATTTATTAGTAGAGCGATGCAATGCAATTGCAATACGCATAGTGCAAATGCTCTAATGCAAAATGTAATCATTAGATCAAAATATTATACGTTGGATCAATGATCCAATGGTATAGAAAGGGTTCACTGACGTTAGGAAGGGTGAAACCTTCCATGACCGTAGAAATACCCTACCTAATTATTCATTACAAAACTTAAAAACTCTTTTTTTTTAATCTCTGTTTATTTTTTTATGACATCTCAAATATACTCTTGACGAAATCTATAATATTCCTGATATAAATATTTAATAATTTAAAATATTTTTTGTTGATATAAACTACTATTGCTATATGATTTTTTATGGAATTGTCACATTAATATTTTAACAGATGTGATTATTAATTTGTATTGCATAATAATATGAGACTATATTACATAAATTTAGCATTTAATTAAAATACTCTAAACATTAATCCACAATTTATTTTTTTCAAATACTAACTGTTTAATTATAAAAATCAAAATAAACAAAATAAATGTTATTCTTTTAGCATTTCGTATCTTTTACAAAATAAATGTTATTTTTGTCTTTAAAACATTTTTCATTCTATATAAAGTAATTTATAGGTTGTTTTGAACTAATTAAATCAATTTTTTTCTTAGAGAAAATTTGTATCAAATTAATCACGTAAAATGGTAGGTGTCTTGATACGTGTGAAAAATCTAAAAAATGCATTTTTTAAATAGAGGGAGTATTATTAATAGCAATTCATGACATATTGAATATTTTTTACACTTTCCAATATAAATTTACAATGCACGTGTCTGTTCAAGAATCAATATGGAAGATGAGTAATAAACTATTGTGGCCCACATTCAAAGGCCTTTTATCATTCCAACTACTTCAATTATTAAAGCAAATGAATACCATTCACTACTTAACCTTCACAATAGAACAGATTGTTCATCTTTCCTTCCCTATAACCTTGCCTCACAGTCAAATTAAAAAGGTGGAAAAATCACCGACCCCACCTACAATCCAAGCACCCTTAGTTGAATTAGAAACAAAAAATGTAAAAACCCAGCAGCGTGAGCAACGAATCGACAGACATCGAAGCCAGATAAGAGAACACTGGATCAGACACTTTAGGTTTTTACAATTAATCTTCTATTTCTATATTAGGCATCTGTAGATTAATTCCTCACGTATTTCATATTTGCAGGGATCTGTCAATTTATTTGTAAAATTTCGACAGGAAGACATCGATGATCAAAATGACGGCTGGGCAGGTGTAATCGTAATACACCCATTAAAATTTATATCAGTAAACCCAAAATTAAAAAATCCAGGTGCATGTATTAATCATAGCTTTTTTCATCTTCTTCATTTTTAAACAAAACATTTATTTTTAAACATCAATTAGGAAAACCCAGTTATATATCTAGAGATCGAAAAAAAATATGCAAGTATATGTAGAAGAAAATAAAACCTGAAAAAAAAATGTCATATGACATTGACGACAATTTCTGTTCAAATATTTCAATTTCAACTTTAAAATTCAAAAGTCCACTGAAACAACACATCCTCTGCAGCGACAACCAAAATAAATCCTAAAAACTAAAACAACCTATAACTCAAATACAGTTACAATTTTTCTTCGATACAAAAACTATAAAGAATTACACAAAATATCAAAAGCATATATCTAATACAAATCGAAATCTAAATAATCGGAATACGATTACAGGATATCGGATATACTCAACATCCAGGAGACCGAAAAAACCGACCGCAATTCCGGCGACGGTTCAGACCAAAAAACAAACAACTGCAACCGACAACAAACCATGACACAACAATCAACGATGTACTCCACGAAGTACGACGGTGGAAGCATGATGGTGGAAGCGAGGAAAACCATAGCAATCTAATCATATATATACGCACTAAAAATCAATCCACGCAATAATTCCACAAAATTTAAAACAGCACCTAAACAAAAGCAAGCTAATTACAGCCGCATAATACGCCATTCAATTGAGCATAAATAAGGAATGACCGGAGAACACTGTAATACCCCGTCCCGTTCCGTACCCTTTCCTTATTTAGAAACTTTTTTATTTTATTTTATTTTATTTTCTCTTTTTTTGTTTTTTTTATTTTAATTATTTTGTGTGCTATTTGTGTATTTAAATATACATACCCTTTTTATAAAACTCCTAAATTCGAAGAAAGAAAATGAATTCTTTCAAACGAATAAAGGACTAAGAGAAATTAATTATTCAAATTAAATTAAGGATTTTTCGATCCGTTTAAATTATTGAGAAAAATCAAAATACAATAAAATATTACTTGAGTTTAAAAACTGTATTATTTTCTAAATCGGGATTATACTCGTGAACAAAACGATCCCTGAACCGTATTATTTGGGAACGAAAATATCGAAAATAATTGGATAAGATTTTAGAAAAGATAAGTTTGGAAAGAGGGAGTATAAATAGAAAGAAGCCAAAATTTTCTCTCATTTTCTTTCATTTTCTCACGCACACAATTTCCTCTCTCTCTCTAAAATCTTTCTTCCCTTTCGGCCTCCTCCTTTCCTCCGCCTCTCGCCGCCGCTGTCCTCTCCTCCTCCGGCGACGAAGCTCCGTCCAGCCACCTCCCTCCTCCCTTCGCCCAGTCGCGACGCCGAGCTCCGCCTCTCCTCTAAGCTCCCGCTGCCGCGAGCGCCATCGTCGCTGGAGCTCTGCCCAGCCGCGCCGAAGCTCGCCGCCGTCTCTGCTCCGCTGTGGACCAGCCCAGACGCGACGAAGCCCAGGCCGCGACTCCCTTCTCCGAGCTCCCCTGCTGCCCGTCGCTCTCTCTCACTCTCTCTATCTCCGTCGCCAAACGCCGCCGCCTCAGCCGAAGCGCCGCCGCCGCGTCGCCGCCTCCTCCTCAAACTCCAGTGAGTTGAATTCCTTATTTTATTGTTCGAATTTCATTCCGTTTAAATTCGATTTCGAACGCCGGTTTATTTCAATTTCTAACCGGGACCTTCTTTCGTTTAATTTTCTGTTAAAAATTGACGCCGTTGAACCGGTTGATGTTGCCGAATTTCTGGAATTTCAAACCGACGCCGTTAGGCTGCCCAAATCGTTTTTCCGAATTCCCGAACGACGCCGTAAGGCTGCCCAATTTTCGTGAACAATTTCCGGGTTTCGAAACGACGCCGTTAGGCCGCCCGTTTAACATCTCAAACTGAAGCTCGTAAGGTTTCTATCTTCGTTTTTATCTTGGGGAGATTTTTTTAGTTATTTTTGTTAGTTGTTAGAAGCTTAGAACAAGAAAAGAATTGAAAGAAAACTTATTGTTAGTGGTTAGATGAATTAGTATTAGTTATGGACTTATTTAGTATTATTGTTTTGTTTCACTTGTATCACTCTTTAGAAGTGAGTTTTTGGGTAGATTGTTTCTTTGTTTTATTTCTTTCACAAACCATGAGATTGGATTTTTAGTTTAGTATTTAGTATTAGTAGTTGAATGTTGGAATATTATTGTTTTAGATGAATGGTAGAAATGACTTAGAAGACTAGTATTATTCTTATGAATGTTTAGTATCATTGTTTTTAGTATTATGATGATATTAGCAAAATCCTATAGTATCCTTGTTTTGACGTTTTCCAAGAGTAAAAACACGTTTGAATAAATTTCGTAATCAAAGGGAAACTCGTCTTCACCTCGTAACCCTATTAGAATTTTAGAAAACGCAAAAATAAAGTCTTTTAATAAGTTTAGAAAAGAAAAGTTTTAAATTCAAGTTTTCGTTTAAAAACGAGAATTAGGATTCGTAAGAAAGAATAACCTTTTCTTTAATTTCATTGAATAATAATCTTATTTTTCTAAGTATTTTTCCAAGCTTAATAAAGATTTTTTTTTCCTTAAAAAGGCCCTTTGAGAACACCACCAAATTCGGTAAATACACTCTCTGAGAACACACCAATTTCAGTAAATACACTCTCTGATACACCACCAAATTCAGTAAATACACCCCATATTACACCACCAATTTCAGTAAATACACCCCCTGTTACACCACTAAATTCAGTAAATACACCCCCTGTTGCAACACTGAATTTAGTAAATACACTCCCCTAATACACCTCCCCTTT
Source organism: Ballota nigra (assembly GCA_947034835.1). NCBI lineage: Eukaryota > Viridiplantae > Streptophyta > Magnoliopsida > Lamiales > Lamiaceae > Ballota > Ballota nigra. Next base: position 88,842,576 of record OX344720.1, on the reverse strand, counting down.
AAAAGAGGTGTACTTATCAATTTGAAATCAACATTTGAAAACTTTAGTTTTCAATAGTTCTCTGAAGACAACGACCTACTCAATCCTTGAGTTTCGCGCTCTTAAGTTTTTCAAATTCAAAAGTCAATCTTTTAATCGAAATACTCCTTATTAGGATTCTGTACTTTTCGGAATACGCACGAAGGACTCGACTGCCTACCTACCCAATATTCTCGGAACTCAGAACAATCAGGTGGGTGATGATCTGTTGATTGATCTGCTAATAATAACGTCGTGCCGGTATTTTCTGAACTCGACTAAATTAAATCAAAAATATCTAATCCAACATAAATGTAACACCTATCTATATAATTGTTTGGATTATGTGATATAACTATATATGTTATACAGTAGCCTGTTGTTTTGTGATTTTTTATCATCACTGCATGAGTAAACACCTTACGTGAGCATGAATCAATTCGGTTATCAGTCAAGTATTATTCTTTGTAAAGTTTATTGAGTCAGTTTTGTGGAGAGTCAGTGTGTACGGAGTCGGGATCGAGTTTTAAATCCGACCTCCGGGGCAGCTGTCGGAGACGCCCTCGGAATCAAGGTTGTTGAGCAAGTAGATCTGGTCCCCGGTCAGCTGTCGTTTGACGCACTGGGAAGAAGGCCATTGATACTTGCTTATTTTGAGGGATGTTATAAGGTTGGATGATGTGAGCTTGTGTGGTTGGATGAAGTAAGTTTTTGTTGGAGTTGAAAAGGATAACTTTGTTGATTTGTTGGAGTTGAAAAGAGTAACTTTGTTGGAAGTGGAATTGTCATACGTTTATGGTTTGTCAGTTTGTGATAATGCGTGATATGACTTTGGGCTTTGCCCTAATGTGAACCAACTTGTGCTATTACAATTATATCATGTGAAATATGCTTAATCACCGTTTAAATCTTTATAATCTTTTATACACGACAACTGATTAATTAATTACTTTATAAATGAGTATAACTTAATATATTTCGAATTTACCAATCCCATGATGTTGCAATCACCCATAAGTGAGAATTCAATTCTCACGCCCCCTTTTCTTAACCCCTTGCAGATTTCAATTACGGGGAGCAATGACAGTGACACAGAAGACACAAAGTCTCCATTTTGCTTAAAATATATTATTACTAATACAATGATGCCTATCATTTCTATTTCCCAATAAATGTATCGATACTGCCCTGCAAGGCAATACTCTTTCTGTGTGTTTAAATTATCCAAACTCAGTGTGTATTATTCTGAAGATACATAACCTTCTATCCATCTTTATATATATATATATATATATATATATATATATATATATATATACAAATACACTCACATTCTAATATTCCTTCCCACTTATCCGCTGCATAAATTTCTGCCTCTCAATTCAGTATTATTCCTTCAAAAATTTTATAATTCAGACTTTTGATCACAATAACACTTCGAATCCGATATAATCAATATATTCTGGGTTCGGGGCGTTACAGGTGGTATCAGAGCTTATGTTCAAAACTTTCGAACCCAATCCCAAATCTTGTTTTCTTGTCACAATAATATTATTTATTATCACTTAAGTACTAAAATATTAAAATTTTCTGAGGGAAACGTGTCTCTGGTTACTGTCTACAAGCTCCTCGAAGGTACGATACTACTTTTATAATGTTGCTTAAAGGCCTTTAAAATTCACAACTGCTTAAATTCATAATATTACCCGATCAAAAAGGTTACGATAACTCAAAATAGTGTTCGTACTACGAAGGAAGAACTACAAAATCTAGTCTAAGTTTCTTTTGGAACTCGAATAATTGATAAGAATGCTCGAATAATTTGTGAACTTCATAAATGATATTATGTGATTTCTTTGATTACGTGCTTTAAATGTTTACTTTACGGTTATTTTCCTTTTAAAACTAAAATTTGACTAGAACTTTCCTTTCCCTATAGGAAGCCTAAGATGGATGTGGCCCAGTACTTAGAGATTGAGCAGTTAGAAGTAGAGACCATTGATGCCTTCACTGCCCGCTTTGTAGAGTCACGCGAAAGGGCAAGGACTGCCCCGGAGCCCCACATCGAGACTGACTTCGCAGCTGCGACCCGATTCGCGGGAGGAGTAATCGAAATCTTCCGCCATATCGCTACCGGACTATTAGATCGCATGAGGGTAGACGACCCAGAGCAGGGACCTCAGGTTCACTTAGACGCTTACTGGGTGGAGGCCCAGAGAGTGATTCGGCACGCGGATGTTAACCGCGGACTGTCTTACCAGACCGCTGCACTCGCCGGGCACGATCTAGCCACATCGGACGGTCACCGGGAGGACGCCATGCTAGCACAGGCATCGGCCGTTGCAGCTAGAGCAACCGCTGTCTCCCAGGATGAGTACTCTCACGTCGCTACTCGGAGGGCCGACCTACACTTAGAGGCAGCTCTCGCGCAGCGAGATACCTCCATCGCCTACTAGGTAGCAAGTGGATTACCTGGAGAGGGACCCTTTGGCTTGGGAGAAGCCGCACACCCTGTGATAGAGTTAGCGAGAGTCGAGCCCGAGATTATCGAATTTGAGGGAGATGAGCCAGAGATAGAGATAGATTCCCCACCCGAGTCAGAGGTTGATGACTAGTTGGACCCCCAGACTTTGTATATAGTAGTAGACGCATATATATGATATAGGTGGTAGCCGTTTGACTTATAGTAATAGTCATTCTGCGTGGTCGTTTTCCTTATAGACCATTGCAGCGTAGCTCTAACCCCTATATTTGTCGCTCGTGGTCCATATTGATGTGAGGACACGATGCTATAGCTTTACCTAGAACCCTTTTGCATTCCATAACGAATGTAAGGAGACTGACTCTGTAGAACTAAAACTTTTAGATATATATATACTTATTATGTGCTCACTACTTGTCAATGTGTTTTACTTGCTTTATATATATTGATTGTCGTATATTTTATCTGATTATCGCTTAATGACACATCACTGGTTCCTAGAATACTGTGCGAATGTGAGCACTGTACTATTGAGGGCCCCAATGCGCAGCTGGTGAATTACGTACCACACGTGTTTCAGTGCTAGCGTTGTGTTGATTTGGTTAATCCGGTTATGTTTTTATAACTTTCTCGCACCTATACGTATCGTAATAATATTATTCTTTTCGATCAGAACTACCTTTAGAATGACACCCGGACGTAAACGTGGACGACCCCGCGTTAACCCTATCCCTGAACCCGTGGATCCGATAGAACAAGAACCACCTCTTCAGGCTGAACCTGAGCCGCCTCAGCAAGCTGCACCAGAAAACGATATCGCGAGAGAAATACTGACCTCTCTTCAGAACTACATTCAACAACAAGTTCCACCACCTCCTCCACCGTTGTACGGGCCTATACCTCAGATAGCGCCCAGGGTGAATGACTTTGTCGAACGCTTTCGACGACTGCAGCCACCTAGGCTGGATGGGAAAGAAGATCCCTTTGAAGTCGAGGAGTGGATATCGGGATTGGAACGTATCTTCAGACACATGGCACTGGCTGATGCACAGAAGGTCTCATGTGCCCAGTTCCAACTGATGGAAGATGCAGCCCAATGGTGGGAGTCTTATGAACGAACCATGGACGAAGAAGCTAGGCAAGTCCTTACTTGGGAGGACTTTAAGAAAGCTATACTGGATCGATACTTTCCACGAGTCCTGAGGGATCGGAAAGAACAAGAATTTGTCAACCTTCGACAGGGAACTCTCTCAGTGATAGAGTACGAGAGAAGGTTCAACCAACTGTCTCGTTATGCCCCACATCTGGTGGGTGACGATGAAAGGAAAGCTCGCATGTTCGAGCAGGGTTTGAGGCCCGAGATAGCAGGAATTATAATTGGCCTTCAGGTGCCAAATTATGGAGAAGTTTTCCATCGAGCATTGATGGTTTCGATCAGTCAAAACTTGGAGTACAAACAAACTCCGACTACTGTCCCTGTCAATCGTAATTGGCAGCCACCCTTTAAGAGGAATTCAGTTCCGCAATCCAAGGGGAACAATTTTGTTGGCCCTCGAGCTAATCAGAACTGTCAAAGATGTGGAAGGAGACACTGGGGACCCTGTAATCAGGGAGGAGTAATTTGTTTTCGTTGCCATCAACCAGGGCACAAGTCCAATGAATGTGCTCAACCACCAAGCAGCAACCGTCAACCGATTAATAACGCTCAGTACCACCCTCAGCAGGCAAACAATTATCAGGCTCGTCAGCTACCTGCACCTAACAACCGCCAAGCGGGACCCCCAGTTAGAGGTCCGCCTAATCAAGGTCAGAGAAGGCCAGGCCACGTGAATGCTATCCTAGAGGAAGGGGAAAGCAGTGGAGAGCAACTTCGCCTGAAAGGACCAGCTCAGCCTGAGCAGCACGAGACGCTAGCAGGTACTGTCTTTGTACTTGAAAAACCTGCGTATGTATTGTTTGATACTGGAGCATCTCATTCCTTTATATCTGATAACCTTAAAAGAAAATTAGGATTAGTCGAGATAAAAGGAAAAGTTTTAAACGTTAGTATTCCATCTGGAACTACTATGGAAATTGAGGGTCAAATTAGAGGTTTACCTCTAACGCTAGACAATCACTTGATAGAGTCCGACCTTCACGTCCTTAAGATGAAAACCTTTGACATAATCTTAGGCATTGACTGGTTAACGAGAAACAAAGCGATAATAAAATGCGCCGAACGCGAGATCGACCTCGAAACTCGTGATGGCCAACGTTTCACGTTTCGCGAAGTCAAGACCAAGAAGGAAACCCGAGTAATATCAGCAATCCAAGCTGCTGCGATATTACGAAAAGAGAAATACCAAGCTTACCTCGTTCACATCTCGGCAGGAGAGATAGACGATAAGTTACGCATCAAGGTGCCAATTGTGGATGAATATCTTGACGTATTCCCCGAGGAATTAAACGGGTTACCTCCCGATCGTCAGATAGAGTTCTCCATCGACTTGATACCTGGGGCAGCACCAGTGTCTAAAGCACCCTATCGAATGGCCCCAAAGGAATTAGAAGAACTGAAGGAACAACTGCAAGGTTTGCTTGAAAAGAAGTTCATCAGACCTAGTGCATCACAATGGGGAGCACCCGTGTTGTTCGTAAAGAAGAAAGACGAAACTTTCCGTATGTGCATAGATTACCGAGGTCTCAATCAACTGACCATTAAGAACAAATATCCTCTTCCAAGGATAGAAGACTTGTTCGATCAGTTAAAGGATGCTACGATATTCTCAAAGATCGATCTGAGGTCTGGTTATCACCAGCTAAAGGTCAAGAGCGAGGATATCCCGAAGACAGCATTCCGGACTCGGTATGGACATTACAAATTCACCGTGATGCCCTTTGGAGTAACGAATGCTCCAGCGATTTTCATGGATCTGATGAATAGAGTATTTCATCCGTACCTGGATCAATTCGTTATCGTCTTCATCGACGACATACTCGTGTACTCTAAGAGCAAAGAGCAACACGAAGAACATCTCAAAGCAGTCTTAGAGACAATGAGACGAGAGAAGTTGTATGCCAAATTCAGCAAGTGTGAATTTTGGATCAACCGTGTGATGTTCTTAGGACATATAATCTCCGCAAAAGGGATTGAAGTGGACCCAGCAAAGGTAGAAGCCATCATGAACTGGAAGGCACCTACTAACGTCAATGAAATTCGGAGTTTTCTTGGGTTAGCAGGGTACTACCGCAGGTTCATACAAGATTTTTCCAGCATTGCGAAAGCGCTGACGAAACTGACCAAGAAAACTGAGAAGTTTACTTGGGATTCAACTTGTGAAGAAAGTTTCCAAGAGCTAAAGAAAAGGCTAACCACGTCGCCTGTGTTAACCATCCCAGATGGATCAGAAGGATTCGTCATTTACACAGACGTTTCTTTGTCAGGTTTGGGTTGTGTTCTGATGCAGAATAAGAAAGTTGTAGCTTATGCATCTCGACAGCTTAAGGATCACGAACAGAACTACCCAACGCATGACTTAGAACTGGCCGCAGTAGTTCACGCGTTAAAAATTTGGAGACACTACCTATATGGAGGAAAGTGTGAGATCTACACTGACCATAAGAGTCTAAAGTACTTCTTTACGCAGAAGGAATTGAACATGCGTCAGAGAAGATGGCTCGAATTGGTAAAAGATTACGATTGCACTATTCACTATCACCCTGGAAAGGCAAACGTAGTGGCAGACGCTTTGAGTAGAAAGGAAGATACAAAACTAAGCGTCGTTCCGACCACGCAATTACCACTAATGGGAGAACTCTCTCGTTTAGACTTGGAATTTTCCACACAGTGTTGTGCAGATTCCATGGTTTATGCGTTCACCCTACAACCGACCTTACGAGAAAGGATCCTAGCAGCGCAAAAGGACGATAAATTCTTGAGAGGAATACGTAAGCGCGCTGAAGAAGGAACCATTCAGAGATTCGTATTGGGTACTGATGGAGCTTTAATGTTCGATAACATAATCTGTGTGCCTAAGGATGACGGAATTAGGAACGAAATTCTGAAAGAGGCACATAGCACTCCTTACACCGTTCATCCCGGAGAGACGAAAATGTACCGAGGATTGAAAGAGAACTTTTGGTGGAGGGGTATGAAGAGATCGATAGCTCAATTCGTCAGGAGTTGTTTAACCTGCCAACGAGTTAAAGCAGATCACCAACGACCTCCAGGGTTGTTGCACCCTCTGGAAATGCCAGAGTGGAAATGGGAGGACATAACTATGGATTTTGTCACCGGTTTTCCGAAAACGGTGAAGAATCACGATGCCATTTGGGTTATCGTAGACAGACTTACGAAAACTGCCCATTTTATCCCTATAAGAATGATGTACACGTTGGACAAGCTCGCTCAACTGTACATAGCAGAGATAGTCAGACTGCACGGAGTACCAGTTTCAATAGTATCCGATAGAGACCCCCGTTTTACCTCCAAATTCTGGGGAAGTCTGCAACGAGCCTTAGGTACTGAATTGAAGTTCAGCACCGCGTACCACCCGCAGACGGATGGGCAATCAGAGAGAACTATTCAAACGCTTGAAGATATGCTCAGAGCTTGCGCTCTAGATCTTGAAGGAAGTTGGGAAAACCACCTACCATTGGCAGAGTTTGCATATAACAACAGTTATCAAGCAACAATACAAATGGCACCGTATGAAGCACTCTACGGGAAGAGGTGTAGATCGCCAGTTTGTTGGGACGAAGTCGGGATTCGAAAGATTCTCGGACCCGAATTAGTCGAAAAGTCGGCTGAGATAGTCGCAAAAATTAAAGAAAGGATCAAGTCGGCCCAGGACCGCCAGAAAGCGTATGCAGACACCCGAAGAAGGGATTTACAATTTGACATCGGCGAGAAAGTATTTCTCAAAGTTGCACCAATGAAAGGTCTAATCCGTTTTGGGAAGAAAGGTAAGCTAAAGCCGCGATACATTGGACCATTCGACATCCTGAATAGGATCGGAGATGTAGCTTATCGCATAGCTTTACCACCGGAGTTATCACGAGTGCATAATGTGTTCCACATATCTACACTCAGGAAATACGTGAGCGATCCAAACCACGTTATTAATCACGTAGAATTAGGTCTAAACAGTGACCTGACTTATGAAGAGATTCCAGTAACTATCTTGGGAAGAAAGTTACACTTGTTAAGGAATCGAGAGATACCTTTAGTGCTCGTTCAATGGAGCCGACACGGAAAGGAAGAAGCGACTTGGAAAAGAGAGGATGAAGTCCTAGCCAAATACCCTCAAAGCTTAAGTAATACCTAAGACACGAATTTCGGGGGCGAAATTCTGTTAAGGGGGTGAGGATGTAATACCCCGTCCCGTTCCGTACCCTTTCCTTATTTAGAAACTTTTTTATTTTATTTTATTTTATTTTATCTTTTTTTGTTTCTTTTATTTTAATTATTTTGTGTGCTATTTGTGTATTTAAATATACATACCCTTTTTATAAAACTCCTAAATTCGAAGAAAGAAAATGAATTCTTTCAAACGAATAAAGGACTACGAGAAATTAATTATTCAAATTAAATTAAGGATTTTTTTATCCGTTTAAATTATTGAGAAAAATCAAAATACAATAAAATATTACTTGAGTTTAAAAACTGTATTATTTTCTAAATCGGGATTATACTCGTGAACAAAACGATCCCTAAACCGTATTATTTGGGAACGAAAATATCGAAAATAATTGGATAAGATTTTAGAAAAGATAAGTTTGGAAAGAGGGAGTATAAATAGAAAGAAGCCAAAATTTTCTCTCATTTTCTTTCATTTTCTCACGCACACAATTTCCTCTCTCTCTCTAAAATCTTTCTTCCCTTTCGGCCTCCTCCTTTCCTCCGCCTCTCGCCGCCGCTGTCCTCTCCTCCTCCGGCGACGAAGCTCCGTCCAGCCACCTCCCTCCTTCCTTCGCCCAGTCGCGACGCCGAACTCCGCCTCTCCTCTGTGCTCCCGCCGCCGCGAGCGCCATCGTCGCTGGAGCTCTGCCCAGCCGCGCCGAAGCTCGCCGCCGTCTCTGCTCCGCTGTGGACCAGCCCAGACGCGACGAAGCCCAGGCCGCGACTCCCTTCTCCGAGCTCCCCTGCTGCCCGTCGCTCTCTCTCTCTCTCTCTCTCTCTCTCTCTATCTCTGTCGCCAAACGCCGCCGCCTCTCTCTCTCTCTCTCTATCTCCGTCGCCAAACGCCGCCGCCTCAGCCGAAGCGCCGCCGCCGCGTCGCCGCCTCCTCCGCCGTCGCCACCTCCTCCTCAAACTCCAGTGAGTTGAATTCCTTATTTTATTGTTCGAATTTCATTCCGTTTAAATTCGATTTCGAACGCCGGTTTATTTCAATTTCTAACCGGGACCTTCTTTCGTTTAATTTTCTGTTAAAAATTGACGCCGTTGAACCGGTTGCTGTTGCCGAATTTCTGGAATTTCAAACCGACGCCGTTAGGCTGCCCAAATCGTTTTTCCGAATTCCCGAACGACGCCGTAAGGCTGCCCAATTTTCGTGAACAATTTCCGGGTTTCGAAACGACGCCGTTAGGCCGCCCGTTTAACATCTCAAACTGAAGCTCGTAAGGTTTCTATCTTCGTTTTTATCTTGGGGAGATTTTTTTAGTTATTTTTGTTAGTTGTTAGAAGCTTAGAACAAGAAAAGAATTGAAAGAAAACTTATTGTTAGTGGTTAGATGAATTAGTATTAGTTATGGACTTATTTAGTATTATTGTTTTGTTTCACTTGTATCACTCTTTAGAAGTGAGTTTTTGGGTAGATTGTTTCTTTGTTTTATTTCTTTCACAAACCATGAGATTGGATTTTTAGTTTAGTATTTAGTATTAGTAGTTGAATGTTGGAATATTATTGTTTTAGATGAATGGTAGAAATGACTTAGAAGACTAGTACTATTCTTATGAATGTTTAGTATCATTGTTTTTAGTATTATGATGATATTAGCAAAATCCTATAGTATCCTTGTTTTGACGTTTTCCAAGAGTAAAAACACGTTTGAATAAATTTCGTAATCAAAGGGAAACTCGTCTTCACCTCGTAACCCTATTAGAATTTTAGAAAACGCAAAAATAAAATCTTTTAATAAGTTTAGAAAAGAAAAGTTTTAAATTCAAGTTTTCGTTTAAAAACGAGAATTAGGATTCGTAAGAAAGAATAACCTTTTCTTTAATTTCATTGAATAATAATCTTATTTTTCTAAGTATTTTTCCAAGCTTAATAAAGATTTTTTTTTCCTTAAAAAGGCCCTTTGAGAACACCACCAAATTCGGTAAATACACTCTCTGAGAACACCACCAATTTCAGTAAATACACTCTCTGATACACCACCAAATTCAGTAAATACACCCCATATTACACCACCAATTTCAGTAAATACACCCCCTGTTACACCACTAAATTCAGTAAATACACCCCCTGTTGCAACACTGAATTTAGTAAATACACTCCCCTAATACACCTCCCATTTAAAAGAGGTGTACTTATCAATTTGAAATCAACATTTGAAAACTTTAGTTTTCAATAGTTCTCTGAAGACAACGACCTACTCAATCCTTGAGTTTCGCGCTCTTAAGCTTTTCAAATTCAAAAGTCAATCTTTTAATCGAAATACTCCTTATTAGGATTCTGTACTTTTCGGAATATGCACGAAGGACTCGACTGCCTACCTACCCAATATTCCCGGAACTCAGAACAATCAGGTGGGTGATGATCTGTTGATTGATCTGCTAATAATAACGTCGTGCCGGTATTTTCTGAACTCGACTAAATTAAATCAAAAATATCTAATCCAACATAAATGTAACACCTATCTATATAATTGTTTGGATTATGTGATATAACTATATATGTTATACAGTAGCCTGTTGTTTTGTGATTTTTGATCATCACTGCATGAGTAAACACCTTACGTGAGCATGAATCAATTCGGTTATCAGTCAAGTATTATTCTTTGTAAAGTTTATTGAGTCAGTTTTGTGGAGAGTCAGTGTGTACGGAGTCGGGATCGAGTTTTAAATCCGACCTCCGGGGCAGCTGTCGGGGACGCCCTCGGAATCAAGGTTGTTGAGCAAGTAGATCTGGTCCCCGGTCAGCTGTCGTTTGACGCACTGGGAAGAAGGCCATTGATACTTGCTTATTTTGAGGGATGTTATAAGGTTGGATGATGTGAGCTTGTGTGGTTGGATGAAGTAAGTTTTGGTTGGAGTTGAAAAGGATAACTTTGTTGATTTGTTGGAGTTGAAAAGAGTAACTTTGTTGGAAGTGGAATTGTCATACGTTTATGGTTTGTCAGTTTGTGATAATGCGTGATATGACTTTGGGCTTTGCCCTAATGTGAACCAACTTGTGCTATTACAATTATATCATGTGAAATATGCTTAATCACCGTTTAAATCTTTATAATCTTTTATACACGACAACTGATTAATTAATTACTTTATAAATGAGTATAACTTAATATATTTCGAATTTACCAATCCCATGATGTTGCAATCACCCATAAGTGAGAATTCAATTCTCACGCCCCCTTTTCTTAACCCCTTGCAGATTTCAATTACGGGGAGCAATGACAGTGACACAGAAGACACAAAGTCTCCCTTTTGCTTAAAATATATTATTACTAATACAATGATGCCTATCATTTCTATTTCCCAATAAATGTATCGATACTGCCCTGCAAGGCAATACTCTTTCTGTGTGTTTAAATTATCCAAACTCAGTGTGTATTATTCTGAAGATACATAACCTTCTATCCAGGTGTGTTTAGTTTCAAACTTTTTGAGAGTTGACTTCATGTAATTTGTACTTCATCTTTTTTTTTAATGAAATGAACTCTGCTGATGTTTGCCCAAGATAATATCTCATTATCATTTAGGCTTATGTACTTGAATGTTTTTACTTACAAAATCTGTGAACTTTGAATGTCATCTGAAGAACCTCATCTGAAAGAAGATATGTAATAAGATAGGTTCCGGCATAATCAAAAAGGGGGAAATTGTTGGGAAAATGTATAAGACTTGTTTTGATTAGATGCCAACATGTCCCTCCTAAGGTGTTTTGTAAGTAAATTATTCAGTAGAGTTAATGTTTAGCTCAACAGTTCTAAGTGTTAAGAACTGGAGTACAGTTAGTAATAACTAGAGTGTATTTTAGTATGAAGTCTGCTGAAGATAAAGTCCGCTGAAGTGAAGTCCACTGGAGACTAAGTGATCTGAGAAAGAAGTCTAAGTCTTGAATGTTTTCTAAGTACATTCTCACTAAGACTAAATCTATCAGTAGAGGACGAAGGTCCACTGATAAAGAAACTAACAAGTACATTGAATGCTAAACATATTTAAAGCTGTTAGTTAATCCGGTTGGAACAAGGCAAAATGAATTTCAATGAAGCTTACAATAAATGAAGGAATAAGAAGGTTCTCTCAGAGGAGTTCCACCTTAAAGCAAGACAAGAATCTGGGCATACAGACTGAAGGTCCAATGAAAAGATGACACGTCAGTGTACTTTACTGACAGCCGACCTGCCCCAGCCTGACAAGTACCAAAAGTCTTTCACCTAGCAATCTACAGAAAGTTGGTGAACAGCATGGTTTTGCAGCCGTTTCTTGACAAGACTTAAAGCTTCAAATAGAGCCGTTTGAACCAATCAGATACAAGAAGACTTACTTGAGAAGATTCAAATCCAACGGGAAGATTTTCAAGGAAGCCTATAAATACAGAAGGACGTGCACATTTACAAGCACGGGAAACTCACAAGATCAAAGCTATCTCTACATTCATAATCATCCAGAAGCACTCGAAATTATCATTGTTTCCCAAGTGTTTCACAATTGTAGAGAGCCTAACAAACCTTCTGTAACCAAGCTTAAAGCTATATCCAAATCTTAGAAAGAGATAATCCAATCCTAAGCATTGAGCTAAAACTTGTAAGGATTATCTCAAAATAGTTGGAACCAAAACCCTACTCAAAACCCTACTCAGTGTTTAGGTTGAGAGCTAGTGTTAAGTGGTGTTAGTAAGCTGATTGTTGTATCAGTCTGAAAGCTGGTTTGTTTTGGGAACTAGGACCTGGAATTTCCTAGTGATCAATCATCCTAAGAGAGGAGAAGTTGATCAGTGCACCTTGGCACTATAACACAAGGAATTCCAAGTGAAAGGAATTCTCCTGTTTGATCAGGCCAGTGGACGTAGGAGATTTATCTCTAAACCACTTTACATCTTGTGTACTTACATTCTGTTATTTCATAAGTGTGTGTTAATCTCAAGTTTATCAAAGTAAAACGAGTTTTCTAAAGGGCTCACTAATCCGCATCTGAAAGCTAATTAGATAGTAGTTCAACTGAAAGTCTTGTGCTTTCAGTGGAGGTATTATCTCAGTAAGCTTTCACAGAATAACTCTCAGCAGACCTCAAGTCCACTGACGAGCTATTGTCTTAAGTAACCTGATAAGTTTTGAAGAAGTTTTAATTTGTAACCACAGGTGTATTCCCCCCCCCCCCCCCCCCCCCATACACCTGTTTACTCGTTTCGGGACCAACATCACCAAAGCAAGAAATGACGTCTTTTACGAAATTCATGAGAGATTGCTTTGTCACAGCTGCACTCATTCGCAAATATTTATCAACGACATCAGTTGATATCCCATATGCCAACACCCTCATAGCTCCAGTACATTTTTGTATTGGTGAAAGACCTTGTCTACCTGTGGCATCAAGTGTTTGTTGAAAATATCCGTCATTGGTAGTAATGGCCTCCACTAGATGAAGGAATAACGATTTTTGCATGCGAAATCTACGTCGAAAGATCTCTGGAGTATACATCAGTCTGTCAATGAAATAATCATTCATCAAGCGGTCCTCACCAACCTCACGTTCTCTTTCATAATATCTTCTTCTAGCCCTAGGAGTGGGATCTCCTTCATGTAGAGTAAGATTGTTTATGAGTAGATCCTCTATGATCTGATCCATTTGACTACTAAAATGATTATTTTGTTCTTCTCATTCATCAAATTCGATGAAATTAAAAGAATCAGAACTTGAATCGTTATCTGTCATTTGATTTTTATTGAGAGACATTTGAAAAATGAAACAAGGAAAATTATTTGAGAGATAAAGTGAAATTGGGAAAAATAATAAACTGTAAATAGAGTTGGGAAATTGGGAATTAATAGAAATTGGTGAATTCAAATGATACGGAAAGTTGATGAGAGGAGGATACATATTTATAGAACTTTTTTTTAATAAATTATATAGATATATAGATATATATATATATATATATATATATGAAAACGGTGCACTTGGGATTACCAAAACATTGAAGTGCGACTCTACAGTATTGCATACCTTGACAAGCGGTTCTACAGTGTGGATCGATCAGCTGTTCGGATTGGTTAAATGCAATTTTGTTTCCCTCTTTTTTTGTCCGTAGCTAGCGATCGGTTTTCTCAACCTGCGATAATCATAGCCTAAATCCCAAAACAAACTTAACCTTACGCACAAGAAGTCAATGGGATTAAATTTTACAATTATCATTTTATTCCCTCGTTGTCACTAAGAGGGGTGTATTCAATTGGGATTCTATCGGATTTTTTTTTTAACTTTAAAAAGTCTGTGGATTTAGAAAATCTATAGACTCCATGCAGAGTTTGATTGACTTTTTTTATTGATTTATTTAGATTTTCATAGACTTTACAGGATTGTGGAATACATTTTTTTTATTGATTTACATGGATTTACATAGACTCCGGCGCTGGAACTATTAATGCAAATATATATGGGACACACTTGTATATTAAAAAAAATTATCCAAATTATTTAAAAAAAATACATTATTATTTCATCTTCATTTCCATCACCGTTATACCTCGCTTTCATTAGAAGTCTCAGGTTATTAGAAGAAATTTTGGAGAGTAAAATTTATTTATATTTTTTTTTAAGAGTAAACCTGATAATGGGGAGGGTAATCCCCAAAGCAAACAGGGACGGAGAATTTTTTTTGCCCCGTAGGAGGAGACCGGGATAGTATTCTCAGCCCGGGGGATCCCCATCTCGTTCCCGCGGGGAGCCGCATTATTTTTTATATAATTAATATACTAGTATTTAAACCCGTGTGATGCACGTAAATTTATAGATCCTGAATTTATATTGTAGTTTGTATGTTTAGATTTAAGAGAGTTTATTAATATTTCTATTAAAATATTTTTTATTTCAAATATATAATATTAGAAAAATTCAAATGACTATAGATTTTGAAACACCTCTATAAAAATTATATTTTTTTTAATTTTCGATAAACGTTCATCGTCAGCCACCACACATCAAAATCTTCAAATAATTGCGAATGACGACTCTCACAACATTAGCGTATGACTGACTGTGAATGAAAAATGATTCTTCAAGAATATACCCAACAATAGCGAGTGATTGTCATTGGCTCTTAGTGTTATTTCATATGAGACAATTAATGTGAATTGTCCCTTCTGAAACTTGAATGGAAGTCTCGATCAAATGGAGTCAATGAAAGTATAGGGATCAATACCATCACATCTGAATTGCTTACCTGCCAAAACACTGTCACCTAGTCTTATTATAATCAATCTAGTTCCATTGCACAATCATATTGGATGACTTATATTTTTTAGTTACATAATTGAAGTTTTAACTTTAAAATTTAAATTAAAATTCGACGCACCATAACACTTCAAGTTATTCTAGTGGCTCTATCCTTCAAATAATTCAGATCGTCCACAATATTTTTTAAATATAGCTTTGAACGAAACATTTGAAAAAAAATCAATGGAGTCTTTTCATTTTTTTTTCAATTAAAAAAAATCATTTATTAAGTCTTCCGTTTTATACGGTTGTTCGCACATATTAGTTTTTAAGATTTATATTTATAATATTGTTATAAATGCATGCACTAAAATATTTATGCAACTTAAGAATGTATACATTTTTCACATATATTTTTATAAATAACTAACTAACTAACATTATTATATATCCTCCAAATTTAATCAAGGTTTGAAGTTCGAAACCCTCAATTTCTATCCATTCCTGCATTGGGTCTGTCCAAGCATAACACTGTTCTGCCTTTAACTGGAATGCACTGTTCATATTATTATCCCATGAAATTATTCTGAATCTAGAGGTAAAAATAATTGAGGAATATAAAGTTTGTTGGAGATCTTACTCTTCTCTCGCTTTGTAGATGACAAAGTGCATTAACTTATGCATTTTTTTTGTATGTTAATTAATTAACCCAAGATTAGTTCTAGTGTGCACTTAAGTGCATATAATGCACTTGAATTTTGAAAAAATACCCCCTATAGAAACCAACATTACCCCAAGAAGTAATTAGTAATACCCCAAGAAGGCATCAATAATACCTCAAGAGGTAATCAGTAATACCTCAATTGTAAAAAAAGATACAGTTCGGTGTGTTTGTATGTCTTTTGAAAAAATCAAAACTGAAGTCAAAATTGAGCTTAAAATCCAAGTGCATACTATGCACTCGAGTGCATGCTAGAATTTGTGTTAACTCAAAGGTATCTCTCAATCTTATTCCAATATGATAGATATGTTCATATATATTTGGTGGTTTGCACAATAGAATATATTTATAATTTTATATAATAATTGTTGTAAAAATTGTTCATGTAATAATTTTAGGTAATCTTTATTTTGTCATTTAGGTAATCTTTTTTATATACAAAATTAAGAGTATGTATAGAGTGAAATTGGTTCATTCATAAACCATTTTGCAATACTTTTTAGTATAACCACTAATATCATTTAGTTAAATAATTAATACTCTTTGTACCTTTCAACTAATACCCTCCAAAACTAATATTTTTTAGTCGAAAACAACTAATACCCTTTAGTGAAAAAAACTAATACATTTTAGCGAAAATAATTAATACGCTTCAACTGGTTCATGTATGAACCATTTTCACTCTATATTTTGCCAAAATATAAAAAGTTTTCTTATTCCTTTTTTTTCAGATTAATAAATATTTATTTTAATAACTTCTACAAATTATATATCAAATTATTTTTATACATTGATCATTCACAAATATACTTAATAACTATTATATAAAATAATTGAAATATCTTTTATATCACAAAATAGAGGGATTTATCATAATATATATTTCAAAGATTTATTCAACATATTTTTTTATATTATTTTTCAATATGTTATAAATTATATTTAAAATATATATCTAATATAATTTGTATACAATTATTTATCAAAATATATTTCTTAATTTAGTAATATTTTTGGCTGAAAAATTCAATGGTTTCCAAATGTAGCCCTGTTAGCGTTATATTATATATAATAATAGAGTTGAATTATTTTTTATACTACAAAATATATGTATTTATCATAATATATATTTTAGAGATATATTCAACATATTTTTATATTATTTCTCAATATTTATTATAAATTATATTTTAAAAATATATCCAATATATTTTGTCAATATTTATAATAAAATATATTTTAAAGATATATACCAAAGATTTAATACTCAATTTAGTAATAATTTTGGCGGAAAAATTCAATGGTTTCCAAAAGTAGACCGGTTAGCGTTATTATATATATATATATATATATATATATAATTTTAATGTTAAAGTAAATTACAAATAAATATTTCATAGTTTCCTACTCAATTAACTATTTATTAAAAATTACATTTTTTATTTAATGTTATGTTATTAGTTCCAAATTACATTATTTTCATTTTAGTATATATATTAATTAAAAATATTAGAATTAGAGGATCTTCAAATTGTTTAAATTAAATTTTTTAACACAAACTTAAAGTAATTGTTGTGTATATTTAAAGTTTTTAATTTAAATATTTTTTTATATTTTAAAAATGAGATAAAAAAATAAGTAGGCGGGGAACGGGAAATCGCTGCGAGACGGGGATCCCCAGTGAGACGGGGATCCCCGGTGAGACGGGGATGGGGGAAAAATTTTCTCATTTATTTTGCAGGGACGGAGATGGGGAATGACCTCCCGTCCCCGCCCCGTTAACATCCCAATGGAAAAGTGATGGTCCCGTTTTCGAAGGGTAAAATGGAAATTCAGAGGCACAAAACTCAATTTTTTTTTTTAAAACCTTTTTCCTCAGGGAGTTCAGCAAGAGTGAGAAATACTCAAGTCACTGCTCTGCTCAGAGGCTGAGTTACCAAGTCAGAGAGAAGGCTTGGAGACTCATGCTCTGAGCAAGGACAGTGGCTTGAGATGCTGAACTCTTGAGTGCGTTATCAAATCACAGCTTGCACCCTGATCGAGTTCAGTGACGGAATACTCAAGTCACTGCGTTGCTGAGAGTCAGAGCTATCAAGTCAGTGATGAGACTTGAAAGCTCAGGCTCTCAACAAGGCAGTGACTCGAGAGACTGAACTCTCGAGTGCCTCGCCTGATTTAGTCAGTGAGTAGGATTCTCCCTGACCTGAATGCTTAACTAAAGTTCCTTTTTAAACAATGCTCTCAGTGAGCAGATTTTCGCAATACTTTAGAAGAAAAGACATTCCAAATAATAACACTTGGTTTAACGTGGTTCGGAGACTCAAGCTCTTACATCCACGGCCTGATTTAACAGGAAATCCACTCCTTTGGATTCTTGTTTTTAACGTGCCAAGGTGCACTTACAACTGGACTCACGCCACTCCCTGGGCTGCCCTCTCCTCACCTCACCTCACTACAAACCTAACATTCTCTGAAAGGGTTTAGTTTGGTTTGGTTTTCTCCAACTAGGTGAGGTTTTCCCTTTACAATGTGTTAGCCAATAGCTAAGATAGGGAAAACCTCTCTAAGCCTAGAGTTACAAGCTGAGCACTCTTATGTATATATTTGTGAACTCTCAGTGTATAGATATGAGTAGAACCTCCTTATATCTCCCATGCACGTATGCTACTACTCACACTCTCAGCTCGTAGGTGTTTGTTTTTCTTACACGATACAACAATACAACTCTCAAACAAAACACAACACACTCTAACAACAAGCTATGAGCTTGTATTTATAATGGGGATTCAAATGTATCCGTTGGAGGGAAGATACATTTGAATCCAACATTTAATGGTTTCAACCACTTTTCTCGGAATGCGGCCTTGTCAGTGTCAGACATGTTTGACTTGACTTGATTGGTCCACGTGGACTGAATCCAACGGATCTTTGACTCAGTGTGCTTGATCAGGGCGCACTGACTTCAGTTAACATATCCTCCACTGTCTCTGACGATCTTCAGTAGACATACTTGTCTTCAGTGTAGTTGTCCTTCAGAGACTCTTTGAAGATCATTCCAAGAAGTTTGTCATAAGGCTGAATGACAAACTTCCCTGACCACAGTAGCCTGACTCCTTCAGGGCCTACTTGGTACAGCACTGATCCTCCTGATCATGCTCTTCACTGAGTGGTCCACCTGACTTAGCTTAGATCAGCCTGGTTTACACTCAGTGGGACATCCTTCAGGCTTTTCTTCAGGTTCAGGTCTTCCTTCAATGGCTTCAGTCAGTTCTCTTGAGATGTCATCTTGACTTCCTCAGGTCTTATCAATGAGTTCCCCCTCACTGAGTTCCCCCTCAGTTGAGTTCCCCCTCAACTGAGTGCTTCCTCAGCTAAGTTCTTCTCTCATTACAACCTTTCTAACTGAATACACAAACTATCCTGACCTGAATCTAAAGATACTATCCTGACTGCTTTCAAACCTATTACATGTTGTTTTGGAAAATCATCAAAACTAAAACATATCCCAACAAAAAGAATCAAAGAAAGTCCATAGACTGTTGAATACCTAAAGATTTTTTAAGACTTTTCAAAATCCGTAGAAATCTCTGATTATTAGAAGAGATTTTGAAAAGTGAAATCTATTCATATTTTGGAAGGAAAATCTAAGAAAATCCGTGGAGTATTAAAATCCATAGACTGTTGAATACCTAAAGATTTTTTAAGACTTTTTAAAATCCGTATTGAATACCTCAGGATTTTTAAAGACTTTTGAAAATCTAGATTAAATACCCCCAGACTTTAAAACCTAAAAAAATCCTACAGAGTCTATAAGGCCATCTCCAACCATTCTCCATTTTGGAGATTTTGAAACAAAATGGAGAATGGTGGCCCTCCAACCACACTCTATATTTAGAGATGGAGATAGAGGGTGGAGAGAGAATCTTCAAATTTGAAGAATTGAGATGAAGATAGAGGATGGGTTTAGAGAGTGATTTATTTACAAAAATGCCATTTTTTTTAACAATTATGTTGTTTCATTTAATTAATTAAAGTGTTAATGTTTTTCATTTATTTTTTATTTTTTATTTTTGTTTGTTTGAATTATCAAATTTTTCGTTTTTTTTTTTTAATTTAATTTTTTTATTCTAATAATTAGAATTTAATCCTTAAATTACGAGATAATGACTCACACGAAATAAATATTACATAATTTGAAAATGAAATATTACAACAATTATTAAATGTACAAGAGCATAGATAAAAATATAAATAACATACCCCCTACAATTAAAACAAGTAAACTAAAAAAATAATTAATTGATTTGAATGCATTAATTTTATAATTATATAAAAAAATATTGTTATTTCTTTAATTTAAATAAAAATAAAAATAAAATAGATATGTTAATAATATAGAGGATGCATTGTTGGAGATAATTTGTGAAATAGAGTATTCTATACTCTATTTTAGAGGATAGAGTACTCTAGAGTATAGAATACTCTAAAATGAAGATTATGGTTGGAGATGCTCTACCCACTACACCCCTCTAAATCACAATGAGAAGAGAGTTGACAGTTGACACGCGTAAGCTTGTAATTATAGAAATAGTTGCTCAATACAAATATGTAAGAGGCCTATTGTCTATGTTTCAAGGGAATGCAAGTGCAAGGATGAGGCCCCTCCGATTCGATTTAAAATTGATCCAAAGGAAATTACACGAATTTTAATAAAAAAGTTGTTTATTAGTATTTATAGATATAAAGTTGATAAAGTAGTGACATGAGTGTAAATAAATGGTGTTTATAAAGGGTAAATTTAAAAAGATAGTGTTTATTTTTTATTATTTTGGACAAAGGGAAAAAAAACTCTTCCTTTTATGAAAAATGGGTAATCTAAATCGAATGGTAGGAAGTATGAGTTTGGGAATATAATTTTTTTTTTAACTATAGATTATAATTTATCAAGAATACATCTATTTGTTTATATTTTATTATATATAATATTTTAAAAAAACATATATAGTTTTAAAAAATTGTAAAATAAATATATACTCCCTCCGTCCCTGAGTAAACTTTCCACTTTACTTTTCGGGTCATCCCCCACTAAATTTCTCATTCCATAAACGGCAAAAATAATACTCTATTACATATAAACTTTAACCTTTATATTCACATAATATTATCAAAAGTGTCACTCATTCAATTCACTTTTCAATCCTATTGATTACTCTATCCCAAAAGTCAACATGTGGTCCACAATATATTAATAAATAAATACAAATTCTTAAACAATTCAACAAAAAAAAAAATGGGAAGAAAGCTCGGGGACGGAGGGAGTATAATCCACATTTTCACTGATCTAAAACTTTTAACATAACCAATAATTTAATATAATTAAGTAACATAATATCAATTCAAGTTCCATTAGTCCAATATATATATATATCATAATAGTAAAATCAATTTAAAACGAATATCACATTATCAATTTAAATTATACTCCCTCCGTCCACGAAATACGGTCCTGTTACTTTTTGCACGGTTATTAAGAAAGTTGATATAATATGTAAAAAATAAGAATATTGTGTCAAATCAAGTACAAAATAAATTATTTTAAAAATGTTATGTGTGTATGTTGAAAAAGTAGATAAAGTTTATTCTTTCCATTTTAGGCAACAGGACTATTTTTCATGGACAGCCAAATAAGACAATCAGGACTATATTTCATGGACAGAGGGAGTATTACATTATAAAATTTAATAGAAATAACACATTTAATATATAACAAATAGAATTCGTTAGGAGGTGGAAAATCTATTAACCGGATTCCTCAAATGGCAGTTAAATTTGTCACGTGGAGAATTGAATCCGGGGATATCCGTGCATCATAGCCTACTATTCTATCTTTATTATTACTTTAAATTATGATAAATACTCTCTCTCTTTTTTAATAGATGTTTTTTTTTTTTTTTTGGAATAAAACAATAAATTAAGATTATAAAATTTTGTCAATATTGCCCTTTAAATCCTTAAATCATGGAAAAAATAAATGGAAAGGTTTGTGGAAAATAGAAAGTGAGTAGAAGATGAATAAAGGTAAAACTGGAATATTTAATCAATAATTACACGTGCATACTATAATAGCTATATTTAGGGTTACAATGAGCCGAGCCAAATCGAACGCACTGATGTTCAAATTTATTTAAAATTTTATCGAGTTTTAATATTCATGTTTAAACTTGTTTGATAATTAATCGAGTTGAACATGAGTCAAGTTCGAATAGTTTATAACATTTTTACACATATTTTATCTTTTTTTAGTTATCGAACTCGAGTTCGAAACGAGCTTTAGATTATTTCGAACATAAATTTATGTTCAAGCTTATTTTATTTATATTTCGAACCGAGCTCATACAAGCTTTTACCGAACAATTTCGAATCGAGTATCGAATAGCTTGATTTGATTTTCAATCCTAGCTATATTGGCGCTCACAATGATCATATGTCCACCTAAATACGAATTTATATGTTAACCCCTTATATATCATTTAATGGTGGGCTCTCCTGCATATCCACCGCAATACAACTAGTGGATATATAAATTGGTGTTCACGGTTACGCATATAATCATTACCGTACTTGTTATATCATTCAAACGTTTCAAATACTACACTATATTGAGAAACTTATACCAAGAATGAGAAACAAGTGAATGTCACCTGAGATGTAAAAAAGAAAAAGGAGTATGACGTTCATTCATACAATTGAATGCACGCAGCTATAAACAAGCAACCATCATATCCAGTTTAAGAGCTCAAAAGGAAGCTGGCTTCCAACGTTGATTGCATGAGATTAGACTACCTCAAGTAGAAGCGTTAACCAGCTCTTTCTGAACTGTTGCCGGCAGAGTTGGCAGGGGCTGCAGACAAAAACGTAAAAAATCAACGAGCGCTCACAAAAATACTTAACACTTTTACATGTGTATATGAGGGCAATTAATCAGAAATGCAGTGTAAATGTGCTATACTTGGGGGCTCCTGAAGGCATTCTGTATATGGTGAAATATTTAGAAAAAATACAACTGACTGACTGATTGTTTACAGTTTGTTTTTTTTTTTTTTTTAATTCAATGCCGCAAGTTTTAAATGGAAGTTTCAAATTCTTGCTGATATTACTTGATTCAAACGTATGTAATTTGAGAGAAGTAATGCTTGCATCATGGCCAATCGAGTTTCTTACCGCAGCAAGCTCTTGCTCATGTTTCGGGATGAAAGCAGTATCCACTTTTCCATTTTTAAAGTCCTATGCACAATAAGGAAGCAATGAGTTAGGCCACTCATTACAAACTTCTCACAGTGAGTACCAATTAATCATAAATTGAGAATCCTACCTCAATTTCTAATATAAGTTTATGGTAATCAATTGTTGTTGGAACCCCTGGTCACACCAAAAAACACAATGAATTTATTTTAGCACAATCAACGAGATCATATCAAACTATAACATGTGTAGATCTAATAGAAAAATTGAGGATGAGAATTAACGATGTTCAGTTAAAAATCCATGGTTGAATATACCTGTAATGATGGTGTCATTAAGAGCTCTCTTCATGCGTTGAATTGCTCGTTCTCTCGTTGGAGCCCAAACAATAAGCTAAATATTGCAGGTTTGCTATATATCAGGACTTTTGGAAGCTAATGCTTTCAATTAATTAAAAAAAAAAAGACATAAACAAATACACCAAACATAGTACTATGCTGGGGAACTAAATTTTTACTCTGAAATTGAACAATTAATCTAGTCCATCTGGTCATGATTAGTTGTCTATAAAGAATATTAACAAGTCAGATGCAAACCCAACTATACAGACAAATCTGGAAATATATAGATTTCTCTAACAGCGAAGCTGCTTCGTAAACAAAATATGGAATTTAATTTCATAGATCATTCAATTTTAACAATTCTCAATGAGAGAAAAAATGAGATCTTGATTGTTCAGGCCTCTGCGTCATATATATTTCTGAACTTATAGAAAAAAGAAAAACATGCAAAAATATATAAATGCCTCCCATAGTGTTCAGTACAAGAGTATTTGAACTAGATAACAACAGTTTCAAATACTCATGCTTCAACGTGACCTTAATATGAACAAATATCTTGAGAACTTTATGGAGTGCCCAGATGGGAAAAGGGTGCAAGCTAGAAATTCATAATCAAATTCAGACCATATTGACCATCTGTATATTCTGTTATAGAATTGATCAAATTGATTGCATTTCAGTATGTTTACCTTGATCGGTTAATACTTATATGCACCATATGGATCCCTAGCAAAATGATGAGTTTGAAAAACTGTATATAATTGCATCTCTTTTAGGCATAGTAATGAAATTGCATATAAAAAGAAAAGAGTAAATGTTGATCAATTTTGTTGTAACTATTTTCATCTTGATTTACCTTAACAAGAATTGAGGTATTCTTAGCATTCTTTACCAAATCATATTCAGAAATTTACAAGAAAATTAGAGTGTATCGAACTGAAAAGCACATAAGATTTGCCAACCTTTCCAAGCAAAGAATCGTAGCTAGGTGGAACCACATAATCTGAATAAACATGGCTATCCATTCGCACAAATGGACCTCCAGATGGCAGGTACGTGGTGATTCTTCCTGTTTGGTTGAAAATGAAAGTGTTTAAAATCAACCATTTATAATTGTCCATCCTCTTCTATTGGAAAACGTTCAATTTAGGGGAATTTACGAGAGAAAATTAATTTGAATAAGTTGATTCAATCACATAGTGGAAAATTAAGAAAAGAGTTCTTCGAATGCCATACCAATCAAACATACCTGGTCCAGGTCTGAAATTTTTAAAAGCGTCTTCTGCATTAATTCGGCATTCAATTGAATGTCCTCTGAGCACAATGTCATCCTACAGACAAAAAATTGTTCACATCAGTTAGAGATTGCAGTTTGGTTTCACAGTTTCTCAAACTATAATTAGCTTACTTGTGTGTAACGAAGTTTCTCTCCCCTAGCAACACGAATCTGTTCCTCAATTAGGTCGACCGAGGATATCATTTCTGTAACTGGATGCTCCACCTATCATACAGCCCAGTAAAGTACAATTACATACATATCAAGGATGAACACTATGGTAAGAGGGAGTAAATTGCAAAATTGATCCGTATTTATTGAGGGCTGACAATTTTAGTCCCATGCGAATTAATTATTAATCAAGTCCCCTAAATTTTACAATAATGCAATTTTAGTCCTATATCTACAATGTTGCAGAATTCTTGCACGTGCAACTCACGTGAGCTGTTGGGATTCCATGTAGTAACCAGAATATTAACTTGATGTCGCTTATGTGGCATAATGAGACCCCAACGTATTCATTTCAATTAAAAATCACAATTCAATTATCATCCTAAAATTAAAAAAATGGTGTACATCATTTTAAAAGTTATGGAATTATTGAGAAAATTGATTCGTACGGAACTAAAATCGCCAACACTGCAATTTATTCATGGTAAGTACTACCTCCATCCGTGAAAAATTGTCTTGTTTCTTTCACAGTTTCCTCTTTTTTTTTTTCTTTTTCTTTTTTGTGACATGTTGGAGGGTATTATGAGGTATTGTGAGGTATATTTATAAATGAAGTGATTGTTTATGAATAATATGTCACACATACTATTCATAAACAATCACTTCATTCATAAATGAACCTCACAATACCCCATAATACCCTTCAACATATCACAAAAGAAAAACTGGGAAAGAAACGGGATCATTTCTCACGGACGAAGGGAGTAGTTAGTTTAATAGATTGTCTCTTTCACCTGGATCCTAGTGTTCATCTCCATGAAGTAAAAGGACCCTCTTTCATCCAAAAGGAACTCCACTGTCCCTACGCCTATGTAACCTATTGATGCTGCTGCCGCTACTGCTGCATCACCCATGGCTTTCCGCAACTCAGGTGTTAATGCAGGAGAAGGTGCTTCTTCTAGCAACTTCTGATTTCTTCTCTGCAAAAAACAAATTTCAATGAATTCACCACCTATCAATAAAGATTATATAAAGATACAAGTTATAATAAAATGGAAACTAGCAGCAAAAAACCTTCAATAATTTCATCTTTTATGTTTACCTGGATACTACAGTCCCGCTCCCCAAAGTGCACTACATTGCCATATTTGTCAGCCAACACCTATTAAAGCGTGTTTCATGCAAAGTAGGTCAAGGTGTCAAGAGTTCAACAAATTGAGAACTAATATAGCTCATAGAATAAGTAAATCACAGTTATGTTGATAATGTAAGTTTTCAAATTACACATGAAAAGTCAAAGTTGGGAGCATGGTAACTTGAAGATGCTATAATTATATCGAGGTCTACCTGGTGTGGTTTTCTCAATGAGTATTTGTGATCACATTGAGAACTTGTTTTATACCTAATAGATCAGGTTGATTATCCTCCTTTGGCTAAGAATTATTAGTTAAATCACCAAGGCCACAAGCCAGTTTGATAGAACACTGGTCACAATGTCATCGTCAATTTTTTAAAAGAGAAATCAAGATAGGAATGAGTGTTAGAAGAACTTTTGGTCAATGGTCATAAAGCTTTTGTGCCGCTCACAATTATGTTTACAGCACCAATCAATATGTTATATTCAGTTAAATCATAATCACTATCAGTGAAACGGACCCAATTCTAAAGGACCACATGTTTGCAAGATAAATATTATCTAATACAACAACTTAGTTCATATTGTAAAATATATGCATCATAATCATCAAAATCTCAGGTTCATCAGAATACTGATGTAACCATTTCCATTAAGGCACAATTTATAAAGACAAAAACATTAAAAACAGACTTTTAACATCACATTAAGTGAAACTGTTCTTGATTGTATTATCTTATGTTAGTACCTGAAATTCAATATGCCTTGGATTCTGAATATACTTCTCCAGGTAAACACCGTCATTACCAAATGCAGCTGCAGCTTCACTTTTAGCTTGCTGTAACCCAGAAAAAAGAGTTAAAATAAACAAAAAAGCATACACTTGGTCGGAATGGAATTCCTGATGGAATAACAAACATATTTATAAATATGAGCATATGCATTATTAAATGAAACAAAGGTATAGGATACTTGAGCAAAACTACAATAGGTATCTTTAACACCAAAAAAACACTGAACGTTAACTTATATAATCTCTCTATCCCGCAAAGATAGTTCCTTTCAATTTTCACATAATTTAAGAAGTCATATTATACCCTTATTTAATATTGGTAAATATAATTGTTATTCTAAAGAACTGTAAGTAGGGGTATGTTAGGAAAAAATACATAATATACTTTTAACAAGGAAGTGGGCTATAATTTTGGGTTATGACAGAAAAGAAAAAGGGTACTATCCTCGCGGATATTTAAATATATATATATATATATATATATATGCATGTATGTATGTATTAATTTCTCATTCCAGAAACATTAACTTTCAGGCCCAACATAGATGTTGTAATTTATGATTTGAGGTACTGTAAAGCAACCAAGCACAATCTAATGGAGGCAAAAAATTCCTCAATGGCCATTTGACTCTAGATAGGAAACAGGTAAAGGAAATGAAAATACCTGCATCAACTTCACAAACTCATCAGGTTCTTTAGCAAGGCGCATTCCACGTCCTCCACCACCAGCTGTAGCCTTCAAAAGGATGAAGAGATTTATCAACCACAATTGTGAAGTTCCAAATAGCAACAACAATGTGTTATGAGAAAATTGTTGACTAAACAGAACATACTCCTAAACCATTATTTGGAGTACAAATAATTTATCTTCATGAATCGAGCATGACAGTGGAAGGGAATACAAGAGGAATTATATAAAAGGAAATCATTATGCGGACAATAGATGGACATCAAATTTCTCTACTCACTTAATGACAGATTAGGATATGGCATTTATCAGCTTAGTATTTCCTTTGAAAACATATAGACTCTGTTCCTCTGAAAAATAATTCCAGACATCTAGTTAAATGTGTGTGTGTGTACTTCGACATATGGTGTATGTATATGCGGGAAACAGGAGGTCGCTCTGGGAGACAAGTTTGAAAGTTGTAGGCCACTTCATAAGGAGTGAATAATAGCAAAGTGGTTCCCCAGAAAGCACATGAAGTTGGAACTTGGGACTTTTAGGCTCATGAAGACGCGAATATTACATCTCATAATGACTTGGCAGGTAAAGAAAATAAACTTCTACTGAGGTTATTCATATCATGCTCTATCTCCATAGATAAGGTTTGTTTGCAAGTGAAAAAATCAATAAAAATATATATTTTGTTCATCAACTTCCATATTCTTCAAATGCAATAGCCTCTTGTGCACATGGATTCTTAAAACATAAGGAATATGGCAAAGTTATGTATAAGTATGATGATAAAAGGATGAATAGTTGATAGATCCAAAAATTTCATTTTCTTCTATAAAGGAAATTGGACAACTCCAATATAAACTCTCATTACTGTTTAAAAATGACTCCCATGCAATTCATGGTAGGAATTCCTTGTGAAAATAGGCAATTGGGCGTCATCATGCAATCTAAGGGAAACACTTTCAAGATCCAAAGAGAACTGTAGAAGAACAGGAAATGTCTTGTGATCGATGTAATGACATAAGTATTTTATAATCAACATGGATGCTCATTTTGTTTTATAATTGCTTTTTTCAGAGACAGATTGATCAGCCTTAAATTGAAAGCTAAAACTTCCTATATTATTAGCCATAGTCATAGACTCATCTTGACATTAGAAAGTCTGAAACCAAGTGTCATAGAACTCTTCAGCCACAGGTTCCAAGGTAAAATTCTCATGTCAAAACCAAAAGAGAATTTTGATTACTATTCAAGTTCATCAGTTATACTTCCTCCATCCCAACATTTCTTTCACACTTGCCTTAAATGGACGTCCCAACATTTCTTTTACACCCCAAAAAAGGAAACAACTCCATCTCACAAAAGTCAATAAAGCATAAAGTCCATTATTTTATTCAATTCCACACTCACATACTCTCTCTTTTCTTAAGAAATGTGTCCATCCCATGTATGAAAGAATTCTTGGGATGGAAGGAGTATTATCGATATTTAGAAAAGAGAAAGTAGTAAAATTATGGTGAAACAAGTTGGTTTCCAGATTGGACGCATTAATTAAGCAATATAACATCCAGCATAATATAAAACTTCAAAAGTCTGTAAATCAAGTGTGCATCATACATCAAGTAAGACAAAAAAATGATGTAATGCCTCTTCTGATAATACCTGGCTGCATCACATAATATTAAGAACGCAATATCTATCAAACTAGATAATGAAAATCTTGGCAATCAAATACAGAGATCTTGAGAAGTGAAGAGTGTTACACAATATTGCAGAATTTGCTAAGCGCAAGTCGAGCTAGTGTCTAAGACCTAGGTTCCGGCAAGGTCAAAAGGATCTTTGGTGTCCCTGTTCTCTCACTAACAGCATTTTTAATATTTAGTCGTTTGGTTTGAGGGATTGCCTGGGATTGTCTTTATAATCCCAGTTAATCTCGTGTTTGGTTTGAGGGATTGAACAGGACCATGACCCTCGATAGACTAGAACGACTATCTCGTGTACAATTCGATCCAGAAAATTTGGTTCTAGTCCAAATTTTATGGTTCTAGTCTATCCATTTTCCGATAGTCGTTCTAATCCAATCCTAGCTAATTCAATCCTATCCCGCAAACCAAACGGCCCCTAAAGGTATTAATTGATCAATATTAGTTATGCACCGGTTGTACAGTGCAACTGCTGCACCAACTCCTGTAAAAATATTATTAGAGTAGAGGTACTAATAGTAATTAAACTCAAATATTTTTATTGTATTTTCTACTCTTATCAATTTCTTAGTATTCAATTATGCATGTGCCCAACTAAAAAAGCAAAGCTTTCAACAATCTTTGTCATTTATCCAATCAATACTAACAGATAAAATGATGGTTGGTGGCAGTTGAAGATCTTGCGAAACAGAGAGGAAGATGTGGAGAGGAAGAGATGTTGATAGCAGGTATAGGAGAAGAAAGGGGAATTTTACAACATTGATTTTTAAAGTATTTATAAATATAAGAGCTAAACTCACCTTGATCATGACAGGAAAGCCAATCTTATCTGCGAGTTTAATTGCAGCTTCATTACTCTGCAATGTAAATGCGAGAGAGCGAGAGACAGATTATCCACAGTAGGAAAAAGAAAAAAAAAATACTGGATTTACCAGGAAAAGTTGTCCATGAAGCAATACTAATCCCAACAGAAGGCAATACCTGTAACAATCCATCACTTCCGGGGACAGTTGGAACTCCAGCATTCTTCATTGTTTCCCTAGCAGTTGATTTATCACCCATGACTCTAATGCTATCAGGCTGCAAAAGTAATCATACTGTTATAATGTCAACTTATGCCCAAATAATGATGAACACGAGATTGAGAAATTTAAAACAATATTAACAGCCATTTTCATTTGGACGGAAACAATTATGTCAGAGCAAAAAATAATAATTTGTTGCAGGTGAAAGTGCTACTTTGACCCTGAATCACTTTAGAGTTTAGACCACAGTGGAGATCGGATGGCATCCATCTCAAACATTATATTCTTCCCACAGTCTAAAATTACCATTCATCGCATCATCTAAAACCTTAAAAGCAAAAGCTAAAAGAAATTCAGAAGGTGGGATCTTTTTCAATGCAATGTATACATATGGATGGGCAGTGACCAGACCTAAACTGGAACATATATGGTAAAGAGTGTCATCTCATTCATTTAATTATGTCCCCACAGTAAAGATTCTTTGACACAGTACATAAATTTTAGCTGGTGTAAGTAATTCAATTTAGACAACTTACATTTGGTCCAATAAAGTTAATTCCATGCTCTCGACACATCTCAACAAAAAGAGCATTCTCAGAAAGGAAACCATATCCAGGATGCAGCATAGTACATCCTCGGCTGATGGCAGCAGATAAGACATTCGGGATCACCAAGTAACTGTAAGAAAACCAAAAGAAGAGAAAAATGTTCCCAATGAGATCAGGATAAAAAAGAAATACGATGTAACTCTAATTGCGCTCTTTTATATCAATATTTATCAGGCACAAGGATTCATGTCATAGTCCCCCACCCCCAAAAGAAGACAGACAGTATCAGTACATGCTCGTCATTTTTTTGCTCAATGTATTATCCTTATCCAATTAATTAGAAAAGATCAAAAATACTGACCTTGAAAGATTTGTAAAATAAAAGCTGCATTAATTATTCAATATGCTAGAGTGAGAAAGGTGAAAGAGCGGAAATCAAGGTCGTATGATCAAAGATCCTTACAGGATTCCCGAAGATACCTGGTTCACCCAAAGTCACATTTCTTTCTTCTTCTTTTTTGATGACTCAGTATCCAGCCCAAGGACCAACTAGTTCGGGGGACACATAAGCCACCGTCCACTAGGGGAGGGACCCATTTCAAACCTTGTGGGTTTCGAACCTAGGACCTAGAGAGGTGCATACTCCTAAGTTCCAAGCCCTCACCACTGGGCTAAACCTTCACATTTCTAAATACGTGAAAAAACATCAATTATAGTGTTACTAGAATTATAAGTTTCTCAGAAGACATCAAGTCCTGTGGTAAAATCTATCTCAATAACAGAATAATGACCTCAGCATTGTTTTTTTTTGTCATCTCAAGTAATCTAATTTGGATAAAATAAGTTTCCGGGAATACATTGTACCAAATAACAATTTTCAAGAATCAAAAGATTGAAACATCAAAAAGTATGTATCATTCCCTCTGCTATAGGCTTCTAAACACTATTTTCTTTTTGCCTTATTAAACAAGCAACTCCCTTTATTCTGCTCACTATCATATGCCTTTGACAGCATAAAAGATATATGAGAGCAGGGAGTGGAGAACATTGTGGGAGGAAAGGAAGCAATTTGACTATTATAAAAGTGTGGAGCACACTAAATGATGTTCAAAGATGCATGTGTGTTGTATCAGGCATGTTAGCACGGAATACCACCATAGACACCAGAGAAGAGACTCAAAACCTTTCTGAACACACATGTCTTACCAAGTCTCCTGTCATATTGTCAAAGATCCCTAAATTTCCTTTTAGTTTACAAAGTTAAGTTATAGAGTTGGTGTTCTGAACATGTTGTGACTGGAATTGCTGCTTACCAACATATTTGGATTGGCAAACAAATTATATTAATTTCGAATATCTACTAACCTTTCTTCTAGTTCTCCAAGTTATATCAAGCAAGTATGTAATAATGCTCCTACTAATAGAGGTAAAAGCATGAATGGCTTAAGGGTAGATGAAATTCATGCTGGCTTACGATTGATTGCTTGGTGCTTCTCCAATGCAGACAGATTCATCAGCCAGTTTTACATGAAGAGCATCTTTATCAATTGTTGAGTAAACCGCAACACAAGGGATCCCCATCTCATGAGCAGTCCGAATCACACGAACAGCAATCTCCCCTCTATTAGCCACCAAAATTTTGTCATCACGGCATGTAACAGTAAGAACTCCCCCACGTTTTCCAGATTTATAGCCAACTTGTGAAGCCTGAACCCTTTGTCGAGGGAAGACAACCCTGCTTCCAGCCATAAAGCTGCACAGGGAGCTCCTCATGCCAGTTGTTCTTCCCATGAATAAACCCTTTTACAGAAAGTCAACAGAAATATAATTCCATGGCCAGGGGTATTTGAAGGAACATACAAAGAAAAAAACAATAAGGCTCCAATGGAAGAATTGAACGAAAGAAAACATCCTACAACTACTAGTAGTGATCATTTATAATGTGCAGTACCTTAAAATTATGCAGTCAGAAAAATATAGAAACATATTAAACACAGAAAACTTCAAGAAATGCCGCAATAACAAAAGCCACTTGAATAAAGGCATCCTTTGTCTCACATATATTAACTGGCATTCATTAGGCGGACTACTATGAGGAACATTTCCAAGTATATTGGGAGTTAATTACTCACCCTTTGCTTGTCATATAAGGACCACAATGCACACAATTGCATAAAACATAACTGGCTCACTTGCAGCGTATAATTGTACTACAGCAGCTATATAAACAAATGGCAGACTAAAACTCTAGGTGAAGTACTCACGACCCAAATTTTTATATACCAAGGAATTGCAGATACATATGAATCCAGTTACACATTTAAGAGGTTTAAACGCTTAAGAAAACCTTATCATTCGTAAGAAAAGATGAAAAGCAGATTCAAATAATACTAGAAAGGCCGTACACAACAGAATTACAGAAATCCACTGCAGATGCATTCATTCATATGTGCATGATAGCCCCAGAAACGCATAATTTTCAAGGAGAATTAAAATGTAGTCTAAACAAGCATACAAAAACAAACGGAAAAGGCAAAACAGCTAAAAATGAATTTACTTACGGGATGTGAGAGAATAGAGTCGCTGGAAAAGGTCATAGTTGCCGAGTCCATCTTCGGATCAAGAAACCCGCCTGAAAGAACAAACCAGTAGTACAATTACTGTCGAAAACTCATCGTGGAATTGAAAATGACAACAATGTGGTATACATAAACAGCCGCGGAGCAATTTCTCGTGATATCACACACATTGGATCTGCTAATGGAGCAATACCTCAGAAAATGTGAATCGATCAGGCGAGGAAGAGAGGGAGTGGGCAGGGAAGGTTTGAAGGAATGGGGGTCGAATCGATGAATACGAGGAAGAGTTGTTAGTTAACTTAAGGTGTGAGTAGTACCTACTAGTACTAGTACTAGTACTAGTACTAGTGAGTGGGAGGAGATTGAAATTATATAAATAGTCTGCACTGCACTAAACCGTAATAATTCGCGCTTAGATAATTAAATATTATAAATATTTGTAATTTTTTTGGCACTTGGTGTATGGTACATTTACACAACAATTGAAATTGTTTACGCTGCAGAATATGATTTGATTATACTGGAAAGACTGGTTGGATTACACTAAAAATCAATTTCAGTGTAAATTTTTTATGTAATATAACTACAATTTTCAATGTAAACAACCTCAACTATTAACGAGTGCACCAAGTGTATATGAGAGCACGCCTATAAATATTTATTTTATTTCATTACTTCATTTTATATATAGTCATAGTTCTTTAATCTTTTAATATTGACACACTCTCTTGTGAAATATTTTACATGTAAAACTTACCTACAATAGGTAAATATTAAAAAAATTGCGGGTCGAGTCGCTCCAAATCAAAATTTATGGATCCTAAGCAGGTCAAACTGATTTTCAAAAACAAAAATCGCACAAGGATTATTTCAGGATTTTTGCTCTCAAGTTATGTTACTGTATGAGCAAATGTGTATTACTGGAAGGCAAAATGTGTGTTACAAATCCTTAAAAGTAGATTTTTGTACTTTAAAATAACGATAAGGACAAATATGTATTTTTACAAGAACAAATATGTGTCTTTTAATTTATTTCTCATCCCTTTAAATTTAGACTTATTCTTTCATACATTAACACACATTTTCTCCAACAATAACTTACATTTGCTCTAACATTAACACTATTTACTCCAAAAATAAGTCACATTTGCATTAACACACATTTGCGCCAATAGTAACACTCATTTCTTCTAGCATTAACACGCATTTGCTCCAATAGTAACACATATTTGTAATAACACACATTTATACTAACATTAACATACATTTGCTTCAATAGTAACATATATTTGTAGTAACACACATTTACTCTAACATTAACACACATTTATAATAACATATATTTACCCTAACATCAACATACATTTCCTCCACTAGTAACACACATTTACTTTAACATTAACACATACTTACTCCAACAGTAACATATGATTGTCCTTACGGTAATACAACTTGGGTGGGTGCTTTTATGTATTAGTGCAAACACATATTTATCCATTGAATAAGACATTTGTATTATTATAGTAATACGTTAGTATGGAAAAATAAATAGTTTTGTAAAAATAAATCAATATTTGAATAGATAGTAACATACATTTTGTTCTTATATTGTACGGAAAAATATTTATTTCAGTAAAACACACAAAAGTTGGTGAAAAAACAACATTTATTTTAATAGTAGCACATATTTTTCCCTTCAGTAACATACAATTGTCCATATAGTAAGACAAAATGAGAGCGAAAATTATGAGACTTGACTTGCGTGAAATATTGGAAAGAATCCACTTAATCCGACCCGACCCGGCCAAAATCCACGATTTTTTTAAATATGGGTTATTCTACGGATCTTATATCCGTAGAATAATAATTTGTGTTTAATATTATATATGTGTAATATTTTTTCTAATCTATTTTTAAGTGTGAATAGGACATGTTTTAATATATAATGTATTTCAAACTATATAATGTTGAGTCAAAAGTTTATTAGTTAGTTATAGTAAAATTGTTGTATCATTATGTTTGTATTAAAATTATGTCAAAGTATATATGAATGATATAATTATGGTGTATAATAATTCATTTACAACCGGGGACATTAAAACGGGTCAGGTATCAATACTTTTATATAGAGGAAGCATCTCTTGCTTATGTGTCACTCTTCTCTTTATTTTATTTAAAAAATATTGGCCTCTCATTCACTCAAATTTTTATTTTCGATCTTAACCATTGTTTTTTGAACTATTCATCTTGATCGTTGGTTTTCTTATAGTATCTTACAATTTTTCTATAAATTCGGTCATTTCTCATCACGTTAGTTGGTCATTCTCCCATTGTGTTACTTTTCGATTGTGCTTCTTTTCTAGCGTCCTCGATTATCTAAGTTTTCTTCAACGATTGTCTTCCCTTTTAGTGTGCTTGATTTTTTTACATGTCTATGTGTTTTTATCCATATATTTAACATTCGTATTCAATGTTCTAATCCTCTTTTGTTTTGCAGGTTTTTTTGTTGTTATTTTCATTTTGATTACGGTTTTTTGTCGTACTAATCGTTCAAAGGCTCTGTTCTTTTTCTTTTGATTTTTGTATTTTTTTTCTTTTGCAGGTTTATTTTTTAGGAGCTTTTGTTGGGGGATTATAGGGTTTTAGTGTATTCGAGATTGTCTGTTTTATTTTGATTGTAGACTTTTTCCACCGGATTATTTTTTTATATTTCAGTAGATCATTGTGTAATCAATTGATAAATTTATGTATTGGTATTGAATTTTTGTAAATTTAAATATTGATGAATATAGTTTATAGCAAAACATGTGGCTAAATTTGTGTTCCTGTATTTATTTGACTATTTCCTTCGCATTGTATAAATTGTATAGAAGTATGAAATTACTAAATAAATTTTAAATATTGGATGAAATTAAAGTATATAAAATCGTTGGGTTATTTTTTTTTTTTTTTTTTTTTTTTTTTTTTTTTTTTCGCGAATATCCTATTTTGATAGAGATAATGTTACTTGGCGGATCTGAACAAAAATAATAAAAATTGCGTGTATTTACATTTTTTATAATTCAGTTTTGATTTAATTACCACTATTCCATATTCAGCATAATCTCCATCTTTAAATACAAATATTTCATTTAATGTAAAATTTCCATTTATTCCATTTAATGTTGGAACGTTAATTATGGAGTATATTATTGTTGTGTTTTGATAAGTAAATATATATTGAGGAAGTTTGACAATGGTAGTTAATTAATTAATAATTAATAATTATTATTAACTGATTTTGTGCTAATTAAAAAATTTAGAATTAATATGATGTATAGCCAGCAAACAAAAAGCCAGTTGACAAATATTACTCCCTCTATTAAAATTTAGATTATTTCTGTCAAACAGTGCATATTATAATGAAAAAGTTGTCCATTAGTATTTAAAGGTGTAAAGTTAAAAATTTATTATTTAGTTAATCCTTTTTATTTAAAGGAGTAAGTTCATTGGTAAAGGGAATATTGTAAAATGTAGTGCAATGAGATATAAATAAGTCATATTTGGAAGTAATTAAATTTATAGAGTAAAACGGTATTTTCGTAGCTTGGGGATAATTAAATTGTAACAAGGGAGTAATTGATAAAATAGATTTTTCACCAAATATCTTTTTAATAGTCCATTACATAAAAATCTAACAAATAACTTTATTATGTAATTTAAATAATGGTATTTTTATTAATTATTTTGATAAAATAAATTAAATGATGTATAATGCCATTTAATTCAGGATCATTCTTGCAAAGTAAAGTTGACTATTTTTCTTTTACGGGAATAAAATTGACATTAATTTTAAATGTAGTGTTTTAATATAATTTATTATATACTAATTCTTAGGCGATTGAAAATTTGACACCGTATAAAAACAAAGAAGTATTCTTTGGTAATGCAAAATTGTCTGACTTTTTTTTTTCTATACCATATGTCAACTTTAATTCTTTAATTACTATGTTTAATAATTAGTTAGCAATATTACATATTACCATAATACACACCCTTTACATGTGTGATTCATGGGACGTTGAATGAGATTTTTCAAGAATTAAGTTTAATTAATGAGTATGTATAGAGTAAAATTGGTTTATATATGAATCACTGGGTATTAGTTGTTTTCACTGAAGAGTATTATTGGATTACATCGAAGAGTCTTATTTTATTTACACTGGACAACTAATACTCTTTAGTATAAATCAATAACACTCTTCAGTAAATACAACTAATATTCTTCAATGAAAATAATTAATATCCTTCAATGATTCATGTATAAACCAGTTTCACTCTATATTTTCTCTTAATTAATTACTTTTAAAAGAAAATTATAACTTTCCAATTTGTTTTCTTGATTTATGTAACTAATGTTACAAAATAGATAAATTTTGAATAGTTCAACGTGATTTTAATTGTGCAAGTAATTGTAAAATTAATTTATGTTTTATATTAATATTGATCAAACTTTTTTAATAGAATAACAATATTGAATTAAATTTCTTTTCCTTATTCGTTGATAAGAAGTTATATGGTATATATATGCCCACTTTCCACTAAATTTGGCAATATACCCATTTTCCATTAAATTTTGCAACAAATCTGGACATGCATGTAACTAAACGTGGATGATAAGCACAAGATGAGAATTACATTTTTAAACTTTTCTCCATAGTTGTGTGGTGAGGGAAAATAGTTAATTTTGAAATCGAATTAGTACTTTTAATCGGTTTTTAATTTATCATTATTGCTAAGAACTAAATAAAATTAACACAATAAAAAATCAAGGAAATTAGGTTTAAGGTAAATGTTTAAAAAAATTAAATTATTAAAAAATCAAACATTAAAAGTTTTGAAAACCGATTTAATTCCCTTAAATCTTACTATTTAAATTTAGTAATTGGTAATCTCGACTAATGGTCATAAAATAAGATAGACATATAATTCTCCTATTTTTGTGAGATTAGGTTTAACTTAATGCCTTTCAAAAAAAAAAAAAGGTTTAACTTAATGCCCAATAGTCATGTCATGGGATTTTCGTACTCATAATAATTATTGAATGTATAAGTAATTTCTATTAACTAAATTTAGTTAATAGAATCAAAATTTATTGAATGCATTTTAAAAAATTATTAAGTAAAATGAGTTTCAATAACTTTTATATTTATATTGACTGCGTTGAATTGGTCATAACCCCTACTCATAATCCGAATTATATGGAATTGAGATAATAAAATCATGGAGTTGAATTATTATATCGTCAATTTATGCATTGAAAATTTAACATGTAATTGACTATATAAATACACATATTTGTTTATAGCCTGCATACTACATGATTTCAACATGTTATAATTTTTATAGCCTTGAATTTAGGCATTTGATTAGCAATTGATTAATTTTTACATATTTATTTTAACAATCTTCCTAATAATGTATACATAAATAAAATATAATATATGTGAATCCATATTATACTTTTATTATTTAAAAATTAACATGAGTGATAATGTGCAACAAATTTTGGATAAAAAAAATTATACCAATTAATGAATCTTTTTTGTTCTTTTATTTAATATTTTTATTGTTTTAAACACAATTTACACCTGAAGTTGTACACAATAAATATTAAGCAACAAATCATTGTTCCATGTGTTGGCATTTTACGATTGTGTGTTTTTTCAAGAATTCATTGGCTCATTGCTGAACTAGAATTTAATTGTAGGGTGGGGTAAAATGTAAATGTTTTAGCACATTAAAATTAAGCCAAAGTATTTTGCGAAACAATTGTTTCGAGTATTTGTTGTTTAATTAAAAGGTAATTGTGGTTTTCTTTATAGGGTATTAGTTGTTTTTACTAAAATATATTAGTAGTTTCACCAATTTTTTATAATAATTTCTACTATATAATATTACTTGCAAATCAATTTTACCATAGATAATTTTTACACTATACATACTCTAAAATTTATATATCACAAAACATTTTGTTCACTTATATTGAAACAAATTTTATATCAACAAACATTTATGTTTAAACAGTAACTCTTTAGCCCAACTTTTAGCAAGACGTGCATGCATTGTATTATCCCATGCGTTAATAGAGTGTTTTCACAATTGTTCTATTTTTTTATCACATTATATGTATGTGTGTGTGTGTGTATATATATATATATATATATATATTTGTGAAATTGAAATTGAAGATTTTTTCCCTATAAGTGTTGAATTTTTTTTTATTAGCCTCATTTTGTGTATCCTTAGATGTAGGTTTTGTTCTATCTTGACAATTATATTTCGATAAAAAAAAATCCAAGTCTTTTTTCCTTTCCTTTTGCAAGGGTTGATGCTCCATTTAAAAAAAAAAAAAAACTCATATGACAATAAAACAAATTAATTTTCTACTTATAAACAAATAATGAGTTAAAGATACATTATAAATATTAGTAATACTAAAATAATAAATGCATTAAATTATTTTCATTATAGAAATCCCTCAACACTACTCTAGAGAAAATTATTTATAGATTAATTTTAATTAAATAAATTAAATTGTTTTTATTACAAAAATATCCTAAGATCATGCAATTTATAGAGATAATTATTTATTAGTTAGGTTCAATTATATTATTTCCATTAACCAACACCATGTCTAGAGAAAATTATATAATAAGCAAGTTCAATTATATTATTAACATTATTTAACAATCAAGTTCAATTATACCTCTTTTATAAAAAATGAATGCTGATAGCTGAGAGTTTTAATATTTGACGGGCTTAGTTTAAAGTGGACCCCTTAATAAAATTAAAATTCAAAAGGTATATACATTATGGCCTGCGTTGGGCTGGTTTAATAATTAGAGTATTAACCGATATGTCATCTGTAGATTTTAGGTGTGAGTGTATGATGAGTGGATGTAAGTTAAGATTTCAAATATAGGGTGATACATGTTTAATAATAGGACTATACAAGGTTTAACATGGTGGTACGAGGCTAAAGAATGTGATTATATTGTCTTTAAAATCATGACGTAGGCTAAAAATTAAATTTATACGATATATATCTCTGAATATTTGATCCAGTGGAATTGCAACACTTCTTCTTCCAAGTGGTTGTACTGTTCATTCAAGATTTGTTATATCTATTAATATTGATGAGTCGTCCACGTGTCACATAAATATTGGATTTGAACTAGCAGGACTTTTGATAAGGCTGAAACTAATTATATGAGATAAGATGCTAATGATTAACATATTAAATTTTCAAAGCATTGGATCATAGTCTTAGAGATGTAGTTGGAAATTTTGATGAGTCAATAAACATTCACCATTCGGAGAAAAATATATTGTTCCTGGTGGAGATTTCAGACAAATAGTTCCATTTATATCAAAATAAAGTAGGGAAGTTGTTGTTCATTCGACAATTACCTCATTCCATTTGTGTGGATACTACAAGGTAATGTCATATATTACAATTTTGTATTGATTATCTTTTTTCAAATTTATTATTAATTAAACTTTTTTTTTTTATGCATTGATAGGTATTCGCATTGACAAGGAATATAAGGCTGAAAAATGAAAAATTCATGTGTAAATTAAGCAATAGTGAAGCTGCTAATTTTCTAATTCGATTCTAAAAGCTGGTAATGACAATCTTGGAGATGATATAGATGGTTTTGCTAATAATGAGATTTCATTGAAAATTTAATTTATGATTATGTGGATCCTATTTTGGCTATTATTAAAAATATTTATTCATCTTTGGAACATAAACTACACACACATAAATACTTTAAAAATAGAGCAGTACTTGCGTCTATGCATAGAGTTGTGAATAGTATCTGTGATAAGGTTTATTTATTCCGTGAGATACAAAGGTTAGTGTTTGCAATACAGAGTTTCGAGACGGAGGTAGTGGGGAATTGATTTCAGTTGATATTTTAAACTTCATCAAGTATTTTGGAATGTCGATCCATCGTTTAATTTTGAAGGAAGGTGTTCCAATTGTTCTTCTCAAGAAAAATAATTTATCTAAGTATCTTTTTTTTGTATATATTATTTTTTCCATCTCACTAGATGTAATTTATCGAAAAATATTATTATTGTCTTTGGTAATAAATGTAGATTATGAAAAAATTGTTTCATATAGGTAGAAGAGACATTGACATGAGGTGACGTCAGTGTAAAAGTAAATTAGTTGATCATTGATGTATGGTGTGTTGCATTGTATTTGGTGAAAATGCAATTATATTCTTTGAAGCAAATGAATAACTATTTATCGAATATAAAAAATATCAACCAAAGTATTGTAAAATCTCATAATTATGAATGTGGATATTCATTATCTGTTACCGAATTCGAAAATATTTTAATCAAAGCTATGTTTTGTGTGGTGAGTATGATGAACATGAGACAACTTGAAATATCTAAGTTAATTTTAGTGTGGAGTGCTTTGTTGGTTTGAATAGTCAGGAATATAAAGGTCTAGAGAGCTCTAAGTCAATTACTAAAGTAGGATAAATTTTTTGTTGATGAACGTGATTTTAGTTTTGATATCGCTTGATCTTGCAAAAATATTATGTTGCATTGTAGTTATTGCATATGTAATTATTATATTTGAATTAAGTACATAAGTATCCATTAAGTAGTGGAAATACTAATGAAAGTATTATAAAATCTCATAATCATGAATAGAGTTTTGTTGTTTTATACCATTTAAAAAAAAAAATTGTAATATTTTAGACTAATTAGTTTTTTGTGATGTATATAATATTGTAAAAATAATAAAAAATTGTATTACTTAAAAAAATTTATAAAAGAATTTATTCAAGCCTGCGAAACTCGCGGGGATATAACTAGTATAGTTATAATTTACCCGCTTTTCTCCTGCAATTAAATTGTCTCTCTCTCTCAAAATTTGTTTTTGGCCTGAACCATCGGTGGCGACTCTAGATAACATCTCAGAAATATTCAATGGCTTATCACTCTTTCACTCCCTCTATCACAATTTATTTTCGATAATTTTCACGATCCTGTTGTTTTCATCCTTTACTCGCATTGATCTGGTGTTTGAAGATTTGTCCATCGCAAACCTTAATCATCTTCTCAACCCAATCTTAGGTATTCTTCTCAAGCCAATTCCAAATCAATTTTCGGTGGCTTTCTTGAAATTAAGGTTGCATATACTTTGCGATTTGTATGATAGTGGATCGAAACAAATATAACTTGGGTGATTCAATTCGATTTCGATATGAATCAGCTATAAAGCATAAACTATACAGTGTATAGATCATTATCGGCATAATCATCTATAATGTATTTAACATGTACTGGTTGAATTTCATTGATCTTGACTTCTAATTTCTCTTAGTTAGTAGTCGAGAACTTAACATTAGCATTAAACTTTCATTTCCACCAGTTGTGCAAATTTTATGTATGTCAAGTGTATGGATAGAGTATTAGTGTGTAGATACATGTATTAGTAGTGAAAATCAGCCAAACTATCTCATAGGGGCCTACAATTTGACCTACGAAAGCGCAACTCGCCTTGTTTAATAAATGAGTCATACTCACACTTTTTTAAAAGTTCATTTATTTACATAGGCCAGACTTAAGCTTTTGAAGCCCAATAGATCAGTCTATTTAACTACATTAATGAATTTATAGTATATCTATATATATATATAATAACGCTAACCGGCCTACATTTGGAAACCATTGAATTTTCCCGCCAAAATCATTGCTAAATTTAGTAATATTAGTTTATATCTTTTTAAATATTTGGTATATATATTTTAGATATATTTTATTATAAATATTGACAAATAATTGATTGCAAAAAATATTATATAGAGTACTTAATTCCACGTGAACCATAATAATATATTTATGTAGTGTATTATTTAATATACATAATATCAATTTGATAAAAGATTATAATAATATCTACACCTAAATTTATTAAATATTAAAACAAGTCAATATATTTATATTGTATATTATTTAATTTAATTAAAACAAAACAAAATAAATATATTAGTCATGAATTTGCCACGACTAATTATATATATATATATATATATATATATATATGAATGTACATATATAGGATTTAAAAGAAATAAATTTTCTTATAAGTTTGTTCTATATATACGTATATGGAATTAATTATTATTATATTTAATTAAATTGGATTTAATTAAATATGAAATTTCAATAATAATATTTGGAATATTATTATACAAGAATAATATATATGATAAATATATTATTCGTAGGAACATATCTAGGGAAATATCGCCAAAATTATTGCTAAATTTAGTAATATTAGTTTATATCTTTTTAAATCTTTGGTATATATATTTTAAATATATTCTATTGTAAATATTGACAAATAATTGATTACAAAAAATATTATATAGAGTACCTAATTCCACGTGAACCATAATAATATATTTATGTAATGTATTATTTAATATACAAAATATCAATTTGATAAAAGGTTACAATAATTTCTACAACTAAATTTATTAAATATT
Organism: Ballota nigra; assembly: GCA_947034835.1. Lineage (NCBI taxonomy): Eukaryota > Viridiplantae > Streptophyta > Magnoliopsida > Lamiales > Lamiaceae > Ballota > Ballota nigra. The sequence continues at coordinate 88,798,712 of OX344720.1, read as the reverse complement.
AAAACAAGTCAATATATTTATATTGTATATTATTTAATTTAATTAAAACAAAATAAATATATTAGTCATGAATTTCCCATGACTAATTATATATATCTATATATATATAATAACGCTAATCGGCCTACATTTGGAAACTATTGAATTTTTCCGCCAAAATTATTGCTAAATTTAGTAATATTCATTTTAAATCTTTGATATATATCTTTTATATATATTTTATTATTTTAAATATATTTTATTATAAATATTGAAAAATAATTGATTATAAAATATATTGGATATATTTTTGAAATATAAATTATAATAAATATTGAGAAATAATATAAAATATGTTGAATATATTTTTGAGATATATATTATGATAAATTCCTCTATTTTGTGGTATAAAAGATATTTTAATTTTTTAAAAATAATAGTTATTAAAAAAAATTGAATGATCAGTGTATAGAAATAATTCGATATATAGTTCGTAAAAGTTTATTTTTAGTAAAAGTTATTAAAATAAATATTTACTAATCTAAAAATAAGGAATAAGACCACTCTTTAATTTTTTGCAAAGTATAGAGTGATAATGAGTGTACATGAACCATTTGAAGTGTATTGGTCGTTTTCATTAAATGGTATTATTTTCACTGAAAGATATTAGTTATAGGGTATTCATTGTTTTTATTGTAGGGTATTAGTTGAAGGGTACGAAGAATATTAGTTGTTTAACTAAAGGATATTAGTTGGTTATTCTAAAAAGTATTGCAAAATAGTTTATGTATGAATTATTTTCACACTATACATATTCTTAATTTTTTTAGAAGAGAGATATTACGCTAACCGGCCTACATTTGGAAACCATTGAATTTTCTTGCCAAAATTATTGCTAAATTTAGTGATATTCATTTTAAATCTTTGATATATATCTTTTATATATATATTATTATTTTAAATATATTTTATTATAAATATTGAAAAATAATTGATTATAAAATATTTTTGATATATTTTTGAAATATAAATTATAATAAATATTGAGAAATAATATAAAAATATATTTAATATATCTTTGAGATATATATATTATGACAAATTCCCCTATTGTGTGGTATAAAAGATATTTTAATTATTTAAAAATAATAGTTATTAAAAAAATTGAATGATCAATGTATAGAAATAATTCGATATATAATTCGTAAAAGTTTATTTTTAGTAGAAGTTATTAAAGTAAATATTTATTAATCTAAAAAAAGGAATAAGATCACTCTTTGATTTTTTACAAAGTATAGAGTGAAAATGATTATACATGAACCATTTGAAGTGTATTGGTCGTTTTTATTAAAGGGTATTATTTTCACTAAAAGATATTAGTTGTTTTCACTGAAGGGTATTAGTTCTATAAAGTATTCATTGTTTTTATTGTAGAGTAATAGTTGAAGGGTACGAAGAATGTTAGTTGTTTAGCTAAAGGATATTAGTTGGTTATTCTAAAAAGTACTGCAAAATAGTTTATGTATGAATCAGTTTCACACTATACATATTCTTAATTTTTTTAAAAGAGAGATATTATCTAAATTAATTACTTTGAAGAAAGATTATAGTAGTTCTATAACAATTAATATATCAATATATTCAATGAGGCGAACCACAAAATACATATGAGCATATCAATCATATTGGAATAAGTTTGAGGTCTATCTTTGGGTTAGTTAGTTAACATATAAACAATAGCAAGAAAAGAGTAAGATCTCCAACAAACTCTATATTCCTCAATATTTTGACCTCTAGATTCAGAAAAATTTCACGGGATAATTATATGAATAATGCATTCCAATTGAAGACAGAGCAAAACTCTATATGGGGTGATCCAACACAGGAATTGAAAAAAGAAAGAAGTGAAGAGACTCTATTGATAAAATTACATTTAAAGAATATTGTGGACTATCTGAATTATTTGAAGGACAAAGTCATACTTGTACCTACTCTTTAAATAACTTGAAGTGTTATGATGTGTATAATCATGATTTGAATTTGAAAGAAAAGACTCCAGTTATGTTACTCAGAAATATAAATCATTCAAGAGGATTGTGCAACAAGGCTATATTGGCTCTAATAAGAGCAGGTGACAGTGTTCTGAGAGGTACATACATAACCATAAGCAATTCAGGTAAGATGATATCGATTCTTAATCTTTCATTGACCTCATTCAACCGTGACTTTCGTTCAAGTTTCATAATAGACAGATTGTCTAATATGAAATGTCAATAGCTAAGAGTTAATGACAATCGCTCGCTGACTTGAAGTGAACTACGCTAGCTTCTACTAGTAGCTACCCCGCAAGAGAACGGGTTCACTGTAGTATGGGCAAGTATAGGGACCAAGTATTATCGAACCCAAGGGATGGTGTATATGCGAATAGATCCCTGAAGATCTACGCGTCGTAGTTAATATAAGTGTGATGTTTTTGGGTTTTTGAAAGATTAATTAAAAGACTAAAATAAACTAATTAACTAAAACACTAAAGCAAACGAATTAACTAAGGGTTGGATTCAAATAAAAGATGGTGATGCTTAGGATAGGAATCCCTACGTATACTAACGGAGCAGGTACATAATTAAAGTAATCGTGACAAACAAGAATTAACCTGAGTAAAAGAATGCAAGGTGAAAGCTCAAGATTCTAAACCCTAATACTTTACCCTAACACTCGACTTCACTAATCCACTAACAAGTTAATGGATTGTGCTCAATTAATGAGACCCTAATTTAACTAAGGTGATGCGGTCGTCCTCCTTCGCTAAACCGGTAGATGAATTAACCTTTCCTAAACCTTCTCGTTAAGATTACTAATTGTTATTGAGTGATGCGGTCGTCCTCTCTCTAACACTTTCGTACTAAATTCAAAGGTAAAGTTCAGATTAATTATAAGAATTCATTAATCAAGAGATTTAAAACTAACGTCACGAATTACCCTAATTACGTACCCACATCCTACTTCTACGAGTTCATCCTAACCTAAGCATGCAAGGTTTTAGCCGGACATGGTTGTAACAAACATAAAAGCAAACGAAGAAACAACGAACATAAACATAATGAATTGCACTAAGAAAATACGAAACATGAACTAGGGTTTTAAAAGAAAATAAATACGAAGAACTGAAATTGAATTAACTAAAACGAAATTAAAAGCGTTTAAAGTAACGAACTAATGAAAAGAAACTAAGAAACGAAAAGAAACTAGAATTCGTATGAAAAATCTCAACAAAACGTAAAATACAGCTTGCTCGTCTCCTTCCTCTCCAAAAACTAAGTCTAAAATTATTTCTAACATTCCGGTTCCCTTCAAAACGTGTTTGGAAGAGGTATATATAGGCACGGGTCGAAACGGGAGTTAATGGGCCGAAAATACGCATCCGGAGGCAAAAATCCATGGGCGCTCGAGCAAAATGCTCGAGCGGTCCCGCTCGAGCTGTGTAGCTCGAATGACACAATCGCTCGAGCGGTGGCGCTCGAGCTGCTCGAGCGCAAGAATGGTTCTGTACGTTTGCGCGCTCGAGCAATGCGCTCGAGTAAGGCGCTCGAGTGACTTCTAACTCCTCCCAAATGATACTTTTCCTCGTCCGCACTAATATCAATCGTATTTCTTCAATATCTTCTCATCCGGGCATCCGTTTGAGTCGATTCAAAGTCCTACGAACTCCGTTTTTCATCCTCTATTCACCTATGAGCATCAAAAAGACAAATTTATCAATGTATAGAAATAATGCTCAATTGACTCTAAATACTCTATAAACTCGACCAAAACTAGGGCGTTTCTAGCTACGAATCATGACAATTTCACGCCTAATCAACCCCCCCAAACTTACCATATTGCTTGTCCCCAAGCAATGAACTAATAAGTCAAGTGAAATTGTTAGGAATGAGTAAAAAAAATCAATCATGCAAGCTAATGAACTCAAGCTTCAAAAGTCAATCACCCGTATACTCACTCACTTTCTTTTATCGTACTCATGCAACAATGACAAGAAACACCAAGATCAAACATGGATGTGCACTCAACGATGTGTTTCACTCCCTCACAAGTGTATAACAGTGTTTAAGGGACTCACTCAATCAATCAATCACACATATTGGCAGCCATAGGCTTGTAAGCACTCTCAACTCCGACCATACTCTAGAAATCAATGCCGAATCAAAAAGGACTTTTCTCAAGGTTGTAATGTGGGCTCTTTGGACAGGTGGGATAACAATATAAGGTAAAGTGACTAAAGTGAATGGAGAATAGAAAATCAAAGTTTGGCACTTCGAGATTAGGAACAGACTACTTCAAACATATTCAATCAACACTCTTTCAATTCCACTTTTCTCAACACTTCATTTTTTTCTTTCTCGCACAAACACATGAGCTCATTTTTTTTTCTTTTGCTCATTCTTAATTTTTTTTCTCTTTTTCCCACATCTCATAACTTCATCACACCTTCTTCTCACCACTCAACCATCAATAACTCTCCTTTTTCAACTCAAATCAATCCCTTCACATTCACACTTTTCCTATTCTCCACTCAAATTTGGACAAAAAGGCTTAGGAATTGGAATAGTGTTCATATGTGCTAGCAAATAAAATAGGCTTTAGGCTCAAAGGGGCTAACAAGGGATCAATGTCATTGGTAAGGAAAATTTTGGCTAAGTGACTCATTCAAATCAAAGATGGCCTAAGATCCTTTTCGGCATATCAAACTAGACACAATCTAGAAGCAAGAGCACATGCAAGTTCTAGCATCCTCTAAGGTGATGATTCACTCACAAACGAAGAGATTAATTCATGCATCAAAATCTCATAAGGCTCAACTCTCACGGCTTTCACATCCATGCTAGTCCTAGTGCATTCTCACTCTCATCACATAAGTACTCAAAAGAAAACTCATAAGCATACAAGTTCTCTCCCTAAATCAGCTCAAATGCAAACACTCACACAAAAGAATTTCTAATTCACCCTTACAACTCACTCTACTCATCAAATCATACTCAAAGATAGCAATCAACAAGCATAAGATGATTGATAGGCATAAAATATTGAGTAACAAAACAAATTAATAATAGCCCAAGGAGTATCTCAACAAACAATAATCAATCAAACTCAACTCAAAGATAAGGGTGTGCATGCATGTGCAATGTAACAAGAAACATAAAAATCTCCACCCCCCCAAACTTCGACCTTGCTAGAGGTCTAAGTTTGGGGTTGTGGGTTACCTCAACCAAATAATCCAATTTCTCTCAATAGCTTTGCACACTTCCTTGTCTCAAGTTGGTTCCTTCAATCTGAGTAACTCCATGATACCTTTACTCCTTTAGAGACAAACCTACAAGCAACTCACTCAAATACGAGGTTAAACATACGACTCAAAATACTCCCTAATAATATAAAAAGACACTAAAAATAAATGAAAGCAAATAAAAATGGGTTGCCTCCCATTCAGCGCTATTTTTAAGGTCCTCATGCCGGACCAAGCTCAACGGAGCTTATGGGACATCATACTCAAATTTACCTCCCCCACTCTCATAAGAGTGGTGTTTGAACTCCTTTCCTTGATGTCCCTCCATCATGAGTTCCTTTCCTCTTTTCTCATTCCCAAGTGTTATGGGTCTCAACTCCTTCTTGCCTCTATCTGGAGGAGTCTTACTAAACAATTTCTTGAATTTTGACTTCTTCTTCTTAACTCCTCCTTTTCCTTCTAGCTGGACCACGTCCACACTTTTCACCTCTTTATCTTTCAACTTCTTCACTTTATTCCTATCAAAATAATCAAGATCATAAAGCTCATGGGTTAAATAATCAAGTGAAGGACTAACAAAATCATGAATATCAGAAGGGTTAGGGATAGAAGGCGTGTCTTCAACACGAGGATCAATTGCATCCATGCAATACAAGCTCTCATCCTCCCTCGGGTGTTTCATGGCTTCATATAGGGAGATCTTCACTTCTTGATCATCACTTCTTGATCATCAACCTTCAGCGTAATCTTCCCGTTTGCCACGTCTAGCACCATCCCCGCCGTAGCTAAGAACGGTCTTCCCAAGATCAGGGGCACGTGCTCATCTTCCTCCATCTCTAGCACTACAAAGTCGGCTGGAAAAATGTGATCTCCAACTCTCACTAGAACGTCTTCAACAACACCTTGAGGTCGAGTAATAGACCGGTCGGCTAGTTGAAGCGTCATCATTGTGGGTTGAAGCTCAACACCTTCCAACTTCTTGAAAAGCGACAGTGGCATCAAATTAATGCTCGCCCCGAGGTCGCACAACGCTCCCTTCTTGATCCCGTTCCCAATATCACATAGGATCGTGAAGCTCCCGGGATCCTTCAGCTTCGGTGGAAGCACCTTGTGCACTAATGCACTCACCTCGTGGTTCAGCTGCACCAACTTCGGCTCATCCACTCGCCGCCTTTTCGCAATCAAGTCCTTCAAAAACTTCGCATAGTGCGGCATCTGTTCCAAAGCATCATAAAAAGGAATATTAATATGCAATTGTTTAAAAACATCAAGAAATTTTGCAAATTTTTCATCAAGCTTCTTTTTCATGAAGCGCTGTGGATATGGGACGGGTATCACAGATTTGGGTACCCCCCATTCATCTCTTTCTGTTTCTTTCACTTTCTCTCTTGCTTCCTTTGCCTTCTTCCACTTAGGAACTCTTTCACCCTCCTTACTTTCCTTGCCCTTCTGGGACTCATCCATGTCTTCGTGCTTCTCAATCCCTTCACTTTCAATCCCCTTCTCAACTTGAGGTGTCTCAGAATCAGCAGGCATCTGAGGACCTTCATAGTTGGTTCCACTTCTCAGCTGGATCGCCTTGCACTGCTCTTTCGGGTTCCCCTCCGGCATTCTATTCACTGATTTTGCAATCTGGCTCATCTGGAGCTCTAAAGAAGTGAACCTTCGATTGTTCTCTTGTTGAGTTCTAGTCCACTCAACGTTCATCTTCTGGAGCTCTTGATCACGTTGATCACCCTTCTTGTGCAGCTCCTTCACATCGTACTCCAAGGATGACAACCGCTTGCTCCCTTCCTCCACTTTCTGAAGGATCGCTCTCAACATCTCCTCGGTTGATGCACCGCCTTCTCCACCAGGAGGTTTAGACCCCGGATCAACACCTGCAGGAACAGTAACACCAGCTTTTGGGTTAGCATACGAAAAATTATCATTCTTCCTCCATGTGTTTTGAGGAAGCTGCTGGCCTCCTTGAACTCCTTGTGTGTTCCTCCATTGATTTTGAAGTGGCTGAGGGCCTGGAGGCACAAATGGTTGGCCATAAGAAGGCCTTCCATACTGATTTCCACCTTGGTAGCCATGCTGATTGTAATACGGACCTCCCATGTAATTGGCTACCTCTTGCTGTCCACTGGGCTGGTCTACTCTCTCATTCTCTACTGCATGCTCTCCACCCAAATTCTTCCCCAACTCGAGGTTGTTTATCTTCTCCATCATGGCCATCAGCAGCCTTCTCGTTCCTTCTCCCTCTTCAACCTGATGCACCTTTTGAAAATCTGCATCTCCACTCCAAGCACCGGCATTCGTGACAATGTTGTCAACGATCTCTCTACACCTCTCTATGCCTTGATTGAGGAATGCTCCGCCCGCATAAGCGTCTAAATGGTCTTGCCCCGCCTTGTTGGCACCACTATAGAAGAACGCCATAATGTCTCCCTCATTGTACCCGTGCTGCGGGCACTCAATCAGCATGTTTGAGTATCTCTCTCACGCTTGGCGTAAATCCTCTCCTTGCTTCTGGTGGAAAGAAGATATCTCAATTCTTGCTTTTATTGTCCTTGATGGAGGGTAGAATCGCTCGAGGAACAGACGCTCGAGCTCGGCCCAAGTGGTAATACCTCCCCGCGGGAGCGTATTATCGTACCACTCCTTGGCTATTCCCGTCAATGAGAATGGGAACAGCCTAAGCCTCTTGGCATCTTCAGACATGCCATTGTAATTAAATGTGGAGGTTATCATGAGAAAGCTCCTCAGATGTGTGTGAGGATTCTCCTTCCCGATCACCCCTTTGAACTGATTCTCGGTCAGCAGCTTTAAAATCCCCGGTGATATCGAGAAGTTGTTCGCCTCAACTGGAGGTAAAGCCACTCCATCATAGTACCGCTGTGGCTGCGCTGCAAACCTCCCTCTAATCGCCATATTATGATCTACGTTCTGAGGAACGTGTTGAGGATTAGCAGCAGGTACTGGTACTTGTTGGGGTGGTGGTTGGTAAACAGGTGGTTGGTTGTAGACTGGTGGTGGATGGTATGGGTATGGTGGGTAAGGATAAGGTGGATATGGGTAATGTTGGTATACTGGGTTGTTGAAAGGGTTATTTGGGTTTTGTGGGTAAGCAGGGTTGTTAGGAGGATTATGGACAAGGTTCTGAGCTGGATTCCCTACGTTTCGTGTATCCGGGTTTAGGCTCTGGCTATCCCCTAATGGAATTTGATTCTGGCTACCACTAACTCCAGTGCCTTCAACTCGGTCTACTACCTGATTGAAATCGTTGGCAGCATCGTCCAACTCATTATTGATGTCCATTGGTTCCTTCCCTAAGTCGGCAGCGTTCATTCTTCTCAAGTAAGCTCGGTTCCTTCTGGCTATTGTCTCAGGGTCTGCAGGTAATCTCTCTTCGCTCGTATTGCCTTGTGAGCGTGTTTTCATAAACCTGAAACACTAGCAGATAGATCAAAACGCAACTGCCGATTGAATACAAATAACAAAAAGAAATAAAAACAGAAAATAGACACTCACTACTAACTACTAAGCTATCGACAAGTCCTATTCAAAGAGCATATAACGCCATCCCCGGCAACGGCGCCATTGACTTGAAGTGAACTACGCTAGCTTCTACTAGTAGCTACCCCGCAAGAGAACGGGTTCACTGTAGTATGGGCAAGTATAGGGACCAAGTATTATCGAACCCAAGGGATGGTGTATATGCGAATAGATCCCTGAAGATCTACGCGTCGTAGTTAATATGAGTGTGATGTTTTTGGGTTTTTGAAAGATTAATTAAAAGACTAAAATAAACTAATTAACTAAAACACTAAAGCAAACGAATTAACTAAGGGTTGGATTCAAATAAAAGATGGTGATGCTTAGGATAGGAATCCCTACGTATACTAACGGAGCAGGTACATAATTAAAGTAATCGTGACAAACAAGAATTAACCTGAGTAAAAGAATGCAAGGTGAAAGCTCAAGATTCTAAACCCTAATACTTTACCCTAACACTCGACTTCACTAATCCACTAACAAGTTAATGGATTGTGCTCAATTAATGAGACCCTAATTTAACTAAGGTGATGCGGTCGTCCTCCTTCGCTAAACCGGTAGATGAATTAACCTTTCCTAAACCTTCTCGTTAAGACTACTAATTGTTATTGAGTGATGCGGTCGTCCTCTCTCTAACACTTTCGTACTAAATTCAAAGGTAAAGTTCAGATTAATTATAAGAATTCATTAATCAAGAGAATTAAAACTAACGTCACGAATTACCCTAATTACGTACCCACATCCTACTTCTACGAGTTCATCCTAACCTAAGCATGCAAGGTTTTAGCCGGACATGGTTGTAACAAACATAAAAGCAAACGAAGAAACAACGAACATAAACATAATGAATTGCACTAAGAAAATACGAAACATGAACTAGGGTTTTAAAAGAAAATAAATACGAAGAACTGAAATTGAATTAACTAAAACGAAATTAAAAGCGTTTAAAGTAACGAACTAATGAAAAGAAACTAAGAAACGAAAAGAAACTAGAATTCGTATGAAAAACCTCAACAAAACGTAAAATACAGCTTGCTCGTCTCCTTCCTCTCCAAAAACTAAGTCTAAAATTATTTCTAACGTTCCGGTTCCCTTCAAAACGTGTTTGGAAGAGGTATATATAGGCACGGGTCGAAACGGGAGTTAATGGGCCGAAAATACGCATCCGGAGGCAAAAATCCATGGGCGCTCGAGCAAAACGCTCGAGCGGTCCCGCTCGAGCTGTGTAGCTCGAATGACACAATCGCTCGAGCGGTGGCGCTCGAGCTGCTCGAGCGTCGAATTCTCTTTGTATGTTTTGGGCGCTCGAGCAATTCGCTCGAGCGGTGGCGCTCGAGCTGCTCGAGCGCAAGAATGGTTCTGTACGTTTGCGCGCTCGAGCAATGCGCTCGAGCTGTGGCGCTCGAGTAATGCGCTCGAGTGACTTCTAACTCCTCCCAAATGATACTTTTCCTCGTCCGCACTAATACCAATCGTATTTCTTCAATATTTTCTCATCCGGGCATCCGTTTGAGTCGATTCAAAGTCCTACGAACTCCGTTTTTCGTCCTCTATTCACCTATGAGCATCAAAGAGACAAATTTATCAATGTATAGAAATAATGCTCAATTGACTCTAAATACTCTATAAACTCGACCAAAACTAGGGCGTTTCTAGCTACGAATCATGACAATTTCACGCCTAATCACTCGCTAATATTATCTATTTGAAATGAAAAATACTTTATCGAGAATGCTAATAAACACTCTCAAACGTAAACAAATAAACTTTCACTATAAATTGAGAACCCAAAAATTATTGTACAATTATGGTCGTGCATCGCACAAGTTCAATTACTAGTAATGCATAATAATACAATACTTATATAATATAACTAGAGTGTACCCACACGAATTTCGCGTACTGAAAAAATATATTATATTTATTTTTTGTAGACATTTAATATAAGAGTATTTTTGTTTAAAAAAATTTGAAGGTACATACAATAAATTATGGGGTTTGTTTAGCTGTGGCCCGTGCCCTTCACTAAACCCTATAGGTATATCCTACAAACTAAATAATTAAAAAAAAACATCAAAATTCACATAAATTAATAACAATTGTAGAATAACATTACTTAGACTAATAATTTAGTAATAATCAATTTCCATTTCAATATTGAATAATTTATAAATTAATCAACATTATTAGTTATTGGGAGTACGGTAAGAAATTAATTTATATAAGAAACAATACAAAATTTGAAATAAACTTTAACGTTACAAATACCTGTTCATCGATCAAAATGAGTTCCAAGTAGAACTTGTCACTATTAAAATCATTAAAAAATATTGTCCAACTTTTTCAATCCTAATTTTAACGGTCAATTTTCTGCTCTCACTCTTGATATTAGAAATCAGAGAAAATTGAGGTGTCATACTCTTGAAATCTAAAATGAGATTTAAATTACAACAACTAAACCATCATAATTAGTCAGATAAAAATATATGGTATAGTTAAATCTATTATTTTTGCACATGAAGAATATTTAAACTGAACGATGTAGAGCATAAATCAACAATCATTATTACATTCATATTGATATTGATATTTAAATCTAATCAAATTGTGAGCACTTAAAATGATAAATTTAATTATAAAATAAATATACTAATAAAAATATATATATATAACTAACCAACAATTGATGGGAAAAATCTCAGCAAAAGAGTGGAACAAATGAAACTTTGATGTGAAAAAATAAAATACAATGTGCTCTTATTATAATAAAAAAAATGCATGCAATATTATATCTTGTCCATAATAAGAATATATCACATAAGAATATTCTTTGGAATATATAACTATATACCTTTTATTTTAGGAAAAAATAATCGAACATTATATTATACTATATATACTAACTCAAACATAGAAATGGTAAATTTAGATTCATTCAATAAGTAGATCATATTTAATTACATTAAGGTTTGGAAAAAATATGAATTATAATAAATTTTAAAAATAACTAAATAAGAAAATGGAAAAATATATATTTGCATTAATTATACAAATATAAATTAATGATTTAGATTTAATGATATAGAACGAATGGTCGAGATTAAAAGTTTAACCAACTTTTAATGAGAGCGTAGTATTTCAAAATGGAGTGATTTGAGATATGTTACATCAGCCTAAGAATAAGGTGGTGTTGACACATCATCTTGGAGAGGTTTGAAAATATATTATTATAAGATACATAGTATATAATATAATTAATAAATATTCAATGCATATAAGAATTTTATTAAATAAAAAGTAAAATATTGGTTGATGGATTTGTTATTGTGCTATTATTTGATAATCATTAGGTAAATTATTTTTATTCTTCACTTTAAAATTTAGAGAGTTAGTTGTTTTGATTTAATGATAATACAATTGCGGAATACCCCCTCTGTTCCGTGGAACCCTTCACACTGTGTTGAATTCGTGAGAGTGAGTATAATTTAGTAAACATAATTAAAAAGATTGTTAAAAGGCTTTTTAGTCAGGACTATTAATTAAAAAGGTCTGGTCAAACTTTAGAATATAGCTAATGACATGTAATAGGGTTAAAAAAATTAAAAGTAACCCCAAACCATTCAAGGAGAAACTACCTAGACTTGGCCTATTTCCACCTCTAATTAAAATTAAGATATAATTATAGTTCAACTGTTCGAGTTTGATTTTGGGGTGTTTGCAAATTAAATTAAAAGATACGATTTTTTTTTAATATTTATTCTTCACAATTTTTAAATGGGAGTTACTAAACGCACTTCAAATTCTTCCATTCACATCCTATCTACTAAACACACCCCATTAAAATATAAAAATTATATTATTAAGCCCACCTTATTTTATCACCATTCTACCCCTCAAAAGAAAAAATTAAGATTTTCCTCTTCTCTTTTTTCACTGCAGAACTCTATGTTTTTTTGTATACTCTGAATTTTTTGGTCAAACGAATCCAAATGAGAATTCATATAGATTAAGATCATGGCTAAAAATCGGTCATTAGGCCAAAGCATCGTGCACTAGGGTTGTTCACGGAGTTCGAAGATTACCAAATCCGCTCCGATAAATAACCTAACCAAAAATATGTTGACTTTTTTTACTTTAACCGTACTGAAATAGAACCAATAGTTTTTTTTTGTACAGATCTGGATATTATCAAATTAACCGGACCGAAAAATCGAATGAGACCGTACCGAACCGAATAACCGAATTAAATATGTATTAAATTTTAATTATTATTTATTTTGTATTTATCATATTGTATTATAATGTTATTGAATTCAAGTACAACTATACAATAACATAATTTATCTCTATTTTCAAAAAACAAACACTATTTCATTTGTCATATTAATTTCTTAAATTATTAACTCATGTTATGGTGTATATCAAAATGAGGTTAAATTTAATTTTTTCATATTTTAATTTCATTCTAAATGTATATTAATCTCTTAACAAAAATTTGGATATGGTATACCTCGTGTCAGGAATCACGATCAAAGTGATTTTAATATCACATCAAAATGCGTGGATTAGTGACTGTTTAATCTTAAGGAATTACCAAACAATACATGTGATTAACCTTTGAACGTAAAAACAGTAAAAACGGAGGATTGGGATAAATACGGGAGTGATTTCATGTATTTGTACATATATGAGTGTGTACGCATATGTAAGAAAGTATATAATGTATTTCTTGTGTATTTTGAGATAATTGAATTTTTTTTTATAAATGACTTCCAAGTACTTATACAAGAATACCTATAAGTAGGTGTTGGCAATCTTTCACCTTCTATCATGCATGCTTGACATAACTACTTTGATCTTTGACCTTGTTGATACATTTACTTAGTTACAAATTCTTGTGGTTTGAGGTGATTGGATGCTCGTCCCAGAGCCTCTCAGGTGAGAATTCTCACCTCTACTCTTCCTTTTGGTTGCTCAGCTTTCTTGGAGTTATCCTACACCCTGCTCACTCAGTCTTTTGGATATGAGTTGGAATGATATTCTTCGAGGGTTGTTCACTCAAATGGTCATTCGACTTTATTTAACTGTTAAATCACGAATTAGAGACTAAGAGTTGCTCACTTACGTCATAAGGTTGTTCGCCTATCAACAACACTTTATTTTCACAAGATAATTCAAAAGGATTTCTTAAATATATATTTTATATACCAAATTTTAAATACTATATTCGTGGTGACTTGTGTTGTTTATTTAACCATGCATTATCATATAATTTGTTCATGAAATTTTGTATGCACCCAAGTGCATGAGTCAAGTTTCAAATCAATTTTTACTTTTCAAAACCTAATTTACTTAGAAAAGTCAAATTAATTTGAAATTGGACTTAAAATTCAAGTGCAAGTTATGCACTTGAGTGCACACAAGAATCACTCTAATGTGTTTACTTGAGCTTGGATGGGTATATGCTTGATTGTGGTTGAAGATGTGCAGTATTCGTGCGAGTGTGCATCAATATTAAAAAATAACAAAAAAAATTTGTTTATCCGCTCCGTTTGTAACCAAGTTTTTTTCTGCCCCGTACAGAAAAGTAAAATATCAGTACTGTATCGCACTGAAATTTTGGTACGGATATGAACACTCAATTTTTTAAACAACCAAACTTCAGTACGTGCATGAATATTTTAAAAAATGTGTTTTGGTTCATACGCAACTTCATGGTTGTTCGGCCCTTAGGATCGAACACAACTTGTGAAATTTAAAAAGAAATTGTACCGCTATTAAGGCCACAACAACTGACTTTTGTTCAATCACAATTTTGTCCAAACAGTGGCACGGTTGGGCATAAAAATCATTGATAACATAAAAAAATAAATTGATTAAAAGGTAAAAAAAAAAAAAAACACTACATATACTTACTTCGATATTTTTCATTGAATTTTCTTCTTTCATGACATTGATGGTTGAAATAAAATATTTTATCAAAATATTTGAAGGGTCTATGTAATTGAGACAGTTAGATATTATTGGCCAGAGTTTATGAATTTATGACTATAAAAATCTTATAATATGTGTGTATCATGGTCATTTTATCCATGCCTATTTTTGTAAATTAAAAAAAAGGTGGTGACAGTGGGTGGTCATCCAAGCTGAGCCAACATAATGACAACCCCACCACCTTTATTGATATTGCATAATTATGTGACACTTCTCATACTTTTATTTGTTGATAATTTTTAGTACATATGATTTAAATTATTAGTATTGTAAAAAAAAAAATTAGGATTACCATTATCAAAACTCATTATCTTTTTAATTTGGTTTGTAGAGTTCAATATTATAATACTTTCAAATATAATATTGAATTTTAATATTTAGTTTGTTGTTTATTTTAAGTGTGGATTTTTTTTTATAATTATGAATTTAAAATAACAAATTATGTATAGTATTTTTTTACACCATTTAAAGAAAATAAAGTTTGATTTTAAATAATTTGTATATTAACAAAAAATGGAAATTAAGATAAATTTATGTTAGGTTGTTTTGGTGTCACTAATAAAGTATGAAAAAGGTAAAGTTGGTTGAGTTGTAAATTGTATATGTAGATGAAAGATAAATTATTTTTAGCACACTTTCATATGCACCAGGTGCAAGGTGCACTCACTCAATAGTTGAGACTGTTTACACTAAAAATGTAAATTGATAATACTTAAAAATGTGGTTAGATTACACTGAATTCACTGTAAATTTTTCAGTCTATCTAACCACATTTTTCAGTGTAATCAAATCATACTTTTCAATGTAAACAATCTCAATTGTTGAGTGAGTGTACCATGCACCAAGTGCACAAGAGAGATACTCATTATTTTTTAGCAAAGTATTATATAAAAATAGTTCATGATAAGTTTATCATGAAACAATATTAAAGTATCAAATATTTGTACAAGAGTATCAAAAATCTTATCAGGAGTATCATTAATATGGATCAATGGTATTATATTGTAATTGTTGTAAATTTTCTTGAACCAGATTAATGATACTCCTGATGAAATTTTTTATACTCCTGATCAAATATTCAATACTTTAAATTAATTTCATGATTCATGATAAGCTTATCATGAATCATTTTCATATAAAATATACTCTTTATTTTTCTTATTAGAAGGTTGGGATGGACCAATGTCACATAAATAAAGTCATGGGTAAGTCTTTTGTGCATTTGGTGCATGATGCACCTACTCAACAGTTGAAGTTGTTTATATTGAAAAATATGGACCGATTACACTGAAAAGTGTGAGTTGATTATACTGAAGAGGTTTTAGTATTATCGGTTTTCAGTGTAATCATCTCACACTTTTAGTGTAAACAATCTACATTTTTCAATATAAACAAAGTCAATTGTTGAGTGAGTGCGTCTTACACTTAGATGCATATGAGAACTTATCATATAGTCTTAGTAGCTCCCTCCTTAAATTTGAGAAGTAATTTGGTTGAGCAAATGAAATCATATGTTCCACTTTGTGTTTCATAATTTGGATGGTTGGCACGTGGAATTTTAAAAAAATATCCAATGAACCACCATAATGTTGGGTGGGCGGGGTCTCATGTAACACAATGATGTAACATCTCCTGTTACACCTCTAAATTATTGTCATGTGTCATAAATAAATAAAAACTAACTTAACCAAATAAACTAGAGTATGTATAGAGTGAAATTGGTTTATATATGAATCACTGAAGTGTATAGTTGTTTTCACTGAAGAGTATTAGTTATTTTTACTGAAGAGTATTACCGGTTTACACTGAAGAGTCTTAGTTCATTTTCACTGAACAAATAAGGCCCTTTAGTGTAAATCAGTAATACTCTTCAGTAAATACAACTAATACTCTTCAATGAAAACAACTAATACCCATCAGTGATTTATGTATAAACCAGTTTCACTCTATACTTTGTCAATAAACTATGGTTTAGAGAAAATTCATATCTTCTCTATATCAAATTTTACCGGTTCTGCTCCCTTCCAAACATAAATAATATGTTACGTTTAAATTACTTCTACATAATTTTTTCTTCTAAATAATAAAATAAATTAACATAATCATCCTTATAAATCCAAATAAAATTTGAAAATTGAAGATAGAAAACATATTAATTAACTATATACATATCAAAAATAAATATTATTCAGTCAATATACATATTTATTTTGAAAAATGAGAAAATAAAAATGCATTTAGTTCTTATAAAATGAAAAAAAATATTTTGTAATTGATATTATACTTTAAATATATTTTTAATTATATGTTGTATTCAAATAATTGGTTCCACACTAATGACAAATAAATTTTTTTAATTTTTTTATAGAATAGATCATTTTAATTTGATTAATAATACAATCCTATTTTGAAGATTCTGAAAACAACAAGTTTAAATTTAATAAAACGTATTTCCTTTATAGATTTTTAACTTAGTTGTTAATTTAGTTTATTAATAGTTTTTAATTTATGTTTAAATATATTAAAAAAAGATTTACGTGTAATTTATTTTTCAAAATACTTGATCAAAACTTTAATTTGAAATAATATATTTTTAAAGAAAATAATATGTTTATAAAAAATATGCTTAACCCTTTTATTTAAGATTTTGAAAAAAAAATTAATAGTTTAAATTTAAAAAATGAATTTTTATTCACATAGTATTTAATTTAGCTGTTAATTTGATGCACTACATACAATTTTAATTTTTTTGATATAATTTTATTTTTACCTATATGTGAAAATAAGTTAACAATGATATATATGACCATTTAAAAAAAATATAATCTAGTTTCAAATATTTTGTATACGTGTGTACAATTTTTTAGTTAACTTAATTTTTACATTCTATTTTTATCAAAATCAATTGTAATTTATATTCAATATATTTATAAAATTTAAACTCCAAATTATATTATAAAATTATTATATTAATATTTTAATAATTGATTTAAAAAAAAAAAAACTAAACGCGGGGTAAGATATCAAAGGAAGAATAAATGGAAATTTTTAAAAATCATTGTTAATTAGAATTAATTATTAATAAGATTTGATGAGATCTGCTAGACTGAAGGCAAGATTTTCTTTAAACTATTGTTAACTAGATGAGTGTCCGGGTATAACGCGGAATTTTCGTAAAAATTGATTATAAATCATAATGCATTATATATGCATAATAAAATTACATACTATAAAATAATATAATTATATTATATAATAAATATATTCAAACATAATGTCATATGTTAAACAAAGTTAAATTAATAGGAAAATGATATATTAAATTTAATTTTATATAAAAAAAATCAAATAATTAGAATTTTGGTGCATTGTTTTCTTGGCAATAAGAATTCGTCAATTAAATGTTAGAATCTTATAACATATTGAAACTCAATTAATTATTTAATCGATAGAAAATTCGGAATTATTTAGTATACTTAATTCCATATTTTTTTAAATAAATTAAAATGTTCTAAATAAAAAAAGAATACCACTACTTAAACCCCAAAATCCTCTAAATTTACCCCATTTACGAAACATACTCCAATAAAATTTAAATATCAACATATATTACTTAACATACCCCATTTCATTCCTATAATATCCTTCATCCATGAAAACATTCTCACAATTCCATTAAATTTACCCCACTTACTAAATATGCTCACCATTCCATATTTTCATTAAAATCTCTCTTCTAATTTTTTTTGTTCTTTAATATTCTTTGGTTTTTAAGAAAAATATTTCTCAAATAAACATCTACAAAAATATCAAAAAATAAAATAAATATAAAGACAATATTAATATCAATTAAATTGTATGACATATTTAAATTAAAAAATTAAAAATAAAATTGACAATTTTTTTAAATAATTCATAAATAAAATAATTTAAAAAAAGTTTAGAATTATTTATATCTAAATAAAAAATTTGACAAAAATTAAATAAATAAAAAATTCTAAAAAAATCAATTAAAAAGAAAGTTTGAAAAAATAACTACATAAATAAAAGAAAATCATCTAAATCTAAAAAAATTTGATTTAAAAATAAATAAAAATATTTGAAAAGGAAAAGGCTAAAGATAAATAAAATTAGAAAAATATTTTATAAATGTTAGTTAAATTGTCGTAAATAATTAAACTAATAAAATTAATAAAAAATTTACTTCTATTTAGCTTCGATTGGATTTTAAAAAAAATTCTAATAAATTTCTTAATTTAGTTAATTTTTTAAGATTTAATTGATCTTTTTAACTATTTTTTAGTTTTTTTCTTAAATTGAATTTGTTTTAATTGAATTATTTTGAACATTTAGTTGATTTTTTTTCTTATGATATTCAAATTTGTAAGGATTTTTTTAATTTCATTTAATTTTATTATTTAAATATTTTTTAGAATTCTTTAGGTTTTAAAAAATATTTAAGAAAAAAATTGATCAATTAAAGTACTAATTTTGAAATTAAATGACTTAAAGCACTAAAGTCAAAATCAGGAAAAAAAAAAAAAACTTAGAAGATAATTAATTCCATATAACCAAGTGGCTTAACCCACCTGGCCACCGGGTTCCTCACTCTAGTGAGCGACCCGGGTTCGATTCCCTTTGAGAACGAATTATGGGAGTTATAAGGTGGGTTTGGAGATTTCTTGGAGTGTTCGGAGACTTGGTGAACTAATCTAACTACTAACAACTAACATTTACCGATAAAAAAAAATCATTCAATATATATAAGGATAATTTAGTCATTTTATTTATGTCTACTTTTATCTTTAAAATTATGGGATTGATTTAGAGAATTTTGGGGTATGAGTAGTGGTACTCATAAAAAAATCCTTAATACAGTGATACAAGTCAATTAAACATTAAAGTTTCACATAAGTAGAATTTTTAAGTTCGATTAATCAATCCAATAATAATACATATAATGCATATACTTAAATTACTTGTTTTGGATTATTAACATAAATATAGGATATCCTTAAATATAGTTAAATAACATGTAAATTGGTACAATCGCAACATAATTTCTAATATATTTTTATAAACTCAAGTTATATACGATAGATATTCTAATTTAGGATAAAAAGTAAAATGCCCATTCTTATAACATAAAAAGTTTTATGCCCACAAATTTTCTTTAAAAAGTTTTATACCCAATTTAAAAAAAAAAAAGTACATAGACATTCTTATTAAAAAAGATTTCTACCCATTTGGTCTACATTCCATCCCCACTCTCACTACCCCTGCCACCACTCCTTCCCCCCACCGAATTCAACCCCAACCAACCCCCCAAAAAAGATAAAACCAACTAACCCGTTACAAACACCTCCCCCCCCCCCCCAACCCCACCCCCACCAAAATTAGTTCTTATAGTTTTTAATATATTAATATAATAATTTTATTTTTATTTTTTTATTAAATGGTATGTTATGTAGTATTCCTCCCGTCCCATGTTATTTTGCATACTACTTTTTTTTGTGTTTTAGCGAGCAAGTTGTTTATTATTATTTGAAATGATAAAATGATTTTTGAGAAGGAGTATGATATATCTCTCCTCTATTATATGTCTTCTTAAAAATTATTTTATTATTTTAAATAATAATAGAAAACTCGCTCGCTAAAATACGAAAAAAATAACAAAAGTGCAAGTAATCCCGAGACGGTGAGTAGAAACTACAAAAAAAAGATTATAATATTCAAATAAATTAGCATGAATTTCACTGTCTTCCATTTTTTTCGTGACCAATTAATTTGGGATGAATATTATTGGAAAGATTGACGTCCAGATACTTGTAAATGAAATTAATTGAAAGACAATTAATGTCGTTTATTACCAGAAAGAAAGATTGCTAATGAAATTTTATTTTATAAATTGAGGGACGTATTTGTTCTATTTCATTAGTTGAGTGTTTATTTATTCAGTTTTAGAGTTTAGGGGGCGTGTAATTGCACAAAAATATAGTTTAGTGTTCAATTGTACTCGAGTCAATAGTTCAAGGTCTAAATTGTGTTTTATCCATAAATTACAGTAAATGATAAATACATACTAAAATATCATTAATAAATGATAAATAATTAGGACTATGATAAGGAATTTAAAATTATATAACATACTCAATTAAAAATAATATAACATAATATAGTCATATCCAGTACACACATCAGGTGATGCACTAATAGTGAATACAAACACTCATAAATAAGACTATTAGCAAGAGCAAAGTACGAGTTTGAAGAATATTAAATAATAATAACAACATTGATTAGTGGTTCACAAATTTTCATTTGGGCAATTTCGTTTATTGTGTCCAATTTCTCCGCATATCGAACACTTTCTAACAACACGTCTTCGTGGAGCTTCATGTTGTTTGGATGCATTAGTTGATTCTTGGCCCAAGCCTGTAGGTTGGGTACAATTGGATCGATTGTGGCCTGGCTGCTAGCACGAAGAACAAACAAGCAATTTCCGTCTAGAGATTGATGTTTCTAATCTGGATGGCTTTCTGTTTTGTCGTGGTCGACTGGCTTGTCTAGGTTGCATAGGCGGATAACATCTTGTGGAGTTGACCCATTCTGTATTGACCCAGTGGTCTGGGGAGGCACCGACATAATCTTACCTCCCCACATCCCTCTAACACTCTCGGTACTGTAATAATGGCTTACAAAATGGCTAATCAGATAATTACAGAACCTGTAAGGTAAAAACTACATAAATGTACAAGACACGGTCTATATATGATAATTAATAAAAGTTCATGCATAAACCTATATACTCACCTAATAGCTGCAGCAGCAGCATGAACGCACGACATCAACAACCCTTAAACTATCCACAACCACACGTTTTATGTGCTAAATCAACAACGAAGAATGCTGAAACAATTGTGACCTTATATTATTTATCTCCCAAGCCCGTGACAACCAGATTGCTTGCTTGCATCTTGATATCAACCATTTTTTTGGAAACTTTCTGACAAAGAATTTGGGAATGAGCCAACGCTGCATCACGTCGTTTTGTGAACCAAGACTCAATAATTATTCTCGAGCATTCGAGCATAGACACAATAGGAAGCCTCCGAGCCAAAGTAGTTTTTTGTTCCATGTCTCAGTGGCATTAGACGTCATGAATTCATAACGTCTAACTGGACAACATACTCGAGCCCATTTTTCAGGATCTGAATTCATGAGCTTACATATTAAACGCCTACTTGGATCTGCACCCTCTAATGTTTCCACGCACCTACAAAGAAAAACATGACCAATTTCACAACACATACCTATATATCACAAGATTATCAATGTATATGTATAAATAAACTAAAATATACTTGAGGTATTCTGAACGTCGATGAGTGTATGTAGGTTGGTAAAATTATTGAACCACGTGTTCACCGAAGGAAACATACTTTTGTTGTAGGTGATAGTAGCATAGCCCATGTTTGGCTTCCGAATACACAGTGGCAATAGAGTGAATGATACTCGCGTGTTGATCGGAAGCAATCAACAATTGCGGGAGAACATCATAAGCTTGTCATAAGGAACTAAGAAACCATGTCCATGATTCGTTGCACTCAACATCACCAATACCTGTAGCCAAAGGGAAGACCTGTCCGTTACCATCCTAGGTAACAGCTACGAAAAGTATCCCACAATACTTGCCCTTCAAGTGGGTCCCGTCAATGATAATCACTGACCTTCCATATTTCTTAAAGCCATCAATGGATGCTCCCAATGCAAAAAATACATACTTAAATACATATCCATCATCTATTAATAAACGAGTATATGATCCATAATTGGCCAACCTCAACTGGTACATGTATCCGGGCAACTTACTAAATGATGATGCATTATCTCCATATAACGCGGCAACAACATGTCCTTTGACCACTCGTGCAAGCTCATAGTTGATTAAGAGTCCATGATCTTCCCTTAGCTCATCCTGGATAAATTTTGGGTTATGGTTCAAAGTGGACCCCAAAAACTTCTTAGCAAATATCCTGCCGAGAATTTTAGCCTTAATGGAAGTAGGGGCAAGTGTATCCGGATCAAGGATACAAGTATGTGGAATTACCAATTTTACCACTTTACCATCTACTCTTGTCCACCTTCTCGACTCGATAATTAACCTTATTTTCCAAATGGTATGCTACGACGACGTCTTCTATCTCACTCTTACTGCAAAAGGTTTTGTTCATGGTTAGTTGACCAAGTGTCCAGTCTGAAGTAAAATATTGTGCAGGATGATCAGGATTTGATGAAGGAACCTCCGGAGAAAGACGTCATGCACTTGTCTTGGGTTGAGGTGGGTTTATCATATTCCAAGTTTCACAAAAGGATTTGAATTCTCTGAGACACTCCTCATGTAACGGTTCTTCATCTAACGAATCATCTTCATCATCAAAAGTAGTGTCGCAATCTTCATGATCCCTAATATTAGACCCAAATTGAGAAGTGTGATCTTCTAAAGCAGAACCGGAAAAATAATAATTTTGCAACTAGACTAATGGGAGCGTGAGGCATTGTACTAGGACTGACACCATCGGTATACACACGAGTATTTTGTGGTGGCATATGCACAAAATCTCTCTTCATTCTCTCATACTCATATTCTGTAGTGTTATTATAATTGTTTATTTTCTTCAGTGACACATACACAACGAGATCTTGATTCTTGTACTTGTGTAAAAATTGTGCAACATCGTCGTCTGTACCTAACCTCCAACGATTAAATTTTCCCTGCGATTCACAAAGGGCTTCTACACGATAACCCCATTCATTCATATCAGCTTGCACTGATCCATGTATTTTATCCATCATATTATCATATGTATTCGTAGGGTTCACCCAAACAAGGATGTGATCTATTTCACCATTTGTATATTCAAAACCTTCACAATAACCTCCGTGATAAACCACCATAAATATTGTATTCTCATTCATCTAAAATTAAATTATCAAAAAAAAAATTCATGAGATTTTTTGTCATGCTATTATCAACTAAATAAATAAATTATACTACATATAAAAAAATAGAGAACAACATACTAATTTAATTTTTTTTACTTGATGCCTCAGAAGTCAAAACTAAATAAACATGCCTTTAATAATCTTGTTTGTCGGCGCAACCTTCAAACCATGCTATCCTTCTGATAAAAAAATCAATTAATTTATAGCGTGCTCAATAAATAAATAGTATCATAAATATTTAATTATAATTATTATTAGTGATATGATTTGATATATTAATTTTTAATTATAAATCGTAATACAACCTTGAAATTTATCAAAGTAAGGTTCACCACTATTTTTGCAAAAAAGTTTAAATTTTTGTGAAGAGAGAGTTTTGAAAATACTTCTTATTCTCTCTAATCTTTTGTAGCAGAACTAACAGATAAGAAATCTTTTGTTTAGTCATTAACTATTATTTAGTTACTACTAAAAATCTAGTTAACAAATTAATACATATTTATTATATCATTATAAGTTAATTCAATTTATCTAGTACATCCTGTTTCTCAATCTCGATTGTTTTCTTACCTTAAAGATCTGTTTTATTTATGATTACCCATTTCTACCACATTAAAACTCATGCAAAAAATAAAGAGGCAATCAAAATTCCTATACAATCAAGTTTTGTCTAAAATGTATAATAATACAGACTAATGTTTTGAGAATAGAACATAACAGTAAAAGTTTCTTTTGTAAACCTATTGGGTGAATGTAAACCGTCTCTATGATTGGTACAAAGCCCTCAAATGTTGAAATTGACTTTTACACCCAAATATATATTTTATATTTTAATAAATTATAACCTATATAACCATCTTTTTGCTAAAATAATAATTATTACTTGATAAGGATTTTTCAGCTATATATAGGTTAATTAAAAGTGTTAAAGATTGATTTTTATTATATAAATTGAATTTAAAATTTTTATATGATTTTTATTAAATTTTAATATCACTTTATAAATATAGAATTTGTGATAAATTTTGAGCCTAACTAACAATTATAAAATTAAATAATTGAGATACACTCATAAATATTACTCTTCCCATTACAATTTAAATTATTTTAAACTGCAAAAATAATTTTATTTTCTTAAACTAACCACTTCAAACATTTACACTATATTTTTCAATATATGATTTAACAATGAACTAAACTCTCTTCAATAAAGTAGAACATACCAATATATTCTCAACTACACACTTTTTAATACTAACTAATGAACAACCTTTTTATTAAAACCAATATTATCAATATTTAAATTGTGGAATATGTATGGTTCCTGAGCTTGGGGCTATTCAGGAGTAAAATTTGGACAACAGTAAAATCATGGAAAATGTATGCATTCATGGAAACTAAAAGCAAGCAGCAAAATTTCACCGATGGAATGGACAATAGTAAATTTTGACAACAGTGAAATTTGGAGTAAAATCATGGAAAATGTATGCATTCATTCATATGGACAACACTAAAATTTGTGGCTATTGAGGAGAGTTGACTGATGGAATTATGAAAACTAGAAGCAAGCAACAAAATTTCACCAATGGAATATTGAATAGTAAAAGCAAACAACAACATTTCAAAAGCAAACAAGACAACATCAATAAAATTTGGTTGGTAGGGGAGTTAATTTGGTTGGTTGAGAGGGTTAATTTTTTATAGGAAAGAAAAAAAAGAAAAATGGAAAAGGAAAGAGTGGAATCAAAGCACCTAAAATTTTATCACTTAAAAAGGAAAGAATTTACATCTTTCTTGCTGTATTGCTACAGTGAGCAAAAAACTTTATTTTTTTAGTGATGGACAAAAAACTTTTTATTTTATTAGAGTGGGAATTTTTCCCCTTTTACACTTCTAATTTTGTATAGATTCTTAGTTTGAGTTAAGTGGTAAACATTATAAGTTGTACTCATGTGGTTCAGGGTTCAAATCTTTATTCTATCCATTTATGACACATGTGAGTAATCTAACGGTGTAACAAAATATGTTACACTATTATTATATTACAGGAGATTCCATTCGTAATGTTGGGTCCATTGTGTTAGAGATCCAGCAAATGGGACACCAAGTGAATATAAAAAGTGGGATTATGTATAGAGTGAAATTGGTTCATATATATATATATATATGAATTATTAAGGGGTATTAATTGTTTTCATTAAAGAGTGTTAGTTGATTTCATTGAAAAGTATTAGTTAATGCATGAACCATTTTTCATACCATGCTTTGCAAAAAAATGGAACAGAGGAACTGTATTTTCATTTTGTTGTAAATCGTAAGCGTAAAATAGAGACGCGGGTTTGTTTACCAAGTTTGTCGATAACGACTACGTTTGGGGGCGTACCTAGCCAGGAGTTTTCACTAATATATCTGTGTATGCATGTGTACAATACTGAGTACATAAGTCTATTTATATTAGAGAAATCCTATTCTAAGTCTCAAGCCTATTTAAGTTATAAGCTCATTAGTAATGTCCACATCAAATCTTCTGGATTTGGTATAAAAATCTACTAGATTTATAACACTCCCCCTTGGACATTACGACATAATGTATATGTCTTGTCAGAAAAACTCCACATGTTAGGTAGCAACAAAATATTTTGTTAGGTAGGAATGCAATTTATTGATCTTCCGGATCTAATCTTCTGAACTTGCTTCGAGGTTACCACTCCCCCTGAAGACAACAACCCTTTTAGCTTTCGCATCCCGATACCGTGAACATACTTCTCAAAAGTGGATGTAGGTAGGGACTTAGTGAACATGTCTGCTAGATTGTCACTAGATCGCACTTTTTGTATGGTAATTACGTCACTCTTCTGGAGTTCGTATGGCTAGAAAAACTTTGGTGAAATATGTTTCATCGGGTTTCCCTTGACGTACTCATTACTCATTTGTGCGACGCAAGCTGCATTGTCTTCAAATATAACGGTAGGGGATGTATCGTTTTTAGCGATACTACAAGAGTCACCAATGTGTTTTACCAAAGATCTTAACCAAACACATTCTCGTGAGGCTTCAAGCAAAGCTATTATCTCTGAGTGGTTTGAGGACGTGGTAACCATAGTTTGTTTAACCGATCTCCATGAGATTGTGGTACCACCACAGAGAAAAACGTAACCAGTCTGGGATACGACATTGTGGGGATCAGACAAGTAACTAGCATCCGCATAACCTACCAAGGTTTTATCCTGGTTCCTAGGGTAAAATAATCCAAGATCTTGAGACCATTGGAGATACCGTAGAACATGCTTAACACCATTCCAACGTCTCCTTGTAGGAGAAGCGCTATATCTCGCAAGCAAATTAACTGCAAATGCAATGTCCGGTCTAGTACGATTTGCGAGATAGAGTAATGCACTAACAACGCTAAGATAAGGAACTTCTGGCCCCAGATTTTCTTATGTATCTTCTCTTGGTCTAAATGGGTCCTTATCCACTTTGAGGGATCGGACAACCATAGGTGTGCTGAGTGGATGAGATTTATCCATGTGAAATCTCTCCAATACCTTCTTCACGTAGGTTGACTGATGTATAAGGATTCCTTTTGGGGGATGCTCGATATGCAGGCCGAGGCAATACTTGGTTTTACCCAAGACTTTCATTTCAAATTCAGTTTTCAAGATTGAACTGACTTCTTCAATCCCTTTGCATGTTCTGATTATGTTTAGATCATCAACATATACGGATATTGATGCAAAAACCATTTTGCGATTTCTTCATGAATACGCATGGGAAAACTATATCATTTGTGTATCCTTTCTTCTGAAGGAATTTACTAAGCCGGTTGTACCACATTAGACCTGATTGCTACATACTACAATTTTCACCATTCCTCATCTGGGGAATCTTAAATCCATTCGGGATTTTCATATAGATATCGGCATCAAGTGATTCATATAAATATACGGTTACAGCGTCCATCAATCTCATCTGGAGATTTAGTTTAACTGTCAAAGATATTAAGTAGCGGAACATTGCGTCCATTACGGGAGAATATGTTTGATCGAAATTAATATCAGGTCTCTGCGAAAACCCTTGAGCCACTAGCCTCGCTTTGTATCTCTCCACAATATTGTTCTCATTTTGTTTTTGTACAAAAACTCATTTATATCCTACAGTGATAGCGCGCGCGGGTGTATGAACGATAGAGCCAAATATTTTTCTTTTATTTAGCGATGCGAACTCTGCTTCAATTGTCTCTTTCCATTTTGCCCAATCAGAGTGCTTCCGATACTCAGCTATTGTTTTGGATTCTGGATCTAGATCGTTATTTATAACGGAAAGATAAATTATCGCTGCAAATGTGTCATCGACGACATTAATATTTCTATTATAAGCTTCTCCCATATCTATGAAATTCATAGAGACTTCAACGTTTATGTCAACCAGGCCTTCTTCATTTCCCAGTGTATCTAGGTCTGGTCGTTCCGCAGTCCTAGTGCACGTGCTTCATTACTAGGATGCTTGTCTTCTGGACTAATCTCTTCTGGAGACTCCAAGTTTTCTAGACGAATCTCTTCTAGAGATTTCACGTTTGACTGACCAGTTTTCCTAGCTTTCCTTTTAGGTATATTTGTATCGTTTATAGGTCCTTTACGCTTCTGGCGTGCGGGGGCATGTATATTTGATTTACTTGAGACCTCAACCCTTTGGGGTGCATTTACTGCAGGTATATGCGATTTACTTACACCTCTATGGTCAGTGAACGCGTCTGACAGATTGTTTGCTAAATTTTGCAAGTTAATGATCTTCTGAACTTCCAGTTCAGATTGACTAGTGTGTGGATCTAGATATTGAAGATCACTTACGTTCCACGTAAGTTCCCGACATTCATTCAATTTTGAATTCGGATCTCCCCTAATATCGAGAAGTGATCTTCATCAAATGTGCATGTAAGCGAGCAAATTTTAATTGCGAATTAAAAGATGACATGTGGAAATTTACGTGCTAAATATCAATTAAATTTATTATTTATTTTTCGAAATTTAAATGAATTTATTTCCTAAAATAAATAACTAATTAAACTGGACCTCTAAAGCCTAATTAATTAAATTGGGTCTCTAAAGCCTAATTAATTAAATTGGGTCTCTAAAGCCTAATTAATTAAAATAGGCCTCTAAAGCCTAGTAAATTAAAATGGGCCTCTAAAGCCTAATAAATCAAATTGGGCCTCTAAAGCCTAATTAATTCAATTGGACCTCTAAAGTCCAATATATCAAATTGGACTTCTAAAGTCCAATATATCAAATTGGGCCTCTAAAGCCTAATTAATTAAATAGGCCTCTAAAGCCTAATAAATTAAATTGAACCTCAAATCATATCTTTTTCAAATCTTTTGAAGCTTATCAAGAAGAATCAAATATATGATTTTTTTTCCGGATAAGCTCAAATATTGACCCGGCCCATAAAACCTGGTCCGTAAAACCTAGAATTCTACACCTATAAATAGAGGTCTTCATTCATTCATTCTACACACGGAGAAACACAAGGAATTCAGAAGTTCAATAGCTCTTGAAGATTCAAAGCGTTCTTCATCAAATTCAAAGCGTTCCTCATCAGATTCAAAGTGTTTTTCACCAAATTCAAAGCGTTATTCGTTGAAAGCGATCAGAAACGGCCTCAGATCCGAGATAAAGGTCCAACACCCCTCCGATCCAGTGTTTCTCCTTGAAGATTCAAAGGCGTTCTTGACGTAAGTCTACCACAAATGACCCCGATCTGAGATCAAGGTCCAGCATCCCTCCGATCCGGCGTTTCTTCTTGAAGATTTGAAGGATCTTCAAGAACACTCTCCGCATCCGCTCGAAGATTCAAAAGACGTTCTTCACCAAATTCAAAGGTGTTCATCCCGCCTTCGAAGACGTTCATTCCCCAAATTCACACAATAACCTTTAATCCAAAATAAGGCGTTTCGCCCTTGGATTAACGTTATAAATTCAGACTCAATCTCAAACGAAGATCAAGGCGAGGATTTCTCTTGAAGGATGTCCAAGTCAAGGTCAACACCAAATAGAAGAATCAGAAGACCAAATCTAGAGTTAGTCAACCCGCATAAATTTCTCGGTTCGATCCGAATAAATTAAAGTTGTAATCTTTTTCGCATTTATTATATTTAATAAATTCGAAATTTACAGTTACAGTGCAGTCAGCGAACCGGGCCGTAAATTGATCCCCGGACAAAGGTTCTAGGTATTTCAGGATGGATGGAGAGTCAAATCCAACGTAAATACCTAGCTTCCTTTGTGGGCCCATAGAGGTACGCTTCGGTAATGTTATTGGAACATATACCGCACATCCAAATATACGTAGATGAGAAATATTTGGTTCTTTCCCACGCACTAGCTGTAGGGGGGAATGATCATTATATGCAGTTGGACGGATTTGTATCATATGTGATGCATGTAAGATTGCATGCCCCCAACATGAAGTGTGTAATTTATAGTTCATAAGTAATGGTCTAGCGATAAGTTTGATATGTTTTATTAGCGCTTCAGCAAGACCATTTTGGGTGTGGACGTAGGGGACCAAATGCTCCACTTTAATTCTCATAGTCATACAATAATCTGTAAAGGCTTTTGAGGTAAACTCAGAAGCATTATCCATACAAATTGATTTTATTGGATAATCTGGAAATTGATCTCGAAGCTCAATAGTTTTCGCAATAAGCTTCGCAAAAGCTTGATTGCGGGTAGACAACAAACAGACCTATGTCCACCTAGTGGAGGCATCAATTAAGACCATGAAATACCGGAATGGTCCTAATGCTGGATGAATCGGTCCACAAATATCTCCCAGAATCCGTTTAAGGAAAACTGAAGACTCAAGTCCCACCTTGGTGCGCGATGGGCGCACTATTAGTTTACCCTTAGAGCATGCATCACAGATAAATTCATCGACAGTAGGGATTCTATTATTCAAAATATTATGACCAATGGAATTAGATAGAATCCTACGTATCATTGTTTGTCCTGGATGACATAACTGCTGATGCCATAATTTAAAAAAGTTCGGGTCATGAAATTTCATACTCATAGCTAGATGGAGATTAGAATGCCGGATGTAGTAATAGTACAATCCGGAAGAGAAGGAGGAAATTTTTTCAATAACTTGTTTACGGCTACCTCGAGTAATAGTCATCAAAAGGTATTCATTATTATTCTCATTTTCAGTTTCAATGTGATAGCCATTAATTCTCATGTCTTTAAAACTGAGAAGGGTACGCTTCGATTGTGGAAACAACAAAACATTATCGATTTTGAGTTCGGTACCCATGTGGAGGATGATGGAGGCTCTTCCGGAGCCCACTGTCATTATGTTATCATTAGCTATCGTAGTTACACTCCCCTTTCTTTCCACCAAGTTATGAAAGTACTTCCTATCTCTTAAGATTGTGTGTGTGTGTGGTGGCGCTATCTACCAAATATAAATCACAATTTGAATCCATCATGCCAGAGGAAAAAAAACTCAAACCTAATAGCTGATATGTTTACAAGCTATGTATAAGAATATCAATATCCAAAAAAAAAATTAAAGGATATCATATATTAAGGTAAACATAACAAAGCTAGGGTGGTGGCGCGAGGGCTGCGTTGCGCCGCCGTGTGGCGACGTGGCCTACGGTTGCCGTCACCGGCGGTGCACGGCTTTCGGTTGCCGCAGTAGCGGAAAAAGAGGCGCGCTTATGGTGGAGCTCGGGGGATTTGCGGCGGCTCGCGCGTGGTGGCCTTCGAGGCCCGCGGCGGCACGCGTCGCGGTGACCTTCGAGGCCCGCAGCGGCTGCTTCGTGGTGGCCTTCGAGGCCCGCGGCTCGTGCATGACGGCATGGACAATTCGAGGCGGCGCCTCGCACGCGAGGTCCGGTGGCCCGCTGCGGCGACGTCCGGCCGTTGGCGAAACATTTTATTATATATATTTTTTCGATTTGATTAACAATAAATACATTAAGTGCACGGTAGAATCATATCACATATGGATCTAAAAGAATTGATACGATGATTAATTATGATGCTATTGAGAAATTAATTTAGATTCGTATCGATTAGCTTCAGGCAGAGACTCGTGCTGATAACGTGTTGTAAATCGTAAGCGTAAAATAGAGACGCGGATTTGTTTACCCAGTTTGTCGATAACGACTACGTTTGGGGGCGTACCAAGCCAGAAGTTTTCACTAATATATCTGTGTATGCGTTTATACAATACTGAGTACATAGGTCTATTTATAATATAAAAATATTAATTTAAGCCTCAAACCTATTTAAGTTATAAGTCATTAGTCTACATCAAATTTTCTGAATTTGATATAATAAATATACTGGTTTTATAACACAATTCAATAAATTTTATAAACCCTATTCCAATTTCCAACCCATCACCTCACCTCTCATCACCTGTCTCTAGATATACGCGGTGTTAGTATACAATACAACAATGTCGGAATCGTGCTCGCAAATCGCAATTACTCCGCTTGTTCATTCTTCATAGATTCGCGGGATACATGCTTTGTTTGATGAGGAGATGGGCAAATTCTCACTGGTCATCTACATTACTGTTGCCGTAATCGTGCTACTCCTCATCTCCCGCTCCTCCAACAAGTCCCACCACAATCGCCACCGCCGTCTACGCCTCCGCTCCAACTTCACATTCACTCGCGCCGCCGTCCCCCACCACTCGCACGACCGCGCCGCCTTCGATCCCTTGGTCGCTGAAATCGAGCGCAAGCGCGAGGACAAGCAATGGGAGCACCACTACTCGCAGATTCATCCCAACGGCCGCGATTCGCCCGAGCCAGAGTGGGAGGATTTCATGAACGCCGAGGATTATCTGAACGACGAGGAGAAGTTCAATGTGACTGACAGGCTGGTGCTTCTGTTCCCCAAAATCGATGTCGACCCGCCCGATGGGTTTGTGAGTGAGCGCGAGTTGACCGAGTGGAACTTGCAGCAGAGCCAGAGGGAGGTTTTGCATAGAACTGAGCGGGAGATGGAAATTCACGACAAAAATAAGGATGGATTCGTGTCTTTAGCAGAGTACGAGCCCCCAAGCTGGGTCAAATCAGGTGAATTTTCGTTATTTTGTTTTGGATTGAACCACACGCTGTGTTTGGTTTACAGTTGAAGAAGGTTTTGAAAGCGATTCAAAGTTGATTGGGATCTTGGAATTATTTGCTTGCCTATCAGTCATTCTCATATTGCTGGAATGTTGATTCCAAAAACACTAGGATTTCAAATGCATAAGACACTCCTTCAATTGATCCGATTAATTTGTTTTGCTGGTTTTTTGTTTTATTGTTTTTCATAGTTAGAAGGAAGTCGCAAGATCATTTGCGTACTTGTTTGAGCATGTATGCGATTAAATGATACAAGTGTAAAAGCTAGTGGTAAGCAAGTTACCCTCTTTGCCGGCGTATTGTCCTTCTGTGGACCTAGATTTTGGCAATGATTAAACTGAACACTGTCATTTCAGACACATAAAAATTGCTCGGTAATATATATATATATATATTTTTTTTCCAGATAATAATTCATTTGGATATGACATGGGCTGGTGGAAAGAGGAGCATTTTAATGCATCCGATGCAGATGGAGATGGCCTTTTGAATATCACAGAGTTTAATGAGTAAGTTTCTGATCACATAGGAACTCAACTTTTGGAAGGAGATGAATCTTTTTCTGGGCTTTGTTTCTGCTATTTATTGTTCCTCATCAGATAACTCATTCTAACAAATTTATTTTTATTACAGTTTTCTGCATCCATCTGATACCAACAATCCCAAATTGCTTCGATGGCTGGGCAAGGAAGAAATAAAGTACAGTTACTTAAACTCTAATTTAGTTTTCCTTATGTAAATTACAGTTTTGTATCTTCCAAGAATATCTCTGTGTGTGTGGGTGGGTTTGTGTGTGGTTAGTCCATGGGTTCGGTACTTCTTTAGTTCAGAGGCATTGACATAATTGGATTTCATGCTACTACCCAAGGCTCATGCTTATAGCCCCATTAAGTTGATCAAGATGTTTAGTTACTGAGAAGTTGAATGAGCATGCTTTTACTCCATAACTAACCTTGATTTTGTCGTGTACTGTTGTTATTCCAACTCTGCAATACCAGATCATTACCAAACGCTACGATGAATTCCATAGTACCATTTCCCACCCTGTCCTCCAAACAAAATATTCAACAGAGAAAGAAGAATATAAAATTAAACCTCATACTCATGCGATCATAATTCATACCTACCACACATTATGGCTTTCTGAAAGAACTGTTCTGACAAATTATCCCTTTAATAATTCTACACTTTATAGCATATGAATGCTGATAAATGTTAGTAACTTTATACTCTCATCCCTGATAATTCTTATGTATCTAGAATCTCGACATATGCTTTTATTTATTTTAACATATGATCCTATTTCATATAAATGTGAACATGTGTCTAGACTGAGCACAATGTCAAGATATGACCCAGTTAGCGACCCCACATAGTTCGGTGAAGGCATATTGTTTGTAGATTATTGCAATGAGTCTATGCCTAAAAGGTTATTTCGAAGACGCACATTATTTTCATTTAATTTGAGACTCAAAATTATAGTTCTTTTATATCACTTAACCTTCCTCGATTGAAGTTGTGTGGGTACTTATGCAATGTTAAATCATTGAGTTTGTTTAATGTGTACAGTGACTTCTTCTGACTAAATTGCAGTCATTGGTTATAGTTGAAACGTGAAGTTAGGGCGAAAAGTACCTCATTTACATGAACTTAATGTATAGAGTTAAAAAGATACACATACCTTTGATTCTGATTTTACATTATGTTTAAATATACAGACACAAGTAGCTGTTAACGGAAAAGTACCCCAACCCCAATATGTACGGATCTTTTTTGTTCAGAGCTGATTTTCTATAGCTAAACCATCATGCGATAACGTTCTCATGATGATATGCTCTTCACTAAGCTTTGGATGCTAGTTTTAGTAGTTCACTGGAGGTTACTAATATTTTAATATGCTCTATAATATTTGGCTCGATAGTCGATTCTGCAGTTTTGTCTATTTTTCGGATTCTTCTAATCTTCGTTATAAGCTTGATATAAAATTGCGATACTAATGTCTGCGTATTGACTCCATACATAGCATCTTCAACAAGTAATACTGCAATATAATTTCATAAAATATTGAAACCTTACATGAAGTAATTAGGCTGATGCAGAGGACTAGTGCTTTGTTTTTTCACTACTAACAACTATGTCTACATTTAACTTAATAGATGCAGATGTGTTGGACTTTTTTTTTGTTTACCTATTTTAGCATAAGCTATGTTTATTTTGGGATTTACTGAATTTTAATTTCTTGAATTGTAAAACTGTGCGTGTGGATTGTGTATATGTTTGGGGGTTAGGATTTTGTAGGTTTTGATAGGGTAGAATTCTGAAATAAGTAGGTGATATTGTAAAAATTGTAAGATAAGATAAGAATATGATAGATATTACAGGGTAGAATTTTATAGAATTTCTGGTTTGGCAAACAATGATTTGGATTTCCCAAAACAAACATACCATAAGATGATTACTTTGGTTAAAATAAATCATGCAGAAGTACGGAGTACTGCATTATTAAGGCATCCTTTTGGGTCAGAGACTTTATTATTCTTATTTGAGGTGGGTGGTTGTGTGGTCTGCATCCAGATCACATATGTAGGTAAGAATTGTAAACGGGTCTAACATGGTTTTTGTAAATTAATGCTTACAAGTAATTCGTAGAGTCTCCTTGAAGGGGTAATTACTGCGAGTGATTCTTTGGGCTTGAATATGTAATCTAGAGGATTAAACAGAAATCATGGCTGCATAAACTTTTCCCATTTTGGCCAAACGGCTTCTTATTCTATTTCCTTCATCTCTTAAATGATAACATTTGGATGAACAGTTTCTCTCATTTTATTGGAGTCACCAACTAGATTCACAGCAAATAAATACAATTGTATAAATATAACCATGTATGTCTCAAGTGAATTTGATGGAATTAAAAAGGAAACAATTGGGATTGGTCAGAGAAGCTTAAGTCTAGGTTCAAGTCCTTCCAAATGTTTCTCCAGTTTATCTGCGCATGAGAGACAGAGAATGAATCACAGATCTATCTCTAATGAACATGGGTTTTAGTTGCAATAAAATGTTAATGATGGGGAAATGTGAGCCTTTGATTTGTAACACGTATTTACCCTGTTATGCCTCTGCTTTTATTTTATTTCTTATATTAAAAGTGAAAAGATAGTAATTTTCAACTGTGGAAGTAGAAGTGCAATCAACTTATGATCTTTTGATATTTTTACGTAAGTATTGCAACACAGTCAAATCTTGAAAACTTTTTGCTCATGTTAGATTTTTAAATAGATCTCTATTTTATGCTAAAGCAGAGGTTTGATATTGTTCGTCTATCTGTATGTTCTAGTTAAACTAGTCATTTTACTTTGCTAATTCCTCCTTTTGACTAGTTTTTCTCACTGTCGATTTTTCCACTGCAGTGAAAGGGATTCTGACGGAGATGGGAAGGTTAACTTTAAAGAGTTCTTCCATGGACTTTTTGACTTGGTCAGAAATTATGATGAAGGGAGTCTCAATTCGTCATTTGAATCTGATGAGGCCCCCGCGAGAACATTGTTCAACCAGCTTGACAAAGATGGTGATGGGTAATATAGTAGACTTCTGTTCTTGAATTGGTTGGGTGATTGATTGATAGAGTGGTGCAAATATTTGTTTATCTAATGTTTTAACCAAAATATTGATTTATACTGCAGTTATTTATCAGATTCAGAATTGCTACCAATTATTGGAAAGATACATCCATCAGAGCGTCATTATGCTAAACAGCAGACAGATTACATCTTGCAGCAGGTATTTATTTCCGTGATATTGAATTATTTTGTGAAGGAATATTTTATTTACATGATGATTATAATTGTACCCCTTGTTTCCAAGGTAAGCTTTACATTTTGCCATTTAGGGCGTCCCAATGTAAGTTTTACATTTTACCATTTAGGGCATCCCAAGGTAAGCTTTACATTTTGCCATTTACGGCATACACTTAATATTAAAAAAAAAAACTTCTCATCTACTATTTACATTCTCTCTCTATCTTTTTACTTTTCTATCACATGTCAACCACCAACTCTACATGAAACACTATATTCCTTAAAAAGTGTGTAAAAACAAATGTAAAAATTACCTTGGGACAGAGGGAGAATTACTTTGCTCAACACTTATTGGGTAAGAGCATTAGAGAAACAGGCATGTCTTGAAGCTACTTGTGTGATAATACATGATCTTGAAATAATCTCAGCAAAAATATTTCAGAAACTATTCTGGGTACTGATTTCATATGCTTTTCGTTGCTCCATGGAAAATAAAGTGTACAGCATCGTTTGAAAGCGTTAAGAGTTCTATGCTATTCCAAAGTGGCATAATCAGGTCAATGTTCTCTACCTCAGGGGCCCCTAAAATTTAGTTTCTAGGTTAGCCCTCTTATTAGAGTATCAGAATTTAAATCCATCTTATTAGTGGGCTTTTCAGTTCCCTGTCAGAATACAGCTGGTAATAAGTAGGAAATTTGTCTCACAACTCTTGTATGTGGCAAAGAAGCCCTCTGATTGACTCTTTTACCTAAAGAAGTTCTGTTTTTATTGGGATTTTGCTCCATCAATGGTCGGCAAGTCTCCCAAAAGTGTGAAAGTCGACCGTATCATAAAACCTGAGATACAGATGCTATCTCCCGCTTCACTCTTCAGTATGGTGGATGAGGAAAAATTTATATCATCATTACGCTTTAATGGTGGGAAATATTTTACGAGACCCACATCAATATATTGTCTTGCCTGAGCTCCACCACCCTTTTATATTTTCCTGCTGACTTAATAAGATGTGGCATGCTTTCGTTCGTGGCACATTGCTGCCAATATCATCAACAAATTCTTTACTACTTTAGGCGAGATGGACTTTTTATTAACACGAGACTCTCTTTTGCTGTGTTTAAGCTAGATGGTCAATCTATAGAGATTTTGCAGGAATTGTAGACACAAATTCTTGGAAACACTGAGAGATGGAAGAGATAAACAGCCACGTAGGGGCATTATTTTTCTTAAAATAGGGTAACTGGTTTTGTAATTGTCATAAAAAGTGATGCACCTTGAAGTAATCAATTTTGGACTTATAGGATTTTGAGTGTAACATTAATCTTGTGTTTTTAATTCGTTATATTAAGTAATAGGGAAAATTTTAAAAAACGTATTGCAACTTTGATGATATTATGAAAATACCCTGTAACATTTGAATTATGCGAAAATTTCCTGTAACTTCAAATTTCTTGATAAAACTGCCCTGCAAACGGTTCTTCCCAGTTTCTCAACCGGGAGAGGACACGACAATTTAAGAATAAGCCACGTCAAACAAAAAACTTGACCAAAATTCTCAATAACTTGATACAACTGGTTGTGGGGCATTTTTACCAACTTTTTTACAGTTATAACACATTTTCGTATAACTACAAGTTACGGGGCATTCTCATAACATAATCATTACGGAGCATTTATTTCAATTTACCCCAAGTAATAGTTTGAACATTAACAAACTAATGCCTCCAGGATCATACTGTCTGAATTGATTATTCCATACATCTAATTCTTTTAGTTTAGGATCACATTGAAGTTTCAACTCCTATTTGCAGGCTGATACAGATAAGGATGGCCGTCTGACCTTGACAGAGATGATTGAAAACCCATATGTTTTCTATAGTGCTGTATTCGATGAAGATGAAGACGATGATTTTGTATATCATGACGAGTTTCGTTAGTTCATTCCACAGGCTTTGAGATTCACACCAAACCCAGAACAACGGGTTTCTGGATAGTAACAAGGCACCTCAAATCGTGTACCTTCATGCTAGTATTATACACACAATCCATCAGTGTAAAGGAGGTGTAAGCAAATATGATTTCATTTCATGGCTTAATTATGCATTTCATGTAGCAGAGAATAGGCCCTTGGTAGTTCAACAGTTATGTAGTACTTGAGATTGTTAGGACGCAATATTCTGATCAAATACTTTATTCTGTTCGCACCACTGATTGTAATCTGAATTTTGGAGAAACTTTTGTTTGATCAAAGCTTAGTTGAGTTCAGATCAAATTTTATTCTTGGGGTGGTCAACTATCTCCGGGGAGGAGGGGGTTTAACTTTTTCAGTTTTTCAGCTTATCATTGAGGTTGATGTCAGCAATTTTGGCCCACTCCAAATAATCAGCCAAGTACTCCCTTAGTTCAAAAAAATTGGTTAGATTAGGTGCTGTGTAAGCTTAAAAAGTAATGACATTAAAATATTGTGAATTTTGAGTTTATAAAATGATTTATTTTCAGTATGAAAATAATAATAAGACATCTAAAAGAGGAACGTTAACAAATAATAATGGGACAAAGGGAATACAATATAAACTTGAATATAGATCTGGGCATTCAATTAAACATAGATTGTGTTTGGATGAAATTATTTGAAGTTAAAAGGATTTGAAAATAAATGGATTTTAAATAACATAATTTTTGCTAAATATTTGAAATTCTCCCAATTTAAAACTAAGATTAAAGTTAGATGTTTAAAATCCATCCATTTGAATATTTAACTCAAACAAGTAGAGTGAATTTAAAATCTCCAAATTCCTTCATCTAAATACAACACTAAAATATTTGAGTGTTTTTTTTTTTTTTTAAATCTCGTGTTTTTATGGAAATTTATTGAATGTTTTTTAATGGATGTGTGCTTGTAGAATTTTTTTTAGCATTTCTTTGAAAATTTGAGCTATACTTCGATTTCATGTATTGTTGCGATTTTTTATTGGTCCAACTCCACCTTAGTACTCCCTTTGTCCCAATTTTATTTTCTCATTTATGAAAAATATCTGTTCCAATTTTGTTTTTTCATCCCCAAAATAAAAATAAAATGATTCACATTTTTAAACTTCACCTCTACCATTCAACTACTTTATTTATTTAAATACTACTTTATTCACCATTCACAATTCTCAAAACTAATTTATTCATTTAAATACTACATTTCAACTGTCGCATTAGATTCCGTGTAAAGTCAAACGGAAAATAAAATTGAGACGGAGGGAATATTTGTTAACAGATGTTTTTGGTTACTAGTTGTACCACGTGCGTTGTACGTTGTCAATAAATTTATAAAAATAATACATGGAGTGAATTCTTCTTATGTATGAATTCTTCCACAAGTTGATCCTGCAAATTCATCTCAAATTTCTTCTCCACATATTTTTTGCACATCTTATATAAGCATCATTTCTTATTAAGCTTTTTTTGGAGACTCCACTTGATGAGCATAAAAAACAATATAGTAAATATTTTAAGATACACACCTTGTTCTATGACAACCAATAAAAAATACATAAAGAAAAGAAGAGAACAACAAGTGTTGCACACTCCCAAATCTCACCGTGTTAAAACATGAGAAGGTAGCTTTAGGTAGAAAAAATTAAATATGATATTGACATGTCCATACAATATAAAAAGAATACACATAAACATTCTGGATATCTCACATTCTGGATATCTCACAGAAACTACTCATAATCCACTATCCAAGAAAGATGATCATCATCCAATGCAGAACTCATGTGTAGAGTTAACATTAAGAACCCTTTTGTAAACACAACACATGTGATTATCTCGAAAATCAAATCCAAATAATTCCTGAAGTGAATGCCAAAGATCACAATGTTTGGATGTTGGGTGAATAAGCATATAATTTGAATAAAAGAACTACAAGGATTACAAACAAAACAATAAATTCCTAATTTTGATAGAATTTCAACTCCGTATCACCCAACACAATCACAAAATTGTCACAACTTTATATAAGAACAAACACAACACACAACATATTGCAAGTCAATATGATCATCGACTTCTATGCATAAAAACATGTCTAAAATCTCAGACTCATATACTGGCTTTTGGAAAAAAAATTAGGCATACTCTTTATATGATTTACGCTTTGCAATAATATTTATGTAAGAATGGACAATAAATATAATAAATTAGACAATGGTAACATTAGAAGATATATTGTGGACACAAGGCAAAAAAAGAAAGTGTAGAATCTTTAGACTAACCCGTAGTCAGCATCTCAAGGAACTTTATAGATAGGCTCCAGAGCCTTAAAGCTGCAAAGAAATGATTCCTACATGATGAGGACACAAATATACAAATCTTTTTATTCATATTCATAGAAGTAAAAGAGTCAAGAGTGCTTAAGAAATTTCCAGCAGTACAACATTAATCAATATTAAACAACATTAATCAATATTAAATTTGGCTACGTCATTGATCAACAATTTTTAAAACAAAAATAGAAGAATGTATTACAAGTTATAGACCATGTACTCAATTTTGCTATCCCTCACTAAAATAACTATATTCATGTTGCACACTTTGAAGAGTTTTCACACTAATAAATTGGAAATCAGATTGATAAAAGAACTCAATTGCTCAAATGAAAAAATAAAACTTTTATCTCATTGTCCACATTTTTCACAACTATTTTCAGCGTAAAGTAAGTCTAGACAACTAAACTGATGTAAAGTAATACATCGAATCTTGTCTCCCAAGGTGGCCTATATAATCCTTCATGAAGCAGTTTTCAGCTTGATTACTCCAAGCCAACTAAACTGATGAAAAATAATACTTCAATCAACCTGACTCCCCCATCCGATACAACTTCTGAATAAGATTACATTATATATTTCAAACTTTACTACCCAAAATGTGACCATTAACTCAATTTACGTACACATTAATGCTACAAAAGCTTCCGGATCAATCACAAGTCCACCTCAAATACGAAAAAACGAATAGTTTGTCGCTTATAATATTTTCAACCAAAAAATGGAGAACAAAAAACTTTAATTTCCTGCTTAG
The DNA here is from genome assembly GCA_947034835.1 of Ballota nigra. Taxonomy (NCBI): domain Eukaryota; kingdom Viridiplantae; phylum Streptophyta; class Magnoliopsida; order Lamiales; family Lamiaceae; genus Ballota; species Ballota nigra. Next base: position 88,756,903 of record OX344720.1, on the reverse strand, counting down.
CATAAATCCTGCCAAAATTTGAAATCACGAAACATTGATCAAAATAAAGCTCTTGAAATCTATTTCAAAAAAATGCCACAAAGTATAAAATCCATTAAAATCACCCGGTCGCTAATTAACCGACCATTAATGAGTCTCACCCGTTTCCAAGAACGGGTCAAACTTATCGATCTGTGGCGTCGCTGATTATAAAATTGAAATCAGCGACCGTCGGGTGGTTAAAAAATATGGGTCTTTTTGACCGACATTTGGGTTTAGTAATCACCTAGACGGTCGTTAATCGTGTTCGATTAGGAACCGACCTGCCTAGGCGGTCTCTAATCATTTGGTTTAAAGACCGATTTCTTTGGCGGTCACAAATATTTTTATTTTGAGACTACCTGTCAATTTCGGTCGCTAATACATGAGTTTGAGACCGATTTTTTTGCGATCGCTAATTTCGGTCGCAAAAACGTGTATTTTCTGTAGTGGACGAACCTCTGCAAATCTGGCCGTAAGTCTTAATTGCCAAAAAAAGTTAAATTGAAGCTTATTTTAACAAGATCCAAAAGTTTAGCTTAAAATGCAATTTTGAAAAAAATTGTGATTTAAATTGCAATTAAGCGATTTTAAAGTTAGCAAACTCATAAAACTCTTATCATATTCATATAACTTTCAAACTGGAAAATATCAAGATAATTCGCAAATTAAGAACCAAGCACTGACCTTTATTCCCAGGTGTTTTGCTCATAAACATGATATTTACAATTGCATATAGATGTATCCTAAGTATGCAACGTAAAACTCGTAGCACTTTCAAGTTTATGAAAATTAAATGAATAGACATTAATCCAATTATATTGTAAATATTAATATAGAAGATGAAACAAAACATTTTAACCATTCCTAATTGTATGAATAGACTAATATATATAGTTAGACGACTTACCAACTTCTTAAGGAGTTGTGGAGAATACAAATGAGATTAGTAGAAGAAGAATAACTATGAAAGAGCATTGAGAGAGTGAACATTTTCGTAGTGTCGTCTATCTTCACTAACAATTGGATAAATATGAATACTGGTCTGGTAAATTGATTATAAGAACCACGGCTTCTTTCAAGTTGCTAACTTTATTCTATACTCCAACGAAACATAAACCATCTTAGTTAATTGCAAATAAGTATAAGATTATAAAAATAGCTTTAATAAAATGCAGTTAGACACAATTTGCAAGCAATAACTCAAACAACGGGCTAATTAATATGCAAAACCATTGGTCACCTACCATTGCACATGAGTTGCAAGAACAAATGCTAAATAAACACATTGTTCAATAGAATTTGCATCAAATAATGCATGTGAATAAATTGATTTTTAAGGACATAAGTATTTCATTCAGATAATGGGCTTCGTATAATTTAGAAGGAATACGATAAATTAAATATTTTGCCTTACATTTTTATTAAAATATCTCATTCTTAATGGTAGCCGTTTGCTTGCTGGTTCCAAATCCTGTAGGTCCAACAGTTCTCCAAATGTTTCAATTGTCATAGTCTCAACGCACATATTTCTAATTTATTATCACAATAAACAACCCCAACTATCATCAGCAAAGTACTCAATTATGTTTAATGAGCTCTAATAATGATTCGCTTCAGTTAGAGCTGGCACACAAACTCGGACGTCTTTTTAATGCTTGATAAAAATCCAAAATCAACTTGAAAAGTAATATATATAATTTGATTCATTTTAGGCCTACACATGATATAAATAATTTTGAACTCTATGTCCATATGTCAGTAAATCATGCAAAAAGACCATCACAATGTTTGACTTGTACTTCACAACCAGGAATACGTAGCTACATTTTCAATTTCTATGATTAAATTAATCATTCTCAAATTAACTAATGATATTGTTGTGCATTAAAAAAATAGAGGATCAAAATCAATGAAGTCTTACTTTTTATGGAAGTATAGGTCCTTGTGAATTGCATTTTGCAAACAATAACTTTACGGATCTTTTCAGTAAGTTGCTTCATGGTTCCTCAAAGAAAGGGATTCCTGTCATAAAAAATAAAACAAGGTCTTTGTTTGATTAGAAGAGAGAAGGAAATTCCTCATCATAATATTATTTTGTTGAAAAATATAGATTTGGGGAAAGTGAAGGTCTTTTCAATAGTTGTGCAAACAATATATCCCTTGATTCTTCAAAATGTCTCACTATTATGTGTATTTTTATGAATCACAAATAACACCTCCTGAAAATTAGAGGAATAGATTACCTAGACAGGGGAACAGAAGCATGAAAACTCTAACGATATGTTCTTTTTGGGTTTTAAAACCCAGATTTTGATGTTGTATTTTAAAACTCATTCTAGTTTGTGTTTTAAAATTAGGCTTTTGAAATTCTCATCCTACAACCCTATATATTACTCATATAACACTCTTTTACTTTTACACCACAAAGTTAAAACATACCCGATTCAAAACCTAAAAAGAACACATATATTATAATTCAATAGATTTAAAAAAATCACTATCCTTAAAATCGATTTTTTAAAATCACTTAAAACTCAAATATAGGGGTGTGCAAAATACGGTTTGAACCGAAAAAACCGATCAAACCAAACCGAAATATAAATTTTGGTTCGGTTTTCGGTTTATGGTTCGATTTTCGGTTTTGAAATTTGAATTTTTTTATTTCGGTTCGGTTTACGGTTTTTACGAATTAAAAACCATATAAACCAAACCGAACCGAAATATTTTTAGTAATAATAATAATATATTTATATTAATATTCATTAAATTAATATTTAATAGCTTATATTATAATATAATATAACAATATTAATATTAGATAATTTAGATTCACGTATAAAAGATTTGAGTTGATTTGTGTTTTGTATAAAATACTTGAGGAATGATGTTTTGTGTTGTATATTTTTTTCAAATTGTTACTTAACTTTTGAAAACTATTATGTTGATGTTTTTATTGGATTATGTAATAGGTTTATTGATGCATCTTTGCTTATATTAGTATTTAGATGTTGACATGTTGCAAATAATTGAATGAAACATGTGTGTTGATGCTAAAAAAAATTAAACTGATTTGAAAAAAGAAAAGTGTAAAAAAAATACGGTTTGTATGGTTTGGGACCGAACCGACCCGAAATATTTCAGTTTGGGACCAAACGGATTTTTAAAATATGGTTCGATTTTTGGTTTGTAAAAAAAATTCGGTTTGGTGTTCGGTTTGACTAATACGGTTCGGTTTGGTGACCAAACCGACCATTGCACACCCCTACTCAAATAGAACATCACGTAAGTGCTTTCTTGACAAGGGAGACAAAAGAATTTGCAACAAATGCAGCACCTAAAAAAAGATCAATAGAATCCTGTAAAAAAAATCAATAGAAGACAGAATTTGCAAATGTTTAGTTTGATGAGCACCGCAAATGGTCAGAATGCATTAAAATTCAAATCTTTGTATAAACACAAGCATAATTCCAAAAAGTTATAGAAATTTAATCAATAAACCAATCAACTTAAAAGATGATAAGCAAGAAATCCATTAAATGCATCCACATCAAAAATCGAAATGTACCTCACGGGATCAGATTTCTCAAAATTTTCTCACACCAGAGCCAACCCATATTGGGTGTGGGGGAGCAGAGGAGGCATAGTAATCAACTAAAGAAGAGAATCAATCAAGTATTTTTACATAAATTCCAGAAAAAATTAAATTGAAACTATAATCACGAGATATGTATGCCGGAGTAAAAGTCTGATTGTACCTCGACAGGAACAGTCTGTCCACTGTAATCACCGTGTTCGATACTGCTCTGACTGCAACTGTTCATCCTCAATCACCCAATAACACTACGTCTTCAATACGACGAAACCGTTAGTCCCACAGGATTGACTTCCGTCGATACCCCTTTTGATAACTACTATTACTCAAATGGGATGACTTCTTCCGCTACCAATTGGTTCAATGGCTTGATCTTCTTCAGTTGTTCATCATGAAGATTGAGCTCAACGAAGTGTCTTTACACTGGGCTTTCCTCTGGAATTCTTACCGATCGGGTGAGGGGAATGTCAAGAAGCAATGGAGGTGTCAAACGGAAGAATAGGTGGAGGCAAGGTTAAAAGTGAAAAAAAAAAAAAAAAAAAAAAGGGCAAACATGTCCAAAAATGATTTACAAGTGTTTGTCACTTTTTGATTAGAAGATAGATTATAATTATAATTATAAATATAGATTATAGATGACAATTTAGTACTCCCACCGTCCCTAAGTTGTTTACCCCTTAGAGTTGGACACGGGTATTAATGTATGAGTTTTATTATTACTGTGTGTTGTAAAGGAGATTACTTTATTACAAGGAGGTTGCTTTATTACAAAAAGTAACAAGAGATGTGGGCCATCAGTGGCATTATGTAGTAAATAAGAGATGTTTTTAGGGGTGTGAGTTATAATTATGATGATGGGTTATTTCTATTTTAGGAAATGGGTAAATAACTTTGGGACGGACCTTTTGGAAAAAAGGGGTAAACAACTTTAGGGACGAAGGGAGTATCAATTGGTTTGGGCGTTTGATTCGTTGGGATGAATTGGAATGACTATGGATAGTGAGAAATGTTGATGATTATAGACTTATAGTGGGGTATTATATAAAAATGGTTTATGATAAATTTACAAGTATCAAATATTTTATTAGGTATATTAAAAATTTCATAAGGAGTATCATTAATTCAGGTCAGTTGTAATATATTAAAATTGTTGTAAATTTTTTTTTATACTTATAATTAAATATTCAATACATAAAAATAATTTTATGATAAATTTATTATGAATCAGTTGCTATATGTCAAAGAAAGTGTATTTTTTTTAATGAGGAGTTTAATTTTTCATCAGTAAGAAAATGTTATTTTTATTTAAATTTAAAGATTATGTCAATAAACTTGATATTCCCCTTCTCTCCAGCGGATGCATTTCTTTCCCTCTCAAAACAAAACAAGAACCCAAATGATATCACTAAACCCCACAACCTCCAACTTCTTCAATTTCAATCCATTTCACCAAACCCTACCAAATCAGAAACCCCATCTTCCAATCCAAATTCGCCGAGCAAATGTGGAGGCTCGCGGCGGAGTTGGGTCAGGCTTTTTGTCAGCAATCGGGCGTGCAATTGAGGACGAAGAGTACAGAAAAGCGAGGGCTGAGGTCCAGAGAAAAGGCTTCGATTTACAAGGCTATTCGGTCGAAGGATTGTCGATTGGCGGCCATGAAACTTGTGTTATTGTGCCTGAATTGAAGGCCGCTTTCGATATTGGGAGGTGTCCCTCCAGGGCTGTTCAACAGAATTTCCTCTTCATCACCCATGCCCATCTTGATCACATTGTACGCCTTCTTTTTCTCTTTTCTTGCGGTTTTGAAATGGGTTTTTGTCATCTCTGTAGTACAATAAGTGTTGCCTCGTGTACAACCCATGCTTTGCAACTATAGAGGGAATTGAAAGAAGTAAAAGGGATAAAGTATTGCTTTCAGTGCCTTGTTATGTTGCTTCAATTCAGGGGAGTCGTTGTTCAGTGTGAAACGTGATTTTCTTGCTCATTTACAACTAAATGGGATATCGAAAAGGTTTATGTTGTAAAATGGATTGTGTTTGTGCATTGGTGTATTGAAGATGAAAAACAGTTATAAAGTTTGAATGGATTTAATTCCTTTCAACTTCAATAATGTCAGCCTGTGAATTTCGACTCATCCTTATATTGCTTCTGAGCTCTTAAGGGAGAATGTGGATTTGATGTATATGTTCAAAAATCATAATATGTCATTGTAGCATTTTATTCGAAACAGTTCAGCTGTGGGCACTTAGCACTAAGTAGGTTTTGACAATAATAATCATCTTTCATTGGATTTCTCATCTAACTTCTACTGAACTTATAAAAATCATGCACATTTGTTATGTTAGTTATAGCGTAACAATGAAGTCTTGTGTAGTTTTTTAGTTTTTATTTCTTTTTTTTTTTTCTATTCCGGCATATACTTCCGCATAAAAGTGCTTGTGATGCCTGAAAATAGAAACTCAACTGAATTTTTGCTATCTATTAATTATTTGATTCAGGGTGGCCTGCCCATGTACATAGCTACTCGTGGTCTTTATAACTTGAAACCTCCTACTGTTTTCGTGCCTCCATGCATAAAGGAAGATGTTGAAAATTTAATCGATATTCATAGGTCTATGGGTCAGGTGGAACTCAACTTTGAATTGGTACCACTGGATATAGGTAAATTCAGTTATTCTTCATTCATTTTGACCAGTTTATAGCTTGTATTCTATTAAATTTATTGAAATCTTACTCAGGGGAAACATATGAACTGCGGAATGATCTCGTTGTTCGACCATTCAGAACTCACCATGTCATAGACAGCCAGGTGTGCTTGCAAAAAACCTTGTCACAGATCTGTCAATTTATGTTTACCAGTAATGCATTTCCATAACACATTTCTAATTTGATTTTCAAGTTGGATACTGTAGATTGATTTCATCTTGGAACTCTCAATATTCAAAACACATTTCAAATTGAAGGCATGCTAAAATACTTGGATAAATGTTCTGCTATCTAATACTAATTACTGTCGAGTATGTTATTGGTTGTTTTAGATTTTAACTGGATTAAATCTAACGCGTGAGAAATTATTATTTTTTTCATTGCAGGGTTACGTGATTTACTCTGTAAGAAAGAAACTGAGAAAGAAGTATATGCATTTAAAAGGGAAACAGATTGAGAAAATTAAGAAGTCTGGGGTTGAGGTTTGTTGTCCAAATCATATGCGTCTTATTGATTACCTCATATGTATGTTTGAAATCAAGACTTGTTACTTCTTATTCATTTGGTCAGATCACGGACACGATCTTATCTCCTGAGGTGGCCTTCACAGGAGATACAACTTCGGACTTTTTCCTCGATCCACACAGTTCTGATGCCCTTCGGGCTAAAATTCTCATAACTGAAGTAATTATCTTACTCTTTCCATTTCCACTAGTTGCTGTCTGGATTTACCCTTCTTTTCCTTACAACAGAATTCGAAACTGAAAATTCAGGATTTCAACACACCTAAGCTATACATACATAGAATGACTAAAAAAAAAGCACCTTTCTTGATTATTTCATCAATTCTCTATTTGACCTTACCTTGTAACCAACTCCATTCTCCACAAGTTAATATGCCTTTTATTTTAGTGACCTTCTATGTGATTTTTTAGAAATTGCAAGGTGGAAGATTATGAGTTCTTGTACATCGTGTTATTACATGTCAACTACTATGTATATATGTACTTCTAAGTTCCAACCTATCTTGAGATCAGGGTTCTGAGTAGTAACAGGTGAAAGATTGTGTTTTTGTTTCAGGCAACCTTTTTGGATGAAAGCATCAGCGTTGAGCATGCCCGAGAACATGGCCATACTCATCTATCTGAGGTATTTTAATTATTTCAACATTTATTTCCCCAAACAACTCATAGTGGCTAATATCTGTCTTGGAGACTGTATTGCATGTTGATGGAAAGTTTTGGTTATTTGATTGCAGATAATGGAACACGCGGAATGGATTCGCAACCAAACTGTCGTTTTGACTCATTTCTCTTCTCGTTACCACATTGAGGTAAAGAAAAAAAAAACGGTGTCTAACCGTGTTTTAACATTCTCTTCAAATGGCAATCAAAATCTTCATAAGCCAATATAATACAGAAAAAAAAAAAAAAAAACTCATTTTCAAAAAGTGAGGATTATGTTTTCCTTCTCTGTTGGTTATTGCAGGACATTCGGCAAGCTGTGTCAAAATTGCAGTCCAAGGTTTCAGCTAAAGTGGTTGCTCTAACTGAAGGATTTAAATCAATGAATTAACGTAGTTTTGTAATTTACATTGTAGTCCATCAATTTTAGTATTAGAATGCAGTGTTATATGGGTTACATGCGTTGCTTCTTTTCTTTTATGTAGAAAATATATTTAAAGTATCAATGCATAAAAATACTCTGAGAAAAGCAACTAAAACAGCCATACCTTGATGAAAAATGAAAAGCAATTCTATAAACATCACGATGTGATTTCAGGGTATGAAATTAATATCATTAGATGCACTCACTGATACTAGTAGATGCATTTACTAATACCTTAACAATTTACACTGATTTCATTGAACAAAAAAAAGCATATCCGGGCACTCGAAGATTTGATGAAATGAATCAAAGAAAATTCTGAATCTTGATTGTGCCAAATTCCCAAACTCAACGAAACAAGGTACAACATCCACAGCACAATGCACAAGATTTTGAAATTCGCTATATCTTATCATTTTCTGTTGCTCTTCTTTTTTCCTCTGTCGTCTCTGTCATCTTCATCCTGGGAATCATCATCATCATCATCGGACGGCGGAGAAGGATCGATCCTTGCGGCATCGATTGCCCATTTGATCATCTTCTCAACTTCATCCTCCTCCTCCTCGTCTTGTTCTGTCACCTGTTGATTGATCGATTCATCGGTTTTCTTTTCCGTTCCACTGTGGGAAGGAATTGACTTCTTTAGGGCCGCGAATCTGGCAAACAGATCATCGTCCGCGCCGTCCATTTTTTTGGTTGGAGCCCTAATGTCCACTTTTATTGGGTTTTGGGGTGGTTTTTTGAGGGTCTGGAAGCGGCGGTCGAGATCTGGGTTGATGGCGGCGGCGCGTGACATGTGGGAGTTGATGTTGAGCTTGAGAAGCACGTCGTCGTGCGCCGCTCGCAGTAGCTGCTCCACCTCATCGTCGTCCGTCGGTTTCTTCCCTGAATTGCTCATTCGCCGGCCAGATCGCACTAGTCCCAAATTTTTGTGGTGGAGTGAACGATATAACGCTGCTGTGCTGTGGGTCAATCCACAATTTCAAAATGTACACCTTTATATTTTTATTTAAAAAAAATAAAAACTAATTCAAATTCTATTATCTATAGTATTTTTACTATATTTATTTCATCATTAAATCAATTAATTAAATATGATTTTTTTTAATATTAAAAATCATAAAATGTAAAATAAAACACAATTATACTCATTAGTCATTACATTTTTTTTTTATCAGTAAAAAACAATTTTATTGAAAATTTCAGAATATAAGAGGTACTCCAACCCTTTACACTTTAAAAAAACAATCATAAGAAAAGACTCAACAAAACAAGTAATACACCAGAGTCCAACTCTAATCAATCTGACTATTACATATTCTATCTAGCAGTACAAGCATTTCTAGGCTCTCCCAACCAATTAGCAAAGGAAAAACTTTTAACAATTGGATCTTTGCTGCTACACCATATCCAGACTTTACCTCTGATCATCTCAGCTGCTTTTACCGGATTTGGAATAACTCCATTATAGATACAGTCGTTACGCGCCTTCCAGATGGTCCAAGTGATACCAGCCCAAAGTGTTGATGCTAGCTTCGCTTTTTTATCTTTCTCGAACAAGTAACCGTGCTGCATAAAGTGTCGAATCGGATCATTGTGCGGCACCATTCCGTGTGTAACCACTTATAGCATGAGCTCCAAATCTCACGTGCAAACGTACACTCGAAAAATAAATGGATTTGATTTTCCTCTCCATCACCACAAAGAGCACAAGAAGGATTACCTAAAAAGTGTGTCCCTCCTCTTTTGATTAAATTATTTTTTGTAGGCATCCTCTTCTTAAGCAACTTCCATACGATCGTCTGAACTCTTCTAGGGGCGTAGCAACTCCATAAGCGAGCTTTTGATTAATCTCATTAGTGTCTTTCGTCTCCTCCCCGGACAGTTTCTTATAGGCAAGACTTGTAGAGAACATCCCATTTGGAGCAGGTGACCACCTCCACACGTTGTATCTTATATCTGTAAAGAGAGGATAACAAATTGTTAAGCATGTCCTTCTCCCTATCTCTCAACGCCCTACGCCACTGGAAATTCCAAATCCACTGCCCATTATTCCAACTCCCAAAATCACTCACCCACCCTCCTTGGTTCACACTCAACCTAAACAACCTATTAAAGGACAATTTAAGTGTAGTTTCCCCCACCCAAGTGTCCAACCAGAATTTTGTACCCCTGCCATTCCCGACAACTTTCACCAACTCCTCTCTAATTCCTCTTTCCCCCCTCACCTAAGAAGACTGCACAAAGATCCTTCCACCAACTCGAACTCGACCCACCCCCACCTCGACTGCCTCTTCCCACCCCCCCCCCCCCTACGATCTCCCTGCCCTTGATAGTTAGTAATCTCCCCATATTTGGAAACTAACACTTTAGCCCACAACCTATTTGGTTCATTTAAAATACGCCACAATTACTTTCTAATAAGAACCGTATTAAAAATCCCCAAATCTTTAATCCATAAACCCCATAACTTCTTATTAAAGCAAATATCCTTCCAGCTAACCCATGTAATTTTTCTTTGATTCTCACTTTCCCCTCCTCACAAGAAGGCTCTTTGCAGACGAATAAGCTCAATAACAGTTTTTTTGGGTAAACAAAAAAGGGAAAGACAGTAAATCGGCACTGAAGAAAGTACTGCTTGGATCAAAAGTATGTTCACTTGTCTTATGTGTCCATCCATCAAAAGTATGTTCATTTGTCTTATGTGTACGTCCACCAAAAGTATGCACACTCCATGTATGAAAGCAATCATCAACCATCATTTCATTACACATCTGCAATACACTCCCACCAATTACTATATTCATAAATGAACCCTACAAATACCCTTAAGGAGTGTGACGTGTGTGTTAAGTGTAGATATTGTAATAAATGATGTAAGTTGTAGCAAACACTAAAATAGTATACAGTGGAATACTAGAATACAATATTGCAAAATGAAATAAACTTTTATCACAAACTATAAACAGTTTGTGCGAGCCTCATGGCGAAACCTTCACTATAACAAAGTAGTGAATACAGAGATTGTGTGGAATGATTACAAAACAGATTTTCCATAACAGAAACTAAAACTCGATTACCTAGACCGGATCAAAAATTGTTAAATATGTACAATACACCGTCAAAGTTGATCTCACGATCTATTAAGGATCTATCTATTTATTGACACAATGATCGGTATATGCTATACGAGATGTAGGAACACCCTGTATAACATACAAGGGGAAATATGATTTTATCACCTAAACAGGATCAACACTAGAATAGATGACACTTAATTATTTCTTGCTTGATATTGAAGCCCCCGTCCTCTATTTATAGGTGCATAGTGTACTCGGTCTTCAGCAAACTAGATCTTAGTAGATGGATCTAAAAAATACTTCGTAGATAACTTCTCATGACCTCCTTTATTAACCGTCCATGTATGTAGTTTTATTCTGAATTTTTGACATCAACTGCATGATCTAGATCTTTCTCAATAGGTTGGAAATGTTCAGAACGTCTAGGTTCATTTGAAATCTTCTAGATGTTGTATCGTCATGTTGTAACATTCGGTGCAACATCTAATCTTCCAGGTTCTTATATAATATTCTAGATATTCAACCTACATGTCAAAACATTAATTTCAATATGTGATCATAAAGGAAAATTCAGAATTTTGTAAGGAATGTAATTAACATCACAAACAACAACATTAACACCTTACTTTATCTATTTTTTCTCTCTAAAAACTTGTGCCCATACATATGATATGAGCGTGGTTTTCGGGGGGGAGAGTAATTGGTATCTATATTTTTTAACAATAATATAATATCACTGACCACGATTCTTGATACTCCTAATGAGATTCTTAACTTTCAAAACAATTTGATAAAATACTTGATACTTCAAAACTATCAAAACAGTTTCATGATAAACTCACCGTGAACTATTTTCTATAAAACTTTGCCCCAAAGTTATTCTCACTTGTCTTATTGGGACATTCACCAAACTTGTTAATTATCATACTTTTTTTTTTGGAAACATTAACTTTATCTTGAACATTTCATCACCACTTAATTATTCAACTGTCATTAATTTTACACTCACAAACAATTATTTTTTTATCAGACAAAACAAGTTTTATTAAAACTAGAGTCAGCAATAGGGTATAAGATATACCCAAGAGATGTACAAGAATACAAATTACACAATAAAAGTATCCACCAATAAACATTGTTGAGTTTTCTAGCCAATCTTTAAAAGAATACCAGCTCCACAAGCTAACTTTGATTTCTTTAATGATCTTTGACTTTAACGCAAAATACTAGCTTGACTAGTAGATTACCCCACAAGAGTATGTGATCACCGTAGTATGGGCAAGTATAGGGACCAAGTAGTATCGAACCCAAGGAAAAATTTGTATGTGAATAAATCCCTGGAAATCTATGTCTCGTAGCTAATATGAATGCGATTTTGGGTTTATACTAATATTCCTAATTAATCTATACTACTTAAATTCTAATAATGAAATTAAACTAAACTAACTTCGGTTTGAAGTGCAAAGATGATGGTGATGCTTGAGATAGGAATTTCTACGTATACTAACAGAGTTGGTACAATAACTAAAATAATTGTGATGTTCAAGTTATAATCCTAAGTGTACTAAAATTAGACAATCAACTTCACTAATCTAGCACAAGATTGAAAGAATAAAAACTCAAGAATTAATCCTAATACTTAGTCCTATCAACCTACTTCACTAAATCCACTAATTAAATTATATGGATTGTGCTTAATTATTGAGGCTCTAATTTAACTAAGGTGATGTGGCTGCCCTCCCTAGATAAACCGGTAGATTATAAACCCCTTCAAAAACCCTATCCTTAAGCCTACTCGTTATTAAAGAGTGATGCAGTCATCTTCTCTCTAACAATTTTTCGTACTTAGTTCCAAGATTATTCTAGGGTTTATTAGAATTATTCAATAATTAAGAGAACTAAAACTATACATTACGAATTATCTTAATTACGTACCAACATCCAAGTTCTACGAGTTCATCCTATCGTAAGCATACAAGGGTTCCAACCTAACATGGTGATTTCAAGAATAAAGGCAATAATAAGATCAATAATCATGAACATAATTAAAACTATGAAATAAATCAAGAACAAAAACGAATGAAGAAATCAATGGAGTCAAGTCTCAAAATTAAATCTATAAAATTCTGGAAAAGTAGGTCTAAGTATATCAAGAATTCAAGAAATCAAAACGAAAGTCTAAACCGTTCAAAGATGTAATTAATCTAAAGAATTCGTATGCTCGATTACAATCTTCAAAACCTTGCCAAAGACTCAAAATCACCTTCCCAATCTCTTCTTCTTCTAAAACTATGTCTAATTATGTGTAGATATGAATAGATATGCTTAAAAGGGGTATATATAGGGTATGGACCGGATTTGGGCAAAAATAGGCCCGATGCGCTCGATTGGGCACCTCGCTCGAACGCCTAGCGCTCCTCACTTCCAGCAACAAATTGCCACTCAAGCTTGACCACTCGAGTGCCTAGCGCTCGAGCTTGAGTTGGTCGAGCGCTCTTGGCAACAGAACACGATGGGCGCTCGAATGTTAGTCCCTTGAGCGGATACCGCTCGAGCAAGGCCAGCTCGAGCGGGTCTTGACACAGAAACCTTGAGGCGCTCGAGCCCATGTGCTTGAGCACTTGGTGCTCGAGCTCCTCTACTCGAATGCTTCCTCCTTTTGAGCTAAGTGATACTTTTCTTCGCACAAACTAATATTTTTCGTATTTCTTCAATATCTTCTCATCCGGGAGTCCGTTTGAGTCGATTCAAAGTCCTACGAACTCCGTTTTTGCCCTATTTCCTAATATGAGCATCAAAGAGACAAATTGATAAGTTTATGAAAATAATACTCAAATAACTCTAAATACTCATCAAATATGCTCAAAACATGGACGAATCGGGCTATAAAACATCACAATTTCACGCCTAATCAATCCTCTCGAACAACAACTCCACACCTCTAAAAATATGAGCATTCTTCCAGTTCCATATACTCCATAAAAATTCTAACCACATACCAACAACAACCTTTTTGCGTTTCTTTCCCCTCCATAAACGACAGTGAGCAAGTAGAATTGCAAGTGGACTTGAGTATAAAACTATAAAAACCCGACACCATCTAAAACATTCCCTTCAAACATAATAAGCAAAAGAACATTCAAACAACACATGCTTCATAGATTCATCACTAATGCCACATAAAATGAATTTCAAATCCATGTTTAGGATAATACCTCACATATTAAGATTACATTTGTCGGAAGTCTATCCCAGCTCCATGCATGTGTACTTACTTTTGCAGGGAGGATCTTGTTCCAAATGAGCTTAAAACCTCTCTCTTTTTCCTTCTCAATATGCATAACCTCTCTTTGACTTTACATCAATATGTAGACGTCTTTAGTAGTATACTTCCCAGATAAATAAAATGTATTCATCTCTAAGAATCTTCCAAGTCACAAGATAGAGGAAACTTGTCAACCACAAAAATTAGAGAATTAAGAGACTTCATTTCCCTATCTAAAAGCGGTCCTCTCCAATTCCAAACCCATCTCCCCCATAAATCCCACTTAGATGTCCATATCTAGACTTAGACGAGACAACCTAGGAAAACTTGCTTTTAAAGACGCTTCTCCAGCCCAAGGATCACCCTAAGATCGAGATATGTTCTCATTCCCTAAGACTCTCTCTAGCCCACCCGCAAACAACTATTAATAGCCCCGTAAGAGAGTCTCACGATGTCTCTCCACCACCCCGACAAGCTACCCCTAAGACCTGCAACAATCCTCTCAATCCCCCCTTCCTAGTTACTTTGACTCAGTGACTCTTACTCACAGACTCGTTTTTTCATCTAGGAACCGCCACATCAATTTTCCAAATTAAACAGTATTAAACAACTCAGGAGGCGCTTGGTTAGCAAATCTTCAATGGTAATGAGAATGTAAATTATTTTTCATCTATGCCCCCATAATAAAAAGAATATGTTGGGGGAAGAATTGTTACAATTGCGACTCCATTGCTAGTGTCATGCCTTAATTTTGGAATAGAAGTGGACAACAAATAGTTGTTTGTAGAGGAATAGGGGAGTAATTGAGGAGGATGGTTGTAGGAAGAGAATAGGGTAATCAAAATGAAGTAGTGATTACCTAATTTAGGAGAGGAGGTAGTAATTTTGTACTCGTGAACCATCATAATTACACTAATTTTCAATCTCATTCTCATTACCATTGAAGAGTTGCTAATCAAACGCCCCCTCAATGTCCTAACTCAAAACCCCCTTTAACTTTTGGTTTGCATATTCGATTCCATTTTATCCAAGAATTTTTTTTGGAGCTATCACCACCCCCAAATGCCCTGAATTTTCACAATTTTACTCAAGATTTTTTTTGGTATGCAGTTGAAGGACAAGTAATACAAAGGTAGGTAAGATAGGACCGAGTTAAGCAAAGTAACTCTGCCTATCAAAGATATTTTGTTGTTCTCCCACCATTTCAACCTGTTTCTAATTTTTTTGGAGTACATCTGACCATTTCGAAACTCTTAATTCCCAAATAGACAAATGGAATATTTTCGAAAACACCCTCGAACGCCTTCCATATCCTGCAACCTCTCGTCCTCTACATTCACGCAAAAAATACAACACTTGATCAAAATTCGCTCTAAGGCCAGATAAAATTTTATATTTTTAAGGATTCAATGCATGGTTCAGGCATTATCCGGCGATGCTTGCCTATAAAAATGGTGTCACCCGCAAACTAAAGATGTGGAACACTAACATGCTCTCTACCTATCCTTGCTGGTTTGAAAAACTTAAGTCTTGTCGCCTTTGACATAAGTATACTCAAACTTTCAAGGGCGATCAGGAATAAGAAGGGGAAAAAAGGTTCCCTTTCTTAAAACTCCATTGGAGCCTGGATTCCTCTGACAAGCCTCCATTTATTTAGATTGAAGATGATGTCGTGGTAATACATTCCATAAGTCAATTTCTCCACCTCATATGAAAACCAAACCAATCCATCATTAATCCCATAAATCCTCACTCAATACTTTTATTTATAAGTGAACCCCACAATATTTAAATCTCCTACTTTATTTACTTTTTTTTCCTTAAAAATTGTGTCAGTTCCAATGAAAACAACATTTGTGGACGAATAGTGTGCAATATTAATAAACAAAAAAATTAAAAAATTATTAATGTATCATGCCCCTATACTCCATTATTTGGTGTACAAGAGATCCACTCTTTATTACAAATTTCTGCATGCACACACAAATCACATTTATCACAAGTCCTACTATAAGTTTCCTACTTTTCTTTTTTTTGGATGTCCCACTATAAGTTTCACATTTCATAAAAAGCAAAAAACAACACTCTATATATTAATAAACAAATACTTTCTTAAACAACTCCTTTTTATTTTTCACAACTCCCCACTACTTTACACAAAAGTTAACACATGACCTACCATATATTAATAAACAATACACTTTCTTAAACAAATCAACAAAAAGAAACAAGAAAGTTATAGTGAGACGGAGGAAGCATTATTATTTTCCCTTTTTTTTTTTCCACTCTTTATTATTTTATTTGAAGGGGTAATTTTTTTTTTCTTGTGAATAATGTGATAAATTGTCAGAAACTTTAAATTGGGCGCATTTTCATAGAAGTAAATACATTTGATTTGATTTTTTTTTTTTTTACTCAAATTATATTTGTATTTTGCTTTTGCACTCAAAAATCCAGAAAAAGCAAACGAGGTTTAAAGGATCGGTCCACGTGATTACGCACACTAACCCCTTCTTCCTCAGTCGTGTCGTGTGTTGAGTGACGAAAGCAAATGTTGCAGTCGACTATCGGCGATAGTGGCGGCGCCGGCGAAGGCGCATTCCACAATGGCGCCAACTATGGAGGTTTCAGTGGCGGCGGTCACGTGACTGGGAAACGACCCGGAAGGGGCGTCCGCCGCCGGTTTCGTGACGAGGACGGCGGTTCAAATTCTAGGGTTTCGCAGCGGGATAAAGAAGGGCCTATCCCCCCTTGTACGGACTTTGATGTCGCGTATTTCAACTCTTATGCTCACCTCGGCATTCATGAAGAAATGATCAAGGTACAATTAATGTGCTCATGCATATTTTCTGGAATATTGTTGGATTAAAAAGTACAGCACTGAGTGTCTTTCAACTTAATACTCTCGATAGATTTTATGGACTATGACTGGACTTATGTAACATAGTATGTTATTCTGTAGCTATAAGCTTATTGGCATTTCTAACTGTTGGGTGTCACTAGGTTCAAATGAAATTGTACTTGCACTAATTCTTAGTTCGAAATCTTTGAACGAAAGAAGTTAATTCAGGAAACATTATTCTGTTTGATGACTGAAAATATTAGAACAAACATTAGGGCATCTTTCTGAAATGTTGGTAGTGATATATGAACTCTCAAAGTCTCATTTAATGCAAGGTTTTATGCATCCTAGAAGATGGGATACTGTACATGCACTAATTCTTAGTTCTAAATCTTTGAACGAAAGAAGTTAATTCAGAAAAATTATTCTCTTTGATTACTGAAGATAACAGAACAAACATTAGAGCATCTTTCTGAAATGTTGGTAATGATATATGAACTTTCATAGTCTCACTTAATGCAAGATTTTATGCATCTTAGAAGATGGGAAATTTTTTCGTTTTGAATTCCAACCTTCATATGATATTGAGTTGACTCATTTGTGATATCTTTGAGAAATTGTGGTCAATCTGTCCAAAGTCATGGAAAAAGGAAATTTTATGTTTCTCGAAAGGATTTATGTTCTTTCGTTTTACTTTTTTCGGGTCAGTCCAATTATACCGAGTCATATGATTTTGGGGACTAGATCTGTGATTTGAGAATTTCTTTCCTTCTTGTCTTATTAACTGTTGTTCTTTTCTTGATAACTGTGAGGATTGTCTCTTAATTAAGCAATTTAAGGTTGGTCTTAAACTTACTTGTGGTATTATTTTCACAGATTTTCGAATCGAGTTTGAATTTTTAAGCCTTTATTTTTCCAGAGCTTATTTCTGAGCCTTACCTGTTGTTCTAAAGTATTTCTTCTTGTTATAGTCATTATGGACTCTTGTGAAGGCACATAGTTAGGCTCTAGGGCCAAATAACTCTTTGAAAATGAGGCCACAGTGGGGAGTGGGAGTAATTTACAAGAGGAAAATACATGATAAAAGTGCTGCTGCTGGTGGATTGCTTATGAAACAAAGTACTAGACACGGATAATTTAGAGACATGGTATCCAGTCTATGTTTGAACATTTTGCGTAATCTGTTTGGTTGAGCTTAGTGCTTAGGTGACTCTTGATCAGCTAAATTTGTGCACATTGTATTCAGTATTTAGCTAACAATTAGGGAACTAGGGCCAAAGATGAAAATATTCTAGCTCACTCCATATCTTTAGTCTCCTCTTTAAAGATCAAGAGCAGAACCTGTTATAACAAGTATCCTTTTCCATGATCTTTTGGTGGTCATGGGAGTTATTATTTCATACACCATATTGTGTGTTGCATTTGAGTCATGACACATGATCAAACGTATACATTAAAGCACCAAATGAATAAATGTAGCAACTATTCAGTGCAATCCTTGAATTCTGTTATTGCCAATTGTCACAGCTTGTTGGCAATGATGTTTCCAATGAGTGAGCTAAATTAGCATATGACAACTTGAACATAGCTGATTCGGTTCATATCATTCCAGGACTAACAATGTGAATTAAATTCTGATTGCAGTCTAACTTTAGAACGTAAACACATGTGAGAGGTGGTGGATAAATTACTAATTAGAAACACTAAGACTCAAAAAAACTTCTCAAAATTATCTGAAATCATCATGTAGTAAATGGTCCTTGAATGTATTTTTGTGTAGCATGGCAATTTTGGATTTGTTGATATAAAGTTGCCAGTTGGCAAATAGTGTTGATGCAAGTGCAAACTTAGATGTCAGCATTGCATATATGTTAATCATTGCCCTTGAGTCCGTTGTGCATCATTATATGAACCACAATGTTGTTATAAGAATCACTGTTTAGCCTCTTCACCGTCTTTGAAATCCAACATTGAAGCCTGAAGTTGGTATACTGGTAATATTGGCCTATATCTTTCTTCTCTATATTCCATCTCCTAGTACCCTGGCTGTAAGAACTACGGGGGTTACACGGAGCATTATGTCTCATTAATGGACAGCCACAATTTTTTTTTTTTGTCCCCATTCAGTTGCTGCTCTTTAAATGCTTTGCAAAGTCCATTGTTCTGTTCTGGTTGATGGTCCTGCTATTACAGTTCTTGATCTTTCACCCTTGAAGTAACCCGTTTCAAGTTTTCTCCTTGGAGGTTTGGCTGTCCTTTAAAGTAAACTGGATTGTCAAGGCTGAGAACTTATAGCATTCTTTTAACAAATTGTCTGTGTATCATAGATATCCCTGATTGTATAGATTTCACATATCACATTCATATGTTTAAGTTGTAAAACTATATGAACATCTTTTTTATGTGTGCAGGATCGTGTGCGCACTGAAACTTACAGAAATGCAATTTTCCTAAATAAAGATCGAATTGCTGGAAAAGTGAGCATTTGATGTCATACTTAATTTTGATCTTTACAGTGTCTAGGACAGGTTTTTTTCCTAGTTATAATTTTATCAATGTTGGTCTGATTAAGTATATAAGTCAGATTATGCATGTTAAGTATATCGTCTGATATTTTCTGGTAAAGCAAAAGACTGAGAATGTAATGTCCTCATGACCTAATTGCCGTGTACTCCTTTTGATTCTTGAATGTGATAAACAAAAATTCTAAAAAATATATAATCTTTTTTTTTTGTAATTTTGCCTAATTCTGAATATCTCAATGTTGAATGTTGATTCATATACTTCAGGTTGTAGTTGATGTTGGTTGTGGCACTGGCATCCTCTCTATATTCTGTGCTCAGGCTGGGGCCAAGCGGGTTAGTTTCACTTACTGTTCACCTGCTCTCTTAAGTCAAAGTGCGAGAAAGTGATCTGGTTTAGATGTGCTTTTGTCATTAATATGATTGTTCCACCAGGTAGAATTATAATTTGTAATTAGCAGTTGTACTTTTTCCCCAATTCTTCGTTTCCATTTGTCTTGTAGAATAAATCCATGGTGTGAGTTATGTTAAAACACAATTCTAAATTTTCAGCTAATTACAAACAATTTGTTCTGTATTAATGGGATTGAATCAGGTTTCTTCTACCTATTTTGGTATTGTTTGGGACGTGTAGCGTCATTTGTTAATGACTTGGACAAGTTCCAAAGTTAAAAACCTTGAACAACATGCTGGATATTCTGAAACTGAAAATTTTCCTTTGGGGTGGGGGGGAAGGATAAGAAGCATAAATTTTTTATTTGCTAATAATGGGATTATTGCAAGTTGTATCAAACCAATAGAAGGGAAATATCAATAAAGTGCTAACTTATATCTCTAGCCACATGAATGCAAACAAATTCCTAAAATTTTGTGTCTTTGTATCCACAAAGCCTAAACTTAATTCTATCGCAAATTGTATTTTATCCTTCTTAATTGTTCTTTACCTGCAGATTCATTTTACTAATAAATTGGAATAGTCAATATTGCCTCACTTGCTGTATAGGAGTTATACCTGCGATCTAATTGTCTTGTTGGGCACGTGGGCTTCAGTCAGGGACTTTTAAACAATGGATTCGATTATGATTCACTTTAATAAGCCATCTCACACTATTTAAAGAAGACCTACATTTCTAGTCATTAAAATTAGAGAGAATATTTTTTCATTTAGATCTGAACTGCTGAAGTAATTTATGATGGCCTAGCTTAACATGTCTGCCAAGTAACTTTTTTTTTTTTTTTAATCTCTTGAGAGTTCTGCTTAGAGCTTTGAGTTTTTTGTTCTTTTTCTGTTACACTGATATAGCTTATCTTGATCTTCTTCACGTATACTTCTAGGTGTATGCAGTGGATGCTAGTGATATTGCAGTCCAGGTGCTCTTTTATCTTGATTCTTGATTATTATTGTTATATTGATTCTTGATTGTCATGCTGTATGTAACCGTATTGTTAAGTAGTCAGTATCTTGCCTTCCATGTGATCAATTACAGCTTCTGAATCTCTATGGTTTGGTGGTTTGGGCCTTGAGGATTACTCAATTATGAAATCATTAAGTGCAGTGCTGCCAACATTTCCACATGTGTGTTTCTCCATTTCTCGCAATTCTTAACTTCTCACATCCTATTGTGACAATATATTCTACAGAGAAGAGTAGACAACTTTCAGTTTTGTGTAATTGACCCAAAAACAGGGCACATGATATAGTGAATTTAGATGATCTTCATTTTAGTTTAACATGTGAAAAATCATAAAAAAATTACCTGCTTCCTTGTGATTCTGCATCATTTGCAGGGTTCGAGAATCGATCATATAAGATCTAGGGTGCACCAAAATGCTACAGAAACTGTTTTGTATCCCAGCTAACCCATAAAAAATCAAATATGTTTAATGAAAGGATGTCTCGGTTTATACAATTCTCAAACGAGGATTACAGATATAGAGTACATAGTTTCGGCTTTTCATGTAACTTTTCTGATAATTCCTTTAAAGCGTGAACATTTTAATAATGGTGAGTAACACCAGCCGATAAAATTTCACTGGACTACAAATTGGCATGCATGAATTCTTTTTTATAAAACTAGAAAAAATTGATTAGTATACACCAAGAATGCATTCAAGTTATGATGCATCTTTGAACTTCTATTGTTGATATTTCAATATGAACAGTTAATTAATACTCAAATTGCAATGAATCCATTAATTGGCTATTATGACGTTACCTGTGAAAACTTTACTGTTATGATGATTTAATTCACTTGCAATTGTCTCAGTGATACGATGATTTTTTGTAAATGAGCAATGGTCTTCTACCGTTGACATTTTGGCATTCTTTCGGTCTTCAAGGGCAGAATACCAAAACAAATGTAATTAGGGGTATAAAATGAGAAACGAGTGTTGAAGATCTATGTTTTGAGGAATAGATCTTCAATTAAAAACAAAACAGTGGAGGAAGCTGTATCTTTTGGTCTTCCTGATTCAGAGAATCAAATTTTATACAATATTTTCACTGCCTGTTTTCATTTGAATTCTCCATTTCATGGAAAGAGCATATGGCTCTCGCATGCCTTAGCACATTTGCACTGTATTCTAATATTATTTTTTAATATGGTGTGATAGATGTTGACCTTTTTAACTGCCATGCCAGGCAAATGAAGTCGTCAAGGCAAACAACTTATCTGAGACAGTTATTGTGTTGCACGGACGTGTTGAGGTGGGCCATTTCCTTATTTGTCTTCTCATCAGTTCCTTTTAGCTTAGGTATAAAATGTAGGTTGTCCCTACTTTACCAACTTTCTATGCTCGTGAACTGAACAACTTTGGCAATCGAATTTGACTAGATTAGTTTGTAGATAACTTAGTTTAAAGGCAGACATAGGTGCACATTAGTTCATCAACTAGTATTTTTTGCAAAATTTATTTTTTCCTTGTTTTGTGTTGCAGACATTGATGGAAAATGAATGTCTATTAAGACTCCTCTATGGATGCCACTATTTAGTCTCCTAAGCAAAGAACATTGGACAGGATTTGGGTGAATAAGAACTTGAATTAAGGCTTGGGGTAGAAAACAGTTTTTGGGTTTCACAGCTCTCATATTGGTACTCATAACCTACTGAGTTCGTTTTAAGCTTCTGCTTTTCCCTTGTGAATTGCTCCTGTTAATGCCATATAGAAATTTCAGGAAGAAGTAACATATTTAGTTGGAGAATATTGTAGTTGAATGTTGAAATTGTATCTCTAGATTTTTTTTTTTTTTATGGGATCTGTAGAAATATTGTTACCACTGTGTAATTTACAAAATGAAACTGTAGCTTGTCTGCTCTGTTTGTTTCATCATTATGTATGCCTATGGTTCAGAGTACCTCAATGTCCTGGAAGGTAATAGCATTCTAACAAGGGGCTAATTGACCCGTAAAACTCTTGCTATGACCACATTACACGCTTCAATTTCTTTAGATCACAAAGTTCTCTGTTTACCTGTTTCCTTATTTATGGTAGTGGAGCAGTAACCTTGTTCTGATCATTACAGGATGTTGAAATTGACGAAAAAGTTGATGTTATTGTTTCTGAATGGATGGGTTACATGCTTCTTTATGAGGTGATATTACAGCTGCAAACCTTGACTGTGTTAAATGTGCATAGTACAATTTTTTAGGGCATATTGATTGATATATATTCCAGTTTACTTTTAGATTATAGTCTTTCCTTGCTGTTGGTTTTCTTGTCTGACATGGCATATCTTTGACTATCTGGTTAGAGCATGCTGGGGAGTGTTATTACTGCCAGGGACCGGTGGTTGAAACCTGGAGGTCTTATCCTACCATCATATGCGACGGTATAACTTAGTTTACTTTGTTTCTCCTATTTTTCCCTGCCTTCCTTTCCTTATCACAGTATGAAGGAAGCATGGTTGAAATTAAGCTTTTTCAATTGCATCTTGGCCACGATGGTGCTTAATGTTTGGTTGCATTGGTAAATTTTTATAGCTACAAACTTAGTATGCAGGAATTTCCTTGATGATATACTGCACAATCACAATTACTACCATCATCATGATACTAGCCTTTGCATTTGACAGTCTCCAGGTTAGTGGATGTAATGGTGTTTTTTGTACACTTTGCAGTTGTACATGGCTCCTGTCTCTTATCCAGAACGATACACCGAAAGCGTTGATTTCTGGCGCAATGTCTATGGAATTGACAGTGAGTTTCTCAAAATTCCTGTTAATATCCAATTAATTTTTTACATTTTGTGTGATTAGAAAGCTTTCTTTTTCTTGTAATAGAAAAATGGTCCGTTTAAGATGACTCTCTTGACATTATAAAGGTGTATTTATGGGTATGCCACGTAAATATATTTGCTTGTACAAGTAGTCATATATTCAAGCTCTTAGTCAACTGTTTAAATTAATTTTCAGTTCTAAACACTTTTATAATTAAATTGACACAGTCTTTTGTTAATGGTATTTTGCCCCTGTATAATATCATGAAAAGTGATAAATTTGGTCTTCATTTCAAATTTGACTACCCAAAATACCTTGTATGGTAGTTATGCACTAAATTGTTCATTTGAGTAATATGAATCTGAGGTGTCCCAAAAGAAATTAATTCCATTATCCAAATTGGATACAGTGAAATTGAAAGGAGCTCTCAAATCTTGGTCCCATATTTTGACACAATTCAAGTTAGTTATGGAAACAACCAAAATAATATTTATTACAAGAGACTTAGTCAGGAACCGTGTACTAATGTGTTTAGTCCATAATTTAGTCAGTGAGCAGGTTGAGGGATACCGCACTGAGGCAAAGGATGGATGTCGCCATCTCTAGTTACTAATTGTGTTTTAAATTTAGGTGGACCTGTTGAATTTTGATACGAGTTGCATCACGAATGTTCTATGGTTTACTTATACTCGGGAAGATATAGGAATCGACTGTTTGAGTTGACTACTTTTATTAGGGCATTTAAGATGTTTGGATGTTCAATTCCATTTGACTCTATACTGAAACTTTGTGTAGTCCAGGACTCTTCACTGTGAGAGTTTTAGGAGTCTTGTATCTCCTGTACCTGCACTCTTTAATTACGTTCTTTTACCTAATCAGATATTATGGTTCAACTTGGTGACTGGTGTCCCTATGAGCTGGCATTCTTATTTCTTTTGAAAGCTGGTTGATGTCATGAGCTACAATCTTGGTACTTTACTAGGGGTGTAATTCTCCTTTAAGCCACAATATTGAACCACAGGATCTTCACATTTTAATCGTTTCTCCTCTTGTGTTATTTCTCATTTCAAAAATCAAGTGTGCCTGAAGATATCGTAACTTTTCTGCATTTGATTGAGATATTGTTTTTGTACTCTTTGACCTTATGATACCAGAATTGAGATTTCATGTTTATATGCAGTGTCTGCTATGATGCCATTAGCAAAGCAGTGTGCATTTGAAGAGCCTTCAGTTGAGATGATCAGTGCTGAAAATGTATTGACATGGCCTCATGTGGTGAGTCGACCTTATATATGTATTTTGATGTCTCATCTATTTTATATTTGATTTTCTTTTAAACTAACTAGACTCTTGTCAAAAAATTTAAGACCTTTGTGGTGTGCTTCGTATGTGTTACTGTGTCTATAAAAGCTTTAAGGCCTGTTGTGTATACTATTGAATTTCTTGGAGTGAAAATGTTCTCTTGCATTTATCGCTAAATACCAAGCTACCTTTTCCCTTCAGTATTCTTCTGTTCTCTTGGTTCATTCCTAGTTAAAAAAAATGGGTTGGCTGAAAGCTAGAAACTCTTAGCAAATGGGTTTATAGTTCTCAATGAACATTTATTTTTATTTTTTTAAATGTAAATCTAGCACTGAAGGTACATTATATTTCTTTTGTGTTTGTCAAAATCATCTGATAGCAAAAGTTCCTTACTAATGAAAGAATACTTGTTAATGGTTCATCTTGCATCCTAGTACATTTGCCATCACTAACATTCATGTTTAGTTAACATATAGGTATCTTTCATCTTGTCTTTGCTGTCTTTTTCCGTAAATCAATTGCACTGACATCCTCAAATTGCAGTTATATATGGCATGTGTGCTAGCAATTGGAGTTTATGCAACTTTTTTTTTTTTTTTTTTCTGGTAACAGGTAAAGCGTGTTGACTGTTCTACCGTTACAACTCAAGAGCTAGAGTCTATTTCGACAAGTTTCAGTTTTAAATCAATGATGCGAGGTAAAATTCCTGATTCCGCAACACATTTTAGTCTTTTTTGCATTTATATATCTTCTCATTAACACATTTACACTAATGGTTTGCCACTAATTAATTTCTCACTGTATTTTTGTTTATTTATTTTAGTATTTACATAGTGATCATACTAGTCTTGATTTTTCTCTAATCAACTTCAGAGTTCTTTTAGTACAAACAAGCTCTATACTTGAAGTAAAGGTCTATTTTTTTGTTGATTTCCAGCGCCATTTCATGGGTTTGCATTCTGGTTTGATGTGGATTTTTGTAGTCCTACAATACTCTCTTCCAGCAACAATGCACCGCCACCTGCATCTATTGTGGCTCCAGAAGATGGAATCACAGATACCCGTAAACGGAAGAATCCAAGTGAATCACTTGTGCTTTCTACAGCACCTGAGAATCCTCCAACACATTGGCAACAGGTGTCTTATACTCTACACAATCTCTCAACTCCCATCCCTCACCACGTAAATAATGTATGCTTATTGTAGGAATATGTGGCAGTGGCTCATGCTTGTTATGCTCCTTTTACTATACTAGGGTTTTAGGACCATTATATGCCAAGCTTCATGTAGTATGACCCAAACAAAAGCTATAGTTTGCATCATTCGACCACTGGCTTTGACTCTGAGCAAGGTCTGATTTGGTTATCGCAATACCCACTCAGTAGCCTACCATGTAGGCCTGCTCTACGTTTATGCCTAGAGGTGTAAATGAGCCGAGTCAAGTTGAGTGGTATCAAGCTCGATTCGAACTCGATTTGAACTCGATCGAGCTCAATTCTTTTGAACTTGAGCTCGATTCAATATAAAATTCGGAATACTCATACTCCACTCGATAACTAGTACTCCCTCCGTCCCAAAGTTATTTGCTACATTGCCAAAAAGGTCCGTCCCATACTCAATTGCTACATCCATTTTGGGTCAAAAAAACAACACTGCTTTGTAATATTATGTTCTCTATTTTCATTATGCATACCTATCACGTATTTCAATAAAGTAAAAAAAATATCTCTTTATCACTTTAATAAACAACCATTTTCTTAAATCCCGTGCAAAGAGTAATGTAGCACATAAGTATGGGACGTAGAGAGTATAACATTAATTAGAGTATTCTATATTATTTATATTTAGAGTATATTTTGTAAATAATTAACATGGTAAAACAGTAAAATTGTGTGAGCCCGATTAAGCTCGCGAGCCTAGTATTACTGAACTCGATTAAATTTGAGACAATTTCGAATTCTTTCCAAGTCGAGCACGAGCTATAGTTTGCATTATTCACTTACACCACTATTTATCCCCTCCCATCTGCTTGGCCTGACCTTTTCTGTAGGAAGTGATTAGCTTCAGTTGGTGGTGGTTGCCTCTTGTGCCAAAATGTCTCTTATTAGTGCTTGTTGATGACATTTTAGCCGCTTACTTTTGTTACCATTGGATGTTTTTCATTGGAGCTTTAGAAGCCATAATAGATCACACAAACTATATATATTCAATATGGTAGGACTTGTGGATTGAAAAAATTCCAGCAAATTAGCACTATCCGAGACTATTGTTGATAAATCTTCATTTTCTGCTTGCTTAACCAACTCTTCTTTATGGGGTTTGCAGACATTGATCTACTTCTACGAACCAATAGCCGTGGAACAAGATCAGATAATTGAAGGCTCCGTAACACTAACACAAAGCAAGGAAAACGCCCGATTCATGAATATTCGTCTGGAGTATGCGTAAGTCAGGGGCTCTTGTTTTCCACAAAATGCTTTTATTCACTTGCGGATATACTAATAGTGATTCTTTAACCTACACTGCAGTTCTGGGGGCCGTTCTTTTGTTAAAGAATCTGTAATGCGATAAATAGAGCAGCAATTTGCTGTACCTGCAGTTCTGGGGGCCGTTCTTTTGTTAAAGAATCTGTAATGCGATAAATAGAGCAGCAATTTGCTGTACGGGGCATTGTTGAGTAAAGTAGAACGACGACATTTCTTCGAAGCAATTTTCACAGATCATGCTTCTTGTACTGTCTTGAAGGCAGCTTCACGAATACTATAGTGGACAGACTATACCCCTTGCTGAGGAACAATTTTATTGGTAGGTACAAATGTAGTTTTTCCTTATTTTTTACATTTATTTTTTCGAATTGAAAATGGAACTTATGAGAGTTTGTAATCTTACCTGGATTGGAATTCTCTTAATTCTTCAATAGGAAATAGCTTGTTGTATTTGTCATACTTTGGGTATCGAATAACAATGTGATGGCTTTGTTTTTTGTTTTTTTAATGTGAGTTGTCTTTCTTTTAAGGGTGTTGGTGATCAAATTTAGTTAATTGGATTAGTGATTGTTTTTAATTTGGTTTAGGATCACCAATCAATTTCGTGTGATTGATTACCACCGTAAATGGTAAATCGAAGATTTGAGATATAAAATTGAGAATACGAAAGTTGAAATTGTGTTAATCTCGTATATGTGTACGTTTTGGTGTGTTAGTGTGTGTATTTTTTAGAGTATTTGTCAAATTGAACTTGTATTTCTTAAGCTGGAGAACAACTATTTATAGAGACTAGCAAGCATGAGGTGTCTATGACTCTTGGTCTCCCTAGCCTGCATGCTTGACAAGTGTCCTTTGACCTTAGTTTGACCTTATCTAAGCTGAATCTTAGTTACAAAGTCTTCTTTGGTCTTATCTCGGACTTCATTGTTGTTCGTCCAGGTCGGCTTAGCATATCCAGAATGGTTTTTTCATAAAAATTGTTCGTCTTTTGGGTGCGTGGCTTAGAAGTTGTTCGCCTTTGTGTTTTACACAGATTGGCTTTGGGATCTGGGTCCTTTGTTCGTTTCCATACACCTCTTAAGCTGGTAGATGCACCATTTTTTATAATGTTGCTCGTCATCAGTGACTTGGTGGAATGCCCATATCTGGTCTCGGGTTCTAAAACCTGTTCGCCGGTATGTTGTTCGTCGGTAGAGTTGTTCGTCAGTCTATACACTCCATGGATTGGTTCATGTACCCCACCTTGATTTTCTTTATTAATCATCTTTGATTCGAGGTTGGTTCTTCATAATCCTTTTTAAGGTTTTAATCCTTGTTCGTCCATCATTGGTTTATGTTCGCCTATCAACAATTGCCCCCTATCCTGACTACATGTTGCCCCAGACGAGCAACTTTGTGGCGAGCAAATGTAGTTAGGATATTATACTGGTGAGGATTTGGACGATCATCATTGAATTAGGTGATCAACTTTGGGTTCACCGTTTCGTCTTCCCAAGATCTGGGGGATGTACGAGGATGACGTGGGCGGCATGATTGCGCGCCGCCCACGCGCGAGCAGCCCCGAGGCCACGCGCCCCTATATTTGCATATAGGCCCTCCGATTTTTGAACTTGCTCGGAAATTACCCCGTTTTCTCTCAGATTGGCCCATATTTTGTTGGAAATTATGTTCCATACACCGTTTTTTGCTTGGGGTATAAATAGTGGAGGAAAATGAATATTTTCCCACATTTTTACTTCTTGCTACAGTGCTCCGGCGAATTCTCCATCCCCGGCGATCCCAAGCTTTCCAGCGTCCATTTCTCCAGCATTTCGCCTCCAACTTTGAAGTAAGGTAGTCATTTTCTTATTCTTCTCTCTTCCTCCACTTTTTTCTTTCGCCATTTTCTTCATTTGCTCCTTCGCCGCCGTGGGGGGAAGTTGCGCCGCGGTCATTTGCCCAGAACTGCCATCGAAGACCCAAGAAATCCATCTTCATTTTTCAAAAACTTCTCCATTGAACTGATGTCCTCCCATTCGAGCAACCACAACTCAGAGGAGGCTTTGGATCCCCTTTTTCCGATCGTGCCCTTTGTCGGGCATCCACCATTTGAGGTTTCTTCAGATACGCACCCTGACGTGGATTCGGTGGTTCGATCCATGGAGGATTCTGGTGCTCGCCAATCCGGCGAGGAAGCTAGGGAGGCCACAAGCAACTCCTCTGACGAGCAATCTTCATCTGGCTCTGAATCTGAGGAAGATCCGGAGTTTGACGAGCTTACCCCTGAATTTCTGGAAGGGATAGGGTTTCCAGGCCCTAAGATGCTCGAAAATGAGATTCCTCTTGGTGTTGCTCGCCCATTTGATTGGCGAGCATATTCTAACGAGCATGCGAACAACTTTCCTCGCCCCCCGCGTCAAGTTTTAGATCTGGTGAGAACTGAGTATCAGGCGAGCAGAATTAGAAGTGTTGTTCGCAAGGACGAGCTCAACCTCATACGGGAAGCATATCAAATTCCCCACGACATCCACATGTGGGCTCCCAAGAGGAAGGAAAGAGCTGATCGTCCTCCTCCAGGGTGTACGGCGATCAACATAGATACACTGATCGCGGGGTTAAGGTTGCCACTGTCTCCCGTTGTTGGTCGCTTTCTGGAAGCGACCAACTTAGCCATCACCCAAATAACCCAAATTGGGTGGATGAATTTGCTCGGCGTCATGGGCTTGTTCGCCCTGGAGGGGTATGTTGACCGCTTAACTGCCGAGGAGGTCAACTACTTGATGACCATCACCAAATATCCGAGGGGCGAGGAAGGATACTACTACTTGAAGGCCCGGGCCGGACTGAAACTGGTGGAGGGAGTGCCGAACAAAATTAGGGATTGGAAGGAGCACTTCTTCTTCATTGGGGGCGATTGGCGAGCACCCTCTGGTCCTCACAGCGGTGCAGGGCGTATTTTTGAACCCACCACCTATGGGCAAATCAAACGTAAGGTCATCTTTGTTCGCCCTTGCATAAAGTTCTAATTTAACTTCTTTTGTTTGCTCGCAGGTCCCCGGTTACTCAAGTGGAACTCGGAAGAGGAAGAGATCGGATCTGAGTTCCTCTTTACTTCATGCTTGGTCGCCCTCCGAGATAAGGCCGAGAGGACCATTGAGTACGTGAACAGACTAAGGTGCAAGAAAGTTGCTCGCCTGTTCACGTACCCCCACCATCTGGAAGCCCAAATTGAGGTGCCCCCAGGTACAAGAAGTTTCTAACTTTCAATATACACGTTGCTCGTCATTTGTTTCCCAAACTTGCTCGTCCAATTCTTCTCTTCTTTTTTTTTAGCCGAGCAAGTCACCATCGCTGTCCCTCCCTGTTTCGGACTTTTAGAGCAAAGAGTTCACGAAATGCCACCTCCAAAGGGAAGGAGAAAGAAGGGTGACCCGCCATCCAAGGTGTTGGCAATGACGAACAAGGCGGAGGGGGCGAAAGTTGCTCGCCAGGCCGCGTCTTCGTCCAACCTACCACCTTCTCCCCCTCCTGCACCATCACCCCGCGGTGCCAAGCGCTTAAAGAAAGGGGATGGGACCTTTGTGTCCCAGACTGCTCCTGCCGGGACCAAGGGCAAGGAGAAGGTGGGGCAGAGCCATGCTCGCCATCACACGGAGAGGGAAAATGTTCGCCCCTCCTCCATCGAGCCTGTGGAGAAAACAGGCAAGGCGGGCAGGGATTCCACTCCTGTTCGCGGTCCTGAGGACATCACCCATCTGGGTTGGGATGATCGAAAATTCCAGGAGTAAGTTTACCCTCGCTTCTGTCGAGCAAGATTCAAATTTTTTTTTTCTAAGTATCATTTGCCTTCTTGGTCGCAAATACCGTGCTGACGATCATCCTGGCCGAGCAAGCGCTGTTCATCAGTACGCTTGCTCGAAGACTCCCATCAACATAAGGGAGATTCCCGACGATCACGTTCGCAGGGCGATGGAGTTGATCGCTCGGGCTTGGACACGTCCCTTGGACAAAGCTGTCTTCCAACAAGGGCCGGCGGACCATGTTCATCTCTCCATGATGCTTCATGCCAACGGCCTCGTCACGGCTCAAAGGGAAATGGCCCAGATTGTCGAGCAAGAAGAAGCTGCTCGCCGCTACGCCAGCACTGCTCGGCAGCTCACGGAAGAGAAAGATGGCTTGATCAGCCAGTACGAGGCTAAACTTGCTCGTCTCAATAACCAGATCAATATTTACATTGACACTGAGAAGAAACACCTTGAAGAAATTCAGGGTTTATCTGGTGAATTGGGAAGCAAAGATGCCTTGCTCGGCGAGGAGAAGAAGAAGTTGCTCGCGTCCGAGCAAAGAAATGTTGAGCTCGAAGCAGAGATTGCTCGTCTGCGGAAGGTAGAGGCCAACTCTTTTTCTCGCGATCAACTTGAGGCTGAGCTCCAGGCCCGGTATGCCCCCATCTCGAACTTAGGATATATCTGCGTCTACGCCGATTGCATTCGCATGGCTGATGCGTACGATTTTAAAGATATGGTGGAGGAGATGGGCAAAGACTTGTCCGAATTCCTGGAGAACTACCCCCCGTCGAACAACATCGAACTCCAACCGGGGGACATTGCCGAACTAGGGGTCAAGATTGACAACCTTGACCCCAGTATCACTATTACCCATCCTCCACCCCAAGTTAATGAGGACGTACAAGAGGAAGAGCCGGCAGCCGTGGACGAGCAAGCTGAAAGGGAGCAAAAAGCAGTTGAAGACATGGCCAGGGAAATGATTGTTGATCCTCCTGCCGACCAGACTCAAGATCTCCTTCCCGCCGAGCAGCAATAGTTTTTAGGACTTATAGTTTTTATTTTGTAATAGTTGTTCGATAGGCTTTTCTTTGTAGTTGTTCGTTTTTGTAGTATTTTACACCTGTACTATTTTTGGGGCTCAATGCCTTTTGTTTTAATGGAACGTCTTTCTTATATTCGCTCATTTTCTTATATATGTTAATTTCCTTTACATTTTTATCAATGCTTTTGCAATTATAACATATAATGTTGGGCTTTTGTTCGAATTGAACTTTGCCTTTAATGGAATTAGGGTTTAGCCTTAGGTTCTGTTCATTTTAAAAAAACAAACAACCTTTAATTGGCTTTGGTCCTCAAAATGGACTTGTACCTCGAGCTTTTGGACTTTTCCTCTTTGACGAACAACTACTATATTTACACTTCGAAAAATTTACAAGTGTTGTAAGACTGCTCGTCACTAACAAATACAATCTGACGAACAACTTTGAACACTAACTGAAAATATGCCCGCTTATAATATTTTTGCCGAGCAACTTTGTCTAAAATTAAAAAGGATGAAACAGCACTAGACTATACAATGTGCCGAACAACTTTACATTCTATACTTAGCAAAATTTTCAAAAAATTAGGCAAGGTTTTGGTTTGGTTTGGTTTGCCTCACTTGGTACACTGGCCCCCCAAGACATTTGTTCGCCCAATTAAGAACTTGTTCGTCTTATTGATAGTACTTCTTCAGATGTACAACATTCCAGGAGTATTGGGCAGACTTGTCTTCCATATCTTCGATATCGTATACACCATTAACGAATTTTTCCGTTATACGATACGGGCCCTCCCAAGTTGGTCCCAATACACCTGGAGGTTGGGCGAGCAACTTTCTTAGAACCATATCTCCAACTATGAATTCCCTGATTTTAACATGGGAATTATAATAGCGTTCTGCTCGCTGCTTATAAGTAGCATTTTTTAGCTCGGCATCCAATCTTTTTTCTTCGAGCAAATCCAACTCAGTAACTAGAGCAGAGTTGTTCGCCTGCTCATCAAAGTTGGTTGTTCTGAATGTGCTGGTCTTTAATTCGATTGGTATTACAGCTTCTGTTTCAAAAGTCATTGCAAAAGGTGTTTCTCCGGTGCTTGATCTGGGAGAAACCCTGTATGCCCACAGGACTTTCGGAAGTTCTTCAGACCAACTGCTTTTGCTCTCCGCTAGCCGTACTTTCAATGTATGCTTGATTATCTTGTTCACGGCTTCGACCTGTCCATTTGATTGGGGATGATAGGGCGTAGAGTAATGTTTTTTTATTCCCCACTTTATACAGAAATCTCTCAACTCTTTTCCATCAAACTGCGGACCATTGTCTGTTACGATGATTTGCGGAACCCCAAAGCGACAGACAATGTTCTTCCAAATGAAGTTGATCATTTTCTGTTGCGTGATTTTTACCATGGCTTTTGCTTCTGCCCATTTTGTATAATAGTCGACTGTCACAACGGCAAATCGAACACCACCAACTCCTGCTGGGAAGGGACCAATAATGTCCATCCCCCATCTTGCAAATGACCACGAGCTATAAACTGATACGAGCTGTTGGGCCGGGGTATGAATGTTTGGGGCAAAAATTTGACATTGATGGCAAGTCTTTGCTTTCTTAATTGCGTCTTGACGTAAAGTTGGCCAATAGTAGCCTTGTCTGATAGTTTTGTATGCCAAAGTTTGCCCCCCAGTGTGATTTCCGCATACTCCAGCATGTATTTCTTCGAGTATTGCTCGTCCTTGCCCCCTAGGCAAACATTTGAGAAGTGGGATTGATATTCCCCTTTTGTAAAGTTGCTCGCCCACCAGAGTATATTTGACGGCTTACTTTGTTAGCTTGGCAGCTTCAAAAGGGTTGTTTGGTTTTTCCCCACTTTTCAAATATTTGACTATAGTTGTTCTCCAGTCTTCTTCTTCAGTTGCTTGTTCGTCAAGTTGGTTGACATTATAACTTCTCGTTGATGGATCATTCATCTTTGTAATTATAATATTTGTCAACTCTGCTGGTCCCTCGCTTGTTGCTAGTCGGGCCAACACATCTGTTTGCGTGTTGCTTGTCCTTGGAATTTGTTCAATGAAAACTTGTTCTAACAAAGACATCAGGTAAGCAACAATTCACTGATATTCGATCATATGACCGTCTTTCGCCTCGTACTCACCTCGGACTTGGTTCACAATTAATTGTGAGTCGCCAAATATTTGTAATCGTCTGGAGACCAGCAATTAGAGCTTCGTACTCAGCCTCGCTGTTGGTTGCCATGAAACCAAATCTAATTGCCGAGGTGAATACTTGTCTGTCAGGGCTGATTAGAACTACTCCTGCCCCCGAGGCTACGTTAGTTGAAGATCCGTCAACATAAAGATGCCAGGGGTGATCAAGTCCTCTCGTCGGATCTGGTGGGAAGGTTAATTCGACTATAAAGTCGGTTAACGCTTGCCCTTTGATCGCTGTTCGAGGAGCACAGGTCACCCAGAATTGGCTAATCTCTAGTGACCACTTTAAAAGGCGACCAGCTGTGTAGGGTTGATGGAGAATTTGTCTGAGTGGGAAAGTTGTTAGCACTTCAACTTGATGATAAAAAAAGTATGGTCGTAACTTCCTCACACTCATGACAAGTGCATATGCCAGTTTTTCGGTTGGAGAGTATTTGATCTCCACGTCGTGTAAAGCTTGACTGACGTAGTAAATAGGTTGATGAAATTTGTTGTCTTCTCGCACCAGAACAGAGCCGATGGCCACTTCTGACGCTGCCAAGTATAAATATAGCTTTTCTCCTGGGACGGGCTTTGATAGGATTTTAACATCTCCCAGGTATTCTTTGAGTTGGTTCGAACGCCTTTTGACAGTTGTTAGTCCATGTGAACTGTCCTTTCTTGATAGCTTCAAAGAATGGACGACATTTGTCCCCCGATCTGGATATGAACCGATTCAATGCTGCTAGGCACCCCGTAAGTCTTTGCTCTTCTTTTATTGAACGTGGTGGTTGCATATCCACGATTGTTTTGACTTTTGTTGGATTGACTTCAATCCCTCGTTGACTAACAAGATGACCCAAGAACTTTCCGGAATGGACTCCAAAACTGCTCTTCTTTGGGTTTAGTTTCATATTGTAATGTCGAAGAATATCGAACACTTGAGTCAAATGTTGAAGATGGTCTTCCCTTCGGGGGCTTTTGACTACGATATCGTCCACATAGACTTCTACAGTTTCTCCAATTTGTTCGTCGAACATCTTGTTCACCAACCTTTGGTACGTTGCTCCGACGTTGATGAGGCCGAAGGGCATTCTCTTCCAACACAGCAAGTTTTTATTTGTATAAAATGATGTGTTCTCTTGATCGTCTGGATGCATTGGAATTTGATGGTACCCGGCAAAGGCATCCATGAATGTTAGCATTTCATGACCTGCAGTGCTGTCCACCAACTGGTCAATGTGAGGAAGAGGAAAGTTGTCCTTGGGGCATGCTGCATTCAGATCTGTAAAGTCTATGCATAGCCTCCAGGTCCCATTTGGTTTCCTCACAAGGACTGGGTTTGCTACCCATTGTGGACAAAGTGCTTGTCGGATCAAGTCGTTGTCTAACAACTTCTTTACTTCTTCATTCAAGGCCTGATACTTGTCTGGGCCACACTTTCTTCGTTTTTGATGGACAGACCTTTTTGCTTGATTGATGTTGAGTTTATGGCAAGCATGTTTTGGATCTATTCCCACCATGTCTGCATGAGACCAAGCAAAAACATCTAGATTTTTGCTGAGGAACTCTTTCATTCGGGATCTGTAAGGCTCAGGGAGCTCAGATCCTATGTATAATTCAAGATCCTGGTTTTCAGGATTAACTTTGAATGCCTCCAGTTCTTCAACTGGAGTTGCTCGTCGTTTTTGTCCTTTCCAACGAGGATCAAGTATTGGTCCCTCAGGGTTGAAATCATTTTCGATGTTCATGGCTCTGCTCCCAGGCGGGGATCTAGATCATCTGTTGGTTCTGACTCATTGTTGTTAGTCAACACCTAGCCCTCCAAGTCATCTGATGAATGTTGCTCGTCACCACCCATTTGTTGTTCGTCAGATGGAAGTTCCCCATGGGTGGTGATGAGTTGTTCGTCCAACACTTGTTCGTTAGAGTGTTGCTCGTCAGTATTCATGTGGTCCTCCTCTATGTCCATCATGTTCTCCAGTATTGATGGTTCATCAGCAGGATAGCTAGTTGTGGCTTCCATCATGGATACTAGTGCATGTTTGGCCTGCAACTGTAGGAGACATTCCCTGACCTTTCTTTGATCTCCTTTGATAGTACCTGCTCCGCTTGCTGTTGGGAATTTCAAACAATAGTGATAAGTAGAACATGCAGCTTTGAATTCATTTAAAAAGGGTCGACCAAGAAACCCGATATAAGTTGAATCCTGGTCTACAACCAAGAAGTCAACCATTCTTGTAATATTTTTCTCGGGTTCGTTAGCCGTTACAAGTTGTACTGCTAAAGTAACTATTCCCAATGAGACTGTTACAGCATTCTCAAAGCCTACTATTCTATGTGTCGAATCCCGGATATAGCCCGAATAATCTCCAAGATGATCGAGCGTCTTTTTGAACAGGATGTTGGTGTAGGCTCCAGTGTCTACCAACAATCTGTGGACCCGTGTTCCCATAATCTTTGCACAGATTACGAGCGAATCGTTGTGTGGAGTTAATATTCCTTCCAAATCATTTTCGGTGAAGGTCAATTCTGCTGTCTGTATGATAGACGGTTTAACCCCCATTTCTTGGACTTGATCGATCGCTCGTAATTCAGCCTTTCTCTTTCGGTTAGAGATTGGTGGTCGTCCATCAGAACACCCTCCTGCAGGACCTGCAGGTTCCATCATGTATAAATCTTCCAACGGACGAGCAGGAATGGTAGGAACTGGTCGTGCTGGTTTATTGTTTTTCTGAGGTTGATCATCCTCATCTTCTGAGTTATTCTCCCGGACTCTCTTCCCAAGTTGTCTTTTAACAAAGTCAGAAAGTTTCACCTCCTCGTAAAACCACCACAGCTGCTTGAGCAAATCTCTACATTCACTCGTAAAGTGCCCCACGCTTTGATGGTAGGCACAATACTTGTTGGGGTTGAGTTTGCCGGTGTCTTGACGGATTTTCCGTGGAGGGGAGAGTAACTCCTTTTCTTTCACACTTTCATA
This sequence comes from Ballota nigra, assembly GCA_947034835.1. Classification (NCBI taxonomy): domain Eukaryota; kingdom Viridiplantae; phylum Streptophyta; class Magnoliopsida; order Lamiales; family Lamiaceae; genus Ballota; species Ballota nigra. Next base: position 88,719,287 of record OX344720.1, on the reverse strand, counting down.
AACAGTATCGACTGACACTGTTAGCACTTGATTCAATTTTTTCTTGAGCTCCGTCCCTTCAGTGAATGCCTTCATGTTTTTAGGGACTCGATAGTTTGTTACGCCAGGTTTCTTGTTATTTTCCTTGGGATCAGCTTTGTTCTCCCCCAAGTTTGATTGCAGGGCCTCGTGCATGGAAACGAATATGCCGGCTTGATTTCTGAATTCGGCATAACTTCTTGGGCACTTCAGACGTACCTCTTTCCATAGCTTTGAACCTTTCTTCAACCCGGCCATAACTGCAACGATTTTCGTGTCCTCACTGACGGGTTCACCTTGTCGAACCTTTCCATGAATGCCCGATCCGACTCATCGTCATTTTGTTTTAGGTCCGACAAACGGTGTTTCTGGGACAAGTACGACCCCGCCGTTGAGAAATGAGAAAGGAACTCTTGACTCAGTTGAGTGAACGAGTGAATAGATGCCGGTGGCATTGCCGAAAACAACTTGTGTACCCGATCCCCCAAAGTTAAGGGAAAGTTTCGGCATTGAGTGGCGTCACTGGCCCCCGCCGAGACCATATAATCTGAATATTTTGTCAGATGAACTCTGGGATCAGCAACACCGTCATATTGTATGCTTGCCGGGAACTGGACTTTCTTCTGAATCGGGGCTTTCAGAATGACAGGTGATAGTGGTGAGGATGGCAAACTGGTTGTCCCCACTCCTCTTTGTTGGTCTAACAGTCCTTGCATGCTCTCTACTGCCCTTCTTAAACTTGATAGCTCATCCAAAGATGCCCCCTGGCTTGGAGGCTGTTCGGCGAGCAAAGGTACCAACCTTTCTGCTCGTCACAGTCCCTCACTAGAAGTGTGCAAATCCTGGAGCTGTTTTCTAGGGTTGCTCGCCGCATTCGGCCCTAGACGCTTGAAGGCAGACTGTGAGAGTCTCTCATGAACTGATGGGCGTGGTTGTTCAAATGTTGTTCGCCCACGCTCAACTTCCTGGCGAGCAACTTTCTCTTGTTGTTGGGGTTGGCCAAGTCTTTCCTGGGCACTGGAACGGGTAGTTCCATGGCTCGACATTGTTGTTCGCCCACGAGCAGATTCAGCTTGGCCCTCTCTCGGTTCGACCATCTTTGCTTTGCCTTTGTCCCGCCTAATCTGGGCATTGTTCACTTCATGTTGTTCGCCCCTGGTTGACCTAGCCCTAACAATTTCTACGGGTCTGTCCTTAGGCCTCACTTGTGAAGGCCTATTATGATCTTGTTGTCTTTGTAGAGCCTGAAGAGCAGCAATGGTTTTGGCCAATTCGTTAGGGTTGTTCGCCAGGGCCTCCATTTCAGGTGGGATATTATGAGTTATGGCAGTATGCTGCGATCTGTTCGCATGTCTAGGATTACGATCCTGGTGGTCAGCCGACGAAGCTCGGGAGGGAGATGCTCTCCTTGACAAGCGTGATGCTTGGGTTTCCTTTGATTGAGGCATTCCAAATTAATTTGTCTTTGTTCTTGTGATGAAGAACACCAAGAACACCAATAACACTTCTATTTGAATCTTCAAATGTTTCTTGAAACTTTCTTCAAATCTTCAAGTCTTTAACTTGAAGTTCTTGATTAATCACACTGAATCGAAGGTTCGAACCCTCCTTCTAGCGCCAATTTGTTGGTGATCAAATTTAGCTAATTGGATTAGTGACTGTTTTTAATTTGGTTTAGGATCACCAATCAATTTCGTGTGATTGATTACCACCGTAAATGGTAAATCGAAGATTTGAGATATAAAATTGAGAATACGAAAGTTGAAATTGTGTTAATATCGTATATGTGTACGTTTTGGTGTGTTAGTGTGTGTATTTTTTAGAGTATTTGTCAAATTGAACTTGTATTTCTTAAGCTGGAGAACAACTATTTATAGAGACTAGCAATCATGAGGTGTCTATGACTCTTGGTCTCCCTAGCCTGCATGCTTGACAAGTGTCCTTTGACCTTAGTTTGACCTTATCTAAGCCGAATCTTAGTTACAAAGCCTTCTTTGGTCTTATCTCGGACTTCATTGTTCGTCCAGGTCGGCTTAGCATATCCAGAATGGTTTTTTCATAAAAATTGTTCGTCTTTTGGGTGTGCGGCTTAGAAGTTGTTTGCCTTTGTGTTTTACACAGATTGACTTTGGGATCTAGGTCCTTTGTTCGTTTCGATACACCTCTTAAGCTGGTAGATGCACCATTTTTTATAATGTTGCTCGTCATCAGTGACTTGGTGGAATGCCCATATCTGGTCTCGGGTTCTAAAACCTGTTCGCCGGTATGTTGTTCGTCGGTAGAGTTGTTCGTCAGTTTATACACTCCATGGATTGGTTCATGTACCCCACCTTGATTTTCTTTATTAATCATCTTTGATTCGAGGTTGGTTCTTCATAATCCTTTTTAAGGTTTTAATCCTTGTTCGCCCATCATTGGTTTATGTTCGCCTATCAACAAAGGGTTCCCCCATTTAAATTCATAGGTTTTTTTTTTCATGTCGACATTAATATTTGGGGTGAATTTGTCTGGTTATAATTTCCTGTAACATAAAGACATAATTTTGTACTCCATCCGTCTCAATCTCGACTGCCCCTTTATTTATTTTTACGAATTTTAATGTGATAGTTATTTATTAGTATTTGTTGTGATAAAATTATTTTTTTAGCAGTATTGTGGTAAATAAAAAAGAATAAAATTGTTTTTGTGATAAATAAAAATTAATTATTTATAATAAGAGACAAACGAGAATAAAATGAACTTTTAAGGTGGATCCTTAAGACGGAGACAAACAAAATTGGAATGGTAGTAATAGTACATTTTTATTCAAACATTGCATTTCTTGTCCCAAAAAATGACACTATTTATTCACTTTAGATGGAGACCCATGTCGACATAGCTGTGAAAAGCTAAGATGGGCAAGGGTCGACCTCGGCAAACCCTTGACAAGAAGAGCAAACCTCAACAAAGAGCCCGAGTACCTTTGCCTCGACAAGTGAGTCAGAGTCAGTCACGCCACGTATGCCCAACCTCGTTTTATCCCAAGAGATATGAACTTGTTGGAGATTTTTGGTATTGAGTGTTCTAGTTTATCGGGGTGTATTTAAAATCTCAAAACCAAATATTGGTGAGTGAGAAATTAATACGCAAAGATAAGAAGTGATCAATATTTTTCAGGAATTTGATAAATATTTCATGGGATTTGATTTGTTCTTATCCGAATATTTTCTTAATCCCCACGTTGGGGAGTTCCTAAAAACAAGGACCACTAATTTAGTGATCCCTCAATTATCTCATAATACCCAGAGTGTTGAACATATCTATAAATTAGGTCTCATATGCATTTGTTCCATAGTGACATGAACTTTCTCTGCATACAAAACCGCATAGATTTTTCTTTGCATCCATTTTTAGAGTAGTTCAGTTCATAACTCTGTTTTCGTTCGTTGTTCCTCTAAATTCAGTGGTGCTACTGATTTAGAGACGTGAAACCGTTTTACCTTTGGAGACTTATACGCACGATCTTGTAGGCACTATACAAGGCGTATTTAGTCTTGCGGGAAAAGGATTTTTCCTTGACTCGGTTTCGACTGTCAAATTTCGATTCACATTATCGGATACACACCAAATATCAACAATCGCAAGACTAAATATTGTTGTGTATTCGGAGGATTGCTACTACAACTCCAAGTGCACCGGTTCGCGACGACTGCTCATACCCGTGTGACTTAGATCAATGAAATCTGTCAGGGAAGTTTTATCCTAAATTCTTCTGTGCCTTTTAGTTAAAATTCTCGATGCAGATTCTTATGAAGTTTATATACAATCATTAGTATAAACTTTATAAATCTTTTAATAATGATTAATTTGGCAGGACAATACTCTTGTGCAAAAAAATATTGAAGAGATTTGGCAAGCCGCTTTATGGAAGGAAGCGGCAGTGACGTGTTGGCTCTAGCCGCAAGCATCGTGACATGCGGCTGAGAGATTCCGAGCGTTGCCGTCATGGTTCATTGACGATGGCGGGTCCAGAGAAACACGACAAAAATCCGATGGATGCCTCATCGGATGCGTGAAAGCCATAGATGATGGCGTCGCGGTTTTCAATTAAAGTGAACCGATTCCGCCCGTTAAATTCAGCATCTCTGTTCTGTGCGATGGATCGGAGAAATTCATCTGGGAACAGAGAACGGCAATCACCCTCGGAGAGAAATCCGATGACATAGGGTGAGCGCGGCCGGCGATGATTAGAAGCCACGCCATATCCGGTGAAGAGGTCTCGCGCCGGTGTTGCTGACGCTGCGTCGGGACGATGTTGATGGGCTTGCTCAGGCCACCGTCGTACTTGGCATCGAAATATACCAGTGGTTTTGAACCACCGGCTATGTCGCCGGTCGCCCCACCATATACAGTGGGGTGGTGGTGGTGTTCAGATCTGCAACGGTTTAAGTTCCGCAATAATTGCAGAAATAGTGGGTGATAGTATACCACTTATGTTTGAAAAAATCTAGAGAACCGCAATAGTGCATTGCGGTTGACGGCAAAGTCGTGTCGGTCTAGATGGAAATATTTTGGAAATTTCCGATGCGGTAGCGCCTCTGTGATAATGGTAGACTGCGCTATCGAATATTGGTTTCCGGCCTGAGGTGACGCGGTCATGGATCGGGCCGGGCCGCTTCCATCCAGATCAGGCAAGCGTGGCATCTATTCTAGAACGCCTCTACTTGTTGTCTCTCTGCAGTAATGGGAAGTCGTGGGCCCACACGTCCACAACGACGAGGGGCAGTACATCCGTTGTAAGAGGTGGAGGCGTGGCTCCATATGGAGTAAATGAACAAGGAAGAATGAGTCTTTCCAAAATCGTTGACCAAATTAATGCGTAAAATGGGCCATTGATTTTTTTTTTTTTTTTTTAATTGCTTTGAGCTAAAGGGCTTTTTAATTATGGTTGCTGAAAGCAAATTTGGGCCAGTAAATGGACTAAATCTAAATAGTTAGGTTAATGGGCCTTTAATATATTTATTAAGACCATTTGATCCTTTGTACTAAGAATTATGTTACGGGTGCTTGATTGATAGGCCTAAGCCATGTAACAAAAGTGGCTGCCAAAAGAAATTCACATGTGTGTGAATGATGTAGCATACGGCAAAAATTCAGGTTGGATCTTTATTTTGAATTTTTAGACTTAATGCCAACAATTCATATTGAACCGTGGGCCAAATTAAATTTTGGGCTCTTTATAAAATTTAATTTGAAACTTATTGAATTATTATGAATTTAAATGTTCAAATTAATTTTTGTGGACCAAATAATTTTGGGCCATTTAATGGATGTTGTTCCATAAATTTGGATCCCCTTGATATCAAATTAAATTTTGATTTGGGGTAAGAGTACAAATTGTGCTAGAGAGCGCAATTTGTAAATTTGGATCTAGTCCAAAAGGGATTTGACTCTTTTAATTCATTGAGAATTATTCTTGAGTCAGGGCAATTAAAGCCACATTTGAATTTGTGCTTAGAGTGCACAAGCGATGTGAATTTAATTCACAAGAATTTGACTCGTATAATTTAATGGAGAATTATTGAGTCAAAGGTGGCAATTACGGCCACACTAAAAATTGAATTTAATTTGGTATTATGACTAAGATTAAATTTCGAACTTGGAGTATAATTTCAAAACATTTGGTTTTCCAATGTATTTCGAGATTGTGTCCAAAATTAATATTTGATGAAATATTAAATGAAATGAATAAACAATTCGAACATGGGGAATGAACTCTTGCCATGATACATTCAAATGTGGGGGATAAAAGATTTTCTCCATGGATACATTTGAATTTGAGGAATTTAGCAAAGGCGTAGCCTTGATGCTAAATGGAAAACCAAAAGGCAGTGGTGCCTAGTAGAATTGTTTTCAAAAGTTAAACAAAATTTGTTCAATTTTATTCGTGTAAAGTCACCACACAATGAGATAAAACCATTTGAAAGGTGAAAATGAGATATTTGATCCAATGATTATCTCGAATTGTGGGGGTGACTTATAAGTGGTACCGTACCATTGTTAGTTGAACAAATCGAAAATTCCTGACGTGGAAATAAAAATATTCACGTGTATTAGAAGAATACACAAAAGTGAATTAAATATTTTGACATGGACTCCAAGCCCATCTGGAAATGTGGGGGGAGTTGTGTCATGAAAATCCTCTATACAAATATGCAATGATGATTGCAATTTGACAAAAACCCGGCCGGTTAAAGATGAGATGATTAAGAGGATTTCGGGTAAGGGGAATGAGGTTAAAATCCACACATAAAAAGAGTGTTCATAGCGGTAACTCAACCATGATGATTGGAGGATCCCAAGAACATGGTTCAATGAGACAACTAAGTTATGAATCGCTCAATTGTGCACTTGAAATACTCTTGGAAACCTATTCTCGAATCCCTTCAAGTGAACTCTATACTTTAAGGTGTAGCAAAACCCGTTGACGTGTGGTAAGGTTAAGCTCAACAGCTTTTAATGATTCCTTAGGTCTTGAAGAGACTGAGTATGATGGGATACTAAAAAGGAGATCACCTATATAAATGAGAAGTGAGGGCCGCTTCGACCAAACATTTATGAAATCAAAGGGCGTCCATGGCCAAAACGGACAAAAACGTGAGAACGAAACGGAGTCGAGACTGAATTGTGCTGACACTGTTGACTAGGTATACACAATGGAGGATTAGTTCAAGGCACTATGTCCACTAAGCCGCCGGTGTACCCGATGGTGTTTGGCTACAGAAAGTTCAAAGCCACAAGCTACTTATCCGGAAGCAATAAAGTCTCAAATGAGCTGAACGATGTGTCTGCATAACTATAGGTACAATTTTCACTCATGTGGGGGATTGTTGGAGATTTTTGGTATTGAGTGTTCTAGTTTATCGGGGTGTATTTAAAATCTCAAAACCAAATATTGGTGAGTGAGAAATTAATACGCAAAGATAAGAAGTGATCAATAATTTTCAGGAATTTGATAAATATTTCATGGGATTTGATTTGTTCTTATCCGAATATTTTCTTAATCCCCACGTTGGGGAGTTCCTAAAAACAAGGACCACTAATTTAGTGATCCCTCAATTATCTCATAATACCCAGAGTGTTGAACGTATCCATAAATTAGGTCTCATATGCATTTGTTCCATAGTGACATGAACTTTCTCTGCATACAAAACCGCATAGATTTTTCTTTGCATCCATTTTTAGAGTAGTTCAGTTCATAACTCTGTTTTCGTTCGTTGTTCCTCTAAATTCAGTGGTGCTACTGATTTAGAGACGTGAAACCGTTTTACCTTTGGAGACTTATACGCACGATCTTGTAGGCACTATACAAGGCGTATTTAGTCTTGCGGGAAAAGGATTTTTCCTTGACTCGGTTTCGACTGTCAAATTTCGATTCACATTATCGGATACACACCAAATATCAACACTAAAAAGATCTCTTCAAAAGATCAACACTTTTTAGGTAAACTATAACATATATAGCCCAGAAAATCAATAATTTTGTCTCGCATTTTTTTTTAAAAATCTTTTTTAATCAAACTGGATTTGGCACCCTATGCTATGTTGATATGAAGTTTTTATTTTTCGATTGCAGTTAAACCTTTTTTTAAAATATTATAGCTATGTATTATTTCAAGAAAGAAAGCACTCCAAGGATATTCTTCATTTTAGAGTACTCGAGTACTCTATTTCATAAATCATCGACCAACCATGCATCCTCTATATAATTAAAATATCTATTTTATTTATATTTTTATTCAAATTAAAGAATTTAAATATCAATATGTTTATATAATTATAAAATTAATGCATCCAAATCAATTAATTAATACCGATATTTTTTTCAAAATATTTTTTTTATTTGAAATTAAATTTTGATTCATACAAAGTACAAATGAAATTGCGATTTATTATAAATATCACAACAAACAACTTAAAAAGCAATAACATAATAAATTAGGAAATTTAATACTCCAAGTTGGATAATTCTTCCCACAAATGGTCGATAAGAGCATCTCGAAGTGCATAATGAGCCGATTATTATTTAATTTGACGATGACGTGCAATGAATTGTTGAAATCGATTGTGTTCATTGTGTGCAAGTTCAACCTCTGGGGCGGGTTTCCTCCGTACTAGCATGTTTCGATATTTTTATTTATGTATCTCGTTTTATTTAATTTGAGTTTACTTGTTTTAATTGTAGGGGGTATGTTATTTATATTTTCATCTATGCTCTAGTATGTTTGGTAATTGTTGTAATATTTCATTTTCAAATTATGTAATATTTATTTCGTGTGTGTCATTATTTTGTAATTTAAGGATTAAATTCTAATTATTAAAAGAAAAAAATTAATTAAAAAATCGAAAAATATGATAATTCAAACAAACAAAAATAAAAAATAAAATATAAATAAAAAACACTAACACTTTAATTAATTAAAAGAAATAGCATAATTTTCATAATTGAAAAAAAAGAGAAATGACATTTTTGTAAATAAACCCACCCTCTAAACCCACACTCTATCTTCATCCTAATACTCTAAATTTGAAGAACCTCTCCACCCTCTATCTCTATCTCTAAATATAGAGCATGGTTGGAGAGCCACCATTCTCCATTTTGTGCCCAATTCTCCAAAGAGAATGGTTGGAGATGACCTTAATAAAACAACTGTTTAAAATTAAACAAATCAAAATTTGTAAATACGTTTACAACTGTTGACAGACATTTTCGTACGGGTAGATTTATGTGGCTATTTGGGTTATGCCCGACAAACAATAAATATAAACGAACACGAACGGTTGGGGAAGAACTTTCGTTCTTCCCACGAATATTAGAGTTTCTTGGATATATGAGAAATGAGAGAAAAAGTCCCTTTACAATGAGGGGGTGACCCCCTATTTATAGAGGTTCACCCCCAAAGGCCCAAAAGTGGCCCTAAATTCGTCTCAACCCTTTAATTTAGGGATTTATTACAATATTAATATATAGATCAACAGTAGACCTACAATACATTAAATATTCTTTTCTGATGTAGACTCTCGATCTTGTCGGGTCTGTGTATCTTTAGGAATCTGACCTTCTGTCAGGCGAGGATATTTCCCGCTGTAACAATTGCCCCCAAGATTGGGCTCTGATTGCGGCCAGAGTTCGATCTTGATCTGTGCTTCAAATAGGTTTTGCCCCCGAGCCTGAAAACAAGATAACTCGGATGCCCCGGAGGAATCTTCGACAACAGGGTCCGTGATGGGCGAATCTTCCGTGTAACCTTCGAATAGTCAAACCTCAAACAAATTGGTCGGGTTAGGTGGGGTACGATCTTCCGTCGTGCCCCCGAGTCGGGTACCATGACGTTCAATTAATAAATAATTCTTGCCGCTGGCCGGCATTGATTTTAGTAATAGGGCGATGAGGACCGCGATGATAAATTAATGAAGTGCTTAGGCCGCTTGCGGGTAGCGACTTCACGAACAACAGATTGACTTAACAATCGATTAAAAAATAAATACACAGATTAATGAGTGAAGTGCTTTAGCCGATTTAACGGGCAGCGACTTCACGATGATGGGATTGAATTAACAACCGCTTAAAAGATTAACCAACAGATGAATGAGTGAAGTGCTTTAGCCGATGGTCGGGTAGCGACATTCACGATGATGTGATTGAATTAACAACCGCTTAAAAGATTAACCAACAGATTAATGAGTGAAGTGCTTTAGCCGATAGACGGGCAGCGACTTCACGAAGATGGGATTGAGTTAACAACCGCTTAAAAGATTAACCAACAGGTTAATGAGTGAAGTGCTTTAGCCGATAGACGGGCAGCGACTTCACGAAGATGGGATTGAGTTAACAACCGCTTAAAAGATTAACCAACAGGTTAATGAGTGAAGTGCTTTAGCCGATAGACGGGCAGCGACTTCACGAAGATGGGATTGAGTTAACAACCGCTTAAAAGATTAACCAACAGGTTAATGAGTGAAGTGTTTTTAGCCGATTGACGGGCAGCGACTTCACGAATACATGATTGAATTAACAATCGATTTGTTGTTTGAACAAAGCGTCCGAGACGCGATATATTACGGTCGCAAGTGGGCAAAAACGATGCGGGTCAGTCGATGCCGGTGAAGGCGGACTGGTCGATGCCGTTAACATGGATAAACCAAAGCAGAGAATAGATTAGTTAACGCCGGTGAGGACGAACTAAACAATACCTCGCCCATTAAGGCGGAAAGTCAACGCTTAACATGCGGACTGGATCCACGCCGAGAGGCGGATTAGTTGACGCCGGTGAAGGTGAACTAATCAAGGCCGAGTGATAGATCGGCTTGAGAGGCAGATTAGTTGACGCCGGTGAAGGCGAACTAATCAATATATCAACGCATAAAAGGCGGACTAATCAACGCCGAGAAGGCGGATTAACTCGAGAAAGAGGTTAGTTGACGCCGGTGAAGGCGAACAAATCGATACGTCAACGCCTGAAAGGGCGGGCTAATCGACGTCGAAAAGACGGATTACTTCGCCAATCTAGACGGAATGTCGACGCCCAAAAGGCGGATTAGCTCGAGTAGATTAGTTGACGCCGGTGAAGGCGAACTAATCAGTACGTCAACGCCTGAGAGGGCGCACTAATCGACGTCGAGAAGACGGATTACTTCGCCAATCTAGGCGGAATGTCGACGCCTAAAAGACGGATTAATCAACGCCGATCGGGCGGATTACTTCGCCAATCTAGGCGGAATGTCGACGCCGAGAAGACAGATTAACTCGAGAAGTAGATTAGTTGATGCCGGTGAAGGCGAACTAATCGATACGTCAACGCCTGAAAGGGCGGACTAATCGACGTCGAGAAGACGGATTACTTCGCCAATCTAGGCGGAATGTCGACGCCTAAAAGACGGATTAATTCGAGAAGTGGATTAGTTGACGCCGGTGAAGGCGAACTAATCGATACGTCAACGCCTGAAAGGGCGGACTAATCGACATCGAGAAGACGGATTACTTCGCCAATCTAGGCGGAATGTCGACGCCGAGAAGGCAGATTAACTCGAGAAGTAGATTAGTTGACGCCGGTGAAGGCGAACTAATCGATACGTCAATGCCAGAAAGGGCGGACTAATCGACGTCGAGAAGACGGATTACTTCGCCAATCTAGGCGGAATGTCGACGCCTAAAAGGCGGATTAACTCGAGAAGTAGATTAGTTGACGCCGGTGAAGGCGAACTAATCGATACGTCAACGCCAGAAAGGGCGGACTAATCGACGTCGAGAAGACGGATTACTTCGCCAATCTAGGCGGAATGTCGACGCCTAAAAGGCGGATTAGCTCGAGTAGATTAGTTGACGCCGGTGAAGGCGAACTAATCAGTACGTCAACGCCTGAGAGGCGGACTAATCGACGTCGAGAAGACGGATTACTTCGCCAATCTAGGCGGAATGTCGATGCCTAAAAGGCGGATTAATCAACGCCGATCGGGCGGATTATTTCGCCAATCTAGGCGGAATGTCGACGCCGAGAAGACGGATTAACTCGAGAAGTAGATTAGTTGACGCCGGTGAAGGCGAACTAATCGATACGTCAACGCCAGAAAGGGCGGACTAATCGACGTCGAGAAGACGGATTACTTCACCAATCTAGGCGGAATGTCGACGCCGAGAAGACGGATTAACTCGAGAAGTAGATTAGTTGACGCCGGTGAAGGCGAACTAATCGATACGTCAACGCCTGAAAGGGCGGACTAATCGACGTCGAGAAGACGGATTACTTCGCCAATCTAGGCGGAATGTCGACGCTTAAAAGGCGGATTAACTCGAGAAGTGGATTAGTTGACGCCGGTGAAGGCGAACTAATCGATACGTCAACGCCTGAAAGGGCGGACTAATCGACGTCGAGAAGACGGATTACTTCGCCAATCTAGGCGGAATGTCGACGCCGAGAAGGCGGATTAACTCGAGAAGTAGATTAGTTGACGCCGGTGAAGGCGAACTAATCGATACGTCAACGCCAGAAAGGGCGGACTAATCGACGTCGAGAAGACGGATTACTTCGCCAATCTAGGCGGAATGTCGACGCCTAAAAGGCGGATTAACTCGAGAAGTAGATTAGTTGACGCCGGTGAAGGCGAACTAATCGATACGTCAACGCCAGAAAGGGCGGACTAATCGACGTCGAGAAGACGGATTACTTCGCCAATCTAGGCGGAATGTCGACGCCTAAAAGGCGGATTAGCTCGAGTAGATTAGTTGACGCCGGTGAAGGCGAACTAATCAGTACGTCAACACCTGAGAGGTGGACTAATCGACGTCGAGAAGACGGATTACTTCGCCAATCTAGGCGGAATGTCGACGCCTAAAAGGCGTACTAATCAACGCCGATCGGGCGGATTACTTCGCCAATCTAGGCGGAATGTCGACGCCGAGAAGACGGATTAACTCGAGAAGTAGATTAGTTGACGCCGGTGAAGGCGAACTAATCGATACGTCAACACCTGAAAGTGCGGACTAATCGACGTCGAGAAGACGGATTACTTCGCCAATCTAGGCAGAATGTCGACGCCTAAAAGGCGGATTAACTCGAGAAGTGGATTAGTTGACGCCAGTGAAGACGAACTAATCGATACGTCAACGCCTGAAAGGGCGGACTAATCGACGTCGAGAAGACGGATTACTTCGCCAATCTAGGCGGAATGTCGACGTCGAGAAGGCGGATTAACTCGAGAAGTAGATTAGTTGACGCCGGTGAAGGCGAACTAATCGATACGTCAACGCCAGAAAGGCGGACTAATCGACGTCGAGAAGACGGATTACTTCGCCAATCTAGGCGGAATGTCGACGCCTAAAAGGCGGATTAACTCGAGAAGTAGATTAGTTGACGCCGGTGAAGGCGAACTAATCGATACGTCAACGCCAGAAAGGGCGGACTAATCGACGTCGAGAAGACGGATTACTTCGCCAATCTAGGCGGAATGTCGACGCCTAAAAGGCGGATTAGCTAGTAGATTAGTTGACGCCGGTGAAGGCGAACTAATCAGTACGTCAACGCCTGAGAGGGCGGACTAATCGACGTCGAGAAGACGGATTACTTCGCCAATCTAGGCGAAATGTCGACGCCTAAAAGACGGATTAATCAACGCCGATCGGGCGGATTACTTCGCCAATATAGGCGGAATGTCGACGCCGAGAAGACGGATTAACTCGAGAAGTAGATTAGTTGACGCCGGTGAAGGCGAACTAATCGATACGTCAACGCCTGAAAGGGCGGACTAATCGACGTCGAGAAGACGGATTACCTCGCCAATCTAGGCGGAATGTCGACGCCTAAAAGGCGGATTAGCTCGAGAAGTGGATTAGTTGACGCCCGTGAAGGCGAACTAATCGATACGTCAACGCCTGAAAGGGCGGACTAATCGACATCGAGAAGACGGATTACTTCGCCAATCTAGGCGGAATGTCGACGCCTAAAAGGCGGATTAATCAACGCCGATCGGGCGGATTACTTCACCAATCTAGGCGAAATGTCGACGCCTAAAAGGCGGATTAATCAACGCCGATCGGGCGGATTACTTCGCCAATCTAGGCGGAATGTCGACGCCGAGAAGGCGGATTAATCAACGCCGATCGGGCGGATTACTTCGCCAATCTAGGCGGAATGTCGACGCCTAAAAGGCGGATTAATCAACGCCGATCGGGCGGATTACTTCGCCAATCTAGGCGGAATGTCGACGCCGAGAAGGCGGATTAATCAACGCCGATCGGGCGGATTACTTCGCCAATCTAGGCGGAATGTCGACGCCGAGAAGACAGATTAATCAACACCGATCGGGCGGATTACTTCGCCAATCTAGGCGGAATGTCGACGCCGAGAAGGCGGATTAATCAACGCCGATCGGGCAGATTACTTCGCCAATCTAGGCGGAATGTCGACGCCGAGAAGGCGGATTAACTCGAGAAGTAGATTAGTTGACACCGGTGAAGGCGAACTAATCGATACGTCAACGCCTGAAAGGGCGGACTAATCGACGTCGAGAAGACGGATTACTTCGCCAATCTAGGCGGAATGTCGACGCCGAGGAGACGGATTAACTCGAGAAGTAGATTAGTTGACGCCGGTGAAGGCGAACTAATCGATACGTTAACGCCTGAAAGGGCGGACTAATCGACGTCGAGAAGATGGATTACCTCGCCAATCTAGGCGGAATGTCGACGCCTAAAAGGCGGATTAGCTCGAGAAGTAGATTAGTTGACGCCGGTGAAGGCGAACTAATCGATACGTCAACGCCTGAAAGGGCGGACTAATCGACGTCGAGAAGACGGATTACTTCGCCAATCTAGGCGGAATGTCGACTCCTAGAAGGCGGACCGGTCAACGCCTATGAAGGCGGACAAATGTTTGTAGTCGAAAGGTGTGACCATGTTTTAAATATGAGTTAATTACCCGGTGAGCATCCTCAATGATTTTTTCGAAATTGTATTCGAAGTTTTAAATAACTGACTGTATTTAGTTGAATTCAGCGTCAAAAATTTTGTTTTTGATGTCACAAAATGATCTTAGGATATGTATATCCATGCCCCCGCTTTTAATATACATAACAACTTACGAGTTGCGATATATATTAAAAGGAAATATCAAATGAAAACTGCATTTCAAAAATTGCCCTCGATTTTAATTTTCGAAATATGAGTATATGCCCCCGCTTTGAATTTTCGAAATATGAATATATGCCCCCGCTTTTAATTTATATGGAAATTTGCGAGTTGTAATATATATTAAAAGGAATTATCGAAATAAACCTGATTCGAGTGGGCAAAGGACTGCCCGTAGATTTTTCGTTGATGAAGAGGCTCTGGATGCCCGTTGATCACGTGGAGGCCACTTTTTTTTTTTTTTTACAACCTGAATTAGGGGCAACATTTAATAAAATTGGCCCCATCAATTAACTAAAAAAGGCCCAACAGTCTGGCCCTACCAATTAAATAAAAAGGCTCAACAATTAAATAAATTGGGCCCAATACTCAAATAAAATTGGGCCCAACAAGTCTGGCTGGGCCCTGGAGATCTGGCCTATATTCTAGGAGAAAATCGACTGAGTTTCCCCCATCCCAAATACGCCCAGGCGGAGGTGGGGCTGAGGTCGACGCGGGGAGCGGTGCCGGAGGCGCCCCTGCGCGGAAGGCAGGCGGTTGGGCGCGGCGGGCAGGCCGCGATCGGTGGCGACGGGTGCGCGGGTAGCCAGCGCTGGTAGCGGGGAGGCGCGCTGGCCGCGGGCGCTGGGAGGCGCTGCGAGGAGGCTCGGCCGCAAAGGTCGGCGGAGTGGGCAACCGAGCGGGGAGCCTGGTGGATCGGGCAGCGGCGATGGCTGGAAGGGCTGGCCGCTGGGCGGTGGCTGGCAGCGGGTACGAGCAGCGGGAAGGCGCGGAGAGGTGGCCTCGTCGCGGCGTGCGGCGCCGTCCGCGGGCAGCGACGGCTGCTGCGGGTAGGCCGCTGTGGCGATGGCCGCGGGCTACGGAGAGGCGGGCAGACAGTGTGAGCTCGCGGGCCTCGGGCAGCGGGGTGAGTCCGATCGACTGACGCCGCGAGAAGGCTGCGACGGCCGCTGTGCGTGAGCGACGTGCGAGTAGGCGTGAGATGGGTGGGCCAGACCGGGTTGCGCGGCGACGCCTCGAGCCCGTCCTCGGGGTCGGGCAGCGGGTTGAGTGAAGGTAGGCGGTGGCGCGCGGATCGATGTTGTCAGAAATCTTTTTGACATTTCAACGTGTATTGGGGAACGTGCTAAAAGCAAGCTAAAAAGGCTGGACTGCTGTAGAAAGGTTGCGCCGCGATCGAGGAACAGTGGGGGCCTGAAGCCAAAAATAATTGCCCCTGCTCTGGTTTTGCTTTAATATTCCCAAAATGTGTGTGTTGTTCTCCTGCGAGTTCAACGTGTATTGGACGAAAAAGCAACATTTTGACGGACTTTTTGGGGCGAGCGGAAGAAGCAGATTTGCTTCGATTCTTATTCGGAAGTGACGGTGGCGCTCTGACACGGTGGGACGCGGAGCTCCAAGGCTATGGCTGCGGCTTAGCCCGTTGTGGCGGAAGGCCGGGCGAGCCTCATCGCCGGCGACCGGACACGTGGGCTTAGATCTTTTTTCTTATTTCTCTTTCTTTCTGGTTTGCTGTGCAAGCTTCCTTCTTTTGTAAGTAGAATGGGATTAGTTGATGGATCCTTTGGCTTGAAGCCCTCTGTAGCAGTTGTAATGAAAATGGAATTCCTGAGTTTTTTGCTTCGGTTGCCTACGTGCCTTTCCTCTGTACAAAGGAAATGGGTTTTCTTTTATGGAATGTAAGATTTTTTTTGGTTTGATGTAACGATGAACCGATTATCTGTGGGATTTTTCTTTGGTTTTGTGGAGAAGATCTTCGTGTTCATCCATCCCTTGAGACGAACCCGAATACCCACCCTCCTTCTAGCGCCAAATTGTTGACAGACATTTTCGTACGGGTAGATTTATGTGGCTATTTGGGTTATGCCCGACAAACAATAAATATAAACGAACATGAACGGTTGGGGAAGAACTTTCGTTCTTCCCACGAATATTAGAGTTTCTTGGATATATGAGAAATGAGAGAAAAAATCCCTTTACAATGAGGGGGTGACCCCCTATTTATAGAGGTTAACCCCCAAAGGCCCAAAAGTGGCCCTAAATTCGTCTCAACCCTTTAATTTAGGGATTTATTACAATATTAATATATAGATCAACAGTAGACCTACAATACATTAAATATTCTTTTCTGATGTAGACTCTCGATCTTGTCGGGTCAGTGTATCTTTAGGAATCTGACCTTCTGTCAGGCGAGGATATTTCCTGCTGTAACAACAACATTTTAATATACACAATTTTTAACATGCACTCAAGTGCACTTGAATTTTAAACTCAATTTAGTTTTTTACAAAATATGCTAACACCCAATTTTTTTTTTGCAATTGAAGTATTACTGATTACTTCTTGGGATATTACTGATTCATGTCTGGAGTATTTTTTTAAAAATCCAATTGAATATCATGCACTCAAGTGTACACTAGAATTACTCATTAATACTCCCTCCGTCCCGATATTATCTGCACACTTAAAACGGCACACATTTAAATTTATTTTTACTTTTTGAAAAAAATAATGTCATATGAGTAAATATGTATATATTATTTTGAGCGTATATGCAAATCAATGTTTTCTTTTTTGGAGTGTGCAAATAATCTTGGGACGGATTGAGTATATTTTACAATTAATTATAAATTCTAATTTTTACAATATCATATATAACCTGTTAACCTTTTTTATTCGCTACAAATTCCCCATAAAGTAACGACGATTTTTATGAAATTAGAATCATGGTAATATAACTAATTAAAAAAAAAAAAGAATTCTACACAGACTAATATTCATCATTATGATATAAAATCAAAACCGCAGATTGTAGGAGAGCTCTATTTTAATCCAACGGTTGGTATGCGATAGCGGACTCGATCCGCGTAAATCGAAAAGCCCCCCCACCCCAATTTGTTTCGATTTCTGCCTCCAAATCGAATTGTTGGCGCCATTTCCAAATTACGAAACAAAAAATTCACATTTTGCCTCTCAAAATCAAACGATTTTCAATCCCTCCTCCCCACCTTCCACTACTAATATAAATTCACAGGTAAATCTGCACAACCCACAATCCATCTGTTGAATTTTCTTCCACATTTGAGCAAAATATTTCTGGAAATGGCGGGCGGTAAAGCAACTTCAAACGCTTCGAGGCAGAGGAAGAGGGTGGAGGCGGAGTCTGATTCCGCGCCTTCTTCGTCTCTCAAACGCGCCAGAGATGGCAGCGCTTTTACCAAATGGTACTCGCTTTTTTCTACTTCACTTTTTTTTTTTTCTTTTCCGAATTGTTTTGAGATTTAACGTGAGCTTAATTTGCAGCGAAGGGTGCAATAAAGATGTGGCGGTGGCGTTGATAAGTTTCCACGATTGTAGCCTTGATGCCAAAATTAAGATGGATCTTGGTACTTTTTCTGCGTCTATTTAAATCTTCAGTAATTGTAGTGCATATCGGCTGCAGTTTGTGTGTTTAGGATGTTAGGGTTTTTTTGCCGGTGTTGATTATTTCCTGATTGGTTGAATTTTTTTTGTCAGAGGCTCAGATTATAGAAATGCCCAGTGAGACCAAGAAGAAATCATCAACGGGAAAGTAAGCATCTAGGTTTATTTTAGTTTTTGGTTATATTTCAAACTGTAGACATCTGATTGAGTTGGGATATTAACAGAAAGAAGAGTAAGCCAACAGAACCAAAAGCTAAGAAAGAGAAGAAGGCGAAAGATCCCAATGCTAAAAAGCGCCCCCCCACTGCATTCTTCTTGTTCATGTAATGTGATGTGATGTGATGTGATGTGATTTTGATGAATATAAACTTTTTTTGTTGTTGTCATTGATGAGGGTTTTTTGTATTTTTTCTTCAGGGATGACTTTAGGAAATTGTTCAAGGAGTCAAATCCTGATTGCAAGAAAGCTTCAATGGTATGAGTGAAGTATTCATTAATTTTAATTGGATGTAGTTGTGTGATTCTTGTTTGTAAGTTTCTCGGGAGTTATTTCTTGTATTGTTTTGTTAGGTTGCTAAGGAGGGTGGTGAGAAATGGAAATCCATGAGTGATGAAGTAAGTGAGAAACCCTCTTGATTGTGTTCAACTAATTAACAAATGGAGAATTGTTTTATTTACTTGCATGTGTGGTCTGACAAACAGGAAAAGAAGGAATATGTTGATAGAGCTGCCGAGCTTAAAGTGGAGTATCAAAAGACTACGGTGGAGTCAAATGAGGATGGTGAAGAAGAAGTATGTTCCTTTGTGTGTATAATAATGAATCCTCTTTTGATGGTGTCATGTTTGTTAAAATGGTTTACTTTGTTCTTGTTTAGGATGGTGATGAAGCCAAGGAGGAAGCAGGTGAGGTTGAAGAGATAGAAGAAGCTGATGAGAAAGAGGTTAAGGAGGAAAATGATGCTGATGAGAAAGAAACAGAGGAAGTGGAGGAAAATGATGAATAGGGTGCTCTAATGTTTTGAGACTTTTGTAAATTCATGTTTATTAGCTTATCAAATTTTCTAGGAAAAAAAGGTTATGTGGAGTTAGAATGTTGCCCATGGATATGGGTGCTTTACTTAGTGCTCTTTTGTCTTGATTTTGTCGTCTCTTTTGAGAAAGCTTCTTAAACTATTGAAGTTACAATGAAGGCTATGTTTTTGACATGGCAATTGTTTCTTTTTATTTGTTCTTGGATATGATTTAATCAGATGGGCTCTTTGAATGTGGTTGAAGCTATATAACTTTAGAGTAAGAAAAATAAGAATTGTATTGAGATAATGATAACAACAATTATATGAGATGATTAGCAGCATATTCTATGAGTCAGCATATCACTGGCCCATTTTCCTGTACTTTTTTCCTTTACAAGGTGGTAAAGGTTTTGCACACAAGCACAAGTTGTGAACATATGCAGCTGCAGGAAATACATTAAGGGGTCTCCCCTGTGGAATCTCTCCACACAATCTATTTGCCCTGAAACTAGCATGTCTCAATGCTTCAATTCCCAGCAATGTATCTGGGATCTTTCCAATCAGCCCGTTGATCGACAAATCCAGCCATTTCAGCTTCAGCAACGAGCCCATACTTGGCGGGATAGAGCCCGTTATCTTGTTTCTTGATATGTCGAACCTTTCCAGTTTAGCAAGGTTCGAAACAGAATCAGGAATGTGGCCTATAATCTTGTTGCTTGCTAAGTTGAGCACTTTTAAGCTCAACCCGGAGCTGAAACCAGGGAGATTACCAGAAATCCGATTGTTGGAAACATCAATAACCTCCAAGAACTTAGTTGTCTCGTTGCTTAGAATCCTCAAGAGAGAACCGAAGAGGCGGTTTGAATGGAGATCAAGAGATGATATCTGGGTTGGTAATCTGATTGAGGAGAGATCACTACTGAGAAGGTTGTTTGAAATCTTTAAACTCTGCAAGCTTATCATTTTTCCCATGAAACTTGAGACCCCACTTGTTAAAAAGTTGTCAGAGAGGTCTAATGAGGTTAAAGATTCAGGCTTTGTGAAACTTGGTAGGGGCCCTCTGATCTTGCAACCTGCTAGATGAACATCAGAGAGTTCTCTCTCTCTGATCCAATTTGGAACTTTCTCTAAATCAAGATTGTTGTAAGAAAGATCTATTGATAACAGAGAAGGAAGTCCCTTGCTAAATTCAGGCAAAGGGTTTGTCAGCAGATTCCTTGACAGATTAAGGTTCCACAGATTCTGCAGCTGTGAAATTGATTCTGGGATTTGGCCTGTGAGCTTATTGCCACTCAATTTCAACACGGATACGGATTTCAAATTCCGCATCTGTGTTGGAATTCTTCCGGTTATTTGATTCTGATCAAGTGAAAACTCAGAAACTTGGTTTAAACTGCAGAGAGAAATTGGTATCTCCCCTGAAAAATGGTTGCTGCTTAACACAAGATATGTTAAATTGTGAAGATTTCCAAGAAAATCTGGTATTGGCCCAGATAAGGAATTGAAGCTGAGATCAAGAGATTGTAAGCTTTTGAGGCTTCCAACGGAATGTGGGATTGAGCCAGTGAGGAAATTCTTGGCAAGATTCAGCTGCAGAAGGTTAGTTAAACTCCCTAATGAAGGGGGAATTCCCCCTCCCAAATGATTCCCATTTAAAGAAAGTGTTTGGAGGTTTCTCAATTGGCCTAATCTTGAAGGGATGCTGCCCTGCAATGAATTGTCATCAAGAACAAGGTTTGTGAGGCGAGTGAGATTAGAGAAGCTTTCTGGGATATTTCCTGCAATCCTTTTCATGCCACTAATCACCAATATCTCCAAGAAATGGAGGTTAGATAGAGAAGGAGAGAGAAAGCCCTTCATGAAAACACCAGCATCATCTGATGGCCTCTGAAGAATCAATCTCGTAACCCTTCCGCCGGCGCCGCCGCACTCCACGCCTTCCCAGCCGCCGGAGCAGCAGTCGGGGCCGGTCCACGTGGACATTATTCTAGTGGTGTCCTTGGAAACTTTGGCCTTGAAACCGAGGAGGGCCGCTCTGTCATTGGGTGAACAAGTGGGTGATTTTGAGAGGGAAAATTTCAGGAATGTGGAGATGAGTAGAAGCCTAAAAACCCATATCAGAAACTGCATTTTCTTGAAATGGGATTGGGGAATTTTGGAGAAAAAGGGTGGTAAAGAAGGCTGGTAGTTATTGCGGGTTGAAATGTATACTTAGAAAACAAGGAATAATGATTTGTAGCAGAAGTGAATGATGTTGTCTGAAATGAACCTATTTTTATACTGAAAGAAATTGGTAAAAATTGAAGGGAATCACATGTGTTTTTTTTGACCGTTTGGGAGGGATAGTACGTGGTGTGTTCCTCACGAGAAATCTCAATTTCATTGCAACGTTGGAGCGCACCATTTTCAAATTCTTTTTTTTTAACCCAACTTGGGGTACCTAATTTATTTCTTTATTACTTATGGTCCACAATTTTCAACTCTTTAATCAATCATCACCCAATTTAATTTTAAAATCACTTCCGAATTGTTTGTTGCACTAATTACAAATGAAGTTGGTCCTTGTGTAACATATACTTGTTTTGCAAGTAATATGCTATAGTAGTTTTTCTAATCAAGCAATTAATACTTTCTTAACGAAATAATTATTATTATTAAAAAATACAAATCAATTACACAGTAAAATCGATTTACACGAGAATTTGTCTTAGAAATGTTATCATACACAATTATTGTTAAAAAAATTGTTATAAAAATAATTTGCTTGGTTGTATAAGTGTAATTTTGTTAAGTATTTTTTCATCTGTCTCAAATTTAATTGCTACTTATCAAAACTATCCCCCCTGCTCAATCAATATTTCAATAAAATGAAAATATAACAACATTGTTCTTTTATAAATATATCTTTTTGCATTAGTATACTTACATTTTTTGTTATTAGTTTACACATGCTAATTCACATTTAAGGGAGTATCCAATTCAATTGAAAAAAAATTACTTCAAACCACCAAAATTACACTTCAAATTTCAAAATTTCTTTCTTTTAAAATTGCAATAAAACAATTAAGAAATTGAAAAAAAAAGTATACAATAGAATTAATAAACTCTTGTATGCATTTGACAACGCTGTGTTTGCTGTTTGTATATGTTAATTAACATCGTTCTTAAACATATTGCTTTTATTTAATTTTAGTTTGTCATTTTGACCTATTTCTCTAGTCCCCATAGCTCAGTGACAACATCTTTGTAAAATGTTAAGTGTAAAAAAGGCCGCTATAATTGCAATATGATTAGTTGATCATGCACAATACCTCCGAGTGTGAGAGCAAAACTTTTTTAATTTTACCAAATGTTAAAATGAAACTAAATTACTATATTGAATCAGGTTTCAAAGAGAACTTAACATGGGATTTGAATGGGTGAATTAATATAATTGAATAGATTTCATTTTTTTTTATAAGTTTGAGTTTTTAAATGAAATAATATTTTTTACTAATGCATCATTTAAATATAAATTCATTTATCTATTATGCCTGAAAATAATTAAAACATTCCAATATGATTAAAATAAGTTGTACTATATATTTTTTGAATTCAAAACCATTTAACGAATGATAACATAAAAGTAGAGGTGGATAGCATCCATCAATTCAAACACATACCAACTCTTCAATCAAAAATTGACAATTTGGATTGAATCGTTTATATACAATGCACTACCAGTAAGTATTTTTAACATTGCATGTGATTCAAAAGTTTTAATAAATTATTAGTAATTTAACATGAGAAGAATATAGTGATATGAATGTAAATTATTTATTTATCCATTTAATCTTTTTTAATTTTTCTTTCTATTTTTTTTTATACGAGTTTAGGGGATAGTATATATGTGGGTATCCTATAACTATTAAATGGAGTAAATCTATCGTACATTAAGTGCATTGTGCAATTCAAGTGAAATTTTAACAATATTAGTTGTTTTCACTAAACTATTTAGTGGGGTCGGTCCAAAAATTTATGGGACCCAATGCAAAAAAAAAAAAAAAAAAAAAAGGTTCCTTCGAATTTTGTATAATAAATAAAAAACGATGTTCGGGTTAATATAAATTATTTCATAATTATACAAATAGATTTAGATGTATAATTACAAAATATATTTTATAATAATACAACTATTTCAAACTCATATAAGTTTATATTTAGAGAAAAAATGAATAAACTACCTACACAATAACTATGTAAGGAAAATAAAAGTAAAAAAGTTAAATAAATATAAGGTAAGTAAAAAGGAAGGGAAAATTGAAACAAATATAAAAAAAAACTATGATTAAATAAATATAAGTGAAATAAAAGAGAAAAAAAAATTAAAAGGTTAAATAAATACAAGGAAATAGGATGGAAGGGAACTAGAAATTAAAAAGTCACATAAATATAAAGGAATTTAGAAAAAGAAAATGACAGGAATGAAGATTTGATCTCCGCAGGAATTAAAAGGCTACCAACTCGGCTACCATACTCTAATTTATATATTTCTATTTTCACACACATATATATAGTGTCATATATATATATATATATATATATATATATATATATATATATATACACATATTTAAATAATCGGGGACCCCCGCCGGAAAGGGGCCCTGTGCAGCGGCACCATCTGCGCCGCCCTAAGGCCGCCACTACTATTTAGTGAAAATAACTATAGTTGTTTAGTGAAAACAATTAAAACCATTTATATTGCACTTGAATTGTATCATACATTTAGTGCATACAAAGTCTTATCTTATTAAATTAACTAGTGATCGTAAATCCCGTGCTTCGCACGACCGAAATTTGTTACATTATTTAAACTATAATAATTAATTATCAAATTTTTATTATAAAACTAAAAATCTATAAATTTTTTTTAAAAAATATACCTAAATTTTTTCTTGAACTCAAATTATGATACTTTTCGTTAAATTTTTCAAATTTCATTTATAATATTCAATACTTAAAACAGTTTAATGATAAGTTTATCATTAATCATTTTCATATCAAACTTACTCCTGGGATATGATATAAATTGGACCTATCACACTAACATTGTAATGCAAGTGTATTTAAATTTGTATTATCTAATTCCACGAGACAATCTCACGCAATTTTAAGTTATAGTTTAAATACTTTAAATAATAATATACAATATAATTTTTTTTATATATAATACCTTTTCTTTAAAAAATAATAATTAAATGTCACGATAACACATGAGAGTAATTTATTATTGAATATTTGTAAAAAATAATTTTATTGATTAAAAGAATGAGATGACACTACAAATAATTAAAAAAAGTTAACCATTTTTCTTAACTACTTAAAAACTACTTTTTTCTTAAACTACAACCCCTACCCACTCTTCATGCGGAAGTCATTTTCATCACTACTCGTGCTTCGCACGGAAGATATATTTACAATTTTTTTAACTATAATAATTAATAAATTTTAATTTAATGCTAAAAATATCAACTCTTTAATATAACTAAACAATTTACTTTTTTTTTTTATAGCAAAATCATTATCATTAAAATAATTTTTTTAAATTAGAAAAATATATATACATGAAAAAAAATAAGTGCATCACTAAAACAGATTCTCGTAAAAAATTTAAATAGTAAACAAATATTTGAAGAATTTGCATTTTTTACATTAAAATAACTATTACTTTTAAAATAGATGTAATTTTTAAGGGATTCAAAATAAAATAATTAATAGTAATTTAATTATATACCAAATATATATGATACATTATTTACAAACTTCCCATAATCTTAATTTGTTATTAAAAACACCTACAAATTATTTCCGTCAAAAAAAAAAAAAAACCTACAAATTAGTTTGAATTTAGAAGAGGACGTGACTATATAAACCTTTGAAATTCTTAAACATAACCCGTAATACTTTTAATTTAAAATACATATATGTTAAATGACAATATTATTATTAACTGATTTTATTAATTTACCCTTTAAACGAAATCTTACCAGATTTATATACACTTGATACTTAATTATTTGACCTTCGATCCTTATGCCCTTAGAATACCTTAAAGTAAGGTAAATGGTAGATCCATAGTCAATACATATAATATACACTAATTCTAATATATTCCTATTAAATAGTAGTAATGACATCCTCTGACAAAAAAATTATTGTAAAAATTAAGATTGCATAATTTTTATGCATTAATAAATAATACAAATGATTTGTGTACATATATAAAATAATGCGTATAATAAGTGAAAATTAAAGTAGAATTATTAACAAAACTATCCACTCCATTCATTTTAAAAATGTCCTATTTTATCCAAAAAAAAAAAAAATGGTATTCTTTTTTAATTGTCACTTTATTATACCCATACATTTGTTATGGAAAAATTGCACTTTAGGTCCCACGAGAATGAGTGCAAAATACTTTTGGTACCTAAGTGCGAAATTAGTCCCCTTTTTTTTTTTTGTAGTTTCGGTCTCATATGTTAATTTTCAAGACTAAAACTGCAAATTGCCCTATTCTCGTGGGACCAAAACTGTAAATTATTCTGCGATCAAAACTGCAATTTATTCATTTTCTTGGGATCAAATATGCAATTTATCCTGTTGTATTGGGAGCAAAAGTGTCAAAAAATTACGGGACTATAAGTGCCAAAAGAATAACCATTTTGAAATGAACACATACTCTTGAGACCAAAAGTCCAATCCATTTATTACAATCTTACTTTTCCACCAATCCAACAAATTGATAGTATAAACAATCAACATCCAGGATTAAGAAAATGAGAATATTAATGGTAAACAGGTATATATGAGTATTTTTTTTAATGTGAAAGAAAATAAACATTTCATTTTTAAGTATATGACATCTACATAATGAAAATGTGTAAATTATCATGTGACAGAGGAAGTAACAAATAATATTTCCCCCATCCCAATGGTATTTGCATACTTGAGATTACATGTGCATTAAGAAAAGAAGTAAAGTAGAAGCATATGAGCAAATATGTGTATATTATTGTTAATGTGCATGCAAAATTAATATTTTCTTTAGGTATTGTGTATATTTTTGTGGGAAGTCCAAATAAAAAAGTGTACATATTCTTTTGAGATGGATGAAGTAATTAATTAAAAGAATGTAATTTTGCAAAAAGATTCGGAATTCGCACGAAGGATATTTTCCTTTTCAAATCTTTTACTATAACTAAAATTAATTTTTATTGATAAAAAAATTACAATTTGGTATTTTTTAGATATACCTATACTTTGAGCGTTTTGTTTTTTTTCATAACAACAATTTAAATGTAATCATTAATATATTTTTTTATCTTTTATGCTTTACAAATGTAAAAATATTTCAAACAATGGTTTATCACAAATTTTTTAATACAATATTTTTTAATTGTATGGTATATTTGGTTCAAGCTGCAGGGAGAATACGAAATCCATGAATAGTAAAAAGAAAATTTGACCTTTGTATATATTTTGTTTATAAAATGTAGTAGAATATGTTTTGAGAAGAATATAGTGAAAAAGTAGGAGATGAAAACATTACTCCCTCCGTCCATGAAACTTTTACCCTTTATTGTTGAATACAAAATTTAATGAAAATTAGTATTTTATTAAAAAAATAGATAAAGTAAGGCTATTGTGTGGGGTATTGTGGGATCCAACTATTTGTTTGTGAGTGATGTTTATTTAAAAAGAAATAGTTAAAAAATTGATGGACAATCCAAAAAGGAAAAATGAGTAAAAAATTGGTGGACGGATGAAGTATTATATTGAGAAAAATAAAAGTGTTAGTTGTTGATGGGCGAACAATTGAGTGATTAATAAACAGAAGAGATTATTAGACTTGGTAACAGGATAATAAACGAAAGGAGCTAGCAGCTTCGTGGAGCGAACAACTTTGTAAAGAAGCTAGCAGCTTCGTTGAGCGAACAGTTTTGTAGAAAAGTACTAATGCGGCAAGCAGGATTGAGGTGAGCAGCCTTGCAAAGAACAGCTGTGCAAGTGGTTCAAACCAAGATCAACTCAGGCGAACAGCTTCGTAATGAGTCGAGCAACATTGTGAAACAATCCCAAGCGAGGAGCGAACAACTCAGAACACAAAGGATCACGACATCCAACGAAGACATACAAGCGAGCAGCCGGTCACCGTCGAAAGCATCTCAATAGTGCCAAAGACCAAGTACAACATGGGGAATTCCAAGAGTCACTAGCTTAGATATGGTCCAAGTGTCCTAACACTTGGCACCCATCCAATGAGCAATAGTGTAGATGTTGTACAAGTGTCCTAACACTTGGCAAAGGTCCAATGGTTAAGCCACCAAGATGGTGACACATGGCCACTTTGTATGTCTATAAATACTTCCTTCATGTACATGAAAAAGGGAGAACAATTCAAGAAAATAGCCAAACTCTTGCAAAATTATTCTTTGAGCATTACTTAACTTAATTCCATGATCTTGATTCTTGTTTGATGATCTTCATTAGATGAAAGACAGCCATTAATCTTCTTAGTTAGAAAAGGTCATCAACAATTGGCGCTAGAAGGAGGGTTTCGAACCTCCGATTTATAAAAATTCGAAGAAAGTTTGAAGACTTCCACCGGAATCTGCATAATCTCGCCGGAATCCGGGAAGAGGCTGCCGGAAAACAAGAGTGCACATTCTTAAGACAAAGATGTACAACACTTTGAGGGTTTTAATGCATGTGTGCATGAACTAGGGTTTTCAAACCTTCATAATCACACACAAGGCTAGTAACCCTTGGAAAAGGTGTTTGCAAGAACAAGATTACTTCATCCATTTGCTTATTTACCCATATTTTGATAGTCGAAATGGTTAGATCGCAAGAAGAACGACATTCGAGTATATCTCCAAGTCGTAAACCAAGAACTAGAATTTCGTCTACTGAAGGACATGCACGAACGGTGAGAGCAACTTCGCAGAGGAATATACAAGTTACTATTGACACGATTCCACCGAAAGTTGAAGCTCTTGCTCAAAACCCGGAGGAACTAGTAAAAATGATTGCTGTCCTTCAATCGTTACAGAATCGACAAGCAGCAGGACCGTCAAGAGCACATGTGACGATCAATCGAGCAGGCGAGCAGGGTCGAGCAGACGAGCAAATAAGTAAAATGAGAGAAGATGTACGTCGGGACGAGGCTGACAGCGAGGAAGTCCGTAGAAATAAAGGAAAAGCCCCATTGAGCGGGCGTCTGGGAAGCAAAGGAGAGTCATCACCAAGTCGAGCAGAGGAGTCAAGCAAAAGTACTTCCCGAACAAGTGCTTTGGAGAGACTGGGTACAAGGAACGTAAATAGGAGGGAACCATCCCTAAGGAACGAGGAGCGATCGCGCCATCCTGCTCGCCCTTCAGTACATGACCGAATCAGGAGGTCAGCTTTTGGCCGACTAGGGCCAAATGGAGCTAGCAATGTTGCTAGGAAGACGACTCAGGAAAAACGTCCCGTTGGCAAGGGACTGCATCGTGAAGAGGTCACTGACCCCAATCACGATGAACAGCCTTCCATCGGGAGGACTCCCCCAAGCGAACTGCAGGAGATGAAAAAAGCAATTGAAGAATTACAAAAACAGCTAGAATCCCAGGGAGGTGTCAGATCAACTTCTCTCCCGTCCTCACCGTTATCCTCGTCAATTCTCAATGCACCAATCCAGAAGAAAATACAATTTCCGGCCATCAACCTGTACGAAGGAACTTCAGACCCTCATATCCATATAACAAAGTATTCGGCCTTCATGATCTCGGTAGGGGCAATGGATGCCACGCAATGTCGAAATTTCCCACTCACCCTTGGAGATGGCCCATACAGATGGTTTTCGGCACTGGCTCCCGGATCCATTAACTCTTTTACCCAGTTGAGCAAGGAGTTTTTGTCTCACTTTTCAACCGCTGGATCTTACTTGACCCACAGGCACCGGTTGGCAGACATTAGACAAGGAGACGAGGAGTCAGACAAACAATTTCTAGAGAGGTTTGATAAGGTTTTGCTGGAAGGCGAAATGGTGAGTGAGGATACAAAGATAGTTGCAGTAATGGCCGGGCTGAAGAAAGGAACTGATCTGTGGAAGGAGATGCATTTAACCTGTCCAAAAACATACGCAGAATTCAGACACAAAGCAGGAATCCACGTGTCAATGCAGGAGGCCCTGCACAGGGAAATGAGAGACAAAGCTGATCCAAAAAAGTTTGGCAAGAAGTCGGGAGGAAGTGATTACAAGGCTCCGAAGAACATGAGGTCTTTCAATGATGGAGCTGAGTTGAAAGAAAAGCTGAACCAAGTCCTTACCATGTCCGTGGACGCTGTGTACAACAACGTTAAAGACAGGGAAATGTTGTCAGAACCACGGAGGATAAGGCAAGAGAGAGGAAAGTTGAACCCGAACAAATACTGCGCATATCATCAAAACATCGGCCACTTCACAAGCGAGTGCCGGGATCTATTGAAGCAGTTGTGGAGGTTCTATGAGGAAGGAAAGCTGTCCAAATTTGTGAAAAGGGAACCGGGTAAAAGACCAAGGGCACCGGTACCATCTAGTTCGGATGACGGAGACAGCGATGAACAACCAAGCAAAACTGGTAAGAGAGGAAGAAAGGTCCCAGCAGCCCCGGCAAGGCCCATTCCAGAGATTCTGATGCTAGAACCCACTGGACCAGTAGGTGGTTGTTCTGATGGGAGACCACCTATATCGAAAAGAAAGAGGAAAGCAGAACTGAGAGCAGTAGATCAAGTGATGGAAGTGGGTGTGAATCCATCAACCAGACGAACAGGGGACCTAACTTTCTCAGAAAAAGACTTAGACGGGGTACTCACTCCTCACAATGACTCGTTGGTCATTTGCGCCAATATTATGGGGACAAAGGTGCACCGTCTACTTGTCGATACTGGTTCCTACACGAATATCCTGTTCAAGAGCACGGTGGACCAGCTAGGAGATTGCGCTGAGTACATCAAAGACTGTGATCACAAGATTGTAGGATTCGGAAATGCTGTAACCACCCCGCTAGGAATAGTTACGTTGGCAGTTGAGCTTGTATCAATCGAGGACCCGGAAAGGAAAATGAATACAATGGTAGACTTCCTGGTTGTAGACCAACAGTCCACCTATAACGGGTTCCTCGGCCGTCCTTTCTTGCATGAATTTAAAGCAGCTGTTTCAACGTACTATTATTGTTTAAAATTTCCAACAAAGAAGGGTGCAGGTACAGTCAAAGGAGACCAGAAGAAGGCTCGTGCGTGTCTTTTGCAGATACAGTTGCAGGATCACCAAGTCAACATGACGGACAGGTGCTCAGACAAGGACGGAGACGATAACGAGGCCGTGACTTCTGTCGATACTGAAATAATGGAAGTCAACGAGCAGATGTGTGTAGACGAACAGCCGCGCAAAAACGAGCAGATGTGCACAAGCGCACAGTTAGACGAGGACGAACAAGGACGCGAAGATGGACAGTCAATGGCGATGAACGTTGATGCGGAGGACATCGAGCCACGACTGGGGGCAGAACCGATGGAGACCGAGGATGAGCTAAAGGCAGAAGGGCCCATTATTGACCCCAGATGGAAAGGCCAGAAATGAAGGGCTACCCCGGTCGAAGAGTTGGAAACTGTAAAAGTCGACCCAAACCAGGAGGGCTTAGAACTCTTCATAGGGTCTGAGTTACCAGAGCCGTACAGGACCAATATGATTGAGTTTCTTAAAGCAAACCTCGATGTGTTCGCATGGTCGCATGCAGATATGGTGGGCATCAGTCCCGAATATGCCTGCCACAGACTCAACATCGACCCGAGGAAGAAGCTAGTCCATCAGAAGAGGAGGAAATTCGGTCCCGACAAATACGAGGCGCTCGACGTGGAGGTTAAAAAGCTGCTGGATAACGACTTAATTAAACAAGCGTTATGCCCGCAATGGGTGGCGAATCCAGTGTTGGTCAGAAAAGCGACTGGAGCATGGAGACTCTGCATCGATTTCACAGATCTCAACGCCACCTGCCCAAAAGATAATTTCCCATTGCCTCACATCGATCAACTGGTTGATAACACCGCTGGACATGAGCTTCTCACGTTCATGGATGCATTCGCAGGATATCATCAAATAGCGATGCATCCCGATGATCAGGAGCATACGGCGTTCTACACCAACAAAAACTTGTTGTGCTGGAAGAGGATGCCATTTGGGTTAATCAACGCTGGAGCTACATATCAGAGATTGGTCAACAAGATGTTCGATGATCACATTGGGAAGACGATGGAAGTATACGTAGATGATATTGTTGTCAAGAGCTCCAAAAAGGAAGATCACTTACAGCACCTGGCTCAAACATTTGAGATACTTCGGACCTACAATATGAAGCTGAATCCCAAGAAAAGCAGTTTCAGAGTCCATTCTGGGAAATTCTTGGGACATCTGGTTAGTCAGAGAGGAATTGAAGCAAATCCGGTGAAAGTGAAAGCAATCATGGAGATGCAACCGCCCAGATCAGTTAAGGAAGTCCAACGGCTAACCGGATGCCTGGCAGCTTTGAACAAGTTCGTTTCAAGGTCCGGAGATAAGTGTAGACCATTTTTCGAGGCCATCAAGAAAGGAAAGTTTCAATGGACAGAAGCCTGTCAGCGAGCGTTCGAGCAACTGAAAGAATATCTCAGCGATACAAAAATTCTTGCTAAGCCGATTCCAGGGGAGAAGTTATACTTGTACTTGGCGGCTTCAGAAGTGGCAATCAGTTCAGTGCTCGTTCGAGCAGAAGGAAAGTTCCACTTACCCATTTACTATGTAAGTCATGCCTTGCACGAAGCAGAACTCAGATATTCACCAACAGAAAAGCTAGCATATGCACTGGTGATGAGCGTCAGAAAACTTCGTCCATATTTTTTCGACCACCAGGTGGAAGTGTTGACAACGTTCCCGCTCAAGCAAATACTGCACAAACCCGATGCAGCTGGCCGCCTCCTAAAATGGTCATTGGAAATCAGTCAATTTGGGATTTCATATGCTCCTCGAACAGCGATCAAGGGGCAAGCCTTAGCAGACTTTATAGTCGAGCTGACTTTCCCTCAAGATCCAACGAGAGGACATAACCATCCCTGGCACATGTATGTTGACGGTTCGTCAACTAATACAGCATCGGGAGCAGGTATAGTCTTGATAAGCCCGGATAGGCAAGTTTTTACTTCAGCCGTTCGATTCGAGTTCATGGCGACGAACAACGAAGCAGAGTACGAAGCTGTGATCGTTGGGTTACGCCTAGCATTAGCAGTTGGAGTACGAAGGTTGCAAATCTTTGGAGATTCGCAATTGATCGTCAACCAGGTCCGGGGAGAATATGAGGCGAGTGATGAGGACATGGCTTTGTATAAAAAAATTGTTGCTCACTTGGCCTCTTTGTTCGAACAAATATATATTGAACAAATACCAAGAGACAATAATGCTCAAGCAGATGCATTAGCCAGGCTAGCAACCAGCACCGGACCAGCAGAATTGTCGGAGGTAACGCTAACAAGAATGTCCAAACCGTCAACCGAAGATTACAAAATCTATCAGATCAACGAAGATTTCGAAGAAGACGACTGGAGAATACCAATCATTGAGTATTTGCAAAACGATAAAAAGCCAGACAACCCGTTTGAAGCTAACAAGTTGGTTAAAAGAGCAGCAAGATACACCATGATGGACGGACAGTTGTACAAGAGAGGAATCTCGCTCCCACTTCTGAAATGCTTGGCTAGGGGGCAAGGACAAGCAGTACTGAAAGAAATCCATGAAGGTGTATGCGGAAATCATGCCGGAGGACGGGCCTTGGCATATAAAACCATAAGGCAAGGATATTACTGGCCAACCCTCCTCCAGGATGCGATCAAGATTGCCCGAACTTGTCAAAGATGTCAATTGTTTGCCCCGAACATTCACAAACCCCCACACGAACTGATTTCAGTCAATAGTCCATGGCCGTTTGCGAAATGGGGAATTGACCTCATTGGGCCTTTTCCCCCGGGACAAGGAAATGTTCGATTCGCGGTGGTGGCTGTTGACTACTACACGAAGTGGGCAGAAGCAGAAGCACTCGGGCGGATCAAACAGGAGAAAATGATCAACTTTATATGGAAAAACATTGTTTGTCGTTTCGGGGTCCCTCAGGCGATAGTGACGGACAACGGAAGACAGTTTGAAGGAAAAGAGATCAGGGATTTTTGCAAAAAATGGGGAATAAAGAAACATTTCTCGACACCATACCACCCCCAGTCGAACGGTCAAGTAGAAGCAGTGAATAAAATAATCAAGCATATACTGAAGATTCGTTTGGTCGACAAACAAGGAAAGTGGTCAGAAGAGTTACCAGAGGTGTTGTGGGCATACCGAGTATCCCACAGAACAAGCACAGGCGAAACACCCTTCACAATGGCATTCGGGATGGAAGCAGTAATACCGATTGAGCTAAAAGTCCCGACAAGTCGAACAGCTGCATTTGATGAAGAGAAAAACAATGCTGCGCTGGCAGCAGAGCTGGACTTGTTCGAAGAAAAAAGAATAACAGCAGAATTGAAAAATGCAATTTACAAGAGAAGAGCAGCGAAGTACTACAATTCTCAAGTAAAAGCAAGAGAATTCGAAATTGGGGACTTAGTACTTCGAAAAGTTTTAATACCACCAGGAGCATTCGGCCCGACTTGGGAGGGCCCATACAAGATGACGAATAAGTGGCACAACGGCACATACGACCTTGAAGACATGGAAGACAAGTCGTCCCAATACTCCTGGAATACAACTTTACTCAAGAAGTACTACCAATAAAGTCCTGTAAGTCTTAGAAAGTTTGTAAATAGATCCTTTGTAATTTTTGAAATTTTTGCGCAAGTTTATAAGCGAGCAGATTCGCACTTATCTTACTAGGCGAACAGAATTGCATTTATCTTTTGTCTTGCTGTATTTTAGTTTTTGAGCCTTAAGTCCAAATTACTTAGTTACTCGCCCAAAAATTTGCAAAATACAAGTCTGTTATAAGACGAATAAGAGAGCTTATTAAAAGCAAAAATAAGGCTAAGTCCATAACGGACCAATAGCCCACATTAATGCAAGGCCAAGTCCACAAGTGACCAAAATGGCCCAAGTAATTAAAGGTCGAGTTCTATAAGAACCAAGTGACCAACTTAAAATATTAAGTGTTTACCTTAAAAAAAAAAAAAGGGGGGGGGGGGGGGAACACTTAGAAACTGAGTCATAAGTCGAAAAGCAAGAAGCGAGCAAATTAAGTAAGACAAACAAAGAGGCACAAATTTGCAAATTAACAAGGATGTTCATTTCATTGAGTCAAAAATATGTATTACAATAGGGATGAGCTAATAAGCACAAAAAGAAGAAAACATCCTATTGTAAAAGAAACTAAGTCTTCAAGCAGGAGGAGGAGCGTCTGCAACTCTGGTCGCCTGGGCACTAGTCTGCTCGCCTGGGGTACTTGTACCAGCCCCATCCAGAGGAGTTAAGGGAAGTGAAGGCAACCCCTCAAAGACTTCATCAGTGGCCGCTGCGCTGGTCGCCACTGGGGTAGGGTCAGGCTGGCCGCCATAAGTAGGGGCAGCGATGTCATCCTCCTCGCCAAATACATCTAGAGGGAAGCCAAGGTCGGCTAAATCAGAGACGAACAAAGTTGAACCAGGAGCAGGAGGGTAGTTCTTCACGTACTCGATGAAATCCGCCTTCACCGCGCCACGAATATCTTGATTATGATCGTGGGCGAAGTGGACGGACCTCAAACATTCGGCAAAGACACAAATGTACCCAAAGTTGGTCTTATCCAACACCTCCTGCTCGTGGACTTCATAGTCAATCATGTTCTTGCGCTCTTCCTCCAATCTTTTGATGTGCTCCTCGACAACTAGCAGGCGAGCAGCTAAGTCTGCTCGCTCCTTTTCAGCCCTTTCGGCTCTTAGATCTGAAGTTTGAACCTCCAACATCATCTTTTGAGCTTTGTCCAAGGCACTCAGCTCGCCGGCCAAAGAGGCTTCCATCTTACTCTCCATCAAAGCCAGTTCCTTGGCATGCTCGGCCTTGCACTCTTTGATGGCAGAGGCTCTCTCTTCATCCATCTTCTCCACGCGACGGCCCAAGTCGCGGTTTGTTCGCTCAAGATCCAGGACTTGGTCGAGCAGCATCTGTGACTGGACCAACTGGTGGCTAGCATTGTACGCCACCAGGCGAACATTATCGCTGGCAGATTGGCCACCAACAAGGGTGTTCGCCGATTTTGTCCAGGCCCTTGGGACCATCTCAATAGCCCAACGAACAGGGAGATCCGGGATGTCACGGAGCGAGGAGGGGGCATTTTTAACCACAGAGAGGTGGTGGAGTGTTGTCCCTCGGCCGGGGTAGAGTGTTGGGTTATACCTGACGAACAAAAACAAGTGTTAGTGAGCGAGCAACATGGAACTAAGCGGCGAACAACAAGCAAGTCGGAGATGATTAACTTACTCCTTGATTTTTACCGGATCCCAACCCAAGTAAGAAGTATCTCTGGGATTGTCCCCTGTCTTAGTCATCACCAAACTGGCGACCACCTGCTGTTCGTCCACTACTTCCATCGAGGTAGATTTCGAAGTAGGGGATCTTGGAGCAATGTTGCTCGCTTCTCCAGCAGTCTTTGATCGCTTCAAGGCGCGATCATCACCGCGACTGCCGCGAGCATCGTCACCCCGTGGTTCTTTCCTTTTCTCCCTTTCCCGTTCCTTCTCCTTCTCCTTCCTTGCATCCCGAGGAGAGGAGGTAGTTTTAGCTGCAGGCTTGCGGTGACCAGCTCCGGCGGCTGGGCGAACAGTGGGATTCTCCCCTGCCCGGAGGCGCATGATGGCAAGGGGAGGGTCCATCTTCCTTCTCGAAGCGTCGGCCATTTGCTTGACTCGTCTGGCGAGCAAATAATATGATTCAGGCACAGCCGGGATAGCAACGGTGACTCATTGATCTAACAAGAAAAAGGCAAGGGTTAGGCGAGCAAGAATGATGGGCGAGCGAGAGTGATTGGCGAGCAAGAATAAAAAAGTTACCTTCTGGGACGGCGGCTTGAGCTTCAAGGTGGTGAGGACTCGTAATCAAACCAGCAAGTTTGTGACAATGAACCTTCGATAGATGTTCCAAATCGCGACTAGCAGCGTCGCGAAGAGAAATGACAGCTAACGTGAAGAGGTATTCATCGCTGATATCAGGATGCCCCCACTTCAAGTTCCTTGGACCTGCAAAGCAACGAAAAGGATTAAAATTAGTCCTACTTATGAATTAGCAAGACAAAATTAGCCCTACGTTTGATTTTTCCAAAGCCTTCAGGCGACATGATGCGCGCCTGCCCGCCAGCGAATCCCTCAGTTGCTCGCCAATCTCCACCAATAAAGAAGAATTGGCAATGCCAACCCTTAATCTTATTGGGAACACCTTCAACAAGTTTCAATCCGGTCTTCGCCTTAGCGTAATACCAGCCAGCACCGTCCTCGGAGATAGTTAAGGCATAAAGAAGCTCCGCGGTTGTTATTTTATTTTTGTAACCCTCAAGACCAAAAAGTGTCATGAAGGCTAGAAGAGTACTCCAACCGTTTGGGGTGATTTGAGTGATCGCCAGATTCATGTCGAACAAGAACCGGCCAATGAGCGGATGAACGGGGAGCGGGAAACCCGTGTTCAACACATCCAAGTTGATCGCCGTGCAGCCAGGAGGGGGGCGATCAGCAGTCTCTCCTTTCTTCGGCACATACATGAAAATATCGTAGGGGATTTTGTACGTTTCATGGATGCTCGCCAGATCACTCTCCACACATACACTAGCAACCTTGCTCGCTGCATAGTCCCCATCCTGAGCCTTCATAATTACCCTCGATGTGGGGGCAAAAGTCTTCGAATAGCGAGCAGAATAGTCCGCCCACTCATTGTCACGAACAACTCCTTCCGGGATCCGAGATTCAGGTGTAGTTTGAGAGATAGGAAAATTGATTTCCTTTAAAAACTCCCAAGTGAGAGTGGGGCCTTGCTGCTCGCCAACTCGCTGTTCGCCAGTGTTGCCGGGTTGGTCGCCTTCTTGATCAACAGAACCCTATATCTCCGCGGCCACTTCTGCAGAGTCTTCTCCTAGGTCGGAAGAAGTTCCGGGTTCGCGAGCAAGATGTTGTATCTCTTCTTGCTCGCCAGAGCGATCAACTGCGTACATCTCTACTGAGCGAACAACGGAGCTCGCATCTGAGTCCGTATTCTCGTCCACCAATAACGTAAGTGGGTTGTTCGCCAACGCCTGGCGAACAGATCTACGCGGAGAAGACTGATCTACGGGTCGTTTTTCCGGGTTTCGCCCGGGTCCGGATTGGGAGGAACTTGAGGGGGAAAACTCCATTTTGAAATAAGTAATGGAAAAATTTGTCTAAGGTGTAGGATTATATACGGATAATGCCGCCGACAGAGGAGTTACGACGGCGATGGAATCAACAGAACGGCGGCGCGACGGTGGTTCACGGCCAGAATTACAGTCGAAGTTACGAGAAATACGAAAGAAAAAGAAAAAGTATACGAAATCGAAATTTAAAGGAAATACAAGACGAATTACCTTTGAAAACGAAGATCAAAGTGACACAAGAGGAGAATCAGGTGCAAGAATGGCAAAGAAAGAAAGCTTCGAAGCGTTTATCAATGGCACAAATTTAAGAAATTCAGAAAGAAGAAAGAAGAAAGAAGAAGAAGTCGACGCCTATTTATAAGGATGAGGCTGGGGCGAAAATGCAATTTCCCCAAAATTCTGTAGGCCCCTATGGGCAAATTGGGGGTCGCGCGTGACTGACGCGACGCCTCGCATTCCGTGCTTCGGGAATCCAACCGTTGCGACACGAAAAGGCGTTCGCTACTGGTCGCGCGCGTGAGCTCTCATGCTCGTCTGTTCGCCCAACTGCTCAGATGCTCGCCCATGTAGACATCCATGTTCCATTCTTGCTCGCCCAATTTTCAAAGAAATTATAGCTTGGTCCCAATTGATCAATCCATGCCCAACATGAAACTAAGCTAGGGGGCAATTGTTGATGGGCGAACAATGGAGTGATTAATAAACATAAGAGATTATTAGACTTGGTAACAGGATAATAAACTAAAGGAGCTAGCAGCTTCGTGGAGCGAACAGCTTTGTAAAGGAGCTAGCAGCTTCGTTGAGCGAACAGTTTTGTAGAAAAGTACTAATGCGGCAAGCAGGATTGAGGCGAGCAGCCTTGCAAAGAACAGCTGTGCAAGTGGTTCAAACCAAGATCAACTCAGGCGAACAGCTTCGTAATGAGTCGAGCAACATTGTGAAACAATCCCAAGCGAGGAGCGAACAGCTCAGAACACAAAGGATCACGACATCCAACGAAGACATACAAGCGAGCAGCCGGTCACCGTCGAAAGCATCTCAATAGTGCCAAAGACCAAGTACAACATGGGAAATTCCAAGAGTCACTAGCTTAGATATGGTCCAAGTGTCCTAACACTTGGCACCCATCCAATGAGCAATAGTGTAGATGTTGTACAAGTGTCCTAACACTTGGCAAAGATCCAATGGTTAAGCCACCAAGATGGTGACACATGGCCACTTTGTATATCTATAAATACTTCCTTCATGTACATGAAAAATGGAGAACAATTCAAGAAAATAGCCAAACTCTTGCAAAATTATTCTTTGAGCATTACTTAACTTAATTCCATGATCTTGATTCTTGTTTGATGATCTTCATTAGATGAAAGACAACCATTAATCTTCTTAGTTAGAAAAGGTCATCAACATTAGTTATTGAGAAAATAAAAACAAACAGGTTAGGACTTTGATGGATTTTGAAACTTAGCTTGTATAATTTCAAAACAAACATAGTTTGACTTGTGTAATCCTTAAATTGGATCTTGGAGGCTTAAACCAAATATATCATGAACAACTATTTATTTTATTATGACCAATTTATTTATTTGTTGCGGATGTGTCACTATTATTTTAATCTAATTACTTAAATTTGTTTAATCTAATTAATTGGTTACTATTGTAATTGATTATGTTAAGAAACTATTGTAATTGATTACCTTTAAAAAAAAAAGTTATGAAAACGCTTCATAATAAGCTTAACATGAAATAGATTTAGAGTATCATTAATTTTCATCAGAAGTATCATTAAAACTATCAGGTATCATTAGTCTAAGTACCCATGATGAGATTAATGATACTCCCTATGAGATACTTTAAAATATTTTCATGATAATTTTATCATGAACTATTTTCATATAATAGTTTGCCTAAGAAAAATTTAAGTTTAGTCAATTTTAAATCAAACCATCTCCTAAAACCTCGAGAAAATAAAAAAAGAGATAATGTAAGAGAGTATATGTATTACAGGTTAGGACATTGATGGATTTTGAAACTTAGCATGTATAATTTCGAAACAAACATAGTTTGACTTGTATAATCCTCAAATTGGATTATGGAGGCTTAGACCAAATATATCATGAACAACTATTTATTTTATTATGACCAATCTATATATATTCGTGTCCGATGTGTCACTATTATTTTAATTGATTTCTTAAATTTGTTTAATCTAATTAATTTAGTGATAAGAAACTAAAACAAATAAAAAAATTATATGAAATTTATAACTTTAAAACTTACCTCGTGAAATGGATTAAGAAGTTTTGTTTCATGATTTAATGAGAGGTGAAGATTACAACTTACATATAATTTAAAATAATTAACCAATTTAATATTTATTACCCAAACTCAAATGACACTTAAATTAAGTGGCATGCATGCTCTAAATGACACTTGTTGATGATCTTTTCTAACCAAGGTGATTAGTGGCTGTTTTCTATAATCAAGATAACCAAACAAGATCAAGAAATCATGAAATTTAGCTAAGTAATGCTTAAGAAATAATTTGGCAAGAGTTTTGCTATGTATTGAATTGTTCTCCCCTTTTCATGTACAAGAAGGGAGTATTTATAGACATACAAAGTGGCCATGTGTCACCATCTTGGTGGCTTAGCCATTGGATCTTTGCCAAGTGTTAGGACACTTGTACAACATCTACACTATTACTCATTGGATGGGTGTCAAGTGTTAGGACACTTGGACCATATCTAAGCTAGTGACTCTTGGAATTCCCCATGTTGTACTTGGTCTTTGGCACTTCTGAGATGCTCTCGACGGTGACCGGCTGCTCGCTTGTACGTCTTCGTTAGATGTCATGGTCCTTTGCGTTCTGAGTTGTTCGCTCCTCGCTTGGGATTGTTTTAC
This sequence comes from Ballota nigra, assembly GCA_947034835.1. Classification (NCBI taxonomy): domain Eukaryota; kingdom Viridiplantae; phylum Streptophyta; class Magnoliopsida; order Lamiales; family Lamiaceae; genus Ballota; species Ballota nigra. Next base: position 88,678,842 of record OX344720.1, on the reverse strand, counting down.
AATGTTGCTCGCTTTACTACGAACCTGTTCGCCCAAATTGGCTTTGGCTTGAGCCACTGGTACAGCTGTTCTTTGCAAGGCTGCTCGCCACAATTCTGCTTGCCGCATTAGTGCTTTTCTACAAAGCTGTTCGCCCTACGAATCTGCTAGCTCCGCTACAAAGCTGTTCGCTTCGACGAAACTGCTAGCTCCTTTGATTTGTTATCCTGTTACTAAGTCTAATAATCTCCTGTTTATTAATTACTTAATTGTTCGCCACCCAACAATTGCCCCCTAGCTTGGTCTCATGTTGGGCATGGATTGATCAATTGGGACCAAGCTATAATTTCTTTGAAAATTGGGGCGAGCAAGAATGGAACGTGGATGTTTACATGGGCGAGCATCTGAGCAGTTGGGCGAACAGTCGAGCATGAGAGTTTATGTGCGCGACCAGTAGCGAACGCCTTTTCGTGTCGCGACGGTTGGATTCCCGAGGCGCGGAATGCGAGGCATCGCGTCAGTCATGCGCGTCTCCCAATTTGCCCATAGGGGCCTATAATATTTTGCAAATATTGCATTTTCGCCCCGGCCTCACCCTTATAAATAGGCGTCAGTTTCTTCTTCTTTCTTCTTTCTGAATTTCTCACGCTTCCGCCATTAACAAACATTTCGAAGCTTTTTCTTCTTGTAATTCTCGTGCCCAGATTCCTCCGTATTTGCCCCTGATTTTGATTTCTTCGAAGGTAATCTATCCTACGTTCCTTTTTCTTCTTTAATTTCGTAAATTATCTCTCTTTTTTTTTTTGCACTTCTTATAACCGCGACTGTAACTCCGGCCGCGAACCACCGTAGCGCCGCCGTACTGTTGACGCCGTCGCCGCCATCGTAACTTCTCCGGTGGCATCTTTATCCGTATATTACCCCACTTAGCAAAATTCTTCCATCACTTATTTTTAAATGGAGTTTTCCCCCTCAAGTTCATCTCAATCCGGACCCGGGCGAAATCCAGAAAAATGACCCGTAGATCAGTCTTCTCCACGCAGATCTATTCGCCAAGCATTGGCGAATAACCCGCGCATGTTGTTGGTGGACGAAGACACGGACTCTGATGCGAACTCCGTTGTTCGCTCGGTAGAGACGTACGCTGTTGATCGCTCTGGCGAGCAAGAAAAGATGCAATCTCTCGCTCGTGAACCTGAAACTTCTTCCAACCTAGGGGAAGACTCTGCAGAAGTGGCTGCGGAGATAGAGGGTTCTGTTGATCAAGAAGGCGACCAACGAGTTGGCGAGCAGCAAGGCCCCACTCTCACTTGGGAGTTTTTAAGGGAAATCAACTTTCCCATCTCTCAAACTACACCAGAATCCTGGATCCCGGAAGGAGTTGTTCGTGACACCGAGTGGGCGGACTATTCTGCTCGTTACTCGAAAACTTTTGCCCCCACATCGAGGGTAATCATGAAAAAACAAAGCGGGAACTTTGCAGCGAGCAACCTTGATAGCGTGCTCTTTGAGGAAGACTTGGCGAGCATCCGTGCTACCTACAAGATTCCGTATGACATTTTCATGTATATACCGAAGGAAGGAGAAACTGCTGATCGCCCTCCTCCTGGTTGTACGGCGATCAATTTGGATGTGCTCAACACGGGTTTCCCACTCCCCGTTCATCCACTCATTGGACGATTCTTGTCCGACATGAATTTGGCGATCACTCAGATTACTCCAAACGGTTGGAGTAGTCTCCTAGCCTTCATGACTCTTTTTGGTCTTGAGGGCTACAAAAACAAGATAACAACCGCGGAGATTCTCTACGCCTTGACTATTTCCGCTCAACAAGAGGATGGAGCTGGTTGGTACTATGTTAAAGCTAAGACCGGACTGAAGCTCATTGAAGGAGTCCCCAATAAAATTAAGGGTTGGCATCGCCAATTTTTCTTCATTGGTGGTGACTGGCGAGCATCGGAGGGATTCGCTGGCGGGCAGGCGCGCATCATGTCGCCCGAACGCTTTGGAAATGCTAAACGTAGGCCTTCCTTTATCTTATCAGTTCATAAATAGGACTAATTTTAATCCTTTTTGTTGTTTTGCAGGTTTGAGAAATTTGAAGTGGGGGAACCCTAATCTGAGCGACGAGTTTCTCTTCACCTTAGCCATCATCTCTCTTCGCAACGTTGCTAGTCGCGACATACACCATCTCTCGAAGGCTCATTGTCGCAAACTTGCTGGTTTGATTACGAGTCCTCACCACCTTGAAGCCCAAGCCGCCGTCCCAGAAGGTAACTTTTTATTTTTGCTCGCCAATCACTTTCGCTCGTCCATCATTCTTGCTCGCCTAACACTTGTCTTTTTCTTGTCAGATCAACAAGTCACTGTTGCTATCCCAGCTGTGCCCGAATCATACTATTTGCTCGCCGGACGAGTCAAGCAAATGGCTGAGGGTTCAAGAAGAAAAATGGATCCTCCCCTCGCCATCATGCGCCTTCGGGCAGGAGAGAACCCTTCTGGTCGCCCAGCCGCCGGAGCTGGTCGCCGCAAGCCTGCGGCCAAATCTACTTCCTCTCCGCGGGATGTAAGGAAGGAGAAGGAGAGGGAAAAAGAGAGGGAGAAGAAGAAAGCGCCGCGGGACGATGATGCTCGCGGCACTCACAGTGATGATCGCGCCTCAAAGCGATCAAAAACTGTGGGGGAGGCGAGCAATATTGCCCCCCAGATCTCCTGCGTCCAAATCCACCTCTTTGGAAGTGGTGGACGAACAACAGGTGGTCGCTAGTGTGACGGCGACCAAGACTGCAGTGTACCCCAAGGATCTCTCCTACTTAGGTTGGGATCCTACAAGAATCAAAGAGTAAGTTGTTCGCCCTTTTCAGGTTTTGTTGTTCGCCTGAGCTTAGTCATCACTTTGGTCTTTACTCTTATTCTTCATTTGGTTAGGTACAAACCGGAGCGTTATCCCGGCCGAGGAACTGCACTTCATCACTTCGCCGTTGTGAAGGATGCCCCCCCCAGCTTTCGCGACATTCCTGATGCTCCTGTTCGCCGAGCAGCCGAGATGGTCCCAAGAGCTTGGACCAAGTCGGCCAACACCCTTGTTGCGGGTCAGACTGTGAGCGACAATGTTCGCCTGATGGCATACAATGCTAGCCATCAAGTGGTCCAGGCTCAAGTGTTGCTCGATCAAGTTCTGGATCTTGAGCGAACAAACCGCGACTTGGGCCGTCGCGTAGAAAGGATGGATGAAGAGAGAGCCTCTGCCATCAAAGAGTGCGAAGCCGAGCATGCTAAGGAGCTGGCTTTGATGGAGAGGAAGATGGAGGCCTCCTTAGTTGGCGAGAAGAACGCCTTGGACAAGGCTGAAAAGATGCTGTTGGAGGTGAAGTCCTCAGATTTGAGAGCTGAGAGAGCTGAAAAGGAGCGAGCAGACTTAGCTGCTCGACTGCTCGCTACCGAGGCGCATGTCAAGAGGTTGGAGGAAGAGCGTCAGAACATGATCGAATATGAAGTCCATGAGCAGGAGGTGTTGGACAAGACCAACTTTGGGTACATCTGTGCCTTTGCGGAATGTTTACGGTCTGTCCACTTCGCCCACGATCACAATCAAGATATTCGTGGTGCGGTGAAGGCGGACTTCATTGAGTACGTGAAAAATTATCCTCCTCCTCCTGGCTCAACCTTGTTCGTCTCCGATTTGGCCGACCTCGGCTTTCCCCTGGATGTCTTCGGCGAGGAAGTCGATATTGCTGCCCCCACTTATGGCGGCCAGCCTGACCCTGTTCCAGCGACGACCAACGCGGCAGCCGCTGATGAGGTCTTTGAAGGGTTACCTTCGCTTCCCTTGACTCCTATAGACGGGGCTGGTACAAGTGCCCAGGGCGAGCAGCCGAGTGCCCAGGCGACCAGAACTGCAGATGCTCCTCCACCTCCCTCTTGAAGGCTTAGCTTTTATTTACAATAGGATGTTTTTTTTTTCTTTTTGTGCTTATTAGCTCATCCTCATTGTAAACATATTTTTGATTCAATGAAATGAATACTTTTGCTAATCTACAAATTTGTGCCTCTTTGTTTGTCTTACTTAACTGCTCGCCTCTTTGTTTGTCTTACTTAGTTGCTCGCCTATTGCTTTTTGCTTATGACAGTTTCTAAGTGTTCCTTTTTTCTTAAGGTAAACACTTAGTAAAAATTTTAAATTGGTCATTTGGTTCTTGTAGAACTTGACCTTTAATTGCTTGGGCCATTTTGGTCACTTGTGGACTTGGCCTTGCATTAATGTGGGCTATTGGTCCATTAGGAACTTAGCCTTATTTTGCATTCAATATGCTTTATTGTTCGTCTTATAACAGACTTACATTTTGCAAATTTTTGGGCGAGCAACTAAGTAATTTGGACTTAAGGCTCAAAAACTAAAATTCAGCAAGACAAAAGATAAATGCAATTATGCTCGCCTAGTAAGATAAATGCAAATCTGCTCGCTTATAAACTTGCGCAAAAATTTCAAAAATTTACAAAGGATCTATTTACAAACTTTCTAAGACTTACAGGACTTCATTGGTAGTACTTCTTGAGTAAAGTTGTATTCCAGGAGTATTGGGACGACTTGCCTTCCATGTCTTCAAGGTCGTATGTGCCGTTGTGCCACTTATTCGTCACCTTGTATGGGCCCTCCCAAGTCGGGCCGAATACTCCTGGTGGTATTAAAACTTTTCGAAGTACCAAGTCCCCAATTTCGAATTCTCTTGCTTTTACTTGAGAATTGTAGTACTTTGCTGCTCTTCTTTTGTAAATCGCATTTTTCAATTCTGCTGTTATTCTTTTTTCTTCAAGCAAGTCCAACTCTGCTGCCATTGCGGAGTTGTTTGCTTCTTCGTCGAACGCAACTGTTCGTTTTGTTGGGACTTTTAGCTCAATCAGAATTACTGCTTCTGTCCCGAATGCCATTGTGAACGGTGTTTCGCCTGTGCTTGTTCTGTGGGATACTCGGTATGCCCACAACACCTCTGGTAGCTCTTCTGACCACTTTCCTTGCTTGTCAACCAAACGAATCTTCAGTATATGCTTGATTATTTTATTCACTGCTTCCACTTGACCGTTCGATTGGGGGTGGTATGGTGTCGAGAAATGTTTCTTTATTCCCCATTTTTCGCAAAAATCTATGATCTCTTTCCCTTCAAACTGTCTCCCGTTGTCCGTCACTATCGCCTGAGGGACCCCGAAACGACAGACAATGTTTTTCCATATAAAGTTGATCATTTTCTCCTGTGTTATCCGCCCGAGTGCTTCTGCTTCCGCCCACTTCGTGTAGTAGTCAACAGCCACCACCGCGAATCGAAAAGGCCCGATGAGGTCAATTCCCCATTTCGCAAACGGCCATGGACTATTGACTGAAATCAGTTCATGTGGGGGTTTGTGAATGTTTGGGGCAAACAATTGACATCTATGACAAGTTCGGGCAATCTTGATCGCATCCTGGAGGAGAGTTGGCCAGTAATATCCTTGCCTTATTGTTTTATGTGCCAAGGCCCGTCCTCCGGCATGATTTCCACATACACCCTCATGGATCTCTTTCAGTACTGCTTGTCCTTGCCCCCTAGCCAAACATTTCCGAAGTGGGAACGAAATTCCTCTCTTGTACAACTGTCCGTCCATCATGGTGTATCTTGCCGCTCTTTTAACCAACTTGTTAGCTTCAAACGGGTTGTCTGGTTTTTTATCATTTTGCAAATATTCAATGATCGACATCCTCCAGTCGTCTTCTTCGAAATCTTCGTTGACCTGATAGATTTTGTAATCTTCGGTTGATGGTTTGGACATTCTTGTTAGCGTAACTTCCGACAATTCTGCTGGTCCGGTGCTGGTTGCTAGCCTGGCTAATGCATCTGCTTGAGCATTATTGTCTCTTGGTATTTGTTCAATGTATATTTGTTCGAACAAGGAGGCCAAGTGAGCAACAATCTTTTGATACAAAGCCATGTCTTCATCTCTTGCTTCATATTCTCCTCAGACCTGGTTGACGATCAATTGCGAATCTCCAAAGATTTGCAACCTTCGTACTCCAACTGCTAATGCTAGGCGTAATCCAACGATCACAGCCTCGTACTCTGCTTCGTTGTTCGTCGCCATGAACTCGAATCGAACAGCTGAAGTAAAAACTTGCCTATCTAGGCTTATCAAGACTATACCTGCCCCCGATGCTGTATTAGTTGACGACCCGTCAACATACATGTGCCAGGGATGGCTATGTCCTCTCGTTGGATCTTGGGGGAAAGTCAGTTCGACTATAAAGTCTGCTAAGGCTTGCCCCTTGATCGCTGTTCGAGGAGCATATGAAATCCCGAACTGACTGATTTCCAAGGACCACTTCAGGAGCCGACCAGCCGCATCGGGTCTGTGCAGTATTTGCTTGAGCGGGAACGTTGTCAACACTTCCACCTGGTGGTCGAAAAAATATGGACGAAGTTTCCTGACGCTCATCACCAGCGCATATGCTAGCTTTTCTGTTGGTGAATATCTGAGTTCTGCTTCGTGCAAAGCTTGACTTACATAGTAGATGGGCAGGTGGAACTTTCCTTCTGCTCGAACGAGCACTGAGCTGATTGCTACTTCTGAAGCTTCCAGGTACAAGTATAACTTCTCCCCTGGGATTGGCTTGGTAAGAATTTTCGTGTCACTGAGATACTCTTTCAGCTGCTCGAACGCTTGCTGACAGGCGTCTGTCCATTGAAACCTTCCTTTCTTGATGGCCTCGAAGAATGGCCTGCACTTATCTCCGGATCTTGAGACGAACCTGTTCAAAGCTGCTAGGCATCCGGTTAGTCGTTGGACCTCTTTAACCGATCTGGGTGGTTGCATCTCCATGATTGCTTTCACTTTCACCGGATTTGCTTCAATTCCACGCTGACTAACCAGATGTCCCAAGAATTTCCCAGAATGGACTCCGAAACTGCTTTTCTTGGGATTCAGCTTCATATTGTAGGTCCGAAGTATCTCAAATGTCTGAGCCAGGTGCTGTAAGTGATCTTCCTTTTTTGAGCTCTTGACAACAATGTCGTCCACATATACTTCCATCGTCTTTCCGATGTGATCATCAAACATCTTGTTAACCAGCCTCTGATATGTAGCTCCAGCGTTGATTAGCCCGAATGGCATTCTCTTCCAGCATAACAAGTTTTTGTTGGTGTAGAACGCTGTGTGCTCTTGATCATCGGTATGCATCGCAATTTGATGATATCCTGCGAATGCATCCATGAACGTTAGCAGCTCATGTCCGGCGGTGCTATCAACTAGCTGGTCAATGTGAGGCAATGGGAAGTTGTCTTTTGGGCAAGCGGCGTTAAGATCTGTGAAATCGATGCAGAGTCTCCATGCTCCAGTCGCTTTTCTGACCAATACTGGATTTGCCACCCATTGCGGGCATAACGCTTGTTTGATTAAGTCGTTATCCAGCAGCTTTTTAACCTCCACGTCGAGCGCCTCGTATTTATCGGGTCCAAATCTTCTCCTCTTCTGATGGACTGGCTTCTTCCTCGGGTCGATGTTGAGTCTGTGACAGGCATGTTCGGGGCTGATGCCCACCATGTCTGTATGCGACCATGCGAACACATCGAGGTTTGCTTTAAGAAACTCAATCATGTTGGTCCTGTACGGCTCTGGTAGCTCGGACCCTATGAAGAGTTCTAAGCCCTCTTGGTTCGGGTCGACTCTTACAGTTTCCAACTCTTCAACCGGGGTAGCCCTTCGTTTCTGGCCTTTCCATCTGGGGTCAATAATGGGCCCTTCTGCCTTTGGCTCATCTTCGGTCTCCATCGGTTCCGCTCCCAGTCGTGGCTCGATATCCTCTTCATTAAAGTCTGCTGGGCGAGCAGCTTCTCTATCTCTTGTTTGGACAACCTGCTCGTCCTCGCATTTCTGCTCGTCTTCATCCAACTGTGCGCCTACACACATCTGCTCGTCAATGTGCGGCTGTTCGTTTGCGCACAGTTGCTCGCCGATGTGCGGTTGTTCGTCTGTGCAAAGCTGTTCGTCAACTTCCATTATTTCAGTATCAACGGAAGTCATGGCCTCGCTATCATCTCCGTCCTTGTCTGAGCACCTGTCCGCCATGTTGACTTGGTGATCCTGCAACTGTATTTGCAACAGACACGCACGAGCTTTCTTTTGGTCTCCTTTGACTGTACCTGCACCCTTCTTTGTTGGGAATTTTAAACAATAATAGTACGTTGAAACAACTGCTTTAAATTCATGCAAAAAAGGACGGCCGAGGAACCCGTTATAGGTGGACTGTTGGTCTACAACCAGGAAGTCTACCATTCTATTCATTTTCCTCTCCGGGTCCTCGATTGATACAAGCTCAACTGCCAATGTAACTATTCCTAGCGGGGTGGTTACAGCATTTCCAAAACCTACAATCTTGTGATCACAGTCTTTGATGTACTCAGCGCAATCTCCTAGCTGGTCCACCGTGCTCTTGAACATGATATTCGTGTAGCAACCAGTGTCGACAAGTAGACGATGCACTTTTGTCCCCATAATATTGGCGCAAATGACCAATGAGTCGTTGTGGGGAGTAAGTATCCCGTCTAAGTCTTTCTCTGAGAAAGTCAGGTCCCCTGTTCGTTTGGTCGATGGATTTACACCCACTTCCATTACCTGGTCTACTGCTCTCAGTTCTGCTTTCCTTTTTCTTTTCGACACGGGTGGCCTCCCATCAGAACAACCACCTACTGGCCCAGTAGGTTCCAACATTAAAATTTCAGGGATATGCCTTGCCGGGGCTGCTGGGACCTTCCTTCCTTTCTTACCAACTTTGCTTGGTTGGTCATCACTGTCTCCGTCATCCGAACTGGATTGTACTGGTGCCCATGGTCTTTTGCCTGGTTCCCTTTTCACGAATTCGGACAGCTTTCCTTCTTCATAGAACCTCCATAACTGCTTCAATAGATCTCGGCACTCGCTCGTGAAGTGGCCGATGTTCTGATGATAAGCACAGTATTTGTTCGGGTTCAGCTTACCTCTCTCTTGCCTTATCTTCCGCGGTTCTGACAACATCTCCCTGTCTTTAACGTTGTCGTACACAGCGTCCACGGACATAGTAAGGACTTGACTCAACTTTTCTTTCAACTCAGCTCCATCATTGAATGACTTCATGTTCTTCGGAGCTTTGTAATCACTTCCTCCCGACTTCTTACTAGATTTTTTCGGATCAATTTTGTCTCCCATCTCTCTGTGTAGGGCCTCCTGCATCGACACATGGATCCCTGCTTTGTGTCTGAATTCTGCGTATGTTTTCGGGCAAGTCAGATGCATTTCCTTCCACAAATCAGTTCCTTTCTTTAACCCAGCCATTACTGCCACTATTTTTGTGTCCTCACTCACCATCTCGCCCTCCAGCAAGACTTTATCAAATCTTTCCAGAAATTGCTTGTCAGACTCCTCGTCTCCCTGCCTAATATCTGCCAGACGGTGTCTGTGGGTTAAGTAGGACTCGGCAGTTGAAAAGTGGGACAAAAACTCTTTGCTCAGTTGGGCAAAGGAGTTGATGGAGCCAGGAGCCAGTGCTGAGAACCATCTGTGTGGGCCGTCTCCAAGGGTGAGTGGAAAATTTCGGCATTGTGTGGCGTCGGTTGCCCCCATTGAGATCATGAAATCCGAATATTTCGTCACATGAATACGGGGGTCCGACGTTCCCTCATACAAATTGATGGCTGGGAACTGTATCTTCTTCTGGATCGGTGCACTGAGGATAGACGGAGATAATGGTGAAGATGGGAGAATGGTTGATCCGACACCTCTCTGAGATTCCAACTGTTTCTGCAATTCTTCAATTGCCTTTCTCATTTCCTGCAACTCATTCGGGGGAGTCCTCCCGTTGGAAGGCTGTTCATCGTGTTTGGGTTCAGTGACCTCTTCACGATGCAGTCCCTTGCCAACGGGACGTTTCTCCTGAGTTGTCTTCCTAGCAGCGTTGCTAGCTCCATTTGGCCCTAGTCGGCCAAAAGCTGACCTCCGGATTCGGTCATGCACTGATGGGCGAGCAGGATGGTGTGATCGCTCCTCATGCCTTCGGGATGGCTCCCTCCTATTTACATTCCTTGTTCCTAATCTCTCCAAAGCACTTGTTCGGGAAGTACTTTTGCTTGACTCATCTGCTCGACTTGATGATGATTCTCCTCTGCTTCCTAGGCGCTCGCTCAGTGGAGCTTTTCCTTTACTTCTGCGGACCTCCTCGCTATCGGCCTCGTCCCGACGTGCATCTTCTCTCATTTTACTTCTTTGTTCGCCCGTACGTTCCTGCTCATCTACTCGTCTGGTCGCCACAGGTGCTCTTGACGGTCCTGCTGCTTGTCGATTTTGCAGGGATTGAAGGACAGCAATGGTTTTTGCTAGCTCTTCGGGGTTTTGAGCAAGAGCTTCAACCTCCGGTGGAATCGTGTCAATAGTGACTTGTATATTCCTCTACGAAGTTGCTCTCACTGTCCGTGCATGTCCCTCGGTGGAAGAAACCCTAGTTCTTGGTCTACGACTTGGAGATATACTTGAATGTCGTTCTTCTTGCGATCTAACCATCTTGGCTATCGAAATGTGGGTAAATAAGCAAATGGATGAAGTAATCTTATTCTTGCAAACACCTTTTCCAAGGGTTACTAGCCTTGTGTGTGATTATGAAGGTTTGAAAACCCTAGTTCATGCACACGTGCATTAAAACCCTTAAAGTGTTGTAAATCTTTATCCTAAGAACGTGCACTTTTGTTTTCCGGCAGCTGCTTCCCGGATTCCGGCGAGATTTTGCAGATTCCGGTGGTAGTCTTCAAACTTTCTTCGAATTTTTCTACAATCGAAGGTTCGAACACCCTCCTTCTAGCGCCAATTGTTGATGATCTTTTCTAACCAAGGTGATTAGTGGCTGTTTTCTATAATCAAGATCACCAAACAAGATCAAGAAATCATGAAATTTAGCTAAGTAATGCTTAAGAAATAATTTGGCAAGAGTTTTGCTATGTATTGAATTGTTCTCCCCTTTTCATGTACAAGAAGGGAGTATTTATAGACATACAAAGTGGCCATGTGTCACCATCTTGGTGGCTTAACCATTGGATCTTTGCCAAGTGTTAGGACACTTGTACAACATCTACACTATTACTCATTGGATGGGTGCCAAGTGTTAGGACACTTGGACCATATCTAAGCTAGTGACTCTTGGAATTCCCCATGTTGTACTTGGTCTTTGGCACTTCTGAGATGCTCTCGACGGTGACCGGCTGCTCGCTTGTACGTCTTCGTTAGATGTTATGGTCCTTTGCGTTCTGAGTTGTTCGCTCCTCGCTTGGGATTGTTTTACAATGTTGCTCGCTTTACTACGAACCTGTTCGCCCAAATTGGCTTTGGCTTGAGCCACTGGTACAGCTGTTCTTTGCAAGGCTGCTCGCCACAATTCTGCTTGCCGCATTAGTGCTTTTCTACAAAGCTGTTCGCCCTACGAATCTGCTAGCTCCGCTACAAAGCTGTTCGCTTCGACGAAACTGCTAGCTCCTTTGATTTGTTATCCTGTTACTAAGTCTAATAATCTCCTGTTTATTAATTACTTAATTGTTCGCCACCCAACAACACTCAAATGCATACAAATAGAATTTACTAATTATATCCTATAATCTCGTGCTTTAACATTTCATCAGCTTTTAATATCACAAGATTAATAAAAATTAGGATAAAAAATTAGTCATTTTACACCAAATAAATTCCTACAATCTTGCTCACGTATCTCTTTTCTTTTAATATTTCATTAATTTTTAATATCAAGAGATTACTAATTAAAGTAGCATTAAGAAAAATTTAAGTTCAGTCAATTTTAAATCAAGCCATCTCCTAAAATCTCGCTTATTTACTTTTAATATTTTATTAACTTTTAATATAAAATAATTACTACTCCCTCCGTCTCAGATCAGTTTTTACAGTACACTATGCATCCTTTAGAAAGACCTCTAAATTACATCTTATTCCACTAATAATTACGCACAAAAATACATTTTTTTTGTTTCATTCACTTAAATGGAACAATATTTCATCATAAAATAATTATTTTATCCATCTAAACACTACAAATCAAACCTCATAATAAAGTCTTAAAATGTCAACTGTGAAAACAGATTTGGGACGGAGGTAGTATTAAACACAGGATAAAGAAACCTCTGTCATTTAAATCAAATAAATTCCTATAGTTTGACTTATTCACATAATTTTCGCCAATTATATCAAAAGTTACCTAATAAAAACAGGATTTTAGAAAAAAGATTAAACCATTCCTATGATCATGCTTATTTCCGTAATTAATAAATTCAACGAAATAATTAATAAAAAAATTGATATAAGTAATCTATATAATTCGAATTTAATAGTTTGATCCTGTAATATATCTAAATTTTATGGAATTCAGTGAGAAAACCTGTCTAGTTTGATCCTATATATATTTATATAAACCATTTCTCATTTAATTTTTCTCTCTAGCAGGAACTATGGATGCTGCTTATTATGGAGTGACATCTTTCTTTCACAGGACTTCATCATGAAAAGATGGTAAATATTTTGGAATAATTTGTTCCTCTGATACATTTGTAGCATGGAGTCATATACTATTACATCTCTCGTTTACAAAGCAAAACATTATTACAGATGGGTTAAAAGAATCGAGAAGAATTCTCGTTTAAGCCTTACACAGCAACGGGCGTGGCTTCGGCAAGAGCAAGAACACCTGACAGCTCTTTGCCTTCCAACAGCTCCAAACTGGCACCACCACCAATTTGATATGTGGCTCACCACATCAGCAACTCCGACAACCGCAACTGAGTCTCCACCACCAATAATCGCCGTCTCTCTCTTCCCACTGAGTTCAGCTAATTATCTGGAAAACATGTAATACACAAAATTAAACATGCGACATATACATCTATACCCCAATACAGAAATACAAAACCGGTCAGAAAAAAAAAGGAACAAAAATAAAACAGATTGAAAACGATCGTTTACAATAGAATAATACGACCATTACAACATCATACAATGCACACCCGAACGAAGACCGCGACAAAAATCCCCCGTACATGACTAAACCTTCGAAAATTAACAGTCACTCCCGTACCTAAATTTACAGTTCTAAAGAAATAAGATAAGAAAGCAAGAGCAGATTGATTCGAGCAACACAACAATGAGTGATATATATAGTACATCACACCATTAAAGCAATAGCTGAAAAATTGGAATCAAATTAAAAATAAAATAAAAAATATTCCATACTGATATAGCAATAAAGAATGAACGGTCGAGATCAAAACGTAGAAAACTGATCGACGTACCAAAAAGTTTCCCGCCGAAATCTAAAATAGGCAGTGTAGTTTGTATTATATATTTATAGATATAGATTATATAATGCCTAATCATACACTAGACTTTTCAAATACCAAACTTTATAAAATGATATTACAATTTAATTAAACTTTATATATATATATATATATATATATATATATATATATATATATATATATATATAGAACTCATATACTAAAAAATAATTAAAAAAACGTTTTTAAAGCATCAAAGTTCATATTTAATATTTGAATTTTATTTTTATATATTCAACATGTTAATTTAAAGATAGTTAAAAAGGATCCATTTGATATACAATGCATAAAAAAATCTTATCAAAATTTTGAAATGTGAGTAAAAACTACTCCTCCGTCCACGAAAAATATGCTCTTTTGTTTTAAACAAAATTTAAAAAAATTGTAGATAAAATAAATAATATAAGGATATTTTGAGGTTTCGTGTGATCTATTTATGACTTAAGTGGTTATTTGTGCGTGTAAAATTAATGGTATGTGAATTAATTAAGTGATGGTTGGATGATGAAGAAAATAACATTGTTAACAAAAATAGAATGAACATACTTTTCGTGGATTAAGGAAGTATAAAATAGAAAAAAGACAAAAAATTAGATGAAGTTGTCTTATACATAAAAACAAGTTTCATTGACTATATTATATATTGTTGGATTAATGTGTCCACATATCAATCAATTTTAAACGCAAACAAGATAAAAAAAAAAACTAAAATAGATTTTTGTTTCATATATAAAATTGTCTTACACAAAACTCTCATTACAAATACCTGAATCATTAAAATACCAAGCAAATCACTACCATTGTTAGGGAATGAAGCACTAGAAAACAAAGAGTATGTATAGCGTAAAATTGATTCATACATGAATCATTGAAGGGTATTTGTTGTTTTCACTAAAAAATATTAGTTGTTTTCACTGAAAAGTTTTAATTTATTTTTAGTAAACAACTAATAATGTTCAATGAAAATAACTAATATCCTTAAATAAAAACAACTAATACCCTTTAATAAAAACAACTAATACCCTTTAATGTTTTATGTATGAACTATTTTCACTCTATTATTTGTCGAAAACAAAATAAGTCATACATGACTTATTTGCTCAATTATAATAGACATTCGTGAAAATTTGACAAATTTCTCTTTATATAAATATATAGTTTTGATATACAACTTATATTTAGGTTCCTTGTAGAGCTCAATTACTTAGCTGATCATTTGCATAAGCATTTTTTTTCTATCAATAAAATTATTTAATTATTTTAATGAAAAAAAATTCTCAAAATCTCTCAAAATAATGCAATCGAAATGGGCTTATTCAATTAATATAATTAGACAAAAAATTCAAATAAATATTTTACGAGTTTAGAATCCGTAAAATATAGCCCAAATTAAAAATCTCGTGGATCCTGACCGGATTGAGCTGGTCTATACAAAAAATTGCACAAAAACAAAATTTAGGAGTTCACTCTCAACTTGTGTTACTATATGGGCAAAATGTGTGTTAGCACTAGAACAAATAATTGTTTCACACAAATAGTTATTTATTTTTATATAAATAAATATTTTTCCGTACAGTAAACATATAAGGTATTGAAAATTGTGTTACTATAAAAACACAAATATATTAATATATGGAGAAAGATGTGTTCGTACAAACTTATAAAAGTTTTCTCTCAAATTGTATTACGGTAAGGACAAATGTGTGTTAGTATAGGACAAATGTTTGTTTGTCAAATATAAATTTGTCCTTATAGTAACACATGTAAGATATTGAAAAATGTGTTACTATATAAACACAAATGTATCACTATATGGAGAAAAATGTGTTATTATATGAACAAAAATAGTACTATATAACGTAAAATAAAAATAAAATCTATTTTTAAAGAGATGAAAAATATATTAAGAAACATATATTTGTTCTTAAAACACACACATATATATCCTTATAGTTACTATAAGGACACATAATTATTGTTGTAAGGACTAGTAACACATAATTGCTCATAGAATAACATATACTTACCCTTTATAGTAACACACAGTTACACAACGAGTTTCCAATTTCTATCTTGGCGCATATTTTTATTGGAAAACTCACTTGATCCGGTATGACCCACCTAGGATTCGTGAGTTTTGATCTGGATCGACCTGTAAAGCTGTAACCCGCAAAATTATTATAATTGTTTATTTTAAATATATTTTACAGTAAAATATTTCAGATATGTAGTTCACATATAATTAAATAATTACCATGATAATCCAAATTGCAATTGGACTTTATAAGGAACTCATATGCAATTTCGGGCAAAACATAAAGATAAAACTTGCACGTTTGATGAAATATCCATAAAATACTTATATGTTTTATTAATTGCATTAAATTTCTTTATATTTGATAAAATATGCACGACATTTCCACTAATCATTTTTGTTCAAAGAACACTATAACAATGTAAAATTGAATCGTGAATTTATATAATTATCCTTGATTTATAAAGAAAAACACTTAAACAAACTCAGATGAAAATATATTGACGTACGCAAAACATGTATATATCAAATGTGTCAAGAAGAGAGTGATAAGAATTTTGTTCATTCTTTCATTAAATATTGAGAATTTTATACATTTAATGAACATAATTAAGGAGAGACTTTCGTGCATAGTAAAACACGAGGGGATTTCGTACATATTTTCACCAAACATAAATGAATTTTACAATTTATAAAACACATAAATGTTTTGTGTGTGTATATTTCATCATACATGATGTTTTTTAATATCTTTAACCTGCAAATTTCATATGAATCTAAAAATATTCACTGTTGTAAAAGAACCTATATATCTATATCTATATATGTATATACATGCACTTACGACGAATAACAACTTTGATTATATATAATATATACTATATACACATACGAAGAATATAAACCCCTGGACTGGACCACTTAATATTATGATCATTATGGGGTCTAAAAGTAAAAAAGAGAAAGAAATAAATAAACTAGTAGTATAAGATTTATTAGCGTTGCGGCTTTACCAAAATAAAATTAATTTAATAAAAGGTGGTAATAGGGTGGGCATATATTTAAATTTTAAAAAGTGATAACTACTGAGGATATGATCATAGTTTTGCTGGTCCTACTCCAGTTCACATATCTAAAAACTAAATTTTGATATGATTATTGATTGACATAGTTGGCAATCATTAAAACTTACTTATCGAGGACCCCTCTACTAAACACAATAGATATATAACTGCATTTTCCTGTGAAATATTCTACATATAAAATATATTTAAAATAAATAAATATTAAAAAATTTACTGATCGTGTTGTTACAGTCTTACAGGTCAAATTTCGCGAATCCTAAACAGGTTATACTGATTTAAAAAAAAAAAATCACACAAGACATATTTCAGAATTTTTGCTCCCAAATTGTGTTACTATATGAACACATGTATATTACTAATACTATAAGACAAAATGTCTGCTACTAGTCCTTATAAAATTGATTTTTGTACTTTAAAATAACAATAAGGATAAATATATGTTTTTACAGGAGTATATATGTGTTATTTAATTTATTTTTCATCCCTTTAAATATAGATTTATTTTATTTCATACATTAAAACACATTTACTCCAACAGTAACATACATTTACTCTAACATTAACACACTTTGCTCCAATAGTAACATACATTTCCTCTAATATTAACACACATTTGCTCCAATAGTAACATACATTTGTAGTAACACACATTTGCAGTAACACATAATTACTATAACATTAACATACAATTGTTCCAACCAGGTGGCTCAGTCCACCTAGCCACTGAGTTCCTCACTTTAGTGAATGACCCAGGTTTGATTCCCTTTGGGACAAATTAAGGGAGATATAAGGTGGCTTGGAGAATTCTCGGAGTATTTGGGGGCTTAGTGAAATAACTTCTAATTACTAACAACTACTCCCTCCGATTCATTTTAGATTATCCATATTACCATAAAAGGAGGGGTTTTTTTTTTTTTTTCTACTTTCTCAATCTCTTTCCCAAAATGGCAAAAAGGTACCCATATCATTTTAACTTTACCCCTTAAAAAGTTGAAAGGACCCTTTTACCCTTATTTTATATCCACAAAAATAATTTTATACCCACAAATACTAATAAACAACTACTTTATTAAAACATGTGCCACTTTGAAAGTGGAAAACAAAAATGAATCGGAGGTAGTAACATTTACCGCTAAAAAAAAACATAGAACAACACATTTACTATGACATCAACAGACATTTTCTTCACTAGTAATACACATTTGCTCTAACATTAATACATATTTGTTCTAACATTAACACATATTTGCTCCAACAGTAACACACATTTGCTTTTACAGTAACATATGATTGTCCTTATGATAACACAAATTGGGAGGATGCTTTTATGTATTTGTGCAAACACATCTTTATCCATTGAGTAAGACATTTGTATTATTATAACAATACACTTTTCACAATCTTACATGTGTTATTGTATGGAAAAATAATTATTTTTGTAAAATTAAATAAATATTTGTGAAAACCAATATTTGAATAGATATAACACACATTTTGTTCTTATATTGTATGAAAAATTATTTATTTTTGTAAAAATACACAAAAATTGGTGAAAAAACAACATTGAGTCTAATAGTAACACAAATTTTGCTCTTCAGTAACATGCATTTGCCCATATAGTAAAACAAATTGGGAGCGAAAGTCCTGAAACTTGATTTGCGCGAGATTTTGAGAAAAATTCACTAAATCCGACCCGATCCGACCAAGATCCGAGATTTTTTTTTTTAAATATGAGTTAACATCCGTAGAATATTTCATATACCAATTTGTAATATATATATATATTCAATTTATTTTTAAGAAATTATCACTCTTATATACCGGTAAAAGTCTAAATTTGGACAAAAAAATAAATGAGATAATCTCGTACATTAAGATCAATCTTACTTATATTATATGATTATCATGAATTTTGTACGACCTTGATTCATTATCTAACTACGTTCTTTTACAGAGAAGTATGATCAAAATATTTAAGTGAAATATGAGATCATCTTATACAATTTTTTTTTTTTTATTTTGGTAAGACCTTCATTAAAAACTTGTTAATGGAAAACCAGTGGGAGAAACCTTTTAACAAATATATATCAGGGCCTATTTTAAAAAAAAAAAAAAAAAAAAAATATCAGGGCCAACATGTTTGGTGAGTTTTCTTAAGAAGCATTACCCTAACGTATTACACTCTTGGAGATTTTTTTTCTTGGTCAAAGTATAGAGTAAAATTGCATTATACATAAATCACTGAAGGGTATTAGTTGTTTCCATTGAAGAGTGTTAATTGTATTTACTGAAGAGTATTACTGATTTACACTAAAGAGTTTTAGTTCAGTGAAAATGAACTAAGACTCTTCAGTGTAAACCAGTAATACTCTTTAGTAAAAACAACTAATATTTTCCAGTGATTCATATATAAACTAATTTCACTCTATACATACTCTTTTTCTTAATGTTTTGTTTGAGTTATAAAATATAATTTAAATTTTGAATTTTGAAATTTAAAATTTATCCTAATTTGAGATTCGATACAGTATTTATAAACTTACTATAACACTTTCTCGTACAATCAATTCTTTATCTTTATACTTTAATATTTTTAAACCATAATTCACTTCATTAAATCACACCCATAAATTTCAAAACCCATTTTTTGAAAGTCATGTATAATCTTCTGCAATTTTCTTAAAACCAAGCCATTTATCCAAAAGTTTCTATGGAATTAAAGCACCTTCGAACGTACACAGTATGTTCATCATAGAACTTGAGTTGCATTTAACGTAACATTTGAGGCTATCCATTAAAGTAATTCTAGTGTGCATTTAAGTGCATAGTATGCACTTAAATTAAAAAAAAAAAATTCAAACAGAAATTAATAATACCCTAAAAAGTAAACAGTGATACCCCATAGAGTAGTCAGTGATATCCCAATAAATAATTAGTGATACCCAATTACAAAAAAACCACACAAATCAGTGTGTTTGTTTATGTTTTGAAAAGAAAATTGAAGTTAAAATTAAACTTAAAATTCAAGTGAATGCTATGCATTTGAGTTCATGTTTGAATTTGTGCTCCCATTAATATCACACGTGTTTCAATTTATTTTGTTTAATAGTATATTCTTATAATATTGATATTTATCTTGAATCCTATTGCGTTAATATGTACTAAAACTAGGGCGGTACGGACCAAAATTGATATTTGAAAATATCTGTGTCCGTACCAAAGTTCGGTTATTTTAAAATTCGAGTGTCTGTGTCCGTACCGAAATTTTGGTACGGTATGGTACAAATATTTTATTTTTTGGTGCGTTTCGAAATGGATTTTCGGTTACAAACGGACCGGATTGGTACGGTACGGTCTGAGCGGATAAACGGAGTTTTTACCCTCTTTTTTATCATTCTCTCTGTTTTTTAATCATAAAAAAATATTCGATGCATGCACATTCTCGAATACTACTCAACTTCAACTACAATCAAACATATATCATTACAAGCTTGAATATAACACATTATATTATAATTGATGGTTAAAATATTCACGTAAATCACCACCAATAGAGTATTTAAAATACAGTATATAATATATCTGTAATTGAACGTGATTATAAAATAGTTGCTGGAGGGATTCAAAGATCTGTCTTTCCTCCTCATATCCCTTTCCAAATGGAAAAGAATGACAGAACTTTTAATTTTCTTCCATTCTCTAAAATCATTGAAAATGATACTCTCCAAATCACCGCTAAGCATATCAATCATATGATTGAGCAAAATAATTTTTGCAATATTTATCTCTCTATTCTGGGAGAAGAAATAATTTCCTTACATGATAATATCGACAAGATTATTTCCTTATATGATAAAATTGATGAGATCAATAGGATTATTTCTCAGACTAAGTCTGAAAATAAGGATGATAATGTCAATACTGTCATTAAAACAACTTCTTCTATACAATCACCGATTGAAATAAAATATTTCAAAATTGAAGCTTCTGTTTCTGAATTTGAGAAAATTATAAATGAAAATTTGAAAAAATGAATATTTCTGTGTTAGATAATAATCTTGAAGAAGATTCTTCTTGTTCCTATGAACTTGGCAATCCAAGTATTAATAAAATAAAATGGGCTGATAGGCCTACTTTAAATAAACACTATTATCAAAGGCCTACTCCTTTAGATGTTCTCCATGAAGAACAAGAAAACTTTTTCAATACCTCTTATTCGGGAAAAAATATTTATGAATGAAATATTGATGGCGATAAGCATATCTTCACTCAATGTCATAGAATGCTCATGTATAGTTCTGCTTGCAGAATTTGTGGAAATAATGATCTACAAACTGCTGAGGCTATAATTGTTGGATTTACTGGCCAACTCAAAGGTTGGTGGGATAACTATTTAAGTCCCCATAATAGAAATGAAATTCTTTCCTCTGTTAAAACTGAGAATAATGAGGTTAAAACTGATGTTGTTTATTCTCTTGTGTGTACTATTTTAGAACACTTTACTGACAGATTTACTAATAAATCTGAGAATACTAAAACTCTTCTTTTAAATATGAAGTGTAAAACTCTTACTGATTTCAGATGGTAAAAAGATACCTTTTTATCTAGAATTTATGATATTCCTGACTGTAATCAGGATATTTAGAAGAATAAATTTATTGATGGTCTTCCTTATTTATTTGCTGAAAGAGTCAAGAAAATTTTAAGAAAAGACTCTGACTCGATCCGTTACGAGTTACACTCTTTTGGAAAAATTATCAGTATTTGTGTGCAAGAGGGATTAAATCTTTGCAACGAGCTTAAATTAAGGAATCAGATGAAAAGAGATAATCTCTTAGAAAGAAAGCAGTTGGGTCAATTTTGTGACCAATTTGGTTTAGATAATTCTAAACTAAAAAATAGTATTAATAAAAGAAATAAAAAAGAGATTAATTATAAACCTAATTATAGAAACCGTAAAAGACATCCTGTTAATAAACGAGATAATAATAAAGAAAGAAACCATGTTTATAAGCATAAAAGAAATTCTTTTAAAAATAAAAATTATCTTGATAAGATTATTTGTAGAAAATGTGGCAGAAATGGTCACTATGCTAACCAATGTTATGCTAAAGATAAAATTAATAATCTAGATATTGATAATGACTTAAAAGAAACTCTTTTTAAAATAATTATGGATTCAGACAATAATATGTCTGAAGAAGAGAATATTTCTAAAAGTTCTGACACTAATTTCTCTGAAGAGTCAAACTCTGATGATGAAAAAAAATGTGAAAATTGCTTAAATGACAAACCTTGTCTTGATTGTATTAATGACACTAATAATAATGATGATGATTATTATAGACTTATAAGTCAATTTCAAGACATGAATATAAATATCTTAGATAATAATAATAATATTATTGATTTTCTTAAACTAATCAAAGATTCCAGTTTAAGGGACAAAATTATTGAACAATTCGAAGATTCTTCTAATAAGAATAAAACTAGCCTTACGAATAAGGTCAATAATAATAATTATTATAATATGGGAGAATTAGAAAAAATTCTAAAACATAAAAATATTAAACAAAACCCTGTAACTATTTATGATTTAGTTCAGGAAATTGACAAAATTAAAACTAATGTTAAAATCCTACAAAAACAGAACATTGATCTTTCTCTTCGTCTTTCTCTTATGGAAAAAGGAAAAGAAAAAATTGATGATTTTGATACTAACACCACTACCCTTTCTCAATTCTTAAACTCTAGTGGTGATCTCAATATCGATAAAAACCATCTTTCCGCCATTAATGTGATTATGTCTCGAAAATGGTATACAAAAATCTCTCTTCTTATTAATAATTCTTATAAAAAGGATTTTATTGCCATGATAGATAGTGGAGCCGACCAAAATGTTATCCAGGAAGACATTATTTCCACCAAGTTTTTTGAAAAAACTACTCAATCTCTTTCACATGCTGGAGGAGGATCTTTAAAGATTGAATACAAACTCAGAAATGCTTCTGTTTGTATCGATAATTGTTGTATTCCCAATGATTTTCTGATTGTTAAAAATTTAACTAGCCAAATGATTGTTGGCCTTCCTTTTATTAAAATTTTTTACCCTATACAGGTTAGTGAAGAAGGAATCTCTGGTGTTTATAAGGAAACACCTATTTCCTTCCGATTCATTACTAAACCTATTAATAGTATTCTTGATATCATACAGGATCAAATCAATTACGAAAATTGCCAAATCAATTTTCTCAAAGATGAGATTAATTCCTTCACTATTGAAGATATAATAAAGAACTCCAAGCTTCAGGATAAAATCCAGCTCTTATATAATAAACTCTCCATTGATATTTGCAATGATTTTCCAAATGCTTTCTGGAACAGAAAGAAACATATTGTTTCTCTTCCTTATGAAGAGAATTTTAATAATACTGATATTCCTACTAAGTCAAGGCCTTGTCAGATGAAATCTGATTATTTAGAACTTTGCAAAAAAGAAATTGAATCTTTATTACAAAAGAAACTTATTACTCCTTCTAAATCCCCCTGGTCTTGTACTACTTTCTATGTTAATAAGCATTCTGAGCAGGAATGTGGTGCTCCAAGGTTAGTCATTAATTATAAACCTCTTAATAAAGCTTTAAAATGGGTTAGACATCATATTCCCAATAAAAAGGATCTCTTAGACAGGTTAGTTAATGCACTTGTCTTTTCCAAATTTGATTTAAAATCAGGATTTTGGCAAATACAGATTAATCCTTCTGACAGGTATAAAACTGCCTTTAATGTTCCTTCTGGACATTATGAGTGGACTGTCATGCCTTTCGGTCTGAAGAATGCTCCCTCTGAATTCCAACAAATTATGAATGACATTTTTAATCCCTATAGTGATTTTATTATTGTTTATATTGATGATATCCTTATTTTTTCTAAGGATATTGATATACATTTCAAACATCTTGATATCTTTAAAGAGATTGTCATCAAGAATGGTTTGGTAATTTCAAAACCAAAAATGGTTTTATTTCAGACAAAAATCAAATTTTTGGGTCATTTCATTGAAAAGGGGAGAATTATCCCTATTCAAAGAAGCATTGAATTTGGAAATAAATTTCCAAATATCATTACTGATAAAACTCAGTTATAGAAATTTCTTGGAAGTCTTAATTATGTCTCCTCTTATATTAAAAATCTTGCGGATGGCTCTGCCATCTTATATGATAGGCTTAAAAAGAATCCCCCTCCTTGGAATGATAATCATACTAAGGCTGTTATAAAAATTAAAGAAAAGGTTAAAAATATTCCTTGTCTTACTATTGCAAATCCCTTATGGGAAAAGTCTGTTGAAACAGATGCCTCTGAGTTAGGCTATGGTGGTATTTTAAAACAAATAAACCCTAATAATAAACATGAATATATTGTCAGATTTTACTCTGGAAAATGGAGTAATTCTCAAAAGAATTATTTTACCGTTGCTAAAGAAATTTTAGCTATTGTTAAAAGTATTCTTAAATTCCAAGATGATTTATACAATAAAAAATTTACTATAAAAACTGATTGTAAAGCGGCTACTTTTATGTTTACTAAAGATGTTGAACATAATGTGTCCAAGCAAATGTTTGCCAGATGGCAATCACATCTTGCTTACTTTGATTTTGATATTGTCCATTTGAAAGGAAATGATAATCATATTCCTGATTTTCTAACCCGAGAATTTATTTCTTAAATGACAGAAATGAGCCAGTCCGGCAGAAGTACCTATTCCTCTTATAGAGGAAGAGGAGGCAGAGGAGGAAGACCTCATATCATTCAAATGGGACAAAGATCCCTTTATCACCAAAATATTTCTGGTGAAAGCTCTTCAAAAGACCAAAAGGAATTCCAAGAATTCCTTAAACAACGTGGTAAAGCCACTTGATCCCGAGGAAGTATCATATGCTTCAACAGTACAGACAGAGACTAAGTTCTTTGATTCTCCTAATAAGGAATTGATTCTTCTTTTAGAAGATGATGATGAAAAACTCAGAGAATCCCCATGGACTCTCATGGAGAAATATGTCCCAAATAATGGTTGGGCTGTTCAGACTTATAAGTCTAGAGGTTTCTATGAAAATATTCTTATTGAATTAAGTAGTGTTGATATTCAACATTATTTCGGTCAAGAATAATATAAATTATTCAAAATTTATTATTAAATAGATTTTCTCCATCCAAGAATGGGGAATTTCGCCTTTTGCTGAAAGAAAAGTGACTAATAAAGTTAGTCAAAGTACTTTCCAGTATAATTACTGGGATTATGTAGAAAGTTTTTATAAAACTCTTTTCCACCAAAATTCTAAGCATACACATACTTGGTTGTTTAAAATTTGTGAAAATATTGGAAGGAATCAAATTCCTAACTGGTTCACCTCTTGATGGAATACTGTAGGGGCTTCGGTAGATATTCTACCCGACAATTTAAAAGGTCTACTTGAAGATTACTCCATTGCCTCTTCCTCGTTTAAAACACATAATACAAGTGGTAAAACCACTTTCATGTTTTTTTGTTGACTCAGGTATTCCATGGGTCTGGAAATGGAGAGCAGAATTTGGTTATACTGAATTCGGTTTACCCTGTCTGTGGAGAAGGAGTGCCATAAGATTTTGGGGCAGCTTAAATGTTGTCATTCCTGGCTCCGAGGACCCTCCCATACAGGAGAATATTGATATAATTCAATCTAAGATTGAGGAATTCAAAAAAGACATTCCCTCTGATACTTTTCCTTCACTCTCTGATTATACCAAAAAGTATCAGGGAATTATCCCTAAGGGAAGGATTATTGATCTTTATATGGATCATCTCAAGAAAGATCTTTTTAAAGATATTGA
Organism: Ballota nigra; assembly: GCA_947034835.1. Classification (NCBI taxonomy): domain Eukaryota; kingdom Viridiplantae; phylum Streptophyta; class Magnoliopsida; order Lamiales; family Lamiaceae; genus Ballota; species Ballota nigra. The sequence goes on along the minus strand of OX344720.1, from coordinate 88,653,493 downwards.
TTTTTCAGATTTAAAATATGATCCCTATATGGCTTCTGGGTCTGATGTGCAAGACTCCCAAGACCCCAATGAAGATTATCAAGATTTCTCTCTCCAGGAGAGTTTCGATCTTCTGAAGAATTCTCTTAAAGAGAAATTCAAAGAAAGAAAACAATGATGGAGGAAAATCTTCTTGAAGACTGGAGGAGGTTCAGAGTAGGACTGCATCATGAAATCTGGCAGATTCCTATTCATATTAATTTTGATCAGAATCAAAATATAATTAAAGATAAAAATTATCTTAAAGGACTCAAAAAGAAAATCAGAGTTCTTGAAATTTTTATCCCTATCCTTGAAGGTTCTTACTATGGACAAACATATAATTTCCGACAATTGGAAAGATTCAAGAAGACTTTAAATCTTCTACAAAAGTAAGCTTCCCTAATGACAATCTAACCAAGAAGAGATTCAGGGAAAAAAGACGAATCAAATTTCGTCATTGCATAGGTCACCAACAGAACAAGCGCTGTTCATGAATAGTATTTACTATTCACTTTTGACTTTTTTACTATTCACTTTTTTGGAATCCGGGGTTTCATGTCCGGCTCTTCTTTTTCTATAAATAGGTCTTTTTCCCTTTGAGAGTAGCACGCTTGAGTTTAGACTCGCTCTCTCTTTCTCTCTCTATAACCCTCTGTTGCCTTTAAACTGCAACCTTGTAAATTTCCTGTATAAACACTTTGCCCTGGTGGTTGTTTAAGGTATATATTGTTTTATTTAAATTCTGAATTTAAATTTTTATTTTATTATCGCCGCCTTAATGGTCGGCTAATTTACTTGTATTGAATCATGGCCTAACATAGCTATACTCTACTTTCATATGCATTTGAGAACTCATTTCTATTGAATCTGTACGATGTTATATCAAGGGTAGCGTTGGTTTAACCAATAGGTATGAGCTTCCTTAAAATTTATAAGTCGACCATGTGGGCTTACCCTTGTTGTCATTTTGCCAAGATTAGGCGCAGACGTTTCTGGGTTTGAAAGTTTTTTTCAGGTGAACTTATAAAGTAAGAAAAATTTCTCAGTCACATCCTATTGTTTGTAAAAGAGCCACTGGATACTATTGATATAATAAGATGCACGATCCGGTATAAATATTTGTGAATGGAAAGTGCAATATTAAAATTATATTGGTCGTAATTCATGACACAAGGTACACCATATCCAAGTTTTTGTAAGAAATGAATATACATGAACAATGAAATTAAAAGAATAAGAAATTAAATTTAAATAATTTTGATATACATTTAAACATAAGTTAACGTTTTAAGAACTTAATAAGAGAAATAATATAGTGTTTGTGTTAAGAAAAGGCGGAGAAATTATGAAATCGCTTAGTTGTACTTAAATTCAATAACATTATAATAATGTTTGATAAATAAAAAATATTTAAAATTAATACATATTTAATTCGGTTCGGTACGGTACGGTACGGTTCGATACGGTCACATTCGGTTTTTTGGTACGGTTAATTTGATAATATCTAGATCCGTACCAAAAAAATATTCGGTTCAGTTTCGGTACGGTTAAAATAATAATAATTTTTTCGGTACGATTCTTTTTCCCTGCGGATTTTGGTACGGGTTCGGTAATCTCCGAACTCCGTGAACAGCCCTAACTAAAACATCTTTGAATAATATAAATCTAATGTCCTTAAATTAAAATCCTTTTTTTTTAATTAAATCAGTGTTCATTATATATTTGAAGATAAGATTCATTATTAGCTAAAATCAATAGTAAAATATATATATATTTATTTATGCATATGTATATAATTTTTTTATTTTAATAATATTATTTGTTTTCCAATCAAAATATCATAAATGTTAATGATTATCATTAAATATAATAAGTTTATTTGTCTATCATTATTGATTTAATATCTTTATTTGATACTAGCTACTGTTAAAAATTACTCCCTCCGCCCCAAACTAGTATGCTAGGTTACTATTTGCGCGAATTTAAAAAAAAATTGTTTATTAGTATTTAAAGTGATAAAATAGATGCTTTTGATTATCAGTGTATGAAAAATATAATATTAGAAAGTATTATTACTTTTTTGCCAAAAATGAATGTAACAAACAAATATGAGACATACCTTTTTGACAATATTATAGCAAATAAGTATGAGACGGAGGAAGTAATATGTATATTAAAATATGTACTATTAATATTTATATTTAAGACACTTTGGGCAATCCGAGAAAAAATATCTAGCAATAATATTGTATGTCAGTAGTATACTATTAAAAATTTGACAAAGTATATAATGGAAATGGTTTATATATGAATCATTGAAGAATATTGGTAGTTTTCATTAAAGAATATTAATTGATTTTACTAAAGGGTATTAGTTGTTTTCACCGAAGAGTATTAGTTGTTTAGTGAAAACAAACTAATTAAGACTCTTCAGTGCAAGCAACTAATACCCTTTTGAAAATAATTAATACTCTTTAATGGAAACAACTAATACCCTTCAATGATTTATGTATGAACCAATTACACTCTATACATGCTCTAAAAAATTAAGCACACAAGACAAAATATTATATGAAAATAGTTCATGATAAATTTATGTTGAAATTATATTAAAATGTTGAATATTTGACCAGGAGTACTGATAATATCACCCGGAGTATCATTAATCTGGGTATGTGATATTATATTCTAATTGTTGTAAATTTCTTGAACCCACTCCTGGTCAAATATTCGACACTTTAAAAAATCTCATGATAAACTTGTCATAAACATTTCCATAGAGACAAAGTATAGAGTAAAACTGGTTTATACATTAATCACGGAAGGGTATTAGTTGTTTTTATTGAAGAATATTAGTTGTATTTACTGAAGTATATTACTGATTTACACTAAAAGAGTCTTAGTTTTTCAGTGAAAATGAACTAAGACTCTTTAGTGTAAACCAGTAATACTCTTCAGTAAAAACAACCAATATTTTTCAGTGAAAACAACTAATACCCTTCAATAATTCATATATAAGCCAATTTCACCCTATACATACTCTTTATATAATACTTACTCCAGGCATTAATATAGAATAAGCGATCAAAACCACTTCATTATACAATTTTAATTCCTTCCTATTATAAGAATAATGTATTTTTAATACTCCAGATAAATAGTTATAGACAACCTTTTAAGATAAATTAGCGTGCAAATAGTTATATATACATCCAAAGTAATAATATATGACCAAAATTTTAAGTTCATTTGAAACTTCACGATCAGTGTAAAATATTTAATTGAGCACTACAAAAAATAATAAACGCTGTCAATTAATATTGAGGCTTGACCAATATATAGTGCAACTTCGAGAGCCATTATGATATCTTAATTGGAGAGAAGAAAAGTAGTATATAGAGAGTCCCCATATCATTTATATTCATCCCTTCTACTTTGTTCACAAAATTTCAAAGTAGCTTGGTCCTTTTCCAAATTATTATTGAGATAGATGATAAGAGGGTTTCAGATCCCATTAACCAGAATCTAAGCTTTTATTTTATTATTATTTTATGGGAATAGCTTGGGGCGAAAGTATTATAAACACGTATTTTAAATTTAACTAATAAATATCAACACTCAAATGTTGTAACTCAAACTCCATATACACATAAATTTACAAAAAGAATAAATACACATATTTAGGGCTCAAACAGTTTTCACAGTTGGGTGAGTCTCTGAAAGTGTCTAGTTTATGCAAAATCAAATGATAGGAGCATTGGCCCAGTAAATTTTGATAGCCAGAAGCATATTTAGACATATATTTGGAACAAGATTAATAGCTGGGCATTAAGGTTTCGTGACACCTATTTTAATGTATTCTACATTACTAACATATATAAGTACCGGGTACAACAATTTTGAGGCATAACTATATAATAGTGTGTGAAATGCTGGGCTGCAATTTTTTGCAGCTTAAATGTTTACAATGTATTTTTTGTAATCAACATTGTTAATATACATAATTTGAAGTGGGTTGCGACAAGATTTTTTTAAACTAGTTGTAAACACGTGCGTTGCACGTTGCATGTAAATAGTTAGTAAAACGTAGTAGTGGCAAAAATAAAATCTAGATATTGATCAACTATATTGCTACAATTTTTCAAGAAAAAATATATAGTCGCAGCAGGCATACCTATTGAAAAAACTTCAATTACATTTAAAAGAATACAATCATGAGTTTTCGAGAAATCTAATGGAGCGACCCCTTTTAAAGAATACTGAAGAAACAATACCAAGATAAGAAATTAAAATTTGAAATGAGCAATGTGCTTCCTGCAGCATGCACCCAAGTTCCCAACATCTACAAATTGAAAAATAAAACCAAACTGATGAGCTTATGGTGTGCAAAGGAGAAAACTGAATTAACTTAACTAATAATAGTTGAAATTGAATAATGACATAGTTACCACTCATTGCAGTGCACATATGCTTGGCAGAAATTTTCAAATAACAATTTTTCATTATCCACACAAGCATTGACAGCTTCATGCTTACTGTCAACTGTAATGAGTTAAAGCTCATTTGAAGAACAACAAATTTATAAGTTCATCAAATTACACCTTCTAATATTGATGAATCCTAATCTATACAACCAATGATACACACGACTTCATTTTTCATACAATACTGATGTATAAATAGTTATCAAAGCAAACTTACCAAACTTAATGAACGTAGGTTTCTCAGCTGCTCAATCACACCCAGGTTACAAATCTATAGTGCAAAACATTATTCAGAACAATAGAGCGATGCAGTAGAACTCCAACACAAGTAAGTCATATTAACAATAGAATAACGACACATTTATATGGTACGTAGGGTTCATATTTATTTGAAAAAGATTCTCTATGAAGAATAGACTTGTAAAACATATAAGCTTGACAATGACTGACGTGAACAAATAATCACCTATAATTTCATATTATAGTATAAACACCAAACTCACGAAGGTATGTTTAGAAACACAAATTGAACACTGAGTTTAGTGCGAAAATACCAATTGGACCGTTTATTTGGTGAACACCATGCAAATACTACAACAGAATATCGATAATACATGTATATGGTAAATTTACCAGGGTCCCATTAGAACAACAGATCTAGGCCCATAAACAGAATATGGGCCTTTTGTGTCTAGAGCAGTGAAGTATATATCATCTTTTGAAAACAACAGATGCGCAGAATAGATCTCAAATGGTCCAGTACTACCAAAAACCTCCAATTAGAATGACCTTGTGTCATTATAGAGCATTCAAATGCAAATTTAATAATATACCTTCGTATTTGCCTCCATTGTCGCTAACTTATTAGTTTCGACAAACTCGAGTAATGCAGGGCCCTGAAAGTGAAAAGTAAGCTTATCTATGTACCTAATAGATTTGAAGTGAACTTCCATTCAACTCAAAAGTCCACGAAACAGACCAAATAATTATGAGCTTTCTGAAGTACCTGCTTTCCAGTAACAACCATCTATGTAGTACCTGCTTTCCTGACTTATTTTCAAATTTCAAGTAGCTCTTCACTAATTCTCAATTCTAATATGGAAAAATTGTTGTTATATGTAACCATGGTAGCTAAATGTTGCAACACTGATGTAATCAATAGGTATTGCGATGATATTCCAATAATTATTGGGATTATCACTTAGCCAAGTCTCTGGGCAACACTAAGCTAAGTCCATTGACATCATTTATCAAACATAGCTTTGCAATTCTCTTATGGTGATGATTGATCCTAATATCTCACCATTGTCCATAATTCATGCAAAATTAAAAGAAAACAATATTTTTTTTCCCGGATAAGATTATGCAACTAAGACGGAGAAATGAAAAAGAGTTCAAATCAGAATCACATGAAAAATTTAGTAATCATATAGGCAACATAACCAATCAAGTAAATTTGAGAAAATAGAGCCTCACTTTCAGTTTCAAACCTGATCGATGAGGGCAACAATTAATCAATTATGATCTCACGATGTTAATACCTTATTTAATCGGCTACATCAAATTTGCCAGTTTTTTGGGAATACATTTATCATGGATTACTCACTTTAGTGCAAGCTGTGTTAGTACCTGAGTTTATTTGGTGATTAGAAGGCTCTCTTCACCTCGGCCAACAAATGAATCCTCCATTGAGATCTGAAATATAAGAAGATAACAAGCACCCATTTCAATCAAGCAACTATATGCTACACTTTGATTAAATTCAGTTCATAGATCTAAACATAAAATACAATCCACATGTAGTATATCACTGCAAAATTAGAACAATAATAAAAGTCACATACCAAAAAACATTATAAGTACCCGACCCCATTAATATCATTTATATTATGGTTATCAAGTGATAGCATTCATATACCAAATTTCAATCAGCACACCATTGGTGCAATTCAGGAATAAAAAACGCATGTAGCAAAATTTCAAGGGAAGAATTGGAATTCATTAAGTAAAAAAAAAAAAAAGGAACAAATGGGTGGTATGGCTTAGCGGAAAAAGGTAATGGAAACACAAAATTTCGAATCATTCACAAGAACCCAAAATTTCGAACACGGTTCTTCAATTAGTAAGTTTTAAGGACTCACCTGGAGTATGTAAGCGCGTGAGCCAAAAGGAGTGAAAATCCAGCAAGATTAAGCTTCTCCATTGTCCTGCCCCAACGATCTAAGAATCATCGCAAACAGGATAAAAGGAAGAGTGAGTTTTGTATGAAACCGTCTCGTACAAGTTTTTGTCCAGTAAAAATTACCTGAAGATCTTGGATATTAACTTCCCCTTGAATTGGCCAGCCACTATCAGGCCTGTTCGACTCTACAACAAGAGGCGGTTCCCTTGGAATATAAGTGTAATGAAGTATCCTTTCGAGTGATATGATTCTATTTTCCATGGTGCAAAGATTCCAAATGACCCATGATTGCAAGTCATTTAAATTGAGGTTATGTGTTACTGCTAAACCAGAAACACCTGCATTACACGAAAAATAATGAGATAGGTTCACTCACAATACAATATGATACATTCATAATAACACTCACTGGGATCAATTATTCCTTTGGCACGATGCACCCTTCCATCGCAATGGGGAAGAGGAAGAGATTTAGGTGAGGGCGTCTCTGAACTTTGGCACGGTTCTGTATCAGAATTGTCTGACACCGTTCATATCGCTGGAGTGGCATGTCGACAAGCAGATGGAAGAGACCCGTGAAATCGCCATTTCCAATTGGAGAAGAAACAAAATTGGGTAAATGATTTCACCCAATAGTCCATTGGTGAATAAATTGTTGAAAAATGGTTTTAATAAAGGTTTCATACCCTAATTTTTTGAGGAGTAAAAACGTTAGTTTTTGAGAAAATAAAATTAACGATGTTGTTCTACTCGCGGAGTATATGAGCGTGGTATATTTAATATCTCAAAACCGATTTCCGGTGAGTGAGAAATTAATTTGGGAAGTTGTAGTATTAATCATTTGTGTTGAATAAATCCATGGGAAATGAAAAATGAAGTTTCATCCCACATTGGAAAATTACAAGAAGATTGTCTTGTATATAAGTAAGAAAGTATTCATGTTCTCTAAATTGGGACATGGGGACCCTAACCATGGACCACACACGCGCGGGCCCGGGCTCGGGTTCGTGGTTCTTGGCAATTGGGCTTTGAGGCCTTACCTATATTTTTAGAGTACCAAAAATATAAAATGACCCAATACCTTTTTGGATCCAATCGGTTCGGGTGGCCCATATGAACTTGGGTCGGCCCACTTCAGTTGGCCCATTTAGAATTGGGTCGGCCCACGAACCTGTTTAATACACCTACGAATTTGATTAATACACTCCAGAGTATCTGGAATATTCCGTATTGCTTTCCAAGAATGAAAAACTGCAGAACGTGGGTGATCCATGATCACCACGTACTCCACTCCAGCAACCTTCAGATGGGTCGATTTTCCACCTATATATATCCCATTTCGTCCATTCTTTCGAACTCACTTACGAGAAAGTCTTGAAGAAATTCAAAGCATTTGATGATCCACCTGTTAAAACACCATTAGACCCGAATGTTCATCTGAAGAAGAACCGAGGTGAGCCTGTGAATCAGTTAGAGTATGCAAGGATCATTGGAAGCGTGATGTACATTACAAATTGCACACGTCCTGATCTTGCATGCTCTGTGAACAAACTAAGCAGGTACACGAGCAATCCAAGTCACGAACATTGGAAGGCTCTGAAAAGAGTCTTGAGATACTTGAAGTATACTCTTGACTTTGGGCTACACTACACGCAACATCCAACTGTACTTGAAGGATACAGTGATGCTAATTGGATATCCGATAGTAAAGACTCGTTCTCAACTAGTGGATACGTATTCACTATTGGAGGAGCAGCTGTATCGTGGAAATCCACAAAGCAAACGTGTATTGCCCGTTCCACAATGGAATCTGAATTCATCGCTTTGGATCAAGCTGGTGAAGAAGCTGAATGGCTTCATAATTTCTTAGAAGACATTCCTTGTTGGAACAAACCAGTACCATCTGTAATGGTACATTGTGACTGTCAAGCTGCTATTGGTAGAGCTTTGAACAGTATGTACAACGGAAAGTCGAGACATATTCGTCGTCGACATAACTCCGTTAGACATTTGATCTCAACTGGTATTATAACAATTGATTATGTAAGATCAATTGATAACATAGCGGATCCGCTCATGAAGAGCTTGAACCGAGATCAAATGAATAAGCTGATAGAGGGAATGGGTCTGAAATCCACAAATAAAACTGAAACAATGGTAACCCAACCATGATGACTGGAGATCCCAAGAACTTGGTTCAAAAGGGAAAACTAAACTGTGAATGTTAGTTGTACAACACTTGAAAATCATGACCGTTCCTGACAGCACAGTGTCAAGTGTTAGTGAACCCGTGAGTTGTGGTAAAGGATAAGTCTTTGACTTTTAATGATTCCTATTAATCCATGTGGGACTGAGTATGACGGGATACTCGAAAGGAGATCACCTATATAAATGAGAAGTGAGGGCCGCTTCGACCAAACATTTATGAATACAAAGGGCGTCCAGGGCCAAAATGGACAAAAACGTGATAACAAATCGGAATCGAGATTGACTTGTGTCTGCACTGTCTGTAAGGTATACACTAAGGAGGATTAGTTCAAGGTATCGTGTCCATTAAGCCGCCGGTATACCCGATGGTGTCAGGCTACGGAAAGTTCAAAACCACTGGTTACTTATCCGGAAGCAATGAGGTCTCAAATGAGCTAAACGGAGAAGCTTGACTCTGTATAGGTGCAATTCTCACTCATGTGGGGGATTGTTGGAAATTAGTTTTAATAAAGGTTTCATACCCTGACTTTGACCAATTTTTTTAGGAGTAAAAACGTTAGTTTTTTAGAAAATAAAATTAACGATGTTGTTCTACTCGCGGAGTAGATGAGTGTGGTATATTTAATATCTCAAAACCGATTTCTGGTGAGTAAGAAATTAATTTGGGAAGTTGTAGTATTAATCATTTGTGTTGAATAAATCCATGGGAAATGGAAAATGAAGTTTCATCCCACATTGGAAAATTACAAGAAGATTGTCTTGTATATAAGTAGGAAAGTATTCATGTTCTCTAAATTGGGACATGGGGACCCTAACCATGGACCACACTCACGCGCGCGTGCGCCCCGCCCCGCCCCGCACGAGCCCGGGCCCGGGTTCGTGGTTCTTGGCAATTGGGCTTTGGGGCCTTACCTATATTTTTAGAGTACCAAAAATATAAAATTGCCCAATACCTTTTTGGATCCAATCGGTTCGGGTGACCCATATGAACTTGGGTCGGCCCACTTCGGTTGGCCCATTTAGAATTGGGTCGGCCCACGAACCTGTTTAATATACCTACGAATTTGATTAATACACTCCAGAGTATTTGGAATATTCCGTATTGCTTTCCAAGAATGAGAAACTGCATTTCTCCCCACTACAGAACGTGGGTGATCCATGATCATCACGTACTCCACTCCAGCAACCTTCAGATGGGTCGATTTTCCACCTATATATATCCCATTTCGTCCATTATTTCGAACTCACTTACGAACCCAAAAAATTCCCGAATCCCTTTTCATCCAGAATTCCTTTTACGCTCATAATTCCGATTTAGTTTGCCGGAAATTCATACTTGGTGGTGCTACCAGTGTGAATCGATAAACCGTTTTACCTTTGGAGACTTGTACGCATTCACCGTAAGCACTATACGGGCGTATGTAGTCTTGCAGGAATAGGTTATTCCTAGACTCGGTTTTATCACGAATTCGTTTCGTGTTTATTTTCTATTTCATACAGTGTTTCGAAATACACCCCTACATTTTCTAACAATCGCAAGACTAAATATTTAATTTCGATACACTGTCATGTCGAACCATAACTCTGACAACGTGATGGACGTGTCTTCACCGACCAAAGATGATCCTTTTGACACCAATAAGGTTGGTAATCCTGATCCTTCCAAGGAAATCACCTCAGGTAATCCAACTACAATACCCCCTTTCGAGTTTGGAAATTTTGGCAATTTTTTTGCCGAATGGATGAAGAACCAGGCCAATGGCAATCCCTTCGTGGGAAATGCTAATCCCTTTGTGGGAACCTCTAGCACTAATCCCTTTGTGGGAAGTTCAAGTGCTAATCCCTTCGTGGGAAATATTGGCGGCAATCCTTTTGTAGGAAATGCCGGAGTCAATCCATTTTTGGCTACCAACCAGGCCTCCCTTCAAGGGGCTGTTAGGCCGGTGGTAGTGAAAGGAGAGAAACCCGAAAAGTTTTCGGGTAGTGACTTTAAAAGGTGGCAAAAGAAGATGCACTTCTATTTGACCACCATCTCTTTGGTGAAATACATCAAGGAGGATAGTCTGATTGCTCCTGCTGATGATGCCACTCGTGAGACAAGGATCGCTTATGACACTTGGATACACAATGATTATCTCTGCAGGAACTACATTCTGAATGGGCTATCTGATGCCCTATGTGATGTGTACGATGAGTACCCGACTTCCAAAGCTCTATGGGAGTCCTTGGAGAAGAAGTACAAGACTGAAGACGCGGGAACTAGCAAGTTCGTCGTCTCCACCTTGTATGACATCAAGATGGAGGACAACAAATCTGTTGTCGAATAAGTGCAGAAGCTGCAAGTGATCTTCCACAACATTGCAGTGCGAGGGATGGAGCTTCCTGAAGCCTTTCAGGTGGCTACTGTGATTAACAGACTTCCTCCTTCTTGGAAGGAGTTCAAGTCCTACCTCAAGCACAAGCGAAAGCAAGTGACGATGGAGGACCTTGTTACCCGACTCCGGATCGAGGAGGATAACAAGAAAAGAGAAAAGAGGGGCTCGACTGCTTCCATCGAGGCCAAAGCTAACCTGATGGAGAAAGGCGAACCATCAAAGAAAAGGAAGCGTCAAGATGACAAGGGCAAAGGCAAGGCTGTTGCTGCTGCTCCTGCCCCGAAGAAGTTCAGCGGTGCTACAACTGTGGCAAACCCAACCATCGGGCAGCTAATTGTCGTCAGCCCAAGAAAGAAGACAAAGGGAAGAAGAACTCCGTGAACGTTGCTGAACGTGAGCTTACGGAGATGGACATGTCCGTTGTGGTGACCGAGGTCAAATTGGTGGACAACAAGAAAAGTTGGTTCGTGGACACTGGTGCCACTTGCCACGTTTGTTCAGAGAAGTCTGCTTTCTCCACTTATTCTCCTGCTGAGGGGAGAAAGCTCTACATGGGGAACCAAGCCTCGTCTGAAGTGGCTGGTGTCGGAATGGTGGTGATCAAACTGACTTCGGGAAAGGAGCTGAAACTGAAGGACGTGCTGCATGTCCCGGACATCTGGAAGAATCTGATTTCGGGGTCTCTTTTAGTTAGTAGTCAGTTTAAACTAGTGTTTGAGTCAAACGGTGTTGTACTTAGCAAGTTTGGCATCTTTCTAGGAAAAGGTTACCTCGAGAAGGGCCTTTTTAAGATGTCTGTCATGACTGTAAGCCGTGATGGCAAAAACACTATTATGAATGAGAATGCTTCTACTTCTGCTTATATCGTTGAGTGTTCCTCTTTATGGCATTTTAGATTAGGACATGTTAATCTAAAATCTATAAAACGTTTAGTAAATTTGGATTTACTTAAAATTGAAAATGTTGATACATCCAAAAGATGTGAAATATGTGTAGAAGCAAAGATGATTAAATTACCATTTAAGTCAGTTGAAAGGATCACTACTCCTCTAGAATTAGTTCACACTAATGTGTGTGACTTAAAATTTGTGCAAACTAGAGGTGGAAAAAAGTATTTTATTACTTTTATTGATGATAGCACAAGATTCTGCTACGTTTACTTACTACGAAGTAAAGATGAAGCTATTGAAGCTTTTAAAAATTATAAAAGTGAAGTAGAGAATCAAATGAACACTACAATTAAAGCAATTCGTAGTGATAGAGGTGGAGAGTATGTGGCTCCGTTTGAACAGTTATGTGCCGAATTCGACATCATACATCAAACGACAGCTCCCTACTCACCTCAATCGAATGGTATTGTGGAGAGGAAAAACCGAACTTTGAAAGAGATGATGAATGCAATATTAATCAGCTCGGGTTTACCTCAGAACATGTGGGGGGAAGCTATTCTGTCAGCTAACCACATTTTAAATAAAATTCCACTTAAGACTCAAGATAAGACACCTTATGAGTTGTGGAAAAATTGCAAACCTTCATACAAATACCTCAAAGTGTGGGGGTGTTTGGCTAAAGTTGAAGTGCCACTTCCTAAACAAGTGAAAATCAGACCTAAGACGGTCGATGGAATCTTTATAGGATACGCCTTCAATAGTAGTGCCTATCGGTTCTTGATTCATAAATCAGAAATACCCGATATGACAGTAGGTACTACAATAGAATCAAAGAATGTTGTGTTCTTTGAAAATGTGTTCCCGTGTAGGGACAAAGAAGAAGTGAGTTCAAATAAACGAACTCATGAAGAATCAAGTGAAGCTGCAGGCCCTTCCACTCAGCAGAGTGAAGAACCAAGACGCAGTAAACGAGCTAGAATTGATAAGACCTATGATCCAGACTTTATCACGTATGTGTTAGAAGAAGAACCTAGGACTATCAAAGAAGCTCTTTCCAGACCAGATGCATCTCTCTGGAAAGAAGCAATAAACAGTGAATATGATTCAATTCTGCAAAATCATACATGGGAGTTGGTTGACCTCCCTAAAGGTTGCAAAACCTTAGGATGTAAGTGGATCCTTAAAAGAAAGTACAAAGCAGATGGATCTATTGACAAGTATAAAGCCCGTTTGGTTGCAAAGGGTTTTAAACAAAGAGAAAGACATGATTTCTTTGACACCTACTCTCCAGTTACAAGGATTACATCCATTCGTGTACTTATCGCGATTGCTGCTTTGCACAATCTCGAAATACATCAAATGGATGTAAAGACTGCTTTTCTTAATGGAGAGATGGATGCTGAGATATACATGGATCAACCAGAGGGTTATGTTGTACCCGGGAGCGAAAAAAAGGTTTGTAAACTCGTTCGGTCGTTGTATGGACTTAAGCAAGCTCCTGTACAATGGCATTTGAAATTTGACAATATTATGTTGTCAAATGGATTTCGAATTAACGAATGTGACAAATGTGTGTATGTGAAAGATACACCAAATGGATTTGTTATCGTATGCTTATATGTTGATGACATGTTAATCATAGGTAACAATTCAAATATGATCGTTAATACGAAAAACATGTTAAAAAGAAATTTTGACATGAAAGATATGGGTTTAACCGACGTGATTCTAGGAATCAAGATAGAAAGAACTTCAAATGGAATTTTCTTTAACACAATCTCATTATGTTGAGAAAGTCTTAAAGCAATTCAAAGCATTTGATGATCCACCTGCTAAAACACCATTAGACCCGAATGTTCATCTGAAGAAGAACCGAGGTGAGCCTGTGAATCAGTCAGAGTATGCAAGGATCATTGGAAGCGTGATGTACATTACAAATTGCACACGTCCTGATCTTGCATGCTCTGTGAACAAACTAAGCAGGTACACGAGCAATCCAAGTCACGAACATTGGAAGGCTCTGAAAAGAGTCTTGAGATACTTGAAGTATACTCTTGACTTTGGGCTACACTACACGTAACATCCAGCTGTACTTGAAGGATACAGTGATGCTAATTGGATATCCGATAGTAAAGACTCATTCTCAACTAGTGGATACGTATTCACTATTGGAGGAGCTGTTGTATCGTGGAAATCCACAAAGCAAACGTGTATTGCCCGTTCCACAATGGAATCTAAATTCATCGCTTTGGATCAAGCTGGTGAAGAAGCTGAATGGCTTCATAATTTCTTCGAAGACATTACTTGTTGGAACAAACCAGTACCATCTGTAATGGTACATTGTGACTGTCAAGCTGCTATTGGTAGAGCTTTGAACAGTATGTACAACGGAAAGTCGAGACATATTCGTCGTCGACATAACTCCGTTAGATATTTGATCTCAACTGGTATTATAACAATTGATTATGTAAGATCAATTGATAACATAGCGGATCCGCTCACGAAGAGCTTGAACCGAGATCAAATGAATAAGCTGATAGAGGGAATGGGTCTGAAATCCACAAATAAAACTGAAACAATGGTAACCCAACCATGATGACTGGAGATCCCAAGAACTTGGTTCAAAAGGGAAAACTAAACTGTGAATGTTAGTTGTACAACACTTGAAAATCATGACCGTTCCTGACAGCACAGTGTCAAGTGTTAGTGAACCCGTGAGTTGTGGTAAAGGATAAGTCTTTGACTTTTAATGATTCCTATGAGTCCATGTGGGACTGAGTATGACGGGGTACTCGAAAGGAGATCACCTATATAAATGAGAAGTGAGGGCCGCTTCGACCAAACATTTATGAATACAAAGGGCGTCCAGGGCCAAAATGGACAAAAACGTGAGAACAAATCGGAATCGAGATTGACTTGTGTCTGCACTGTCTGTAAGGTATACACTAAGGAGGATCAGTTCAAGGCATCGTGTCCACTAAGCCGCCGGTATACCCGATGGTGTCGGGCTACGGAAAGTTCAAAACCACTGGTTACTTATCCGGAAGCAATGAGGTCTCAAATGAGCTAAACGGAGAAGCTTGACTCTGTATAGGTGCAATTCTCACTCATGTGGGGGATTGTTGGAAATTGGTTTTAATAAAGGTTTCATACCCTGACTTTGACCAATTTTTTTAGGAGTAAAAATGTTAGTTTTTGAGAAAATAAAATTAACGATGTTGTTCTACTCGCGGAGTAGATGAGCGTGGTATATTTAATATCTCAAAACCGATTTCCGGTGAGTGAGAAATTAATTTGGGAAGTTGTAGTATTAATCATTTGTGTTGAATAAATTCATGGGAAATGGAAAATGAAGTTTCATCCCACATTGGAAAATTACAAGAAGATTGTCTTGTATATAAGTAGGAAAGTATTCATGTTCTCTAAATTGGGACATGGGGACCCTAACCATGGACCACACGCGCGCGCGTGCGCCCCGCCCCGCCCGAGCCCGCGCCCGTGGTTCATGGGCTTTGGGTGGGCTTTGGGGCCTTACCTATATTTTTAGAGTACCAAAAATATAAAATGGTCCAATACCTTTTTTGATCCAATCGGTTCGGGTGGCCCATATGAACTTGGGTCGGCCCACTTCGGTTGGCCCATTTAGAATTGGGTCGGCCCACGAACCTGTTTAATACCCCTATGAATTTTGATTAATACACTCCAGAGAATCTGGAATATTCCGTATTGCTTTCCAAGAATGAGAAACTGCGTTTCTCCCCACTACAGAACGTGGGTGATCCATGATCACCACGTACTCCACTCCAACAACCTTCAGATGGGTCGATTTTCCACCTATATATATCTCATTTCGTCCATTCTGTCGAACTCACTTACGAACCCAAAAAATTCTCGAATCCCTTTTCGTCCAGAATTCCTTTTACGCTCATAATTCCGATTTAGTTCGCCGGAAATTCATACTTGGTGGTGCTACCAGTGTGAATTGATAAACCGTTTTACCTTTGGAGACTTGTACGCATTTACCGTAAGCACTATACGGGCGTATTTAGTCTTGCGTGAATAGGTTATTCTTAGACTCGGTTTTATCACGAATTCGTTTCGTGTTTATTTTCTATTTCATACAGTGTTTCGAAATACACCCCTACGCTTTCTAACATAAATTATGAAGAAGACGGTAAGATGCAAAATTAATTGAAGAGTCTTGGGAATAAGTTGAAATGTTTGTGTCCTGAATAAATAGATTAATTTAAAAATTGAAAATTGGTTAAGGATAAAATTGTAACATATTTAAAATAAGAAGGGTAAAATGGTCAAAAAATGATTTACAAATGTAAGCCACTTTTATATATAAAATATAATATATATATTATAAACTGTAGGAATGGAAAAGGACAATCTATATAGAAGCCATTTTATAATTAATGTGTAAGTGCACCAAATGACACTTGTTGAACAAGAAAAATCAGATTTTTAATCATCAAGCTATAACTTACTCATTAATTATCGGTTGAACCACAACCAAACCAAATATAATTAAAAAAATAGGTCTTGTGTGAGGCCGTCTCATACCATGAGATAGTGAGGTGGTGTATAAATTGAACATGATGCATTAACACTCTGATATGATTAAATATTAATTTGTATCGTCTCGTGTTATGAGACAGTCTCATGTAAGTTTTTTCCTAAAAAAGATGAGAGGAAAGATAGACTTATAATCGAAAACTCTTATAGGATCTCTGTTCTTCATTTGGAGATTTGTATAAGCAGTAAGAAAAAAAATTATACGCATATTTGAAGATTTGTACTTCTTACCATATTGATAAGCAGTAAGAAAAAATATTATACACATATTTGAAGATTTGTTCTTACCATATTGATAAGCAATAAGAAAAAAAATTATACACATATCCAAGTTGGCTTGATTATATACAGCTTCATGTTTTGTTAGTACACTCCACCCAAAAAAATGTTTGGAAAAATTCCAAAAAATATAGCAATTTTTTTAAAAAATCAAAAATACATATGCTTCGCGTTTCTTTTTTCTCTTAAAATTATCAGTTTTCTGAATTTTTTTAATAGAGTGTATTAACAAAAATATAGAATTATATTTAACCTGAGTCATTCAAATTCCGTCAAAAATCAAAATTGGGACTTGCTTGCCTGGGTAAGAACCTCATAACCATCAACTCAACAAATCGAACGTAAAGATGGATGCTTCTATACACCACTGATAAGGCGTGAAATTTTCATGATTCGTCGTTAGAAATGCCCCAATTTTGGTCGAGTATTTAGAGTCATTTGTGTATCATTTTAATAAACTAATGAATTTGTCTCTTTGATATTTATAGGTGAATCGAGGGCAAAAACGGAGTTCGTAGGACTTTGAATAAACTCAAACAGATGCCCGGATGAGAAGATATCGAAGAACGATTGGTATTAGTGCGGAAGAAGAAAAGTATCAGTTGAAGAAGAGGGAGAGCCATTCGAGTGGACTAACTCGATCACTACCGCTCGAGCATGTGGCTCGAGCGCCTAAAACTTACAGAAAATTTCTCGCATTCGAGCTACTAGAGCGCCACCGCTTGAGCATGTGGCTTGAGCGCCCCAAAACATGCAGAAGAATTTCGCCACTCGAGCAGCTCGAGCGGGACCGCTCGAGCCCTTGCACCATTCGAGCTACACTACTCAAGCGCCACCGCTCGAGCGTGTCTACTTGAGCACTTTCAAGATTTGTGCTTCCGGATTTGTTTTTCGGTCCATGAGTTCCCGATTTAGCCCATGCTTATATATACTCGTCCCGAGCACCTTTTTACACACAACTTGACACCACGATATACCACTTGATATCATATCGCTTTGAGAGTTAGTTTTTGGAGAGAGGAAGAGAAGAAGAGATGAACAAGCTTTAGTTTTACGTATTCGAGGTTTTGTTTACGAATTCATAGTTCGGTTTTGCTTTTTAGTTTCATATTTTCTTTAGACCTTTGTTCTTGAATACATTGAGATTTCGTTTTGTTGATTTAATTTGAGTTCTTCGCATTTATTTCTTTAAACCCTAGTTAATATTTGATAATTTATTCGTTAAAATTATTATGTTCATGTTTGTTACTACTTCAATTGTTCTTGTTTCCGTAAAAACCATGTCTAGCTAAAACCCTTGCATGTTTGGGGTAGGATGAACTCGTAGAAGTAGGTTGTGGGTATGTAATTAGGGTAATTCGTGACGTTTAGTTTTAGTTCTCTTAATTAATGAATTCTTAAAATCAATCTTAACTTTACCTTTGAATTTAGTTCGAAAAGTGCTCGAGAGAGGACGACCTTATCACTCTTTAACAACAAGTAGACTTAATGAGAGGGTTTAGAAATGATTAATTAATCTACCGATTTATCTAAGGAGGACGACCGCATCACCTTAGTTTAAATTAGGGTCTCGTTAATTAAGCACTATCTATTAACTTGTTAGTGGATTAGTGAAGTTGATTGTTAGGATAAAGTATTAGGGTTTTGATACTTGAGCTTTCATCTTACAATCTTTAACTTAGGTTATTTCTTGCGCGTCAAGGTTATTTTGGTTATGTACTTGCTCCGTTAGTATACGTAGGAATTCCTATCCTGAGCATCATCATCTCATATTTGAAAACACACTTTTACATTCTTAGTTTAATTTTCCTTTTTGCATTCATAAAGTAAGTTAGTTTAGATTATAATTTATTTTCTTTTTAAAAACCCAAAAAAACATACACTCATATTAGCTACGACGCATAGATCTTCAGGGGTCTCTTCACATACACTCCTTCCCTTGGGTTCGATATACTTGGTCACTATACTTACTTATACTACAGTGAACCCGTACGCTTGCGGGGAAACTACTAGTAGAAAGTTAGTATTTTCGGCTTCAAGTCAATGGCGCCGTTGCCGGGGATGTCGTTGTATGTCTTTTGAATATGACTTGTAGATAGCTTAGTAGTTAGTAGTGAGTGCTTTACTTTTCTGTTTTTATTCGTACGTGTTCGGCAGTTGTATTTTTATTCTTTTATTAGTGTTTTAGATTTATGAAAACATGCTCGCAAGGTGAATCGAGCGAAGAGAGACTACAGCTAGACCCTGAGACAATAGCAAGAAGAAATAGAGCCTTTTTAAGAAGGATGAATGTTGCCGGAGGAGAGAACGAGAACGTGAACATGGACATCAGTAATGAGTTGGATGATGCTGCTAATGAGTTTAATCAGGTAGTGGACCGGGTTGAGGGCACTGGAGGGAATGGAAGTCAGAATCAAGTCCCATTAGGGGAGAGCCAGAGCCAAAACCCGGGTACACAGAACGTAAAAAATCCAGCTCATAACCTTGTCCAACATCCTCAGAACAACCCTGCATACCCCCACAAAATAACTTACTTTACCCATACCCATACCCACCATATCCATATCCACCATACTCGTACCCTCCACCTCCTGTTTACAACCAACCACCAGCCTATCAACCACCACCACCCCAACAAGTACTCGTACCACCTGCTAATCCTCAGCACGCTCCTCAGAACGCAGATCAGAATATGGCTATTAGAGGAAGGTTCGCGGCACAACCACATCGATACTATGATGGAGTGGCATTGCCTCCTGTAGAAGCAAACAACTTCTCAATTTCCCCTGGAATTCTAAAGCTGCTTACCGAGAATCAATTCAAGGGGGAGGTTGGGGGGAGAATCCTCATACTCATCTGAGGAGTTTTCTGATGATCGCATCCACGTTCAATTATAATGTCATGTCTGAAGATGCCAAGAGGCTCAAGCTGTTCCCATTCTCTTTGACGGGAATAGCAAAGGAGTGGTACGATAACACGCTCCCACGGGGAGGTGTAACCACATGGGCCGAGCTCGAGCGATTCTACCTGCCATCTAGAACCATTAAAGCAAGGATAGAGATCTCTTCCTTCCACCAGAAGCAAGGAGAAGACTTACGTCAAGCGTGGGAGAGATACTCCAACATATTGATTGAGTGCCCGCAGCACGGGTACAATGAAGGAGATATCATGGCATTCTTCTATAGTGGAGCCAACAAGGCTGGCCAAGCCCATCTTGACGCATGTGCTAGTGGAGCATTCCTGAACCAAGGTACAACGAGGTGTAGAGAAATTGTTGATAATATTGTTACGAATGCCGGGGCATGGAATGAGGACTCAGAATTTCAGAGAGCTTATCAGATTGAGGAGAGTGAAGGGACGAGGAAGCTGTTGATGGCCATGATGGAAAAGATAAACAACATTGAGATTGGGTAAAGTTTGGTTGGAGGGAATGTAGCAGTGAGTGAGAAAGTGGATCAGCCCACAGTTCAGCAAGAGGTAGCCAACTATATGGAAGGACCTTACTACAATCAAGACGGGTATCCACAAGGTGGCAATCAATTTGGAAGGCCTTCTTATGACCAGCCATTTGTACCTCCAGGTCCACAGCCTCCTCAAAATCAATGGAGGAACACACAAGGGTATCAAGGAGGCCAGCATCCTCCTCAGAATACATGGAGGAAGAATGAGAATTTTTCATATGCTAATCCTAAGGCCGAAATTACAGTTCCTCCAGGTGTTGATCCAGGTTCAAAGTCTCCGGGTGGAGAAGGCGGTGCCTCAACTGAGGAGATGTTGAGAGCTATCATTCAGAAGGTGGAGGAAGGAAGCAAGAGATTGTCCTCATTGGAGTACGATGTGAAGGAATTGCATAAGAAAGGTGATCAACGTGATCAAGAACTCCAGAAGAGAGATGTAGAGATGAATCGAATTCAGCAAGAGAACAATATACGGTTCACTTCTATGGAGTACCAGATTAGCCAGATCGCGAAATCATTGGGTAGAGAGCCGGGTAAATATCCTTCTATACCGGAGGGGAACCCGAAATAGCATTGCAAGGCGATCCAGCTTAGAAGTGGGACCAACTATGATGGTCCTCAGATGCCTGCTGATTCTGAGACGCCCCAAGGAGAGATTGAGATGGAGGGACAAAAACATAAGAAAGATGGAGGTGAGACAGTTGAGGAATAAATTGAGATAGAGAGCAAAGAGCCTGAAGAGGAAGACATTGAGAAGATTGAGAGAGTTCCAAAGTGGAAGAAGTCAAAGGAAGCAAGGGAGAAAGTGAAAGAGACCGAGCGTGATGAATGGGGGGTACCCAAATCTGTGATACCCATCCCGTATCCACAACGCTTCATGAAGAAAAGCTTGATGATAAATTCGCTAAATTCCTTGATGTTTTTAAGAAATTGCATATTAACATTCCTTTTTATGATGCTTTGGAACAAATGCCGAATTATGCCAAATTCCTGAAGGATTTAATTGCAAAGAGAAGGAGAGTTGATGAGCCCAAGTTGGTGCAGCTGAACCATGAGGTGAGTGCATTAGTGCACAAAGCGCTTCCACCGAAGTTGAAGGATCCCGGGAGTTTCACGATCTTATGTGATATCGGGAATGGAGTCAAGAAGGGAGTGTTGTGTGATCTTGGAGCAAGCATTAATCTTATGCCATTATCGATATTCAAGAAGTTGGAAGGTGGAGAACTTCAGCCGACAATGATGACACTTCAACTTGCCGACCGGTTTATTACTCGGCCTCAAGGTGTGGTTGAAGACGTCCTTGTTAAAGTTGGAGATCATATTTTTTTCCAGCCGATTTTGTAGTGCTTGACATGGAGGAAGATGAGCACGTGCCTTTGATCTTGGGAAGACCGTTCTTAGCAACTGCCGGGATGGTGCTAGACGTGGCAAATGGGAAGATCATGTTGAAAGTTGACGATCAAGAGATAAAGATTTCCCTATATGAGACCATGAAGTACCCGAAGGAGGATGAAAGCTGTTATTGCATGGATGCAATTGATCCTCGTGTTGAAGACACACCTCCTATCCCTAATCTTTCTTTTAGTCATGATTTTGATGATCCTTCACTTGATGATTTAACCCATGAGCATTATGATCTTGATTATTTTGATAGGGATAAAGGGAGAATTTGAAGGATGAAGAAGTGAAAAATGTGGACGCGGTCCAACTAGAGGGTAAAGGAGGAGTTAAGAAGAAAAAGTCCAAATTCAAGAAATTGCTTAGTAAAATTCCTTCAGATAAAGGTGAGAAGAAGTTGAGACCCCCACCAATTGAGGTGGAGAAGGAAGCAAAGGAACTCATGATGAAGGGGCATCAAGGAAAGGAATTCAACCACCACTCTTATGAGTAAGGGAGGTAAATTTGAGTATCATGTCCCATAAGCTCCTTTGAGCTTGGTCCGACATGAGGACCTTAAAAATAGCGCTGAGTGGGAGGCAACCCACTTTTATTTATTTTTCAGTGTTTTTATGTTATTAGGGTGTTGTCGAATCGTAAGTTTTAACGTCGTACTTGAGAGTTTATGTTGTAGGATTGTCTCGAGGGAGTAAAGGTATCATGGAGTTATTCAGATTGAATGGACCAACTCGAGACAAGGGAGTGTGTCAAGTTATTAAGAGGAACTGAACTATTTGGATGAGGTAACCCACAACCCCAAACTTAGACCTCTTCACAAGGTCGAAGTTTGGGGGGTGGAGTCTTTTTATTTATTTTATGGTGACATTGCACAGGTGCACACCCTCTCTTGAGTTGAGTTTGGTTATTTGGTACCTTGAGATGCTCTTTGGGCTGATATTGCTTTGATGTGCTACTACATATTTCATGCCTATCAATCATCTTATGCTTGTTGATTGCTATTCTTGAGTATGATTTGATGAGTGTGGGAGAGTTGTGAAGGTGAGTTAGGAATTCTACTGTGCGAGTGTATGAGTTAGAGTTGATTTGAGAGTGAACTCGTATGCTTGCAAATTTTTCTTTTGAGTACTTGTGTGATGAAAGTGAGAATTCACTAGGACTGGCATGGATGTGAAAGCTGTGAGATTTGAGCCTCTTGAGATTAAGATACATGAATTGATCTCTTCATTTGTGAGTGAGTCGTCACCTTAGAGGATGCTAGAACTTGTGTGTGCTCTCGCTTCTTGATTGTGTCTAGTTTGATATGCCGAATGTGATCTTAGACCATCTTTGCTTTGAATGAGTCACTTAGCCAAAAAATTTCCTTACCATTGATATTTGTCCCTTGTTAGCCCGTTTGAGCCTTAAGCCTATTTCATTTGCTAGCCCATTGAAACACTAGTTCAAGTTCCTAAGCCTTTTTGTCCAAATTTGAGTGGAGAATAGGAAAAGTGTGAATGTGAAAGGATTGATTTGAGTTGAAAAAGGAGAATTGTGATTGCTTGAGTGACTATGAGAAGAAGGTGTGATGAAGAAAAAGAGTTGTGGGAAAGAAAAAAAAATGAGAATGAGCAAAAGAAAAAATGAGCTCATGTGTTTGTGCGAAAAAGAGAAAAAGAGAAAAAAAAAAGTGAAGTGATTGAAAAAAAAAGTGAAAGGAGTTAGAAAGAAAAAAAAATTGAAGTGTTGAGAGTATTGGAATTGAAAGTGTGTTGATTGAAAATGTTTGAAGTATTCTGTTCCTAATCTCGAAGTACTAAAGTTTGAGTCTCTATTCTCCATTCACTTAAGTCACTTACCTATATTGTTATCCCACCTGTCCAAAGAGCCTACATTACAACCTTGAGAAAAGTCCTTTTTGATTCGGCATTGATTTCTAGATTATGGTCGGAGTAGAGAGTGCTTACAAGCCTATGGCTGCCGATATGTGTGATTGATTGTTTGAGTGAGTCCCTTATTCTTGATATACACTTGTGTGGGAGTGAAACACATCGTTGAGTGCACATCCATGTTTGATCTTGGTGTTTCTTGTTGTTGTTGCATGAGTATGATGAAGGAAGGTGAGTGAGTATACGTGTGATTGATCTTTGAAGCTCGAGTTCATTTACTTGCATGATTTGATTCTTTGATTCATTCCTAACAATTTCACTTGACTTATTATTTCATTGCTTGAGGACAAGCAATATGGTAAGTTTGGGGGGGGTTGATTAGGGGTGAAATTGTCATGATTCGTCGTTAGAAATGCCCCAGTTTTGGTCGAGTTTGTTGAGTATTTAGAGTCATTTGTGTATCATTTTCATAAACTGATGAATTTGTCTCTTTGATGCTTATAGGTGAATCGAGGGTGAAAAACGGAGTTCGTAGGACTTTGAATCAACTCAAACGGATGCCCGGATGAGAAGATATAGAAGAAATACGATTGATATTAGTACGGAAGAAGAAAAGTATCAGTTGAAGAAGAGGGAGAGCCATTCGAGTGGACTTACTCGAGCACTACCGCTTAAGCATGTGGCTCGAGCGCCTAAAACTTACAGAAAATTTCTCGCATTCGAGCTACTCGAGCGCCACCGCTCGAGCATGTGGCTCGAGAGCCCCAAAATATGCAGAAGAATTTCGCCACTCAAGCAGCTCGAGCGGGACCGCTCGAGCCCTTGCACCATTCGAGCTACACTGCTCAAGCGCCACCGCTCGAGCGTGTCTACTCGAGCACTTTCAAGATTTGTGCTTCCGGATTTGTTTTTCGGCCCATGAGTTCCCGATTTAGCCCGATGCTTATATATACTCGTCCCGAGCACGTTTTTACACACAACTTGACACCACGATATACCACTTGATACCATATCGCTTTGAGAGTTAGTTTTTGGAGAGAGGGAGAGAAGAAGAGACGAACAAGCTTTAGTTTTACGTATTCGAGGTTTTGTTTACGAATTCATAGTTTGGTTTTGCTTTTTAGTTTTGTTTCTTTAGACCTTTGTTCTTGAATACATTGAGATTTCCTTTTGTTGATTTAATTTGAGTTCTTCGCATTTATTTCTTTAAACCCTAGTTAATGTTTGATAATTTATTCGTTAAAATTATTATGTTCATATTCGTTACTACTTCAATTGTTCTTGTTTCTGTAAAAACCATGTCTAGCTAAAACCCTTGCATACTTGGGGTAGGATGAACTCGTAGAAGTAGGTTGTGGGTATGTAATTAGGGTAATTCGTGACGTTTAGTTTTAATTCTCTTAATTAATGAATTCTTAAAATCAATCTTAATTTTACCTTTGAATTTAGTTCGAAAAGTGTTCGAGAGAGGACGACCTTATCACTCTTTAACAACGAGCAGACTTAATGAGAGGGTTTAGAAAGGATTAATTAATCTACCAGTTTATCTAAGGAGGACGACTGCATCACCTTAGTTTAAATTAGGGTCTCGTTAATTAAGCACTATCTATTAACTTGTTAGTGGATTAGTGAAGTCGATTGTTAGGATAAAGTATTAGGGTTTTGATACTTGAGCTTTCATCTTACAATCTTTAACTTAGGTTATTTCTTGCGCGTCAAGGTTATTTTGGTTATGTACTTGCTCCGTTAGTATACGTAGGAATTCCTATCCTGAGCATCATCATCTCATATTTGAAAACACACTTTTACATTCTTAGTTTAATTTTCCTTTTTGCATTCATAGAGTAAGTTAGTTTAGATTATAATTTATTTTCTTTTTAAAAACCCAAAAAAACATACACTCATATTAGCTACGACGCATAGATCTTCAGGGATCTGTTCGCATACACTCATTCCCTTGGGTTCGATATACTTGGTCGTTATACTTACTTATACTACAGTGAACTCGTACGCTTGCGGGGAAACTACTAGTAGAAAGTTAGTATTTTCGGCTTCAAGTCAACCACCACTTTCTCCTAAAAACTTTGTTGCTAACACCATCACTTCCCTCCACCAGGCCTAGGGGTGTATTGAGTCGACAAGCCAAGCCGAATGCAATGATGTTCAAATTTGTTTGAAATGTTGTTGAGTTTTGATATTCATATTTGAGCTTGTTTAATAATTAATCGAGTTGAACTCGAACAAACTTTATTGAGCTGGAACATGAGTCGAGCTCGAGTAATTTGACATTCTGAACTTATTTAATCATTTTTTTAGTTATCTAGCTCGTGTTCAAGTTGAACTTTAGACTATTACGAACATAAAATTATGCTCAAGCTTGTTTAATATCTATTTTTCGAACTGAGCTCGAATGAGATTTTACCAAACAATTTCAAATCGAATATCGAATAATTTGTTTCACTTTTCAACCCTAACCAGACAAGATACATGTCCACAACTTTGGCTTTAAAAAGATGGAATCAATTTTTGGCCTAATTTGCAAACAAAGAAAACAAGGAATTTTACCATGTTTTCTCTTGCTCTCACTCTATAATAATTGCTCCTTTCCTAAGCTCAAATTGTAACAGTTGTTCCTGGATTTTTCAATAACTTAAAACATGCATAAATTGTAGAAGATATATAATATCTTAAGATGGGGTGGAACCACAAAACTGGGGTTGCGTTTGCATGAAATCATTTGAAACCCAAAGAATTTGAAAATGAATACAATTTGAGTTAAAATTATGTTAGAATATTTTTGTTTTAAGAATCACTCCTTATGATTTTGATAATGATAAAATACTGCATATATTGTATATTGTGTATACTAACTCCGCAGACATTAAAGAGAAAGAAAACTTAAGAATTTTTCTAAGTTCACTGCTGAAGAGTTGAAGAATTTACAGCTGAAAAGTTGTAAGGTCTACAACTGAAGAGTTCAAGAAGGAAACTTACAATTGGAGAGTTCAAGATAACAACCAATTAAAAGCTATAACTGAAGATTTATGTTCTTAATAAGCTTAATCACACCTATCTGAGTGTAGTACTAAATGTACACTCACTCACAAGGTCTGAAAGCTTCTAAACATTAAGGGAGGTTAATCTTAGCCAGTATATACAGAGTCTATAGTGATTAGTTGACCAATTTAACAACTAACACTACAAGACAAAACGTACTATGACAAGGACTAAAGAACAAGAAAAGAAACCTTAATTGGGCTGAAATCAAAGCTTTAAAGAGGACAGAGGAAATTCAAATTAAAAAATCCAAGACTTTTCAACGACTCAGAACTCTCTCAAGACTCCTATAAATAGGAGAGTTAACCCAGAGGAAATAACAACACTTGAGTATACAAGCAAACTACAAAACAATCCTACAACTACAAAGCCTACATAAATTTGCTCTTAGAATCTTCATATGACTAGGTTGTTAGGATATTTTTATAGATTTATAGGTTGTTGTTCCTCACAAAATTTCATTGTAAATCTACCAAGTGTAGATACTTATCTTTGTGAGTTGTATTTTTTGAGTGAAGTGAAAAATTTGAGTGATTAGTATTTTCCACTTGGAATAGATTAGTCTAAGTGAGGTCTAGTTCTTAGGGGGAATTGTGTTCTTAGTGAAGTGTAGCAAGCAACAATCATAAGATTTGCTAGTGAATTTGGCACCTAAGGGTGTAACAGTGGATATAGGAGGATTACACCACCGCTGAACCACTATAAATTGTTGTTCTTATTGCATTTTATATTTCGGTATATTTACTTCAAGTTATATTCATCATCTCTTTGAGAACTAGTGCATAAAATCCAAACTAAGTATAGTAAGTTGTAGATTGTGATAGTCACTCAGCTGTATACTCTTGTTTATATAATTTTTCATTAACACACACGTTTTATTCCACTACATATTAGGTCTCTTAATACACTTTAAAAAACAGCGTTTCTTAAACACTACAACTTAAGTTTAAGTTTGAAAAACTACAGCTGCATACTTGTATACATTTAAGCTGTAAAACTTTGGAAAAAGTTTTAAAAAGGTTGAAGGTCTATTCAACCCCTCCACCCCTATCTAGACCTTCACCACTTGAGACCAACATATTAAATCTAAGTGTTTAAAATTCATCCATTTGAATATAGTACCTAAACAAATGGAGTGGGTTTAAAATTCATAGTTCAAATCTCTCTATTAAAACACAATGATCTGAGTGAAATCTTCCTCATAATCGCTATAACAATGCATAGTAAATTATGACAAAAAGCAAACCTATTCAATGCTTCACTAGAAGAACCTTGCATTTTAAGGGGTTTGATCAACACTAACAAGTGACCGTTGTCCTAAAATTCACAAACATTACAAAACCTTAATTAGCTGTATAGAATTGAGGTAATGAATCAAACTTTTTTTTCTTCTACTAACCAGCATGTGAAAACTCATTAATCATGAGAAGAAAATAGGAACTTCCCAGGAGAAGGGTCAGAAAATGCTTAATTACAACATCATTTTGGTAAAAAAAAAACAGTGCATCTTAAACTCTGAAAAAATAAAGTTGAATTTACACATGCATATATAGACCGGACACACAGAAAGAAGTGAGAAACAAGTCTATTAAGATTTTTTTTAAAGTAGGTAGAAAACATTTTCTCTTAATAGTTTAAAAAACATTTTAAATTATTAAAATAGATAAAAACCTTTTTTTTTACCCAAAAAGAAAGTATATATCAACATCAACCATCTTCTGCATCATGTATCATGTTTGTTATCTCAACATCACATATTACAACTGCTATTATATAACTCGGTCCACAAATCTTTCACCCCTACAAAATTTAATGAAAATTAGTAGTATATTATTGATAAATAAATAAAATAAAGACATTGTAGGGATATTGTGGGACCCATTTATTTTTTGTAAGTGTATTTAAAAAAAATGAGCAAAAGATTGGTGGACAACAACAAAAAAGAAGTGGGTAAGGAATTGGTGGACAGAAGGAGTACGAAAATATACATGGCATAATTTATCGAGAGACTTTTTTTTATGGAAATTTATCGAGAGGCATTCAACTGCCTCAAATAAATAAAATTACGATAATAACATGTCAATTATATTGCAAAAGGCTAAACCTTAGTCAAACATTCTCACAATCGGTAGAATCCCATTCATATCATCACTTTATTCATAAATTCTAGTAGCTCCAAATGCATACTATGCACTTAGATTTTAATTCCAACTGTAAATCAAAATTAAAATTAAATTTTAATGGGTTTAATTGAAAAAATCAAAATAGAATTTTAAATTAAGTTTAAAATCCAAGTGCATAATATGGACTTAGTGTATAATAGAACTACTCAGGAATAACACTTGTGTGCACCAAGACAATTAGTACTTTTTGATGATTCGATCTAATCGTAAGGATTAGTGGTTGCTTAATCTGTTTCAGAATCACCAAACAATTACGTGAGATTGATTACCGCTGTAAAATAGTAAATACGTAAGAGCGGGGTAAATATGGGTATTAATCTCGTGTATTTGTATGTATTTTCGTATGAATACTAGTATAAAAAGCTTGTGGTGTATTTTTTGTGTGTATTTAGGATAATTGACTTATTTTTATTATTGAGAAAATTCAAGTATTTATACAAGTATATTACAAGTAAGTGCTGACATACCCTTTCACCTTCTAGCATGCATCTTTGACATGTGTTTCTTTGACTCTTTGACCTTATCTAAACATTTGCTTAGTTATAAAGTCTTCTTTTGGTCTGAGGTGATAAATTACTCGTCGTAGAGCCTCTCGGGTGAGGATTCTCATCTCTGCTCATTTTCTTAGGCTGCTCGATTTTATTGGGATCGTGATCCACTCTGCTCGTTTCGCTTTCTGGACACTTGTACTGTATGCGTTAACTCTTAAGAGTTGTTCGCCTATATGGGTTTTTTGCCCTATTTAGTTGTTTGCCACATTGGTCATTTGACCTGATCGACCATTAATCATGTATTAAGGCCTAACAGTTGCTCGCCTATATGTTAGGGTTATACGTGAAAGTATGCTTTTACTTTGTATAACCTATGTATTAAACACTTATTTATGAGAATAAATCTTTTATCACTATTGCTTTAAATATAAATGAATGTTAAATGTTTATTGCAAACCATTCAATATATAGTATGTGTTACATTGTAGTTAATGTGGTGATACCAGATCACAGAAGATCACATTAACAGTTCCTTGTAACTAAATGTACAAATTCAAGACCTAGGCTGAATTGAATAATCCATCGTGAAAGGTCGAGGTGCAGTTCTCAGATTGGTATGTCTTGACCAAGAGATTGCACTAGCACATTTTGTATGTGTTGAAGAGGACCTACAACGAGGATAAATTCTTCTGTTCTGAACGGAGAAGAATTAGACCTCAGTGGTTATTGATTTCTTAAACTCTGTCACTTAAATAGGACTGTGTGTGGTTAATACTTATTGCTTTGATACATGTTGAGTGAGAATCATCGTGACTTCGATACCTTGTGTTTTGGGCAATAATATTAATCATACGACAGTTGCTAAGATTTAATACGGAGAAAAGTGTGTGAGTACGGCTTGTGTGATTTGTCCCCTTGGTGGGCTCAGAAGTTTTATCGTACCAAATCTTGCAAGTGAAAATTAGTTTTCCGGTACGGATAATAATGTTGAGATGTCTTTACTCCAAGACACAATAAATTAATTAATTTAGAGCTATTCAGAAGCTCAATGAATTAATGGACTAGATAATCTTAAACACGAAAAATAATATCCGGAAGCTCATATTATCGTAATATGAATTAAGATGGATAGTGCAATATTAATTTGATAGTGGTATTAATTAATATTAATGGACTGATTTATATTGTGGCTTAATATTGAAATTCAGAAGCCCATTGGAGGTCCAATCTTAATTCTCCTAAAAGCCCCTCAAGTAGCCTAATAATTAGTCCAATAATAATAAGGTGATTAAAATAAAAGAAAAATATAATTGCTGATTTTTTCATAATTTTAAAAAATTAGTGATATAAGAGAGAGAAAAGATTTTGTTAATTTTTTTGAAAAGATATTATGGAAGATATGTTTTCTTGGAATACAAGATTATCTCATAAATTCAAGAAGATCCAAATCTTATATTTTTCCCCTATGATTTTCGAAAATAGCCATATAATTAGGAGGGTGAGATTTTTGTGTAATATTTTATTGTGGAGAAAAGAATATATGAGATATATTCAAGATTTCTTGGAGATCAAGAAAATATTTTTTTCCTCCCATATTTCACTCTAAAAATTCGCCCACCTCTAATTATAAATAGGGGGTGATTATTTCATCCACAATTTACAAGTTCCATGAGTTGAAAAAATTAAGAGCAACATATATCTTTCTCCTTCCTTCATATTATTAATTGTTCGTTAAGCACTTTCCACCGCTGAACGAATAAGACTAAAGGGAATACTTGAGAAAGTATTTTGGTTGATAGCATCGCCGAAGCGTGTCCCATTATTCTAAAAGACCATTCTACAAGAGGTACGTAACTGCATATATTCCTAGATTTTTCGCTATAGGTTTTTATGTGAATTAATTTATATGCATGATGAAAAACGTGTTGTTGAAATTATTATTTGAATTAATTAGGATAAATTCATGCTAATAGTAATTAATTTTAAATTCATATTTAAATATCATCCCGAATAGATCCGGACACCCCGATTTCCCCAACACTATATTGCTAGGTCGTTCGCATATCAGCAATTATCCCCTAAAATGTTCTTATATTACTATTGACCGAGCATTCATGACGAGCAACTGAGGACGGGCTATATTTTCGTGGCTGGATACCGAACAACCAATTCTAGGTAAACAATCTTTATGTGACATTCTGTATTTTGGGGCACGTTGCCAAACGTGATACGTGACGTGGGTGGAAATGATGAGGCACCACCCACACGCGTGTCTTCCTGAGGCAATGTGCCTCTTAAATTGCAAAATAGTCCTCGCACGCGCTCACTTATTTGCACAAAGGTCCTTGGAGTTTTTCCCTCTTGCGGGAAATACCCCATTTTCCACCCTATAAAAGGGGTTTTCTTCTTTTTCTTTCATTTATGTCATTTTTCATCTCTTAAAACCTTTTAAAATATTTGAATTTTTCAAACTTTCCTTCTCGGATCTTCCGGCAAAGTTTTTCTTCCGGCCACCACACTCCGTTGTCGACTTCAAGGTAATTATATCCATAGTATTCTTTTTTTAGATTTCCCATTTGTAAATGCCGTTGGTTTCCCAGAAATCGCTGCCGTGGGTTTTGGAAATGAATCATCGTTATCTCCCCTTTAAAATCCATCAGAAACCACCGTTATTTTTAGAGAAACTTCACTTTATACCGTGTCCTATGTCCTCTCAATCAAGTCATGATAACCCTCTAAGGAATTCGGAGAAACGACCAATTGGAGAAACCTTTATTTCTCCGCTGCCTCCTTTCCAAGTATCGGAGGATATGGGTTCGAATGCCGAAACGGTTGTTTGATTCGTTGAAGATACGGGTGCTTGACTATCCAGTGAGGAAGTTACATAGAACCTCCCTTCCCATTAATCAGACAAAGAAACTTCACCAGATGTGAGTGATTTAGATTTCGAGTACGAACTTACGTGAGAATTTTTGGAGAGTATTGGATTCCCACAACCCACTCTCATGGAGCATCAAATTCCAACCGCAGTCGACCGCCCCTCTGACTGGGAGTCGTATGCGGCCAGATATGCCAATCAATTCGCTCGCCCAAACTGCGAGCAACTTCTACTTTAAAGAAATCAATATCAAGCGAGCAGGATCAAAAGTGGCATGCGAGAGGAAGATCTTGCCCTGATTCGGGAGACTTATCAAGGCCCATATGACATCCATATATGGGCACCTGCCAGAAGGGAGAGGGCTGGCCGCCCACCTCTGGGTTGCACGAAGATCAATGTGGATTCCGTGCTAGCTGGACTCACCTTGCCAAGCGACCAACCTAGCCATAACCCAGGTTACACCAATAGGGACCTGCTTGCCCTCTTCACTTTGTTGGCCCTGGAAGGATACCCGGGCATGTTGTTCGCTGAGGAGATCACTTATGCTATGTCCATCTCAGCTTGTTCAGCCGACGATGAAGGATATTTTTATTTGAAAGCTCATCCCGGCCTCAAGGTCATTGAAGGGGTACTGAACAAAATTAGAGACTGAAAGCCATATTTTTTCTTTATTGGGGGCGATTGGCGAGCAGTTGTGAGCCCTTATGGTGGTGTCAAATGAATTTTCTCTCGAGAGAAATATGGAGACCTCAAATGTGAGCTCCATTTTTCTTATTAGAAGATAAATGGAACTAATTTTACCTTTTTCTTTTCTTTTTCAGGTCCTTGTCTTCTCAAGTGGCACAAATTTATGTTCGTCCTGAGCTTGATCACCCTTTGAAATAAAAATGGATAATCCATCACGCACCTGAGCGGCTATCACCGCAAAAAGGTTGCTCACCGAAGAACCAATCCCCATCATTTGGAGGGCAAACTAAAGTTCCCGAAGGTAATAATCTTTCCCTTATCACTTCATTTAGAAAATCTATCAAGTGTCTAACGAAGTTGCTCACACTTTTTGCAGATCAACAGGTGATTGTTGTTGTTGCCCTCTTCTTTACCTTGCTCGACCAAAGAGTGTGGGAGATGTCTCTAAAGAAAGAAAAGAGGAGGGGCGATTCACCTGCAACCATTGTGGCCATGGTTAACAAATTTATGGGGGTACCGGTTGCTCGTCAGGGAGCGACCCCCAGACCACTCATCTCCCGGTCCCATAGCAATAATCCCCTCCTCCTTGCCACTACTGCTCGCCCATTGTCCGCGATGATCATCTAGCGGATAAGGGAGAGGAGGTGGGAGGGAGCTCGGTAGCTCGCACATATGAAATGGAGGCTTCTCACACCTTGTCTGTGGAGGTTATGGATTTGCCCCACGGGAAAGCTACAACTGCAGCAAAAAGACCAAGGTCCCCTCGGGACATTACATACTTAGGCTGGGATGCCGACCGCTTTGTTCGTCATTCATTCATATTTTTTACGAGTGTTTTGAATTTTTTGCAGTTGTAATGTTGCCTACCATCCCGGGCGGTCTGAGATTCTGCACCAGTTCGCCTGTTTGAAGCCACCCACCAATCTCAGGGACCTGTCTGGCAATTATGTCCACCTTGCTTAGGAGGCAGTTACTCGCGTTGGACCATTCCTTTGGAACAGATGGTCTGCGAGCAGGTGGTCAGATAAAATATCCGTCTCTCGCTCATTTAGGCGACCAACTCTGCCATCGTTGCTCAGAAGGCCTTGGAACAGATGGACGAGCTAGAGCGTAGTGCTTGTCAGCATGCTAGCGCCATCCACCAACTCACCAAGGAAATAGACGAGGTGACCACCAAGTCTAATGAGGTGGTTGCTCGCCTCAACACTCAGCTGAAAATGGCCAACTCCGCCGAAAGGAAAGCATTAGATCAATATCAAGCACTTTCGGTGGCGATGGGGACTAAGGAGGTCGAGTTCGCAAACATCTATTCCTCCCTCGAGCAAGAGCAAAAGAGAAGGCAAGATGCCAAACAGTGGATTCAAGAGCTGGAGAATGAGGTTGCTCACCTCAAGGAAGGAACTGAGAGGCTGATTACCCCAGACGAGATGCACGCCTAACTGAATGCCAAACTTGGGGCGTGCTCAAACCTTGGGTATGTTTGTGCTTACATTAACTGCATTTGGGCAGTCAGCAAATGCGGGCTCTGAAGGTTCTCAAGGTGGTAGACTTTACCGAAATTATCAAGAGCAATCCACAGGAGGTGGGCTCCATACTTCAGATCGACGACCAACCAAAGTACAGGGTTTGTTGGGGTTATACGTGAAAGTATGTTTTTACTTTGTATAACATATGTATTAAACACTTATTTATGAGAATAAATATTTTATCACTATTGCTTTAAATATGAATGAATGTTAAATATATTTATTGCAAACCGTTCAATAAGCAGTACATGTTACATTGTAGTTAGTGTGGCGATACCAGATCACGAAAGATCACATTAACAGTTCCTTGTAACTAAATGTACAAATTCACGACCTAGGTGGAATTGAACAATCCACTGTGATAGGTTGAGGTGTAATTCTCAGATTGGTCTGTCTTAACCAAGAGATTGCACTAGCATATTTTGTATGTGCTGAAGAGGACCCACAGAGAGGATAAATTCTCCTGTTCTGAACGGAGAAGAATTAGACCTCAGTGGTTGTGGATTTCTTAATATCCATAACTTAAATAGGATCGTGTGTGGTTAATACTTATTGCTTTGATACATGTGTGGTTAAATAGGATCGTGAGAATCATCGTGACTTCGATACTTTGTGTTTTAGACAATAATATTAATCATACGATAGTTGCTAAGATTTAATATGGAAAAACGTGTGCAAGTACGGCTTGTGTGATTTGTCCCCTTAGTGGGTTCAGAAGTTTTATTGTACCAAATCTCGCAAGTGGAAATTAGTTTTCCTGTACGGATAACAATATTGAGTTGTCTTTATTCCAAGGAACAATATATTAATTAATTTAGAGTTATTCAGAAGCTCAATTAATTAATGGACTAGATAATCTTAAACACGAGAAATAATAACCGGGAGCTCATATTATCATAATATAGATTAAGATGGATAGTGCAATATTAATTTAATAGTGATATTAATTAATAATGGGCTAAATTATATTGCGGCTCAATATTGAAAATTCAGAAGCTCATTTGAGGTTCAATCTTAATTCGCATAAAGGCCCCTCAAGTAGCTCAATAATAATAAGGTGATTAAAATAAAAGAAAAATATAATTGTTGATTTTTTTCATAATTTTAAAAAATTAGTGATATAGGAGAGAAAAAGATCTTGTTGATTTTGTTGAAAATATATTATGGAAGATATGTACTTGGAATACAAGATTATCTCATAAATTCAAGAAGCTCCAAATCTTGTATTCTTATCCTATAATTTTTGAAAATTGTATAATAATAGGAGGCTGAGATTTTTGTGAAATATTTTATTATGGAGAAAATAATATATGAAATATATTCAAGATATCTTGGAGATCAAGAAAATATTTTTTCCTCCCTAATTTCATGGTAAAATTTGGCCCTCCCATTATTATAAATAGGGGATGATTTTTCATTCCCAGTTTACGAGTTCCATGATTTGGAAAAATTAAGAGCAACATATATTTTTCTTCTTCCTTCGTATTATTAATTTTTCGTTAAGCACTTTCCACCGGTGGTCGAACAAGGCTAAATGGAATAATTGAGAAGGTCTTTCGGTTGATAGCATCGTCGAAGCTTGTTCCCTTATTCTCAAAGGCCACAACTACAAGAGGTACGTAATCGCATAAACTCCTAAATTTTCTGCTATAGGATTTTATGTGAATTAATTCATATGCATGATGATAAACGTGTTGTTGGAATTATTATTTAAATTAATTAGGATTAATTCATGCTAGTAATAATTAAATTTTAAATTCGTATTTAAATATCATCCCGAATAGATTTGGACACCCTGATTTCCTCAACAGGGTTAAGATTGATTTCCTCGATCCAAGTATCCAAATCACCTATTCCCCTGAGGCCGAGGAAGTTGAGGAGAGCCAGCGGGCAAGCAAACCGAAGGTGGCGAGCAAGTGGTTGCGGCGGTTGTCCAGACTAAGGGTCAGGCTGAAGTTGCCATTGGTTTGGTTGCCGAATTGACAGAAAATGTTCCAATCAACCCTTCCAATGTAGTTGTTCGCTCTTTTTATGGAGTTTATCTTGTAATCTTTTTTTAGGTGATCAACCTTATTTATTAATGAAAATACTCTTTTGCTCTAAACGTGTTCGTACTCTTATCGTTTTATATCTATGTTATGCGTGCGATATTTATACTAAGTGTTTGGGCTTTTTTCGTATAGAACTTTGTCTTTAATAACAAATTTGGGCCCGACCTTAGGCTATAGTCTCCTAAAATGAACAACCTTTCAAATGGCTTTGGTCTTAAAAATTGACTTATGTTTCGAGATTAACATTTACTTTTAGAACGAACAACCATTCTTGACTTAGAGAAAATTGCAAGATAAAATCCTTGTAAAAATTACTTAATACTTTACAAATGGCTGCTAGTCACTTATAGTTTTGGGCAAACAACCTTACAACCATTGATCGAACAACTATAAACAAATATCTAAAATTAAAAATTATGCAAGTTTTTAGTTCTTACTTGCTCATCCTAGGCTCTTTGTTGCCCGCTCTTATTGATAATACTTTTTTAAATGGCCTGCATTCCAAGAATATTTGGCCGAGTTGCTATCTTCAAAATCATATGCACCATTGGGTAACATGATTGTTACTCTGTAAGGGCCTCCCAAGTCGGTCTAAATACTCCTAGTGGTAGGGCGAGCACCTTCCTTAGAACCGTATCTCCAACTTTGAATTCCAGCACCTTCACATGAGAATTGTAATAGTGTTGTGCTCGCTGCTTTATGTGGCACTTCTGATTTCCGACATAATTCTTTTTTCTTTAGGAAAGTCCAACTCAACAACTATAGTAGAGATGTTCGTCTCTTTATCAAAGTTGGTTGTTCGTATATTTGAGTTTGTAACTCCACTGGGGTTACAACCTCCATTCCAAATGCAAGTGAGAATGGTATTTCTCCCGTACTGGATCTATATAGGGATAGCAAGAGGCGGGTCTGGGATGGGTTTGGCCTGTCCTAGGACGTGCCCCGTCTATGCTACTTTAAAAAAAATCAACATATAAAATAATTTAAATTCATAGTTCCATACACATCTTATTTTTTGAAATATAAAATAACATGCACGTGAATAATTTAACCAAGTCCAAAAACAAATAAATAAAGTAGTTTATTACAAATTACTATGAATCTTCGACATATTAATCAAATCCAAAAGTTTAAAACAATACATAAATTGTTCATTAAAAATTAAATGATAAAATCAACAAAATAAAACATCTCATTCTTTCTTCGAGTCAATCTTCTTCAAATGTCAACTATGATGCATCCAACCTCCTCCTCTTCTTCTTCTTCATCAAACAAAGTAGGACAAACAAAAGATGAACCTACATACATTAAAATATTAAATTTATATTATATATGTATGTTGGGATATGTTTAATTTTGATGATTTTCCAAAACAACATGTAATATGTTTGAAAGCAGTCAGGGTAGTATCTTTTGTTTTCAGGTCAGGCTAGGATAGTTCTTAATAGAATAGGCTGTCAGTTGAGGAGAACTCAGTTGAGGGGGAACTCAGCAACACAGCCTGAGGATATCAAGATGACACCCAGAAGAATTGACTGAAACCATGCCAGAGACCTGAACCTGAAGAGAAGTCTGGAGGATGTCCCACTGAGTGTAAACTTGGCTGTTCTAAGCTAAGTCAGGTGGACCACTCAGTGAAGAGCATGATCAAAAGGATCAGTGCTGCACCAAGTAGGCCCTGAAGGAGTCAGGCTACTGTGGTCAGGGAAGTTTGTTATTCAGCCTTATGACAAACTTCTTTGAGTGATCTTCAAACAGTCTCTGAAGGACAACTACACTGAAGACGTTCAGTCAACTGAAGATCATCAGTCAGTGAAGGAGGAAGCTACCTAAAGTCAGTGGGTCTTGGTCAACCCACTGAGTCAAAGATCCGTTGGATCCAGCCCACGTGGACCAATCAGCACAAGGCAGCAACTCTGACACTGACAAGGCCGCATTCCAAGAAAAGTGGTTGAAACCATTAATTGTATGGATTCAAATGTAATTTCACCCAACGGTTACATTTGAATCCACACTATAAATACAAACCCATAGCTGCGTATTCAAGTGTGTGAAGTAAGAAAAATCAACACCTACGAGCTGTGAAGGTGCGAGTGTTTAGTGCATTATATTGGGAGTTATAAGGAGGCACGATTCACATCTTGTACACTGAACTTTAGAGTTCATAGATATACACAAATGAATGTTCAGCTTGTAACTCATAGCTTAGAGATGTTTTCCTAATCTTAGCTTTAGGCTAACTCATTGTAAAGGAAAACCTCACCTAGTTGGAGAAACCCAACCGAAACCAAAACCCTCTTGTTAGGTTTGTTGGGAGTAAGTTGTCAGTGAGTTTGTAAGGAGAGGCAGCCCAGGGAGTGGCGTGAGTCCAGTTGTAAGTGCACCATGGCACGTTAAAAACAAGAATCCCAGTTAATGGATTTCCTGTTAAATCAGGCCGTGGATGTAAGAGCTTGAGTCTCTGAACCACGTTAAACTGAGCGTACTTATCTTTAAAAGTATTTACTAAAGTGTTTTGAAAATCTGCTCACTGAGAGCATTGATAAAAAGGAAACTTTGGTTAAATATTCAAGCCAGGGAGAATCCTCTCACTGACAGTTCAGGCAACGCAATCGAGAGTTCAGCTTCTCGAGTCACTGCGTTACTTAGAGTATGAGTCTCCAAGTCTCCACACTGACTTGGTAGCTCAGGCTCTGAGTAAAGCATTGACTTGAAGTGTAACCTCTCGAGTCACTGTGTTGCTAAGAGCATGAGCCTTCCAGTCTTCTCACTGACTGGGTAGCTCAGCCTCTTAGCAATGCAGTGACTTGAGAACTCTTCACTCTTGCTGAACTCCCTGAGAGTTGGTTTAAAAAAAAAATTGCTCCTGAATTCCCATTTGGTATTCGAAATCGGGACCATCAATGTAGTACACCTATTAAAAATTGAATATAAATTTACCTCTCTCCTCATTCAATAGCCAATGACGGCTACACACCAATGCCTCAATAGTCGTATAAAGTCTATTACGATGCGGACTAACTATTCGACCACTATCACTAAAAGCTGATTTAGAAGCAATCGTTGAGACTTGAATAGCTAAAATGTCTCTTGCCAACTTTTGCAAACTTGGATATTTAGTTCCATTTGTTTTCCACCAATTAAGAATGTCAAAATATTCCCCTCTTGGCAAAAGACCTTCTTCTAAATACTTGTCTAAATCATTTTTTGATGGTGAAGTAGAATCACTCACACTTGAAGCCACATATTTGTTAAACGAATCTAACGAGTCACCCTCAACTGAATCAACTCTTGGACAAGAACTACTGGATGATCCTACTCCCGTGTCCAAAGTATTCTCCCTCAATGCTATATATTCGTAATCAGCTAACAAATCTTTACAGTTTTGATGAATCTCGTTAAATTTTGAAATATAATTTTCAACACAGATATTAGGAATATAAAACTCAACCAATTTCATCTTATACCTAGGATCCAAAATAGCAGCAACCCCATCAAAAGATTACAATCTATCCAATATTTGTCTAATTTCACAACCATCTTTTCAACAATTTATTTTACAATCAAATTTGAACTCTTTGACCACTTATCTAACTCCAATTTGATATGACAAATCTTTGAAAAATAAAAGTTAGAAAGAGGATGTAGAGTTCCAGAAAACATCTCATTCACTTGATAAAACAATTTTAACTTGTCACACAATTCTCGTGCATTTTCCCACTCTTCCTCACTTGGTAGACTCGTATAATTTCTTCCTCGCCACTTAAGTCTATCAAAAACATCCTTATACTTAGTTGCAGTGTCTAACATCAAGTAAGTAGAATTCCAACGAGTTTTAACATCAAGAGCCAACATCTTAGTACAATCAGCATTCACTTGATTTGCAGCTTTAAAATTTTCTACTCTAGCAGGTGAAGCAATCCAATAAACAACACTCTTACGTATTTTAAGAACAACATCATGAATCACTTCAAGACCATCTCTCACAAAATGAGCACAACATCGCACATGAAGTTTTTTTTCCTTCTAGAATAAAAGTTTCTTAGGAATCTTACTTGGTATAAAAGTGAGCATGTCATCATTGGTCGAGCAATTATTGACAATGATTGTTGACACTTTATGATCAATATTCTAACTCATGAAAGCCTCGACTAGAACATCGGCCATCACCTCAGCTGTATGCGGTGCATGTACATATACAAACCTAAATTGAATAAATAAAGATTAGATATATATTTTGTAAAGGCTTAATTGCAAATAAAATCACAACCTTTTCGCAAATTGCAATGTAATCTAAACTTTTGAATCTTTGCAAACTTAACATTTCGTTGCAATTCTAACCCAAAGACATATTTCAATCAACTAAAAAATGATGATTAATTATGTATTGTCAACCGAACCAATTTAAATATATTAATACAATTAATCATTCATTGTCAGGTAAGTGAAATATCATTTTCGGACAATAAGAAATTTATTTGTTGGTTTGAATTGCAACCAAATGTTAAGTTGGGGTTTTATTTATAAAGATTCAAAAGTTTAGATTAGATTGAAATTTGCGAAAAATGTTGTGATTTTATTTGCAATTAATCCTTTTGTAAATATATCAAATAATCAAAATGTAAAATTATAGAATTATACATACCTCAAAATGATATTTCTAAGAATCCATGAATCATCAATGTAATGTCCAGTAATTGCCATGAAACCCTTCTTAAAATTGTCTGATGTCCACATGTCAATTGTGATCGCAATTCGACCCTTAAGTTTCTTCAACACCTTGTAACACTTTGTCTTTTAAGCATTGTAAAACTTCAAAGTATCACTCTTGAGTGTATTTCTTGAGATCATGGTAAAACACGGTTGAAGACTTGCAGAATATCTTCGAAACCCAACGTGGTCCAAATGCTAAGAGGGTAATCGTGCATAATAACCATACTAGCAAGTTCATGCCGGGATTCCTCTTGGTTGCAAACTTGTGTTGTAAGTGCTTCATTACCAGGTTTCTTGTTCATCATCAACACACTTTGACGAATATCCATTTTTCTTGGTCGCTTCTTGCAAGTTTTATCATAATCATTTTTCAAATGAGTTGTCTCATGACTAGGTGGAGCTTTCAGACGAGTCTTACAATAGTTACATTCGACATATTGAATATTCTCAAGTATTACTCTTATAAAGTGGTTCCATACCTCTGATGTATGCTTTCTTTTCAACCCACTTTGAGAAACGTTCTCATCTCCATCGATATCATTATTTTCACCATCCTCTTGACCTCCTCCAGAAGTTATTTCCGTTGGTACACCACTTTCTTGAGGAATATATGATAGGGTAGAATTTGTATCAACTGACTCCATCTATTTAAAAAAAATTAGTAGCTTAAAAAATATGAAAAAGATACAAACTAATACTCAAATTAAAAAAACTAATACTCAAATAAATCATATTGTTCAACATTCTATTCCTCTTAATGAATTAACAATCTTATTCCTCTTTGCTTCTAGCTAGAATTTGATAGTAATATAGATAAACAATTTCAATTTTCTTATTTATCAAGCCATTTTCGGCAAATATGCTCCATTAAAATACAAATATTGTCATCAATAATTTCATTTAACAACAATAGTAGAAACTATTATCAACTCAGCAATAAACAAATATATTTGAATATATATGTTAACAACAATAAACTTGGCTTCCTATCCATTCCATTTTCAATGATACACTTATAAATTTGAATATATATATATATATATATATATATATATATATATATATATATATATACCATTAATCTATAAAATTGATCCATAACTTTGTAATCTAGTTCAATACATAATCAAATAGATTATAAACTGCGTGTAAAAGAATAGAGATTACAAAAGACAGAAGTACTGGAGAAGCGGCGAGCTGGTGAGACAACGGGAGGTGTCCGTGTGGCTTCGACTGAGGCGAACTGGCGAATGGGCCATCCGACGGTGGATGGGCTTGGCATGCGGCTGGAGTGAAGCACGGGAGGCGGCACTGGCCGTTAGTGGTCGTGTGGAATCGGTTGAGGTGGACTGGTGGAAGGGCCATGCGACGGGCCGAAGGTGGACTGGCAGAGGGGTTGTGCGATGGCGGAGAGGCTTGTCGGCCAATTGAAATTTGGTAGGAGTGGGAGAATGGAGCCGCTGTAATTTGTTTTGTACTTCTGTGGAGAAAAATGAAAAATAATTAATAAAACCCTAGATAATTTATGGTAACTGGTAAGTATAAATGTACAATTATTAATAATATATATTATATATATATATATATATAGACGGGGCGGGTCCGGCTAATATTGGACCCATCCCAGAGCCACCAGATTTTCGGTCAAATGGGTCCAAACCCGCCCAGAGACCTGTTTGACCAGGTTTTTACCCGGCCCGGATAGGGTGGGTTCATGGAGGGTCCGAGTTTAAACCTGGCCCATTGCCATCCTTAAATCTATATGATAATCAGTCAAACGCATTTTCGTAATGTGTTTGATGGTTTGTTGACTTGCTTGCCCATTGGATTGAGGATGATATGGGGTCGAATAATGTTTCCTTATACCCCATTTGATGCAGAAATCTCTCAATTTTTTGCCATCAAATTATCATATTATCTGTAATTATAGCCCGTGGGACCCTAAATCGATAAATGAAGTTCTTCCAAATGAAGCTAATCATTTTTTCTTGAGTAATTGTGACCAGTGCCCCAGCCTCAACCTATTTTAAATAGTAATCGGCTGCAACCACTGCAAAATGTACGCTACCTTTCCCAGGTGCAAAAGGTCCGATGATATCAATTTCCCATCTTTCAAATGGCCACGGGCTGTATACTCAAACTAGCTCTTGCGGGGGGCTATGAATATTCGAGCAAACATTTGGCATTTATGACATGCCTATGCTAGTTGGATATCATCCTGATGGA
Source organism: Ballota nigra (assembly GCA_947034835.1). Taxonomy (NCBI): domain Eukaryota; kingdom Viridiplantae; phylum Streptophyta; class Magnoliopsida; order Lamiales; family Lamiaceae; genus Ballota; species Ballota nigra. The sequence continues at coordinate 88,609,940 of OX344720.1, read as the reverse complement.
GAGTTGGCCAATAATATTGGTGTCTGATTGTTTTTTAAGTCAATGCCTACCCCTAGCATGGTTTCCACATACTTCAGCATGGATTTCTTCTAGGGCTGCTCGTCACTGCCCCCTAGCCAAACATATCAGGAGTGAGAGTGAAAACCGCCCTTAGTATAATTGCGCGTCCACTAGGGTATGCCTGGCTGCTCATTTGATTATCTTGCTAGCTTTAAAATGGTTGTTTGGCTGCTCGTCATGCTTGAGATATTTGATGATGGCTGCTCGTCAGTCATCATCCCCTAACCCCTCCCCTATCTGGTTGATTATGTAATCGGAGGTTGGAGGATCGATTGAGGATTTTTGTGATGATAATATCAGATAGGTCTACAGGACCTTCACTGGTTTCTAGTCGGGCCAGGGCGTCTTCTTGTATGTTGCTCCCCATTGAAATTTGTATACTTGGTCAAGCATCAAGACCAGGTGGGCAACCATTTTCTGATATTTCTTCTTCTATTCATCTTTAACTTTATATTCACCTCGAACTCGATTTACGATTAGCTGAGAATCTCCACAAATTTGGAGTCATCCTACACCTACAACTAGTGATAGGCATAAATCGGTGATCAATGCTTCGTACTCAGCTTCATTGTTGGTTGCCATAAATTCAAAGTGTATGCCTGAGGTGAATACTTGTCTGTCAAGGCTAATTAGGACCACACCTGCCACAGATGTTGTGTTGGTGGATGAACCATCAACGTATAAGTGTCAGGGAGGATTAAACCCTCTCATCGGATCTTGAGGAAAGTGAGCTCAACTATAAAGTTGGCTAATGCTTGATAGCTGTCCGAGGAGCATAAGTCACTCCAAATTGGCTAATCTCCAGAGACCATTTAAGTAGGTGACCAGCTGTATCCCGGCGATGTAAAATTTATCTGAGGGGGAAAGTTGTTAGTACCACTACTTGGTGATCAAAGAAGTAGGGTTGTGACTTTCTCACACTCATAACAAGTGCATATGCCAACTTTTCAGTTGGAGAGTACTTGATCTCCGCTTCATGTAGTGCTTGACTGACATAATATATTGGCATGTGGAACTTGCCCTCTGCTCGCACTAAGGCCGAGCTGATCGCCACTTCAGAGGCTACCAGGTACATATATAACTTTTCGCTAGGAACTGGTTTTGATAGAATATTCACATCACTCAAATATTCCTTTAGCTATTTGAATGCTTGCTGGAAGCTGCTCGTCCACAGAAATTTTGCTTTTTTGATAGCCTAAAAAATGGACAACACTTATCGCCGAACTTGGATATGAACTGGTTGAGGGCAACCATTTAGTCATTGTACCTCTTTTACAGATCGTGGAGGTTGCATATCCATGATGACCTTCACTTTTACGGGGTTAACTTCAATTCACGTTTGACCCTAGAATGCACCCCAAAGATGTTTTTCTTTGGATTTAATTTCATATTGTATGTCTTGAAGATGTCAAACACTCGGGTTAAGTGTTGGAGGTGATCTTCCTTCTTGTGTCTCTTCACCACAATATCATCTACATATACCTCCACCATATTTCAAATGTGTTCATCGAACATTTTGTCCACCAATTTCTGGTAGGTTTCCCCTGTATTAATCAATCCGAACAATATTCAGATCATTGTGGTCGGGATTAACTTTGAGAGCTTTCAGTTCTTCGACTGGGGTTGCTCTCCATTTTTGTCGATTCCATTGTGTATCTATAATAGGTCCCTCAAAGCTCAATTCATCCTCAATCACCATTTGGTCAACACCTAGACGGGGTTCTAGATCATCTATTTGCACATCTCTTTGGCTGGTCACCGTTGATTGACCCCCCATGTCATTGGTTAGAGGTTGCTCACTCACAGGTGCATGTTGTTCACCCCCAGGCACATGCTACTCGCCCATATGCATTAGTTGTTCGGCAACAGGTCCAGATTGTTCGTCCAACTCCATTGGTTCATCCTCTAAACCCAAAATCCCATCCAATACTGATGGTTCGTTGGTTGGATAACTGGTGGAAGCTTCCATAATAGATATTCTTTTTTCACCAAATTGGAGTTGGAAGAGATATTCCTAGGCCTTTTCTGACCTTTCAATGATCCCGCACCCTTTGAAGTTGAGAACTTTATACAGTAGTAGTAGGTTGAAACTGTTGCTATGAATTCATTCACAAAAGGTCGATCGAGGAACCCGTTATAGGTAGATTGTTGGTCTATAACCAGAAATTCTGTAATTCTAATTAATCACATTTATGGGTCCTCAGTCGATACAAGCTCAACAGATAACCTAATTATCCTCAAAGGGATAGTTACAACATCACCAAAACCTAGGATCCTATGATTTGAATCTTCAATATATCCTATAAAATCTCCAAGTTGATCAAGCATCTTCTTGAAGATGATGTTGGTGTATGCCCCTGTGTCAATCAACAGACGGTGGACTTTTGTTCCCATAATATTGGCATAGATTACCATGAATCATTATGGGGGTGAGGATCCCATCCAGATCTTTTTCTGAAAAAGCTAACTCAGGAATTTGTTTGATGGATGGGTTGATTCCCACTTCTTGGGCTTGGGCCACCACTCTCATCTCAGCTTTTCTCTTCCTCTTTGAAGTCAGTGCTCTCCCGTTTGAGCATCCACCCGCAGACCCTGAGGATTCCAGCATTAGTATCTCCCTTAAAGGTCCTGCTGCTGTTGCTAGAGCTCCTCGTCCAAGTTTGTTGTTCGTGGGTGGCTGCTCATCATCATCTCCATCCGAGCTAGATTAGTTGTTCACTCGAGGTCTTTTGCCAGGTGCTCGTCTGACAAAGTCCAACAACTTGCCCTCCTCATAGAATCTCCAAAGTTGTTTGATCAAATTCTGACACTCGCTTGTAAAATGCCCCACATTATGACGGTAGGCACAATACTTGTTGAGGTTGAGTTTGCTCTTATCTTGTTGAATTTTACTAGGGGCAGGCAGCATGTCCCTTTCTTTCACATTATTATAAACTACATCAATCGATACGGTGAGCACCTGGTTCAGCTTGTCTTTCAGTTTGGTCCCCTCGTTGAATGCATTTATATTTTTAGGGACCCGGTAACCACTTCCACCCAATTTTGTCACCATTTCTTTCAGGTCGCTTTTGTCTCCCATCTCCTTCTGCAAGACTTCGTGCATGGAGACATAAATTTCGGCCTTATTGCAGAATTCAACATAGGTCTTAAGGCAAGCCAAATGCATCTCCTTCCAGAGATTACCCTTCTTCAAATCGGCCATCACGACCACAATCTTGGTGTTCTCACTCATGGGCTCTCCCTCTAGCAGGATTTTATTGATTTTTTTCAAAAATACCCTATCAATTCATCATCTCCTTATTTTACATCAGTCAACTAGTGTTTCTGGGTCAAGTAGGATCCTGCTATTGAAATGTGGGAGAGGAACTCTTTCCACATTCGAGCGCATGAATGAATAGATGCAGGTGCCAAGGCTGGAAACCACCTGTGCACCTAGTCCCCCAGAGTCAGGCGATATTTCGATATTAGGTGGCATCCATCACCTCTATGGAAATCATATAGTCAGAATATTTGGTCAAATGGACCTTGGGATCCGCACTCCCCTCTAACATGATGTTGGTGGGGAACTTAATCTTTTTCTAGATCGGGGCCTTCAGAATTACAAGATATAATATTGAGGAAAGCAAGGTGGTCGCCCCAACCCCTTTCTGAGAGTCCAATTGACTTTGCATGTCCTCAATTGCCTTCTTCATGGTAGTCAGCTCATCATGAGGTACAACTTGACCCTGAGGTTATTCAGCGGGTGATGGTTCTTAACTAACCACCCATCGCAGTCCCTCGCTCGGAGGGGTTACCTCATTCACTGGCCTCTAGAGGTTGTTTACACCATTTGGGCCTAAGCGGCCAAAGGCTGATATTTTTAGCCTTCCAAGAACTGAAGGGCGAGGAGCTTCTGGAGCCGTTCGTCCTTCAGTTGCTCGCGGACGAGTATTCACTTCTTGCTCGCCTAGGGCTTGCAACTCAGTCTATTCGGTGCACTAGTACGAGATGTACCATAGCTGGATTCGGCTGCTCGGTTAAGAGTTGATTCTCCATGGCTCCCAGTCGGTCACTGATTTTAGCCTTTCTCTTCGCTCTTTGGCATGTGCACTGTCAACCTCATAAAATTGCTAGTCTCTAGCCTTTCCTTGGCATTGTGCCCCATTGGATTGGGTATCGCCCTTGTTTGGGATGGGCCAACTCGATCACATTGCTTCTGGAGAGCGTACAACATGACAATGGCCTTCTCCAAATTCTCTTTATTTCTAGCCAAAACTTCTAACTCCGGAGGTATATTATTACTTATGACTGACGACATATTTTTATTCAGTGAGGGACTTGTGCTTGTTGACCAACCGAGTAAGCTCTGGTTGGTGGGGTTCTCATTGGAGCATTAGAGAGTTAAGTATCTCGTGAGTTCATCATAGGTATATAAATTTCTTTGAATCTTCAAACCTTTAAATGAAGAACACCAAGAACACTTCTTGAATTTTCAAATAAAAACTCAAGAACACCTTCAAATCTTCGAATTTAGACTTGAATTCCTCGATGATTTAATCAATAATCGAAGGTTTGACCCTCCCTCTAGCACCAATTTGTTGGTGATTCGATCTATTCTTGAGAATTAGTGGTTATTTAATCTGTTTTATAATCACCAAACAATTTCGTGTGATTAATTATCACTGTAAAATGGTAAATATGCAAGATTAGGGTAAATACGGGTACTAATCTGGTGTATTTATATGTATTATCGTATGGATACTAGAATAAAAAGCTTGTGGTGTATTTTTTGTGGGTAGTTAAGATAATTGACTTATTTTTATTATTGAAAAATCAAGTTTATTCAAGTATCTTACAAGTAGGTGGTGGCATGCCCTTTCACCTTCTAGCATGCATGCTTGGCATGTGTTTCTTTTGACCCTTTGTCCTTATCTAAACATTTGCTTAGTTATAAAGTCTTCTTTTGGCCTGAGGTGATAGGTTGCTCGTCATGGAGCCTCTCGGGTGAGGATTCTCATCTCTGTTTTTTTCCTTAGGCTGTTCGATTTTCTTGGGATCGTGATCCACTCTGCTCGTTTAGTCTTCTACACACTTGTACTTAATGCGATAACTCTTATGAGTTGTTCGCCTATTGGGGGTTTCTCACCCAATTCAGTTGTTCGTCACGTTGGTCATTTAACCCGATCGACCATTATTAATGTATTAAGGGCTAACAGTTACTCGCCTATATTGCTAAGTCGTTCGCATATAAACAGTACTGTGTAATAAAAATAATTAATATTCCATCAGTTCTTTATAAAGTATCTTTTTAGATTTACATTTATTAAAGGAGATCATGATCATATATTAAAGTTGAGATTTATCTCATATATTAGCTGTCTTACATACGAGTTCTTTAAGAAAAAAAAGAAAAGAAAATTAAAAGCAATGTTATTTTATTTTGTTTATTTGCATACACCATATTCAAATTTTAATCCTGCCACAAGCATCAATTTAATTTTAAAAAAATATTATAATACGTGAATCGATTATGTTTTAGATAAAAAATATGTTTGTGAGTAATAAATTAATGATATAAAGGTCCATTTAACATAACATCGTATCGAAGATATGGGGAAAATTATATTTAGGATTGTAATTTTAGATGGTGACAACATGAGAACCGCATCTTTAAAATGTGGCAAATTGAGGATAAATTAGCTCATCTCAACATAAATTGAGCTAATTGGTCCAATTTAGTCTAAATTTAGGCTAGAATATTTGTCCAATTCGAGCTGAATTTGACCCCAATTTACAAATTTTTAAAAGTTATGGACCTTAAATTATTAATCTAAAAAGTTAAAATCTTTATTTTTCCAATCCAAAAAAATTAAAATTTTCATTTGTCACTCGAAAAAAATATAGGCCTCATTTTGCCAACCCCTAAATTACTGTCCCAAAAAAATTCCAAAAAAAAAAAAGGCGTGAGGAATTGGATTTGGTATTCTACCGCACTTTAATTTTAGAAAAGAGTCATTACATTTTTTTTAATTGAAACACATGTTCCGTGGAAGAGAAGGGTAAATAACAAAAACAAATCTTCTGCGTTTTAGGCAAGTCTTTGTTGGTTTCTAAATCCAATAGATGATATGTATCCTATTTATTACTCGAAGATACGCTTTGGGATACCTACCATAAATAATCTCCACTTCTAATTAAAAAAATTGGTAACTCTATATATACGAAACACAATACAAAATTCCTTTTCAATGACAACCACGATGAAGCGGCTGGAAATATCATCCATCTCCACTGCTCCCAAAAAGAAAAGTCTTTCATCCACGGCGGAAATAATCGGCGGCCATGACGATTTGTTGACGGAAACCCTTCTCTTATTGCCGGCAAAATCACTGCTTAGATTCAAATTGGTGAGTAAACATTGGGAATCTCTCATCTTCTCGGAATCCTTTTCTCGTCGCCACCTCATCTACCACTACCGCCGTTGTCCCGAAACTCAACACTCGTTCATACTCGGCGTCTAAGGAAGGTCACAGTTTTTCATCTTCCATCGGGTCATAAAAAAATTGTCTTAATTCAGCCTCTCCAGCAACTTCTCCTTCATCCACGAGCACGTGAAAATCTTGCAATCCTGTCACGGGCTATTGCTGTTAGAGTGCGCATTTAAAGAGAAAGACAAAAGGTATTACTTCGTCCTCAATCCAATCACAAGGCAGTTCGAACACATCCATGTAGGCAATGTTGCACTCGCCCTTTCCTTAATCTTTGATCCTTCAAAATCAGAATACTACAAAGTTATTGGAATTTGGAAGCATAGTGGTAATTTCATCAGCTTTTTCACGTACGGGTCAGATTTTTGTGAATGGAGCCATCTATTCCTTATGTATGGTCTTAAATTTTCCTCTGGTCTATGCTGCAACAATCATGCTTATTTCATAAGAGATAACCACCTATCACTTCATTATTTTGGTGGTGATATCTGCATAGTTCCCTGTCCTCCGAAAAATGGGGTCAGGACCGGGTACATTGTGGAATCGAATGGGCAGTTGCATTGCATTGCCCTGATCTTCAATGAAAACAAGTCTTACTTCTGCATATCTGAGATAATTGATTATAAGTGGTCAACAGGTAAAATAACGGGTTGGTACCAACTGAAACGAGTACTTAAGGAGCAGAAACGAAGCACCAGGGGACAGATCAAGTTTCTTGGTATGATCAGGGAAGAGAGGATGGAGGATTCGATGTTTTTGGTTCATGTGTCTGGCCAAATTTTAACTTCCAGGATACGTGATGAGGAGTGTGAGCTGTTGGTTGATTATAGAGACAATGACTACTTTTACCAGGAGGGTCGATTGCAGTTTAAATTCGAGGATGCTCACCCCTTCATTGGGAGTTTTCCTTTTGTTTGATTACATTTAACTTCTTTTTTTATGGGGTATATTACTTAATTCAAATTATTTTATGATTGTGGAATCCTTTTGATGTATGCGCTTGATTTTTTCACTAATATATCACATCACTATTATTCATGCTGCAACAATCATGCTTGTTTCATAAGAGATTATCTAGTCCATTGATTAACTGAGCTTCTGAATAGCTCTAAATTAATTAATATCTTGTGCCTTGGAGTAAAAATAACTCCACATTATTATCCGTACCAGAAAACTAATTTCCACTTGCAAGATTTGGTACGATAAAACTTTTGAGCCCACCAAGGGGATAAATCACATAGGTCGTACTCGCACACGTTTCTCCGTATTAAATCTTAGCAACTGTCGTATAATTAATATTATTGCCCCAAACACAAGGTATCGAAGTCACAATGATTCTCACCCAGCATGAATCAAAGCAATAAGTATTAACCACACACAGTCCTATTTGAGTGATGGAGATTAAGAAATCAATAACCACTGAGTTCTAATTTTTCTCCGTTCAGAACAGAAGAATTTATCCTCGTTGTAGGTCCTCTTCTACACATACAAAATGTGCTAGTGCAATCTCTTGGTCAAGACAGTCCAGTCTAAGAACTACACCTCGACCTTTCACTGTGGATTGTTTAATTCCACCTAGGTCATTAATTTGTACATTTAGTTACAAGGAACTATTAATATGATCTTCCGTGATCTGGTATCAACACACTAAGTACAACGTAACACGTACTATATATTAAACGTTTTGCAATAAACATTTAACATTCATTCATATTTTAAGCAATAGTAGTGATAAAAGATTTATTATAATAAATAAGTGTTTAATACATAAGTTATACAAAGTAAAAGCATACTTTCACGTATAACCCCAATACCGATACCTTTCAAGCTTTAGAATGCTTGACCTTGTCTATTTGATATATAAGATAGGTAGTTGTGTTGAATTTCTTCCCATGTAAGAAGCACTACATTACATATAGCTCCACTATCGTCACCGATCCATTCTTCGAATGGGCCAGAATAGCATGACACAAAATCTTCTCTAAATATCTAACTGTTGGATTGCGTATTAATGAGGCTTTAGATTTTCCTTCCCTTAATGACATTTGATCTGAAGCTCTAGAATTAATTATCTTCTTCAAAAATCTTTTGGCTTGAACTTTTTCCTCTATTTCAAAAGGGAACCATCATGATCAGTTGATGTTCCAATGATCTTATTGATTTCTTTTATCGTGAGCTCATGAACTTGATCCTCAAGTTCGAACTTAATGGACGACAAAAACTTTTTCTTTGGAGGTTTATGAAGCTTAGCGGTATAATAGAACTCTAGAGTGAGTCCTAGAAAGGTTTTTGGTCTTTTCTCCAAGAGGTTCTTCATTCAAACTCTTGCAAATAGTTGTTTGATATCCTTCTCTATCTCTATCACTTTCATACATTGTTGATCAAGAAGACTAGCCCTTTCAACCCGTTCACACATCTTAACATACAATTGAGGATGTTCCTTCCACTTCTTCCCTTCCCATGGAATTTTAAGATCCACTGGTCTTGCTTTCTTTTGTGCCAATTTCCTCATCCATTTCTCGTACAATGGATCTTTTGTAATGTCGTCTTCGTGTTTATATCCCCAAAACACGACGAATTACTTTCAATAGAATATAAGAGAGAGAATCAAAATGATTAAAGAAATTCAAGAATAATCATTGGATGCATGAATCATTGCAAAAAAAGGAATATTAACAATTTTTGGACCTCCAAACAATATTCAATGCAAAGGAACCAAATGAACACGAGAAAAATATATTGGATGAAGAACACACCAAAGATGGCCCATCTAAAGTGAGTGAAAACTAAGACTTAATTCTACAACTTGGCTGGATGTGGCGGTTAACTTTTCATGATTTCAATTAATTTGTTTATTTTTATTTTTTTCATTGATAGCAAGTTAAAAAAAGTAGAATAAACAAAATTTGACTTATATTTCAATTTGTTATATGGCTGTAATCAACAAAATTGTAACCTTGTAAATTAAGAATGGTGTACTGTATTTGATTTTATATTATGAGAGATGGAGTTGCTTGGGCTTATTATATATGCATAAAATTAACAACTCTAAGACTCTAACATTAAAGCTTCAGACACATTCCTCTGCAAACAACAAGTATTTGAAAAAAATGCACAAGGCTCTAACTTCAAACAAAAACTACATATTTAAGCATAAAACGTACACCCACCAAGTGTTTGAAAATATATCTACAAGAAATTTCAACATTTAAACACCAACTGAAAGTGAAATCATCAAACTCATGAATAATCCTTCTGAAAACCACTATATTAGAGTCTAGGAGAAAAGATTTACTTACCTTTTTTGAAGAAAAATTTAAAAAATATGTGATCCTCTTTTCTAGGCAAAATCAAATTGCGACCTCTCCTTTTACTCCAATAAAATTTCACAAAAATCAGTAGGAGTGTGAGAAGGAGGATGGTTTTTTGTGGCTTTTGAGGTGAGTCGGATGATTTATAGTGAGACATATGGAGATGGGCAACAGGTTTCGGTGGAGAGATAAAAGAAGCGGTCGTGGCTGAAAAAGAAGAACAGAGTGGGGCGACTGGAAGGGTTTATTGGAAACATAAATAAAGTGGGCTTTCATTTAAATAAATCTAAGATTTTTTTAAAAAGGGCTTGAGTCAAGCCCATAATGGCTCGACCATGCCATCAAAAATACCAATGAAACCAGTTGTGCTCGACCTTATAATGGTGGTCGAGTTTCCCGACCAGTTATTTGCTCGACTCAAGCCATCATAAATACTAAGAATCAGTTGGGCTCGACTTTATAATGGTGGTCGAGTTTTCTTACTATTTATTGGCTCGCCTTTCGACATTTAAAAAGATAATAATTTCACCCCATGAAAAAGAAAATACCATCCACCAATACTCACACGTGCACCACAAAATCTTATGTAGTAGATATAAAGTTGTGATGACATCTCTGTGTTTTACAAAATCCTTTCGTTCCTTAGTTAACAAATTATGTATTCCTTGTTTGTGAATGAAAGGTTTGAAGGTCCTTCTGCAACCTTAAAATAATTATTTATATAGCTTGTTTTAATTCCGACATCACTCATTTGGCATATCACACCTTTATTGTCGGGAGCTATGACGCTGACACAAATAAGCAATTTAAACTTAAAATAAGATGTACATTGATGTAAACATAAAACAATATGACACTAGTTGAACACATATTCGACATGCAAATGATGGAATAAATACATGTCAACGATTATTCACGCATTGCCCTTGTACCGTTTAGCCTTCTTGCCAGTGTTGGTTGTCTCTAAGTCGTGATTGTGTGCGGACTCAAATTTGGTGACCCTGTACATCCCATTTTGTCGAGCGATTTGGAAAGAAACTTTGCAACCACATTTGTTATCCGGTTTCAACTTGCAAATTCTTTTCACTCCATCTTTGCAAGGAATACAAAATCCGGCAAGAGAATATTCACAACTCATATTTCTTATAACATCCTTTCTACGGCATGTGTGGTATTTTTCTGAGTTGTAAATTCCATTCGACGACCATATGTATTAAAAAAATGAATATGTTGCTTCGATGAAAGAAAAACTCATGTCTCTGATTGTATTATCCTCTAAAGGAACATCATCGTATGACGTAAACAATATCCTCATTTGATTCATCTTCTAATCCATATAGTCTCACAGGAAAAATCGTCCACTTCCATATCTCCAAATTCAATGTCTCGAACCTTGTTGGAGCATTGTAAATGGTAATTATATGAGAAATTGAGAAAATATTTCAACGAATAACAAACTTAGGCCAACTCAATTCAAAACAGTCTAAAAAAATCTACTTGAAAAAAGTTCATGCACCAATTGTTTTTTCTCTAGTAGTCCATGTCCTCCAAGTAAATAAAAAAATCAATCTCCATATGTGAATCCGTCGCAACTCTCTATGTCCACTTATGTTCCTTTAATATCAATAAATTGGAAGGACATTTACATATTGGTTCAAAAAATGGACCATAATTGCAAAATGGTTCAAAACTAAATTGAATCCTAGCTTCAAAACTAAAATTGAATCCTAAATTCAAAATGGCCCTTTTTTTTTTTGTAATTATTCCTAAATTGAATCCTAGTTTCAATATTAAAATTTATTTCAAAGTTCTTTCGGCATTTTATTAAATACATTAAGAGCACAAACTCATATAAAACTAATTTTATCATATTTTTCTAAAATTCGAGAGACCATAGCTGTAATATGTAAGAATACAGTGCATTTTTCACTTACTCTCAATTTTCTAATTTAATATAGTTTGATCCTTAATGGGTAGATTATGAATTTTAATTAACTATGGAAATGTAGAGGCGAAACTGAATAGAATTGGAGCTACAAACTTGATCTATTAAGTTGTGGGTTGTTCATACATTAGGAAAATTTAGTGTAATTTGAAAAAAAAAAAAAATTGCTGAAAACCCCATATTTTTATGTGAATTTTTCTAGAATCTCGAAATACAAATAATGGTTCTTTCAAATGCGGATTTCTGCCAAACTTTAGGGTTCTAGTAAATTGCCCTTAAATCGAAAAAAATGATAATTTTTATATATGTGGAGGACTAAAAATAGCACTTTCCTTAATTACTTATTTCAATTGTAGAACATGTAATGTATGACTGGAAGTTACAATTTGCACATTGGCTACTGACCCTTGAGGATAATCCCTAGATTTCAGCCATTTTAAAAAATAACATAAATTGAGCATGGACAATCTAACCAAGACTTGATAGAAAAAATTACAAAAGAATAACAAGAGAGCATATAAAAATCCATAAAAAACTGACGAAAACCAGTTATAATCTAAACATAGAACATATCAGGTGCTTTAAATAAATTAAATTGAGGCTAACAAACACAAGTGAGAGTGAGGAAATTTGTCTTGCCTCAATGTGCAAAGTCTGAAGCCGCCACCCTGAGAGAGAAAAACCGTCGAACAAAACTATGAAAGGGAAAGATCACTAGAGTCAAGGACTTGGACGGGGAGAGAGACGATGCATTAACGTGAAATTTGAAGGTCGACAATGAAGGAGCTTAAATTGAGATACCAATATAGAAAGACATCTGTGTATGTAACGGCGAGGCGATACGGGAGAAACGACGTTGCTTGGTATATGGGTGAAGAGGAAGATGTAGTGTTGAATTAACCCTGGATAATAAATTACTCCAAACTAAAATATAATTTTATTATAAATTAAATAAGGTTAACTTAGTAAATTAATAATTGTATTTTTTAAATTATTAAATTTATAATAATAGTATGAGATAAAATGACACAACTCGATAGTGTACGATGTGAAACAATAGAAAGCTTGATGATTAATGCAGCAGGTTGCAAGTCGTCAATTTAAACTATTAAATTTTAAATTTAATAGTTTATATATACCCTAACTAAGGTCAAACGAACCGACTTAAGAAAACTCCATGTAACTAAATTGTATATTTTTTTTTATATTATCAAAGTTTGTTTGATACGGTCTACCCAAAAATAATAATTCAATGACTAACAAATAAAAGAGAATAATTAAATAAAAAAAATATATATCCAATATAATTACAAATAATGAAAATTATTACTAGGGTAGGATATGGGGTTGGGAGAGGTGGCTAAAATTATTTTTAGTAATAAGGGTATTTTAGTCAAAAAAAAATTAAAATTGTAAATAATAATTCTCCCAGTCCCGAAACTATTTTTATAGTAGAATATGATATTTTTTTCTTTTAAAAAGTAAGGAGTATGTAAATATAGGATTGAATAAAAAAAAATGATACTTTAATACTTTATTGACTTTTGTGAAAGTGAATTGTATTATATTTTAAAGATTTTGAACGTAATAGTGGGACTGTAAAGAAAAAAGGGTGAATGTAATTGCAAAACGAAGAGATTATTATTTTTTTAAGTGGGTAGATAAAATATACTCCTTCATTTCAGAATAAATGTCGTTTTAGAAGTTAAATTTTATTTAAAATAAGTGTCGTTTTAGCTATTTTTTGACATTTTTTTCTAATTTTTCTTGAATCCGAATCCAAGATGTAAGAGGGTTTTTTAGGAATTATATTAAAATATAACAAATCTATTGTCAAAATATAATATATCTTTTAAAAATTTATATGTTGCATGTATATTAAAATTTTATAATTTTTAGAACGATACCCTGAAACATAGTAAGTATTTTTTTTTCATGGAATTGGGCATTTTTTTATTCCCAAATATTAATGGATTTGATAAAAATAGAAGGGAAAAAATAAAATAAAATAAAAAAGAGATAAATTGGAAGCAGATCTGACAATTATATAGTACACACACTCATGTCGTTTCCCTTTTCTCTCTCGCTTGTTTGTTTTCATAGTTTCTTTCATTCATCTTCCCCTTTCTCTTTCCCTCTCTCTCTACCTCACTCCCTCTCTCTCTCTCTATAACTCTATCTGTTGCTCGTAGAGTGATTGCGCTTGGTTGTTGTGTTTGATGCCGCAAAAGGGGGAGGAGCTGAATTAAGAGCAGCGCGACCTGGAGCAGCCGCCTCAATAATTAAAACCCTAGATCCACATATTATCATTGATTTGTGTGATTTTTGGAGACTTTTCCAGCTGATTGAGGATCGCAAAATGATGGCTTCTGCACCTCAATCTCAGTCTCAGTCCCAGCCTCTCTCCGCCGAAGAAGAAGCGCTTAAGAGCAACACCGATTGTGTTTACTTTCTGGCTTCTCCTTTAACTTGCAAAAAGGTCCCTATTTCGTGCCTTTTTCTCTCCACTTTTCGCCTACTTTATACGTGTGCATCTGTTTCCCCTATGTAATTTTAATTGTTTCTCAGATTTATCTGGTTATAGACAATATCAATTGTCGCGTATCACAAGGATTTGCTGTATTTCTCCGTGAATTAGATCTTTCTTTAGTACGGGGTTTTAATTGTTCTGGAGATAGTTGGAGTTAAGGACTAGGGTATATTAAATGTTGAGTTAATTATGGTTCAGGGTATTTCTTGATTTAGATTGGTCCTGGGAAAAAGGTGGACTTTAGATTTTGGAACTATGTCATTAATTCTCTCTTCACATATTCGTGGTCTTTGTAAGTGCGTGTTTACATCAGGATTTTCTTGTGAAATTAGTGAATTGATAGTGTTCATGTGATGATAGACACAGAGAGGCTGATTTCTTGAAAGAGTTTGGTGATTAGGCAAAGATTGATAGTTCCTACCAGTGGGAAATACAATCATCTCTTTAGTTTTCTCTGTCAAATTGATTTCCTTGTATAGGGGAAAGATTATTATGCTAAGAAAGGAGTTTGAATTGTTATATTGATTTGGGAGGTGGTATAGTAAATTGGTTCATTAATTTTGACGAGTGTTTATTATATAAATATAATGCTGATAATTAGTAGATAAAGCTCATTTAAATTCATTCTCAGTAGCTCACTAGCTCTACAATACATGATTGCCCTATACTTGTGCTTTTGTTATTTTGAAATTGTGTTCATTATTGTTGTAACCTCTAAGCAATGCTTCATCCAGTTTAGTATTCGAAATTTATTTTTGATGCTCTAGTTGATCAGAAGTATCCTTACTTGATGATATTGCTCCTTGTATGAGTATACTTGTTAAGAGCGCAAGGCGCACAAAGGTACAAGAGGGGTCCTATCGCCGAAGGTTCAAAGCACCTTAGATATGCCTCTTGTCTGTTTTACTAAACATCAATTATATATTAATATAGTGTATTTGACACTTATTGTCCTACAAAATAAAGTCCAGTACCATATAAAATCACATTATAATACCCAAATGTCAACTAATGAACAGTAGAACATAATGTAAACATGATAAAGTATTGAAGTTGTTAAGTTAAGACTCCATTAACACACAAGAAACATCAAATGTAGCAAATGCCGCAACTAATCAATAGTATAGTTCTCATTCTCATCATAAGTTAAAAACACAGTAACAAAGATAAGATTTACAAAGAAAAATGGGGGAAAAAGGGACCTAGCATATAGGGGCAGCGGCGTTGTTTCTCAATTTCTTCTTGCTTACCCATTCTTTTTCCTTAAACCTTAGGCCTAAATTCAACATTGTTTTCTTTTATGAATATCCTTTGTTTTCTTTGGAGTTGATTTCTGTCGAAGATAGTTTTTTATTTCAAAATTTGTACACAAACCACTCTGAGGTGAACCGAGGCGCATCAAAAAATGCACAAAAGGCATTGAGACATGCGCTCTGAAAACAGTACCCGACTAAACACATAAAAGGCGCACAACCTATAGCCTCGAGCGACTCGTGCCTTTAAAAAACTATGTGCATGAGAGTATTTGTTGAATCAAAATGTTTACTGGCTGTATATACATTATTCATTATAATTCAGTTTTGATTCTGTCGTATCGTATGACAATTAAATAATGCAGTAAATTTGATTATGCTGCACACCACAGTACAACCTTCATTTGGATTTTTTTTTTCCGCGTGTATCACCGTGAATTCGATCTCTCAATTATTCTTATCTTTTTGACTTCCTTCCTACAGGGAAGTGAGTGTGAGTATCGCCATAGTGACGTTGCACGTGTAAATCCAAGAGACTGTTGGTACTGGTTGCATGGGAACTGCTTAAATCCGAAGTGTGCATTCAGGCATCCGGTAAGTCTGCTATATCATGATGTTGATAACTTCATTTTAGTTATGAATTGTGAGCTTAATGAGCCAGAGGTAGTATAGCACGCTAGTTATTAATTCATCTATAAGTTCTGTATAAATATTTCATTGACATGCTTTCTCCATTTGCTTTCTTTTTTGTCTCCTCAGCCACTTGATGGATTGCTGGGAGCACAAACACCAACATCTACTGGACCCTCTGTGCCTGTGTCACAGACTGTGGCAGCACCTGCACCGCATGTCCCTAATGCTCCCACCAAGCAGGGGGTGCCCTGTGTATTTTTCCAAAAAGGGTACTGTTTAAAAGGTGATTGGTGTCCGTTTCTCCATACACCAATTTCGTCGAGTACCAAAGCTTTGCCGGTGGCAGGAACTGCATTTGCTGTTGAGCCTGTGAATATAAAGAAGCCCATGGCTGCAGTTGAAAAATCTGCCAAACAGAATGTCGTACCTATAACTGCAGCTAAATCTGTCATCAAGGATACCCCAGTGGCAAAGCTGCCTTTTCAACGGGAATCTGCTCCCCAAAGAAATGAATTTGCTATGAACAGGAGGGCCCCGCAAACATCAGGCATCACTGAGTTTTCTGGGCACAGGAGTGCTCCACACGTGTCTAATGGAAACCCGGTCAGCTGGTCCAGTCGTTCTCAGCAGCCTCACCTGTTGGAAGACCCTGAAAGCATGACCAGCAAAGATGCAGAAGAAGTTTCTAGAGAACCCTCTCCTGGTTTTGATGTTCTCGTGGATGATGAGGGAAGGGATTCTGATTTTTATACAGGTGAAGATAGATTTGGAATGTCAAGGGAACATGACCCTGAATATGATATTGATCACCCTAATGATGATTACAACATGATCACTGCTGTTGATGATGAAAGGTATCATGATCGTCATGGTTTTGACTCACTCGACCGTAAGGGACAGTATGGTTGGGAGCAGCACAGAGCTGCTTATCGAGAAAGGAGGCCATATAGCAGGCAGGATAATCTTGGTCAAGTTGATGAGTCAGATCTAAGGCACCGTTTGGTCAAGCATAACAAGCCCTCCAACGGGTTAAGATCTGTCATCAGCCGCGAACATGCCCGTGATGGAGATAGGAGCTACCAGGGTTTGCGTAGGGATGAGAGCTCTGTTGGCAGTCGTCTTCGAGGAAGAATTAGACTTCCTCAAAGATCGTTGTCTCCAAACAACAGGGATATGATAAGGAGTACTGATCGTGGAGATAGGGTACGAACAAGTGTTCCTTCTCATCAGGGAAGAATCCAGGATAGGATAAAAGGAAGGGTGGAAGAAGCTTATAACGATGTTGGTAAGAACTATAGAGGCTCAAGAAGTGAGAATAATGCTGATTTTGCTGCCCCAAAAAGTCTGGCAGAGTTGAAGAACAGGAAAAATGCTGAACCTAGTAGACCTGATCAACAATCATCACTGGGTAAGAGAAAACATTTGATTCATGATGGGCATCAAACCATTGAAAATAATGTTTCATTTGAAGGGCCTAAGCCATTAGAAGAGATCCTAAAGCGGAAGAAACGTGGGAATTCATCCAGCAACGAAGATGTTGTAGAAGAAAAAAATCAGGCCAAAAACGAGACAAGTAAAACTGTTGAGGATATAGAAACAGACGACAGCAAGCCCAAAGGTGAAGATAGCATAGCTGGTGAGGATGGGGAGTTAGAAGCATACGAGCATGGGGAGTCTGATTACGAGCAAGGTGGGGAGGATTATGAATTGTACGATGGTGAGAATGGAGAAGCCGAAGGAGAATGCGTAGAAGAAGAGGAAGATGATGACGATGACGACTTTGCTAAAAAGATGGGTGTTGTGTACTCCTAGAGGGTGGTGATCCGATCTACTTAATGTTAGTCTCTTCTAATTTTGATGTCACAAGTAGAGATGATCGGTAGTGCCTCATGTACTATTAGAAACTTCATTTTATTTTGGAGTATTGAAAATCTTGATTGGTTGGATAATTTTTTCCTTTTCTTTTAAAGGACTTCTTGTACTGCTCTATATTTGTGACCTGGATTATTATTGTAACATCAGAAGGTTGTTGGCGTTATTGATTTTCCCAATGTTTATTTCCTCGAGGATCTATTTAGAAGATGAACCGAGTTGAGTTGTGCCCGTCTTTGAACGTTATCGAGCCATTTATTGTAGTCCAAGTTTCTTGGTACACGAGATCTTCTATTATACTCTGATGATATGAGTGCCTCTCTTCTGAAATATTTCACATGTGAAATATACCTAAAATAGGCGAATATTAAAAGCATTATAGATCGGTTGGTAAAAATTTGCGAATCTTGGCTAGGTCGGGTTGGATTTGGTGGGTCTTTTCCAAAATTTCGCGCAAGTCAAGTTTAAGGATTTTCGCTCTCAATTTGTGTTACTATATGAACAAATGTATGATACCATATGGGAAAATGTGTGTTACTAGTCATTAAAAAACAAATTTTCCTACTTTAAAATAATAACAATGACAAATATATATTTTTACAAGAACAAATATGTGTTTTTAATTTATTTCTCATCCCTTTAAATTTAAATTTAAATTTATTGTTTTATATATTAAAATATATTTGCTCAAACAATAACATACATTTGCTCTAACATCAAATACATTTTTGCTCCAACATTAACACACATTTGCAATAATACACATTTGTTATACCATTAACACAATTTGCTTCATTAGTAACATATATTTCCTCTAACGGAAACACACATTTGCTCCAATAGTAACACATTAGTAACATACATTTACTCTAACATTAACACACATTTGCAGTAACACATATTTACTCTAATAGTAACACATTTTGCTTCAATAGTAACACATATTTCCTCTAACAGTAACACACATTTGCTTCAATAATAACACATATTTCCTCTAACGGTAACACACATATGCTCTAATAGTAACACATATTTTTAGTAACACGAATTTACTCTAACTTTAACACCCATTCGCAATAATAAATATTTACTCTAACATTAACACACTTTGCTTTAATAGTAACACATATTTTCTCTAACAGTAACACACATTTGCTCTAATAGTAACACATAATTTTAGTAACATACATTTACTCTAACATTAACATACATTTGTAATAATACACATTTACTCTAACATTAACACACTTTGCTTCAATAGTAACCAATATTTCCTCTAACAGTAACACACATTTGCTCCAATAGTAACACATATTTTTAGTAACACACATTTACTCTAACATTAACAAACATTTACAATAACACATATTTACTCTAATAATAACATACATTTGCTCCAATTGTAACACGTACTTGTAGTAACACACATTTGTTCTGATAGTAACACACATTTGCCCATATACTAACACATATTTTTAGTAACACACATTTCTTCTAACATTAACACACATATGCTCCCAATATTAACATAAATTTTTAGAAACTTTTTTAAGGCATTAGATCAAATAGGTGGTGTGCAATGTTTGTTATGAGACTTTTGCATCCTTGTTAATATATTGGGGATTGATTTGTAGATGAAGATTGAGGAGAGAAATGGAAGAGAAAATGAATTTTGGGATTGGGATGGGGGGGGGGGGGGGGGTGGGGGCGAAATGGCCTGTTGCGAGTGGGTGCATGAGGGGAATTGGGGTGGGGTGCTGCAGCGGAGGAATATGGCCATGGCTGTTTGCAGGGTTGCAGACATGGCAAATACAGGGGAAAGGATGAGGAGGATCCATTTTTTAATGTGGATTATTCTACGAATTTAGGATCTGTAGAATATTTCATATAACAATTTGCGTTTGTTTTGTTACACTGTCTAAATGAATGATACATTGCATTGTAAAAGTGTCATTCATCTAGAAGATATTACACCACTTTGTAGTAGGAAATTTCATCCCAATTAATTAGAGTATCATTGCGTGTGTAATTTTATAAATCTGCGTGATTCCATAAACGAGAAAATTACCTTTTAAAAAAAATGTAAAAGTCAGTAATTTAAGTAGTGAAAAATATTATTATTAGTATAATAATAATATATTAGATGGCCAGAAATTATTATATGTTCATCAATGGACACAAATCAACCCCACTCATTGTGGTTGCTCTATTTCAAATCTTTGAATTTCTATAATTTTGTGTTAATTATAGTAATTAAATTTTAATCCTTGTCATTCATTTGTCTAATTTAATCCATACCATTCAACTTTTAGGTTACTACCTTTACTTAAATTCATTTAATTATATTTTCTGTCTCTTTTTTAAGTTCTTGCGTTGTTAGCAACTTAGCATCTGCTTTTGCCAATAGAAGAGTTTATTCTCCTCACGCCGCTGGCAATCGAAGCTCTCTTCTACTGATATTTTTTTATGATATAATATAATTTAAGTTTGATTGAAATTTTTTAATTTCATCGATGAATTTACACTCTCAAAATTTTCTCAATTTTTGTCTTCCTTCATCCAACATTCTTCTTTGCACATACATTACATTAAAAACACATTCAACTTATCATTTAGAATAATGAATGAATATAAATATGTTACCATATAACATTAAATATATATGTTGTACATATAATATATTACAAAATAAAATTATGTATGTAACTGAATTAATCAAACTAATTAAATATTTGAAGTATGTAATCTAAAATTATTAATGTACTCCCAGCTGGACGCTGACCTCCGCCCGATTTTTCATGGTAACCGATATCAACTTCTCTATTGGGCTCGCCCCTCGCTCCGCGATGTGAGGATCGTCGATTTCGTCGATTAGGGCGGCATCTATCTCCATGGGTCCGAATCCAATTCTTGGTTCCAACTCCATTTGAGTGTCTTCGAATGTCCGGCCGTCTAACTCCATTGGGTGGGATATCGGGGAGCTCCTGGTCGTTTTCCATTTCTTCTCCAATTGTTAGAACACTACTGTTTATGTTGACATAATTTAAATTGTGCTTGATGTACGCCAAACAACCGCATGTCATTTTCTAATTTCCTTTAAGGTTCCCACCTTGCCCGAGGGGGTTGGGAACTTGATACAATAGTAGTAGGACGAGGTGGCGGCCTCAAACTCGTGCTCAAATGGTCTGCCAAGAAAACCATTGTAGGTTGACGGCTGGTTGATGATTATAAAGTCGAGTTGTTTTAGGCCTTGACCTTGGCATCTATGCTAGAAACTAAAAATGTCGTAAGGCTTGCCAGTCGCGACCCCAAAATCTTTGATGATGTGGTCACAGGGCTCCACGTACTTCTCAAAGGAGCTGTCGAGTTGGTCGAACGTGCTCTTGAAAATGATGTTGCAGTACGCTCCGTTGTCGACGAGCATGCAGAGGACAGTGACCCCCCATGATGTTGACCGAGACGACCAGAGCATCGTGGTTAGGGTAGATGACCCCAGTGTGATCTTCATCCTTGAAGGCTGACTTGAAGCGAATTACACTAACTTCTACTAGTCGCTTACCCGCAAGCGGACGGGTTCACTGTAGTATAAGTACGTATAATGACCAAGTAGTATCGAACCCAAGGGATGGAGTGTATGCGAATAGATCCCTGAAGATCTACGCGTCGTAATTAATATGAGTGTGTTGTTTTTGGATTTTTGGAAATATTAATTAAACTAAAATAAGCTAAGTAAACTAAAATAGTAAAGAAGACGAATTAACTACGGGTTGTTTTCAAATGAGAGATGATGATGCTTAAGATAGGAATCCCTACGTATACTAACGGAGCAGGTACATAATCAGAATAACTGTGACACACAAGAATTAACCTAAGTCTAAGAATGCAAGGTGAAAGCTCAAGATTCTAAACCCTAATACTTTACCCTAGCACTCAACTTCACTAATCTACTAACAATTTAATAGATTGTGCTTAATTAATGAGACCCTAATTTAACTAAGGTGATGCGGCCGTCCTCCTTCGCTAAACCGGTAAATGAATTAACCCTTCTTAAACCTTCTCGTTAAGACTACTAATTGTTATTGAGTGATGCGGTCGTCCTCTCTCTAACACTTTCGTACTAAATTCAAAGGTAAAGTTCAGGTAAATTATAAGAATTCATTAACTAAGAGAATTAAAACTAACGTCACGAATTACCCTAATTACGTACCCACATCCTACTTCTACGAGTTCATCCTACCCTAAGCATACAAGGGTTTTAGCCGGACATGACTTTGACAAACATAAAAGCAATAGAAGAAACAACGAACATAAACATAATGAATTGAACGAAGAAAATAAGAAACATGAACTAGGGTTTTAAAAGAAAATAAATACTAAGAACTGAAATTTAATTAACTAAAACGAAGTTTCAAAGCGTTTAAAGTAATAAAGCTAATGAAAAGAAACTAAGAAACGAAAAGAAACTAAGATTTCGTATGAAAAACCTCAACAAAACGTAAACGTGAACTTGCTTCTCTCCTTCCTCTCAAAAAACTAAGTCTAAAAATTATTTCTAAATTTCGGGTGTCCTTCAAAACGTGTTTGGAAGAGGTATATATAGGCACCGGGTCGAAACGGGATCTCGTGGGCTGAAAAACGAACTTTGGAAAATAGGCATTGGAAGCGCTCGAGCGGGGCGCTCGACCTGCTTTGGTCGAATGATTCCATAGCTCGAACAGGGCGCTCGAGCTGTGTTGCTCGAGCGGTTCAATAGGTCGAATGATGTGCTCGAGCGGTTCAATAGGTCGAATGATGCGCTCGAGCTGTGCCCCTCGAGCGGCAAAAATGTTCTGTAAGTTTGGAGTGCTCGACCTACGTTGCTCGAGCGAGGTGCTCGAGTGATGGAGCTCGAATGGTCCTTCCTTCCTTGCAACTAACACTTTTCTTCTCACGTACTAATACCAATCGTATTTCTTCGATATCTTCTCATCCGGGCATCCGTTTGAGTCGATTCAAAGTCCTACGAACTCCATTTTTCGTCCTCGATTCACCTATGAGTATCAAAGAGACAAATTCATCAATGTATAGAAATAGTACTCATTTGGCTCTAAAAACTCAATAAAATCGACCAAAACTAGGGCGTTTCTAGCTACGAATCATGACAATTTCACGCCTAATCAACCCCCCCAAACTTACCATATTGCTTGTCCTCAAGCAATGAAATAATAAGTCAAGTGAAATTGTTAGGGATGAGTCAAAGAATCAATCATGCAAGCTAATGAACTCGAGCTTCAAAAAATCAATCACCCGTATACTCACTCACTTTCCTTTATCATACTTATGCAACAATAACAAGAAACACCAAGATCAAGCATGGATGTGCACTCAACGATGTGTTTCGCTCCCTCACAAGTGTATATCAATGATTAAGGGACTCACTCAAACAATCAATCACTCAAATTGGCAGCCATAGGCTTGTAAGTGCTCTTAACTCCGACCATACTCTAGAAATCAATGCCGAATCAAAAAGGACTTTTCTTAAGGTTGTAATGTAGGCTCTCTGGACAGGTGGGATAACAATATATGGTAAGTGACTCAAGTGAATGGAGAATAGAAAATCAAACTTTGGCACTTCGAGTTTAGGAACAGAATACTTCAAACATTTTCAATCAACACTCTTTCAATTCCACTACTCTCCACACTTCAATCTTTTTTTTTCTTTCTCACTCTTTCACTTTTTTTTTTCAATCACTTTTTTTCTTTTTCGCACAACACATGAGCTTATTTTTTTTTTCTTTTGCTCATTCTCAATTTTTTTTTCTCTTTTTTCCACATCTCATAACTTCATCACACCTTCTTCTCATATTCACTCAACAAACAACCTTTCCTTTTTCAACTCAATTCACTCCCTTCACATTCACACTTTTCCTATTCTTCACTCAAATTGGGACAAAAAGGCTTAGGAATTGGAATAGTGTTCATATGTGCTAGCAAATAAAATAGGCTTTAGGCTCAAATGGGCTAACAAGGGATCAATGTCATTGGTAAGGAAAATTTTGGCTAAGTGACTCAATTGAATCAAAGATGGCCTAAGATCCTATTCGGCATATCAAACTAGATACAATCAAGAAGCAAGAGCACATGCAAGTTCTAGCATCCTCTACGGTGACGATCCACTCACAAACGAAGAGATCAAGTAATTCATCAAAATCTCATAAGGCTCAAAAGCTCACAGCTTTCACATCCATGCTAGTCTAGTGCATTCTCACAATCATCACACAAGCACTCAGAAAGAAAATTTGTAAGCATACGGGTTCTCTCTCAAATCAACTCTAACTCAAACACTCACACAATAAAATTCCTGACTCAACTTCACAACTCATCAACTCATGCTCAAAGATAGCAATCAACAAGCATAAGATGGTAGTTGATAGGCATGAAATATGCAATAACGAGTCAACTCAAAATCACCCCAAGGAGTATCTCAACAAACCAATAATCAATCAAACTCAACTCAAAGATAAGGGTGTGCATGCATGTGCAATGTAATCATAAAACAAATGAAAAACTCCACCCCCCCAAACTTCGACCTTGCTAGAGGTCTAAGTTTGGGGGTTGTGGGTTACCTCAACCAAATAATTCAATTTCTCTCAATAGCTTTGCACACTCCCTTGTCTCAAGTTGGTTCCTTCAATCTCCACTTCTTTGGTACTCCATGATACCTTTACTCCTTTAGAGACAAGCCTACAAAATAAAACTCTCAAATACGAGGTTAAACATACGACTCAAAATAACTCCCTAATAACTAAAAAAAACTCAAAGCAAATAAAAAATATAATGGGTTGCCTTCCATTCAGCGCTATTTTTAAGGTCCTGATGCCGGACCGAGCTCAAAAGAGCTTATGGGACATCATACTCAAATTTACCTCCCTCACTCTCATAAGAGTAGTGTTTGAATTTCTTTCCTTGTTGTCCCTCCATCATGAGCTCTTTTGCTTTCTTCTCATTCTCAAGTGGTATAGGTCTCAACTCCTTCTTTCCTTTATCTGGAGGCGTCTTACCAAACAATTTCTTGAATTTTGACTTCTTCTTCTTAACTCCTCCTTTCCCTTCTAACTGGACCACGTCCACTTTCTTCACCTCTTCATCCATCAACTTCTTCACTTTATCCCTATCGAAATAATCAAGATCATAATGCTCATGGGTTAAATAATCAAGTGAAGGATTATAAAATTCATGAATATGAGAAGGATTAGAGATAGGAGGTGTGTCTTTAACACGAGGATCAATTGCATCCATGCAATACAAGCTCTCATCCTCCCTCGGGTGCTTCATGGCTTCATATAGGGAGATCTTCACTTCTTGATCATCAACCTTCAACGTAATCTTCCCATTTGCCACGTCTAACACTATCCCCGCCGTAGCTAAGAACGGTCTTCCCAAGATCAATGGAACGTGCTCATCTTCCTCCATCTCTAGCACTACAAAGTCGGCTGAAAAAATGTGATCTCCAACTCTCACAAGGACGTCTTCAACCACTCCTTGAGGTCTCGTAATAGACCGATTGGCAAGTTAAAGCGTCATCATTGTGGGTTGAAGTTCACCACCTTCCAACTTCTTGAAAAGCGACAGGGGCATGAGATTGATGCTCGCCCCGAGGTCGCACAACGCTCTCTTCTTGATCCCGTTCCCAATGTCACATAGGATCGTGAAGCTCCCGGGATCCTTCAGCTTCGGTGGAAGCACCTTGTGCACTAATGCACTCACCTCGTGGTTCAGCTGCAACAACTTTGGCTCATCCACTCGCCGCCTTATCACGATCAAATCCTTCAGAAACTTTGCATAATGCGGCATCTGTTCCAAAGCATCATAAAAATGAATGTTAATGTGAAGTTGTTTAAAAACATCAAGAAATTTTACAAATTTTTCATCAAGCTTCTTTTTCATGAAGCGTTGTGGATACGGGACGGGTATCACGGATTTGGGTACCCCCCATTCATCTCTTTCTGTTTCTTTCACTTTATCCCTTGCTTCCTTTGCCTTTTTCCACTTAGGAACTCTCTCAATCTCCTCACTTTCCTTGCCCTTCTGGGACTCATCCATATCTTTATGCTTCTCAATCCCTTCACTTTCAATCCCCTTCTCAACAGTAACACCTCCATCTTTCTTGTGTTCTCTTTCTCCCATCTAAACTTCCCCTTGGGGCGTCTCAGAATCAGCAGGCATCTAAGGACCTTCATAGTTGGTTCCACTTCTAAGCTGGATCGCCTTGTAATGCTCTTTCGGGTTCCCCTCCGACATGGAAGGATATTTTCCCGGCTCTCTATTCACCATCTTTGCAATCTGGCTCATGTGGAACTCTATAGAAGTGAACCTTCGATTGTTCTCTTGTTGAGTTCTAGTCTACTCAACGTTCATCTTCTGGAGCTCTTGATCACGTTGATCACCTTTCTTATGCAACTCTTTCACATCGTACTCCAAGGATGACAACCGCTTGCTCCCTTCCTCCACCTTCTGAAGGATCGCTCTCAACATCTCCTCGGTTGATGCACCGCCTTCTCCACCAGGAGGCTTTGAACCTGGGTCAACACCCGGAGGAACTGTAATACCCGCTTTTGGGTTAGCATAAGAAAAGTTCTCATTCTTCCTCCATGTGTTTTGAGGAGGCTGCTGGCCTCCTTGAACTCCTTGTGTGTTCCTCAATTGATTTTGAGGTGGCTGAGGGCCTGGAGGTGCAAATGGTTGGCCATAAGGAGGCCTTCAAAACTGATTTCCACCTTGGTAGCCATTCTGATTGTAATACGGACCTCCCATGTAATTGGCTACCTCTTGCTGTCCACTTGGCTGGTCTACTCTATCATTCTCTGCTGCATGCTCTCCAACCAAATTCTTCCCCAACTCGAGGTTGTTGATCTTTTCCATCATGGCCATCAACAGCCTTCTCGTTCCTTCACCCTCTTCAACCTGATGAACTCTTTGAAAATCTGAGTCTCCATTCCAAGCCCCGGCATTCGTGACAATGTTGTCAACGATCTCTCTACACCTCTCTATGCCTTGATTCAGGAATGCTCCGCCCGCACAGGCGTCTAAATGGTCTTGCCCCGCCTTGTTGGCACCACTGTAGAAGAATGCCATAATATCCCCCTCATTGTACCCGTGCTGCGGGCACTCAATCAACATATTTGAGTATCTCTCCCACGCTTGGCGTAAATCCTCTCCAGACTTCTGGCGAAAGGACGAGATCTCAATCCTAACCTTGATCGTCCTAGATGGAGGGTAGAATCGCTCGAGGAACAGACGCTCGAGCTCAGCCCATGTGGTTACACCTCCCCGCGGAAGCGTATTATCGTACCACTCTTTGGTTATTCCCGTCAATGAGAATGGGAACAGCCTAAGCCTCTTGGCATCTTCAGACATGCCATTGTAATTGAAAGTGAAGGCTATCATGAGAAAACTCCTCAGGTGAGTGTGAGGATTCTCCTTCCTGATCACCCCCTTGAACTGATTCTCGGTCAGCAGCTTTAGAATTCCTGGGGAAATCGAGAAGTTGTTCGCCTCAACAGGTGGTAGAGCCACTCCATCGTAGTACCTCTGCGGTTGTGCCGCGAACCTGCCCTGAATTGCCATATTCTGATCTGAGTTCTGGGGCACAGACTGAGGAGCAATAGGTGGTGCTGGTATGTGTTGAACTGGAGGTGGTTGGTTGTAAACAGGAGGTGGATGATATGGGTATGGTGGATAAGGGTATGGTGGGTATGGGTAATGTTGGTATACTGGGTTGTTGAAAGGGTTATTTGGGTTTTGTGGATAAGCATGGTTGTTCAGAGGATTTTGGACAAGATTCTGAGCTGGATTGATAACATTTTGTGCACCCGGGTTTTGGCTCTGACTATCCCCTAACGGATCTTGGTTCTTACTGGTGTTGCCCTCAGTGCAGTCAACCCGGTTCAACCCCTAGTTAAACTCATTCTCGGCATCTTCCAACTCATTATTGATGTCCATTGGTTCTTTCCCTAAGTCGGCCGCGTTCATCCTTCTCAAGAAGGCTCGGTTTCTCCTTGCTATCGTCTCAGGATCTGCAGGTAACCTCTCTTCGCTCGTATTGCCTTGTGAGCGTGTTTTCATAAACCTGAAACACTAGCAGAAGGATCAAAACGCAACTGCCTAATGAATGGAAATAAAAATAAAACAAAAAATAAATCACCCACTACTAACTACTAAGCTATCTACAAGTCCTATTCAAAAAACATACAATGTCATCCCCGGCAACGGCGCCATTGACTTGAAGTGAATTACACTAACTTCTACTAGTCGCTTACCCGCAAGCGGACGGGTTCACTGTAGTATAAGTACGTATAATGACCAAGTAGTATCGAACCCAAGGGATGGAGTGTATGCGAATAGATCCCTGAAGATCTACGCGTCGTAATTAATATGAGTGTGTTGTTTTTGAATTTTTGGAAATATTAATTAAACTAAAATAAGCTAAGTAAACTAAAATAGTAAAGAAGACGAATTAACTACGGGTTGTTTTCAAATGAGAGATGATGATGCTTAAGATAGGAATCCCTACGTATACTAACGGAGCAGGTACATAATCAGAATAACTGTGACACACAAGAATTAACCTAAGTCTAAGAATGCAAGGTGAAAGCTCAAGATTCTAAACCCTAATACTTTACCCTAGCACTCAACTTCACTAATCTACTAACAATTTAATAGATTGTGCTTAATTAATGAGACCCTAATTTAACTAAGGTGATGCGGTCGTCCTCCTTCGCTAAACCGGTAAATGAATTAACCCTTCCTAAACCTTCTCGTTAAGACTACTAACTGTTATTGAGTGATGCGGTCGTCCTCTCTCTAACACTTTCGTACTAAATTCAAAGGTAAAGTTCAGGTAAATTATAAGAATTCATTAACTAAGAGAATTAAAACTAACGTCACAAATTACCCTAATTACGTACCCACATCCTACTTCTACGAGTTCATCCTACCCTAAGCATACAAGGGTTTTAGCCGGACATGGCTTTGACAAACATAAAAGCAATAGAAGAAACAACGAACATAAACATAATGAATTGAACGAAGAAATAAGAAACATGAACTAGGGTTTTAAGAGAAAATAAATACTAAGAACTGAAATTTAATTAACTAAAACGAAGTTTCAAAGCGTTTAAAGTAATAAAGCTAATGAAAAGAAACTAAGAAACGAAAAGAAACTAAGATTTCGTATGAAAAACCTCAACAAAACGTAAACGTGAACTTGCTTCTCTCCTTCCTCTCCAAAAACTAAGTCTAAAAATTATTTCTAAATTTCGGGTGTCCTTCAAAACGTGTTTGGAAGAGGTATATATAGGCACCGGGTCGAAACGGGATCTCGTGGGCCGAAAAACGAACTTTGGAAAATAGGCCTCGGAAGCGCTCGAGCTGTCCCGCTCGAGCGGGGCGCTCGACCTGCTTTGGTCGAATGATTCCATAGCTCGAACAGGGCGCTCGTGCTGTGTTGCTCGAGCGGTTCAATAGGTCGAATGATGCGCTCGAGTTGTGCCCCTCGAGCGGCAAAAATGTTCTGTAAGTTTGGAGTGCTCGACCTACGTTGCTCGAGCGAGGTGCTCGAGTGATGGAGCTCGAATGGTCCTTCCTTCCTTGCAACTAACACTTTTCTTCTCACGTACTAATACCAATCGTATTTCTTCGATATTTTCTCATCCGGGCATCCGTTTGAGTCGATTCAAAGTCCTACGAACTCCGTTTTTCGTCCTCGATTCACCTATGAGTATCAAAGAGACAAATTCATCAATGTATAGAAATAGTACTCATTTGGCTCTAAAAACTCAATAAAATCGACCAAAACTAGGGCGTTTCTAGCTACGAATCATGACAATTTCACGCCTAATCAAAGGCGAGGAGGTCAGACTCTTTTTTCCGTTATGTTGACTAGCATGGTGATTTGGTGGACGTTGTCCATTGTCCACAGCTCGCTCTTCTGCCTGCGGTGGGAGAGGGTCGAAGATGGAGTGAACCCTCCGACTGGGGAGAGTGTGTTCACGGCTCGGTGGGCTCCGTTCTTGGGTATGGACGGGCAGAAGAGGGCTCCTTCCTAGTTGCGCTCGATGGGGAGCGCTACGGGCTGGGCTGCTAGCCTCTTTACAAACTCTTCCAACTCCCCCTCCTTGAATATCCGCTACAGTTGTCTCAGCAGGTCGCAACACTCACTTTGTGTTTGACGTTTTGGTGGTAGTGACAGTAATTGTTGGGGTTGAGCTGCTTTCCTTTCTTGGGTACCTGCGGACGCGGAGCGGGCAACATCTTCCTATCGCTGATTTGCATGTACACATACTTAGGTGTGGCGTTTAATCGTTCAGAAATTTTCACCTCGACCGTGTCGAAGTGTTTGAAAGACTGGGAAGCTCGGTATATGAACTTCCTCCAGGATGGTCCGCTGGCTGGTTGTGCACGGGGCTTCTTGCGGTCCGCCAAGGCGTTGCTCTCGCCCAGTCGCTGGCTAGGATTTTGGCGTTGTAGATTATCTTCCTGGCCCGTTGCCGGAACTCGGCGTAGGAGGTCGGGTAGTCCTGGTTCATGGATTTCCAAATCTTCGTCTTTACCCGGAGCCCGCCGATGACCCCTACAAACTTTACCTCGTCGCCTATAGGCTCGCTCTCCATTATTATGTGGTCAACCCGAACAATGTATGCCCGGTCTGACTCATCCTTGCCCTGAGTCAAGTTTGTCATGCGATTGGCGCCGGCCAGACGTGGCGCCATCGAGGAGAAGTGTTCCAGGAATAGCTCCCCGAGCTGGTGGAAAGAGCCTATCTTCCCCGCGGGGAGGGAGGAGTGACTTGGTCGTATAATACTAGCTTTACTAGTAGTTACCCCACAAGAGTATGAGATCATTGTAGTATAGGTAAATATAGGGACCAAGTTGTATCGAACCCGTGAGAAGGCTTGTACGCGAGTAAATCCCTAGAAATCTATGTGTCCTAGAATGTTATTTGGTTTTAAACTAATACTGAACTATATTCTACTAATGGTATCAAGTGAACAAAAATAAAACTATTCTAACTCCGATTTGAAGTGAAAATATGATGGTGCTGCCTTGGATAAGATTCCCTACGTATACTAACAGAATTGGTATGATAACTAAAATAATTGTGATGTTTCAAGTTAAAATTCTAAGTGTACTATAAACTAGGCAATCAACTTCCCTAATCTAGCACAAAGAATTGAAGGAATAAAAACTTAGAAATAATCTCAATACTTAGTTCTAAAAACTTACTTCCCTAACCCACTAATTAAATTAAATGAATTGCGCTTAATATTGAGGCCCTTATTTAACTCGGGTGATTCGGCCGTCCTCCCTAAATAAACCGGTTAATTATAAACCCCTTCAAAAATCCTCTTCTTAAGCTTATTCGTTGATAAAGAGTGATGCGGTCGTCTTCTCTCTAACAATTTTTGTACTTAATTCTATGATTATTCTAGGGTTTATTAGAATTATTCAATAATTAAGAGAATTACAACAATACATCACGAATTATCCTAATTACGTACCAACATTCTACTTCTATGAGTTCATCCTACCCTAGGCATACAAAGGTTTAGCCTAACATGGTGATTACTAAAACACAAGAAATATCAAGATCAATCATAGACATAATTAAAGAAATAGATAGAGAGAATCAAGAACATAAACCAACTATGAATTTAGTTAAACTTGAATCTGAAAAATCAATCTTTAAAAATCTGGAAATTAGGTCTAACCTCTCAAAGAAATCCAAAAACTGAAAGACAAAACAAAACTGTTCAAAGCGATAATCGTTCTATAAAATCCGTATGATAAAAACCTCGATTCCTCTCTTGAAATCCTTGTCAAACAATTAAAAACACCTTCTAAATTTCTTCTCCTTCGAAAAATGAGTTTAGATGTGTAAAATAAGGGTTGAGACGGGTATTTATATATTACGGGCCGAAAATTCTTCAGGGCGCTCGAGCCAGCCCCGTGGTCGAGCACCTCGTGCTCGAGCGGGTGCTGGTCGAGCGCTATATCTTTCCAGTGTGCAATGAGTACTCAAGTCGCTTTGGTCGAGCGCCTAGTGCTCGAGTGTGTTTTGGTCGAGCGCTTTTCTTCAACAGTGTACGGGTACCGCTCGAGCTAGGCTGCTCGAGCGCCTAGCGTTCGAATAGAGTGATCGAGTGCCTCCTTTGTCCAAAACGCCACTTGCGCTCCAGTGATGCTCGATTGCTTCTCATTTTTGTGCTAAATAATACTTTTCTTCGCCCGAACTAATACTTTTCGTATTTTCTCTTCTCATCCGGGAATCCGTTTGAGTCGATTCAAAGTCCTACGAACTCCATTTTTCGCCCTTTTTCCTAAAATGAACACCAAAGATGCAAATTGATGAGTTTATGAAAATATTACTCAAATAATTCTAAATACTCACCAAAAACACTCAAAATATGGACTAATCGGGCAACAAAATATCACAATTTCACGTCTAATCAAAGAGTACCACCTGTGGGCTCGGTCGCCCAAGGTGAGGGGGAACATCCTGCATTGGGTGGCGTCGGTTGCCCCCATGGATATCATATAGGTGGCGTATTTGCTCATGTGAGTGACGGGGTCCGTCTCCCCATCATATTATCCCACGGCGGCGACTTTGATCTTGGGCTAAGCGGGCGTCTGCACCAAAATGTCCGCCAGCGGAGAGTTTAGCATGTGGGAGAGGAGAGCATGTCCTTCCCGCTTGTCCACTTTCTCCTCCAGGGCCTTGAGGGACCTCAGGATTTGGGCCATTGGCCGCAGGCGGCGATCCCAGTCTGGGCTGGAGACCCAGCCGGTCGTGGATGGATGGCCTCGAGGCCGTGCTGCCCTAGCGTCTTGCAGGCTGTTCC
This sequence comes from Ballota nigra, assembly GCA_947034835.1. Lineage (NCBI taxonomy): Eukaryota > Viridiplantae > Streptophyta > Magnoliopsida > Lamiales > Lamiaceae > Ballota > Ballota nigra. Next base: position 88,576,990 of record OX344720.1, on the reverse strand, counting down.
TCACCTTGCTCGCGGGGCTTGGAGCTGGCATTTGATTTGCAGGGACGGTGGCTCCTTGTCCTGGGCGCCAAGTCGGGAAAAGACGGATCCCGTTGGGTGGCATGGCGCCAAGTGGGATTCAGCCTCCTCGTTAAGTTCTTTTATTCAAATTATGCGGCCTCGTCAGGTTGGAGATGGCTCTCTTGACGGGTTCTCTGTCGACACGGGTGTCGCTTGCATCCCGGGTGATGACCGACTTCTTTTTGGCTCAATGAGCGCGTAGAGGAGCTACATCCATCTCAGCTTGCCGACGGTGGATCAGAGCCAACGCCGCATGTAGGTCATCCGGGGTCTTCATGGCCGAGATAAAATCGAGTGGCTCATGGGCCGTCTCCACCGTGGTCGGGGCCGGAGTTGTAGCTTCGGCTACATCTTCGATCTAGTGATGGTATCGAGTAGCTCTTGAAGTGATCATTTTGTGGGTGTTTCTGAGGTTTTCTAGTGGTAAGGATCGTTCGGGATAGCTAAATGAACAAAACTAAGCATATTTTTGCTAATAGCTACACTCCTTCTAGCGTCAAATTATTGATAGTGATTCTGGGAAGGAATCACTCGAAGATCCTAACGGGTAGGAATGCTTAAAGCTAATAAAATGAAAGCAATAACTGTAGTGGTAGTTGAGCTCTCAAGTGGAGTTTTTTCTTATTAATGAGTTGTGTGTTACAAATGAGAATTTATGCCTCTATTTATAGTTTGCAAAGCTGGAATGCCCCTGGGCCTTGCCACCCTGGGGGTCCCACCAGATCCTAGTTGTGTAGTCATGATTGGCTATGGCCCCCTCTACGGGCCAATAAGGGTCAACCATATGTCTATGTTGACCCTTGCTGACAAGACTTCTCTTCCCGACCTTACTCTGCCCCTATCACATCCGCACGTTCGATGAGACAACACTGGTCTAGTGGTTGACTTTGTCAAACGGCTAGGCGCAGAACGGGTAGGGGTCATCCTTGGAATGAACTTCGTCGTCTGGCCCCTGTCGGGTAGCGGGGAAAGATGTAAGGAAGATCTCTTTGCTCTGCCCGATGCTAGCCCGTCGCCCAAGCCGGCCAGCTCAATCGCTCCCTCAAGCCATCCCCGGGGTAAAACTGCCAAGCGCTCTTACCCGGCACCCGACAGCCAGCGGATCGGGCGCGGACCATGTTCCTTGTGCTCGTTCATCACCTGGTTGATTGATCCCCGCCAGGCCACGTGGCACCGGTTACTTACGGGTGTAACAATTTTATGAAATGAGAAACTTATTGTAAAACATCTAACACAGAAAATTAAAAAACTTACAGTGAGACAAAGTGAGTATATTTTTTCAATTCCGCGTAGTACATAGGATTACATGCTAGTGACACATAAGTAGGGGGTTCACTATTATTTTAATTGATTACTTAAATATGCTTATATGTCATTATCATATTCATGATAGTCATATAAGTTTATGTCATCGGTGGACACATGATCAATTCTGACTAGATAACACCCCGTGAATTATGCAGATAACTATAAAAGATAAATTATGTATATAATAATTAATTTTTTTATCGTGTGAAATTACATAATTATTTATATAATTAATATGTACCAATATAATACATGTATAAAACTATATAATATTTTCTCAAAAATATATATACATATTAAAGCTTTATTTTTCAAGTACATTAAATTTATAAATTATTTACATTATGTATCATATATTAAAATATATAGTTTATTGTATATCTATGAAATATATAATATGTATATGTGTTATTAAAATCCTAAAATATAAGAGGAAACAATTATATATAAAATTTTAGAAAACAATGACTTTCATTCTTTTCAAAATTGTGAGAAATAAAAACTATACTTTTCATTATTTATTTATTTTAAATTACAAGCATGACATTCCTTGCAACCAAAAATCAAATTTTCATTCCATTCTCATTTCTTACTTTAAATATCATCAACAATCACATCATCACTTTGTAAATATGATGCAGTATCATTCTAACAAAGTATTAATTAACCAATTTTGCTGTAAAATATTATATATTATTTTATAACAATATTAATTACTTCCCCCGTTTATTAATATATTTCACACTTTTTTTTTTCAAAACGCCCCACAATATTTTTTTACACCCCTAAAATAGAATAAAACATCACTAGCCACTTTATTTCAAAATAATATTCATTTCTTATGTGCTAACAAAATCAATAAAACAATTTTTTTTTTAAATAATGTGCTCTCCTCTCTATGTCATGTATTAGGGAATGATAAAGTATTTCATTAAAATTTATCAGTAATTTGGTTGTAATTTTATATAATAAAAATCAACTAATATTATTTTTAATTGCATAAATAATTGATTAACAATAGACCTACTTTATCATTATACTTGCACTACTAACTCTTGCACCAGCGGTACGCTCTCTATACAATTCTTATTCTTGGCAAAGTGTTGTATAAAAACAGTCTATGATAATTTTATTATAAAAGTGTTTTAAAATATCGAATATTTGATCAGAAATATCATTAATTTGGGTCGATGATATTACATTGTAATTGTTGTAAAAAAAAAAAAAAATGAATCCAGATTAATGATACTCCTAGTGAAATTATCAATACTCCTAGTCAAATATTCGATATTTTAAAACAATTTCATAATAAACTTATCATAAACCATTTTCATATAAAACTTACTCCATACTCTTTGTATCCATTATCCATTCTAATGACTAGAGCTCAAAATCCCAATTACTCGATTAATAAGATTTGTTACGGAAGTCTCTCAAGATTCAGAAGTAGATGTAAATCTGGTTTAATGATGTTCGACAATCTTGGTTGAGTAACTTTCTAGTGCACTTGATGTATGGTGCACTCACTCAATAGTTGATACTATTTACACTGAAAAATATGATTTGATTACACTGAAAAGTTTGGTTAGATTACACTAAAAAGTTTACACTGAAAATCAGTTTTAAGTGTAAACTTTTGATTCAGTGTAATCTAACATTACTTTTTAAGTGTAATCAGCTTACACTTTTCAGTATAAACAACTTCAAATAGTTGAGTGAATGCACCGTGCACCAGGTGCATATGAGAGTGTGCCTAGTTGGTCTTGGTTTTGTTGTTTTTGTTTCATACTTTGTTTCGATATTGCTATATTTTATTTTTGGGTTAATTGCATATAAAATCACGATCTTTACGCAAATTACAATCTAATATAAATTTTTGAATTTTTGCAAACAAAACTTCAATTTAATATTTGGTTGCAATTTGAATCAACAAATAAATTTTTTACGGTTTGAAAATGAAGTTTCACCTACCAAACAATTAATAGTTAATCGTATTAGTAAATTTAGATTGATTCGAATGACAATGAATAATTAATCATTATGTTTGGGTAGATTGAAATTTGACCTTTTGGTTAGAATTACTAACAAATTTTAAATTGAAGTTTTATTAGCAACGATTCAAAAATTAAGATTAGATTGCAATTTGCGAAAAATATTGTAATATTATTTACAATTAACCCTTTATTTTTAAATAATTAAAAAATAGTTAGGTGGATTGCCACATCAACCATTTGACTTCATAAGGAACACACTCATGCGCTGCATATCAAAATCGATAGTTTAATATATCTTATCATTAATATATAGAATCAGTTTGTTGCGAATCAATTGCATCGTGGGTAAATATAATTAAAATGTGTAATCTTAATTTAACCGTAAATGTGAAATGATTCGTACAGATGAATATAAGTAAAACTTGCGAGCATGGGCGGCAGAGATGCTCACCGTTCCGAAACTGTCAGTTCTGATTCCGAACCGATGGTTCTAAAATTTTGGAAACTGGAATCGGAACTGAACCGTGGTCAAGACAGTTTCGGTTCCGATTTGGAACCAGCGGTTCCACTTTCTCTTTTTTCTTTCTTGGTTTTTGGATCTAAATTAAGGAATGTTTACTTAAACTAGATATGTAATTGAACTATTACTCCCTCCATCCCAAACTCAACTTCTTATTTACTGTTGCACGGTTATTAAGAAAAGCGTTGTTTATAGTATTTAAAGTGATAAAGTAGATGATTTTGGTTATTAGTGTATGGAGAATATAATATTAAAAAGTATTGTTACTTTTTTGCCAAAAGTAAATGTAGCAAACGAGTATGAGACAGACCTTTTTGACAATGTAGCAAACGAGTTTGGAACGGAGGGAGTACAAAATATTGCAAATTTGAAGTAATGTAGATAACAAATTAAATTGAAGATTACATTAGTAATTGAACTATTACAAATTAGTAATTCTAACTTAAAATAAGTATCTAGTATCTATTATTATAAACTAATTGAACTATTACAAATTGAACTATTTCGAATTAGTAATTAGAACTTAAAAACTTAATTTTTGGAGTGTAGTAAAAAATAATATGTAGTGTAGTATATAGTATATACTAATAATAAGTAGAGAAATTAGAGTGCTAATATAACTTTGAGAATTGAGTAAGTGTTGAGAGGGATGGAGAGAAAGTAATGCTTTGAATTACTTTGGGATGAATTTTGGAGTGGTAATGAGGTAGTACTTATAAGTGAAAGTAACGAAATTAAAAAATAAAAAAAATGGGCAGGAACCACCGGTTCTAAATCGAAATCCCCGATTCCGGTTCTAAATTTGCTAGAACTAGAACCGAACTGTGTGTATAACGGTTTTGGTTTGGTTCCGAAATTATAACCGTGGAACCCGCGGTTTCAATTCGAACTGACGGTTCCAATTTTTTTTTTTAGCATGTCTAATGGGCAGATCCACCCTTAGCTTCTACTGGGCTAGAGCCCAAGGCAAGATACATAAATACTCATTTTTACCACTACATAAATTTTCTAACCCTGGATAATTAAGATTCATAAAATTCCATTTCCTTTTCTTTTGTTGGCAGATTCCATTTTCACTAGTGCTGAAATTTACCTAATAAGCCCAAACAGGTTTTAAATTAAATACACTCACTTTATTTTTTTTTGCCCTTTAGTTTATTAAAAATACAAAAATCCACGAGGTCTCTTATAAACAAGTTTCGTGTATGAAATTTATATCATTATATATATTCATTGTTACCAATAAATTTATTACCTGATACCATAGAATTTCATAGTATAAAATGTTATTGTATCGGTAATGCATGTAATGATATTAATTTTATATTATAAACAAGTTTCATCAAACACCTAATTGCAAAAAATATTATCAAAAAATAATTATGGAAAGGTGAGCGAAAATATGAATCCTTTTTAGAAAGAGAAACTTAAACCTAAATATTCAAGTCCATATGAATCATATTAAATTTTGTATTGAGCAATTTTTTTGTCATAAACTCGTGAAGTGGTTTTACTATTATAGTGCAACTAGTATATTACCCGTGTGTACACACGGTCTGTAAGTATTAAATAAATATGATGTTCTTTTTGTTATAATTATCTCGACTGAGAAAAAAATATATGCTCATTTTTTTGTGTGTGTTAAATGGGTAAGAAATAGCTATTATCTATAATTTTTTTATATCTTTTTTTTTTTACACTTTATGTGTTGTTGATTTTCAATTTTCGAAACTTTTGTATATATACCATAAATCATCATTATTTGATGTGATGCTCTAATTGTTAGCCTCTTTTTATTCTTCAAATTAGACACATAAAAAGTTTTGCGCTCAAAATATGAAAAACCTTTACATTGTTAAGTAAACCTAATATAAAAGATATTATATTTTGCTTATAAATTTTGAAATACTTCCTTGTAAATTGTTGTTTATTGTTATTGGCATCACCGTCACATATTATGCTTTTTAAGTCTTCTTACTCGATTCTCTGGACACCGAGTGTAATTGTCTATGACTAAAAATTGTCCTCCCCTTCTCAAGAAAGGTCCGACGTTTTTAAACGATTGACTGTAACTCTTGTTAAATGCTATTCAAATTATTATATAAATTGTAATTAAAAGAGTTACTAAGTTATAATTTTACAATTTATATATGATGAGATACTTATTTGTGAGACATTCTTGAGTAGATAATCATAATTCACTAATTAATTTTAAAAAATTGTAGGATTAGATAGTAAATAAGCAGGTGATAAAACTACACTCAATTTAGATGTATCTCACACACCACTGTCTCATACAATAATTGACCATATTTAATATTTGGAGCACTATATATATTTTCTAAAATTATCACAAATAAATTTAAAAAATACCAACAGTTAATTTTTTATTTTTTTAATTTGACTAAAATTTTGTAATATTATAATTAGACTGGTAAAAGTTATTTTTAATATTAGTAGATTTTTTTATATTTATGCATTTTTTAGCAGTTTTTTTTTTTGTATGCATAATTTAGTTATTATTCTTGGTGTACACACACATATAGTTTGTTTTAGTTTTTAACATGTTATATGTCAAAAAAACTCACATACATAAATATAAGTAAATTGATTTAGATTTTTAATCACATCAATTTATATTGTACAACTCCATCAAATTAAGTGTATTCAATTATTTTTTAAATAATGTGTACCAATTAAAACAAATGTATTTTTTTATCGGTAAAGTTGTGACTTAAACCTATGACCTCTCAGTTGTAGATAGTTGAGCTCTAACCATTTGAGCTAAACCAATTAAAACAAATTTATTTTAATTTCTAAAATCACATATTATTTTTAACAAAAATATTTAATTTAATATCAATTTTATGCATATATGTTTCAATTCACATTACATAATCTTTGTCAGCCTTGCGCCGAACTAACTTTTGGCTATTATATAATTTTTAGCCACGTCAAAAATTAGCTCCATGTATCGAATTAATGCTACAATTAATTAGTTCATATATTAAATTATAAATTTAAAAAGATATGTTGATGATAAATACTCAAAATATTGTGAATTTCAATTAACCCTAAATATAATTATCATGATGATAAAATTTCACACAAATAGTATTTATAAATTACTTAGAATGAAATATTGAGTGAATGAAATATGCATTTTAATTAATTAGAACAACAAAAGAATATCAAAAGTTTTATTTTTTCAAATGAAAAGTCTTTAAGAAAAATATCATATTTATTTTTTTAATATACATATTAATAGATAGTATTTATTATATAAATTAATATGAATTCATGTCAAAAATAGTAATAGACTTTTGGTTTCAAAATTATCTTTCTATTTTTAGTAAAAGTTTTTGTTATTATATATGTATAGATTTAAGCATTTGATTTCTAAATTTTGCTTTTATTTTGCTTTATGCTAAATGTGTGTAGTTGATATTTGGTTGTGCATATTAAATGATTTTCGATAGTTGATCATGAATTTTGTATTTATTATTTTGATTTTTTATTTTTACTATTCCCTCCGTCTAGTTTTAATCGTGTTGATTCCTTTTATACGAGTTTTAAAAAAGTGAACTGTAAATTGATTGTATAAAATATTAAAAAGATGTTTAATTTAATTGGACGTCAAAAAATGAAAAGGTGACCTAATAAAATTAAACAGAGAGAGTATTATTTTTGTCCAAAAAATTATTAGATTATTATTAATAATTGATTTAATGATTTAAAAGTAATGTTGTCATACATATTTTTTTATGGAATTTAATACTTCATCCATCCACAAAAATTTTACCTCTTTATTGTTGGACACAAAATTTAATAAAAATTAGTATAAGAGAGTGTTTTATTGAAATAGGAAATAGAATAAGGGCATTGTGAAACTCATTTATTTGTTTGTGAGTATGATTTATTTAAAAAAAATGAATAAAAAATTGATGAACAGTAAAAAAAGTTAAAATATTGATGCATGATTGGAGAAAGTACGGAATACTGAATCCACCACTGCTTGCGAGTGTACTATGCATAGAAGTTCGGTGTTATTATGAAAAGGTATTATATACTCCCTCCATCCTCGTGCTTTCTTCTCATTTCTTTTTGTTAAATAGTTTAAAAAATGTATTTATTTATTTATTAATATATGGTAGACCACATGATGACTTTTGAGATAAATTAATGAATAGTGTTGAAAAATGAAGTGAATGAGTGACACTTTTGATAATATTATGTGAATTTGAAGATTAAAGTTTATATATAGTAAAATGTTATTTTTGCAATTTATGGAATGAGAAGTTTAGTGAGGGGACGACCCGAAAAGAAAAGTAGAAAGTTTACTTAGGGACGGGGAAGTATTATATAATTTTTTTTATAATATATAATAGTAGTACGAGTAGATCTTATATGAGACTGTTTCATAGCATGAGATAATAAAAATGAATGTAATTAAGGCATTGACTCATTAATATTTTAGTAGAAAATAGTATTACTTTGTGTTGTCTCGTGCCATGAGACGGTTTCATACAAATTATTGATTAGTACTATTAATTCTTATGGCAATAGTATTTTGAATATAGTGACTGAAAATAGTCTAAACACGTCTAGAGTCGTAAGTTTGTTTCTTTTCCTTTTTTTCTCTTTCCAATTATTTTTATGCAGCACATGCTTTTTGAGATTCGCAATGGTGCCACGAATGTTTTCTGGTGTCCCCTCATATTTTATAAATGCGTATATAGTAGGTTTGCCTATTTTTAGGGTATTTGAATTGTGGTTATCATTTTGCACGAATAGTTAAAAGGCATAATGCAAATGATACCTATCGTAATTATTATCGTAAATAATATTTTTTTCATATTTTATATTGAAATAATTACTATTTTTAGTGAATTGAAAAAACAACTAATACACTTCAAAGCAAATACCCTTAATACAATTTACTGATACTTTTAGTGCAATTTACTAATACTCTTTAAACAAATTTCACCGTAAATATTATTCACATAATACATACTCATAGTTAAATACAATATTATATGAAATTCAAATTCGTTCAATCCGTCCTAATTAAAAAATAGGATTAATATCACTTTACAACAACAATATTATCAATTTACAATCTGTATTGAATTGAAAATTTTATGAATCCTTAGTTATTCTTTTAGTATTTTTTTGTCTTCTTCGTTCTTTTTCCGTTTACATCAGTTATATTAATTGGTTTATCAAATAATATTACATATTTTATGATACAGTATGTCAAATAATATTAATTGAAAAAAATATTCATATTAGTATCACCCAGCTTAAAAGTAATACATTGAAAATATAGTACTACAATTTTGTATTTTGTCTAAACAATATTAGTCATGCTACCAAACTACTCCCTTAGTTCAGAGTAAGTTTTTCATTGGTTATTTTTTGTTTTGTTTAAAATAATATTTGTTGAGTACGTATAAAGTGAAACTGGTTCATATATAAATTAGTGAAGGGTATTAGATATTTTCACTAAAAAGTATTAGTTGTCACTAAACAACTAATATTCTTTAATGATAACAACTAATACTTTTAAGTGAAAATAGCTAAATACACTTCAATGATTCATGTATACGAACCATTTTCACTCTATACTTTGACATATTTATTTACTAGATGAGACCCCGCGTATTTACGTGGAATTTTATGTTAAATTTAGCACTACAACAATATTATATATATATATATATATATATATATATATATATATAAATTAATTTTTTAATCAAATAAGAATATAATTATATAATAAATATATCAAACTAATACATACCTATATATATTATTTTGTATAATTATATTATTTAAATTAATTAATGGTAATTGGAATCATAAATACACAAATTTCTCAAATATAGTGAGAATAAAACAATCAAATCCTCTATTATACTAAGAGATTATTACAAATTGGCTCTCCCTTAAGTGTTATACTACACTTTGGTTCTCCCCTTTTTGTAAATACCAAATAGGTTCTAAATTGGGTCCCACTAAGAAAAAATTGAAAAAACCCCAACCCTGCTACCCACCCACCGCACACCCCCCCTCTCCCATCAATATTCAATTTCGGCTATAATAATCCCACCCCAACCCACCACACTATACTGCCCCTCTCTCTTCTCTCTCTCTCCCCTCCTCTCTCACCTACCCATCTCTCTCTCTATCCAACGCCGGCGATCGAACACAGAGGGGGAAGGGCACGGTCGCGGCTTCGTCGCCGCCAAAATCGACGCAGCGGCGCCGCCCCCCTCTCCCACGCACCGGCTACGTGACCCTCTCTCACACGCAGCGGCGCCGCCCCTCTCACACGCAGCGACATCGCCTCCCTCTCTCACACGCAGCGACGCCGCCTCCCTCTCCCACGCATCGGCTACGCGAAGCGCCGGTGACCCTCTCTCACACGCAGCCTCTCCCACGCACCTGCCGCACTCTCTCTCCCACGCAGCGGTGCCGGTGACGCCCACTCCACCGATCGGGGCCGATCTGAGGAGGCCATCAGATCCGTCCATTAAAAATTTGCCGCCACACTCCCTCTTACGGCGATGACCATCATACACCCACCATCACCACCGATCTGAGCAGAGGACACCCACCAATAGTAAGTTCGTTTAGTTTTTATGACATATTTTAGGAGAAAGCCTTATGGGATAGTGGGATGATTTTTATTTTGTTTATTGTAATTTATTGGTGGATTTTTGTTTTGATTATTATGATTTTTTTGGATGATTTACTTTTTGTTGGATGATAGGGAGATCGGAGAAGAAAAAAAAAATGAAGACCAGCTATTGAAGATGAAGACAGTGTTTCAAATTTTGTTGCACTTTTTTTTTTGCATTTAAGCAAATTGTGTATTTTTTGTTATAAATTTGTCAATTTTAAATTCAAATATCTAAAAAATGTTCAAAATATATGTTCAAAATATCAAATTGTGATACAATTAATAAATGTTCAAAATATATGTTAAAAGTATTCCTGTGTAAATTTTTTGTGCATAATTTTTTGTCCAAATGATAAAAATAAAGAATAGTTGTTCAGAATATATATATATATATATATATATATATATATATATATATATTTAAGTATATTTGTGTAAAATTATTGTGCAAAAATACACAATTAATAAAAAATATAATATACATATTTTAAGTATATGGGTGTAAAATAGTTGTTCAAAATTTTTATGCTAAAAAAAAGTTCAGAATATATTAAAATGAATAATTAATAGACAAAAAATTCAAACAAAAGGAAATGGGGATTGTTGGAGAGGGAAAGGGGTGTGGGGGTGGGGGGAGGTGGGGGCATTGGAATTTGAACGGGCATTAAAGGAGGGGGGAGGTTGGGTTGATGAATAAGTAGGTGGGGACCACAAAAAATGAACCTATTTATATTTTGTTAAAGGTGAGGAACTAAATGTTAATAAAGACCAAGGGGGAGAACCTATTTGTAACTCCCACATTATACTAATAGGGAGTTGGTTTTGCATATGTGTCGTTATGTGGTTGATTTTGTATATGTGTCGTCTTGTGGTTGATTCTGCCTACGTCTCAAATGCATATGTGTCATTTATGTTCTACGTGGCATGCTTATGTGTCAATTCATTATGCTTATGTGTCATCTTTGTGTCATTATATAATAAAAAATCTAATTAAAAAATATATGCATATGTGTGGATTCAAACCTAGGACCACATGAGTATAATTTATGGGTTTGACCAATTAAGCTATACTATGAATGTATACAAAGTTGGAATATCTATTGTATATAATTTGAGTCCATAAAAATATATTATATTGAATTGATCAATTAAATTTAAAACTCTTATTATATGAAACTTTAATGTTTAATTAACTTATTTTATTGTCTCACTATATTTGAGTATTTTCAATTAAGAAAATCTTAATTTGTTAATATAAATTAAAAATAAAATTAAACATATTTAATAGTTTTGATTTTTTTTTTATCGATTAAATGATTGATTGAATTTTTTTAATCGCATAATTATAAATTTTAGCATTTAATTGACAATTTTGTATTGTCTTGGAAACACAATGCATCAAAATTTTATTTATTTAATTTTTTTAATCTCAAATCGAATTCAATATGTCGTTATGTGTGACATTATTTTGATTATGTTTATTATATAATATAATTATATTATTTAAATGTGAACAAATTTACAATACTATTGTATATATAATTCATTATAATGTATAATCATTTTTCTATGAAAATCCCGCGTAATACGCGGGGCACCTATCTAGTAAGTAAATATGAATAAGTTAAGCAAATATTAAATTTCAAATAATAAGAATTGTTAAAGTAAGTTATCAATTAAATTTAATTCTCTTGTTTGAAATATTCACAAATTGACAATTCCTAAAATATAATTTTTTTTTAATAAAAGTATGATACACTAGTTGATAGGTTTATAGACTTAAGTTAAATAGTTGTCTAACACATGTAATGGTTTACAAATTGACATAGTGTCTAAGTAACATAGAAGTTAAAAGAGAGATGCAAGGTTCGAACCTATGTTACTACTATTTTTTCTTTTTTCTTTTTAATTGAATTTACATTAAGATGCCACATGTATGAACTTATGAAATACAATCCAATAGAACAAAAACACGTCATCCAGAAAAATTTCAAACTTAATGAGAAGACGACACATCATTGACTTGAACCTAACTTTACTAGCTTTTACTAGTAGTTACCTCCGCAAGTGTACGGGTTCACTGTAGTATTAGCAAGTATAGGGACCAAGTATATCGTACCCAAGGGAAGGAATGTATGCGAATAGATCCCTAAAGATTTACGCATCGTAGTTAATATGAGTGGATGTTTTTGGCTTTTTTTAGAATTATTAAATCTAAACTATATTACTCTATGAATGCAAAATAAAGAATGAAATTAATGATCTAAGGTTTGATGTCAAATATAAGAAGGTGATGCTCAGGATAGGAATTCCTACGTATACTAACGGAGCTGGTACATAATCAAAATAATCGTGATGTGCAAGAAATAATCCTAAGTATAAGATTGAAAGACTAAAAGCTCAAGAATTATACCCTGATACTTTGTCCTATCAATCGACTTCACTAAGCCAATAATCAAGTTAAAAGATTGTGCTTAATTAATGAGACCCTAATTTAACTAAGGTGATGCGGTCGTCCTCTCTAGATAAACCGGTTGATGAATAAACCCCTTCTAAACCCTCTTGTTAAGCCTATTAGTTATTAAAGAGTGATAAGATTGTCCCCTCTCTAACAATATTTGTACTAAATTCAAAGATAAACCTGGGATTTATTTTAAGCATTCATTAATTAAGAGAATTAAAGCTAAACATCACGAGTCACCCTAATTATGTACCAACGCCCTACTTCTACGAGTTCATCCTACCCCAAGCATACAAGGGTTTTAGCCTAGCATAGTTTTAACGATAACGAAAGCAATTAAACAAACAACGAACATAAACATGACGATTTGAATTAAAAGATTATAAAGCATAAACTAGGGTATTGAAGAAATAAATTAAATCTAAGAACAAAAATCTAATTAAGAAGAATTTCAGAAATCTCAAGTGTCAAATATCGAAGAACGAAATATGAAAATAACCAAATCCAAATTTAAACTATGAATTCGTAATGTAAAACCTCAATCAAAAGTAGAATATGCTTCCTCGAACTCTTGGTGCTCTTCTCTCTCTAAAATCTATCTCTATGCGTGAAGTGTTCTCCTAAAACGTGTTTGGAAGGGGTATAAATAGGCAACGGGTCGAATCGGGAAATAATGGGCCAAAATCGCGTCAGCTCGAGTAGAGCTCGAGCACTAAGTGCTCGAGCAAGTGCAACTCGAGTGCACCAAACTTCCAGAACTCAAAAAGTGCACGACCATACGAGCTCGAGCACATAGTGCTCGACTTGACCCAGCTCGAGCAGAGTACTCGAGCACTCGAGCACTGAGTGCACGACCCAGCTTCACTCGAGCGTAGTACTCGAGCACTCGAGCAGTGAGTGCTCGAGTTCTTCTTGCTTGAGCACTCCAGTAATACTTTTGCTCCCTCGAACTAATACTTTTCGTATTTCTTCCATATCTTCTCATTCGGGCATTCGTTTGAGTCGATTCAAAGTCCTACGAATTCCATTTTTCGCCCTCTATCTATCTATGAGCATCAAAGAGGCAAATTCATTAGTTCATGAAAATAGTACTCCATTGACTCTAAATACTCATCGAAATCAATTAAAACACGGGTAAAACGAGCTACGAATCATGACAATTTCACGCCTAATCAACCCCCCCCCCCCCAAACTTACCATATTGCTTGTCCTCAAGTAATGAAATAATAAGTTAACTGAAATTGTTAAGAATGAGTCAAAAAACCAAATCATGCAAGTAATCGAACCCGAGTTTCAAAGATCGTTCACACGTACACGAACTCACCCCCCTTCATCATACTCATGCAATAACAAAAAGAAACACCAAGATCAAACATGAATGTGCACCCAACGATGTGTTTCACTCCCTCACAAATGTATATCAATGATAAGGGACTCACTCAATCAATCAATCACTCATATCAGCAGTCATAGGCTTGTAAGCACTCTCAACTTCGATCATACTCTAGAAATCAAAGTCGAATAAAAAATGACTTTTCTCAAGGTTGTAATGTAAGCTCTTTGGACAGGTGGGGAACTATATGGGGTAAGTGACTCAAGTGAACGGAGAATAGAAAATTAAATTTCAATACTTCAAGACGGGGAACAAAATACTTCAAACATCTTCATTCAATATACTTTTCAATTCATCTACTTTCAACACTTCAATTTTTCTTTTCTCTAACTCATTTCACTTTTTCAATCACCACACTTTTCTTTTTCACACATACATATGAGCACATTTTTTTCTTTTGCTCATTCTCAAATTTTTGGTCTTCCCCACAACTCAACACTTCATTACACCCTTCTTTTATCACAACTCAGCCATCATAATTCTCTTTCTCAACTCAACTCAATCCCTACTCATTCACACTTTTCCTATTCTCCACTCAAATTGAGACAAAAAGAATTTAGGAATTTGGATAATTGTTAAAATGTGCTAGCAAATAATAGGCCAAGGCTCAAACTGGCTAACAAGGGATAAGTGTCATTGGTAGACTTATTTTGGCTAAGTGACTCAATCAAATCAAAGATGGCCTAAAATCACTTTCGGCATATCAAACTAAACACAATCAAGAAGCGAGAGCACACACAAGTTCTAGCATCTTCTACGGTAACGATCCACTCACAAACGAAGAGATCTATTTATGCATTTTAATCTCACAAAGGCTCAAGTCTCACTGCTTTCACATCCATGCTAGTCCTAGTGAATTCTCATTTTTCATCACACAAGTATTCAAAAGAGCAGCTCGTAGGTATACGAGTTCCTCTCAAATCCACTCTAACCACTATACTCACACAATAACCGTCCTAACTCAACTTCACAACTTACCAACTCATACTCACACTCACTCTCAAAGATAGCAATCAATAAGCATAAGAGAATTGATAGGCATGAAATATGTAGTAGCACATCAAATCAATATCAGCTCAAGGAGCATCTCAAGGCTCAATATATAACCCAACTAAACTCAAAGAGAGGGTGTGCGCCTATGCAATGCAACCATAAAACATATAAAAACTCCACCCCCCAAACTTCGACCTTGTGAAGCGGTCTAAGTTTGGAGTGGTGGTTACCTCATCCAAATAATTTACTTCCTCTCAACAACTTGGCACACTCCCTTGTCTCGAGTTGGTCCCTTCAATCTGAATAACTCCATGATACCTTTACTCCCTCGAGACAATCCTACAAGCAACTCACTCAAATACGAGGTTAAAACATACGACTCAAAACAACACCCTAATAATATAAAACACTTAAAAGTAAATAAAAATGGGTTGTCTCCCATTCATCGCTATTTTTAAGGTCCTCATGCCGGACCGAGCTCAAAGGAGCTTATGGGACATGGTACTCAAAATTACCTCCCTTACTCTCATAAGAGAAGATGTCTAAGTTTTTCGCTCGCTTCCCATCCTCCTTCTTCACCGCGGGTGGTGGTTTCACTTTCTTCTTTCTCGCTCTCCACGGATGTACCCACTTCTTGGATTTTTTCTTCTTAACCTCAACTCCTCCTTTCCTCTCCAACTGGGTCACGTCCACACTTTTTAGCTCTCCATCCCTCAAATCCTCTTTTCCTTTATCCCTATCAAAATAGTCAAGATCATAATGCTCATTGGTTAAATCATTAAGTGAAGGACTATCAAAATCATAATTATAAGAAAGGTTAGAGATAGGAGGTGTGTCTTCAACACAAGGATCAATTGTATCAATGGAATGACATCTCTCATCCTCCTTCGGGTACTTCATGGCCTCATATAGGGAAATCTTCACTTCTTTATCATCAACTTTCAATGTGATATTCCCATTCACCACATCTAACACCATCCCGGCCGTAACTAAGAAAGGTCTTCCCAAAATCAGAGGTACATGCTCATCTTCCTCCATGTCTAGCACTACAAAATAGGCTGGAAAAATATGATCTCCAACTTTCACGAGAACGTCTTCAATCACACCTTGAGGTCGAGTTATAGATCGGTCGGCTAGTTGAAGCGTCATCATTCTCGGCTAAAGTTCTCCGCCATCCAGCTTCTTGAATAATGACAAGGGTATAAGATTGATACTCGCTCCAAGGTCACATAAGGCTCCCCGCTTAATTTCATTCCCGATATCACATAAGATAGTAAAACTCCCAGGATCCTTCAACTTTGGGGGAAGCGCTTTGTGCACTAATGCACTCACCTCATGGTTCAGCTGCACCAACTTGGGTTCGTCAACTCTCCTCCTCTTAGCTATCAAGTCCTTCAGGAACTTGGCATAATTAGGCATTTGTTCCAAAACATCATAAAAAGGAATGTTAATATGTAACTTTTTAAATACATCAAGGAATTTAACAAACTTCTCATCTAGTTTCTTCTTCATAAACCGTTGTGGATATGGAACAAGTATCACCGATTTGGGTACCCCCCATTCATCTCTCTCAGTCTCTTTTACATTCTTCCTTGCTTCCCTTGCCTTTTTCCACTTTGGAACTCTCTCAATCTCCTCAATGCCTTCCTCTTCAGGCTCTTTGCTCTTTTGAGTGCCTTCACCCTCAACCCTTTTCTCAACTCCTATCTCCTCAATCTCATCTCTAACTTCCTTAGGTTCTTTTCCTTCTATCTTAACCTCTCATTGGGGCGTCTCTGAGTCAGCAGACATCTGAGGACCATTATATTTGGTCCCACTTCTCAACTCAATAGCTTTGCATTGCTCCTTTGGGTTTACCTCAGGCATTGAGGGATATTTACCCGCTCTCTCGTCTGAGACTTTGCAATTTGACTAATTTGGTACTCGATAGAAGTGAACCTACGATTGTTCTCTTGTTCATTGTCCCTTCTTTGGAGTTCTTGATCACGCTGATCACCTCTCTTATGCAATTCTTTCACAGCATACTACAATAAGGATAATCTCTTGCTTCCTTCTTACACCTTCTGAAGGATCGCTCGCAACATCTCTTCGGTCGAGGAACCGCCTTCACCACCTGGGGGCTTTGAACCTGGATCAACACTGAAGGAACTGTGATTCCAGCCTTCGGATTGGCATATGAGAAATTCTTGTTCTTCCTCCATTGGTTCTGAGGAGGCTACTGGCCTCCTTGATAGCGTTGGTTATTCCTCCATTGATTCTGAGGAGGTTGTGGACCAGGTGGTACAAATGGTTGGCCATAGGGAGGTCTTCCAAATTGATTGCCATCTTGTGGATACCTGTCTTGGTTATAATTAGACATTCCCATGTAGTTGGCCTCCTCTTGCTGGCATGTGGGCTGGTCCACTTTCTCACTCACTACCGTATTCCCTCCAACCAGATTTTGCCCAATCTCAAGGTTGTTTATCTTTTCCATCATTGTCATCAACAGCTTCCTTGTTCCCTCACTCTCCTCCAACTGATATGCTCTCTGAAATTCTGGGTCCTCATTCCATTACCCGACATTCTTGACAATGTTATCAACGTTCTCTCTACACCTAGTTGTACCATAATTCAAGAATGCTCCACTAGCACATGCGTCAAGGTGGGCCTGACCTGCCTTGCTGGCTCCATAGTAGAAGAAAGCCATGATGTCCCCTTCGTTGTACCCGTGTTGCGGGCACTCAATGAGCATGTTATAGTATATCTCCCAAGCCTGACGTAAGTCCTCTCCTGGCTTCTGCTGGAAAGACGAGATCTCTATCCTTGCTCTGATCGTTCTAGACGGAGGGTAGAATCGCTCGAGGAACAGACGCTCGAGCTCGGCCCATGTGGTTACACCTCCCCGTGGGAGTGTGTTATCAAACCACTCATTTGCTATTCCAATTAAAGAGAACAGGAACAACCTGAGCCTCTTGTCATCTTCAGACATGTCTTTATAATTGAAAGTTGAGGCAATCATCATAAAACTTCTCAAATGAGTATGAGGATTCTCCTTCCCGACCTCCTCCTTGAATTGATTCTCAGTAAGTAGCTTCAGGATTCCTGGGGAGATAGAGAAGTTATTTGTCTCTACCGGAGGCAATGTCACTCCATCGTAATACCGTTGCGGCTGTGCCGCAAACTTTCTTAGGATTGCTACATCATGATTAGCGTTTTGAGGAACATGTTGAGGATAGACAGGTGGTATAGGTATTTGCGGAACTGGTGGTTGGTTATAAGCAGGAGGTGGAGGATAAGGGTGGTGAATAAGGATATGGTGGGTATGGGTAAGGATAAGGTGGGTTGTTTTGTGGGTAGACAGGGTTGTTGCTCTGACTTTGGTTTTGGGTTTGAGTTTGTGCAGAGTTGTTTTGGTTTTGCGGGTTCGGGCGTTGGTTCTGAGTTCCCCCTATGGATATCTATTGGTTATTGTTGTTTCCATCAACTCCATCCACCCGTTCCACTATAGCATCGTACTCTGCAACAACTTTGTCTTAATCCCCAATTCCATCCAGATTCATGTTGTCTTTGTCTCCACCGACAGTATTCATCCTTCTTAAGAAGGCTCGGTTTGTTTTTGCTATTGTCTCAGGATCTAGCTGTATTTTCTCCTCGCTCGTATCTCCTTGCGAGCGCGTTTTCATAAACCTGAAACACTAATAGACGAATCAAAATGCAACTGCCGAACAAGTAAGAATTAAACAGAAATATAAAGCACTCACTACTAACTACTAAACTATCTCCAAGTCCTACTCAATGGACATACATCGCCATCCCCGGCAACGGCGCCATTGACTTGAACCTAACTTTACTAGCTTTTACTAGTAGTTACCCTCGCAAGCGTACGGGTTCACTGTAGTATCAGCAAGTATAGGGACCAAGTATATCGTACCCAAGGGAATGAATGTATGCGAATAGATCCCTGAAGATCTACGCGTCATAGTTAATATAAGTGGATGTTTTTTGTTTTTTTTAGAATTATTAAATCTAAACTATATTACTCTATGGATGCAAAATAAAGAATGAAATTAATGATCTAAGGTTTGATGTCAAATATAAGAAGGTGATGCTCAGGATAGGCATTTTTACGTATACTAACAGAGCCGGTACATAATCCAAATAACTGTGATGTGCAATAAATAATCCTAAGTATAAGATTGAAAGACTAAAAGCTCAAGAATTAAACCCTGATACTTTGTCCTATCAATCGACTTCACTAAGTCAATAATCAAGTTAAAAGATTGTGCTTAATTAATGAGACCCTAATTTAACTAAGGTGATGTGGTCGTCCTCCCTAGATAAACCGGTTGATGAATAAACCCCTTCTAAACCCTCTCGTTAAGCCTATTAGTTATTAAAGAGTGATAAGATCATCCTCTCTCTAACAATGTTCGTACTAAATTCAAAGATAAATCTGGGATTTATTTTAAGCATTCATTAATTAAGAGAATTAAAGCTAAACATCACTAGTCACCCTAATTATGTACTAACGCCCTACTTCTAAGAGTTCATCTTATCCCAAGCATACAAGGGTTTTAGTCTAGCATGGTTGTAACGATAACAAAAGCAATTAAATAAACAACGAACATAAACATGACGATTTAAATTAAAGATTATAAAGCATAAACTAGGGTATTGAAGAAATAAATTAAATCTAAGAACAAAAATCTAATTAAGAAGAAATTCAGAAATCTCAAGTGTCAAATATCGAAGAACGAAAAATGAAAATAACCAAATTCAAATATAAACTATGAATTCGTAATGTAAAACCTCGATCAAAAGTAAAATATGCTTCCTCGAACTCTTGGTGCTCTTCTCTCTCTAAAATCTATCTCTATGCGTGAAGTGGTCTCCAAAAACGTGTTCGGAAGGGGTATAAATAGGCAGCGGGTCGAATCGGGAATTAATGGGCCAAAATCGCGTTAGCTCGAGTAGAGCTCGAGCACGTGCTCGAGCAAGTGAAACTCGAGCGCACCAAACTTCCAGAACTCAAAAAGTGCACGACCATACGAGCTCGAGCACATAGTGCTCGACTTGACCCAGCTCGAGCAGAGTACTCAAGCACTCAAGCACTGAGTGCACGACCCAGCTTCACTCGAGCGTAGTACTCGAGCAGTGAGTGCTCGAGTTCTTCTTGCTTGAGCACTCCAGTAATACTTTTGCTCCCTCGAACTAATATTTTTCGTATTTTTTCCATATCTTCTCATCCAGGCATCCATTTGAGTCGATTCAAAGTCCTACGAATTCCATTTTCGCCCTCTATCCATCTATGATCATCAAAGAGACAAGTTCATTAGTTCATGAAATAGTACTCAATTGACTTTAAATACTCATCGAAATCAATCAAAACACGGGCAAAACGAGCTACAAATCATGAAAATTTCACGCCTAATCAATCATCCAAATCAATATAAAGACGACACATCATCATATTAAACTCCATATTAATATAATAGAGGATTAATATATGATGGACCAATATGTTGACTTTTGTGAAAAAGTAATCGGTAGTTGTGAAAAATGAAAGAAAATTGTTTGAGAAAATATATATTTATTAATATATGAAGTGTAGTTTTTGTTATTTATGGAAGGAGAAACTTATTGTGTGATAACCCGAAAAGAAAAGTGAAAAACTTACTCTAGAAGGGACACTACAAGAAAATAAAAAAATTTCTATGAAATAAAATTCCTAAATAATTAAATTACCTACAACCAATTTGTCTAAAAAATTACGTAGACAAATTATTTGTAGGTAGGAATGAAAATACTTATTATTTTTTTTTTTTTAAACGCAATGAAAATACTTATTTAATTATGAAATTTCATAGGTAATTCCTATTATAAAATTTTTAGTAGGTATTGTGTGAGACCGTCTCATGGCATGAGACAATATGAATGAGCATAATTAGGACATTGATTCATTAACACTTTGGTAGAGGTGGTTGTTAGTTTGTATTGTCTCATGCAATGAGACAGTCTCATACAAGTGTTTGCCCAAATTTTTTTGACAAATTTTAGGGTGCATCCAAGTGCATAACATGCATGCACTTGGATTTTAAGCTCAATTTTGATTTTTTAAAAATACACATAAAACACATCGAAGTGTGTTTTTTTTATAGTTGGGGTATTACTGATACCTTCTTGGGGTATTGTTGATATCTTCTTGGGGTATTACTGATTCCTTTTTTGGGTATTGCTGATTTCTGTTTGAGATATTTTTTTCAAAATCCATGTGCATATCATGCACTCAAGTGCACACTAGAACTACTAATTTTTTTTAATTTAAAATTTTGTAGGTATATTACCAAAAATTGCATGCGATTCTGCGGTGAGAGCGAGTACATTACATAAATTTGATTAACGTTGAACCACACATGTGAAACTGAATCTCCGATTTTCCTTCATTATTATGTTCTCATTCATAATTAAGGATGCAATTATTTTCACCCCAAAATTAATTTATATATCTATCCCAAGAACCTTGACTTCAAAATTGTAAATTTCATTCATTTCCATAGCTAGTTTCGAGTGATTTGTGATGAATTGCCGGTCAAGACATATACTATTCACTTCTTCTTGTTGATCCATCATTTTAATACCTTTTACGTATCATTATGTATGCTACAACATATTTTCGGTAATTTTTCCAGCAAAAAGGACCAAAATTGGTATCAAAATAACCAAAATTGATAAAGTAAAAACTTACAGGACCATTTAGGACGAACAAAATCACATGACCATTTGTAATATTTTTCCTTGCAAAAGATAGTTCAAGGTATGTGTTTTATATTTACTCCCCCTGTCCCAGAATTTTCTGCACACTGAATTGAGCACATGTTTTAAAATAATTTTTTTTTAGTAAAGTAGTGATATACGGATAAACATGTGTATATTTTTTGTGAGTGTGCACACAAATTAATTTTTCTTTTTTGAAGCGTGCAAATAAATTTGGGACGAACGAATAATACAAGTGACCAAATAATTGCAAGAAGAAGGGAGTATCAATTTTGTATAAATTGTAGTACTCCCTCTGTCCCGCAATTATTTGCGCACTTGTTTTATTTGTCATCCCAAAATTACTTGCACGCTTTAGAAAAGAAAATATTAATTTGTGTGCATTCTTACAATAATACATACATATGTATCTATATGCGAATAATTTTGGAATGAAGGAAGTACTATTTAGGAATGAATAAGTCTATATCAAACCTCATATATTTATAGTGTTTTTTATGGTTAATTGTAAATAAAATCATAATCTTTTCGAAAATTGTAATATAATCTAAATTTTTAAATATTTGCAAACAAAACTCCAATTTAATATTTGATTGCAATTTGAATTAATAAACAAATTTATATGGTCCGAAAATCATGTTCCACATATCTGACAATGAATAGTTAATTCTACTAATATATTTAGATGTGTTTTGATGATAACACATAATTCATCATTATGTTTAGACAAATTGAGGGGGCGTGTTGGTGATCAAATTTAATTGGGTGGATTAGTGACTGTTTTAGTTCGGTTTTAAGATCACCAATCAATTTCGTGTGATTGATTATCACCGTAAATGATAAAATCGAAAGCTTGGGTTACGAAATCGTAGTTACGAAAGTCGGAATCGTATTAATTTCGTGTATGTGTACGTTTAGGTGTTTAAGTGTGTGTTTTATGAGTATTTGTGAATTTGAACTTGTATTTCTTAGCTGGAGAACAACTATTTATAGAGACTAGTAAGCATGAGGTGTCTATGATTCTTGGTCTCCCTAGCCTGCATGCTTGACAAGTGTCCTATTGACCTTTGTTTGACCTTATCTAAGTTGAATCTTAGTTACAAAGTCTTCTTTGGTCTTATCTCGGGCTCATTGTTGTTCGTCCAGGTCGGTTTAGTTGATCCAGAATGGTTCTTCCATAGAAGTTGTTCGTCTTTTGAGGTTATGGCTCAGAAGTTGTTCGCCTTTGTGTTTTACACAGATTGACTTTGGGATCTTGGTCCTTTGTTCGTTTCCATACACCTCTTAAGCTGGTAAATGCACCATCTTTAATAATGTTGTTCGTCATTATTGACTTGGTGGAGGGTCCATATTTGGCTTCGGGCCCCTAGACCTGTTCGCCAATATGTTGTTCGTCGGTAGAGTTGTTCGTCAGTCTATACACTCCCTGAATTGATTTATGCACCCTAACTTAATTCTCTTTGTTAATCATCTTTGATTTGGGGTTGGTTCTTCATAAACCTTTTTTTAAGGCTTTAATCCTTGTTCGTCCAGCAATGATTGATATTCGCCTATCAATAATTGCCCCCTATCCTGACTAAATGTTGCCTCAGACAAGCAACTTTGTGACGAGCAACTGTAGTTAGGATACTATACTGTTGAAGATTCGGACGAACATCATTGAATCTGGCGAGCAACTCTGGGTTCACCATTTCGTCTTCCCACGATCTGGGGGATATACGAGGATGACGTGGGCAGTATGATTGCGCGCCGCCCACGCGCGAGCATTCCCGAGGTCACGCGCCCCTATAATTGCGTATAGGTCCTTAGATTTTCAGTCTTGCTCGGAATCGACCCTATTTTTCTTCAATTAAGTCCATATTTTGTTGGAAATTACGATCTGTACCCCATTTTTTGCTTGGGGTATAAATAAAAGAGGGAAACAAATATTTTCCCACTTTTTTACTTCTTGCTACAGTGCTCCGGCGAATTCTCCATCCCCGATGACTTCAAGCTTTTCCGACGACGTTTCTTTAGTGTTTGGCCTCCAGTTTCGAAGTAAGGTAGTTATTTTTCTTACTTCTCTCTTTCTCCACATTTTTCTTTCGCCATTTTCTTCATCGCCACCGTGGGGAGAATTCGCACCGCCGTGGGGAGAATTTTTGCCGCCGTTGTTTACCTAGAACTGCCACCGGAGTTTTGAAAAAACATACTTTCAGAATAACTAGCCACTCTCTAAGACTAATGTCCTCCCATTCGAGCAATAAAGGATCGGAGGAAGAATTAGACCCCTTGTTTCCGATCGTGTCGTTTGTTGAACGACCGCCGTTTGTTGAACGACCGCCGTTTGAGGTTTCTTCAGAAGTGCATCCCGATGTGGATTCGGTGGTTCGATCAGTGGCGGATTCTGGTGCTCGCCAATCTGGCGAAGAGGCTAGGGAGGCCACAAGCAGCTCCTCCGACGAGCAATCTTCATCCGGCTTTGAATCTGAGGAAGATCCAGAGTTTGACAAGCTTACCCCTGAATTTTTGGAAGGGATAGGGTTTTCAGGCCCTAAGATGCTCGAAAATGAGATTCCCACTGGTGTTGCTCGCCCATTTGATTGGCGAGCATATTCCGATGAGCACGCGAACAACTTTCCTCGCCCCCCGCGTCAAGTTTTGGATCTGGTGAGAACTGAGTACCAGGCGAGCAAAATTCGGAGTGTTGTTCGCAAGGACGAGCTCAACCTCATACGGGAAGCATACCAAATTCCCCATGACATCTACATGTGGGCTCCCAAAAAGAAGGAAAGAGTTGATCGCCCTTCCCCAGGGTGTACGGCGATCAACATAGACACATTGATCGCGGGGCTAAGGTTGCCACTGCCTCCCGTTGTTGGTCGCTTTCTGGAGGCGACCAACTTAGCCATCACCCAAATAACCCCTATTGGGTGGGTGAACCTGCTCGGCATCATGGGCTTGTTCGCCCTGGAGGGGTATGTCGACCGCATCACTGCCGAGGAGGTCAACTACTTGATGACCATCACCAAATGTCCGAGGGGCGAGGAAGGGTACTACTACTTGAAAGCCCGGACTGGATTAAAACTGGTGGAAGGGGTGCCGAACAAAATTCGAGATTGGAAGGAGCATTTCTTCTTCATCGGGGGTGATTGGCGAGCATCTTCTGGTCCTCACGGCAGTGCCGGGCGTATATTCGAACCCACCACCTATGGGCAAATCAAACGTAAGGTCATCTTTGTTCGCCCTTGCATAAAGTTCTAATTTAACTTTTTTTGTTTGGTCGCAGGTCCCCGGTTACTAAAGTGGAACTCGGAAGAGGAAGAGATCGGATCTGAGTTCCTCTTTACTTCGTGTTTGGTCGCTCTCCGAGATAAAGCCGAGAGGACCATTGAGTACGTGAACAGACAAAAGTGCAAGAAAGCTGCTCGCTTGTTCACGTACCCCCATCATCTGGAAGCCCAAATTGAGGTGCCCCCAGGTATAGAGAGTCTCTCTTTCAAAATATATCTTGCTCGTCGTTATTTTCTCTAACTTGCTCGCCTAACTCTTTTATTTCATCTTTTTTTTTAGCAGAGCAAGTCACTGTCGCCGTCCCTCCCTGTTTTGGACTTTTGGAGCAAAGAGTCCATGAGATGCCGCCTCCAAAGGGAAGGAGAAAGAAAGGTGACCCTCCCTCCAAGGTGCTCGCAATGACCAACAAGACCGAGGGGGCGAAGGTTGCTCGCCAAGCCGCACCCTCATCCAATCTTCAACCCTCTCCCCCCCGGCTCCATCACCACGTGGCGCCAAGCGCCTAAAGAAAGGGGATGGGACCTTCGTGTCCCAAACTGCTCCTGCCGGGACCAAAGGCAAGGAGAAAGTGGGGTAGAGCCATGCTCGCCACCACACGGAGGGAGAAGCTGTTCGCCCCTCCCCCAACGAGCCTGTGGAGAAGACAGGTAAGGCGGGCAGGGATTCCACTCCTATTCACAGTCCTGAGGATATCACCCATCTGGGTTGGGACAATCGAAAGTTCCAAGAGTAAGTTTACTATCGCACCTGCCGAACAAGATTCATTTTTTTTTATTTTTTATTTTACATTTTTCTAAGTATCATTTGCTTTCTTGTTCGCAGATACCGGGTTGACGATCATCCTGGACGAACAAGCGTCGTCCATCAATATGCTTGATCAAAGACTCCCGTCAACATAAGGGAGATTCCAGGCGACCATGTTCGCAGGGCGATAGAACTAATCGCCCGAGCTTGGACACGTCCCCTGGATAAAACTGTCTTCCAACAAGGGCTGGCGGACAACATCCATCTCTCCATGATGCATCATGCTAATAGCCTCGTCACGGCTCAGAGGGCAATGGCCCAGCTAGCCGAGCAAGAAGAGGCTACTCGCTGTTATGCAAGTACTGCTCGGCAGCTCACAGAGAAGAAAGACGGCCTGGTCAGCCAGTACGAGGCCAAACTTGCTCGCCTCAACAACCAGATCAATGTTTACATTAACACCGAGAAGAAACACCTTGAAGAAATTCAAGGTTTATCTGGTGAATTGGAAGGAAAAGATGCCTTGCTCGGCGAAGAGAAGAAAAAGTTGTCCGCGGCCGAGCAGAAAATCGCCGAGCTCAAAGCAGAAGTTGCTCACCTCAGGGACGTGGAGGCCAACACCTTCACCCGCGAGAAGCTCGAGGCTGAACTCTAGACCCGGTCTGTCCCCATCTCCAACTTAGGCTACATCTGCGCCTACGCCGACTGCATTCGCATGGCTGACGAATATGACTTTAAGGACATGGTGGAGGAGATGGGCAAGGACCTGACCGAGTTTTTGGAGCACTATCCCCCACCGAACAAAATCGAGATCCAACTGGGGGATATAGCCGAGTTGGGGGTCAAGATTGATAAACTTGACCCCAGTATCATCGTTACTCACCATCCACCCCAAGTTGATGAGGGCGAGCAAGAAGAGGAGCCGGCTGCCATGGACGAACAAACTGCTAAGGAAATGGAGCAAAAGGCAGCTGAGGACATGGCTAGAGAAATGATTGTTGATCTTCCTGCCGACCAAACTCAAGATCTTCCTCCCGCCGAGCAGCAATAGATTTTAGGACTAGCCTTTATTTTGTAATAGTTGCTCGCTCTTTTTGTAGTACACTTATAGAATCCTTGTACTATTTTTGAGGCTCAATGCCTTTTATTTTAATGAAATGTCTTTCTTTTGTTCGCTCATTTTCTTTATATGTTAATTGTCTTTACATTTTTGTCAATGCTTTTGCAATTATAACATATAATTTTGGGATTTGTTCGATTTGAACTTTACCTTAATGGAATTTGGGTTTAGCTTTAGGTTCTGCTCATCTTAAAAGACGAACAACCTTTAATTGGCTTTGGTCCTCATAATGGACTTGTACCTCGAGCTTTTGGACTTTTCTTTTAACGAACAATTATATATACATAATGAAAAATTTACAAGTGTTGTAAGACTGCTCGTCACTATATACAACCCGACGAACAACTTTGAACACTAACTAAAAACATGCTCGCTTATAAACTTTTTGTCGAGCAACTTTGTCTAAAACTAAAAGATGAAACAACACTAGACTATACAATGTGCTGAACAACTTTTCATTCTATACTTAGCAAAATTTTCAAAAAATTAGGCAAGTTTTTGGTTTGCCTTACTTGGTTCACCTGTCCCCCAAGACATTTGTTCGTCCAATCAAGAACTTGTTTGCCTCATTGATAGTACTTCTTTAGATGTACAACATTCCAGGAGTATTGTGCCGGCTTGCCTTCCATATCTTCGATATCGTATACACCATTAACGAATTTTTCCGTTATACGATATGGGCCCTCCCAAGTTGGTCCCAATACACCTGGAGGTTGGGCGGGCAACTTTCTTAGAACCAAATCTCCAACTCTGAATTCCCTGATTTTAACATGGGAATTGTAATATCGTTCTGCTCGCTGCTTGTAGGTAGCATTTTTTAGCTCGGCACTTAATCTTTTTTCTTCGAGCAAATCCATTTCAGTAGCTAGAGCAGAGTTGTTCGCCTGCTCATCAAAGTTGGTCGTTTTGAATGTGTTGGTCTTTAACTCGATTGGTATTACAGCTTCTGTTCCGAAAGCCATTGCAAAAGGTGTTTCTCCGGTGCTCGACCTGGGAGAAACTCTGTATGCCCACAAGACTTCTGGGAGTTCTTCAGACCAACTGCTTTTGCTCTCCGCTAGCTGTACTTTTAATGTATGCTTAATTATCTTATTTACGGCTTCGACTTGTCCATTCGACTGGGGATGATAGAGCGTAGAGTAATGTTTTTTGATCCCCCACTTTATACAGAAATCTCTCAACTCTTTCCCATCAAACTGCGGACCATTGTCTGTCACGATGGTTTGTGGAATTCCAAAACGACAGACAATGTTCTTCCAAATGAAGTTGATCATTTTCTGCTGCGTGATCCTTACATTGGCCTCTGCTTCCGCCCATTTCGTATAATAGTCGACTGCCACGACGGTAAATGGAATATTTCCAACTCCTGCTGGGAAAGAACCAATAATGTCCATCCCCCATCTTGCAAATGGCCACGGGCTATAAACTGATACGAGCTGTTGGGCCGGGGTATGAATGTTTGGGGCAAAAATTTGACATTGATGGCAAGTCTTTGCTTTCTTGATTGCATCCTGGCGTAAAGTCAGCCAATAGTAGCCTTGTCTGATAATTTTGTATGCCAAGGCTTTCCCCCCAGTGTGATTTCCACGTACTCCGGCATGTATTTCTTCAAGTATTGCTCGTCCTTGCCCCCTAGGCAAACATTTGAGAAGTGGGATTGATATTCCCCTTTTGTAAAGCTGCTCGCCCACCAGAGTGTATCTGGCGGCTTGCTTTGTTAGCTTGGCAGCTTCAAAAGGGTTGTTTGGTTTTTTCCCACTTTTCAAGTATTTGACTATACTTGTTCTCCAGTCTTCTTCTTCACTTGCTTGTTCATCAAGTTGGTTGACATTATAACTTGTTGTTGATGGATCATTCATTTTTGTAATTATAATGTCTGCCAACTCTGCAGGTCCTTCGCCTGTTGCTAGTCGGGCCAATGCATCTGCTTGCGTGTTGCTTGTCCTTGGAATTTGTTCAATGAAGACTTGTTCTAACAAGGACATTAAGTAAGCAACAATCCGCTGATACTCGATCATGTGATCGTCTTTCGCCTCGTATTCACCTCGGACTTGGTTCACAATTAATTGTGAGTCGCCGAATATTTGTAACCGTCTAACACCTACTACAAGGGATAGGTGGAGACCAGCAATGAGAGCTTCATACTCAGCTTCGTTGTTGGTTGCCATGAAACCAAATTTGATCGCCGAGGTGAATACTTGTCTGTCAGGGCTAATTAGAACTACTCCTGCCCCCGAGGCTACGTTGGTTGAAGATCCATCAACATAAAGATACCAGGGGTGATCAAGTCCTCTCGTCGGATCTGGTGGGAAGGTTATGTTGGGACATTGTCAGTTTTGATTAAGATCCCAAAGCCCCTAAAAAGATGTTTGCATTTATTTTTGTCAGGCTAGTCTTGGTTAGATCTTACACTTAGTCATTTTACACTTCACAGGTACTCAGTAAGAGGAGCACTTACTGATGACAATCAAGACTCAGAGCCTGAAGACATTTTACCATCCTGAACTTATGGCAGTCTCCTAAGCTGGCTGAGTAAGTCTCAGTGATGAAGAGTATGACCCTGAGGTCAGTACTACTCAGTCCTGAAGGGAACAGGATGATACTGAGTTATTGGGAAGACTTGGAGTAGAGCCAAGCAATGCAAAATGAATGTCAGCGTCAGGACAAGACCGGTGAGCTCTAGACAAAATGAACTTAATAAGACAAGCCTGAAGCTCAGGAATAAGTTCTGACATTCTCACCAACCTGATGACGTGGACCAATCCGTGAAGGACACGCACGTACGGAACCTGACAAGAAGACTGAATTCAGACTGCATGTTCAACGGGCAAGCATTTAATGTGCATTTAATGCAACTACCAAATCCATGCAAGGACGGCTGCTGCATGAAGATATGTCTGTTTGAAGCCACTCTACATAGTTAACAAGAAGGGCTATCTCTCCAACGGATAGTTTTTTCAAATCATCTATAAATACAGAAGACCTTGAACCCATTCAAGGTTACGGGAAATTTCCAAGCCAGAAATTACTCAAGCTCTCAAGCACTCAAAGCATTCAGCCTTAGAAGAAGCACTCGAAACCATCTAAATTTCCCAAGTGTTTCTTAGTTATTGAGAGTTATTCTGTATACCAAGAGCGAAATAGCATTTTCATAAGCTTAGAGAGATTATCCAATCCTTAGCATAGTTTTACCTTGTAAGGATAATCTCAACCAAGTTGGAATCCAAACTGAAACCAAAACCCTAAGTTAGGTTTGTTGGGAGTAAGTCAGTTAGTGTGTTAGTAAGGAAGTTTGTATTGATCAGTGAGGTTAGCTAGTCTTGGTGCACCTTGGCACGTTAAAAACAAGAATCCCTGTAGTGGATTTCCTGGTAAATCAGACCGTGGACGTAGGAGCTTGAGTCTCTGAACCACGTTAAACTTTTTGTGTTCTTATTGCTTTGATATTGTGCATACCTGCCATATAACATATTCATTCATAAGCATTTTGTTTATCAGGTCAGAATCAATCTGCCTGATCCTCTAAAAAGTGCACTGCCCTTACTAAACACCTTTCAGAATTGAGTAAAACAAGTTTTCAGAAAGCAAACCAAACAAGACTTTAAACTATCAGGGCTCAAACATTTTCGCACTGAACTTGAACTGATAGTTAGCCAACTGACCCGCACCAAGTGTAGTCAGTAGGTGTGTTATCAGCTCCTAGTTCTTTACCACTCTGAGTAAAGGGGACTCAGTCAGCTTTTATGTTTGAAAAATTGGTATACGTGTATTCCCCCCCCCCCCCCATACACGTATTCCTCGGTCTTGTACCGGGACCAACAAGTGGTATCTGTTAGGATAAAAAATTGTTAGTTTTGATGAGTTAAAACAGACCAGAAGATGTAATAGGACCATCTGGACCTGTTAGCCAGATGAGGATTAGTTAGGACTTAGTCTAGGGGGAACTGCCAGACCAGAAGACCTCACCAGAAGAGTCACCAGAGGACTTCACCAGAGGACTCCACCAGAGGACTTCACCAGAGGAGATCAGACCAGAGGCAGAGGACCTTCCCCAGACCAGACGAGTCCGGACCAGACGAGTCTGGTGGAACAAAAGATGCTCAGTTTGATCCCCTTATTCTACTGAGTATTCTGGTTGTTCACCAGATAAGGACCAGAAGACACCGAGGTTGCCTGGTGTCTGGCCCTGCCTTCTCTGGAGAGAATCAGAGTTAGGCAATTGGAAGCATTGACCGTTGGTGATTCAAATCAAGTCAAAACAAGATTGGATTGAGAAGATATGAAGACAATCAATCAAGATCTCACCAACCCAATCAATCAATTAGGGAATTGATTGATTGAAGCTTCCATATATAGAGGATCTGATTGGATCAGCCTCCCAACGGCTATGTCCCTAATCCCCTCTATATATATACTTGAGTGCAGATCTGGAAAAAGCTCTAGAATCATTCACGCGCATATAGTCATACTAAGCTTTTGATCACTACGCATATTGCACTCACACTTTGTTCTTAATTACTCATCCACTCGTAAGGAGTTTATATACTCAACCTGTTCATCTTGTTAGACAAGGTTGGAGTAAGTATATCTTTAGATCGAAGTTAGATCTAAAGAGTTTGTAAGAAGGTGCTGGTACTTCAGAAATTCCAGTGAGTAAGTTTGTGAGTTGGTTGATAGTGAGACCCCTTGGTGATAAGGGAGAGTGGACGTAGGATATTTATCCGAACCACTATATATCTTGTGTCATTTATCGCTTTATTTTAATTATTGTTTATTGCTCTCTTATAAAAGATTTTGGAAAGACATTATTACATAAGCTTCCGAAATTAATCTATCGAGTGGGACCAACAGTATCAGAGCAATGGTTCAAAAGACCACTGACCAGATGTGAGTTTGCTTTTCATAAAACTTGCATCATCATGACTTCAAGGAGACTTGAAGCTTCGTTACCTGAATTCTCTGTATCTAACTTTGTCTATTGGAAGTTCAGACTAGAAGCACATCTAGATGCCATCCATGACCAGATGTCGCGTGTTCTCAGAGAGGGACCGATCAAGATCACTATCCCATACGTCAGAGGGCTGGGATATGAGCATCTTGAGATTGGCTTGCAGGTTCCTAAAGAAAGGAAAGACATGACCAACGATGAGATCAAGATGGTGGGTCTGGACAACGTTGCCAGAAATATCATTTTGCATACGGTGCCCTTCGAGGAGTCAGCAAGGCTGATGAATTTAAAGACGGCAAAGGAGATTTGGGATGAGCTGACCAGGATGTGCGAGGGGTCAGAGAAGATAAAGGAAAATAAGAGAAACATTTCCATTCAGAAGTTCGAAGCGTTCGAGATGCTGCCTGATGAGACTATCGATCAGATGGAGTCAAGATTCATTAAGTTGATGAATGAGTTGGTGATGCTGGACAAGGATGTTCCAAAGAGAAATGTTGCTTCAAAGATCCTGAATGCCCTTTCTGAGAGATGGGACAATAGTGTAATTATGCTTAAGAACACTCAGGATATGAGTAACATAACTTCTGCTTTACTTTTTTCAGAGCTAAAGGCACTGGAATTTGACCTTAACAAAAGAAAGAAGAAAGTTCAGCCAGAAGAGGAAGAAAAGGAGAAAACTCCTGAGAAAAGCGTGGCGTTCAAGGCCAGGTCTGAACCGGCTGAGTCTTCATCAAAGTCACTGATGGATATGAGCAAGGAAGAGCTCGCTGAGGAGTACAGTCTGATGGTCAGACGCTTTGATAAGCTTAATTCCAGGTTTGGTCGTTATAAGAAATTTTATCAGGACTCACGTGACAGGAAACCTAAAGGAACCCACCAAAGCTCAAGGAGATATGAGGAAAGGAGAAACACTGACCAGAGGAGAGATCGTGGCAATGAAATAAGATATTCAGATCCAAAGTCCGATCGTAGAGATGAACAGAGACGTAAAGCTCATCAAGACAGAGGGAACCTGACTCAAGGAGGAACCCTGAACCAAGGAGAGAAAGAGGAGATGAGCAACCAACTTGTTACAACTGTAACTAGAGCGGGCACTATCAGTATGATTGTCCGAAGCTGAGTGCTAGGGAAAGAGAAGACAAGAGGGCCAAGAGAGACCAGAGATTTGCTGACCGGAGAGCCATGCTCGCTGAGGATGCAACTGACTCTGATGGTCCTGAGGAGAGGTCGCCTGAACTCTTTTCTGATGATGAGTACGATGATGCCTGCCTTATGGCAAGGGAGGAACCTGAGGTAACATCTAACTCTGTATGTGGTTCTTACACTGGTCAAAATCCTGAGCTAAGCTCAGAGTCAGTTAGAGAAATGAACCTTCAGATCTGTCTGGATCAATTGATGGTTGATTTCTCCAGACTGCAGGAAACTAATGTCTTCTTGGTAGAGGAGAACAAGAAATTGAGTACTGAGGTTCAAAACCTGAATGAACAACTCACTCAGTCTGATCTTAAAGAATCAGCTCAAATTGTGAGACTAACTCAGGAGATTGATTTAATCAATGTTGAGCGTCTTCCAAGAGAGAAGATTCTGAAGGAATTGGCTGAGGAAGAACTGGCCAGGAAGGAAGAACTGAAAGTACTTAAGAGTAAGTTTGATGACCTCTTTACCAGACATGAAATCCTGAAAAAGAGTGAGGACTCTCTCAAGAAAAAGGTTGCAGCAATGAATAAATCCTTAGTGGCTAGAGAGGAAATAAATAGCAGCCAGATGCTTGGGAATGAGAAAAAGGGACTTGGATATGTTCCTAAGAAATCCTCACAAGGTCAGTCTCATGTTGCTTCAGGGAGCAACACTGAGAGGGTATTTGTTCAGGCAGGCCAAAGTGCACCCAAGGTTGTACTCCAGGCCCGTCAAACTGATAAGGGCAAGAAAAGTGTTGACACAGTCAGGGTTGCCCCCAAGGTAGCTAAGCCAAAACCCAAGGGAAAGGCAAAGCAACCTAGGGAGGCCCCTGAGAGCTCAGGTCAGGGAAAACCTCAGCGAAAGCAGAAGAAGACTCAGGCCAAGAGTTCTCAGACTGGTCAGCGAGGGTATCATCATGCGTGGCAATATCAACAGGGAAGGCCAAACATGATGACACCCCCGTGGTTTTGGCATCCTAAGGCCTTTAACTGTTTTCCATTCCCTCACTTGCCTAGGGGGAATAGAACACAGGGCCCTTATCAAGAACAAGGCCCAAGACCTGCTGCACCCAGACCTAGGAAGAACAGGAGGCCAGCCCAAAAGGCACCCACTCAGGCTCCTGTAAAGCCTAAGTCTAGCACTCATACACCATCTTCCTCTCAGGCAAAGAAGAAGAAAGTTGTGTATGTTGATGTTTCAGGGAGACAGATTTACCACTCTGAGGCAATCAGGGTTGTTAAGCAAGTCTGGATCCCGAAGGATACAACTGACACTATAGGACCCAACACCCAATGGGTACCTAAAGCCTAATTTGATTACAGGCGGCTATGGATCACAACAAGAGGAGAGAAGACTCAATCAAAGCTGTTTGGTACCTAGACAGTGATTGCTCAAGGCACATGACTGGAATGAAGAGTCTTCTCCAAGAATATCAAGCCAAAGATGGTCCACAGGTAACCTTTGGTGATAACTCAAAAGGTGTTACTAAAGGTTTTGGTGTTTTAATAATATGTACAGTCAGAGTGGAGAATGTGTCCTTTGTGGAAGGACTGAAGCATAACCTGTTGTCAGTAAGTCAATTATGTGACAAAGGTTTCAGTGTTGAGTTCTCATCGAATATATGTTCAGTCAAGGACAAATCAACACAAGTGCTTCTATTAGGTATCAGGAAAGGTAACGTTTATCTCGCTGATTGGAGCAGCACTATTCCTAATGCCTGTTTTATTGCTAAAAGCTCTCTAGAGCTCAGTTGGTTATGGCATAAAAGATTAAGCCACCTGAACTTCAAGATTCTTAACAAAATTTCTAGACAGTCACTTGTTGAAGGTCTACCGAATGAAGTCTTTAGCAAAGATCATGTGTGCAAAGCGTGTCAAGAAGGGAAGCAGGTCAGAGCCTCATTCAAAGAGAAAGCTTCTCATTCCACTGACAGGATACTTCAGCTCTTGCACATGGATTTATTTGGTCCCATAACACCTGTGAGTATGAATGGTAGAAAATATACCCTTGTGGTCATTGATGATTATTCTAGATATACTTGGGTTATTTTCTTGTTGAATAAGAAGGAAACACAGGTGAAGCTTCCAGAGTTGCTCAGAAGACTCAGCAATGAGAAGAATCAGTCCATTACTAAGATCAGATCTGACAAGGGAACTGAATTTATAAATTCATATATTTCTGACTTTTGTAATGAACTTGGTATAGCTCATGAGACTTCTGCAGCTAGAACCCCACAACAGAATGGTGTTGCTGAAATGAGGAATAGGACACTGAAGGAAGCTGCAAGGACCATGCTGGCTGAGTCAGGATTGCCCAAGAAATTCTGGGCTGAGGCAATCAACACTGCATGCTACACTCAGAACAGATCCATGCTGAACAAACAGCATGCACAGACCCCTTATGAGACTTGGAACAAAAGGAAACCTCGTATTTCTTATTTCCATGTATTTGGTTGTAAGTGCTTCATTCTCAACAATGGGAAGACCCAATTGAAAGCTTTTGATAGCAAATCTGATGAAGGAATATTCTTAGGATATTCTGAAGTCAGTAAAGCCTTCAGGGTTTACAATTGCAGGACCCTTGTTGTGGAAGAATCACCTCATGTTGTTTTTTATGAATCTGCTAATGAGTCTAGGGTAAAAATGTTGAATCCTGACACTGAGGAGGTCACAAGAAGTATGACAAGGCTGAGCTTGAAGAATCAACCTGATCCCAAGGTCAAAACTGTGCCAATTCCAAGATGGGATGATGATGACGATCAGGATGATGAATCAAGTGCCACTCCTAAACCCAGCACTTTAGGGATTGTTGAGCCTCAGACTGAGGAACAGGCTCAACCTGAGGTAAGTACCGTCTATGAAGATGTTGTCGCAGCTGAGACGGTTCCTGAGTCACCTCATCAAGGGGGAATCAATGTCCCTGACATTGAGCTTGTTAATCCCTTTGGTATAGACTCGGGATCATCCCCTTCTGTTCAATTTCCTGAATTTTATGAGCCTGTAGACACTAATATTGCATGTACTTCAGGAACAACTCCTGGCAAAAGAACATGGTTAGAGGATCATCCCATTGATTAAATCATTGGTGATCCAACTGAGGGAGTCAGAACCAGACGGTTCCATGGTGAGAGTGCATTGTTCTGTTGCTTTCTCTCTGAGCAAGAGCCTCAGAACATTGAAGAAGCTCTCACTGACTCGAACTGGATCATTGCCATGCAAGAGGAGTTGAATCAGTTCACAAGGAATCAGGTTTGGGAACTTGTAGATAGACCTAGGCATCAAGGTGTAATTGGTACCAAGTGGGTCTTCAAGAACAAGAAGGATGAAAATGGTGTTGTGGTAAGGAACAAGGCTAGACTGGTTGCAAAAGGGTATTGTCAATCTGAGGGAATAGACTATGATGAGACTTTTGCTCCAGTGGCTAGGTTGGAAGCTATCAGGTTGTTCCTTGCATATGCAACATATAAGAAGTTCAAGGTGTATCAAATGGATGTCAAGAGTGTCTTCCTGAATGGTGTACTCAATGAAGAGGTATATGTTGAACAACCTCCCGAGTTTGAGGTTGGAGATAGAGTATACCATTTGAAGAAAGCACTCTATGGACTCAAGCAAGCACCAAGAGCTTGGTATGATACCCTCTCTCAATTCCTGACAGACCATGGGTTCAAGAAGGGAACTGTGGATAGGACATTGTTCAGGATCACTGAAGGTGATGACATTCTCTTGGTCCAGATTTATGTGGATGACATAATATTTGGATCACCAAATCATCAGCTATGTGAGAAATTCTCTAAGTTGATGACTGGTAAATTTGAGATGTAATGATGGGAGAGATGAACTTCTTCTTAGGATTGCAGGTCAAGCAGACTGATCAAGGTATCTTCATAAATCAGGCCAAGTATACAAGAGACTTAATTCAAAAGTTTGGTGTTCAGAACAGCAATCCAGCCAGGATCCCTATGAACACAAATTGGAAGATGGATCCTGACACTGAAGGGACTTCAGTAAATCAGACTGAGTATCGAGGGCTGATAGGTTCTTTGTTGTACCTGGCTGCAAGTAGGCCTGACATTACGTTTGCAGTTGGTGTGTGTGCTAGGTATCAGTCTGATCCCAAGAAAAGTCATTTGGAGGCTGCTAAGAGGATACTTAAGTATTTGAAAAGGACAGTCAATATGTGACTATGGTATCCTTCAGATGACAACTTAGAACTGACAGGTTATTCAGATGCAGATTATGGAGGTTGTAGGATTGATAGGAAATCAACCTCAGGGACATGTCAGTTTTTGGGGAGTAAGTTGATCTCGTGGTTTAGCAAGAAGCAGAATTCAGTGGCTACATCCACAACTGAGGCTGAGTATATGGCTGCAAGTAGTTGTTGTGCTCAGATTTTATGGTTGAGGCAACAGTTGAGGGACTACCAAGTATTTGCTAATGAGGTTCCAATCTATTGTGATAACAATAGTGCAATAACAATTACTCAGAACCCAGTGCTTCACACAAGGTGCAAGCATGTGGATATTAGGCATCACTTCATTCGAGATCATGTGGAGAAGAAAGATATTAGGATGGAGAAGATTCACACTGACAGGCAAAGAGCTGACATCTTGACTAAGCCTCTGGCTGAAGCAAGGTTTATGGAACTGTCCGTGGAGTTAGGACTCTTAGATCCGGGAGAGCAGTCAGTGTAGGGTTCTAGGGGGAACTCAGGCCAGACTCGACTCAGCGAGGTATCAGGGTGCTACAATGTCTCCCTGACAGGTATGAGTTCCATCCTGACCCCTGTGAATTCCAAGCGTCTCCCTGAGTCTTTCGTCCTGAAAATCTTTATTAAATGCATTCCGTTTTCATTAAAAGCGCGCCTTTTCATATTTAAAACCATGCGCAATGGAGCATTTAATGCCTCAGTTACTTTTTCATATACGTGTCCGTTTTATACGGAATATGACTAACGTGGGTAATTGATCGAAACTGAGATTAATCCTGGCCCTTCATTTCAAAACGTTTCGAATTCAGGGATTAATCTCAACCACACGTCTGAGTAACTGACTTAATCATATCAATCAAGAATGCCATTCGAGGTTTTTACGCAAACACAAAACACATCTGCACACTGAGTTTTCTCTTGCTCAAGCAATCTCAGTATTTTCTCAAAATCTCACTTCAAAATCAAATGGCACTTCTTGATTCCAACTGGACAACCGACAAGATCGAGGATGTTGTCAACAACAAACTCGTGCACATGGAGCAAGTCATCTCCATGGATGGCACCTGTCTTACAGTAGAGGAAATCAAACCCGTTTTAAATGGATTTCCGACGCTGGGTTGGAGACATATTTCACTACTCGCCATATCTCCGTGCTTCCGAGAACGGTTGTGGAAGCATATCTCAATATGTTCTTGAGAAGGGATGAACTGTTCACAAAGGTGATTGCGCTAAAGGCAATGGAGGAGAAAGACGGCAACGACAAACTTCTTTACAACTCAGAGGTGGTCACCATCGACATACGGAGGGCGGTTAGGGAAGTTTTTGGACTGCCATCCTCTGGCATCAACCCAAGGGTCTACAAGGAGAACTCTGAAGGAGAACTCCTGGGTAAATGGACCAAGGAGGGGTCATCTGTGTTCAGGGCTCGTCAGAACAAGAACATGTTGAAGCCTGAATACAGAGTGCTAGTGGACCTCGTGTCCAAGATGGTGATGGGATCTACAGGATCTCATGAGCAGCTGAGTCTGCCCAAGCTGAGGCTGATGGGAGCCATTGTTGATGGAGTTGAGGCCAACTGGGAGCAGTTCTTTCTGGACCAACTTCATCAGGCTGGTCTGGATAAGCTCAAGAGGGATGAGGAGAAGAAGCACATCTCTGTTGGTGCTATTCTGCCTTTCTGGACTAGGCTCTCAGTCCTGATTGCTCATGCTTGCCATGGGTACACCTTCGACTATGAGGATAGCCTCTCATCGAAGAAGGTGATGTTTACCTCACGGAGTGATACCTACTCAGTGCTAGGGCTGACTGATCCCAATGCTCAGGCAAAGGGTCAGGTCAAAAAGCCAGCTGGTAAGACCAAGAAGGTGGCTACCAGCCTCATTGAAAGGGTAGATGACCTCCTTGAGAGGAGTAAGGAGATGGAAGAGAATGTGGCAGCTGAGAAGGAGGTGGATCAGCCTGCGGTAGAGGAAGCTGAGAAGAAGAAGAAGGTGAGGATAGTGCTGTCAGGGAAGAGCACTAGTTCAGAGACTGAGTCTGTTCCCAAGAGAGCCGATGTTGAGGCTGAGGGGACTGACGATGAAGTCAGGAAGGAGGATGTTCAGGGTAAGAGGCCTCTGAAGAGACTTAGGAAGAGGGTTCGAAGGTCCCCTGCTAAGAAGCTGTCTGTCGTGAGTGGGAGGGAGAAGTCAAGCTCTCCTGGAGCCTCTGACTTAGAGGAGGTGAGAAAATCTGTCGAGACGGCTGAGTTGTTGCAGCCTGAGACAGTACCCCACACATCACCCACACACCCTGACACCCAAACACCTTCCAACCCTGACCCTACCCCTCAAACCACCCAAACACCCCAAGAGCCAAACATCCCAACTGAGTCAGTGCCATCAAACTCACCCACAAATGAGCCTGACCAGTCATCTGAGCCACACCTTCCCGAGCCCACAGATTTCCCATCTTACCCCAACCCCAAGGATTGCCCCAAATCCTTCCCAACTGAGGAGGACGATTTTCTTGTCATTCAGGAGGAGGGGGAGTTGGATGAACACATGGTGGGGGGAGTACTGGAGAATACCCTGAGGGGGAATTCCACTGAGTGGGCATCTAAGTGCTGGCACGGACTGAACAGATACAAGGAGCTACTGGCAAATGTAGTTGAGCTCAAAGTTTGGTTGGAATTCAAACAATCAAACATGCAGGAGCAACATTTGTTGGTGGATGCTCGTGGCTGGGAGCACTGGGAGACAGAGGAGGCCAGACTGTGCTCCTATTTTGGCCTGACTAGTGACTTGAAGCGATTTTACTAACTTCTACTAATCGTTCACCCGCAAGCGGACGGGTTCACTGTAGTAAGAGTAAGTATAATGACCAAGTATTATCGAACCCAAGGGATAGTGTGTATGCGAATAGATCCCTGAAGATCTACGCGTCGTAGTTAATATGAGTGTATGTTTGGGGATTGAAAATTAAAAGAATTAAGTCTAAACTAAATTACTCTACGAATGAAAAAGGAAAATTAAACTAAGTATCTAAGGTGTGTATGCAAGTATGAGATGGTGATGCTTAAGATAGGAATCCCTACGTATACTAACGGAGCAGGTACATAATCAAAATAACTGTGACACACAAGAATTAACCTAAGTCTAAGAATGCAAGGTGAAAGCTCAAGATTCTAAACCCTAATACTTTACCCTAACACTCGACTTCACTAATCTACTAACAAGTTAATAGATTGTGCTTAATTAATGAGACCCTAATTTAACTAAGGTGATGCGGTCGTCCTCCTTCGCTAAACCGGTAGATGAATTAACCTTTCCTAAACTCTCTAGTTAAGTCTACTCGTTGTTAAAGAGTGATACGGTCGTCCTCTCTCTAACACCTTTCGAACGAAATTCAAGAGCGAAGTCTAGATTAATTTTAAGAATTCATTACCCAAGAGAATTAAAACCTAACGTCACAAGTTACTCTAATTACATACTCACAACCTACTTCTACGAGTTCATCCTACCCTAAGCATACAAGGGTTTTAGCTGGACATGGCTTTAACAAACATAAAAGCAATAGAAGAAACAACGAACATAGACATAGTGAATTGAACGAAGAAAATAAGAAACATGAACTAGGGTTTTAAAAGAAATAAATATTCAGAACGGAAATTTAATTAACTAAAACTAAGTTTCAAGCGTTCAAAGAAATCAAACTAACGAAAAGAACTAAAAAACGAAAAGAAACTTAGAATTTGTATGCAAAACCTCAACAAAATGTAAATAAAGCTTGCTCCTCTCCTTCCTCTCCAAAAACTAAGTCTAAAGTGATTTCTAAAGTTTGGGGATCCTCCAAAACGTGTTTGGAAGAGGTATATATAGGCAACGAGTCAAAACGGGATCTCATGGGCCAAAATTCCGTCGAGCTCGAGTAGAGGTCGAGTAAAAGTACTCGAGCAATGCAAGCTCGAGTGTCAAATTTTTACAGAACGTGAAAAGTGCTCGAGCCCCTTAGCTCGAGTAGCTCTACTCGACCGGACCTTGCTCGAGTAGTCTACTCGAGTGCCTGCAGACTTGCTACTCGACCGGCTTCTGCTCGAGTGCACTACTCGAGTGCCTGAGTATTGGCTACTCGACCGAAGCTGGCTCGAGTGCACTACTCGAGTGCCTGAGTAGTGTTTACTCGAGCTCCTTCATCTTGAGTACTTCAATGACACTTTTGCTCGCTCGAACTAATACTTCTCGTATTTCTTCCATATCTTCACATCCGGGTATCTGTTTGAGTCGATTCGAAGTCCTACGAACTCCTCTTTTCACCCTCTATCCATCTATGAAAACCAAAGAGACAAATTCATCAGTTTATAAAAATGATACTCAAATGACTCCAAACTCTCATAAAAAACACTCAAAACATGGGCAAATCGGGCACCAAAACATAACAATTTCACGCCTAATCAACTAGCTGGCTTCAATTGCTCAACTTCGAAAACCTGAAGGAGCTAGTCAACCGCCTGATGTCCCAGAGCAAGGCTGACATTCTATCTGAGGATGAGAAGGACAGAGAGGATGATGAAGATGCTCAGGACGGAGCTATGGAGACGGCTGTGGAGGAGACAGCAAGAGAGGTGGACGGTATGGACTCTGGGCCTCAGGCTCAGGGGGAAGGTGATCAAGACACTGGTGCCAAGGGTGGACCAGTGGCTGAGGATGTTTTGAACATCTCAGCCGCCGATGAAACATCTGTCGATGAAGGGATTCCCTGCCCTGAGACAAGGGAGAAAGATGTTGAGGCACCTAAGGAGACTCCCAGTTCCGAGGGACTAGTTCCTAAGGTTCGAGATGGCATAGCTGAGCCTGAGCAGGCGGCCTTGACCACTCAACAACTGCCTTCGGTGCACCCTGAAGAGGGGACTGAGGATGCAGGGGCTGACAAGGGTAAACAACCACTTACTGATGAGGCCGTTGATGATGATGAAGATGTGTTGATCACTGGGGTCGGCCGTGCTGAGTTTACAAGCATTGTGGAGGTCAAGCAGGAGAAAACCTCTGAAAATCTAGCTGAACTTCAGGAGGAAGTAATGAGGCTACGTGCTGAAAAAGAAGAAGACTCCAGGGCCCTGGCGAAACACATCAAGTGGACAAAGTCAGCGTACAACACCCTTGCCAACAGGGAGCTGATTTTGCTAAAGAAAACGATGACTGACACGGCCAAGTCAGTGAGGAATGAGCGGAAGAGGACAAAGAAGATGCTAAGGCAGACCTTGAAGCGGTTAGCTGAGAAGGATGAGCAAAGGAAGGAGGATCTCAATCAGGCTTTGGAGAAGCTTGCGGCTCAGGCTGGAGTACTATTCACTCAGACCATTTCTGGCTCAGCCTCAAAGTTGGAGCTGGAGTCAGAACACTTTGCTCAGACTTAAAAGGATATTGCTGAGAGGCTGACTCAAGCAGATGTGCGATCTGCTCTGGTGGAGGAGAAGATTGAGAAGGTTGAGCAAAGACTCCAACTCTCCATGGAGGTCTTTGAGAAGAAGGTACAAGCTGCAATCAGTTATGTCTCTTTTGCAGGAACTGGTATCTCGATGGGAGTTGAGTTATTGAAGGAGGGAATTAATGACGTCCATTCCCTAGCCTCCTTCGTAATCAACAACGGATCTGACGCATTCCCATCCGAGGCCAATGATGATGCCAAAAAAGGGGAAAAGAAGAAGAAAATATCCCGCCCTGAGGCATCGGAGGCAGTCAACCAAGGCGAAACCGTTCAAGCCAATCCTGAAGGGAATGTGCTAAGGGTGAGGAAGTCAGCGAGGTTGGCGGCAGTGGAGAAAGAAGGAGAGGTAATTGTTGCCAAGCTGAGGGCGGAGGCATCTAAGGCAAAGGCTGATGAACCTTCCAAGCAACAACCTGAGCCAGTTCAGAGGTCTTCTCCCATGAGCTCAAGGAAGAATCCCATCACTTACTCCGGGGAGTTGGTGGCGGAGTTATGCGCTGAAGCATGGGGAGATCCTTCTGACAAATCTGAGGCTGTGCGCAGAGCTGAAATTGCTCAAAAGGAGAAAATGCGCATCTTGGAAAAGAAGGTTGAAAAGCTGACTGACATCACTGAGCTTCAACAACTAGAACTGGATGATGCAGTGATCAGTTTGCTAAGGAGGAAGAAGGCGAAGCCTGAGCCTAGGAAGTACAGAAAGAGGTCAACAGT
Organism: Ballota nigra; assembly: GCA_947034835.1. Taxonomy (NCBI): domain Eukaryota; kingdom Viridiplantae; phylum Streptophyta; class Magnoliopsida; order Lamiales; family Lamiaceae; genus Ballota; species Ballota nigra. Next base: position 88,533,176 of record OX344720.1, on the reverse strand, counting down.
TAGGAAGTCTTCAATTCTTCAAGTCAGTAGGCCAGAATCAGGAGTAATGGAAGCTTATGTCGATGAGTTCATCTCAGAGGCACTGAAGGAGTTTTGGACTGATGCAAAGGATGAGTTTGTGAAATTGTGGTATGTCGTGAAGAAATGGGGCGACACAGACGATATCAACGCCCACTTCACTGATTACATGATGGACAATCACCCTGAGTTGTTCCAAAAGATTTTGGAGGAGGCTGATGCAGCTCAAGTCCAAGTGAAGGCTCCTGAGTTCACCATTCGAGCTCCTCCCTTAGTTCCTGGAACTCAGAAGCACAACACGAAGGCCATCATGATGGAAGTCTTGAAGATTGCCAAAGCTGAAGGGTATGTGAACCAACCTAGCAGAGTAGACGAGTTAAAGGCAAGAGTCTATGCTGGCTATGGACTTGAACCTGAAATGAGATTAGTCTAGGAAGTTCATTACCTCTTTGTAATAGATTAGATTCATTGTAACCACTTTCATATCAATCAATGAAATCTATTACTTTTGCCCATAGACAAAAACTCATTGTCTTTTTTGCTGTTATTTAAATTCTGTACTATATCAAGAATTGCTCTAACACTGTCTTATCTTATAGATAGGTCTGTATATTTCCTCTAAGTGTTTTGAGGATCTTTTCAGTGTTTTGGCATCATCAAAAATGGGGAAATTGTTGGGACATTATCAGTTTTGATTAAGATCCCAAAGCCCCTGAAAAGATGTTTGCATTTATTTTTGTCAGGCTAGTCTTGGTTAGATCTTGCACTTAGTCATTTTACACTTCACAGGTACTCAGTAAGAGGAGCACTTACTGATGACAATCAAGACTCAGAGCCTGAAGACATTTTACCATCCTGAACTTATGGCAGTCTCCTAAGCTGGCTGAGTAAGTCTCAGTGATGAAGAGTATGACCCTGAGGTCAGTACTACTCAGTCCTGAAGGGAACATGATGATACTGAGTTATTGGGAAGACTTGGAGTAGAGCGAAGCAATGCAAAAGGAATGTCAGCATCAGGACAAGACCGGTGAGCTCTAGACAAAATGAACTTAATAAGACAAGCCTGAAGCTCAGGAATAAGTTCTGACATTCTCACCAACCTGATGACGTGGACCAATCCGAGAAGGACACGTACGTACGGAACCTGACAAGAAGACTGAATTCAGACTGCATGTTCAACGGGCAAGCATTTAATGTGCATTTAATGTAACTACCAAATCCATGCAAGGACGGCTGCTGCATGAAGATATGTCCGTTTGAAGCCACTCTACATAGTTGACAAGAAGGGTTATCTCTCCAACGGATAGTTTTTTCAAATCATCTATAAATACAGAAGACCTTGAACCCATTCAAGGTTACGGGAAATTTCCAAGCCAAAAATTACTCAAGCTCTCAAGCACTAAAAGCATTCAGCCTTAGAAGAAGCACTCGAAACCATCTAAATTTCCCAAGTGTTTCTTAGTTATTGAGAGTTATTCTGTATAGCAAGAGCGAAATAGCATTTTCATAAGCTTAGAGAGATTATCCAATCCTTAGCATAGTTTTGCCTTGTAAGGATAATCTCAACCAAGTTGGAATCCAAACTGAAACCAAAACCCTAAGTTAGGTTTGTTGGGAGTAAGTCAGTTAGTGTGTTAGTAAGGAAGTTTGTATAGATCAGTGAGGTTAGCTGGTCTTGGTGCACCTTGGCACGTTAAAAACAAGAATCCCTGTAGTGGATTTCCTGTTAAATCAGGCCGTGGACGTAGGAGCTTGAGTCTTTGAACCACGTTAAACTTACTGTGTTCTTATTGCTTTGATATTGTGCATACCTGCCATATAACATATTCATTCATAAGCATTTTGTTTATCAGGTCAGAATCAATCTGCCTGATCCTCTAAAAAGTGCACTGCCCTTACTAAACACCTTTCAGAATTGAGTAAAACAAGTTTTCAGAAAGCAAACCAAACAAGACTTTAAACTATCAGGGCTCAAACATTTCCGCACTGAACTTGAACTGATAGTTAGCCAACTGACCCGCACCAAGTGTAGTCAGTAGGTGTGTTATCAGCTCCTAGTTCTTTACCACTCTGAGTAAAGGGGACTCAGTAAGCTTTTAAGTTTGAAAAATTGGTATACGTGTATCCCCCCCATACACGTATTCCTCAGTCTTGTACCGGGACCAACAGGTTAGTTCGATTATAAAGTCGGCTAACGTTTGGCCTTTGATCGCTGTTCGAGGAGCATAGGTCACCCCGAATTGGCTAATCTCTAGTGACCATTTTAGTAGACGACCGGCTGTGTCGGGGCGATGGAGAATTTGTCTGAGTGGGAAAGTTGTTAGCACTTCAACTTGATGGTCAAAGAAGTATGGTCGTAACTTCCTCACACTCATGACAAGTGCGTATGCAAGTTTCTCGGTTGGAGAGTATTTGATCTCCGCTTCATGTAAAGTTTGGCTGACGTAGTAAATAGGTTGATGGAATTTGCCGTCTTCCCGTACTAGAACAGAGCTGATTGCCACTTCTGACGCAGCTAAGTACAAGTATAGCTTTTCTCCTGGGACGGGTTTTGATAAGATTTTAACATCTCCCAGGTAGTCTTTAAGTTGGTCAAATGCCTTTTGACAGTTGTTAGTCCATGTAAACTGTCCTTTCTTGATGGCTTCGAAGAATGGACGACATTTGTCCCCCGATCTGGATATGAACCGATTCAATGCTATTAGGCATCCCGTGAGTCTTTGCACCTCTTTTATCGAACATGGTGGTTGCATATCCATGCTAGCCTTGACTTTTGTTGGATTGGCTTCAATCCCTCGTCGACTAACAAGATGGCCCAGGAATTTTCCGGAATGGACTCCAAAACTGCTCTTCTTCGGATTCAACTTCATATTGTAATTCCGAAGAATATCGAACACCTGGGTCGAATGTTGAAGATGATCTTCCTTTCGGGGGCTTTTGACTACGATATCGTCCACATAGACTTCCACCGTATCTCTGATTTGTTCGTCGAACATCTTGTTTACCAACCCCTGGTATGTTGCCCCGGCGTTGATAAGGCCGAAGGGCATTCTCTTCCAACACAACAAGTTTTTATTTGTATAAAATGTTGTGTTCTCTTGATCGTCTGGATGCATCGAAATTTGATGGTACCCGGCAAAGGCATCCATGAATGTTAGCATTTCATGACTTGATGTGCTTTCCACCAATTGGTCAATATGAGGGAGAGAAAAGTTGTCCTTTGGGCATGCTGCATTCAGATCTGTAAAGTCTATGCATAGCCTCCAGGTTCCGTTTAGTTTCCTCACAAGGACTGGGTTTTCTACCCATTGTGGACAAAGTGCTTGTCGGATTAAGTCGTTGTCTAACAACTTCTTTACTTCTTCATTCAAGGCTTGATACTTGTCTGGACCATATTTTCTTCGTTTTTGATGGACGGGCCTTTTTGTTTGACTGATGTTGAGCTTGTGACAAGCATGTTTTGGATCTATTCCCACCATGTTTGTATGAAACCAAGCGAAAATATCTAGATTTTTACTGAGGAACTCTTTCATTCGGGATCTGTAAGGTTCAGGGAGCTCAAATCCTATGTATAATTCGAGATCCTGGTTTTCAGGATTAACTTTGAATGCCTCCAGATCTTCAACTGGAGTTGCTCGTCGTTTTTGTCCTTTCCAACGAGGATCAAGTATTGGTCCCTCAGGGTTGAAATCATTTTCGATGTTCATGGGTTCTGCTCCCAGGCAGGGATCTAGATCGTCTGCTGGCCCTGATTCATTATTGTTTGTCAACACCTGGCCCTCCAAGTCATCTGATAAATGTTGCTCGTCACCATCCCTTTGTTGTTGTCAGATGGAAGTTCTCCATGGGTGGTGATGAGTTGTTCGTCCAACACTTGTTCGTCAGAGTGTTGCTCGTCAGTATCCATGTGGTCTTCTATGTCCATCATGTTCTCGAGTATTGACGGTTCATCAGCTGGATAGCTAGTTGTGGCCTCCATCATGGATACTAATGCGTGTTTGGCCTGCAACTGTAGAAGACATTCCCTGGCCTTTTTTTGATCTCCATTCACTGTGCCTGCTCCGCTTGCTGTAGGGAACTTTAGGCAATAATGGTAAGTTGAACATGCAGCTTTGAATTCATTTAGAAAAGGTTGACCAAGAAACCCGTTGTAGGTTGATTCCTGATCGACGACCAAGAAATCAACCATTCTCGTTATGTTCTTCTCGGGTTCCTCAACCGTAACAAGCTGAACGGACAACCTAATTTCCCCTAACGGGACTGTTACAGCATTTCTGAAGCCTAAAATTCTGTGATTTGAAGGTCGGATGTAGCCCGAGTAGTCTCCAAGTTGATCAAGCGTCTTTTTGAAAAGAATGTTGGTGTAGGCCCCGGTGTCCACCAACAATCTGTGTACCCTGGTCTCCATAATCTTGGCACAGATTACGAGCGAATTGTTATGGGGGGTCAAGATTCCCTCCAAATCCTTCTCAGTAAAGGTTAATTCTGCTGTTTGCATAATGGATGGCTTAACCCCCATTGCTTGTACTTGATCGATCGCTCGCAGTTCGGCTTTTCTTTTTCGGTTGGAGATCAGCGGTCGTCCATCAGAACATCCTCCCGCTGGTTCCGCGGGTTCCATCACATATAGATCTTCGAGTGGACGAGCAGTAACTAGAGGTGGCAAAACGGGCGGGCCGGGCCGGCCAGGCCCAGCCCATCGGGCCAAATACTGTTCGCGGGCCGGGCCGGGCCGGCCCATTTGCAATCGGGCCACAAAAAAACTCAGCCCAGCCCAGCCCACCTTAGCCCACGGGCTATTGGGCCAGCCCAGCCCGTTTAATTTTTTTTATTATTAATGATTGAATGGGCATATTGATATACTGGAGTATAGGCTTAGCATATACTGGAGTCATTTAGGATGTATTATTAAACTATTTCAATAAATTAGCAATACAACTAATAAGATGTATTTAGAATTATAAATAAATAATGCAACTAACAGAAATAAGAATAGTACACTAAAAAATAAAGAAATTAAGAAAAGCAGAGAGTAATGATAGGTGCAAATTACTTCATGATTTGTGGGAAAAACAGAGAGTAATGATAGGTGCAAATTACTTCATGATTTTACTACCTATTCAAAAGCACAAGAAAGGAGGAATATGAAGAAAAAAAAAAGGTAAAAAAAAGAATAAGTATTACTAGATATTTAAGGACCACATATTCTCTTATCCATTTTATAGGAAAAGTCATAAAGGAAAATACACAAACGTGTTACTTCTTCTTTACTTATTTCTAATAATTAATATTCTAAATTCTAATAAGTAAAAAGTAATAACAGATTTAATTATTAAAAAAAAAAAAACATAATGACCGGGCCAGCCCGGCCCGAGTCCATTTGGCCCGTCGGGCCAGTCGGGCCGGGCCAAAACGGCCCAATTTTTTTGGGTCGCTATATTCTTGGCCCAGCCCGGCCCATATACCGGGCGGGCTAGGCCAGGCCAATTTTGCCAGCTCTAGCAGTAACAGCCGGAACTGGTCATCCTGGTTTATTGTTCTTCTGAGGTTGATCATCCTCATCCTCAGAGTTGTTCTCCCGGACTCTCTTTCCAGGTTGTCTCTTAACAAAGTCGAAAAGTTTCCCTTCCTCGCAGAACCGCCAAAGCTGCTTGAGCAAATCTCTACACTCGCTCGTAAAGTGCTCCACGCTTTGGTGGTAGGCACAATACTTGTTAGGGTTGAGTTTGCCAGTGTCTTGACGGATTTTCCGGGGAGGAGAGAGCAACTCTTTCTCTTTCACGCTCTCATAAACAGTATCGACTGACACTGTCAGCACTTGGTTCAACTTTTCCTTAAGTTTTGTCACTTCAGTAAATGCCTTCATGTTTTTCGGGACTCGGTAGCCGGTTCCGCCGGGTTTCTATTGTTCTCCTTGGGATCAATTTTGTTCTCCCCCAAATTTGATTGTAAGGCCTCGTGCATGGAAACAAATACGCCGGCTTGATTTCTGAACTCGGCATAACTTCTTGGGCACTTCAGACTTACCCCTTTCCATAACTTTGATCCTTTTTTCAACCCGGCCATAACGACAACAATTTTCGTGTCCTCGCTGACGGGTTCACCTTCCATGAACGCCCGATCAGACTCGTCATCATTTTATTTTAGGTAGGACAATCGGTGCTTTTGGGACAAATACGATCCTGCCGTAGAGAAATGGGAAAGAAACTCTCGGCTCAGTTGAACGAACGAGTGGATAGATACCGGTGGCATCGTCGAAAACTACTTGTGCACCCGGTCCCCCAAGGTTAACGGGAAGTTTCGGCATTGGGTGGCGTCGCTGGCTCCCACCGAGACCATATAATCTGAGTATTTTGTTAAATGAACCCTGGGATCAGCAAGGCCACCGTATTGGATACTTGCTGGGAATTGGACCTTCTTTTGAATTGGGGCTTTCAGAATGAGGGATGATAATGGTGAGGATGGTAAACTGGTCGTCCCTACTCCTCTTTGTTGGTCCAATTGTCCCTGCATGCTCTCCACTGCCCTTCTCAGGCTTGATAGCTCATCCAAAGATGCCCCCTGGCTTGGAGGCTGTTCGGCGAGCAAAGGTACAAACCTTTCTGCTCGTCGCAGTCCCTCACTTGGAGAGGGCAAATCCTGGAGCTGTTTTCTAGGGTTGCTCGCCGCATTTGGCCCTAGACGCCTGAAGGCAGACTGGGAGAGTCTTTCATGAACTGATGGGCGTGGTTGTTTAAATGTAGCTCGCCCACGCTCTGCTTCCTGGCGAGCAACTTTCTCCTGGAGTTGGAGTTGACCAAGTCTATCCTGGGTACTGGAACGAGTTGTTCCATGACTTGACATTGTTGTTTGCCTGTGAGCAGACTCGGCTTGACCCTCTCTTGGTTCGACCACCTTGGTTTTGCCCCTAAATAGCCTGACTTGGGCACTATTCACCTCGTGTTGTTCGTTCCTAGTTGACCTGGCCCTAACAACTTCCAGGGGTCTGTCCTTAGGCCTCACTTGTGATGGCCTATTCTGATCTTGTTGTTTCTGGAGAGCTTGGAGAGCAGCAATAGTGTTGGCCAGTTCATTAGGGTTGTTCGCTAAGGCCTCCATTTCAGGTGGGAGATTATGGGTTATAGTAGTATGCTGTGATCTGTTCGCATGCCTGGGATTACGATCCTGGTGGTCGGCTGACGAAGCTCGGGTAGGAGATGCTCTCCTTGACAAGCGTGATCCTTGTGTTTCCTTGGATTGAGGCATTTCAAATTAATTTGTCCTAATTCTTATGATGAAGAACACCAAGAACACTCTTATTTGAATCTTCAAATGTTTCTTGAAACTTTCTTCAAATCTTCAAGTTTTCAACTTGAAGTTCTTGATTAATCACACTGAATCGAAGTTTCGAACCCCTCTCTCTAGCGCCAATTTGTTGGTGATCAAATTTAATTGGGTGGATTAGTGACTGTTTTAGTTCGGTTTTAAGGTCACCAATCAATTTCGTGTGATTGATTATCACCGTAAATGATAAATCGAAAGTTTGGGTTACGAAATCGTAGTTACGAAAGTCGGAATCGTATTAATTTCGTGTATGTGTACGTTTAGGTGTTTAAGTGTGTGTTTTAGGAGTATTTGTGAATTTGAACTTGTATTTCTTAGCTGGAGAACAACTATTTATAGAGACTAGCAAGCATGAGGTGTCTATGACTCTTGGTCTCCCTAGCCTGCATGCTTGACAAGTGTCCTATTGACCTTTGTTTGACCTTATCTAAGCTGAATCTTAGTTACAAAGTCTTCTTTGGTCTTATCTCGAGCTCATTGTTGTTCGTCCAGGTCGGTTTAGTTGATCCAGAATGGTTCTTCCATAGAAGTTGTTCGCCTTTTGAGGCTATGGCTCAGAAGTTGTTCGCCTTTGTGTTTTACACAGATTGACTTTGGGATCTTGGTCCTTTGTTCGTTTCCATACACCTCTTAAGCTGGTAAATGCACCATCTTTAATAATGTTGTTCGTCATTATTGACTTGGTGGAGGGTCCATATTTGGCTTCGGGTCCCTAGACCTGTTCGCCAATATGTTGTTCGTCGGTAGAGTTGTTCGTCAGTCTATACACTCCCTGAATTGATTTATGAACCCTAACTTGATTCTCTTTGTTAATCATCTTTGATTTGGGGTTGGTTCTTCATAAACCTTTTTTTAAGGCTTTAATCCTTGTTCGCCCAGCAATGATTGATGCTCGCCTATCAACAGGGTGTTTGGTTAACAACTCTTCAATGTCATGGTTCATGAGAACAAAATCACCACCTCTCCTCCTAAATAAGGTAATTACTACTCCATTTTGATTACCCAATTTTCTTCCTACAATCATCCTCCTCAATCACTCTCCTATTCCTCCACCAACAACTATTTGTTGTCCACCTCTATTCCAAAATTGGGACATGACACTAACAATAGAGTCACCATTGGAACACTTCTTCCCCTAACATATCATTTTATTATGAGGACATAGATGGAAATCAATTTTCATTCTCATTACCATTGAAGAATTGCTAACCAAGCGCCCCCTGAAATTGACATTTTGGTTAGAATTGCTAACAAATTTTAAATTTGTGGTTTTGTTTGCAACGTGTTATAGTAGGAATTATCTCCGCCTAATAGGAGATTAGATTCCCGAAAATATACAGATCCGACGAGATCTACATCAAAGAGAACGTCGGAGTACCGTCATCTTTACGGAACAACACAAGAGCATTTAAGGTACAATAGATCTAACATTAATCGTTAGATTAATAATTATAATAAAACTCTAAAATAAAGGGTTGAGATGAGTTCATCCATTTTTTGGCCTTTGAGGGTGGGCCTCTATAAATTGAGGGTCACCCCCATTGTAAATGGTTCACATTTTCCCACTCATTCATCATATATACAAAACCTCTCACATTCAAGGGAAGAACTCGTTTACATTTATTATTTATCGGGTATAATCTAATAGCTACAACAGATTCATCTCTACGAAAATACCCATCAACACAACAATTTAAAATTTTAGATTATGTTGCAATTTACGAAAAAAATTATAATTTTATTTGCAGTTAATTTTTTTTTTATGATAACAATTTAATCAATGAATTATCGATATCAAGTTGAAGATATTACAATTTTAATATTACTAATTAATTCTTGAGTATGTTGTAGTGTACAATACTTTTTAGTAGAACAATTCATACTTTAAAAAATAATTAATACCCATTAATAAAATAATTCATACCCTTTAACTCATACTCTTTAGTGAAAAACAATTTATACTCTTTAAAATTAATCCCCAAAAATAACTAATATTTTTATGGCAAAGTATTAAATGAAAATAGTTCATGATAAGCTTATTATGAAACTATATTAAGGTATCGATAATTTCACCAGGAGTATCGATAATTTATATTGTAATTATTGTAAATTTTCTTAAAACCAGATTAATGATACTGCTGGCGAGATTATCGATACTCCTGGTCAAATATTCATTATTTTAAAATAATTTCATGATAAGTTTATCATGAACCATTTTATTAAACAATTCATATCCTTCGAATTGGTTTATACACGAACCAGTGTCATTCTATACATTAATTTTTAAGTCTGTTTCGTAATGATATCTTATATTTTTTGTCAGACAAAGTATAAAGTGAAAATGGTTCATACATGAATCATCGAAAAATATTAGTTTATTTTTCTAAATAGTATTAGTTGTTTGCATTTAAGAGTATTACTAATTTACATTGAAGAGTTTTAGTTGTTCAGTGAAAGATAAAATAAGACTTTTCAATGAAAACAACTAATACTTTTTAATGAAAATACTTAATATTTTTTAGTGATAACAACTAATACTCTTTAATGATTTATGTATGCACCAATGTATATTTTCGTTTGGTTAATCAAGTGATGACGGAGGACGTATATATATCTAGCAATATAATATACACAATTCCACGTATATATCATAATAAAATAATAAATGGATTTTCTTCTAAAGTGAAAGGACCCGATCTCACCTAATGATACCATAAATAATTACATGCATATCTTATGATCACAGCATGCCTTTTATAGTATGTGAGATATTTTTATTTTACGAATTGAAAATAAAAAGTAAGAACTGAATATATATGGTAATTTCAAAAGTTCATGAATCGACCCAAATTAAAAATAGTGGATCCTAGGCAGGTTGTATTAGATCAAGTGAATTTTCTGAAAAATTTTGCTCCAAAAAAAAAAAAAAAAAACTGAAAACTCGTTACTATCGAGAGTGAGTATGTACCGCTATAAAGACAATCATGTGCCATTAATCCTCACAAGAAGGAATATTTATCCTAATAGTGACTATAAGGACATATAAGTGTTTTTATTAGGATAAATATGTATTTTATTTAATCTATTATTTATCCCTTTAAATTTAGTTTTTTTTTTTTTTACGTTAGTACTATTTTTTATTTATTTAATAACACATCTTTCTCTATGTGTATTCATATATCAACATATTTTTAATACCTTACGTGTATTACTATAAAGACAAACATTTCAGTTACACACATTTATCATTACAATAACACATACTACCTTCGTCCCAGAAAATTGGTCTTGTTTTTTTTTTCTTTCCATGTGGTTTAATGCGATATGTTGGAGGGTATTAGAGGGTTTTTTGAGATTCATTTTTTAATACAATGATCGTTAATGAAAAATTCATTTCGCATACTTTTCATAAACGATCATTTTATTAAAAATTTGGACCTAAAAACCCCATAATACCCCCTGACATATCGCATTAAAACACGTACATAAGAACATGACCAATTTTCAGGGTCGAAGGGAGTATTTGGCTAACACAACCTATGAGAGAACTTTTATAATTTTGCGAGAACACATCTTTCTCTATATATAGTAACACATTTTTCAATACATTACAAGTGCTACTCAACTAAAAATTATTTATTTATGTAAAAATAAATAAATATTTGTGCGAAACCAGTATTTATTCTGAAAATAACACACATATTGCCCTTAAACTAATACATGTTTGCCTAATAAGTACTCACTCCGTCCAATTTTTACTAAACCTATTTGTTTCTGCACGGATTTTATATTGTGTGTAAAGTAAAGTTGAATGTTAGTTGAAGTGTAAAATATTTTATTTTTAGAAAACAAGACTAATTTTATTGAACATACCAAAATGGAAAGTAAAACTAGTAAAATTAGAAGAAAAGAGTAGTATTTATTGTACTTTATATAAATTTTATATGAGTACAAAAGTTTCTTTATTAATTAAAAAGTTGATTTATGTGAATTGATAAATTGAGACAAATAAAAGAAACGAAAAGAGTATTATTCAAGAATAAATCAATGTTTTCAAAACTAGACCGGACCGGCCGGTTCAACCGGTTTAACCGAGAACCGATCGCAGCACCGATCCGGTTCTTATGATAGAACGGTTTTCACATGGCCCGCTATGAACCGGTCGAAACCGGCTGGAACTGGTCAAAACCGGTGACCCTTAAAACCGATTTTTTATATTTTTTAAACCAAAATAGAAGAAAATCAAAATAATAGCATATGAATAGATCAGAAAGAAGAATACATCGAGAGAGAAAGATAATAGATTCATGTTGAGAAATAACTTGACTATTGTCGACTGATTACCGTAAAATATCAGCGTAATTGACTCAGTTCCATCAATAAATATCAAGCGTGATTTTGAACAATTTATAAATTTATTCTGTGCATTAACATGACAAGATAATTAAAGAATTTGAGAGAGGGAAAAGCTAATTGAAAGAGGCGCAGGTAGAAATTGAGAGAGAAAAATTACGAAAGAGACGCAGGTTTGATTCTGTGAGTTGGGTATGCGAGAGTGAATTAGGGTTAAAGACATAAAGTAAGGGTTGGACTTTATATCCCTACATGTTTATTAGATACTCTCACCCACTTAATTACCCACTTTATTTTAAATAAATATTAAATATACCCCAATTAATATATCTATATTATATTACTCTTACTCCTAATACCTCTCTTACTTATTTGTTTAAAGAGTTGATACACCCCCACAAACTTTTTCCTGTCATAATATTTACACTGCTTTTGATATCCATTTTAGCGTCGACAAACCGATGAGCCACCACTAACAACGAGCCGCCGACAATGCCCCACAAAATCAAATTAAACTCTTCCATATCGTTATTTTTTTGTCCTTCTGTACGTCGACACGAACCAAGCGCTTCTGCACGACGAGATGAAGTGTTGACCCATGAATCACGGCGGCAAAATACCAACAACGACGAAATTTCGCAAACAATGATTTCAAAAAAAAAAATTGGTTTAAAATTTTCGAACCTGGTTTTTCGAAAAAAGGTTAGGGTTTCGAAAAGGACTTGTCGAAAAATGACAAATATTTCGGCAAAATATTTTCGAAAATCTATATTTCGATAAAATTTTGTCGAAATCCTAACCATATTTCGACAAGTTTTTGCCGAAATCTTAACCATTTTTTGAAAAACCAGGTTCGAAAAATTAGAATCGGGATTTTTTTTCCAGAAAAATATAGCAATTGCCCTTGAAGAATTAAATCTCAGTTATATGTTTTACTCAAATATTGGTCAAATAGTGAGGCTTAGGTTGAGGTGATTTGATGGTGTCCGCGACAAAGTAATCTTGGTTGCGTGTTGTTTTACTCAATTACCTGCACATGCTTGCATCATCATTGTAATGGAACAAAAAACTAAGGTTATATCACCATTATAAAGATGATAAAATGGTGGACAAGATGAATTTTCTCTTCTCTTCCCGTATCTTCACCGATTCTCTTCTTGTGTCTGTGTACTATCTTGTGTCTTTTGGTATTCTAGTGGGTGTATCTATTTTTTTTTAATTATAAGGATATAAAAATCAATTATATAATATATTATAATAAATAAAAAATAGAGTGGGGGTATCTAATAAAGTGAAAAATGGTTAAAGTACCCATTTTAATAAAATAAAAAGTTTTCTACCTACTACTATATAAAAAAAAAGTTTTATACCCATCACCTATGTTTCTTCCTAAAATGCCCTTAAAAGTTAAAATGATCCCACACTCAACCCCACCATATAATAAATATAAGTCTAAACGTATCCTTCACTTTGGTTAATTCGAATTATATGAATTTTAGTTTAATTATGTTTGATTTCTCTTAATACACGACACATAACAATGGATGAGTAAAAGTATCCAAAATTCTTTTCTTCTTTTTATCATGGAAATTTTAGTATTATCATTTAACTAGTGCAGTGCCCACGAATTTCGTGGGCTTTTAAAAAATTCCATTAATGTTTAAAAAGAATTTAGTCTTTCAAAAAATATTGTATAATATTTTATGAATGATTCATGATGCTAATTTTGTTAATTTTATTTTAAAATATATATAATATTCACCACAAATTGAAATTTGGTCCACACCAATAAGTACATTGTTCAAATAAAAAAATATTGAGTTTAATTGAAATTTAAATACTCAATCATGTAATTATGTATTATTTGCTTAAATATTATATATATTATATAAAACACTAATAAAGCTACAATATTCACTACAAAAAAAACACTGTTTTGCGACGGAATTAGCGACGGAAAATCCGTCGCAAACAGTGTTTTGCGACGGTATCTGCGACGGACACGTATCCGTCCCTAAAACAGCCGTAGCTAATTTTTGCGACGGATTTCGCCTTCCGTCGCAAATTAACGACGGAAAAATCCGTCGCAAAATCGGCGGGTCAGACCCGGCCGGGTCACACAGAATTTGCGACGGACAGTATTCCGTCGCAAATTTTTCGGGTCAGACCCGTTCGGGTCAACAACATTTGCGACGGCCACATTCCGTCGCAAATGTTTATATATATATTTTTTTATTTTTTTCTGTTATAATTTGCGACGGGTTGTTTTCCGTCGCAAAATTCAAGATTTGCGACGGAATTTGGCCGTCGCAAATTACCGAGCCTATACAAAAAAAAATGGCTCGCGTGGTTCGAGCCCGGGCACCCGAGGCGGCCGGGGCGGGCGCGGACCACTGGGCCAACCGGCCCATCCCTTTTTATATGCGGCCCACCTTCTATATTAGTCTTATTAGGCCTTGAACAATTAATCCATTTTTTGCGTCCAAGGGGAATCGAACACGGGACCTCTTGTGCAAGAGGAGGGGGCGCGCGTCACTAGGGCACAAGCTACTTTCGTTTATTTTTATGCAATTAATTGTATATGTATTCAAATTAAGTCATTTTTTTTATAATTCACCAAATTAATTTCTTTTCGTATCTAAGTTGTTTATTAAAATATTTTGCCCAACTATTTTTTTTATTTTGTAAAATTATTTATTTCGACTCCCGCTTAAATTTATAATTCGTTCATTTGTACGCAATTAATTGTATATGTATCCAAATTGACTCATTTTTTTTCTACAATTCACTAAATTAATTCATTTTCGTTTCTAACTTGTTTTTATAAATATTGGGGCCATTTAATTTTTATTATTTCTGTAAAATTATTTATTTCGACTCCCGCTTAAATTTATAATTCGTTCATTTGTACGCAATTAATTGTATATATATCCAAATTGACTCGTTTTTTTTTCTACAATTCACCAAATTAATTCATTTTCGTTTCTAACTTGTTTTTATAAATATTGGGGCCATTTAATTTTTATTATTTCTGTAAAATTATTTATTTCGACTCCCGCTTAAATTTATAATTCGTTCATTTGTACGCAATTAATTGTATATGTATCCAAATTGACTCGTTTTTTTTCTACAATTCACCAAATTAATTCATTTTCGTTTCTAACTTATTTTTATAAATATTGAGGCCATTTAATTTTTATTATTTCTGTAAAATTATTTATTTCGACTCCCGCTTAAATTTATAATTCGTTCATTTGTACGCAATTAATTGTATATGTATCCAAATTGACTCATTTTTTTTTTCAAAATTCACCAAATTAATTCATCTAAGATCATGTATATGTTTGCTACAAGTAATTATGCTAATTAACACTGAATTAGTAATATCTTTGTTGAAATACTATTTGTAGCATCATTCCCGGTCACAAGGTTTCCGCCATTATTACAGAGATATTGAGGGATAATCTAGAGGAGAACGCAATGAAGTTCAAACTCGTCTCGTCGCAGCGGAAGCAGTACTACTTGGATGAGTTTCGGGTATATATATGCAAATATTTTTAACCAACTAATTGTTTATAAATATTTGCATATATATACCCAAAACTCATCCAAGTATTACTGCTTCCGCTGCGACGAGACGAGTTTGAACTTCATTGCGTTCTACTCTAAATTATCCCTCATTATCTCTGTAATAATGGCGGAAACCTTGTAACCGGGAATGTCTTTACCAAAAATTGTTCAAAAAACATAAATAAATTGTTCAAAAAATATAAATAAATTGTTCAAAAAACATAAATAAATTGTTCAAAAAACATAAATAAATAGTTCAAAAAACATAAATAAATTGTTCTTCATCAGAATGATGGTTCACTGTTCCAGTGATCCACCAAACCATCCCATATCGATCGTCCGTCTGGTGCTCGACCCAACTCCACCCGATCCCCACGCTCCCACCGCTTCTTCAGGCCGTAGATAATATCTTTGTACCGTTCTTGCGCTTTCGCACAGAACAATTGGTACATAATACTATCGTTGGCAGGGTCCCAAACGCACCGCCTCTGCAAATAAATTAAAAATAGAATATTAACGAATAAATTAAAAAATTAAAAGTTAAATTAAAATCATAATAAATAATTTTTTTATACCTTGAAGTCATCAAAGTACTCCATCCTCTTTTGCTCGTACACTTGACTCCACGAGTGGGCACCATACTCAAATTGTCCCATCCTAATGATTTGTGAGACGATTAAGCTAGTCTCATGGGCTGGAATCAGTCTGTGACAACAAAATTAAAAAATCAAGTTAATTATATTAATATATATATATAATTAAAAGTATACATAATTCATTAAAAAATACTTACTTGTTGTCGACTATGATGACAGTGAGAAAATTATCTTGACCTGGGTTCATCTGTAATAATGATAAATTCAACTAATTCAATTATAAACTTAACAAAAATTAAACATGCTTTAAAATTAAATTAAAATTCGATCTACTAATTAAATTAGATCAACTAATTCAACTAAAATCAATTCATTTCTAATATAATTCAAACAATTCAACTAATTCAATTATAAACTTAACAAAAATTAAACATGCTTTAAAATTAAATTAAAATTCGATCTACTAATTAAATTAGATCAACTAATTCAACTAAAATCAATTCATTTCTAATATAATTCAAACAATTCAACTAATTCAATTCTAAACTTAACAAAAATTAATTATGCTTTAAAATTAAATTAAAATTCAATCAACTAATTAAATTCGATCAACTAATTCAACTAAAATCAATTCATTTCTAATATAATTCAAACAATTCAACTAATTCAATTATAAACTTAACAAAAATTAATTATGCTTTAAAATTAAATTAAAATTCAATCAACTAATTAAATTCGATCAACTAATTCAACTAAAATCAATTCATTTCTAATATAATTCAAACAATTCAACCAATTCAATTATAAACTTAACAAAAATTAATTATGCTTTAAAATTAAATTAAAATTCAATCAACTAATTAAATTCGATCAACTAATTCAACTAAAATCAATTCATTTCTAATATAATTCAAACAATTCAACTAATTCAATTATAAACTTAACAAAAATTAATTATGCTTTAAAATTAAATTAAAATTCAATCAACTAATTAAATTCGATCAACTAATTCAACTAAAATCAATTTATTTCTAATATAATTCAAACAATTCAACTAATTCAATTCTAAACTTAATTAACAAAAATTTAAAAATGATTTAAATTAAAATTCGATAAACTAATTCAACTAAAATCAATTCATTACTAATATAATTCAAACAATTCAACTAAAATCAATTCTCTAAACATGCTTTAAAATTAAATTTTAAACGGTAAAAATGAAGAAAACTTACGGTTTATTTGTAGAAAATGTCGAAACGAGAACTCGGTGGGGACTGACGCCTTCCTTTTCCCGACTTCTCCTTCCTTTTCCTTTCGTTTTCCTCCTCTTCTTCTTTTTTCTCGCAGGATCCGTCTGCTTTGCGAGGAGAGTATTTATAATTGTAAAAAAATTTGCGACGGACGCCTATCTGTCGCAAATTTCGCCTGTCAAAGATAAAACGACGTCGTTTTTACTGATTTGCGACGGCTTTTCCGTCCCAAATCAGTCAACGCACCGTTACCCGAGAAGACGCATAAAAACGGTTCGTATTTGCGACGGAAATTCCGTCGCAAATCAGTCAAAGGACCGTTTCCCGAAAGGTCGCGGATATAAATGTAAGATTTGCGACGGCTTTGGTCCGTCGCAAATACAAATTTAAAAATTGCGACGGCAAATTCCGTCGCAAATCAGTCAAATGGGTCGCTTCATGAACGGTCACCTTTAAACGGGTATATTTTGCGACGGAATGGACCGTCGCAAATTCAAAGTTGAAATTTGCGACGACCTTTTCGTCGCAAATGTAGCCGGTTCAAGACGAAGTCGGTGGGCCCTAGTGTTTGCGACGACGTATCCGTCGCAAATTACTATCATTTGCGACAGACTTCCTTAGTCGCCGCAAATTGACATTTTTTGCGACGACTTACGTAAATCCGTCGCAAATTCACTGTATTTGCGACGGATATTATTGTCGTCGCAAACGTGCCGTCGCTAATCTCCATCTTTTTTGTAGTGATTATATCTACTAAAGAAATACGACTAATTACAAATTTCGAAAACTTTCTTTATATACAACTTTCGCCGTGTACTTGGAAACCAAGAAACCAACTTAATATATGTATCAAAAATCTCACACCTTAAACATAAGTTAACCTCACATGAAATAGGTACATAACTCTATTCAACCTAGTTTCATTATATTGGATGCAATATATTATAATTAAGAAAAAAATATATAATTGATTGAAAAAATTTAGAATATAAAAAATTCATTTAACTATTTATAAATAAAAGCATTCAACACTAAAATATTGTCAAACAAAAAACTACCACTACAATGAAGTGTTCAAATTTCTCATTTTTTCTAAATTGTTACTTTGTCAAAAGGAGAATGTAACATTTATTACAAAATAACAATTTAAATTATGATAAATTGTTCCTACATAAGTCTTTCTATAGAGTCTTACTAAACACGGAGATATAATATATTATAATAAATAAACATCATTATAAGTTGAATTTAATCTGAATGAGAAATATTTATATACAAAGATTTATCTTCCTTATATATGGAGAATTCTCAAGAACAATATCTTATACATGTACATAGCGTCAAACACAATTAACGAATGAGATAATTATATATGCTATAATTTTTATATATACTAATTATATTGATACAAATGTTCAGTAAGAGAAAACACTTTTCTAAATACATTCATCAATGTCACTTTATAAAAATCTTATATAGTAGAAATATTGAGAACCTAACTTAATATATGTATTTGTAACTTCATATGAGGCCTCAAACATTAGAAAAAAGCTTAAATCTTTTATTTTATATTATATCAAGAATTTGACCACGTCTTAAAAATAATTCAACCACAAATGAAATATATAAATTATAAAGTTTAATTGTAAAATATTTGTTTTCAATGATAATAAATATATAATAGAAATCATGATGCAAAACTTCACATTACATTTTGTTTGTAGACCATCAAATAAACATAAAATTGAGTATATTCTTTTAAAGAGCTCTACGTCATTACTCTACTGCACTTAACTTTATTATATTGGATGCATTGTATTAAAGAGACATTAAGAAAAAAAAATTCATTAAAAAAAATTAGAACATAAGAATTAGGTAAAATATTTTTTTTAATCTTTTGATTTGGTTGACTTTGGTTTTTGTCCTCTTAACTTTGAACATTTGAGTTTCATCTTAGAATAATTTGTATTTTTTGTCCTATCACCTTCTATACCAGGTAACCCTTTCAGTAAATTTGACATGACATTTTAAATTTCATCTTATAAATTATAAAAAATTGTTGTCACATCAGATTTACCTGAAGAGTTACCCGATGTAGCAGTAACATGATAAAGAAAAACCAAAATTTTCGTAACTTATAGGAGGAAATTCAAAATTTCAAAATCAATAGGATGAAACTCAAAGTCAACCAAAATTAAAAGTAAAAAAAGTGTAATTTACCTAAATATTACATACAACTTTCTATAATAATTAAAACATTTCACCACTAAAATTTTGTCTCACAAAAAAAATGAACCACTACAATGAGAGCAAGGAGAGTCTGTCTTTAAAAGTGTTCACATATTCTAAATCATAATTTTGTCAAATAGAGAATACATATGTAATTACAAAATTACAACTTAAATTATGGAAATTTATCCCTCTATTTGGATATGAGGTTTTTTATTTTTTTTTATTTTATATAAAGTCTTACTCAATGTGGAGGGAGGAAATATTAGAACAATAAGCACCATTATAAATTGAATTTTATTTGAAAAATATCTAAATACAAAGATTTATCTTCCTTATATATGGAGAAGCCTAAAAAAGATTACCATATATTTTGGTGTAAACAATGTCAAACACAGTTCATGAATGAGAATATTATATAAGCAATATTTTTTTATCTACTAATTGCTACAAATGTTCACTAAACGGTAATGTTTCTTTCTAAATATATTCAATAATATCACTTTAGATAAAACTCGTATATTAACAATATGGATAACCTAAACACCGAGGTGGAAATGCTATAATAAATAAGCCTTAGTATAAGTTGAATTTCATTTGAATAAAAAAATTTAAATACAAAGATTTCTCTTCCTTATATATGGAGAATCCTTATAAACAATATTTTATACATTTTGGTGTAAATAGCGGAATACACAATTATTGAAGGAATAAATAAGTGAGGTGCGCCGCATCCAATGAACATACGATGACTCCTAAAAAAAATTCTCCTCATTATAAGGCAAAGTTAGATAACTAAAAAATATAGGACCGAAAAATAACCATTTGCAAGATATATCCAATCATAATTGACACATTGGTATGTACACACAGATTGTACACAACTACACAACCACTTGCAACCATTTTTTTTTTTAACCAAAAGACGGTATCTACCAACACAAATACATCCACTGCAAATAAACCACAATCAAATATTGCCCAAGAAATTTTAAATAGGATAGCACTCGGGAATTTGATAAGTTACTCTAAGCCAGACACTGAATGTCAGTAGCCCAATTTCAATAAGAATAGGTTGAGTACAAAAAATTTTCTTCTATCATTACTCAAATGACGCAAAAAACTGCGAACACAGATATAATTTTTTCATCGGACACGGTATTAAATATTCAGTCCGCAGCACATGTTTGACATCTAAAACTACACAGGAAAGCAGCCAAAAAATGAAAAAAAAAACATGAGAAGCAAACCAACATGCTTCTACACCAAACACTTTAATAATTTCTCAAACCACATAGATCAAATTACTTACCGACGAAACTGACGAATAAGTTAGACAATTGGAAAAAACGAAGCCTAACGTCTGCAACTTATATATTTCACTCTTCATAAAAAAAAACATCCTACCAAAAAATAAAAGAATGCAGGGAAAAAAAAGATTTGAATACAAAATAAATAATTATTACCAATCAATTTTCTTGTCTAAGATCTAATAACTCCTTACCATATGAACATCAAAGGCAACTTATTAATCAAGTCAGAATTTACGCGTGCATACTATATTTATTAAGTCAACTTTGACATAATGCCAAAGTATCTAAGACAATAACACTATCAAAGGCAAGATTTACGTGTATTTAGTTGTGCAATTATATGACAAAAAAGAGGAAAAAAATTGTGCAAAGGTGAATATATCATAATTAATGGAAATATATGACAACTTTTGGAAAAAGAATAATGATTCAATTAAAAGGCATATCAATAGACAATCTTATTACACAAATTGATCGGAAATTATGAGGCAATGTTAATTTGCAAATTGTGCAAGATTTTAATAATTTGAGATATCTTACAAAAATCACATATGCAGATCTACCTTCCACATTATTCTTTTTGTTGTGTTTGATTCACAATACATAAGCTTGATTATAAAATATTATATTAAATAGAAAAACGGGAATAATAATACAATAAAAAATTCCGACAAATACAATCTAGTTTTGGTAATTAATTTTTCGTGGGAAAGAATTCGAATTCTGATATATATTTTTCACTATAGCACCTGTAAGAGGCTTATTATAATGTAAAATATTTAAAGATATCTCAAAAATCAATACTAAAAAATTGTTAATCTAAGTCTAAATTAATAAATTCAAAATTTCCGAGTCGTTATATTTATAAAATTAAATTATTTTCAGCAAATATTGATTACTAAATTGATGGTGCAATTATTAATATGCACACAAATTCTGCAATCAAACCAAATTGTCGCAATTTAGATTAAATTACCATAATGAACGTTATTAAAAAAAATCGAAATCTCGGCTAGAATAAAATGGTGAGTATATTCCAAGAAAAAAATTGCAACATTTCTTCAGGATTCAAACTAATTTATCTATAAATCGATAACCGGATCATGCAACATATACAAATATCATCGACGTTCATTATGCACAAAGAGATCACGCGAAATTGATAAATATATTATTGAACT
The DNA here is from genome assembly GCA_947034835.1 of Ballota nigra. Lineage (NCBI taxonomy): Eukaryota > Viridiplantae > Streptophyta > Magnoliopsida > Lamiales > Lamiaceae > Ballota > Ballota nigra. The sequence goes on along the minus strand of OX344720.1, from coordinate 88,511,343 downwards.
TGAGTACAAAGAGTAAGCATTTCCAAATTACATAATCCAAGGGAAAAAAGATTAAAAAGAAACAAAAATCTTGATTCGAAAGACAATCGCGCTACCGAATCTGAATCAAAACATGTTGGACATACAGCCACGAAAACAACAACAAATCTCACACGAATCCCTACGTACAAAACGACCGTCTAAAACTCGAACAAAAACACCGGCCGACAACATGCAATCCTGCATAATAACAAAAAAAAAATAAAAATAAAAATTAAGAAGATAGAAAAATACTATCCAATAAGAAGATGTCAAGTTTGTAATGAAAAGAAAATGACAACATAGAAGATCTTATATAGGAGAAAAATGAAAAATAGACGGTAGAGATCGAAAGTTAATTAAAAGGATCCAATGACCTAGATCGCATCCCATCCCAAATCAACCACAAAACAAAGAATTGAAATAGAGGAGGATGGACTTGCCACATAGGACTTTTCATCCTCCTCATTATTAGTTATTAAGATAAGATATAATTTAATTATGATTGTATTTAGTGAAATTTTAGTATTTAATTATATATTATTTAATTACTAATTTTGTAATTAAGGTGAGAGTAGGTTGGGGTAAGGTAGTGGGTCATATAGATAAAAAAAAACATTTTTTTAACAAGGATATATGTGTCTTTTTATACCAAAGTGGGTAGAAAACTTTTTTTCTAATAGGAAGTGGGTAAAAATTTTTTATTTTTATTAAAATGGATATTTTTCTTTTTATCCCTTTAATAAATATGGAGGGGTATATAGTAGAACTCATAAAGTAAATAGAAAATATCATGGGCTTGTTAGTAATTTTTAATGGGATTCTATTAATAATTTTATTCTTGGACTTTTAAACATAATATTTGTAAATTGTATGAGTTCATGATGTATAAATTTATAATATATATTTTATTATTATCGTATTGCATTTCTTAAATTATATAACTAATTTAAATGTATTATTTTAAGCATTATTAACTTTATCTTAATAAGCTTAAAAAAAAACTTTATCTTAATAATTTTTAACAAATATATTATATATATATATATATATATATATATATATATATATATATATAAGCATATAACCGAGTCATCCAGTTTTTCTATAACGGTTTAACCGATCAATCCAGTAACTCAGTGACCCAATTTAAGGTCCGATTCGATGGCCGGTCCGAATTTTAAAAATATTGGAATAAATAGGTCTTGAGTAAAACCGAATCATGTCACAAAACGATATAATAGGATATAAATGGTATATAATATATTAACCCTACCCTAATAAACATGGATATTAATTTGTGTGATGCTTTCAAAAATTGCAGAACTGCACATTGCACCAAACGTATGATTGGTTAATTGGATTATACAGCAAAAAGTGTAATTATTAAAAGACGCACACGCACACGCACACGCACACGCACATAACCAGTACTACCACCAACAAAAAAAAAAAAAAAAACTTCCCACTTGCAAAACCAACAGAAGCAGCAGCAGCAGCATAATTTAGCGCAATTTCTCTCTCTACGAATTTGGAAATTTCCCATTGGAATCTTCAACCTAAATTGCTCCTATTTCGTAATGCCAGGGTTTGCCGGAACCGGAAACCCTCCATCTCTGCACCTTCATGTTCTTCACATCCTTTTCATGCTGTAGCTGAAGCAATTGAGCAACACACATGGCCAGCGAGTCCACCGCCGGCTTCAATCACCACCACCAAGGGATATTGTTCAGCTCCGCCGGAGCGGCGAGCACCAGCGGCGCCGCTGAATTGATTCCGATGGGGAATTATAGTTACAGTAACGGCGGAGGAAGGTTAAATTTGAGCGGAAACGATGGCACCACGGGAATGCTTTTCTCGTCGCAGAATTCCATGGACTCTTGTTTGACGCATGTGCTGGATTCGGCGCCTGGGTTGAAGCACGATACTGGTTTTGCCGTGGAGTGGTCCACGGATGAACAGTTCAAGTTAGAAGAAGGACTTGCCAAGTAGGTACTTACTTCCTGTTTAGGAGTATTTGATGTACTAATTTTGTTGCTTAAGGTACAAGTGTGTAAGGACCTTCTTTCTCCGAGCGTCGGTCCTTTGTCTAGTCCTCTTATCCATGCTTTTATACTTGAAAACATGATAAGCACATAAGGCCAGAGAAGAAAGAAATTTAAAATGGTTTTTGTTGGAATTCAGTTGCACTGGTTTCGACATTCAATTTAAACTAGTTAGATCCCTGGAGGTGTTATGCATACTTTGAACTAGTCAGCGTCCAAGGCCAGAAATCGTTAAACCAAAAATCAAGATAATCTAGTTATAAAGAACTAAATGCTCACTTTTTTGGGTTGGATTCCTTGCAAAATGAAGTGGTCCTAGAGCCATATCTTCTTTTCCACCAATCTCCATGAGATGACTTTACTCATGGGTTGTCATCCACTGATCTTATTTTGCTTAAACTGTGCAAGTACACATCTCATGTTATCACAAAAGAAAGGTATATTATGTTTAAGATCCTTAAATGCAATGTTGGCTCTTGGAGATGTATTTCTATATCTTAAGCTTTTTATGCTTTTATGTAGATTCCATTCTGTCTATTGAACTTGCTTTAAGTCTGAATATCTTGAATCAATCTCATGGGCACCTTAGGCATTATAGATATGATACAGAGAACAACAAAAGTTCATACCAATTGGCACCGGCTACTAATTTTCATCTAATATTCATGTGTGTGGGAATGATTGCAAAGTTTAAAAAAAGTATGGATACAATATGTAATATAAACAACTTGGGAGTAAAACATGAGTTCTTTGGTTGACTTGGACACATGGCTGCCAATTGCCTACATTAATATTTTATGCATCTTCTCATGTTCTTTATTATTTAGATTTCAGTCAAGTACTAGTGGTAGCTTCCCATTTTAGTCAGAAACTTGAAGGATTCTTTCATTACTATTTGGTTTTGGTTAGGCAATAGCATTTTTAAGCCTTATCCTTCCATGTTATGTTTATTCTAGCCTCTTACTTTTATTGTATTCTATTGAACATTGTATGGGGCTCAAGTTAAACACGAGATTCAAGGGATCAATAAAACAATTTATACATACACAATGCCTACAAAGGGCACAGGCCACAATGTGAACAAAAGTAAAATTTTAAGAGCTCACACAATAAAATATGAGGGCTCAATAGAACAAAACATGAAAGTTTGGGGCGTAAAAATGCAGTTTTGCATTTGGTTACTATGGCCTTTACATCAATTTCTTTTATATCATGCTGATATATTTCAAATATGTTATTGGTTCAGATGGCTTGTTCATATCTGGAACTTATCTGCATTTTCATTTGTTTCGTTCCAGATCGTAAAACCTAATTTCATCTGGTTGATTCCTTAATCTGTAGATATGGATATGAACCCAATATTGCAAGGTATATTAAAATTGCTGCCTCGCTCCGTGACAAGACAGTACGGGATGTTGCTCTTCGATGCAAATGGATGATGGTAAGTTCATTATCCTTGTTGAGACTACAACTACCATGAATATTCTCTTCGATCAAGTAATGTAACCTTTAATTCATTTTTATGTTTTTTACTTGAAAACTCTTTTATCTTCTATCTGAGGTACTTAGAAGAATGTGACCTCATTGTTCTCCGTGCTGCCTAATTTTCTTATATTGTTGTCAGAGAAAGCGGAGGAAACAAGAGCATCAGAGCCTGAGGAAGACAGTGAAGGATGAGAAGGTAAAATAATTTTTCCTTTATCTTACTTTGAATTGACATTGAATTATCTGCCTCTGTTACTATCTTGAAAATTAGTCCCAATTTATTGTGACAGACTGACAGTCAATGGCAGAAGATGTCCAGCAATGTTAATGCTATGCAGCCCATATGGGATTTTTCTTTATATGATGCACTTTTAAGTTGAAACCTAAGCATTTATTTGCTTTTTACTAGTTTCTTCACTATTCAATCAGGTTATCTAATAATTGTTTTTTAAAATTTCTAATCCATATAAAATAAGCTTAATTAATATTTCTTTAATAGAGACATTGCCCCCTTTTTTTAAAATTTTTTCAACCATTCTGTTGCATTATAAATTTCATTCTCTAATTTGGCTCCTAATTATGAATATAAATATTAATAAAATCTGAATAAAATTTAGTCAATAACATTGAAATTGTTATGTTTTCATCTCAATTTATTTTTAAATGCATTTGCTTGTATTTTTAATCTCCAAATTAAAAATAATAATTAATTTTCCTTTTATGTTTTCTCCTAAGTGAGATCCACTTTTTAATCCCGTCAAAAAAAAAAAAAAAAAAAGATCCTCTTTTTAATTTTAACCTCGATCTTCATCTTGTTTAAAAAAATTAAATGGGAAATTTGTAAGAATGCCACTTTTGATACTACAAAGTAGGATAGTTGTTGGGGTCACGTGTAGTTCTCCGGAAAAGAGAAAAAACATAATGGGTGATATTTTTCCAAAATGACTATCAAGCGCGGCACGTCCAAAAGTTTCCCAAATTAAACGCATTGTTAAGTTGGACTGAAAATGAACAAACTTTAATCAGACTACGCTATTGTAAATAGGTGATCCGGTTTCTTGATCAAGGATAATGTCCTATTACCTGTGTGTGTGTATGTAGTCCAAATATCATTGCATTGTAACTAAGAAGAAAATTCTCTGTGCAAGCTCATCATGAATTTCTTTCACAATAATGAAAAAACATACTCCCTCCGTCCATGAGTAAACTTCCCACTTTCCTTTTCGGGCCGTCCACAAGTAAGTTTCTCATTCCATAAATGGAAAAAGCAACACTCTACTATATATAAACTTTAACCTTCAAACTCACACAATATTACCAAAAATGTCACTCATTCAATTTACTTTTCAACACTATTCATTACTTTATCCCAAAAGTCAACATGTGGCCCACCATATATTAATAAACAAATACACTTTCTTAAACCATTCAACAAAAAGAAGTGGGAAACTTACTCGTGGACGGAGGGAGTATAATTTAGAAAACTTGATGGTTATCATCAACTGATAAATAATTTCAATTGAAGTTGGATAATGACATTTAGGTTTTGCCGTTTTGGTTTGCACCCAAGGGTATCTTGGATATTATTATTTACAAGTATACATTCTCCTTTAACTATTGGCATACAATATGTGTTAGTCTCCTTTGGTCAATCTCAAATCTCAGTCTCTTGTGTATGATGCTTAATCTCGTTCCTATATGACCTATATGATTGTGAAGGCAGAATGGTTATGATCAAGTTTCCTTTGATTGGTTTATTATTGTCTATGAATATATTGCTCGAATTTCTAATAAGGTATTCCATAAACTATATGTTACTATTGTAATAAGTGCTGAGCAAAAGTAATTTTTTTTGTATCAGTATGGTAAGGACGGTCTTTTTTGATTTGTCTGTATTGACTGAATCAGAATTTTCACCTTCGTCCTCTGAACTGGTATCTCAAGATCAACCTTTTTTTCAGGAAAAATTGGCAGAATCGGCTTTAGTAACTTCAGCTCCATCTGTAAATGTGGCTCCTTATTCTTCAACAACAAACCATCATAATCAGAGTGATTGTAAGCTTTTGGGAGGTTTGTCTATTTTGTTGTTAAGATTAACCAAATCTACTCTTTCTTCCCTGTAAAATAGTATAGGCTAAAGATGTTCTCCTGAGAGACTCTCTACATATTATTATGGCTCAAACTCTCTTTATCATATTAGTTAATGTTCGCATGTGCTTAGAGATATGCATAATAATGCCCGTGTGATCTTTACTAAAGTTACATCTCACTTAAGAATTCTTGGATATGACTCAAGGGCTTCTTTGCCGTTAAATGTAGCTATTCCATAATTTTGCTAGTTTTGTCTCAACATCAGCAACATTGCCAAATTTATTATGCCCTCTAAACGTGTTAATGGATTTTTGCGATTAAATTGCTTATAAAGTTATGCCTTATCAGTGCCTTTAATTATATATGCACCTGGTCACAGGAAGGATACAGTTTGTTAATCCTGAGAAAGTCTTGCATGACATTTTCATTTTTATTGTTTATTTTATTTATTCCTCTTCATGCTCATGTTAGTGGACATTAACTGGTGAATGCTCTTATCAGTTTTAAGGTTATGTGTTCTCATTAAAAATAATTAATCTTTGTGTTTCAGTACTGGGTGGGACTGCGAAGCATCTTTTAGAAGAAAATTCTCAGGCTTTTGAACTAATTTCTGTAAATCTTTCGACTCTCAAGGTAATACCTGAACCTTTGTGTTCTCAAGGACTTGAAATTCGCTCCTCCTAATTTGAGCACTAGAAATAAGTATTGTTATGTGGAATATAGTATACTAATCATTCAGTACTTTCTATTACTGAGAAATCCTTCTGTCTGTACTATAAATATGTAAATAACCTATAAAACACTTTACATATACAGAATACTAGCTATCTGACAGAGGTCATGTTTATCCCTCTAGCTCTTTCCCTCTCACTGAGTTCCTATTCCTGTTTGTTCCTAAGTATTTCTCTGTTCACACATTCTCAAACTGTATACCCAAGCTGAGTTAATACAATGCTATTAATATAAATGGAAATCTGAACATTGTAGTGTAGGTACAAAGGAATACCCTTAAAAGATCCATTGCGTGATTTTATTCGTTCGCAAGGTTACTTTAGTAATTTTATTACGGTGTGAAATATATATAGGTATTTGAGTAGAAAAGTTCAATTTTGTTCCTTCTATTTCTGGTACCTGTGAAGTTCCATTATTAACAAAAGCTTTTCTTTATGTAATGCAGTCCAACCCATGTTATGATACTCTTAACCTTTCTCTTCAATATCCCCACAACTTATTGTTAACACATGATGTTTCTCAGTCAAATAGCATTTGCGTTCCTTCAACTTCAAATAGTATTGTTTTCTATAGGAGAGATGATCTACATTTTCCTAATCGATATTGTCACGTATCATAATAATGGCTAATGTGATTGGTTAGCTTCATGTCTTTATTTTGTCAATTTGGAAAATGAAAACTACAATTAGTGAAAACAAAGTGATAATTAGCATTCAACTTTTGTTTATTTTGGAGGTATGGATTATATTCTCTGCATTATGCACATGGTTTTCTTTTCTTTCACTTTCTGCATCACTTCTTTTCAAGTTTAGCATGTCTTTACCTCTTCCACTTATGTTGCAGTTGCAGCAAAACATTGATCTCTTCTTTCGTACGAGGAACAACTTAATTGCAATTTTGAATGGGTAAGCTACTTTTCTTGACCTAATAAGTGATTTGGTGTTCATTTGTTTCTGGTTTGGTGAAGCTATTTTGGGCTTAATGTCTACAGCATGAGAAATATGCCTGGAATTATGAGCCAAATGCCTCCTCTTCCAGTGCTCTTAAATGAGGAACTTGCGACTACTATTTTTCCACTGTCGTCTCAGGTCTCCTCTTTGCCTTCTCCATTTCATCCTTAGCTTATTGATTGATGTCTTCATTTCTCATGAAAGATGATGTCACTTGCACAAAAGTTTTCTAAATGTGATATGTATCATATATGCTCTGGAGACTTTGTACTTAATATATATATATGAAATGTTAAAAGACAATATCTACATTTGCCAATGTATGTTCTTTTCCATTTTGGCAGAATATAATGTTTAGCTCGTCGACTACAACACCTGTGAAGCAGGAGCCAGCAGGGTGCTGATGAATGATTCTTAACTTGGGGACTTAACTCTCTGTAAGTAGAAAGTAAAGATTCAATAAGGTGGCAGGTTTTCAGGCTTCAACTTGACTTGTTCTCTGGTAGTTTTGATTTCTCACTAGTTTTCCAATGTCTATTTTGCATATTTATCATTATTTGGAAAGCCTTCATGATAATATATTATTACCAGTAATAATTTGGGAAATGTGTAATCTTGGTTTAATCCAATGTATTGCTGTCTCCACGTTCAAAAGAATTACTGCTGTTAGATTTATTCCAGGATAGAATGCATACATTATTTCAAGGCTTATACTAAGTTTAATTAGGTTTCTACTTTATATGCATTTTTTACAGTGTGAAGCATATATGATTTTGATAGATGACGTGTGGTGTTATTGTGCTGCATGTATGGTTTTTTGCTCGGTTAAGTTATGATTTCGAATCCATGACCTCTCGGTCGTACGTAGTGGTGCTGCATGTATGGTATGTTAAATAAATGAATACTTTTATGCACCTTGCAATTTAAGTGCATTTTTTAATGATATTAATTGACCAATATTAATTATTTTTACTGAATAGTATTAGTTGTTTTTATAAAACAATATTAGTTGTGTAACTGATATACGGTGCACCCCAGGATTACTCTTAATAAGATAGCACAATGTTTTTATTTGTTAATAGCACCTACCGATGAGATTATTTTATAAATGCAAAATTTTAAGTAACATTTCAAAACCTGTTAATTGTATATTTTTTAAGAGGTGTTTTTGTGAGAAGATTATAATTCAATAACTATAAAATAAAAGGTAGAATTAGTGGATAAAGGTAGAGTTAATTAATTGGACGAATTTATTTAATGATTTTGAAATGTTGTTTTGAAATTTTCTCATTGTGTGAAACTTCCAAATTATTTATTATATATATTGATGAATCCAATGGAGAATTTCGTGCAAAAAGTATAATGCACCGGTGAATGAATTTGTCTTCAAAGAAGAAGATTAAACTTCATTGGAGATGTTGCAATTTATGTGAAACCGGGTGCCGCGGTGCTTTTTATCCAATTGACTGCCAAAATTCAAACTTGTGGACTAATGTACCTTTGGACCAAAACTTATTAAGCTATATATTAAAGAAAATGCAGCTTAATTTGATTTATATTGGATTTTTTAATTTAAGAACAGTAAAAAATATTTTCCTATACAGATTGTTGTAAATAAGTGCGTAAAATAAAAGATGAGATTTGTTCACCCAATTCGTCGAGAACGACTACGTCTGGGGGCGAGCCAAGCCAGAAGTTTCACTAATGTTCTTGTGTATATCTGTGTATACAATTTTGACTACAATGATATATTTATAAGAATAAAATCCTAGTCTAAGATATGAAGCTCATTGGGTTATTGGTCCATTAGTAATGTCTACATCAAATCTTCTAAATTTGGAATAATAAATCTTCTAGATTTACAACACTCCCCCTTGGACATTACGACATAACATAAATGTCTTGTCATAAAAACTCCACGACCTAGGTATCGGCCAAATAATAAGTTAGGGAGGAATATAATCGATCTTCTAGATCAAATCTTCTAGATTTATTTCGGGGTTACTGCTCCCCCTGAAGACAGAACACTTTGAGTCTTTGCATCCCAATACCACGAACGTACTTTTCGAAAGTAGACGTAGGTAAGGACTTAGTAAACAGATTTGCTAGATTGCACCTTTTGAATGGTAATCACGTCACTCTTCTGGAGTTCGTATGGGTAGAAAAACTTAGGTGAAATATGTTTCGTCAAGTTTCCCTTGACGTACCCATTACTCATTTGTGCGATGCAAGCTGCGTTGTCTTCAAATATAACGGTGGGAGGTGTATCGCCTTTAGCGATACCACACGAGTCACCAATGTGTTTTACCAAGGACCTTAACCAAACACATTCTCGTGCGGCTTCAAATAGAGCTATTATCTCTGAGTGGTCTGAAGACGTGGTAACCATAGTTTACTTAACCGATCTCCATGAGATCGCGGTACCACCACAGAGAAAAACGTAACAAGTCTGGGATATGGCGTTGTGGGGATCAGACAAATAGCCAACATCCGCATAACATACTAAGACTTTGTCTTGGTTCCTACGGTAAAACAGTCCAAGATCTTGAGACCCTTGGAGGTACCGTAGAACATGCTTAACACCATTCCAATGTCTCCTTGTAGGAGAAGCGCTATGTCTCGCAAGCAAATTGACAGCAAATGCAATATCCGGCTGAGTGCAATTTGCGAGATAGAGCAATGCTCCGATAGCACTAAGATAAGGAACTTCTGGTCTCAGAATTTCTTCTGAATCTTCTTTTGGTCTAAATGAGTTCTTATCCACTTTGAGGGATCGAACAACCATAGGGGTGCTAAGTGGATGTGATTTATCCATGTGAAATCTCTCCAATACCTTTTTCACGTAGGTCGACTGATGTATAAGAATTCCTTCTGGGAGATGCTCGATCTGCAGGCCGAGGTAGTACTTGGTTTTACCCAAGGCTTTCATTTCGAATTCGGCTTTCAAGATTGAACTGGCTTCTTCAATCTCTTTGCATGTTCCGATTATGTTCAGGTCATCAACATAGACGGATATGATGCAAAAACCATTTTGTGATTTCTTCGTGAATACGCATGGGAAAGTTTTATCGAATGTGTATTCTTTCTTTTGAAGAAATTCACTAAGTCGGTTGTACCACATGAGACCCGATTGTTTCAGGCCATACAACGACTTCTGCAGTTTTATGCTATACATGCTATGGTTTTCACCATCCCTCATCTGAGGAATGTCAAATCCATCGGGGATTTTCATATAAATGTCGGCATCAAGTGATCCGTATAAGTACGCGGTTACTACGTCCATTAATCTCATTTGGAGATTTATTTTAACTGCCAAAGATATCAAATAGCGGAACATTATTGAGTCCATGACGGGAGAATAGGTTTGATCGAAATCAATCCCGAGTCTCTACGAAATCCCTTGAGCTACAAGCCTCGCTTTATACCTCTCCACAGTATTGTTCTCATTTTATTTTCGTACAAATACCCATTTATATCCTATGGGGATAGCGCGCGTGGGTGTACGAACGATAGAGCCAAATACTTGTCTTTTGTTAAGCGATGCGAGCTCTGTTTCAATTGCCTCTTTCCATTTAACCCAATCGGAGCGCTTCCAGCACTCAGCGATGGTTTTGGGTTCTAGATCTAGATCATTGTTTATAATGGAAAGAGCAGTTGTCGCTGCAAATGTATCGTCGACGACAGTAATATTTCTATTATATGTTTCTCCCATATCTATGAAATTCATAGAGACCTTCATCATTTCCCAGTGTATCTGGGTCTGGTCGTTCCACGGTCCTAGTGCATTGAATATTTTGTGCACGTACTTCATCACTAGGACGCTCGTCTCCTAGAGACTTTGAGTTATCTAGACGAATCTCTTTTAGAGATTTTACATTCGACTTACCAGATTTGCTAGCCTTTCGTTTAGGTGTATTACTATCTCTTGAGGGTCCTTTACGCTTTTGATGTGTGGGGGCAAGAGTACTCATTTTGCTTAGGACCTCAACCCTTTGGGGAGCATTTACTGCAGGTATATGCGATATAGTTACACCTCTATGGTCAGTGAACGCGTCTAGCAGATTATTTGCTTAATTTTGCAAGTTAATGATCTTCTGAACTTCTGATTCAGATTGGCTAGTGCGTGGATCTAGATACTGAAGATCACTTACGTTCCACGTAAGCTCCCGGTATTCATTCAATTTTGAATTCGGATCTCCCCCTAATGCCGGGAAGTGATCTTCATCGAACGTGCAATCAGCAAACCAGGTCGTCAATTGGTCCCAGACAAAGGCTCGAGGTATTTCACGATGGATAGAGAGTCAAATCATATGTAAATACCGAGTTTCCTTTGTGAGCCCATAGAGGTTCGCTTTGGTAATGTTATCATAACATATAACGCACATCTGAAAATACACAGATGAGAAATGTTAGGTTCTTTCCCACGCACTAACTGTAGGGGGGAATGATCATTATATGCAGTTAGACGGATTTGGATTAAGTGCAATGCATGTAGGACTGCATGCCCCCAACATGAAGTGGGTAGTTTAGAGTTCATAAGTAATGATCTCGTGATAAGTTTGATACATTTTATTAGCGCCTCAGCAAGACCATTTTGGGTATGGACGTACGGGACCGAATGCTCCACTTTAATTCTCAGGACCATACAGTAATCTGTAAAGGCCTTTGAGCTGAACTCAGCAGCATTATCCATACGGATTGACTTAATTGGATAATCCGGGAATTGAGCTCTAAGCTCGATAGTTTTCGCAATGAGCTCTGCAGGAGCTTGATTGCGGGTAGACATCTAACAGACATATGTCCACCTAGTGGAGGCATCAATAAGGACCATGCAATACTGAAAAGGTCCTAATGCTGGGTGAATCGGTCCGCAAATGTCTCCTTGAATTCGCTCAAGGGAAATCGGAGACTCTAGTCCAACCTTAGTGCGCGACTGGCGCAATATTAACTTACCCTTAGAACATGCATCACAAATAAATTCATCAACATGAAGGATTCTATTATTCTAATTATTATGACCAATTGAATTAGGTAGAATCCTACGTATCATATATTATCCTGGATGACTTAACCGCTGATGCCATAATTTAAAGAGGTTCGGGTCATAAAATTTCATACTCATGGCTAGATGGAGATTTGACGGCCGGATGTAAGAATAGTACAATTCGGGAGAGAAGGAAGGAAACAATAAATCAGTATTGATTATGAGTTCGATACCCACGGAGAGGACAATGAGAGCTCTTTTGGAGCCCACTATCAACCTACTATCATTGCTATTGTAGTTATACTCCCCTTACGTTTTAATAAGTTATGAAAATACTTCATATCTCTTAAGATTGTATGAGTGGTGGCGCTATCTACCAAACATAAATCAAAATCTCAATCCATTATGCCAGAGGAAATAACCCAAACCTAATAGCTGATATGTTTACTAGCCATGTATAATAATATCTAAGTAAATTTAATGGACAGCGTTAAGGTAAACACATCGAAGATAAGAACATAATATTATCCATTAAATAAAATATCCGAAAGAAAGGATCCATAAATATAAAAAAATAAAGTACTAAAATAATCAAATGCGCAAATCACTCATCATCTCCAAAGTCCTTGAGCTTGATGCCCAGAGGATCGACGCTGTCTTGGTCAAAGTCTGCTTCAGGCAGGCTGGCGTGGTGAGATTCGACTCTAGGGGCCTTCCCCTTGTCGTCCTTCTGCTGCTATTAATTAGTCTCAACCAAGTGATTGGGATTGCGACACGTGCGAGACCAATGGCCTTTTCATCCGCATCTGTAGCAGGACTGCTCAACCTTTTCTTGATTGCCAAATTTTTAAAGAGTGAAATTCGAGGTTCTGTGACCACCGGATGTATTACGACCTCGGCCTAAAACCCAGATCATCTTACTCTCTCTCCCCCTTCCACGTTTGCAACCAATCATATAATTGTCCCTATACTGTTGTTGGAGTATTATGTTGCTAGCATGAAATGTTGACAGATTGTTCTGCATCAACTGAGTTACAATATGGTGCAAAGTAAAGTTGTACTCCGTTATAGACTTAAGGTCTTGGTAATAGAGTCTCAACCAATCGTATTGTACCGGAGGGAGGGGTATATCATTTTATTGTTGGAAACTGTCCTACAGGGAGTTCCACAATATTCGGGGGTCCTTGAATACTCAGGTGATTCATGAGAAAAATCAACGCTTTCGCCTTCAGGGCGTTAGTGGATTTCGAACCTTCGAGAATTGTTTCGCTTAACTCATTTAAGGCTAGATGGATCTCGACATATAGCGCCCATGTCAGGTAGTTATTACCATCGAGAGCAAGCTTATCGAATTCTTTCATAGTAATATCAGACATCTTTCACTACGATTTTAAAGTGACATGGTAAGAGTTGTGACCAATTTATTGACAACGGAAAAATAAAGATTTATTTGATTATTCTAGGGCACATAGGAGCAAGTATTGGGCGCCGTCTACCCAAAGCATAAATTACAGTCCGACAAGTACCGGGCGCCGCCTACCCGGGCATGATATGTGGACTATAAGCAATAAACTATGTGCATGAGTAATAATGCATGTAAGATAATTAAATCATAAAGACATGCATATATACCAATTTAGCTTGAACGATAATCACATGAAAATAATTTTAAAAAAAATTCCAGACTTAATAAAGATGCAAATTTAGCATTCTAAATATTTCATGTATATTAACGAAATTTAACGAAATATTTTCAGGATTTTAAATTAATTGGTATTTTGTGATGCCAAAAAACGAGCCCAAAAGTGGGCTAGGGCTTCACAAGATACACGACCATGTGCGATTGCGGGTGCGACGATGGGCACCGCCTACCCGGGCAAAAGTAATAATACATGCAAGATAATTAAATCATAAAAGGCATGCACATATATCAATTAAGCATGTAAGACAATTTATTGAGAACTAATATTGAAATTAATTCTAAAATTTCCGGGCTTAATTCATATGCAAAAATTATTACCTTTAACACACCTTCAAGTGGGTGAAGCAACCATACATGTATCAAGTCCAAAAAAAAGCTCAACACGAAATAGGTTAGTAAATTACAAGAGACGATTTAAATTTAATGTGTATGAATAATTATACAAATTCTCGTGCTTTATTAAAATTATACAAATAAAGCGTTTATAATTATTTAACACATAAAATTTAATTTCGATCCATGTTAAAGAAAAATTAAAGGCCCAAAATTAATTAATTAAAAGGGGGTCCTTTAAAAAATAATAAAGAGGCCAGGTTATTTAAGAGAAGGAAAGGCCCAAGTTAATTAATTAATAAGGCCCAATTTGAAAAGACCCATGTTAAATAAATTAAGAGGCCCAAATGATTAAATGAAAAAGAGCCCATGTTATATACGCAATCTGCAAAATTGATTGCAATGAAAAGTTAGGTTGCATGTTTCGCTGGCGGGCGGCATTTTGGCGGTGGTGCGGCAGCGGCACGGCCAGGTGGGTGAGGCGGCTTCGGGCCGCGGCGCTAGGGGGCGCTCGGCGGTGTGCAATCATCAACCGCCGCTCAACGCTGTGGAGGCGGAGCAGCACCGAGACAGGACCGTGGTTGCTCGCGGTGGCCTTCGGGGCCCACGGCGGCATCACGCAATGTCGGTCCGAATTGGGGCGGCGGCTGGAGGGCGGCGCGGCGGTAGGAGCCGTGCTAGCAAGCAGCGCAGCAGCGGGATCGCACGGTGGCGAAGGCACGAGGCATATACGCATCTATCTTACCTTGGCCATGGATGGTGAAACCAGTGCAAGGATGTATATATATGTGTATATATATTCATGGAAATACAAATATATTTATATACACAATTAATTATCATAGTTTTGAGAGTATAGTATCATGATACAAATCGGATAATTAATCATCATGCTTAAGAGAAAATAAATCAAGATTCGTACCGATTAACTGTGGGTAGAGACTCGTGCTGATGAGCCAAGCCAGGAGTTTCACTAATGTTCTTGTGTATATCTGTGTATACAATTCTGAGTACAATGGTATATTTATAAGAATAAAACTCTAGTCTAAGATATGCAGCCCATTGGGTTATTGGTCCATTAGTAATGTCCACATCAAATCTTCTAGATTTGGAATAATAAATCTTCTAGATTTACAACACAAATATTCCTTTTTGTTAAAAAAGTCTAATTGGAAACAAAAATTCCTAATTTACTTTTTTTTTTTTTCTGAACTGGTCCGTCATATGACATATTAATCCACAAATATTGAACACAAGGGATTAGGGCCATATTTTAATTATTGTGCTTAACTACTCCCTCTATTAGAATACAAATTTCTTATTTTTTTCATTTTGGTCTATTTTAATACAAGTTTTCAATTTCATTATTTAGTAAATTACTTCTTACTATTTACTCCTACAATTCATTCTTATTTATAACAAAGTTCATCCACATACTACTCAATGAATTCTCCCCCATTTCTATCACATTACTTATATTACATCTATTATTTTATCAAACTACACCTATTATTGTATTATACTTCTTAATTTATGTACTAAAAAGCTATGAGAAGCTTCTATCGGAATGAAGGGAATATTATTTAAGTCAGACTAGTAGTACACTTTTGCTAAGGGCCAGGTTATATACATCTCTAATTTTATTAGATACATTTTCCAAAGTTTCGTATTAATTTAATGTAATTATTATATGACTAATATACCCTAATTGATTCAAAAAAACCAAAATTATACGTACTCCATCCACCCCCACGCGGAAGACACTATGTTGGTCCTGGACGAGTCTATAATACATATATGGGGGGAAGGGGAATACACGTAGGCCATATCTTTTTATAAAAGAAAATTTCTTTAACATTGATTCAGTTAGTCTGAGGGTAATTCTAAGGATCAGTCTATTAGGGTATGTTTGTTTTGGGACTCACACGGATGGACTTTGGACTTTGCAATCCACGCCCCATACGAGTTCGGGATTTAAAATCGGGTTTTCAAATCCCAAACTCAATCCCTACCTATAAACCTATTACTATTTTTCATATAATTAAATACAATCACATCATTACTTTTTTATCATCCACTCAACCTCTCTCCTACTTTTCTCTTACACAATATAATAAAATAATACAACATCAATCACTAATAAACATTGATTTGACATAAAGTAAAATCTCACCCTACTAAAATCTCAAAACAAACACATACTCATATTATTCATCAAGATTTTCACATCCTAAGATTTCAAAGTCATGACTTCCCCCGCACACTTAAATCCCAAAACAAACGTACCCTTAGGGACTTCAAATCAGGATTCAGAGAAACTGAGTGTATAGTGCTCAGTGAGACTAGGATCAAATAACACACCTACTGACAACTCTAAAGTTTATCAGTTGAATAGCTATCTAACTAAGCCTGATTGCGAAAGTTGTGAGCCGTAAGGTTTATACTCATTTTAAAATTTCTGAAAGAGTTTTTCTATCTTAGTTTATGAAGTTGTGGTTACGAGGTTCAGTGCACAAGTTTATGCAGTTAGGATGATTAGTTCAATCCTAAGAAAGTATGTTGAGTGTTTCAGTAAATATGATACTTATAAAACAGTAAGTGAAGCAATAAAAACACAGAGTTTTAATGTGGTTTAGAGAAGCAAACTCCTACATCCACTGTCTTGATTGAACAGAAGAATGCCTATACAAGAATTAACTTGTTTTTAACGTGCCAAGGTGCACCGATGAGCAATTTTCTCTCTCAGGATTTTGACCCTTAGAATTCTTGATTATAGTCCTCTTACACCAACTTCACCAATCACTAATTTGCTCTAGGGTTTAGTTTAATATTCTAAGTTCCAACGAATTGTGATACTCAATGCAAAGTTATTCTAAGGATGAATTATCACTCTAAGCTAGAGATATAGTAAGCTCATGAATACAAAATGACTCTAAAATTGTAGAAACTTGGAAAATTTAAAGTTTTTCGAGTGTTTTTTGAATGCTTTGAATGCTTGAGAGTTTGGTTAATTTTTTAGCTTCGAAATTTCCCGTAACCTTGTTTGGGGCAAAGTCTTTTGTATGTATATATATATATATATATAGTAGTTCTTAAAATATATCCGTTGGAGAGATAGAGTAAAGAATTAAATGACATGTCTTTTTGCATGTGTCACCATGCTTGTTTGGTGAAAAATCCTCTGTATGTCGTTTACTTTTTCAGACTGCAAATCTTCAGACACCAAGTTGCGTACTTGAGGTGTCAAGTTCTCATTGGTTGGTCTCAATGACTAGTATGACTTTCTTGATTTTATCCTCTGACTTTTCTGAGATATTCTTGGGTTTCTTGTTCTTTAATGAAACATCGTCAGGTTTTGTCTTTATGAGCTTTTAAGTATGCCATTTATTTTGCTTGCAGTACTTAGCATCAATGTTGAGTCTTCTAAATATCAGGTTGGTCTGACTCCTTCAGGATCAGCCTGACCTTAGTCCTGACCCGACTTAGGTTCAGACTCTTCACTGAGAGATTTACTGACCAGCTTAGGAAATCACTAATCATACTTAAGTGGTCTTCAGGATTGCTTCGGCTTTCTTCATGATTCTTGGATCCAAGTTGAGTTTCCCCTCAATTGAGTACCTGTAACTGAAAACACAATATCCTGAGTTATCTTAACTATTACAATCCTGATGTGTCTTAGGCAATTCTTTTTTCAGGGGTTTGGAATCTGAATCAAAGCAAACAATGTCCCAACACACTACCAATTGCTACTTTCTAGAATGTTTCCTCCCATTTAAACAAGTTATCATCCTTCCGACACTGCACCGCCACAAGACTTAGTTCGTGAATTCTATTACAAATTTGGTCAAAAAGTAGGGGTCTCAGGATACATATGTAACTGCATTTCTGTGTTCTTTATTTGTTTCCATATGTTTAATATTTAATTGTGGTATTAAAGTCATCATCATCTTTTTTATCCCATCTTCGTGCTCATCTCGGTTGGCTTCTCTTCAACTTTAACTGCAACACGACGAACCAAAGGTGTAGAAGATTGGTGAACGTTGTCTTCTACGTCTGAGTCAGACACGTTCAAATTTTTTGAACTTTCTGCTTTACAAAGTTGCAAAGCAATATATTTTACTTTTTCAATGAATGCTTTGGCCTCTTTAATAGCATTTTCAAAGGACGTTTTTGCCTCCTCAAGGGAAACATTGACCATGTTTGATTTCAAATCGTCATTTCCATTCACATTCATGATTCAAATAGCGAAATTTTCACCCCAAAAACAGAAAAAAATTGCTTTATCAAAAATATTAATGCAAGTCTAGGGTATAAATATGGTGTAAATTTGTATATAAATCAAAGAAAAACTGTGAGACATATACATTGAATAGGAGTACATTCTAAGTTGAATATTCTAACTAACTTGCTCAATTTAATGTAGGAGATAATCTGCCTATTTCCTAAAACAATTTGGCCATAAAAACAATATCATTAAGTCTGATCATGAACTCATGGCTAAATTAGGGGAAATTTAATTAAATCGAATGGCTAAATAAGATATACGCATATAATCTCATTAAGCAAATGGCTAAATAAGATATATGCTGAATTATGGGAAATTTAATTAAACAATTTGACCATGAAAAATAATCTCATTAAGGGAAATTTAATTAAACAATTTGACCATGAAAAATAATCCCATTAAACATATATACGCGTACAGTGTAGCTTCGCAGCATTACATCTACTCTAATTAAGATATTAATTCTACTATAAGGTTTCTTAAAGAAACTCACTAATTAAGAAATCATATGCATACTTATCTATTATCTCACACAATCAATTTTGGCGATATGAAAATTTTGAATATTGCGACACAGAAGAACCAAATTATAGAGATAACAATGTGTATTTCTCCCAAAACCTAGAAGAAAAAAAGAACATCGAAAATAAAATTATCTAAAATAAAGAAACATCGATGATAACAGATCTCTTAATCTAAAAAGGAGAAATTTGATCTCCAAATTCATGAAAGAGAACATACCGATTCGATCTTCCTTGCTCTTTCCTGGATTCGGGAGAAATTTGTGAGAATTATGAAGAATTGGAGAATGAGACGTCATAGGGGACCGAGAAGAAGGCGAAGGATCAAACAATGGTAATGAAAGATAAAGTTATTACCAGGAGTAAATAAGGGTATTTTTGGATTAAAATTTTAGAACGACATATAAAAAATAAATAGTGCAAAACCCTAAAACGACCTATAATAAAAATAGGAGGGAGTATATAGTATACCTTATTTTTAATGTTTAATGTTATTAGTTTATATTTTGGGTATTGTGTATTTTTAGCCTATAAGTAAGATAAAAATTGTATGATTATCATTCACACATTTTTTTTCTTCAAATTTTTCTAATGATGCCTTTAACACTGGTTTGTTTAAAAATACTCCCTCCTTTTCATTTTGTAAGCCGTTTTAGACTTTGACACAAATATTAATGAAAATAATTTATACCCATATTAACCCAATTTAATGATAATTTTTTTACCTATGAGTCAAACCATTATACGATGGAAAACAAAGAGGTAATTAATAAGAAGACAATAGATAAGAACATTCTTGATAAGAATTATCAAAATGTTATATAAAATGAAAATAAATAAAAAATACAGAACGACATACAAAATAAATAGGAGGGAATAGTTAACATTTTGAACAATATTTGTCGAAATGATTATGACTTTGTGTAGTTTTAGGTTGATTCTATCGAAATAAAATGGGTTTTTTGAATCATAGTTGTCGAAATTTTGGTGAATTATTAAAATTCTTTAATTGAATCGATTTTTTGTTTGGTGTTCTTTCAGAACTTGGTAGATGATGATGATATCACCCAGATTTAACATAGATCCCGAACCAAATCTCAATGAAGATGGAGATTTTGAGTAACCATACAATTCTCAAATTATTATGAAGATGTCTCGAGGAATGAGATCGTTATGGACTATATGAACATCTTCACAAACATGTACTCTTTTCCAACTTACGAGGCTGTGCAAAGTGGGTGCGTCTTTTAGCTAAATAAAATAACATGACGATTGTTGTTAAGCGTTCTGATAGTGGGAGTGGAAAGAGGAAGACAAAGGTGTTTTTGGCAATTGAGTTATGGCACTTGTAGAAAATACCCAATCCGAAGCTAGTAACCAAGCTAAACCTAACACTCGATAATAAAAATCTATGCATAATTTTCTTTTCATGCATGCATAGCACTTTGTGCACGCACGTCTTAGATTACATTCTTCCTTAAATTCTTGCGTACATTATCTTCTCTTACTTGATAATGATTAGTTATTCACAGGAAAATACAGCAAGATGTGGCCACGAGACGAACTCCGACAAGCCTTAGCAAACGAAAAGTAAAGACAATGCTTAATACTCCCTCCGTCCATGAGTAAACTTCCCACTTTCCTTTTCGGGCCGTCCACGAGTAAGTTTCCCATTCCATAAATGGAAATAACAACACTCTATTATATATAAACTTTAACCTTCAAACTAACACAATATTACCAAAAATGCCACTCATTCACTTTACTTTTCAACACTATTCATTATTGTATCCCAAAAGTCAACATGTGGCCCACCATATATTAATAAACAAATACACTTTCTTAAACCATTCAACAAAAAGAAGTGGAAAACTTACTCGTGGACGGAGGGAGTACTAAATAGGGTTATTAACATAGAGGGGCAAAAAATGGGCCTTTGTTACATTAAAGGGCAAGCCCAAAAAATTAATACAGTGAGGGGCAAAAAATACCTCACACCCACCCACCTGCATTACAACCGCTCTTCTTCTCTCTCTCCTCCAATGGTATGACATTTCCCATTTTTTCTTCCCATTTCCCAATTTTCAAATCAGCCTTCCGCGGTTCCACCCACCCCACCCCAATTATACTCCCAATTTCCCATTTTCTCTGCCCATTCCCCATTTATCATTTCAGCCAAACCACACCCCCCCTCTCTCACTCACAGTTTACCCCCTCCATTGTTGCTCCCCCTCCCTCCTAAATATGTATATACCGCTGTCGGATTTCCCTTCAGGTCCGATGTAATTTTCGTACCTCTTCGCTGCTTTCATCT
The DNA here is from genome assembly GCA_947034835.1 of Ballota nigra. Taxonomy (NCBI): domain Eukaryota; kingdom Viridiplantae; phylum Streptophyta; class Magnoliopsida; order Lamiales; family Lamiaceae; genus Ballota; species Ballota nigra. The sequence continues at coordinate 88,489,883 of OX344720.1, read as the reverse complement.
TGCACCGCCGCGTGGAATCTATTGTTGTTGTCCCTCATCCATCGAACCCCCGCTTGAGTCTCCCTTTTAGACCTGTCTTAGATCTGTGCGATCTAAAAATCACCGCTTGAATCGGCGACGTTTACATCCGCGGTGGTTAAAACTCCGCACCGTTGCCATTTTCCCGTACCACAGCTCGGTTCTCCGTTTCTCCTTTACCTTTGTCGCGCCGGCGCACGCCATGAGTCCTTTCGGCGTGCGGTCTATGATCCGCCACCATCCGTCTGCCTCAGATCTGCTGCCGACAAGGTAAGAATAAATGGATCTCTATTTTAATAAAAAAAATGAATTAGATTATTTAGGCACAATGCATCAATTTGTTCAATCCTTGTGTAATAGGAAAAATAATTGCATGCTTAAGAATGAAGATCAGAGCATAAACCGAACAAGGACATTTTAGTTTTGGTTTCTAATTTCTGTTTATTCATGGATTTTAGTGCCGTGATGAAGGAGATATATGGTGATGATGAAGCATTGAAGATCAGTTTTGTTGTGATGTACGAAGGAAGTTTTTTTGCTGGTGTGCAATTTTATTTATTTTTTGGTTTCTTTTATTTTTTCTTCTTTTCAGATTTGAATATGTAAAATTTCATTTATTTAATTGAAATCTGTAATTTTAGGTATGTAAAAATTTCAATTTGGCACTGTGATGTGTATGTTTGAGTTTTATTCCTTTATTTGTGATGAATACGCCGGTGTGCAAATAAATATTGAAATGGGATATTAAAAAAAATCTGAAAATAAGCAGAAATTATGTATGTTAAAAAAACTATTGAAAATGCACAATTTATAAAACCCTTAAAAATATCCAATTATTATATTAGTGCAAAATTCTATTTAAAATGCACACTTAAATAACCTAATAAACAACAATAATTATGTGTGTCCAAAGTACTAATAAAAATGCACACCAGTTTATAACAATAATTATATATGTTCAAAGTATTAATAAAAATGCACACAAATTTATTTGTGTGCATAATGTTATTAAAATTGCACGTTTGTCCAAAAAGTGACGTTCAAAGTATTAATAAAAATGCACACAAATTTATTTGTGTGCATAATGTTATTAAAATTGCACGTTTGCCCAAAATGTGACTTCCAGTCACATCACAACTTTATGGGGTGTTTTGCCGTTCCTTGTATTTTTTAAAAAGTAGTGCCCCTCTTTGAGTTCAGAGGGGAAAATGTGCCCTTCCTTGTTATTATTCCTACTAAATATTGATAAGCCATCATTATTAAATAAATAATGAAGCATAAGAATTTTGAATAATACTATTGCTTGAATTACGTGATACCAACTAGGGAGTAACACTAATCATCGATGAGACTAATACTGAAGCATGTCATAAGTAATACCCTGCTTAACTAATACTAATGCATGTCATAGATAATACTATACTCAACTAATACTAAAGAATGTCATAAGTAATACTCTGCTAAACTGATACTAATACATGTCATAAATAATACTCTGCTAAACTATTATTATGCAATACATCGACTAATAATAATTACGTGCCAAATGTATACTTTACTAGCAACTTAGTCTACTTTACATGATTGGTTAGTGACCACATTAGTACATTAATAATTTATAAAAAAAATTAAAAATAATAAATTCTAAATTGTAATAATTTCAATTTTCTACAATTACTAGACAATTTAATTTTAATTGTAAAAAAAAAATAGTTCAACACTCCATCGAGCAAAATGCTAAACAAGTCAAAGAGTACTAAGACTGGAAATATTTCATCTCATCTAAAAGTCCGAACTTGTGAATAAATGTGAAATTAATTTAATAATTTCCCTTACACTCCCCCTCATTCATCGGTCGGACTCTCAATATTTTCCCTCTTTGGGAAGACCCAATGAGTGGACAATTTAATATGGATGAAGTTGCCCTCAACGAGAATTTTACCTAGGATCTTTGTCCAGACGTGAGTCTGATACCATTAAAGAATTACATCTCATCCAAAAGTCCGAACTAATAGAGAGGTGTGAAATTAATTTATTTAATAATTTCCCATACAAAGACCATCAAGTAAAAAAAAAATATCGATCGGATTGCCCATTAGCCTATCGCCTATAGGCCAAATTGGCCTGAGCTCATTAGGGCCCACGGGCCACATGGGTCGGGGCGGATAGGTCGGGTTTTTTGGCCCTATATTTTTATAGTCAATTCATACTTACCTTCGAGTTGGCTGGAATGAGCTCAAATTGCCGACTTCATCAAGTAAAAAAATATCGATTGGGATGCCCATTAGCCCATGGGCCAAATTGGCCCGAGCTCATTAGGCCCACAGACCACATGGGTCGGGTCGGATAGGCCGGGTTTTTTTGGGGCAATATTTTTATAGCCAATTCATACTTACCTTTGGGTTGGCTGGACTGAGCTCAAATTGCCGACTCTAGTCATCATATAATAATAGGGTTAATCGCACGAAACCCTATTGTGGTTTGAAAATATTGTACTCCCTTCGTCCCCTCTTAATATTCACATTTTCCTATTTGGAATGTCCCACAATAATATTCACACAAAAAAAAAAAGGAAATAAAACACTCTCACACTACCTACTTTAATTCAAAATACTCTTCATTCATTAGTTCAAAAAGTCAATAAAGCAGTTTTTCTTAAAATCTATGCCCACACAAGTGTGAATATTATTAGGGGACGGAAGGAGTATGAAACTCTCTTGTGGTTTACAAAATGAAGCAATTTTTCCCATTTTTATAAAATGAATACACGGTTTATATAAATCCTCTATTCCGCGTATCTTGTTTTTCCAAATATTGATATACTAGTATTAGACCTGCTTTATCACAGATTTATATATTAATTAATTTTATATATTATTATATTATATTCAAACATATATTTTGTAGTTTCAACATCATTTGAAACAAATTATTAGCGTGTTGATTTGAAATTTAAATAGTGAAGGTTGTAATTATTATTATTATTATTATTATTATTATTATTATTATTTTTAGTTGAGTATGATATTAAATAAGTAAAAGCAGATTATATAAAAGTAACAAAACAATAATATGTATCTTGACTCTCCAAAAAGAAAATAAATTACAATACTACCCGCTAGGAACCCGGCAGCGAGATCCGACATAAATCGCTGTCAACAATATAAAATTTTAAATATTTCTTTGTAAACTACATATATTATGCACTTGGACAGTTTGCCTTTAGAATCAAGACATAAATTTCAATCCTCTCTTGCTTTTGACTCTAGATCGTGCAACATATAACTGTCCATTAGTAATAATTGACACGAGGAGATATAGTTCTACAGTGGAAAGTGACTGTCCTTAACTTTTATTTATTGTCATGACAAAACAAAGTAAAATTGAAAATTGTCGCCTTGTAAAATTACCCGTATAATTTGGTCTGAATTAGTCAATGTCATTATTGAGATATAGACTATATTACCAATAATTCTTCCAGAAATTATTTCAGCTATGAGTATGTAATTTCCAAACTTTTTTTATTTCCGCAAATAATATACTTATGTTTGATTTTAGACTTTTTTTTTTAATAAAATGTAATAATGCGTTTAATGAAATTTAAATTTTGATCAAAATTATTGCCTAATTACACAATTACTTAATTTATAATTCTAAAAAGAAACCGATCTTTTCAAAATTTAAAATTAAATATAAAAATAAAGATGTACTATCTTAATTTGAAGGATGAAAACATATTGAGTTTCAAATATTTACCTTGATCGAAACAAGTTTGTATGATTTATTATGCATGTTATGTGGATATTAAACTCATGCAGTATAATTTTATGCACTTGTAATTGAAGTTTTTAATGTTTATGATAAGATTTCATAGTTAGTTGAAAATTGTCTGGAGAGTGCCAAAAGGAAATTTTAAACTCCATTATTCATTATCTTATTAAATACATAATGATAATTTGTGTTAAGATTTGAAATTAATAATCGGTCAACTATTTCCATGAAAATTTTCTATTGACATAAATATCGCATAAATCAAAGACGTGATTTACTATATTATTAATTACAACATACATAATTGTGATTGACAATATATAATTTTGCATAAATTGCTTTTATCTAGGTCAATTATGCGTAATTCTACAATAGATGTTAAATTATATGATAGTTAATGTACTTGACTCTAAAGAAACATAATTCAGATACGAAAATGCTAAACATCCATAATATGGATATTCATAATCCGGTCCAAGAATATTGGTAAGGGCGGTAACTTTCCCTCTCACTAATGTTAATGGGCGGTAATATTTCCTCCATCCTCCATCATATTCCCGCTTATGTACTAATGGCGCCATAATCATTAATTGGTGTACATTCTAATAAACTTCAATAATCATTGCAATGTTACCGTTTACAATTTAAAAATTCAAATTACTTCTTTAATTCTTCTTTAATTCAAATTACCATAACGTAATACGTCTGCTCAACTAAAAAAAAAATTCGAACTACTTCCATAATATTTTATCAACCATGGCCACATCCGATGTTCTTCATCAAATATTTGGAGATGATTCCGATGATGATGAACATTTTCCAGATACTCCGGCCACCAATGACGAACATGTTTCCGACATTAATGAAGATGCTACATAACCATCGGGGATTAATGGAGAAGGTGATACGAATGTGATTGAAATAGGCATGCAATTTGATAGTATTGAAAGTCTATTCGATTCTTATCAAGAACATGCACGAAGTAAAGGTTTTAGTGTTGTGAAAAGGACCGAAAATGAAAAGTATGCTCATTTTGTGTGTGATAGGGCTGGAATTTCTAAAGCTAATAAGACATCGAAGAAAGTTGATTGCAAAGCTCGATTGAATGCTATAAAGCAACTTGACCAAACTTGGTTGGTTTCTTCAATGGAGAATGAACACAACCACGAAATTAATCCTGAATTTTCACTGTTAATGGCAGCTCATAGGTATTTTTCTGTACACATGAAAAGGCAGCTTGAAGCCAATGGTATTGCAGGTATAAGGCCATGTAAAAACGTATGATTGTGTGAAGTGCAAAGTGGTGGGCCGGAGAACTTAGGTTGTACAACTAAGGATTGTAGGAATTTCCTAGAGAGTAGAAGGAGGTTGAGGTTAGGAGAAGGCGATGCAGAAGCAATTCGAAAAATGTTTGCGAGACTTCAAATAAAAGATCAATTTTTTTATATTTTATCGATCTACACGATGAAGGAAGATTACGCAACGTGATGTGGATCCATCCAAGGAGTAAGGCAGCATACGAAGAATTCCATGATGCTATAAGCTTTGATACAACATACCTTGTGAATAGGTAAATATTATCTTGGCCATTAATATTTTAATTTAATCATTGTTGTTATCATGTATTAGGTATTTTTGTTTAGATCGTGTTTTAGTGTTATATTTACACATCTTGAACCGTGGAGTAGTTAGTTTAAATTTTAGATTTTATTAATCTTTTGGGTTTAGGAGTTTAAGATCGTGTTTGAAAAATATTCGGTATTGTTAGATCGTGTTTTAGGGTTTTCATGTAACTAATTAGTTTTTTTTTTTTTACGATTTGATGAATATTTTTTAGATTTGATCCGATCGTGGTTATTTATCTTTTGTTAATATTTGATATTATTTTTTATTTAATAGATATTATTTTTTGTTTAATAGATATAAATTGCCATTTATTATTCGGTCTTTGATATTTCGATTTAATAGGTACAAATTGCCATTTGCATCAATTGTTGGAGTTAATCACCATGGTTATTCAATTTTGTTTGGTTGTGCCTTGTTGACGAATGAAGATGCAGAATCTTTTAGATGACTATTTACGTGTTGGCTTGAAGCAATGAATGATGTTCACCCTAATGCCATAATCACTGACCAGTGTGAAAGCATCAAGATAGCAATTCGTGACGTTATGCCCAACACAAACCATCGGTATTGCATTTGGCATATTCTCTAAAAAATTCCACAGAAGTTTAAAGGTGTGAAAGAGTTGTCAAGATGTAAGAACGAGTTTAAGGGGATTGTTTACGATAGCCTGACCATTTAGAATTTTGAGACTAAGTGGGGAGAGTTTTTGGTAAAGTATAATATGGAGAATAATGTGTAGTTGACAAGTTTGTACAATGAAAGGGAAAAATGGGTTCCAGTGTACTTGCACAACCAATTTTGGGCTGGAATGATTTCTACTCAAAGGAGTGAGGGGATGCATGCCTATTTTGATGAATTTGTTCACTCGAGGAGCACCCTAAAACAGTTCATGGAGCAATATGAAATTGCTATTGGAAATAAAATTAGAAAAGAGTTCGATGCGGATTATAGATCGAAGACACGAGTTATATTTTGCAAATCACATTTTAAATGGGAGGAGCAATTTCAGAAAGCTTATACAAATTCCATTTCCGAACGTGTTCAAGATGAAATAAACCGGATGATATATTGTCATGTTATCAAACCAAGTGAAGAAGAGGCATTGACGATTTGAATGTTGCTGATTTTGAGAAATTTAGGGTTTTGGAAAGAGATTCGGTTGAACAATTTTTACTTCAAGGAGTTCACATATACGGTCGAATGGAGGCCGGACGGAGCATACATCAATTGTCATTGCAAGAGTTTTGAGTTTAGAGGAATTTTATGTTGTCACATTATGAAAGTGATGGCTCAAAAAGACATTCGAACCGTGCATGAGAGGTATTTGTTGAGGAGGTGGAGGAAAGACGTCTATAGACCACATTCGAGCATTTTTTTGTAGGGGGATATCCTCACATGACCGATGAATACAAGAAATTTCGAGAGGTGGAAAAATATTTTCAAGAGTGTGTTGATATTGCAATGGATAACCCAACTAAATTGGATTATATCAAAGAATTGTTTATTGCGGCCCAAAACGTATTGGAAAATTGGAACCCTAATCATGTTGACCATAACGAGGACAATAATGTGGATGATTCTCCTAGTTCACAAAATGGTACACCAATATTAGACCCTCGTTACGTAGTTCCTAGAGGAAGGCCTAGAACGGGTGGTCTTCACATATCGGCATTCGAATTAGCTACTAGAGGACGTGGGAATGCTACTAGAGGACGTGGAAGTAGGGGTGGAAATGCTGAACGTGGTAATAGGGGTGGAGGACGTGAAAATAGGGGTGAAAATGCTACTGTAGTACGTGGAAATGCTACTAGAGGACGTGGCTCAAGAGGTAGAGGTCGTGGTGATACGAGTGGCTCGGGTGTTGGAGCAAGGGCTTCTTCAAACTCGTCCAACTTGAATGAGGATCCATCCGAATTAGATGAGATTATTTGAACATTTTAGAGTATTTGTATGTTTAATTATTTAACTAGTTAATTATATGTTTCATGTCATATATTTTGGAGTTATGATCAATTTCGGAGATGATCAATTTTTGGAGTCATGTATTCAAGTTATTTATATGTTTCATGTCAATTTTTTTTCTAGTGATGATCATAATTTGGAGATGCATATTGTAGTGGAAGTAGAAGGTAACACTTGGTATTAAGAAATTATTGTGTAGAAGCACATTTATTGAAGAAATCATCATTAGTTGCTTTGTATCAATGCACAATGTGAGTTCCAATATATTATTATGAAGTGGTCGGCACTCTAACTTCATTTGGAGATTGGAGATGATGGAAGTAGTTGATATCAATTGAATTGAAGTGATATTCAATTTTATTTAAAATTTAAATTTTAAATTTCAAATTTGAACAATATGGTTGAATAATTTAGTTAAAATTCAAGGTAGTGGAGATCGTGACTTAAGAAATCATTATCTAGTGGCCGGCACTTTGGGGGTATTGGAGATTGGAGATGATGTAAGTGGTTGATATCAATTGGATTGAAGTGAATATTCATTTTGATTTAAATATTAAATTTTAAAGAAATCATAGTTGCCTTGTTTCAATGCATAAATGTGAGTTCCAATACATTTTTATTAAGTGGTCGGCACATGTTTAGTGAAGATACTGTAGGTAGTTGATATGCATTGAGTGAAATTGGTTAATTAGTTACATATTAGTGAAATTAAAAAAAAAAATTAAAAATAATGTTTACATATTGTAGATCGTGGAATAAAAAAAATAAAAAATAATGTACATATTGTAGATAGTGAAATTAAAAAAAAAATTAAATAACTGGGGTTTTTAGGGTTACTAAAGTTTTTTAGAGTAATACTTGTATAGTAATAGAGTGATACTTGTCACACTAAAGATGTATTTACACTATAAGATGTATTTCACTTTAGGCATAAGTGAGTAATACTTGTATAGTAATAGAGTGATACTTGTCACACTAAAGATGTATTTACACTATAAGATGTATTTCACTTTAGGCATAAGTGAGTAATACTACCATAGTAATTGTAACGCCCTCACTTAAAATAGTACGGAAAATATGATGTGGCACAAGTAGGAACGTTACTAAAATAGTACTTTGTGTTAAAATATACACACGCCACACATTTACACAGCGGAAGTAGTAAATAAGTGTGCTCGTAGCTTAGTTTACAAACCAAAATTTAAATTATTATTCTTGAAAATATAAAATCTTTAAGGAAACATCACAACCGGCTGAGCTCATTCGCCGACGTCCGGATCCACAGCATCTGTAAAAATTTAAAAGTGGAAGGGATAAGTGCTTGAAAACACTTAGTGGGAACCCTCTTGTTAATTGCACAAACTAAATATCAATTGTTTATAATATGTGAGCCCCGGAATTTCACCGGGTATATGCTTGGGTGGCGTGACCAACCCGTGGTGCCGGAACGACCGGACTATATGCTTGCCAACATGAAGTTGGACTTATATGTGGGGCCAGTCGATAGCGGACCAGACTCAAAATTTAACATTCAACGTTTAATAAGTGCAATTAAGTAATAATAGAACACTCGATGAAGAGCGAAGTGATTCCCCACCTTGCAGGTTTGTACCTACAATTAAAATTTTTAAAATAGAAACATTGTTACTTATCCCTTCACTTTTGTAAATTGTAACACTTGAATTCAAATCTCCATACATATTCAAATATTGTATACTAACACACATATATCAATTAAGTGTATAAAATCATCAAATAGCAAGTTATAAATAAATATCGACTGTAAAAATGTAACCGGACCATTTCGAACCTTTCACACAAAATTCGATTTTGGCAGATTACACGCTTAACTTTGAAAATTCATATTAAATTATTCATACGTCCAAAAATTATGAAATTTTAACAGTATATTACCAACTCAATAAAGTTTATCACCATATTTTAAGATTTCTCAAACTCTTTACCAAACATCAAATATTTTGTAATGAACACACAGTAACAGATTATGGTCACTTAACTTTAAAAATTCACCATAAATCAACCACATGTCCAATACTCATGAAATTTTAACCATGAACTCCCAACATCATGTAATTTATTAAAATACTTTGTTTTTCTATAAGAAACTAATTAATTATTCTCAGATCATAGCAAACTTCTACTGTTCCTGTAATTTCGTCCAAAACCCTAGCTCTACTTCGAAAAATCACCACGAATTGAATACCAGTCCAAAAATTATAAAAATTTAAACCTAAGTTCCTTCACAAGTCTATTTTAAAATATAAAAATTTTAGAATTTTCCACCAAAAAATTGGATCAAAAACAAAATTCCTTCACAAGTTGTCCAGATTTTTGGTTTTCATGCATATATGAAGAACATAACATTTTAAACTCACTTTAAACCACATAATTTCATGATTTCTACTTCTAAAGCATACATAATCAAGTAATAAACATGATTTTGATCATAACTCATGAAGAAATTAAATTAAACATTCAAACATGAAGTAAAACATGTATAACATGCAAATTACTCATCAAAACTCATTTTCCTATCAATTAATTCACATATCATGCATAAATTTCATACTACCACTTAAATAATTTCTCAAACAAGAAGAGAAGCTTACTTAGAGATAGGTAGCTACAAGAAATCTCTTCTCCTCCTTTCTATAAGTGTAGTAGTAATGTTTGTGAATTTTTTTTTTCTTCTTCTTATGAATATTTTGCATGCAAGAACATGTATTTATAGGAGGGATCATCCTTGGAGGCTACTCCATCCCTCTCTTGGCCGACTTGGAAGAAGAGTGTGGAGGAAATTGGATGATTTTGGAGGTTAAGCCATTAAACACATGGCATTTTAAGATTTGTTGTTAATTTTGACTTTTATTTTCTTAATTTGACTTTGATTCTTGAAGATTCACCAATTTTCCTAATACTTCTCTACTTGGTCGAATTTTATGGACAATTCAAGAGAATTCTTGTGTCTTGTAGTTAAGAAACATGTAGGCTTTGAATTTTAATAAATAAAAATAAAAGAAATTATGATTTTCTAATTTATTTAATGCTTTTAAGGTACATTATGCATAAAATTACTTACACTGTCTTATGAAATAAAATTAAAACTCTTCTAAGGCTCTAAATAAATTATAAAGTCTATATACTAATCATAAAAAAACATCGAGCAATCGATACGTAATTTGTTTCTTGAAGAAACGTTCATTTTTCAACTTATAACTTGTGAAATAAATTACTAGACTTAAGGACTATATTAATTTCTATATCAAATACTTTAAGACATAAAATAAAGAACATATAAAAATTATAAAATCTCAAGAATAAGCATGTATTGAGCAAATAATATGTTAATTATAAGTATCGAGTAAATAAAACACATAAACGTGCATTGACATGAATTTTGGATGTAAATGTATCACATAGATTCATATAGAATTATAAAGCATTTAGTAAAGTAGATAAGATTATGAAAGTCTAGGGTATTACAGTCTAACTCCCTTAAATAAATTTCGTCCTCGAAATTTCAAGTGTTACCGTGGATATTGAGGTAGGGGTACTTTGCTAAGATTTCATCCTCTCGCTCCCATGTAGCTTCTTCTACCCCATGTCTATTCCACTGGATCTTAACCATAGGAATATCTCTATTCCTTAACCTATGAAGTTTTCTATCAAGTATGGCTGTGGGAATCTCCTCATAGGTTAAGTCGGTATCCAGTTCTAATTCAGGTAAGTTTACTATGTGGGTAGGGTCAGGTATGTACTTTCGGAGCATCGAGATATGGAATACATTGTGTACTCCTGCCAATGATTGTGGTAACGCCAATCTATAAGCTAAATCTCCAACTCTTTCCAATATCTCATAAGGTCCAATATATCTAGGCTTCAACTTTTCTCTTTTTCCGAAGCGGAAAATTCCTTTTATTGGAGATACCTTCAAGAATACCTTGTCTCCAATCTCAAAACTTAATTCTTTCCTTCGCCTATCCGCATACAATTTATGTCGATCTTGAGCCGCTTGTATCTTTTCTTTAATTTTCTTTACTACTTTGTTAGTTTCTTCCACCAATTCCGGTCCTAACAATTTCTTTTCTCCAATTTCATCCCAGCATAGTGGAGATCTGCACTTCCTTCCGTACAATGCTTCGTACGGTGCCATTTCAATTGTAGCTTGATAACTATTGTTGTAGGTAAATTCCACTAAAGGTATGTATCTTTCCCAACTTCCTCCAAAATCGATGATACAAGCTCTCAACATATCTTCCAAAGTTTGAATTGTTCTTTCCGATTGACCATCTGTTTGAGGATGAAAAGTTGTACTGAATTCCAACTTAGTACCCAAAGCTTCTTGAAGACTGTACCAGAATCTTGATGTAAATCGTGGATCTCTATCTGACACAATAGAAACTGGAACTCCATGTAATCGGACAATTTCTTTAATATAAATCTGAGCCAATTTATCCAATGTGAACGTCATCTTTATTGGTAGAAAATGTGCCGTCTTGGTCAATCTGTCAACAATTACCCAAATAACTTCATTTCCTTGTATTGACTTGGGCAATCCTACCACAAAATACATCGTAATGTGTTCGCATTTCCATTCAGGAATCTCAAGTGGCTTCAGCAATCCCAATGGTCTTTGATGTTCAGCTTTTACCTGCTGACATGTCAAATATTTCTGTACGAAATTTCCAATATCCCTCTTCATATTTTTCCACCAGAACAACTTCTTTAATTCTTGGTACACTTTCGTTCCTCCGGGATGAACTGTATATGGTGTAGAATGTGCTTCTTCCAATATTTCCTTCTTGAATTCTTCTTTGTCTGGGACATATATTCTTCCTTGACATAACAATGTACCATTCTTACATACTGAAAACTCCTTTGCTTTACCTTCCTTGATCTTTTGCTTTATCTTCTCTAAGAATGCATCGTCATATTGAGCTTTTGCTATTCTTTCCTTCAGTGTTGGTTTCACAACCAAGGCATTGATCTTTCCCTTGCGACTTAAGGCATCTGCTACTACATTTGCCCTTCCCGGATGATACAATATCTCGCAATCATAATCTTTCACCAACTCCAACCATCTCCTTTGTCTCATGTTCAATTCCTTTTGTTCGAAGATATACTTCAAACTCTTATGATCTGTGTATATTTCACACTTACTTCCGTATAAGTAATGCCTCCAAAATTTTAGCGCATACACCACTGCCGCTAATTCCAAATCGTGTGTAGGATAATTTTGCTCGTGTGGTTTTAACTATCTTGATGCATACGCTACTACTTTCCCATTTTGCATAAGTACACATCCCAAACCTTGTTTAGAAGCATCACTGAACACTGTAAATCCTTCTGTACCCTCCAGAATTGTAAGAACTGGAGCTGTTGTTAATCTTTGCTTTAGTGCTTGAAAACTCCTTTCACATTCTTCTGTCCATTCAAACTTTGTTTCTTTCCGAGTTAACTGAGTCAAAGGTTTTGCAATCCGAGCAAACCCTTCAATGAATCTTCGATAATACCCGGCTAAACCAAGAAAACTCCTGACTTCGTTTATATTAGTTGGTGTCTTCCATTGGTTTACAACTTCTACCTTTGTTGGGTCAACTTCTATTCCCAGGGCTGAAATCGTATGTCCAAGAAATACCACTTTATCCAGCCAAAATTCACATTTCTTGAATTTAGCATACAATTTTTCCTTTCTCAGGATTTCTAGTGTAATCCAAAGATGTTCCGCATGCTGCTCCTGATTTCTCGAATACACCAGAATATCATCAATAAAAACAATCACAAATTGATCCAGATATCGATGAAATACCCGATTCATCAAATCCATAAAAATAGCTGGTGCATTACTGAGTCCAAATGGTAGCACCACGAACTCATAATGACCATATCGAGTCCTGAAAGTTATCTTCGGAATATCGCTTTCCTTTATTTTCACTTGATGATACCCCGATCTCAAATCAATCTTTGAAAATACACTAGCTCCTTTTAATTGATCGAACAAATCTTCAATTCTGGGAAGAGGGTATTTGTTCTTGATGGTAAGTTTATTCAATTCCCGATAGTCGATGCACATTCTTAATGACCCATCTTTCTTCTTCACAAATAATACCGGTGCTCCCCAGGGTGACACACTTGGTCGAATAAAACCCTTATCCAGTAATTCTTGCAGTTGCACCTTCAATTCTTGCAATTCTTTTGGTGCCATTCTGTAAGGTGCTTTTGAAACAGGCGCTGCTCCGGGAATTAAATCAATAGTAAATTCTAACTAGCGATCTGGGGGTAGTCCTGGCAAATCATCTGGGAATACATCCTTGTATTCACATACTACCGGCATATCGTCCAATGTTGGACCATCAAACTTTGTTGCTATAACATTTACTAGAAATGATGTACATTCTTCTTTCCTTAAAATTTTCCGAGCCTTTACTGCTGAAATTACCCGAGGTATAGTTCCAATTCTAGCACCATAGAGTGTAAAGTTCTCATCCTTTGATCTCCGTACTGATATTTCTTTTTCTTGACACTTGATGAGAGTATGATTTGCTATAAGCCAGTCCATTCCCAAGATAACATCAAAGTCCTTCATTTCTATTATATGTAGATTTGCCGGGAGTATTGCATGCTCAAAATCAATCTTCACATTCCTACATAGTCCTAAGGATTGTGTCGTACTTCCAGAGGGAATGTTTACTTCTAGGAAATTTTCTTCTACCATAATATGGGCAGTCTCAATTTGTTCAAACATCTTTGTAGAGATGAATGAATGTGTAGCACCAGTATCGAATAACGTGAAAACAGGTATTTGGAATATTTTGAACATACCTGCCATCACTTCCGGGTTTGCTATCGCCTCCTGCTGACTCATGGCAAACACTCGAGCAGGTGCCATCTTCTGTTGTTCTTTCCACTTTGGACAATTAGTTATGACATGTCCCGATTCCTTACATCTGTAACAGATTCCTGTTCCCTTCAGGCATTGCCCAAAGTGTTCCTTCCCACAATTTCTGCACTTAGGTGGCCTCTGTTGTTGTCGTGGCACTATTTCTGTCTTTTTAACTTGCTTAGAATTTCTTCCTTGGTTCGTACCCATCCACTTCCTTTTGTTTTGTTGTGATTCTGGCGTTCTTACGTCCTCTGATTTCATATATGCTGCTATCATCTGAGCTTTCTCGAATGCCGAGGCATAAGACTTAATATCTTGTGCCGCTAAGATAGTACTGATTTCCGGTCGTAGATTCTGCATAAATCTTTTTGCTTTCCTTTCATCAGTATTAATCAAATGAGAAGCATATCTTCCCAATTGATTAATTTTCCTTTCATATTCCTGTACTGTCAAATTTCCCTGCTTCAACTGTAGAAACTCGGTCTCCTTCTGATCTAAAAACGACTGTGGTATATAATTCTTAACCACTGCTTCTACGAATTTATCCCAAGTAACTGTAGTTCGTTCTTCTTCAGTCATTGTCCTACAGTGAGCTTCCCACCAATAATCTGCATCCTCAGTCAGCTGAAATATAGCGCAAGAAACTTTCTGCTCATCGGTGCACTTAAGGTAAGCGAATATCTTTTCCAAGCTCCGAATCCAGTTTTCTACTTCCATAGGGTTTTCCCTTCCGGTAAGTGTTGAGGGTCTAAACTTCTTAAATTGGCTAACAATGTCATGGTTTTGGGTTGAGGATACAGGTGTTTGGGATGATTGGCTTTGGTGATTTAGCTGCTTGGCTAACCCCCTTAAGACGGAAGTTAGATCTTCGCTCATACCTGAGTTGTTTTGGTTTCCTCTACGATTCATAATTCTATTCAATAACAAATTCATTAGTAACAAAATTTTAACATATATTTCATACATTCAAAATACATCATATATTACATGCATAAATGTTACATTCAAAACATAATACATATATATTACATTCAAAAGCATATGATACCTTAAGAGCATTTAGTACATATTAAGTACATATATCATACATCTATTACATTCAAAAGCATATAGTATATCAAAATCATTTAGTACACGTATCATCATATATAGCCATATAGTATGCATCTCTAGTAAAACACATAGTTTTAATCATCATCATCATAAATGATGATTATTTCTGGTTCCTTCTTCTTTTCTTCTTCCCACATCTCGATGGAACTGTCGCTGGTATCTTCCTCCATTTCAGAACTTTCCTGTCTTCCACAAGTGCTACTATTCTCCTCCATTTCAGGACTTCCACGGCTTTCTTGCACAGATTCTCGATCGAGATGCCCTTCCTGACTTTCCTCATCTCAAAACTTGGACGAAGTGGGGTAAAATGAATTGTCTCTGACTGAGCCCACTCACAGTATAACATCGAAGTAAAGCATAGAAAGCACAGATGACCATGTTTATCAAACACGTAATCAAGTATGTCCAGGGATACACGTAACCAGGTAGATGGCATGGTATCAAGAAGCAAGTGACATTAATAATCATCATTTATGTGGTGTCCATTCATTAATGCATGTCGGTACTGTGATGTTATTTCTCCAACATGAGCTCCTAAATCCTCAACTTCGGTTCTACCAGTTTCTCGTACCCGCTCCAATCTTTTAATTTTCTGTTTTCTAATGTCATCATCCATTTCAGATTACTTAACACACTTTACTGTTTAGTTTAAACAATAATAACAAACTTTCAAATAATCAAATCACACTTTCAAATAAATAGCATAATTTAAGCACATAAAAAATATTTACCTGATCCCGTCGTGGAGAATGATCTCGGTGCGGCTGTTTCTTATAAATTTTTAAAACACACTCTTTTTTAAAATACTTTAGCAGGCGAACCTGCTCTGATACCACCTGTAACGCCCCCACTTAAAATAGTACGGAAAATATGATGTGGCACAAGTAGGAACGTTACTAAAATAGTACTTTGTGTTAAAATATACACACGCCACACATTTACACAGCGGAAGTAGTAAATAAGTGTGCTCGTAGCTTAGTTTACAAACCAAAATTTAAATTATTATTCTTGAAAATATAAAGTCTTTAAGGAAACTTCACAGCCCGCCGAGCTCATTCGCCCACATCCGGATCCACAGCATCTGTAAAAATTAAAAGTGGAAGAGATAAGTGCTTGAAAATACTTAGTGGGAAACCTCTTGTTAATTGCACAAACTAAACATCAATTGTTTATAATATGTGAGCCCCCGGAATTTCACCGGGTATATGCTTGGGTGGCGTGACCAACCCGTAGTACCGGAACGACCGGACTATATGCTTGCCAACATGAAGTTGGACTTATATGTGGGGCCAGTCGATAGTGGGCCAGACTCAAAATTTAACATTCAACGTTTAATAAGTGCAATTAAGTAATAATAGAACACTCGATGAAGAGAGAAGTGATTCCCCACCTTGCAGGTTTGTACCTACAAGTAAAAAATTTAAAATAGAAATATTGTTATTTATCCCTTCACTTTTGAAAATTGTAAGACTTGAATTCAAATCTCCATACATATTCAAATATTGTATAATAACACACATATATCAATTAAGTGTATAAAATCATCAAATAGCAAGTTATAAATAAATATCGACTGTAAAAATGTAACCGGACCATTTCGAACTTTTCACACAAAATTCGATTTTGGCAGATTACACGCCTAACTTTGAAAATTCATATTAAATTATTCATAAGTCCAAAAATTATGAAATTTTAACGGTATATTACCAACTCAATAAAGTTTATCACCATATTTTCAGATTTCTCAAACTCTTTACCAAACATCAAATATTTTGTAAGGAACACACAGTAACAGATTCTGGTCACTTAACTTTAAAAATTCACCATAAATCAACCACATGTCCAATACTCATGAAATTTTAACCATGAACTCCCAACATCATGTAATTTATTAAAATACTTTGGTTTTCTATAAAAACTTAACCGATTATTCTCAGATTATAGCAAACTTCTACTATTCCTGTAATTTCGTCCAAAACCCTAGCTCTACTTCGAAAAATCACCACGAATTGAATACCAGTCCAAAAATTATAAAACTTGAAACCTAAGTTCCTTCACAAGTCTATTTTAAAATATAAAAATTTTAGAATTTTCCACCAAAAAATTGGATCAAAAACAAAATTCCTTCACAAGTTGTCCAGATTTTTGGTTTTCATGCATATATGAAGAACATAACATTTTAAACTCACTTTAAACCACATAATTTCATGATTTCTACTTCTAAAGCATATATAATCAAGTAATAAATATGATTTTGATCATAACTCATGAAGAAATTAAATTAAACATTCAAACATGAAGTAAAACATGTATAACATGCAAATTACTCATCAAAACTCATTTTCCTATCAATTAATTCACATATCATGCATAAATTTCATATTACCACTTAAATAATTACTCAAAAAAGAAGAGAAGCTTACTTAGAGATAAATAGCTACAAGAAATCTCTTCTCCTCCTTTCTATAAGTGTAGTAGTAATGTTTGTGATTTTTTTTTTCTTCTTCTTATGAATATTTTGCATGCAAGAACATGTATTTATAGGAGGGATCATCCTTGGAGGCTACTCCATCCCTCTCTTGGCCGACTTGGAAGAAGAGTGTGGAGGAAATTGGATAATTTTGGAGGTTAAGCCATTAAACACATGGCATTTTAAGATTTGTTGTTAATTTTGACTTTTATTTTCTTAATTTGACTTTGATTCTTGAAGATTCACCAATTTTCCTAATACTTCTCTACTTGGTCGAATTTTATGGACAATTCAAGAGAATTCTTGTGTCTTGTAGTTAAGACACATGTAGGCTTTGAATTTCAATAAATAAAAATAAAAGAAATTATGATTTTCTAATTTATTTAATGCTTTTAAGGTACATTATGCATAAAACTACTTACACTATCTTATGAAATAAAATTAAAACTCTTCTAAGGCTCTAAATAAATTATAAAGTCTATATACTAATCATAAAAAAACATCGAGCAATCGATACGTAATTCGTTTCTTGAAGAAACGTTCATTTTTTAACTTATAACTTGTGAAATAAATTACTAGACTTAAGGACTATATTAATTTCTATATCAAATACTTTAAGACATAAAATAAAGAACATATAAAAATTATAAAATCTCAAGAATAAACATGTATTGAGCAAATAATATGTTAATTGTAAGTATCGAGTAAATAAAACACATAAACGTGCCTTGACATGAATTTTGGATGTAAATGTATCACATAGATTCATATAGAATTATAAAGCATTTAGTAAAGCAGATAAGATTATGAAAGTCTAGGGTATTACAGTAATAGAGTAATACTTGTATAGTAATAGAGTGATACTTGTCACACTAAAGATGTATTTACACTATAAGATGTATTTCACTTTAGGCATAAGTGAGTAATACTTGTATAGTAATAGAGTAATACTTGTATAGTAATAGAGTGATACTTGTCACACTAAAGATGTATTTACACTATAAGATGTATTTCACTTTAGGCGTAAGTGAGTAATACTTGTATAGTAATAGAGTAATACTTGTATAGTAATAGAGTGATACTTGTCACACTAAAGATGTATTTACACTAGAAGATGTATTTCACTTTAGGCATAAGTGAGTAACACTTGCATAGTAATAGAGCAATACTTGTATAGTAATAGAGTGATACTTGTCACACTAAAGATGTATTTACACTATAAGATGTATTTCACTTTAGGCATAAGTGAGTAATACTACCATAGTAATAGAGTAATACTTGTATAGTAATAGAGTGATACTTGTCACACTAAAGATGTATTTACACTATAAGATGTATTTCACTTTAGGCATAAGTGAGTAATACGTGTATAGTAATAGAGTAATACTTGTATAGTAATAGAGTGATACTTGTCACACTAAAGATGTATTTACACTATAAGATGTATTTCACTTTAGGCATAAGTGAGTAATACTACCATAGTAATAGAGTAATACTTGTATAGTAATAGGGTGATACTTGTATAGTAATAGTGATACTTGTATAGTAATTGAGTGATACTTGTATAGTAATAGAGTAATACTTGTCATAGTATGCTTACACTTTAGGCCTAAATGAGTAATACTTGTATAGTAATAGAGTAATACTTGTCATAGTATGCTTACACTAAAGTATATTACTCACTTGTAATATACTTTACTAAATGAGTATGTTACACTAAAGTATATTACTCACTTGTCATAGTATGCTTAATTTAATTTTTTTTAACCCTAGTAACCCTAAATACCCCAGTTATTTAATTTTTTTTTTTTTTTAAATTTCACTATCTACATAGTATGCTTACACTAAAGATGTATTTACACTATAAGATGTATTTTACTTTAGTATTAAATTGAATATTTCTTTTATCGGACTTTTTATATATTAGACTTTGCAATTGGGCTTTTTAATTGCAATAATTCATACCTTAACCATTCCACTTCCATACATGTTCCCCATATCAATAAAAAATGTATTAAATTCTTAGTGCTCGATTTTTTTTTCCTTATAATTATAATTTGTTGCGGAAATGATTACATAAAATCAGTCAACTAAATTACTTAGCCAATATTCACACAAGCTTTCAAATCAAATTACTATCAATTTTAATTTTCAAACACGATCTTAAACCCCAGTTACATAGTAAATTCTTAGTGCTCAATTTTTTTTCTTATAATTATTATATGTTGGGGGAATGATTTCATAAAATCAGTCACCTAAATTACTTAGCCAATATTCACACAAGCTTTCAAATCAAATTACTATCAATTTTAATTTTCAAACCCCAACTCTTCAACTTCCATACACATCACATCTAATTAAAAGCTAATGTTCCCCTTTATAAATAGATCGTGCCCTTAACTTCCATTATTCATTTCTATACTTCTTAAGAAAGAAAATGGTAATATTATTTGTTCATCTTCCATTCTCTCGCGAAACATTTTCCTGTTTTTTTTCTTTCTTTCTCAATTCCGATCGACTAATTCCTTTTTGTTTGCTTTCTTTGATCTCTACAGAGGTTCGCTGTATCCAAACGTCAAAAGCTCGAAGTGATCGAGGCCAAGAAAATGGTATATTTTCTATCTTCTTAAGTTTTTTTTATCTATTTTTAATATTTTGGTATATCTTTCCTCTTTGAGTTGTATAATACTTATGTTTGCTTCGATTTGTAGGTCGAAATGTGTATCGTGGAATTGCACAAGGAGAGGTACGAGCTTCTCCTGAAATGCAAGGAGTTGCTGGAGAAAAAGGTGGAAAAACTGAAGAACGAGTTTGAAGCACTTTCCGAAGAACAAAAGGAAGATCGTAAACTATTTCTCCATGTCACTGAGGGTGCGATGAAAAATGCTGAAAACGCTTGCGAGTTGCAGAAAAAAATATTGTATGGGTAGGATCAGATGGGTAGTATTAGTATGAGTATGATGGGTTGTGAAGAAGCTTTTGTATGGAAGATCTCTTTTATAAAAAAAAAAAAACTATTATCAATGAAATATTTTTAAGAAAAGATAATTTTCTACTCCATTTTAGTCAATTTTAGTGAATATTCTCATTATTCTTTGTTTTTCTATCACCTTCATAAGTAATAAGTAATATGAAAAAAAATAAGGCACTAATAATCGGAAAAATAAGTATGGGTACTTGAACAAAATAATGGATATGATAGTATGGGTAACTAATAATCGAAAAAATAAGGACTTAAGATCTAATAAATTCCTAGATGTAGGGGTGCCAATCTAATATTTTATACGAATGTTGAATAGAAAAAATATACTTTTTATACTTGAATGTTGGATAGAGAAAATATATACGAATTTAAATTTCTATAGTCCATAATTTACGCATTTAAGTTTCTTAGGCCATAATTTTCGGATTTAATTTACTAACCTTTCAAACCAAATTACAACCTCATTAATTTTATTATTATATATGACCTTTTGACTCTCCTCATTAGTCTCCTTATTTTCGGTGTTACATGTCAAAGTAATTATGTATTTTTGGTGTTTTACTAAGAAAACTAAACTGAATAATTTTTTTAATCGAACTTTTTTAATTACAGTAATTAATATAATTGATTAGAAATATTGAATCATACCTTCTTAATGGATTAGAAAAAATCAATGTATGACCATTTTTATACCTTAACCATTCCACTTCCATACATGTACCAAATTATCTCATTAATGTATGCTTTCAACTCAATATAATAGTGCTCGATAAAATTAATGGAGTAATTCATAGTGCTCAATTAATTTATTTTTAAAATTTTGTCGAGTTTTAAATAATGTATGTTTTATTAACTTGGCGATTTTTAATTTTATTAACTTGTCGAGTATGATTGATATTTACGAGTCATATATAATTTTATTAACTTTAAAATTTATAAAAATGATTCAATTAAAATATTGAGAGTGTATTAAACTGCATAATAAAAGTGGGAAGATAAACGGTCATTTAGCCTTGACAAAATGTACAGACAACTAATCATAAATGAAACCTTATTAATAGGAGACTGAAGAGACGACACTTCCTCTACAAAATGAATCCTAATTTAATCAATTTTGCTCACACCACTTCTATACTCGGAATAGCTAATCACATAAAAAAAGAATGGCTCGTACACCTTCTAAGAATGCAACCACATCAGTTCCTCCACCATCACCAAAAAGCATGATGTCAATGTGCGACTACTTGAAGAAACAACACGAATGCTTGGAAAAAGATGTCAAAGTCTTCATGAAAAGGCTCCTGACGCATTTCGATTCAACCACTTTGAACATCATTCTTGAAGAACGACCCGTTCACAAAATATATGAGTTGTACCTCGAAGCCCTCAAGAACAAGAAGATTCCTTTGATTGTACTCTCTGATTCAACCGTGCGTAATGAAGCCCATTCTTCTAGTGTTGGTGGTGGTCACGGCGGCGATGGTGATGGTCTTGGTGGCGATGACATGGTTGATGATGCTGCAAATGAAGGTGGGGAGAATTAGTGCTGGGGAGAGTGGTGATTTATCTATCTATCTATCTATATATGTTTTTTTGTTTTATCTATGTATTGGGATGTAATTCCCAAGTTTGTAACAGGGATTTAACTCCCAAATTTTCAATCGACTAATATATATAATGAATTTATATTATTATAACTTGTTCTTTTTTTTAACTACGATTTTTATAACTCTTTTAAGAAATTGGATGTGTTTTTTCCCTAATTTTCGTATGGGAATAAACTAAATTCTACGATCTATGAAAATTAACCAACTTTAATTTTGAATAGAAGATTTCTTCCATATATTACGTGTGAAAAATAACTGACTTTATTTTTTAATATACTTCTTCCATAAATTTCGTATGGACCTTAACTTAATATTTTAATATTAACATATTTAAACCCTAAGTTTTTTTATTAAATAAATTAAGATTTAGATCAATATTTATGGAAGAAAACATTTAGTCCGATTAAAACTTGTGTTGAAGTAAACATTTAGTCTGATTAATTGTGGTAATTAGACTTTGGTTTTTCTTTCATCATGGTAACTTCTAATACTAGAATATATGATTCAATGAAAAATATACTTACAATAATCAAAATAACAAGTGTTCATCATAAAATACTAATACTTCAAATTAACGAAAATGAAACATACAAAATACGTAATTCTCAAAATTTTACTTGAACATCAGAGTAACAATGGTAGAGAAAAGTCCAGAAATAATTCCTACGAAAACAAGTTTAAAAATCATCGACAGGTCCATATCGCCATTTTCAGTTTTCGCTTCTGGAACGTGAAAAACACTTGGCGTCGCCTTCGTTTCATATGCATCATTCATGTTTACCATTTCTTCATCCAAACTACATCGAAAATAACGATTGTAGGCATCAATAGCTTCCTCCAACGACGAAAAAGACTTATACACAGATCCTTTGAAACCATTAACATTTGTGGCACATTCAGACCAAGTACCATAGATCCCAACACGTAAACCTTTGAATACAACATAATATTTCTGAGGATGCTTCACCTTTATGGTCATTTTTGAATTGAGTTTATGCAACCTAAAAGACCCTAATTGGAATGAAGATGAACGACAAGGTTGAGGACGAACGAGAAGCTAGGGGATGAATATGTTCAATACGAAAATGGAGAGATGGGGAAGATTAATCTGAAAAAATCATAAAAATGGTGAAGATGGGGAAGATGGAGAGATGGAGAGGATGAATCTAAAAAAATCGTGCCCTAAACCCTAATTTGGACATTGAGTTAATGTGAAACATTGAAAGTTGTGTTTAGGAGAGAGAGAACAACTTTAATTTGAAATTCAAATTCGAAATGCATGCGAAATTTTCGTCCAAAAATTTCAAATTTCATTAAGGGTAGATTAGACATTTTATTTGGATTAGAAAAAAAAAACCGGATTATGGATATCCATATTATGGATGTTTAGCATCACCCATTCAGATAATTTCCAAGTTAAATAAGGTAAAATGGAAAGTAAGGTGAATACATTATACATTCATAATAAATTTTAAACGAAGTTAATTATTGTATTTAAATGTATATGATCGTTGAAAGTCAATAATTAAATATGAGTAAATTTCGTCTACTTAATATAATTAATGCATTTACATTGATATAACTGTTATTTTGTCTGCTTAATATAGTTGAAAACATAGAAATTCTCAATTCACATAAACCTAGTATAAATATTAAAGGGCATAAAATTATACTACATGCATGATTAGTTATTTCAAAAAGTACATAAATCTCATTATCAGTATTTAAAAATTTGCATAAACTTCTTTAACATAGCTAGGTCAACTATGAATAATTCTCATGAATTTTGATAAAGTATTTTAAATTTGCATAAATTTCTTTAATGTATGAAAAAATTGAGATTAATTTATTTTAAAATTTGACATTAAGTATTGGTTACAAATTTCAATAAATGAAAATTTTAAGTTGTCATAAATATTGCATAAATTAAAGGCATTAAATTATACTTCATGAAGGTCAATTATGCATAATTTTATTACACTAATCTATGAATTAAGATTTTCTTTTATAACTTTGGTTAATTTCAATAAAAAAATCAGCATGAATATTGCAAAAAAAAATGTTTTACTACAATAAAGGAAACACGTGAAAAATTGACATTACTCTGTTTTAAGATTTGACATTAAGTATAAGTTACAATATTTTTTATAAAATTATTATTAATTATAGAAATTATATAATTATAATTTTTTTTTAAGATTTGACATTAAGTATCAGTTAGAATATGGATTGAAACAAATGACTTGTGTATTCGAAAGTAGTGCTTACGAGTTCGAAAAAGGATAACAATTCAGACAAAAATAGATAGATAAGTTCATATTTTGTTGATAAATGAAAAATCAAATATGATGGATGAAGTCGATGTACGGGAGTTGTATTGTAGCCGCCCTTGAACAACACAATTATGATAGTCGACCTCTAACAACCTAAAAAATTAAAATCAATGAAAAACACAATCAAAACATAATACGCCATGATTTTTGTCATCTCAAATCTGTGTTGTCCGTATAGGTAATGTTGCTCCAACCATTACAACCGAAGGTCATGATACTTCAAAACTCTTCCAATTTATCACACTACAAAAAACTCGCGTTTTAGTGACCGAAATTAGCGACCGCCTGCTAATCGGTCTCTAAATATTGTATTAGCGACCGCACTAGACCATGAGTCTCAAATTAAGAAAATTTGCGACCAATAAAAAAGGCGCTCGCTAAATCGAAGGATTAGCGACCGCCTACGACCGCTCATGCGATCGCTAAAACTTAAAAATCTGTCAATATTGACCACCGCTATTTACCGCCTGATTAGCGACCGTCAAGGCGGTCGCTGAATTCAATTTTGTAATCAGCGACCGTCTAAAGACGGTTGCAAACTGGTCAGTTGACCTGTTCTTGGAAACAGACAAAAATCATTAATTCTGGGTAATTAGCGACCGCCATTGGCGGTCGCTAAATGCAAATTTGCAGATCGGGACCATCTTTATTTGTGTTTAGCGAATGTCGCAGGCGGTCGCTAATTTTTTTAATCCCTTTAATACCAGGGGCCGTACGCATTTCGGCCATCACCTTCAAAAATTCGCGGCCGTCTTCCGTCGAGCAATCCGTTCCGGTCATTTCACTTGTTGCTCCCCGTCTACACAATAACCGTAAGTTTTTTAAACTTTAACCGTTTATTATGTTTTTATATCAATTTTTTAAATATATAGGAGAAGTTAAATATATATATATGTTTGTATGATAATCATGCATATTTGTTTATAGGATTTATATATATATGTACGTATATATGATCTTATATGTTTGTATATGATTTTATATGTTAATATATATTAAATTAGTTGGTATATTAGTATATATAAAATTAGTTGATATATATTTAGTTGATTGATATGTATAGTTTTGAATTTAGTTGATTTATATACGTAGGTATGAATTTAGTTGATTGATATGTATAAATACGAATTTTGTTGATTTATATACGTAGTTATGAATTTAGTTGATTGATATACGTATGTATGATCAATTTAGGGTATTTATATGTGTAGGTATATATGAATTTAGTTGATTGATATACGTAGGTATGAAATTAGTTGGTTGATATGTGTAGGTATGAATTTAGATGATTGGTATATGTAGGTATGAAATTAGTTGATTAATATGAGTAGGTACGAATTTAGTTGATTAATATTTGTATATATGAATTTAGTTGATTGATATGTGTAGGTATTAATTTATTTGATTGGTATATGTAGGTATGAATTTATTTGATTGGTATATGTAGGTATATATGAATTTAGCCAATTGATATACGTATGTATGAATTTAGTTGAATGTGTATAAATGTTGAATTTATAACTATTACAGATGAGCTCTCAAGATAACCCTGATCAGGGTCGGGGGAAGGGAAGGTCGGGGTCGTTGAGACCGGTGATCCCGGAGGTTCGACGGGCCTCGGAGATGACAACATCTTCCTCACAGCAGTCCAGTGCTACTGGGTCTACTTCTGTTGCCAGATATACGGCTTCACGGCAGCATCCCCAGTTGGATAACCGTCTCACTGTTGTCTCCAGCGACAACATGTAAGTATTCTTAAATAATTTTAATTTTAATTGTATTCATTAATATTAATTATAATATTAACTTGATTTTTTTTATGTTACATATACTTCCGGGCCATGAGACCAGCACTCATGTCTCAGAGGCCATTAAGAAGCTCCCGTTCGATGTTGGTGCCCACTCGTGGTCCATGGTGTCCGAGCGAAAGAGGAGGGAGTATTTCGAGGAGTTCAAGGTATATTTATTATGATTTTAACTTTTAATATTTTATTTTGAATTTATTTGTTAATATTTTATTTTTAATTTAATTGTAGAAGCTGTGCGTCTGGGACACAACCCATGATAGTATTATGTACGGCTTGTTCTGCAGGAAAACGCAAGACTGGTACAAGAACATTATCTACGGGCTGAAGAAAAAGTTCGACAGTGGGGCGCATCTGGAGCTGGAGACAGGGCCAGACGGACGTTTCGTTTGGGAAGCTTTGGTTGCTCACTGGAATAGTGAGCAATTCAAAGCCAAGTCCGAGAAGTCAAGGGAGAACCGGTTGAAGGACCCCACCGGACAAGGCGTCGCCAGACATTGGGCTGGATACCAGTCCATCTACGAGCACTCCCTCGCCTTTGAAAGTATTATACTTTTTATTTACATTTGAATATTAATAAACTTTTAAATGTTTAATATTTAAAATCTATTGAATTTGGTTCGCAACAGGAGAGGGAGAAGGGACGAAAGCCCACTCTCTATGAGCAGATGGAGATCTCCCACCCAGTGAACCAGGAGACTGAGACGTCTACCTACGCCCCCACCACCGAGATCCATGTAAGTATTTTTTAATTTAATTAAATTTAATTTAATTATTATAATAGTAGTTTAATTATTATAATTTTAATTTTAGAACCAGTTTAAGGATCGTCTCGCCCAGACCTCACAGCAGGTGACCCCCCGGAGACGACAGCGGAGAGAACCCCACCCCTCCCCAGATTGACGAGGACCGCATCTATTTAGATGTGGTCGGAGTCAAGAAGGGGAAGGTCGTGGGGCAGGGCGATCACAGTAAGACCATCCTGCAGACCTACCGCCAGAGTAGTGGATCGTCCTCCTCGATCGACTCTGCTCCCTCTCAATTGGAGTGTCAGCTGAGAGACGTCCGGAAGCAGATGGAGGCCCTCACGAGCTACAACGCGAGTCTTCGGAATTGGTTCACCAGCGTCACTCAACAGATGTGAATTAATGCTCAACCCCCACTCCCCCCATATTTTGATGCCGGGGGGAGCGGTGCCGGGGTGAGTGGGCACGGAGGTGGTGAGGGCGAGGGTGAGGATGACGGCATCGATATCGACCAGTTCCTCTCTGGAGATGAGAGTTATAGAGAGAGAGAGTGAATGAGAGAGAGATAATTTTTATATTTTTAGTTGAATATTTTATTTTGTTGAATATTTTATATTTTTATTGAATGTCTTTTATTTTGTTGAATATTTTATATTTTTATTGAATATTATAGATTTTTATATTTTTTTTATTGAATAAAAAAATTATATAAACGAATTAGAAACAAAAAAGAATTAATTTGATAAATTAAAAAAAACGGGAGTCAATTTGAAATTATATACAATTAAATGAATAAAAATGAATGAATTAATTGCTGATAGGCGACCAGGCGAGCAACAGTGATCAAGAATTAAGGAGCTAATAAGCTGAAATCAAGAAGCAGGCGCCCATCAGAGCTTGGAGAAAGTCAAGACTTTCGGCGACCAGGAGTGTGGCCAGACGTATTCTACGCGACCAGAAAGGCAAAAGATGAAGACGAAAGACGGACAACTTTGCAACCACGCGAACAACCATGCATCAAGCCCAAACACGAGGCGAGCAAGAAGTCCATAGCGCCCAATGAAGATATACTAGCGAGCAACTAGTCACCAAGAGAAGCAGCTAAGTGGTCATGAAGACTAAGTCCAACATTGGGAACTCCAAGAGTCATTAGTTTAGATATGGGCCAAGTGTCTCAACACTTGGCACTCATCCAAGTGATAATAGCTTAGATGTTGTACAAGTGTCTCACCACTTGGCAAAAATCCAATGGTCAAGCCACTAGAAAGGTGACACATAACCCTCTTGTATATCTATAAATACCCCTTCATTTGTATGAAGAAGAGGAGGATTTTCCATAATTCAAAAAGTAACTAAACTCTTGCAAATTTTATTCTTGAGCATTATCTATGATCTCAATTCTTGTTTTATGATCTTACTTAGCAAAAACAGCCACTAACCATCATAGATTAGAAAAGGTCATCAACAATTGGCGCTAGAAGGAGGGGGTGTGTCCGAACCTCCGATTTATGAAATATTCGAAGGAAGCTTGAAGATATTCACCGGAATCTGCAGAATTTAGCCGGAATCCGGGAGGATACCACCGGGAATCAAGTGTGCACACCATTCGGAACAAAGTTATCCATAAATACATCATTTTAAGAGTTTGAATGCATGCATGTATGAACTAGGGTTTTCAAACCACCATATTCATACATACAAGGCTAGTAACTCTTGAAAAAGGTGTTTTTTGGAAGCAAGATCACCTCAATCCTTTGCTTATCTCATACATTTTGGCAACCAAGATGATTAGATCACAAGAAGAACGACATTCGAGTGCATCCCCGAATCCTAGGTCAAGAACTAGGGTTTCTTCCACCGAAGGACATGCCCGGACGGTGAGAGCAACTTCGCAAAGGAATGTCCAAGTTACCATTGACACAATTCCACCGGAAGTTGAAGCTCTTGCTCAAAATCCCGAAGAACTAGCAAAAACGATCGCTGTCCTCCAGTCGTTGCAAAATCGACAAGCGGCTGGGCCGTCGAGGGCAACAGCAGCAACCAATCGAGCAGCAGGCGAGCAGGGGCGAACAGGCGAGCAGCGAAGTAAAATGAGAGAAGATGTACGCCGTGATGAGGCTGACAGCGCTGAAGTCTATAGAAATAAAGGAAAAGCTCCCATAAGTGAGCATTTGGGGAATCGAGAAGAATCATCGCCGAGTCAGGCAAGTGAGTCGAGCAAAAGCACTTCTCGGACTAGTGCGTTGGAGAGGCTGGGAACAAGGTATACAACCACGAGAGAACAATCTGGGAAAAATGATGCGCGACCACGCCCTGCTGCTCGCCCATCTGTACATGACCGGATCAGGAGATCAGCTTTCGGCCGGCTAGGGCCAAATGGAGCTAGTAACGTTGCTAGGAGGGCAACCCAGGAGAAACGTCCCGTCGGAGAGGGACTGCATCGTGAAAAAGTTGGACCCAATCACGATGAACAGCCTTCCGATGGGAGGACTCCCCCTAGCGAGTTGTAGGAGATGAAAAAAGCAATCGAGGAATTGCAAAAGCAGTTAGAGTCTCAGAAAGGCGTTGGATCGACTATTCTCCCGTCCTCACCGCTGTCTCCGTCAATCCTCAATGCGCCGATCCAAAAGAAGATACAATTCCCTGCCATCAATTTGTATGAAGGAACGTCGGACCCACGGATTCACGTGATGAAATATTCAGACTTCATGATCTCAGTGGGGGCAACCGACGCTACTCAATGTCGAAATTTCCCACCCACCCTTGGGGATGGCCCGCACAGATGGTTTTCGGAACTGGCTCCTGGTTCCATCAACTCCTTCGCCCAACTGAGCAAGGAGTTTCTGTCTCATTTCTCAACAGCTGGGTCTTACTTGACCCACAGGCACCGGTTGGCAGATATCAAACAAGGAGACGAGGAGTCAGACAAACAATTTCTGGAGAGATTTGATAAAGTTCTGCTGGAAGGCGAAATGGTGAGTGAGGACACAAAGATAGTTGCAGTGATGGCGGGACTGAAGAAAGGAACCGAGCTGTGGAAGGAGATGCATTTAACCTGTCCAAAAACGTACGCGGAATTCAGACACAAGGCAGGGATCCATGTATCGATGCAAGAGGTTTTGCATAGAGAAATGGGAGACAAAGCCGACCCGAAGAAATTTGGCAAGAAGGCTGGAGGAAATGACTACAAGGCACCAAAGAACATGAAGTCATTCAATGAAGGGACAAAGTTAAAAGAAAAGCTGAATCAAGTCCTCACGATGTCGGTGGTCGTTGTATACAACAATGTCAAGGACAAGGGGATATTGTCAGAACCACGAAAGATAAGACAGGAGAGAGGAAAGTTGAACCCAAACAAGTATTGCGCATATCATCAGAGTATCGGCCATTTCACCAGTGAATGCCGAGATTTGTTGAAGCAATTGTGGAAATTCTATGAAGAAGGAAGATTATCTGAGTTTGTGAAAAGAGAACCGGGCAAGAGACCGAGAGCAGCAGCGCCGTCCAGCTCAGACGATGAAGACAGCGACGAGCAACCGAGCAAGACGGGCAAGAAAGAAAAAAGGGTCCCCGCAACCCCAGTAAAGCCAATCCTGGAGATCCTAATGCTGGAACCGTTTGGGCCGGTAGACGGATGTTCTGATGGAGGACCACCCATGTCAAAAAGAAAGAAGAAAGCGGAGTTGAGAGCAATAGCGCAGGTGATGGAGGTCGGTGTGAATCCATCAACCAAATGAACTGGAAACCTTACTTTTTCAGAAAAGGACTTAGACGGGGTGCTCACCCCCCACAATGACTCATTAGTCATTTGCGCTAACATCATGGGAACAAAAGTACACCGTCTGCTGGTCGACACTGGCTCTTACACAAACATCCTGTTCAAAAGCACGGTGGATCAGCTAGGAGAATGTGCTGAGTACATAAAAGATTGTGATCATAGAATAGTGGGATTCGGAAATGCTGTGACTACCCCACTAAGAATGATTACGCTAGCAGTCGAACTTGTATCGGTCGAGGACCCTGGGAGGAGGCTGAGTAGAATGGTAGACTTCCTAGTTGTAGATCAACAGTCCACTTACAATGGGTTCCTCGGCCGTCCCTTTTTACATGAATTTAAGGCCGCAGTTTCGACGTACTATTATTGTGTAAAATTTCCTACATCAAAAGGTGCAGGCACAATTAAAGGAGACCAAAGAAAAGCTCGTGAGTGCCTCTTACAACTTCAACCCAGAGATCACGGAGTCAACATGGTGGATAGACAACTCAGCAGTTGTGATAGAGAGAAGCCGTCCACTCCCAACGGAACCACGGACTCTATCGATACGGAGATGATGAAAGTAGATGAGCAGCCGTACAAAGGAAAACAACGGTGTAGTGACGAGCAGCAGAGTGGTGACGAGCAGACGAGCAAGAACGAGCAGCTGAGCCATATGGAAGACAAAGAAACTGTAACAACTGGCAACAGAGTATGGCATGCAACAACAGTCAACATGGAGGCAGAGGACATTGAACCATGACTGGGTGCGGAACCAATGCAAGTTGAGGGTGAAATATGCATGGAAGGACCTATCATTGACCCTCGTTGGAAAGGCCAGAAGCGAAGAGCTACTCCGGTCGAAGAGTTAGAGGCAATAAAGGTCGACCCGAACCAAGAGAGCTTAGAACTCTTCATAGGATCTGAGCTCCCGGAGCCATACAGATCCGAAATGACGAAGTTCCTTAAAGAAAATCTCGATGTGTTCGTATGATCGCATGCAGACATGGTAGGTATCAGCCCCGAGCATGCCTGCCACAAACTCAACATCGACCCAAAGAAAAAGCCGATCCAACAAAAGAGGAGAAAGTTTGGGCCCGACAAGTATAAAGCACTCGATGTGGAAGTCAAGAAATTGTTAGACAACGACTTGATCAGACAAGCCTTGTGCCCGCAATGGGTGGCAAACCCGGTGTTGGTCAAAAAAGCAAGCGGAGCATGGAGATTATGCATCGATTTCACCGATTTGAACGCTGCTTGCCCGAAGGATAACTTCCCATTACCACATATCGACCAATTGGTCGACGACACAGCTGGACACGAGCCCCTCACATTCATGGATGCATTTGCAGGATATCACCAGATTGCAATGCACCCAGACGACCAGGAGCACACATCATTTTATACCAACAAAAATTTGTTATGCTGGAAAAGGATGCCATTTGGGCCGATTAACGCCGGAGCCACTTACCAAATATTGGCCAACAAGATGTTTGACCACCACATCGGAAAGACAATGGAGGTGTATGTGGACGATATCGTCGTTAAAAGCTCAAGGAAGGAAGATCACTTGCAACACCTCGCCCAAACATTTGAAATACTCCGGACTTACAACATGAAACTAAATCCTAAGAAGAGCAGTTTCGGAGTCCATTCCAGGAAATTCCGGGGCATCTGGTCAGTCAACGGGGGATTGAAGCCAATCCAGTGAAAGTAAAAGCAATCATGGAAATGCAACCGCCCCGATCGGTAAAAGAAGTTCAACGGTTGACCGGATGTCTAGCAGCACTGAATAGGTTCATCTCTAGATCCGGAGACAAATGTAGGCCATTCTTCAAAGCAATCAAGAAGGGGAAGTTTCAATGGACGGACGCCTGCCAACAAGCGTTCGAGCAATTGAAAGATTACCTCGGCGACACAAAGATTCTTGCCAAACCAGTTCCAGGAGAGAAACTATATTTGTACTTGGCGGCTTCAGAGGTGGCAATCAGCTCGGTACTTGTTCGAGCAGAAGGAAAGTTCCACCTGCCCATTTACTACGTGAGCCAAGCTTTACATGAAGCGGAACTCAAGTACTCGCCAACAGAAAAGTTGGCATACGCGCTGGTGATGAGCGTCAGAAAGCTCCGCCCATATTTTTTCGACCACCAGGTGGAAGTGCTAACAACGTTCCCACTCAGACAAATACTGCATAGACCTGACGCAGCCGGTCGCCTCCTGAAGTGGTCATTAGAAATTAGCCAGTTTGGGATTTCATATGCTCCTCGAACAACGATCAAGGGGCAAGCATTAGCCGACTTTATAGTCGAGCTAACTTTTCCCCAAGATCCGACGAGAGGACATGGTCATCCCTGGCACATGTATGTTGACGGGTCATCCACGAATACAGCCTCGGGGGCAGGAATAGTCCTAATAAATCCTGACAGACAAGTCTTCACTTCGGCTGTTCGTTTCGAATTCATGGCAACAAACAATGAAGCCGAATATGAGGCATTAATCGCTGGATTGCGGCTAGCATTAGCAGTGGGAGTAAGGAAGTTACAGATTTTCGGAGATTCTCAACTAATTGTCAACCAAGTTCGGGGAGAGTATGAAGCAAAAGATGAAAACATGACTTTGTATCAAAAAATTGTTGCTCATCTGGCTTCCATGTTCGAGCAAATATACATTGAACAAATACCAAGAGATAACAATGCACAAGCAGACGCGCTCGCTCGATTAGCAACTAGCACCGGACCGGCGGAGTTGTCTGAAGTCACATTAACAAAGATATCCAACCCATCAACCGAGGATTACAAAGTATATCAAGTTGATGCAGAAATGGGTGAAGATGATTGGAGAACGCCGATCATTAAATATCTACGAAATGATGAAAAACCGGATAACCCGTTGGAGGCTAGCAAGATAGTCAAACGAGCGGCAAGATACAGCATGATGGATGGACAATTGTACAAAAGAGGATTGTCACTCCCACTCCTGAAATGTCTGACAAAAGAACAAGGCCAAGAGGTTTTGCGAGAAATCCATCAAGGCGTTTGCGGAAACCACGCTGGGGGGCGCACATTAGCTTACAAGACAGTAAGGCAAGGGTATTACTGGCCTACATTACTGCAAGACGCTATCAAAGTTGCAAGAACTTGTCACAAATGTCAAATATCGTCCCCAGTATCCACAAGCCACCAACCGAGATGATAACAGTCAATAGTCCATGGCCATTCGCGAAATGGGGGATCGACAATATCGGACCTTTCCCTATAGGGAAGGGAAACGTAAAGTTTGCAGTGGTGGCTATGGACTACTACACAAAGTGGGCCGAAGTAGAAGCACTTGTGACAATTACTCAAGAGAAAATGATCAGTTTCATATGGAAGAGCATCGCATGTCGGTTTGGAGTACCACAGACAATTATAACTGACACCGGACGACAGTTCGAAGGCAAGAAAATGAGGAGCTTCTGTGAGAAGTGGGGAATAAACAAACATTTTTCAACTCCTTATCATCCCCAGTCTAACGGCCAGGTCGAAGCGGTTAACAAGATAATCAAACATATACTGAAAATCCGATTGATTGATAAGAAAGGAAAATGGTCGGAGGAGCTACCAGAAGTGTTATGGGCGTATCGAGTATCCCACATAACGAGTACATGCGAGACTCCATTCACAATGGCATTCGGCATCGAAGCAGTGATACATATAGAATTGAAGGTCTCAACAGAACGAACAACAACGTTCGACGAGCAGACAAATGATCAAGCTCTAGCTGCGGAAATGGACTTGATTGAGGAAAAGAGAATCTCGGCATAAATGAAAAATGCAATATACAAAAGAAGAATCACAAAGTATTACAATTCACAAGTAAAGGTCAGGGATTTCAAGGTTGGAGATCTTGTGCTAAAAAGGGTTTTGGGACCACCACCAGGAGTATTCGGACCGACTTGGGAGGGCCCGTACAGAATAACTCAGAAATGGAACAACGACACATATGACCTGGAAGACACGAAAGGCAATTCAGCCCAATACTCCTGGAATGTGGCTTTGTTAAAAAAGTATTATCAATAGACGAGTCTTGTTTGACGAATGTAAAAGTTAGTTTAGTTTTTTTTGCCTTATGTATAGAGTTGTGAATACGTTGAAACTTTCAAAAATTTATGAATGTATATATTCAGAACTTTTGTTACTTGTTAAGTTGTTCGTTCCACAAAGCAAAGTTGCTCGCTCAAAATCACCATGCAAGGGGCGAGCATCAGAGCTGAATGCAAATGAATGTCAGGCCAAGTCCATGAAGAGACCATGAGGCCCAATTATCTAAGACTAAGTCTTTTTAAAAGACACTAATAGCCCATCTAAGCCGATCAGGCGAGCATTAAGGCACAAAATATTTATTCAAAAAAAAGGAAAATGTGCGAACAAGCGAGAAACAAAAGAAATAGAAACAAAGAAAAGAAAGTGAATTCGTTCAATTTTTTCATTCATTAAGGAAGCAAGTTGTTACACCAAAAGGAAAGTAAAGAGTACAAGCTAGCCCTAATACAGATCTAAAAGAAACAAAAAATACAAGGTCTTCAGGCTGGAGGGGCTGTAGGAGCATCCGTGGTCACCGGAGCTGGAGATGCTTCTTCAATGGTGGCAGCTGCGGTCGTGGCCGCCACAGCGGAAGTGCCCGCCCCGTCAATGAGAGTCAAGTGGAGAGAGTGAAGGCCATCGAAGATATCCGCCTCCTTGTTCGGCTGCTCGCCGGAGGATTGGGGAGGAATAATTTCAACACCTTCCCCGAAAATATCCAAGGGAACTC
Organism: Ballota nigra; assembly: GCA_947034835.1. Classification (NCBI taxonomy): domain Eukaryota; kingdom Viridiplantae; phylum Streptophyta; class Magnoliopsida; order Lamiales; family Lamiaceae; genus Ballota; species Ballota nigra. Next base: position 88,454,000 of record OX344720.1, on the reverse strand, counting down.
CCATCTCCCCAAGATCAGCCAATGGGAGCGAGAACCCATCACCAAGAGGATTATCCTTGACATAATCGATGAAGTCCTTTTTTGCAGTGGCCAAAACGTCTAAGTTGTGGTCCAAAGCGAACTTCACTGATCTTAAGCTCTCAGCGTAAGCACAGACATATCCCAGGTTGGTGTTGTCGGCCACATCCTGAGCATAAAGGTCATAGGCGACCATCCCAACCTTTTCTTGCTGGAGGCGAGCAACCTCGGCTTGAAGCTCTTCAATCTGGGCGACCATGGCCGTTTTTTCCACCTCTAACGCTTTTGCTCGCTGGTCGGCCACCCCCAGTTCAAGAGACAGTTTTTCTGATTGATTCAAGGCAAATTGCTCACTGGCCACATAAGCATTGAACATCTGTTCCAAGTTCGCCATCGCCTTGGCATGTTCAGCTTTCTCTTGTGCGAGCTCTTCATCTTTTTTCTTCAAGGTGGCAGCCTTCTCCGCCTCAAAGCCCTCGATCTTGCGACCAAGGCTGCGATTCGTCCTCTCCAGGAGTACGATTTGATCCAGGAGCCTCTGGGCCATCACAGCCTGATGGCTGGCATTGTACGCGATCAAGCGATCATTGTCGCTTGTGGTCTGCCCCTAGACAATCTCCTCACAAGTCTTGGTCCATGAACGGGGAACCATCTCAGTTGCTCGTCGGACGTGGGAATCCGCGATATCCAAGTAAGGGGGAGGAGTTTTCACACAGCTGAGCTGATGGAGCACTTCTGCCCGCCCAGGGTGCTCCTCAGGCTTATACCTGGGAATGAAAAAGAAAGAAACATCTTAAGCAAAAGCACAACAAAGAGGCGATCATCAGAGTTTCAGTTAGAAAACTTACTCCCTCATTTTTACGGGGTCATACCCCAGATATGAGCGATCACTGGATGATCGCGATTTCTTGTTCATAATGGCAGCAATGGTCTGCTGCTCACTTACAACCTCAACCAAGGCATGCTTGGGAGCGGGCGAGCGAGGAGCACGATTACTCGCCTCCTTGATAGTCTTCGAGTGCTTCGATGCTCGCTCGGCGCCATCCCCCTCCTCGCGAGAATCGTCCCGCAGAGCCTTCTTTTTCGTCTTTTCCTTCTCCATAACTTGTGAAGAAGAGGCTGTCTTGGGGGCTCCTTTGGAGCCTCCTTTGGATGTTCGCGGACGAGTACCTTGATCCCCTCCAGCCCGTAGGCGCATAAGTGACAAAGGCGGATCCTGCCTCTTCCTAGTTGGCTCCTCGGCAGCCATCTGTTTAACTCTTGCAGCGAGCAGGTGGTAAGATTGTGGAATAGTTGGCACAGCAACAGTTACCCTTTGATCTGTTTAAAAAGAAAAAGTCGAACAAAAGAGTTAGCCAAGACGGGCGATCAAGCGAGCAATAGTGTAAAGTTGCTGATACTGATTACCTTCAGGGATCTCTGCTTGAGCCTCTAAGTGATGAGGGCTCGTGAAGAGTTGGGTGATCTTTCGACAATGGGCCTTCAAAAGATGCAAGATGTCGCGATCACTCGGGTTCCGAAGTACGATTACAGCCAATATGTACAAGAACTCTTCACTAAGGCCTGAATCTCCCCACTTCAACACTTTTGGACCTGCAAAACAAAAAGAAAGAAAAAATTAAAATTAGTTCCCAACGCGGTCCTAGGAAAGAAGGAGAAAGGCATACGTTTGATTATGCCAAATCGTTCGGGAGAATTAATGCGCGCTTGGCCGCCAGTAAAGCCCACTGATGCTCGCCAATCGCCACCAATAAATAGGAATTGGTTATGCCAACTCCTAACTTTATTGGGGACTCCTTCGATAAGTTTTACCCCCGTCCTCGCCTTGACGTAATACCAACCTATCCCCTCCTCGCTGCAAGTCGACACAACCCAGGCATATAAAATCTCAGCCGTACTGAGTTTATTCTTGTATCCTTCAAGACCAAAGAGGGTCATCAGGGCGAGCAGGTTGCTCCACCCATTGGGAGTAATTTGGGTAATCGCCAAGTTGATGTCTTCCAAGAAGCGACCAATGATGGGGTGAAGCGGCAATGGAAACCCAGTGTTAAGTATGTCAAGGTTGATCGTGGTGCAACCCGGTGGTGGGCGATCAGCAGTTTCTCCCTCCTTAGGGGCGTACAAAAATATATCGTAAGGGATCTTGTACTGGGACTTGATACTATCTAAGTCACCCTCCACAACTAAGCTTGAGATCTTGCTCGCTGTGTAAACGTTCACTTCGGCGGACATGAACTCTCTGGCGCGAACAGGAAAGGCCTCAGAGAAGCGAGCAGCGTAATCCTCCCATTTGTTTGGGCGCGCAATGCCTCCAGGGATTTGAGACTCAGGAGTCACCTTAGAAGTGGGAAAACCTATTTCTTCAAGAAACTCCCAAGTCACGGCCAATCTTGGTCGCGCAACTTCCTGATGGTCGCTTTCAGCCTCAATCTCAGTGGCCACTTCCTCCGAGTCCTCTCCCAAGTCAGAAGAGGTAACACCCTCCGCGTCTGGGCGACCAACAGGGTTTTGAACCTCCTCCTCGCCAGAACTCTCTGAAGCATGGGCTTCAATGGAGCGAACAACAGAGGACGTCTCAGATCCCATTTCTTCGTCCATCAATAAAGTCCTGGGGTTTCTAACGAGAGCTTGGCGAACAGACCGGCGAGGAGCAGGGAAAGAGACTTCTTCCATGGGACGCTTCCCGGGATTACGCTCGATAATTTCGATCGAAGGAGTGTCACTCGAAGAAACCATTTAAAAGAAAATGATGGAAGATTTTAAAGAAAAAACTAAAATTCCAGAAACGACGGAGCACAACGGGGGTACGGCGGCGTTAGAAAGAGCGCGGCGGCAGAAGAAAATTCCAGAAGAAAATGGCAAGGATAAACACGAAATCAAAAACAAGAACAAGATTGAGGACTATATTCAGTGATTACCTGAAGAATACTATGTGAAGTCGTGCAAGAATCTCGCAAAAATCGGAACAGGAAAGCTTGAATGAAAGCTTTAATGGCTGAAGAGAGAACAATTTCGAAAAGAATGAAATGAAGGAGGAAGACAAGTATTTATAAGGCTCGAAAATGGGGGCTGGAATGAAATTTTTAAAAGATTTCATAGGCCCCTATGCGCAAAAAAGAAAATAAGCGTGGGCGGCGATGACGTCATCAACCGCCCACGACGTTTCGATTTCCGAGAACATCGTGAACTCAACCGTCACCAACGCTCGGAATGCCCCGTTGTTCGCCTTGGTAACCTGATGATCGCCAGTTTTCCCGCTCAAAAGAAATTTAAAAATTTGTTGCTCGCTCTACGCATACACTTATCACTTTATCAAAATTATGCCTTGTCCTTCATTAGGCAAAAATTTCCCTAACAAAGAACAAGTCAGGGGGCAATGCTGATAGGCGACCAGGCGAGCAACAGTGATCAAGAATTAAGGAGCTAATAAGCTAAAATCAAGAAGTAGACGCCCATCAGAGCTTGGAGAAAGTCAAGACTTTCGGCGACCAGGAGTGTGGCCAGACGTATTCTACGCGACCAGAAAGGCAAAAGATGAAGACGAAAGACGGACAACTTTGCAACCACGTGAACAACCATGCATCAAGCCCAAACACGAGGCGAGCAAGAAGTCCATAGCGTCCAATGAAGATATACTAGCGAGCAACTAGTCACCAAGAGAAGCAGCTAAGTGGTCATGAAGACTAAGTCCAACATTGGGAACTCCAAGAGTCATTAGTTTAGATATGGGCCAAGTGTCTCAACACTTGGCACTCATCCAAGTGATAATAGCTTAGATGTTGTACAAGTGTCTCACCACTTGGCAAAAATCCAATGGTCAAGCCACTAGAAAGGTGACACATAACCTCCTTGTATATCTATAAATACCCCTTCATTTGTATGAAGAAGAGGAAGATTTTCCATAATTCAAAAAGTAACTAAACTCTTGCAAATTTTATTCTTGAGCATTATCTATGATCTCAATTCTTGTTTTATGATCTTACTTAGCAAAAACAGCCACTAACCATCATAGATTAGAAAAAGTCATCAACATTAATAATTTAGAATAGTCTAAAATATTAAATTTGATGAAATTAATAAAAAAGTTAGTAAATATATATATATATATATATATATATATATATAAACGAATTAGAAACAAAAAGAAATTAATTTGATGAATTAAAAAAAACGGAAGTCAATTTGAGCTAATATACAATTAAATGCAAATAAATAAACTACAATGGCATGTGTCCTAGTGGTTCACACCTCTTCCGGGCTACCCGGAGGTCGTGGGTTCGATTCCCCTTGGGTGTATAATTGCTCATTTATTTCTACAAGCCTCACAAGGACTTATATACAAAATAAAATAAAAAGATTAATTTTATTAAAAATATAATTGCTCATTTATTTCTACAAGCCTCACAAGGACTTATATATAAAATAAAAAGATTAATTTTATTAAAAAAAAATCAGCGACCGCCTGAAGTCGGTCGCTAAATCATGACCCGACTGGGTCGGACCCGATTGATTCAGCGACTGCCTAATGACGGTCGCTGCCTTGACGGTCGCAGATTAACGACCGATGTCAAAAGACAGTCGCTAATATTAGCTACCTGCTATTTAACGACCGATTTTTTTCGATTTTCTGATCGCTAATCACATTTTGCGACCGAAAATCGGTCGCTAAATCGATCGCTAATTCTATTTTTTTTTTTTTTGTAGTGGCAAATCCTGAAAAATATTGATACGATTGCATTAGTTTAATACAAATCAGTTTAATTTCATGTATGATATGTTATAATCAATACAAATTCATCAACATTAAAAAAATATATATATATATCCAAAATCAAAACTTGCACAAAAATAATAAAAAAACTTAGATGAAACAATATATTAAAAGCCTGCCGAAAAACAATAAGAAGAAGAAAAAAAGATATGGCATGCGATGAGAGGTGTACAAAGTTTTAGTGAAAGATAGGGATTTATATAGAAAAATTTGCAATGACATGAATGATCAAGATTTAATGTAGAATTTCAATGGATGAGATTAAACATAAAATTGTTTGAATGAAATGAGAGCATTTTGAATAAATAGATGTGGATTTGCCACATAGACCTTCCACAACCATGGTTTTATAAGTGATTAAAATTAAGACCATATTATGAAGGGCATAAACAGAAATGGAGAAAATCGTTAACACGATTTTAGAAAGGGGGGGGGGGGGGGAATTCGCTTCATTTAGAGGAGTTTCGTGCTATTATTAAACCACGAAAAAATTTCACGCAACATTTTCAACCAAGGAAAATTTTTGTACAACTAACCCTATAATAATAATATGATCAAAATGTTGAAATGCAAGTAAATTATCTATAAAAGAAACCAAATAATTTAAATGTTAATTGCAATGTAGCAGTGAAATTGAAATTTAGGTGTTAATTAGCTTAATATTAATATTTGAAGTTTACGTGTTATGTTTAGTTAAAGGTATATAATTAATTCTAACTAATTTAATTTAATAAAATTAGTTTATAGCAAAATTTTCAAAACCACAGTAATATGATGATGCAGTTTAAGAGTTTAGGTGTGGTCGAGGATGGCTTCTCACTTCCCCAACGTCCAACTTCTAAGGGGCCGTTTGGTTCACGGGATGAGATTGATTAGATGAGATTGAATTAGATAGGATTATTTGAGGAGGAATGTGTGTGTGAATTGTATGATTAGGTGAGTTTAAAGTGCAATAAACCATTTTTAAAGTATGAGACTATGAAGTCCCACCATCCCTAAGGGATAAGTTAGTCCCTCGTTTGATAGATTATGTAGGTTTATGATTCGGACCCCAATTTTATTTCGGGCCGTAAACCTGCGAACCAAACACAATATTACATGGGATTGAGTGAGACTAAAACTTTAGTCCCACCCAATCAAGCGAACCAAACGCCCCCTAAGTTGATAAGAAGGAAGGGGTGGAGTATTCTTTTGTATTAATTTTTTTCCGATGGACTAAACAATTTTCAGGTATCACACATCTGGAACAACATAATTAATTTCTAGCTCACAGGGAAGCAGATATTCGGCCTTGCGACATTAATTAATGCTACTCTTTTAGCTTAGTTACATTAATTTTCTTGTGCTTTTGTCTGCGGACCTGTTAAGGGTCCAACGGGGGCAATGGCCCCCACCAAAAAAAAAAAAAAAGGGTATTTTAGTTATTTTACATTTATTTAATTTAAATTAAAAAAAAAAAAGAGTTACTACCAAACTTACACTACACGCTATCCACTTCCCCACTTTCTCTCTTTCATTTCACGCCCAATTTTTTTTTCCATCTGTTCTTTTCTCCTTGCTCTTCTCAATTCCTTGCACGCAGGTAACAAGTATTTTAGTATTTATTAGTTATTAACTACTTAGTGGTTAATAGGATAATATATATATATATATATATATATATATATATTATGAGTAGGTCTTATATGAGACCGTCTCATGGCATGCGACAATGAGAATGAATGTAACTAGGGCATTGACTCATTAACACTTTGGTAGTGGTCAGTGTTAATTTGTGAGGTCTCATGCCATGAGACGGTCTCATACAAGTTTTTGCCATATATTATATACTCCCTCCGTCCCACTCTAAGTGTCTCACTTTCCTTTTTTTGTTGTCCTACACTAAGTGTCACATTCCATAAATGAAAAAAACAACACTCTACTACATATAAACTTTAACCTTCAAATTCACACAATATTACCAAAAATGTCACTCATTCAATCCACTTTTCAACACTATTCATTACTTTATTAAACACTATTCATTACTTTTTCACTATATATTAATAAACAAATACACTTTCTTAAACCATTCAACCAAAAGAAATGAGACGTTTAGACCGGGACGGAGGGAGTATATATATATATATATATATATATATATTATTTTTCTTTTCATTTAGTTGATTTTATATCTTATTTTAAAATTAAAATTATTTATTTAAATATTGGACCCCACGACCGTAAAATCCTGCGTCCGTCAGGTACCTACAACAAAGAATCCAATATATATATATATATATATATATATATATATATATATACACAAGGACAAGGTAATGGGTGTGCCTCCAGCAGAGTTATTTTGTACACAAGACAAGATTTAATCAGTTTAGGATTTCTTTGGAAAAGTAAGAGAAAGATCATTTTGAACTGGAAGGACTAGGAGTGATACTCGCATTTGACAAATGTTTAATAATGACCATCACATTCACATATATATATTTGTCGAACGAGAGAGATTTACATGCTTTGAATATTCATTCGGGTTGCAATGCCAATGAGTTTATTTCTTCCTAAAATACAAAAATTCCATTACTCATATTCGATATTAATTGCGAAAGCTAATTTATCCAACTATCCATGGATTAATTTATTTGTTTTCATGAAAAAGATTTTTAATTTAGGTTGGGTCTTCTTTCATCAGCTGAGCTGGTTAACTAATTAAGGCCGCGCCAGCGACACAACATTTGCTATTGCTATTTTGTTGTATAATCGACCACCCAATTCAACGCCAATTTATTACTACCTCTTTTTCAATGCCAACGCCCCTTCTTCAAAACTATTTTCATAGTAGAAAAAAATTTCTTATAAAAAAATATAAAATATGTGAGTCTCGAAAATGAACATATGTTCACCAATAAATACAAAATAATAGTGAATCTTCTTCTTATGTGTCATTATCATATTTATGGTGAAAATATAATTTTGCTTCCACCAGTGGACGATGTGAGTGTGAGGTTGAATAAAACAATATTCCCTCTGTCAACTAAAAATATGCTTATAATTTTTTTTAACAATTATTTTATTTCCTTTACCATTCAATCATCACCAAATTATTTCACATGACGTTGATTTTACATTCACAACTTAATTCATCAATGAATCACACAGTACATTAAAATACCATTTATTTACATATTTTATCCATGTTTTTTTTAAACCTATCAAACATCAATATACATACTTTTAGTGGACATGTGAAGTAATATTATAATCATGTAAAAAAAAAAATGAATTGATATTATAATTTTTTTTTTTTTTTTTTTTTTTTTTACTTTTGTGAGTGTGGTATATATATACTCCCTCCGTCTCAACTCTTTTTTTACAAGGTCATTATTTATCACTAAAAAATCGGGTTATATTTATACAATGTATTTATCATTTTGGTGTAGAAATTAACATTCATAATAAAGTTGATGTTCACCATTAAAATGACTATTTTTGGATGGATGAATAGTGATTCTGTAAAAAAAAAAAAAAAGACTTGGAATAAAGAGATGGCCTAATAAAATAAGTGTGAAAGTAATATGGAGATGAAAATAGTTGATTTTGATCGAGAAGACAAAGGGAGGGACATCCGCCGTATTTATTGGACCAAATTAAAGTGTTATTCAACTCAAAACCACTACCTATTCTTTCTTTCCCCCACTTCGACCATTTTCCATTCCATTCTTCTTTACGCACCCTCTCTCTCTCTCTCTCTCTCTCGTGCAACTGCAACACAAAACCCACCACCATTTGCATTTGCATTTCCATTCACCTTTCTGTTCTGGGCAGCAGCACTTCCTTTTTCATCTCTTTTCAGGCATCTTCTTCTTCTTCTTCAGCAAAAGAATATATACAATAACAGCTTTAATGAGAAGAAGAAGAAGAAGAAGAAGCGTAAAATATTGAGTTAAGGTTGCTTCGGCACTTGCTTTCTTCCCTGATGAATCTGTTGGTTTTCTGTCTTCTTCTCATTTCTCATGGATTTCTCTCTCAAGCTCAGAAAAACCTCACCTGCTCCTCTAACGATTCGGATGCTCTCAGGGCCTTCGCGCACACCCTGGAACCTGGCGTTGTTGATCAATGGTCGTCTTCCCCCAATTGCTGCAACTGGATCGGCGTCACTTGCCAGTCCTCAGCATCTCTCGGCCTCCACGATTCTACTTTCGCTAGGGTGGTCAAGCTGGAGCTCGGAGGCAACCGGATTGATGGAAACATCTCCGAATCCCTGGGCGATTTGGATAACCTCAAAACCCTAAATCTCTCTCACAACTTCCTCAAAGGCCCCATTCCTCACTCTCTTCTTCGTTTGCCCAAATTGGAAACCCTCGACTTGAGCTACAACGAAATCTCCGGCTGGTTCCCAAACACTATGAACCTACCCTCCATCACAGCCATTAACGTCTCCGACAACTCCATCATGGGCTCCGTACCCGTCGCCATTTGCAGAAATTCCACCAAAATTGCAGCAATCAATTTGGGCGACAATTTGTTCACCGGAGCTCTTCCTCCCGGCTTTGGGACCTGTTCTTCAATGGAGGAACTCTATCTCTACTCCAATCGAATCTCTGGCGCTCTCCCTGAAGATCTATTTCACCTGGTGAATTTGACGAAATTGCGCCTTCAGGACAACAAACTTTCTGGGGAGCTCAATCCCCTCATTGGTAACCTCTCTAATCTTGCTCATATTGATATATCATCCAATGAGTTCTCAGGAAATCTTCCCGACATTTTCGATAGATTTGTGAATTTGAAATACTTTTCAGCTCAGTCTAATAGATTACTTGGTAGAATACCACCTTCGTTGGCTTCTTCATCGACTATTATTTCACTTAGTTTAAGAAACAATTCTTTGAATGGTATCATTGATCTCAATTGTTCAGCAATGGTTAGTCTTGTCTCGCTCGATTTAGCTACTAATAGGTTTCATGGGGGGATTCCAGATAATCTCCCAGCTTGTTCGAGCTTGAGGACGATTAATTTGGCGAAAATTAACTTCACAGGGCAAGTCCCAGAGAGTTTCAGGAATTTCCAGAGCCTTACTTCCATTTCGTTTTCGAATTCCAGCATTTCCAATCTTACAGCTGCTCTAGATGTTTTACAACATTGTAGAAACTTGACAACACTAGTTCTGACTCTAAATTTTCATAATGAAAAAATGCCTGAGTATCGGTCTCTCCAGTTTGTTGGGCTCAAGACCCTTGTTATTGCCAATTGTAGACTCACTGGTTTGATTCCTCGGTGGTTGAGTGGGTGTAAGAACTTGCAACTTTTAGATTTATCGTTGAATCGTTTGGAAGGTTCAATTCCGCCCTTGTTTGGAAACTTGTCATATCTGTTTTATTTGGATTTATCGAACAACTCTTTAAGGGGGTACATTCCGAACGAACTTACTAAAATGCAGAGCCTTATCAATGGTACTGTAATGTGGGAGGAGCCTTCCATGGATTTCCCCCTCTTTGTACGAAGAAATCAAAAAGGTTTCAAGTATAAAGAAGTTTATCGATTTCCTCCAACGTTGTCACTTGGGAACAACTTTCTTACAGGACCAATCTTGCCCGAGTTTGGTAATCTGAAAAGGTTGCATGTGTTGGATTTGAAATGCAATAACTTATCAGGATCAATTCCGAGCAGTCTGTCTCTACTCACAAGCTTAGAGACTTTGGATTTATCTTTTAACAATCTGAGTGGAAAGATACCAGTTTCTCTGAATAGCCTCTCCTTTCTGTCAAACTTCAATGTGGCCCACAATGCCCTCTCGGGTGCTATTCCAACAGGAAGTCAGTTCTCGACTTTTCCAAACTCGAGCTTCGAAGGCAATACAGCTCTCTGTGGAGAGCATGCTTCTCATCCATGTTCAGTAAACAACAGAGAATCCCCATTTATATCAGCTAATAAGTCCAAGAAAACGAGGGGCTCTATGATTGCTATGGGTGTTGGAATAGGTGTGGGAACAGTAATTCTTGTTTCTCTCGTTTATGCGGTTGTTCTTTGCTCATTTAAGCGAAAGGTTGTGGACCCAGGAACCGAAGATGTTCATACCACTGATAAGGATTTGGAAGATATATCGAGCCTGGTGATTCTATGTATGAACAAGGAGAACAATAAAGATATCTTTCTTGATGATCTTTTGAAGGCCACAGATCATTTTGACCAATCCAACATAATAGGCTGTGGAGGATTCGGTTTAGTCTACAAGGCTATACTCTCTGATGGAAGGAAGGTAGCCATTAAACGTCTCTCGGGTGAATATTTCCAGGTGGAGAGGGAATTCCAAGCAGAAATAGAGACACTCTCAAGAGCACAGCATCCCAATCTTGTCCATCTTCAAGGATATTGCAAGTACAAGACTGACAGGCTTCTAATATACACATACATGGAGAATGGAAGCCTCGACTACTGGCTACACGAGAAAACAGACGGGCCCACCTCGTTAGATTGGAAGACGAGGCTACAGATTGCCCAAGGGGCAGCTAGAGGCCTTGCTTATCTGCACCAATCTTGTGACCCCCATATCCTCCATCGAGATATAAAATCGAGCAACATTCTTTTAAACGAGAAATTTGAAGCCCATTTAGCTGATTTTGGTCTAGCTAGGCTCATTCGTCCTTACGATACTCATGTTACAACTGATCTCGTTGGAACACTGGGCTATATTCCTCCCGAGTATGGGCAGGCCTCCGTTGCTACTTACAAAGGGGATATATACAGTTTTGGGGTCGTTCTTTTGGAGCTTCTAACTGGAAAGAGACCAATGGATATGTGCAGGCCTAAAGGGTACAGAGATATCATCGGGTGGGTTATTCTGATGAAGAAAGAAAACAGGGAGACCGAAGTCATTGATCCTTTCATTTATGATAAAGAGTACGAAAAGGAGATGCTGATCATTCTTGATATTGCTTGCCTGTGTTTGAGTGAGAACCCGAAGATAAGGCCTTGCTCGTTGCAGCTCGTTTCTTGGCTTGATAACATCAACGATCTGTCTGCATTCAGTTGTTCAAGACCTAAAGATCAATGTGCTCCTTCTCTCTCACATGTTCAAGAGTAAGTTTCCATCGTTGGTTATTCTTATTCAATTTGGAACATATGCCATTTTTATGTGATGTAAATAATAATTGTTCAATTGTAGAGGAAGGTATAATTAATGATCACAAAATCAAGTTTTCTGATATTCCATAACTTGGAAAATATTGTAGATTTTGCTGCATTTTTCGATTCTCTGTTCCGCTTTTTTGTACGCGTAAATATTTTGATTCTCATTCCACTTTTCGTACTAGTATAAATATTTTAGGCTTAATTTCAGGTTAAGCTTATAAAAGTAAAATTGCAAATGGTAATCTAATATAAAATTTTGAATCATGTTAACAAGGTTATAATTTTTTTTTTTTCCGATTCGAAATAACATGCAGATTCATGATACCTACCTAATAACGAATAATTTATTATTAGTATAATTTAGTTTTGTTCGGTTGGCAACATATAATTATCAGTTCAAATTGACAAAAATTTGTAAACACCAGCCAGGTACACAAGTCAAATGTATTTTAAATTAATTTTAGCTAATTTATTAAGACAAAGTATATAGTAAAACTGGTTTATACATGAATCACGAAAGGGTATTATTTGTTTTCATTGAAGAGTATTAGTTGTATTTACTGAAGTGTATTACTAATTTACACTAAAGAGTTTTAGTTGTTCAGTGAAAATGAACTATAACTCTTCAGTATAAATCAGTAATACTCTTCAGTAAAAATAACTAATACCCTTCAGTGAAAACAACTAATACCCTTCAGTGAAAACAACTAATACCCTTCCGTGATTCATATATGAACCAATTTCACTCTATACATACCCATTTATTAAATAGTACTCCCTTCGTTTTTAACAATTTTTTTCTCACCGTCCAACCATTACTTATTATTGATTTTATACTAAAAATAATTTTTTAATTTATAAACGAATCACACAATATCTCAAAATACCTTTATTTTATTTATGTTTTCTTAAAATTTGTCCAAAACAAACTAGCATATATTTTTTGGGATGGAAGAAGTATTAGTTAATAATATTAATTGTGTTTTATTTAAAGTTATTTTTAGTGAAAATTTTAGTCGCATAGCTGGGGACATGTTACTAATTTTTTTTTTTTTATTTTTTTATTTTTATAAGCGGTGTTTAAAGTTGACAAACTAGAGCTTTTGAATGTTTGGAATTTTGTCAAGATTGATGAATAAGCTAAACTTAGTTGTAAAAATAGTCTAAAATCTCGATAGTCAAGTTTGAACCATAATAGAATAGAAGGTCGTTGGTTTGATTTTGCATTCGTAAATCGTAATCTTGTGACATGTCTTTTTCTCATGATTTTAGACTTGGACCTTTTATGTAATGATATTTTTAGATTGAATATAAAATGTTGAGCCTAATGATGTTTTTATATTAAATAGAAAATGTTGAGCCCAAAAAATCAAGTATTTTGTCTATTAGCTACCAAAAATAGGAAAATTGATGATATAGAGACGTTGAAGAGAGGCATTAAATTATATCACAGAAATATAGTTGGAATTAATTGATTAACCTTTATTATATCCAAAGTCCAGAATTGTGACTTTGGCAGTTGGCAGTTGGCAGACTATACAATATCTATATTCATTTTTCTCATTGTTTGAAAATTAAAAGCCGTTTTAGATTTATTTATTTTATTCTGTTAATTGAAAATTCCAACACAGAAAGAGAGAGATAGGACTACCTCCAAACCTATCTATCACTAAAGTCTCGATTTTTCTGGCTATAGTTTGAAATAAATAAAAGCACAGGTAGTCAATCTAGTTGACATTCTACAAAAGGAAAAAAAAGGTACACACTTTCATTAAAGATTAAAATAAAATTAAAAAGTCCTTGTTTTGGTGCTTGCTGGTGTAAGCAAACCGCGTTTTATTTATAAAAAATATATTAGAAAATTGAGACTTTGGTACAAGGCATTACCTCAAAAAAAAAAATAACCTCTCCGTCCCAATTTTGTTTACTCAAAAGTCCAAAAAAGAAAGAATTTTTTTATTTATTTACCCATTTTTAAAATGACAAAAAACAACACTACTTTTTCAAATTCAACCTTAAAAAAACTACTCCCTCCGTCCCCTCTTAACTTTCAGAGGGGAGTGGACACACTTTTTAAGAAACTTTTGCTTTATTGACTTATTGACCAATTAACAAGTGTATTAGATATATTAAATATAATTGATTAACTTTCAGTCTAAGTTAACAACCAACTGAATACGAGTGCACTGTTCCAAAATACATGTACTGTTCCAAATTACAATACTGTTCAATAATTCACTGTTACAAAATACATACTGTTCAACTAATTTACTGAGTAATTGTACAAAATTAAATATTGTCCAGAATTTAGAAATAACTCAATACATCCCAAAATAATTCCCCAAATACAGAAATCACCTAATTGAGCTGCTAAATTCCCCCAAAAGTTGAAATTTTTGAACTTCTCACCATTTTTTTGACCACATCAAGTGTCAAATCTGCATTAACTACTCCCAAATACTCAAAACTCAGCATTTCCCTCCCGTTGAAACACAATAAATACCCTCATTAGTGTATTGAATGCAACATTCAATACATAAACACCAACCACATATAAAATGACAGGTCCAAGAAAAGATCTCACCTTAGATGAGAAAAATAGAGTTGCACAATTTCTCATTGCAAACTCTAAAATTGGGATTGTGCTTCATGGAAAGATCAGGGAAGCTGTTGAAATGTTTGGGGTTACAAGAAGGACTGTGCAATACATTTGGAAAGTTGCAAGACAACAACCGTTAGAAGGACTTCCAGTCCAAATGAAGGACAACAAGAAGGGATAAACAAAGAAGAAGCACTTACATTTTGATCTTGAAATATTCAAGGCCATAAAATTTGAAAATAGAAGCACATTAAGAAGTCTTGCTAGGGAGTTGGGTGTTAGCAAAACACAAGTTTGTAGATGGAAAAAAGCAGGGTTGATCAGAAAACATTCAAATGCAATCAAACCAACTCTTACATAGAAGAACAAGATAGAAAGGATCAAGTTCAGTTTGAATGCATTGGTACATGACAGGGATGCCAATATAATCAAATTTTCAGGTATGTTCCATGTAGTTCACATAGATGAAAAATGGTTCTACATGTCAAGAACAACTGAGAATTATTACATTGCTGAAGGAGAGGAAGAACCTTATAGGTCATGCAAATCAAAGAGGTATATTCTCAAGGTTATGTTCATGTGTGCTGTTTCTAGGCCACATAATGCAACTACAGGACAACAAGCATTTGATGGGAAAATAGGCATTTGGCCTTTCACAAGGCTAGAACCAGCACAAAGAAACTCAAATAATAGAGTAGGGGGGACATTGATTACTAAACCAATAGATTCAATCACAAAGGAAGTCACAAAAGCATGTCTACTGAATCAGGTATTTAAATGTCAAACTTTTATCATTTAACATGCATATTGTTTGCACAAATATCATGTTTGATCAAGAACTCATCATATTAAGCACTGTCAGATTGCAAATATCATCATTCAACATAATCAAACATAGTTAAGTCTCGATAACAAGTTGTTTACTCTTATTGGTGACATTAACATGCATATTGCTTGCACAAATATCATGTTTGATCAAGAAACTCATAATATTAAGCACTGTCAGATTGCAAATATCATCATACAGCATAATCAAACATAGTTAAGTCTCCATAACAAGTTGTATACTCTTATTGGTGACATTAACATGCATATTGCTTGCACAAATATCATGTTTGATCAAGAAACTCATAATATTAAGCACTGTCAGATTGCAAATATCATCATACAACATAATCAAATATAGTTAAGTCTCCATAACAAGCTGTATACTCTTATTGGTGACATTAACATGAATATTGCTTGCACAAATATCATGTTTGATCAAGAAACTCATCATATTAAGCACTGTCAGATTGCAAATATCATCATACAGCATAATCAAACATAGTTAAGTCTCCATAACAGGCTGTATACTCTTATTGGTGACATTAACATGCATATTGCTTGCACAAATACCATGTTTGATCAAGAAACTCATCATATTAAGCACTGTTAGATTGCAAATATCATCATACAGCATAATCAAACATATTTAAGTCTCCATAACAAGTTGTATACTCTTATTGGTGACATTAACATGCATATTGCTTGTACATATATCATGTTTGATCAAGAAACTCATTATATTAAGCACTGTCAGATTGCAATTATCATCATACAACATATTCAAACATAGTTAAGTCTTCATAACAAGTTGTATACTCTTATTGGTGACATTAACATGCATATTGCTTTTCATTTTCAGGTTATACCAGCAATTAAGGCCAAATGGCCTCCTAATGCAAGCAAAAACATCATCATTCAACAAGATAATGCCAAACCACATATAAGCAATAATGATCCAGATTTTAGGGCAGCTGCTAGCTCAGATGGATTTAACATCGTCATTGCATGCCAACCCCCAAACTCACCAGATACAAATATTTTAGATTTGGGTTGGTTTAGAGCAATTCAGTCACTACAAGTGGACACTGCGAGTTACACTATTGATGAGTTAGTTACAAATGTGTTGCAGTCATTTGAGAAAATGACAGCGGTTTCACTTAACAATGTTTTCCTTAGCCTACAGAGTTGCCTAGTGGAAATTATGAAGACTAAGGGACACACCAAATACAAAGTGCCACATATGAACAAAGAAAGACCCATAAGAGAAGGTAGGCTGCCAATAAGCCTAGAGGTTGATGAAGATCTGGTAAGGGGTTGCATACAGTTCTTGATTGAAGCTGGAGAGGTGAATGGACTGACATATGAACTAGGTGCTCTAATGTCAGGTCTAGGATATTGATCTCAAATTATGCAAGCTAGTGTTTATTAACTTTTTGAAGTTTACAACTTAAACATATTCAGATATGTAAGTTTTTTTGAACAAAGTAGGAGGTGTTTATGTTGTAAACAAACTTTTTGTGTACAAGATCAATCATATTAATAGATGGATGTTTTATCTTTAACCCCACGAGCCCTCAGAAAAAATTCATCATAGGGCAAAGAGACTCCTAAACCAGGTTATTAACCTATTGATGACTCTAATGCATTATAGAATTGCACAAGGTCTCCTAAACTAGGTTAAATGCCTGGTGGTGTCTTTAATGCATCATACCATTACACAAGGTCTCCTAAACTAGGAACAATACCTAGTGGTGACCCTAATGCAAATATACTTGGCAAATATGGACTGATATGGACCAAATCATCATATATATTCATTGAATTCATCATATAAGGGGCTGTATCCCAACTCAAATCACCACAAATGTGTACAAGATCAATCAAACATGATACCATTGCAAATATACTTGGCAAATATGGACTGGTATGGACCAAATCATTATACAAGGGGCTGTATCCCAACTCAAATCACCACAAATGTGTACAAGATCAATCAAACATGATACCATTGCAAATATACTTGGCAAATATGGACTGGTATGGACCATATCATCATACAAGGTGCTGTATCCCAACTCAAATCACCACAAATGTGTACAAGATCAATCAAACATGATACCATTGCAAATATACTTTGCAAATATGGACTGGTATGGACCAAATCATCATACAGGGGGCTGTATCCCAACTCAAATCACCACAAATGTGTACAAGATCAATCAAACATGATACCATTGCAAATATACTTGGCAAATATGGACTGGTATGGACCAAATCATCATACAAGGGGCTGTATCCCAACTCAAATCACCACAAATGTGTACAAGATCAATCAAACATGATACCATTGCAAATATACTTGGCAAATATGGACTGATATGGACCAAATCATCATACAAGAGGCTGTATCCCAACTCAAATCACCACAAATGTGTACAAGATCAATCAAACATGATACCATTGTAAATATACTTGGCAAATATGGACTGGTATGGACCAAATTATCATACAAGGGGCTGTATCCCAACTCAAATCACCACAAATGTGTACAAGATTAATCAAACATGATTGGTAGTTTATCTTTAACCCCAAAAGCCCTCAGAAATATTTCATCATAGGGCAAAAAGACTCCTAAACTAGAAATGTTAACCTAGTGGTGACTCTAATGCATCATAGAATTGCACAAGGTCTCCTAAACTAGGTTAAATGCCTAGTGGTGTCTTTAATGCATCATACCATTGCATAAGGTCTCCAAAACTAGGAACAATACCTAGTGGTGACTCTAATGCAAATATACTTGGCATACATGTACTGGTATGGACCAAATAATCACAACCGACACTGGTTCAGACCAAATAATCACAACCGAGACTGGGGCATACCAAATAATCACAAAAGAGACTGGTGCAGACCAAATAATCAACCCTAAACCCAAATAATCATGCAATTCTGCACTGCAGAAACTGTAAATTTGAAAGAGAACTACCTCAAAGTTGGGACAATATATTTTCATCATAGAATGGATCAACGCCTTGCAATCATCACTTTTTTCTTCTGGCCCTTTATAAAAAGGACCATAGTAAGGCATCTGGAACTCGGAACCGAGCACATCAAGCCATATAATTCTAGATGGTAGAGCATCAAAGTAAGGGATCTCAGAGCAATCGGGGAATTCAAAGTTTGAATTCTTATAACAGGACAAATCAAACATGCAAGCCAGGGGCTCCGAATCGGACAGAGAAATCACCAAATCGAACATGGGGTGCTTCAAATCAGCCTCCAAAATCACCAAATCATTGATGGGTGGCTCTGAATCGAAGGGGGATGTTCCAAAATTGGACTGAGAAATCACAGATTGGACATCATCGGACAGAGAAATCACCAAATCGGACATGGGGGGCTCCGAATCGGCATCCAAAATAACCAAATCGGACATAGGGGGCTCCAAATTGGGATCCAAAATCACCAAATAAGACATGGGGGGCTCCAAATCGGTCTCCAAACTCACCAAATCGAACAAAGGACTTCCACAATCGAACTCAGAAAAGAGGATTTGTTCCAAAAAAGTATCCGAAACGACGATATCGTCGTCGTCGAATTCGGTATCCGCGACGACCATAGGTTCCAGCTCCGAATAATCGGAGGGAATCAAGCAAAGGTCTGCATACATCGTGAGAGAGAAAGAGGGGAAAGATGTGGAGAGGGAGAGATGAGGAGTCGACGGCTAGGGTTTGGGAGAAACGAGAGAGAGAGAGATCGAGAAGAGTAAAGATGAGTGTAGAATAATCTAGAGAATACGTATAGGGAATAGATGAATAAAATGTATGTATTGGATTATTATTTGTATGTATTGGGCTGAGTATATGTATTGAGTTAGGTTTATTTAATTGGGTTGGGTTTTTAATTGGGCTAATTGAGGGTGGGTTAATTTTAGATTAGATGGATAAATTATTTTCAAAAATAGGGTGTAAAAGTTATTGTGGTACATCCAAAATAGGAAAGTGTGAAAGTTAAGAGGGGACGGAGGGAGTACTTTATACTAAAAAATATTAATAAACAATTTCTAAAAAGCTACTTTCTACTCAAAAGTATTAATAAACAACTTTTTTTTTAAAAATTGTGTCATTTAGAAATGTGTAATCTAAATTGGGACGGAGAGAGTATATAGTTTACAATGCCTCAACCTAACACTGCTACAAAATTATCAGTCATTGCATCATTTACACACAACTAACTTCACGCCTTAACTTTTAGTTCATCAAGTAATTTTGCTAATGATAACAAACTACTTCTAAATACGATATCATTCCTCCTTTTTCACAAAGTCCATACAATGCAATGCACACACAATACCAAATTTACTTATTTTTCCATAAAGAACACTATTATACGCTTAGTGGTATATGCATGGTTGAGAATGAAAAGTTGTCAAAATATTTAGCCACTAGTCAAGGGCGGAATCAGGATTTTGGGTTGGAGCCGGAGGGCCAAAATACCGTTCAACATTCATATTGTCCGATAACAAAACTATATATTTCATATATTTAAACTAGGATATAACAAAATTTATTGTTAAACATCTAAAAAATACATAATTAATTATGATTATAATATATTAAAATTTAGAATGTATATATTTTTTTTTTATATATCACGAATATCATCTATAATTAAGACTATACATAATATTTTTGCAATTTACTTATGTAGTAATAGATAGTTTGTAAGAAATTCATCTTTCATTTAGTTTAGAAGTGTAGGTCTTAAAACAAAAAATAGGAGAAGAATAACACTGAATTGTGTTTGTATTGCTTGTGATAATGAGAAAAAGAAATTTGAATTCTAGTTAGTAAATTCTAACCCCTACCCTCATTTTCTATTTTGCATTCCTTTCAATTATTTTGTGCAATTGTCGGTATATTAAAATTTGTGCTGATGGTATTAAGTCTCATTGTATTTAGCTTGGGTCGCTGCCCACTTTCATTATATTTTGGAGTTTTGGCCCAATTAATTTGTGTAGAATTCAATATACGGATTATGGATAGACCTGTCAAAATGGTCTGGCTCGTTGGGCCAATTAGAAAATTCGGTTTTAAAAATAGGTTGGGCCTCAAAATTAGAGGCAAAAAAAAAATCAGACTTTTTTGACCCATCCAAATTGGTCCAGCGGGCCGACCGAACTCGGGTCGGGCTTGGGCCGACCTGATCAAATTTTTTTTTTGTTTTTAAATTACATTAAAGGTTGAACCTAACAAAAGCACAAAGTGGATATAAATCGATATCACAAAATCAATAGGTCTCTCTTCTACCCATAATCAAGAGAAATAATCCAAAATCACCAAGCAATGAAAAATTGAACAAACAACAATCTAAGGAGTAAGTGATCATGACATAATTCTCAAGATAACACATAAGCACCTTACAATTTTTAATAACATCACAAAGTCCAACGTGTCAAAATTCAATACCTCACGTGAATATCACTCAATTTCCTCAAGTGTTTATAAGAGAACAAAAATCACTCAATATCAAAACATAACATGCAATATCCATAAACTTGCTCATATATAAAATCTCCACCACTAAACATGAATATCATGCAAAAGTCAAAATATATTTACAAGGGTTGTAATTGGGCTTTGGTCAAGGTAGGATAATGAAAAAAAATGTGGATTTACCAAGTTAAGAAGCTGTGAAATCAAAGCACACA
Organism: Ballota nigra; assembly: GCA_947034835.1. Taxonomy (NCBI): domain Eukaryota; kingdom Viridiplantae; phylum Streptophyta; class Magnoliopsida; order Lamiales; family Lamiaceae; genus Ballota; species Ballota nigra. The sequence continues at coordinate 88,432,952 of OX344720.1, read as the reverse complement.
TAAAATTCACCATCATTCACTTCATTTTTTGATACATATCAACCCTACTCGTTTTTTTTTTCACTTAGCTATCACAAACAAATGAAGAATTGACGAACATGCCAAGTATTCATCAAATTAGCCTCCTTCAACAAAAATGGAATCCCTCATCAAATGATTTTTAAAAAATAAGCATACTAGGAACATCACACCATACTTTCTCATCCTTCTTTTCTTTTTCAATTCTTTCCAAATTGGCTTTTTCTTTTTCTTTTTTAACAATCTTGTTTTTGCCACAATTTTCTTTTCCACACATTTTTTTAGAACCCTCCTTATCTCAACATTGACACCTGCATTTCATTCTCACTTCTTAACAAGAAGGTTAAAAAATATTGGTCAAATAGAATAAAAGGGATATAAACTTATTATATATGTGTTCAATCAAGAAAAATGTCATAAGCTCAAAGGGTCGAACTAGTGAAAAATAACAAGGGTAAGAATTTCAAAGAAAGGCTACCAAAAGGGTATCCTAGGCACCCTTATCATTTCAATGCATGAATTCAATATGCAATCTCAAGATGCATAGCAAAACAAATTCTAGAATGTACACATTATGCTTAATCACTCATAGCAACGAAAAAAATAGCACATGATATAAATATATTTTTCTTTTTAAAGCTCAAAAGCACACATGAAACGACTATTGTATCGAATCTTACACGTTTTCATTCATTCAGTCATAAAGATCAACAAAGTACTTAGTTTTATCCCAAAAAAATTTATCAATCAAACTCAATCATCTTCACGTTATTGGACTCAACACAACAAAACATAAAATTTTGAATACATAAAATCAACCACTTAGTCCAGGTGTACAAGATACAAAAATAATTAACACGCATAGAGAGGAATAAAAATAAAGTGTAGTGGGGTACCCAATATGACAATTTTTTTAGGATAACAGCAACAAAGAATGGATCGATCCCTTTAACAAGTCTTCCATGTTGATGAAATTTCGTTATCATTTACAAAATCTCATCCTTCAACAACTCCCAAAATTCTTTCAACAAATGGAGGTTAAACTCATATGGTCTATGGCTCTTCAATCCCTCACAACTACATACTGTTTCTTTCATCTATTTTTCGGAAATGGTGAGATCAGAATTTCATTATCGACTATCGAGATTTTTTTTTGGTGATGAAGTTAGACCTGGGGATTGGTCTCTGAATTCATTCTTAAAAAAAATGCATTCTGAAGAAAAATATCTTTTTTTTACCTCCTCAAGCCATTGCCAACCTATGTGAACCATGTTTATGATGTTAAGAATATAAAATTATAAAATTAAAATTTAAAAAGTTATATACCCATTGTTAAAAACATGGAATGCATGCATACAAGTATGAGCTAGAAGATGAATTACAAGCCATGCTTGAGAAATGAAATGAGTTACAACTCTATATTGATTTCATAAACTGATAAAGTGAAGTTACAAATTGAGATTGATCGAATGACTCCTATTTGTACTCTTTACATTCAATTCTAGAAGCATCTAAAGGTTGTTATAACTACCATTGGATGCATGCGTGAGCTGAGTGAATACGACTGCTGTAGGATGCATGCATGCATGAGTTAGTTATAACTAACTCACGTACATGCTCATTACTCACGTGAAATCTAATATCCCCCCTCAAGATGAAGCGAGTGGTGAAGATATGAGTTTCATCTTGGATCGAAAACTGAAGAATGCAGGACCGTTGAGAGCCTTTGTGAAGACATCGACAAGTTGTAGTTGTGTGGCGACATGATGCAAACTGATGAGGCCTTGGTTATATAAGCCACGGATAATATAGCAGTCGATATCAATATGTTTTGTTCTTTCATGAAAAACTGGATTTTCGACAATATGAGTGGCTGATTTATTATCGCACCAAAGCTGGAGTGGCAAGGTGAGTTGGAGAAGAAAGCCCCGAGCAAGAAAGAATATCCATTGTAACTCTAGTGCGGTAGTAGCTAATGCTCTATATTCAGCTTCAGCGGAAGACCTGGACACTGTATTTTGTTTCTTCGTTTTCCATGATATCAAAGATGAACCAAGATAAATGCAATAACCTGTTAAAGATTGTCTAGTATCCAAGCAAGAACCCCAATCCGCGTAACTATAGGCATGAATAGTAAGAGTAGAATGAGAAGAGTAAAATAATCTGAAGTCCTTTGTACCATGAAGATAACGAACTAAGTGGAGAGCAGCATCCCAGTGAGTTGTTCTAGGTGCATTAACAAACTGACTGAGCTGCTGCACAGAGTAGGTGATGTCTGGCCTTGTGAAATTTAAGTACAAAAGCCTTCCAACAATACATCTATACCTCTCAGGATCCTAGAGAAGCTCACCATGAGTGGAGGATAAATGTAAACCAGGTTGAAAAGGCAAATTAGATGATCTGCAACTGTCCAAACCAGTATCTGAAACAAGGTCTTGAATATACTTGTGTTGGGATATGAAAGTACCCTCATCACCCCGAGCTATCTCAACACCAAGAAAGTATTTAGCAAACCCAAGGTCTTTGATTGTAAAGATTGAATGAAGGTGCTTCTTTAGCAAATCAATTTCATCCAAGGAAGATCCTGTGAGTAACACATCATCCACATATACTAGTAATGCCAAATAATGAGAATCAGTGTTGAGTGTAAAAAGACAATGATCATAAACTGACTGTTTGAAGCCATAAGCAAGTACTGTCTTAGAGAATTCAGTATTCCATTCTCAACCCATATAAACTCTTCTTTAATCTGCAAACTTGACCTGGCAAGGCTTTTGTGTAACCAAGTGGAGGATCCATATATACTTCATCATTCAAATATCCATGTAGGAAGGCATTGTTAATGTCCAATTGACAGAAGGGCCACCCTTTTGCAGTGGCAAATGCAATCAAGAATCTTATAGTAACAATTTTAGCAACAGGTGAGAAGCTATCCTCATAGTCAATGCCATGAACTTGGTGATAACCTTTAGCCACTAACCTGGCTTTGTACCTATCCACAGTACCATCAGGATTCAATTTCAACTTGTAAACCCATTTACAGCCTATGGGTGTTTTATGAGAAGGACTTTGCACTAGATCCCAAGTCTCATTGGTTTCAAGGGCTGTTAACTCATCATCCATTGCTTTTTCCCAATCTGGATTCCCCAGGGCCTGATAATAAGTATTAGGTTCTTTGAATTGATGCACATTAGCTAGAAAGCATAGATACTCTGAAGATAAAGGTAAGGATATATGGCAAGGCAAAGTAGGAGATAAATGAGGAAAGGAAGGTGATGTACCTGGAGTGTGCTGTTTGGAAGCTGGTAGTTGTTGGTTAACTGTACATGAAGAAGCAAAGTCTTTTAACCAGGTGGGAGGTGTTATTGTTCTTGTCCTGGTGGTTTTTATAGGAACATCAGCAGGAATAGAAGATGATGAAATATCAGTGTTTGGAGAGAGTAAAGGTGATTGTTCTGGAGCTGTGGAGAGTGTACTAATCTGATCAAAAGGGGTAGTAGCTTGATCATGAAAAGGGAATATGTGTTCAAAGAAACATACATTTCTAGATGTGAAAATGGAATGATCAGTAAGATTATATAACTTGTAACCTTTCTGACCTGGTTCATAACCAAGAAAAATAGATTTGATGGTTCTTGATGCAAACTTTGACTTGGAAGAAAATGTATCAGTAGCAAGAGCAAGGCAACCAAAAGTCCTTAGGTTATCATAAGTGGAGGGTTTATCATATATGATGGAAAATGGTGTAGACCAGTTTAGAAGAGGTGTAGGAAATTTGTTTATAATGTGAGCTGCATGTAAAATGGAATAGGGCCAAAAATTCAGTAGTATTTTTTTATTCAAACATAAGGGCTCTTGCTACATTAAGCAGTTGTCTATGTTTTCTCTCTACAACCCCATTTGGTTGGGGTGTGTATACACATGATCTTTGATGTATCATGCCTAAGTCTTGGAACAGAACTTGGCATTCATTACTAAAAAAATTTGACCCATTGTCAGTCTGTATTGCTTTTGGTTTCAATTTAAACTGTGTTTGTATCATGTCTAGAAACTGTTTAAGAACAGGTATGAATTTGTGTTTGTGTGACAAAAGAAATACTCAAGTAGCTCTTGAGTAGTCATCCACTATAGTTAAGAAATAAGGTGTATTGGTTAAACAAGGATGATTATAAGGGCCCCATATATCTGCATGAATGAGATCAAATATCTGTTAGGTATGACTGGTATGGGTTGGAAAGGACTTTCTGGTTTGCTTTGCCTCTTGACACACAATACATGGTGACAAAGTATCAATAGTATCTTTCTTATTTGATGAAGATATTGAATCAATATGTTTGAGTACATCCATAGAGGCATGTCCGAGCCTTCTATGCCACAAATCAATAGAAACAAAAGCAACAAAATGAGAAGTACATGAATTAGGAGAAGTAGCATGGGATTGGAAAATGTACAGTCTTCCAAGCAATTTCCCAGCTGCCAATGTGACATCACTCTTGGGGTCCTGTAGTGTACATGATGTACCAATGAAAATGCAATTAAGGTCAGTGTTAGCAAGGAGATATGGCACAAATAGTAAGTTATATTTGAAGGTGGGAATGTAAAGAACATCAACAATGGTTAATGTCTTGGTTATGGTGATGGTTCCTGATTGTAAAACAACTTGTTTTCTCCCATCTGGGAGCAATACTGATATTGGAATTTTTAGGTTATTCAATGGTTGATTAAAGAGGCTTATATCAAAGCTCATATGTCTACTAGCTCCTGTGTCAAAAATCCAAGATCCTTTTACCATATTATCAGAAGCAGTGAATCCAGAAACCTTAGTAATAGATGTACCTGCATACTCCACAAAGTGTGCATAACCTGGTTCATTTCCTTGTGTCTTACTGAGATATCTTGCCACTTCTTGTTGTATGATTGCAACAATGTCAGATGATTGATTCTGAGGGGATGTAGGTGCTTCAATGCTACACTATGCTAAAGCTTTTCTACCTTCATTCTTCTTTTGAAACCAATTAGGGTACCCATGCAGTTTGAAGCAAGTAGTTACATCGTGTCTTTTCCTTCCACAGTGGGAGCAAACCAGTGAATCTTTATCTTCATTTGTCCTATAATCACTACTTCCTCTATCAGATCTCTGAGAATCTTTATAATCAAATGTCTTTGCCTTGGAATACATGGCAGAATATATAGCAGTTTTATCCCCTTCAGAAAAACCATTTTGAACCTCTCTTTGTTGTTCCACCCTTGAGATAATTGAGTAAGCCTTATTCAATGATGGTAGGGGATCCATCATCATTATCTGGTTTATTGTGTGCTCATAGCTCTCATTCAGCCCCATGAGAAATTGAGTAAGCCTAAGCCTAGTGTTCTTTGTATGTAACTGCTCATCTACATCACACGTACAATGTCCACATGTGCATCCAACTATTTTATCAAAATCATCCAACTCATCCCACACTTCTTTCATTTTTCCATATAAAATTGACACAGATTCATGACCTTGCTTCAATAATGTGTTAATCTTCCTTTGCAATTGAAAAAACTTAGTGCCATTAGCCGAGCTAAACCGCTCACATATATTGTAACGACCCGAAACCAAATTAGGGTTCTCATGATTTAATTTTAATGTGTTTAAATGAAATGCTTGGTTTAAATATATGTGCATGCAAGTTCTAATTTTTCAGGTGACAGACGAGCATTTCGAGCCGAAAAACCCTACTAGCACTTTTTGAGTTTTATCCGTAAAACGGGTCGAATTTTCTTGATAAAAATTTAAAGAATTCAAATTGATGAATAAGGACATTTATATGAACCACAAAAATCATACGAATTTAACGGTATGTTTGAATTAAATTTTGGAACCAAAAACCGAACCGAAAAATATCAAAAATACACTGTTAAAGCCAAAATCGCATCTAGAATCGGGACTACCATAAATGGCAGCCCCAAAACAGTAAAAACCTGCACCTTTGACCCATTTTTTCAGCCATAGTAAGTAGAAGTACATGTAATGATATCCTAAAGCCTACCCTAATCCTATGTCTCATCCCATCTCATAACTCTTGTGTTTAATACACACAAGAACACATCACCCTCTCCCCCCTCCTTATGATCAGCCAACCCTCCCCTTTTCCTCCTATATATACCCCTCAAAACCCCTTTCATTTGCCACATTAGTTCTTGCACTCAAGAGATGAAAGAAAGAAAGAAAGAAAGAGAGAAAGTTAGAAGTGAGAGTAGAAGGAGAAGGAGCCCTCTTCTCTCCTCCCCCTCTTGGCCTACACCACCACCACCTAGGAGGAGTGTTTTCCCAACCATCTTGAAGCCAAGGGAGTGTTAGAAGCTAGGGTGTTCATCTTTGGTTCCTAATCTTCCAAGAAAGAGAGGAAAACCACAAGGGTAATCCCTATAAACCCATTTCTCTTAATACTTTGATCATATTTTATTTTGGGCATGAAACCCTTAGAAATGGCATGTTAAAAACCTTTTCCAAGCTTATTTAAACTTTAATAATGATGTATGGGTTTTGAGTTTAAGATTCCCCACGATTTTGAGCTTATATGATCGTTTATGAGAAAGTTTGACAATGTTTGTTTCTACCCGGGTTAGCTACTGCCCTCTCTTTATTGATGTTGAAAAATCATGAAAAATTACCTAAATGTATTATTTGATGTATAAAAGAAACTGTAAAAATTTCATGGTCATCTGATCTATATTGGGGGAGAATAAATTCATGGAAATATATATGTTTAAAACCATACGAAACTGGGAGCAGCGACTCTATTTAACTTTTTTGCCTATTTCCACAAGTGATAAAATTATATAAAAATTTGGGGATGTTCCCCTTGTTATTTTTTAATATATATCCAAAAATCGTAGCTTTTTGTGCAGAGGATAATGAGATATGCCTGTTTGAATATTACGTAGTAAATACTTAACTGATGTTGATTCATTGTTTCCAAAAAATCATTTAGCCCTTTTATAAGTGTTTAAAGATCTTAGAAAAATTTGGAGATGTTCTCCACTGAGTCTGGAAAGCAATGTGAAATACTTGGTTTATTTTGATTAATTTTACAATAAGTTATGGATTTTTAAGTAAAGCATGCACTGTATGACAAACTATGTTATAAACTCGTTTTCCATCAAATATCTGGTAATGATCCATAACTCAAATGGCTTAGGTTTCTAAATAAAAAATGTTAGGTATTACGTTCGCTGTAACATATTCTAATTTAATGATTTTTGAATGAACCTACTGTGAGATATGATTTTTAAACTTCAATGTACACTATGTTGACGAATGTCTTGCTGCTCTATTTTCAAATGAAAATTTACCCTATTTTCGTAGCTCAAATGACTTGGTGCCCTTAATGGAATTTGTTTCATATCATCTGTTATATAACATACTAAAATTTCATATTTTTCTAGTAAGTATAAATACCCTTTTCAGTTAATACATATATGTATATCTTTTGTTAAATAAGTAACACTAGAAAGAAGGAATATGTAATACTATTATAAACAAGCATGTTTTAGGTGTATGAATGATTTGTGTTTACCTATCCAAGAATGTTTTTGAGTGTTTTACTTGCTTCTGAGTGTTGAATGAACCCGGATGATCCAAAACCCCAACCGGTGGACCCGTATTGAATTAGAGTATCCTTACTACCCGAATGAACAAGTTTCAACGCCCTCCTTGAACGTGAACAAGAACCTTAGGGCTGTTCTAATGAAGTAAATATTCTTCTATAACCGAAAAGCCCTAAGTATGATGCGAAGTTGAGTAATAAACTAAAAGAATGAACGATGACTAAATGAACGGACTGTGTTAGGTAAAGTGGGGTTAGCTCGGAAGCTCGGAGGTCGCCCGTGTTCTAAGCAATCAAGAAGTTAAGCCTTACCTCTAAAAGTTTCCAGGTGGGTGACACTATCTGTATAGCTAGTTAATATTATATGGACTGTTGTCAGTTTTCTGAAACAAACGTAATGAATATCAGTAAAAGACATGAACAATCTTATGAATGTGAATGCGAGTATGCGATTATAACAATGTGAGCATGTGGTATGTGATATGTGAACTATGTTAAAGTTGTAAGGGAAGTTGATGGAGGGATAAGGACGGAAGGGATAAGGACGCGGTGGAGTCGCTACCGGTGCCCCCCAAACAGGGATAAGGATGTGGTTGAAAGAGTACCAGTACCCCCAAACTTTTAGGGACAAGGATGCGGTAGAGTCGCTACCGGTGCCCCGCCAACAGGGATAAGGATGTGGTTGAAAGAGTACCAGTGCCCCCATATTTTTAGGGACAAGGACGCGGTGGAAATGCCACCGGTGCCCCCCATATGAATAAGAAATGAGATTGATGGGCCTTTGAGCCATATGATTTATGGGCCTTTGAGCCATATGAATGATGGGCCTTCGAACCATATGAATGCTTTGTTCTAAATCTGTGTTTATAAGTTTTATGTTAAAGAAAACGAATACACATGGCCAAAAATTATAATGAACCAACTGAAAGGTGAAAATTTTAAAAGTATTATTATTTTGAATCTCCTGATAATCTGTATAATAGCATACAGGTTACCCGCTGAGATTTTATCTCACGCCCCTCTCTAAACATTTTCAGGTTATGATGCTGAGGTTCGGGAGCTACCGTAGATGACTGCTTCCCACTCCCGTTTATTAATTAAATAAACTGCTTCTATCAAGATTGAGACAATATGCTATTTTAATACTATTGTTAATATTTTGTCACTAATGCCTCGAGAGTCATACCCAGGACTCATCGGGATGTTTCTTTATTAAATAATGGGATGATGGTTTTTATTAAGTAACAAACTGATGTCTTCTCAAATAAATATTATGTTAAGTTCTTCCGCTGCATCTTTATAATTATATTTATTGTTTTATCTTTTATAAAGAAATTTTTCTGGCTCAGTTTTTATGGTTCACTAAGGGTATGTTTGTTTTGGGACTCACACGAATGGACTTTGGACTTTGCAATCCACGCCCCATACGAGTTCGGGATTTAAAATCGGGTTTTCAAATCCCAAACTCAATCCCTACCTATAAACCTATTACTATTTTTCATATAATTAAATACAATCACATCATCACTTTTTTATCATCCACTCAACATCTCTCCTACTTTTCTCTTACACAATATAATAAAATAATACAACATCAATCAGTAATAAACATTGATTTGACATAAAGCAAAATCTCACCCTACTAAAATCCCAAAACAAACACATACTCATATTATTCATCAAGATTTTCACATCCTAAGATTTCAAAGTCATGACTTCCCCCGCACACTTAAATCCCAAAACAAACATACCCTAAGTGATGACTCGGGTTTAGGACGTTGTGACCTTAAAGGTCAACTTTCTGAATTTTGAGGCGTTACAGGTGGTATCAGAGCTTATGTTCAAAACTTCGGAACAAATGATTTATTTTCCTTTATTTCAAAATTTTCACTTAGTAAAGTAGACAAATTTTATAAACTTCAAATTAAATATCACTAGTAGGAAGGTTATCTACAACGAGCATACCGGAAAAACCTCAAGGTATGTGATGTCTTATGAGAAATCTAATAACAAAACCCTTACAAATAAGAAAACCAAAAAACGAAAGAAAGAACACAGAAGCTTATGAGGACAAGTGCTTGAATTTCATACTATTTGCGCATGTATGTGAAATTACTTGATTATTCATGTTATGCTATTCTATGACGTCATTTTCTCTAGCGAGCAAAATTGTTATGTCGTGTATTGTATTACTATTTTCTTTTCTCCTTTAGTGTTCTGTCTACAGACCTTAGATCAATTCTAGGTTGAGAATTTTAGCATATAGGCACAACTACTGGACCATAGAGTAGTCTGAGTTTGAGACCCTAATGGTTTTGTGGCACACCTTATCTAGTTGTCGAGAAAGAGCCATCGACGAAGACTGGTGAATACGGGTCAGAAGGACCAGTCAATCTCCCAAATGGACCCTGACAAACATGACATCGAGACGGAACCTAGTCACCTTCATGGATCCTTTGTCAACTAATGTACATGTTTGAATTTTTGTAGTTGTGGAAATAATCTCCCAGTAGTAGCCGGATGACCACAATCGTTGGGAACTAAGATATTTCATGGATTGACTTAGACTCTAACCTTTTGGTAGCTCGAGTTATTTCTTTTATAGCAGTCTCGCAACCTTCACAGTTTGACTTATTATGTATATCTTGACTACTTTTAATACTCTCTTTATATATTTTAGAAGTCTCGCATCTTTTGATTTTCGTTGGAGACCCGTTTCTCTCCGTTTAACTTTGAGAACTCATTTTTCTCTTTCCAATTATGTATACTTACTACAATCTCACGTGTTTTATTTTTTGGGATATTCTATTCTATTTGTTATGTTTATCTTATGTTTGCATCGTGTGTCATTATTTTCCCTAACATGCATCGTCGTAGCTCATTACCGTGCTGCTGATCATGACAGTATGTTTCGGTTTCTGTGTGCACCCCTGCGTGATTGAATTAATACCATGGTGTTAAATGTTGGATTCTTTTATTTTGAATTTTATCATACCTATATAAAGTAACCTATTTTCTTATTTGTTGCTTGGTACCTAGTTGTTTAGATTTCACTCCTTGTGTCTAAGAAGTTGAGAAATTTTAGGAATAGAAATTACCAAAGGAGAAAGTTTGAGGTAAGTATTACACCTACGTGTTCAATAAGAATCCAAGATTTAGTACGAGAGTAAGGATGAAATATAATGAACTATAAATAGGGATCAAACTTGACCTTAACATTAAGATTTTGGCATAATCTTGGGAATAGACTAGTTATCAAAATATAAGACGATTAGCTAGGTGGACCAAGGAAACCACGTTCTTGTCGAAATAAAACTTTGGATAAAGTTTGAGGAAGAATAATTTGAGGGTAACTCTAGATTAATAGATAGAGTCTCACTAATGGATTAGTACCATTGCAAAAGTTGTTAAACAAAATGTTCATATGGGTTGACACACCGCCGATAGGGTAGTAGGTTTTACTCGTGACGAAAATATTTATTAAGTTGTGCAAAAAAATATAAAAAATTCACCTCTTTTCCTTCAAACTACAACTTTATCATCTCCACTCAACTCTTCCAACGGTCGTAAACAGCCATAAACGGCCATATTTTTTAAAATATTTTTTTACTCTATAAATACCTCATTTCACTCCCACTTCTAAACACCCTTCTTTGAATTTTCATCCTCATAACCAAAATGAGTAAACTCTTCCTTACTATCGTCACTTTTGTTTACGTCCTCATGCTCACCATTGTTATAATGCAGAGGAGGAATTTAGTGTACCTCTCCTAGTTACCACGGTACTCGTTGCGCAATTTTTAGTTTTAGCTTGGGGAGTAGAATTTTTATGATTTATATGTAATATCTTGAAGTATGAATAAAAGATCCTTCTATCGTGTTGTTTATTTTTCTTCTTTTTCTTTTGCTCTCGTCTTTGAGTAGAGCTCTAAATATTTACGCAGTTGTTGCTTCTTTGAATAAACTTTTCCCTTATTTCTGTAAAAAAATGATTTAATGCTTGATTTAAGAGGTTAAGGTTACTATCGACAAGATTAAGATTTCGACTAATAAGATATGAGTACAAATATTTTGGGGAAAAGATAGCGGAAGTAAGGATCACAATATTCATCGAGAAGACAAATTCTATAGGAAGTATCGAATGTTTAAGGAGAACAAGTGGATTTTGGGGACGAAACTATTTTAAGAAGGGAAGGATGTAATACCCCAAACCAGAATTACTAGGGATATTCATGTGATTAAATGCTATGTAAAATTTTCTGGAAATATTTCTATGTGTTGGCTACAACATATCCAAAAATCAAAGTGTTTTGATGAAGGAAACGAGAGAAATGAATTTTTAAAATACGTGTTATAAATTTATGAACTATTAATTATAAATATCTTTCCTATGTTCCTGTTCATAAAAAAAATTATGAAAAACTTATCATATCTTCCTTGGATGTTAGTTTATGACACATACTGAATTTATGAGCATTTGACACAAAATGAAGGAGAAACAAAATCCCAAAAATCACTTATGCTAAACCGAACCAAACAGTGAGGCCTATAATTAAGGACCTAAGTGTAAGTCGTGACTTAACTTATGAAGAAGTACTTGTGACCATTTTTGGGAAGAAAAGTTCACCTTTTGAGGAATTGAGAAGTCCCTTTAGTACTAGTACAATGGAGCTGACATGAAAAAGAAAGAGCCACTTGGAAAAGAGAGGAAAATATATTAGCTAAATATCTGCAATGCATTTGGGATAAGTAAGTAAATTTCGAGGACGAAATTTCTTTTAAGGGTTGTAGGATGTAACGACCCGAAACCAAATTAGGGTTCTCGTGATTTAATTTTAATGTGTTTAAATAAAATGCTTGGTTTAAATATATGTGCATGCAAGTTCTAATTTTTCAGGTGACAGACGAGCATTTCGAGCCGAAAAACCCTACTAGCACTTTTTTAGTTTTATCCGTAAAACGGGTCGAATTTTCTTGATAAAATTTTTAAGAATTCAAATTGATGAATAAATACATTTATATGAACCACAAAAATTATACGAATTTAATGGTATGTTTGAATTAAATTTTGGAACAAAAAACCGAACCGAAAAATATCAAAAATACATTGTCGAAGCCAAAATCGCGTCTAGAATCGGGACTACCATAAATGGCAGCCCCAAAACAGTAAAAACCTGCACCTTTGACCCATTTTTTCAGCCATAGTAAGTAGAAGTACATGTAATGATATCCTAAAGCCTACCCTAATCCTATGTCCCATCCCATCTCATAACTCTTGTGTTTAATACACACAAGAACACATCACCCTCTCCCCTCTCCTTATGATCAGCCAACCCTCCCCTTTTTCTCCTATATATACCCCTCCAAACCCCTTTCATTTGACACATTAGTTCTTGCACTCAAGAGATGAAAGAAAGAAAGAAAGAAAGAAAGAAAGAAAGAAAGAAAGAAAGAAAGAAAGAGAGAGAGAGAGAGAAAGTTAGAAGTGAGAGTAGAAGGAGAAGGAGCCCTATCCTCTCCTCCCCCTCTTGGCCTACACCACCACCACCTAGGAGGAGTGTTTTCCCCACCATCTTGAAGCTAAGGGAGTGTTAGAAGCTAGGGTGTTCATCTTTGGTTCCTAATCTTCCAAGAAAGAGAGGAAAACTACAAGGGTAAGCCCTATAAACTCATTTCTCTTAATACTTTGATCATATTTTGTTTTGGGCATGAAACCCTTAGAAATGGCATGTTAAGAACCTTTCCCAAGCTTATTTTAAACTGTAATAATGATGTATGGGGTTTGAGTTTAAGATTCCCCATGATTTTGAGCTTATATGATCGTTTATGAGAAAGTTTGACAATGTTTGTTTCTACCCGGGTTAGCTACTGCCCACTTTTTTACGAACCCATTTTGAAATTTTATTGATATTGCAAAATCATGAAAAATTACCTGAATGTATTATTTTATGTATAAAAGAAACTGTGAAAATTTCATGGCCATCTGATCTATATTGGGGGAGAATAAATTCATGGAAATATATATGTTTGAAACCGTGTGAAACTGGGAGCAGCGACACTATTTAACTTTTTTGCTTATTTCCACAAGTGATAAAATTATAGAAAAAATTGGGGATGTTCCCCTTGTTATTTTTTTAATATATATCTAAAAATCGCAGCTTTTTGTGCAGAGGATAATGAGATATGGCTGTCTAAATATTACGTGGTAAATACTTGACTGAGGTTGATTCATTGTTTCCAAAAATTCATTTAGCCCTTTTATAAGTGTTTAAAGATCTTAAAAAAATTTGGAGATGTTCTCTACTGAGTCTGGAAAGCTATGTGAAATACTTGGTTTATTTTGATTAATTTTACAATAAGTTATGGATTTTTAAGTAAAGCATGCATTGTATGACAAACTATGTTATAAACTCGTTTTCCATCAAATATCTGGTATTGATCCATAACTCAAATGGCTTAGGTTTCTAAATAAAAATGTTAGGTATTAAGTTCGCTGTAACATATTCTAATTTAATGATTTTTGAATGAACCAACTGTGAGATATGATTTTTAAACTTCAATGTACACTATGTTGACGAATGTCTTGCTGCTCTATTTTCAAATGAAAATTTACCCTATTTTCGTAGCTCAAATGACTTGGTGCCCTTAATGGAATTTGTTCCATATCATCCGTTATATAATATACTAAAATTTCATATTTTTCTAGTAAGTATAAATGCCCTTTGCAGTTAATAAATATATGTATGTCTTTTGTTAAATAAGTAACACTAGAAAGAAGGAATATGTGATACTTTTATAAACAAACATGTTTTAGGTGTATGAATGATTTGTGTTTACCTGTCCAAGAATATTTTTGAGTGTTTTACTTGCTTCTGAGTGTTGAATGAACCCGGATGACCCAAAACCCCAACTGGTGGACCCGTATTGAATTAGAGTAACCTTACTACCCGAATGAACAAGTTTCAACGCCCTCCTTGAAATTGAACAAGAACCCTAGGAATGTTCTAATAAAGTAAATATTCTCCTATAACCGAAAAGCCCTAAGTATGATGCGAAGTTGAGTAATAAACTAAAAGAATGAACGATGACTAAATGAACGGACTGTGTTAGGTAAAGTGGAGTTAGCTCGGAAGCTCGGAGGTCGCCCGTGTTCTAAGCAATCAAGAAGTTAAGTCTTACCTCTAAAAGTTTCCAGGTGGGTGACACTATCTGTATAGCTAGTTAATATTATATGGACTGTTGTCAGTTTTCTGAAACAAACGTAATGAATATCAGTAAAAGACATGAACTGATGGTCCCGTTTTCAAAAGGCAAAATGGGAATTTAGGAGCAATTTTTTTTTAAAAACCTGCGTTGCGCTCTGAAAGGGTTCAGTGAAGGAACACTCAAGTCACTGCGTTGCTAAGAGGCTGAGCTACCAAGTCAGTGAGACTTGAAGGCTCATGCTCTGAGCAACACAGTGACTCGAGAGACTGAACTCTCGAGCTTGTTGCCTGATCTGGTCAGTGAGAGGAATCTCCCTGACCTGATTGCTTAACCAAAGTTTTCTTATAACAAAGCTCAGTGAGCTGACTTTCACAATACTTTGGTAAATACTTTTAAAGAAACGAACGCTCAGTTTAACGTGGTTCAGAGACTCAAGCTCTTACATCCACGACCTGATTTAACAGGAAATCCACTAACTGGGATTCTTGTTTTTAACGTGCCAAGGTGCACTTACAACTGGACTCACGCCACTCCCTGGGCTGCCTCTCCTCACCTCACTACAAGCCTAACATTCATCTGAAAGGATTTAGTTTGGTTTGGTTTTCTCCAACTAGGTGAGGTTTTCCCTTACAATGTGTTAGCCTCAAGCTAAGATTGGGAAAACCTCTCTAAGCTATGAGTTAGAAACTGAACACTCAATATGTATCTGTGAAGACCTTAATGGTCAGTGAACAAGGTGTGAAACGTGCCTCCTTATAACTCCCAATATAATGCACTAAACACTCACACCTTCACAGCTCGTAGGTGTTGATTTTTCTTACTTCATACACAACACAACACACTTAAATACGCAGCTATGAGCTTGTATTTATAGTGTGGATTCAAATGTAACCGTTGGATGAAATTACATTTGAATCCATACAATTAATGGTTTCAACCACTTTTCTTGGAATGTGGCCTTGTCAGTGTCAGAGTTGCTGCCTCGTGCTGATTGGTCCACGTGGCCTGGATCCAACGGATCTTTGACTCAGTGGGTTTGACTAAGACCTACTGACTTTAGGTAGCTTCCTCCTTCACTGACTGATGATCTTCAGTGGACTGAACGTCTTCAGTGTAGTTGTTCTTCAAAGACTCTTTGAAGATCTTTCCAAGAAGTTTGTCATAAGGCTGAATGACAAACTTCCCTGACCACAGTAGTCTGACTCCTTCAGGGCCTACTTAGTGCAGCACTGATCCTCCTGATCATGCTCTTCACTGAGTGGTCCACCTGACTTAGCTTAGATCAGCCTGGTTTACACTCAGTGGGACATCCTTCAGGCTTCTCTTCTGGTTCAGTTCGCAAGCATGGCTTCAGTTAGTTCTTCTGGGTGTCATCTTGACATCTTCAGGCTGTGTTCCTGAGTTTCCCCTCGCTGAGTTCCCCTTCAACTGAGTGTTCCCTCAACTGAGTTTTTCTCAACTGACAGCCTGTTCTACTGAGAAATTACCTAGCCTGACCTGAAACAAAAGATACTATCCTGACTACTTTCAAACCTATTACATGTTTTGGAAAATCATCAAAACTAAAATATATCCCAACAATTTCCCCCTTTTCGATGATTCCAAAACTTCTAACAAATGATTTTCTATTACAAGAATAATGTCAGAATACATGTAATAGTTTGAAATATGCAGAAATTCCCATAGTTTAAAACATTTAAGATATGTTCGGTAGACCATTTTTCTTAACAAAATTGGATCAGTGGTCATGTGAACAACCCGCTCTGATACCAATTGATGGTCCCATTTTCAAAAGGCAAAATGAGAATTCAGGAGCAAATTTTTTTTTTAAAAAAAACCTGCGTTGCGCTCTGAAAGGATTCAGTGAAGGAACACTCAAGTCACTGCGTTGCTAAGAGGTTGAGCTACCAAGTCAGTGAGACTTGAAGGCTCATGCTCTTAGCAACACAGTGACTCGAGAGACTGAACTCTCGAGCTTGTTGCTTGATCTGGTCAGTGAGAGGAATCTCCCTGACCTGATTGCTTAACCAAAGTCTTCTTATAACAAAGCTCAGTGAGCTGACTTTCACAATACTTTGGTAAATACTTTTAAAGGAACGAACGCTCAGTTTAACGTGGTTCAGAGACTCAAGCTCTTACATCCACGGCCTGATTTAACAGGAAATCCACTAACTGGGATTCTTGTTTTTAACGTGCCAATGTGCACTTACAACTGGACTCACGCCACTCCCTGGGCTGCCTCTCCTCACCTCACTACAAGCCTAACATTCATCTGAAAGGGTTTAGTTTGGTTTGGTTTTCTCCAACTAGGTGAGGTTTTCCCTTACAATGTGTTAGCCTCAAGCTAAGATTGGGAAAACCTCTCTAAGCTATGAGTTAGAAGCTGAACACTCAATATATATCTGTGAAGACCTTAATGGTCAGTGAACAAGGTGTGAAACGTGCCTCCTTATAACTCCCAATATGATGCACTAAACACTCACACCTTCACAGCTCGTAGGTGTTGATTTTTCTTACTTCATACACAACACAACACACTTGAATACGCAGCTATGAGCTTGTATTTATAGTGTGGATTCAAATGTAACCATTGGATGAAATTACATTTGAATCCATACAATTAATGGTTTCAACCACTTTTCTTGGAATGCGGCCTTGTCAGTGTCAGAGTTGCTGCCTCATGCTGATTGGTCCACGTGGCCTGGATCCAACGGATCTTTGACTCGGTGGGTTTGACTAAGACCCACTGACTTTAGGTAGCTTCCTCCTTCACTGACTGATGATCTTCAGTGGACTAAACGTCTTCAATGTAGTTGTCCTTCAGAGACTCTTTGAAGATCTTTCCAAGAAGTTTGTCATAAGGCTGAATGACAAACTTCCCTGACCACAGTAGCCTGACTCCTTCAGGGCCTACTTGGTGCAGCACTGATCCTCCTGATCATGCTCTTCACTGAGTGGTCCACCTGACTTAGCTTAGATCAGCCTAGTTTACACTCAGTGGGACATCCTTCAGGCTTCTCTTCTGGTTTAGTTCGCAAGCATGGCTTCAGTCAGTTCTTCTGGGTGTCATCTTCAGGCTGTGTTGCTGAGTTCCCCCTCAACTGAGTGTTCCCTCAACTGAGTTTTTCTCAACTGATAGTCTGTTCTACTGAGAAATGACCTAGCCTGACCTGAAACAAAAGATACTATCCTGACTGCTTTCAAACCTATTACATGTTTTGGAAAATCATCAAAACTAAAATATATCCCAACATGAACAATCTTATGAATGTGAATGCGAGTATGCGATTATAACAATGTGAGCATGTGGTATGTGATTTGTGGTTGAAAGAGTACCAGTGCCCCCATATTTTTAGGGACAAGGATGCAGTGGAAATGCCACCGGTGCCCCCCATATGAATAAGAAAGGAGATTGATGGGCCTTTGAGCCATATAATTGATGGGCCTTTGAGCCATATGAATGATGGGCCTTCGGGCCATATGAATGCTTTGTTCTAAATCTGTGTTTATAAGTTTTATGTTAAAGAAAACGAATACACATGACCAAAAATTATAATGAACCAACTGAAAGGTGAAAATTTTAAAAGTATTATTATTTTGGATCTCCTGATAATCTGTATAACAGCATACAGGTTACCCGCTGAGATTTTATCTCACGCCCCTCTCTAAACATTTCCAGGTTATGATGCTAAGGTCCGGGAGCTGCCGTAGATGACTGCTTCTCACTCCCGTTTATTAATTAAATAAACTGCTTCTATCAAGATTGAGACAATATACTATTTTAATACTACTGTTAATATTTTGTCACTAATGCCTCGAGAGTCATACCAAGGACTCATCGGGATGTTTCTTTATTAAATAATGTGATGATGATTTTTATTAAGTAACAAACTGATGTCTTCTCAAATAAATATTATGTTAAGTTCTTCCGCTGCATCTTTATAATTATATTTATTGTTTTATCTTTTATAAAGAAATTTTTCTGGCTCAGTTTTTATGGTTCACTAAGTGATGACTCGGGTTTAGGACGTTGTGACCTCAAAGGTCAACTTTCTGAATTTCGGGGCTACATATATCCTCCCATAATGCTTTTGCAGATTTAGCAGAGACAAATGTGTTGTATAGCTCTTTGCTTAATGAACTTAACAACCATCCTACTACAAGATAGTCTACCTTTTTCCACAAAGCATAATCCGGTGAGTTACGACTTGGTGCAACAATTGTTCCATCAATGAGTCCTAATTTCGATTTAGCTCCTAAAGTTATAAGCATTGATTTCTGCCATTAAACGAAATTCAAACCAGTTAAAGGTTGTGATACAAGGACTAGACCTGGATGCTCAGATCCGTGAACCACGAAGGCAGGAGGTATCTGCCTATTTCCATCGATCTCTTCATTCCTGTTGTCATCATCGACAACATTCTGCCACATATTTGGTGGCGCCACCGCTGGATTATTCCTGCCCCTCGCCATGGATCAGCAAAGCTCTGATACCATGTTAAAAACATGGAATGCATGCATACAAGTATGAGCTAGAAGATGAATTACAAGCCATGCTTGAGAAAGGAAATGAGTTACAACTCTATATTGATTTCATAAACTGATAAAGTGAAGTTACAAATTGAGATTGATCGAATGAATCCTATTTGTACTCTATACATTCAATTCTAGAAGCATCTAAAGGTTGTTATAACTACCATTGGATGCATGCGTGAGCTGAGTGAATACGGCTGCTGTAGGATGCATGCATGCATGAGTTAGTTATAACTAACTCTGCTCATTACTCACGTGAAATCTAATACCCATCGAGACAAACACTAGTACATAAAAGGGCTTAGAAAGCGGTTAATTTTGACCTTAGACAGCGGTTAAAACCGCTTTTCAAGAAACAACTATCTAAGGCTAAGAGAGCGGTTGGAGAACCGCTGTCTAAAATAGGCACTTAGACAGCGGTCAAAAACCGCTGTCCAAAGTAAACCACTTAGATAGCGGTTGAAAACCGCTATCTAAAGTAGACCACTTAGACAGCCCTTGTGAACCGCTATCCAAGACACATTTTTTTAATTCACTTTTTTTTTTATATAATTAATTGCGGTTATCAACCGCCGTCCAATGCCCTCACATTTTTTTATATAATTTTCTTTTATTTTAATAAACCTGTTTATATATAAAATTACCAAAATTGATACTAATATTTATTCGTAATATCAAATAAATAAATATAATTAAATATACCAAAAACAAGAAATATTATATATCATCACAAATTAATATATAAAGTTACATGCTACCAAAAGTTATAATAATGTCTTACAAGAACAAATATTACAAGAACCGATTGTAAAAATATCCAATTCAATCCATATTCCATTTGTCCATTCTATCGTTGTTGTAAAAAGCAATCCGAGCCCTATAGACAACCTGCAAATTACATTAAAAATTTAATTAAATAATACAAATTTTTATTCAATTAATAATAATTTAAATATATCGATAAATCGACTTACTTCGAAATGAATGGTCATCTGAGAAAATTTTGTATCATTTTTTGTTCTCATTAACTATTATAATTACCCTATATTTATACTCGTTCTTATTACAATCATAGAATTTTCAAACCAAATACCCTCTAAATTAATTTGCATTACTAAGACCACGGCTCCAACTAACATATTTTTTAGGCTGTAAGCAATAAGAAATTACATTTTTTTTTAAATTCAACCCAATTTTGTTTAACACCTACATAATTGTTTCATCCAATTATTTGCAACATGTCAACATCTAAATATTAATTTAAGCAAAGATGCATCAATAATCATACTACATAATCCATTAAAAACACCAACACAATAGTTTTGAAAAGCTAAGCAACAATTTGAAAAACATAATCAACACAAAATATCATTCCTCAAGTCTTTTATGCAAACATAAATCAACTCAAGGCTTTTACTCGCTAA
This sequence comes from Ballota nigra, assembly GCA_947034835.1. Taxonomy (NCBI): domain Eukaryota; kingdom Viridiplantae; phylum Streptophyta; class Magnoliopsida; order Lamiales; family Lamiaceae; genus Ballota; species Ballota nigra. The sequence goes on along the minus strand of OX344720.1, from coordinate 88,412,179 downwards.
TATTAATATTATTATATTAAAATATAAACTATTAAATATTAATTTAGTGAATATTAATATACACATATATATAATTCTGTTATTATTATTATTAAAAATATTTTAGTTCGATTCGATTTGTATGATTTTTTAATTCGTAAAAATCGTAAATTGAACCGAATCAAAATAAATACAAATTTTAAAATCGTAAATCGAATCAAAATTTATATTTCAATTTGGTTTAATCGATTTTTTTGGCGAACCGTATTTTGCACACTCCTAATTTGAAATAATCTTTTATTTTGAATACATTACATATGTTCATTGCCAACCAATAATTTCTTCTTAATTGTAGAAATCCATCAAACTCCTATTTGAATTCAACACTTACAACAAACCCCAGAATTACGAATTCAGACGCCAAATATGAAGGAAACGTTAATAACATTTTGACCAAATCCAATCAAATTAGTACTCAACAGAAACATATTGAGAGAATGGGTAAATCTTAGATCTATTTTGCAAAATAATTATCTCAGTAAAGTTGCCAAATCACGATGAGTATAACAAATTCTAAATGTATCAAATATTGAACACAACAAAAAAAACTAAAAATAAATAATACCTGGAGTGGCGACGGCAGCGTCGCAGAGGAGGCGGCATCGGGTAGGGGCGTCGGTGAGGTGGCGTCGCGCGGAGGGGCTTCAGGCGGAGCGGCGTCGCACGGAGGGGCTTCAGGCGTAGCAGCGTCGCGTGGAGGGGCTTCGGGCAGATCAGCGGCGTCGCACGGAGGGGCTTCGGGCGTAGCAGCGTTGCGTGGAGGGGCTTCGGGGGGAGCGGCGTCGCGCGGAGGGGCTTCGGGCGGAGCGGCGTCGCGTGGAGGGGCTTCGGGCGTCGCGGCGGAGGCAGCAGGCGGCGTAAGCGGCGGCAGTAGCTTGCATGGGCGGAGGGAGGAGGAGAATAAGGGAGAAGAGGCGTTGTGGTATAGATCTGGGCTGAGTTCCCAATTAAGCAGGTTAAAGGGGCTAACCCTTAGAAAGGGGTTATTAACCGCTGTCCAAGGTTTTTTCTTGGATAGCGGTTTTGAATCGCTTTGCAAAGAAATTCCACTTTGACAGCGGTTATTAACCGCTATCCAAGAGTTTTTCTTGGATAGCGGTTAATAACCGCTGTCTATTCACTTTTTTTTTTTTTTAAATATAACTCTTTAAAACCGCTCTCCAAGTTAAGTTTTGGAGAGCGGTTTTTATAAACGCTTTCCAAGTAAAGCTGTCTAAGGTCAAATTTGTAGTAGTGAAAGTATAGTCGGTATGAAAAAAAAATGTAAATAGTATCACAAAATTTTAGAAAAATAATACGACAATTAACGCCATAATTTTAGCATAATGCAAGCCTTAAATAGCTTGTTCACCAACTTTAAACTAATAAGTACAAAGTTGTTCATAATTAATATTCCTGAACGAACAGTTAATGAGCTTATACACGAGGTGTTAACAATTAATAAGCGAAGACAATTATTTAAAAACATTCATTAGACGACCTAATTCTTAAGTTGTTCTTATGGAGTACTTGAATTCAATTCATTTACTAATTTGATCAGAAGTATTTGTACATGAATCCTATGAAGACAGCAATTAATTAGGTTAGCTAATCACGGGGCCAAAGGTTTTACTCAAGGGGTCAATTTAATATATAAAAGAAGGCTACCTGATTTATTCATACATAACTTATTTTACAATACTTTTCAGTAAAACAATTCACATTATTTAGTGAAAACAACTAATACTCTTTTGTGAAACAACATATATATATATATATGTATATCTTTCATGCCATTCAACTTATACTCTTTAGTGAGAACAATTTGTACCTCCAAATACCATTTAATGAAACAACTTATATATACCCTTCATACCATTCAACTCATATTCTTTAGTGAAAATAACTTGTACTCTCCAAAACTAATACCCTTAATAAAAATAATTAATATCCATTAGCAAAAGAACTCATACAATTTAATATGGGTTAAATTGGTTCCAATGGGAATCGAACTCAAGATCTTCATAAGGTTGTGAGCCTTTTTTTCTCTGATACCATGAAAGAATTCCACTCCTTTCTTTTGCATGGCGACCAGGAGAGAGTCGTGAAGGCCAAGGAGAGTGGTCTGGGCGTAATTCAGTTTTTGACGAGTAGAGTTGTCCGTCAATTACTCGAGTTGGGCAGGCTGAGTTTTCTTAGACCAAGGACCTAGTAAAGTTCACAGACTCTGTTTTGAGCTAGTGGAGAACCCGGATTGGGGAGGTGGTGTTCGTAGAGCTAGACGGTTTAGTGTTTTCAGGCTGAAAATACTCCCATGACCCAGCCGAGGTGGCTTTCGCCTGTTATCTATATATATATATATATAAAAACAGAATACTCTTGCCAAAAATAACCGTTCAATTTCCAGCCTATTTTCTTTTTCTGTTTTTGAAAAATAATATCTTAATCCATACTACTATATAGGAGAACTTGTAGGATCCTATGTGGCGAGACCTCTTTCTTCTATTTAGAATCTTTGCTCTATCCTTCATTCCAGCTCTTTTTGATCCCATCCGTTTAATTCCTTCGTTAAATCTTGATCGTTCGTTTGCTTTGGTATTTCTCTATATAAGTTCTTCACTTCTACACAATATTTCAATTCATTCTACACATATTTTTCTCCTCCATTGTTTTCTTTCGTCTTTCTCTCTTCTTCTTCTTCTTCTTTTTCTTCGCCTTTTTTTATGTGGTTTGTATGTTCGTCGTCGTGCGATATTTTGGAATTCTCCTATTTACCTTTCTGCGATTCCAATAATTTTATTTCATTTTTGTGTTCATGAGCAGGATTTCGGAAGATCGTTTGCAAAATCAACCTTAGATTTTGACAATCCATCCATTCATTCCACAGTTATATCTATTGTTGGTGCTAACGTCTCTCTCTTCTTATTGTAAGTTTGTATTTATCTCTTTTTCTTCATGATTTTGGTAGTGCGTGAATCTTTTTTTTTTTTTTTTGCAGGAACTTGGAAGTTGGTTTGTGTTCATATTTTTTTAGGAGGATTCGGTATTTCTCCTTTCTCATTGTCGATTTGTAGGTATTCTTTTTTGTTTGTGACTTTGGTATTCCTTGAATCCATTTCTATCTTTTTTGCAGGACTTTTTAAAGTGGGTTACACTCATTTTATGAGAAAGATTGCATTTTGAAGATGGCTTGCGTCTTTATTCGTTTCTGTAATTTTGTAGACAGGATCATTATTCGAATTTTCGTGTAATTTTTTTTTTCCGGATTGTTTCTCATTTAATGTATTGGTTATTTGTTCATTAATAATCATTATTTCTCATAAAATTAATTTCATATCTCATTCAAAATTATTCATTGTATACATAGTTTTCCATATCTATTGTTAATTATAACATTTTAACTCAACTTATGACAATAATTAATTTGTTGATTTATTAAGTATGACTATTCCGTAAATTTTGTGAATAAGAATAAATTATCTTAATATAAGAATGTAAATCTTATTATAATATATTTCTAAACCTCTCCAAGGTGATGTGCCAACACCACCTGAGGTGTCATGTCTCAAATCTCTCCATTTCGAAATACTGCGCTCTCATTAAAAGTTGGTTTAAGTTTTGATCTCAACCATTCATTTTATATCATTACATCTAAACTATTAATTTGTAACTAGGGTTAATATAATTATTTATCATTTTCATTCGCCCATAAGCCGTCTCTCTCTCCCCTCCGATTTCTCTCACACCGCCACACTCCTCTTCGATCTTTTTCACAGCGCCGCTTCTGCCCCTCTCCAATAAGCGCGGACCAGCCGTGGATGCCAGATTATAATTTTCTCTGTTATTTTTGTCTTTTCATTTCTACCCATCTCACGGTTCATTTTCTCAAAATTTTCATTTCCAAACGCCCTTACGGTGCTGGCTTCCTTGCAGTTGCCTGCCATGACTCTGCCCCAGTCTTATTCTCTGAACACGCCGCCTCATTCCCAGAATCTTCCAAAGGTTAGGGTTTTTTTTTTTAATTCACAATTTTTTGCGAGATTATCTTCAGTATTAAGTTTTCTCTGTATATTAAGTCGTTCCTCCGCCTAGCCCAGCGTTGTGCAAGGTATGCAGGCACCGCCTCAAACTGCATCGGGTACCACGACCTTGAACCAAATGTATGATACTGATTTTCTATAGTATTTTTCTTGGTCTTAAGTTTTTTTTTCTTCTCGCCTCCTTTTTTAGTTTTTGTCATTCTCCATTGAACAGTCTCGGCGCCGCCGCCATGTCCTCTAAGATGTAAAATATATATTTTTTCCACAGTTCAATGATTTTCTTACTTAGATATTTTTGAAATTTAATTTTGCAAAATATTTTTATATGCTAATTTGTGTAGGAGGATATTGAAATATTTAGCAAAAAATATTGTCACGTAAAAGATGGCAAGATTCCCAAAGAATCTTGCCATCCAATACCATATCTCACCATGGATAATAGATTGTAACATTTTTTTATTTTTAATAAAATTTTACTATCCAAAAGATATTGTCACTGAAATAACATATTGTTTCCAAAAAATCGTGCCATGAAATTCAATATCTTACCATGTATATTACAATAATAGATATTTTTGAAATAAATATTTTTACAAAATATTTATATATGAGGATAATGAAATATTTTGCAAAAGATATTATCACGCAAAAGAAAACAAGATTCTCAAATAATCTTGCCATCCATATCATATCTTACCATAGATAATAGATTATAACATTAATTTTTTTTGACAAAAATTTACTACCCAAAAAAATATTGTCACTGAAATAACACATTATTTCCAAAAAAAAAAAATATTGCCATGATATACAATATCTTATCATGTATAATATTATGATAGTGAAAGTTAGCAATTTTTTTTTTTTAAATTTTCGATTTTCTTAATTTTTTTTCAAAATATATGTATACATGAAATGTTAAGGAGTGAATTGAATTTAAAAAAAAAAAAAAATTGGAATTGACGTTTAATATTATATCGAAATTACAAGATATTTAAAATAAAAAATATTTATACTTATAATTTGAAAATAAAAATAACATTTTTTTTTCAATCTGCAAAATTCGCGAAGATACGCACTAGTTGTCTTAATATATCAAGATACTAACTTCCATTAATTTAATTGGTACAAATCCTACCAAATTTAAAATATGTAATTAATTGATAGGCTATATTTTTATTTTTTCTAATTCTAATAGATGTTGACTAAGTAGTAGATAATTTCAAATAATTGTCATGCAATGCAACCTTGGAGAATATGTGCTTCAAAAGTGGCATATTTATAAAATTTATAAGAGTAGTTCTAATGTGCATTTGAGTGCATGACATGCACTTGAATTTTGAAAAGAATATTTCAAGCAGAAATTAGCAACACCCGAAGAAGTAATCAGTAATACCTCAAGAAGATATCAGCAATACCCCAAGAAGGTATCAGTAATACCCCAACTGTAAAAAAAAAATACACAGTTCGGTGTGTTTGTGTTTATTTTGAAAAAATTAAAATTGAAATCAAAATTGAGCTTAAAATTCAAGTGCATAGCATGCACTTGGATGCACCCTAAAATTTGTCAATTTATAATCCTACTAAATCGAAAAGTTGTATTTAATTAATAGGCTATATTTTTATTATTTTGACTTCTTATTGTTATTGACTAATTAGTATATTCAAGTTTAATTATGCATATGTAAAGTGATGTGGAATTTTTTGTTAAGATATTTTAAATTAACAAATAAGATTATAATTGTTGACTTTTAACCATCGTATATATGTAATTGTTGCTAAAATCCACATATATATAATTGTTGACTTTTAACCATCGTATATATGTAATTGTGGCAATTACCTTATCCAAGTCGATTAATCTGTTTATGCCACGTTACATTTTTTTTTCAATAAACAAGTCTTTTTTACTTTTGCTTTTAAAAATATAAATTAGCATAAAAAATTCATGTAAATATCTTAATTATTTTAAATATTTTTTTAAAATGATATCTACGAAATAATATTTTTAATTGCCTATCTAATTTGAATAACACAAATTAATGATTAAGATTTGACTTCATTAAATGAGTTATTAATTTCATTCAATATTATAATTTGATTCATTAGTTCACGGGGTTTAAAAAAAGTTGATTGATTATAACATAAAGAAGTATATTATATTAATTAGGTATGTCCGTAGTCAATGTCTAATTTAAATCCCTATTTTATGAAAAAAATAAATTTCTATAGTTTCAACTCTAAGTTGAGAATAATAGGATCTCATCTCTTATAGTCTTATATATTAAGGGGTGTATTCAATTGGGATTTAATTGGATTTTTTTGGACTTTAAAAAGTTTGTGAATTTAGAAAATCTATAGACTCCATATAGAGTTTGACTGAATTTTTTTTATTGATTTACATGGATTTTCATAGACTTGATAGAATTATGGAATACACTTTTTTTTATTGATTTACATGAATTTCCATAGACTCCGGCACTAGAACCATTGATGCAAATGTATATGGAACACACTTGTATATAAAAAAAATTATTCAAATTGTTTAGCAAAATACCAAAAATACATTTGTTCGAAAAAAATATATACATTAGTATTTATCATTATTATTCTCATGTTCCTTTTCATCACCGTTATACCTCGACCTCATTAGAAGTCTTTGGTTGTTAGAAGAGATTTTGGAGAGTGAAATCTATTTATATTTTTGGAAGAGTAGGCTTGACAGCGGGGCGGGGAATCCCCAAGCAAACGGGGACGATTTTTTTTTTACCCGGGGGGGGAGGGACGGTGATAGTATTCCCCGCCCCGTTCACCACGGGAACCCGCATTATTTTTTATATAATTAATATATTTATATATATATAATTTAAAAGTAAAGTACAAATAAATATTTCATAATTTCCTACTCAATTAACTATTTATTCAAAATTACATCTATATTTTATTTAATATTATGTTATTAGTTCCAAATTATGTCATTTTCACTTTAATATATATGTTAATTAAAAATATTAGAATTAAAAGTTCTTCAAATTGTTTAAATTAGTTTTTTTTAACACCAACTTAAAGTAATTGTTGTATATGATTAATTTATATTTTAAAAATGAGATAAAAAAATAATTAGGCGAGGGACGAGGAATTCCCACGGGGACGAAGATCCCCGGCAGGGCGGGGATGGGGGTAAATTTTTCCCCGTTTATTTCGCGGGGACGGAGATAGGAAATGCCTAAAGATTTTTTAAGACTTTTTAAAATCCATAAAAATCTCTGGTTATTAGAAGAGATTTTGGAGAGTAAAATCTATTTATATTTTTAGAAGAGAATTTAAGAAAATCCATAGAGTATTAAAATCTATAAACTGTTGAATACCTAAAGATTTTTTTAAACTTTTTAAAATTTGTATTGAATACCTCGGAGTTTTTAAAGACTATTGAAAATCCAAATTGAATATCCCCAAACTTTAAAAGTCTAAAAATATTATATAGACTCCATAACCAATACAACCCTAGGTAACTCCGAGGAAGAAGAGAATAGCTTCCCTCCTCACCCAAAACACGGGCTAGACAAGAGAAAGTGATTACATACATTCTTCTTATGTATTTTTGAAAAATAATGGAGACTAGATTATTTTGTAATTCTTATAACAATGTATATACCTATTTTTGTAGTATAGATATTAGTTATGTTATGTATTTATATGTAATAATTATTTATTGAAAAAATTAGTATTCAATGATTTTTAATTATATTTTTAATTCATATTTTTGGAGTATGATTTACATCAAAATCAAGTAAAGGATATTAAACTAGCAAAATTATTTTATCTTAATTTATTTTTATAATTAAATATATTAAAAAACTTTATTTTATATTTTATTGGAGATGACTTTTTTTTTTAAATATCTCCAATTATATCACATTGGAGAAAACATGATTTAATAGACAACACGAAGGCAAAATATTATATAAAAATGGTTCATGATAAACTTATCATGAAACAATTTTAAAGTTTCATTAATCTCATCGGAAGTATCATTAATCTCATCAGAGGTATCATTAGTCTGAGTTTAAGAAAATTTAAAACAATTACAATATAATACCACCGACCCAGATTAGTGATACCCCTGACAGGTTTAATGATACTCCTGATGAGATTAATGATACTCTAAAAATATTTCATGTTAAGCTTATTATGAAGCGTTTTCATATAAAACCTATTCCAATACGAAATATATTTACATGACATGTTTTTCCTAATTTAGATGTCTAGCAACTAAGTAAAATTTAATTAATTAGAATGCATTCACATCTTTCTTAAATACTTCTTTTTTCTTTTCTTTCTTTTAAAAAAATTAATTTTCACTTTCTTTCAAGTTAATCATATACACACATCTCGAATCAATTTCTTAAATTATTGAATCATGTGGGAAAACAAGTTGTTACCAATGACTTTTAAATTGATTCAGAATGCCAACATATTGAAGGGGTTTTAATGTTTCCTTAAAAAAAGTTATAATTATATATTTGAAATATTATAGATATTACAATAAATGATGATATAAAAAGTATAACACTCAGGGTCAATTATTTTCGAATGTAGGTTTGTACATTCCTAAACATATTTTTGACCCATGAACATTTATATGTTACCGTCTCTAGAGTCAAACACAAAAGATGAATGAAAATTTGTTATCTCAGCTTCGATGGGAGACCATGCAAGTATACAACAAAGAGTATGTATAGAGTGAAATTGGTTCATACATGAACTATTGAAGAATATTAATTATTTTTACTGAAGGGTATTATTTACTTTCACTGAAGAGTATTAGTTGTTTTTACTGAAGTGTATTAGTTGTTTATTGAAAATGAATTGAGACTCTTCAGAGAAAAAAACTAATACTCTTCAATGAAAACAAATAATACTCTTTAGTGAAAACAACTAATATCCTTCAATAATTCATGTACGAACCATTTGCACTCTATACTTTGTCTACAACAATTGTTGTTTACAAAGAATTTTTTTTTTCAATATTTGTAATTCCAAGTATAATTTTTTGGGTATGAAATATAAAATTGTGGATTCATTAGGGTTATAGAGTTATTTAGCACTAAATACTTAATTTCACTTTTTAAATAATTGAATTACAAGTTCAATTTAAATTTAGGGTTTAGGGCTTATAATTTACTTAATTTAACATTTGATATTATTTAATTACTCATTCCTATTTAAATAATTGCAAATTTTTCGACAATAATAATTCTCATTCTCATTACCATTACCATTATAATATATTTTATTTATACTAAAAAAACGTAATATTAAAATAAAATAATATACATTTTATGTTAAACTAGATTATAATTATACACACAATTTAAGACAAACCTGACTATACACCTTAAAAATCAATGTACATTGAATTTATTGATTCTCTTTTAAGGCAAAATTTGATTAAGATTTATTGCTCATGGTTATTTTGTATAGTAGCAGCGAAGATGGGGATGAACTATTCCTTAATGTGAGTGTAGAAGAGAGAAGGGTGAAAAAAAAATTGGACAATATTCTATTATAATTTTATGAAATTTTTATGTTCTAAAGTTTTTAAAATATATATATTTTTTAAAATCTTAATAATATAGTGCATCCAATATAATAAAGTTACGTTGAATATAGTTATGACAGAAAACTCTTTTGAAAGATATACTCATTTCTATGAGTAATTGGTAGTCTGCAAACTCATGATTCCAAAATGTTTAATAGATTAATTAACTATTATTTTGATTCTACAAGGAAACAACAACTTGAGATCGATTCAACCCTCTCAACTCTTCACTGAAGCGGTTATCATAAAAATATATTTTTTTTGATGAAATTCCATACTTTTCTTCATTAAAATTGATCTTTTTTTTTCTCAATCTTGCTTTTCTTAAATATATTGATTATAGTTGAAAATTTGTTATTTTAGGATCTACCTTATAAGTCTTTGTAAGATTAGGACACTGACTTTAAGGGCTTGCAAAATTGCAATATATTTACGAACTTGCAAAATTAGGATAATATCATTATAAACTTGCAAACTAGGGAACTCTCTTTTAATTTTGGATAATTTAGGCCAAATTTTATAAAATGCGGCCAAGTGGGCATATCGTAATCGGGCTTTGTTTGACTTACATTTTATAAAATTTGGCAAAAGTTTGCTCAACATAAAAGATAGTGACCTTATTTTGCAATATTGTAAAGATAATGTTCTAATTTTATAAGCCCAACGTAGTATTACATAATTTAATCATAAAATATTCCTATTGAGAGTATGTTTTAGAATTAATTTGTTTCATATGTGTACCACATTATAATTATTTTAGATACGTTTTACTTTAATCAATTAATAATTTATTAGAAAAACAATAAATACTCTTCGTTACCATTAACTATATTGGTTATAAGGGAAAATTGTTATTTTAGGACACTACCATATGAGTATTTGTAGAATTAGGACATTATCTTTATGGACTTCCAAAATTGAGGCAATATCTTTAGGAACTTGCAATATTATGACTTTTTTTTTTACAAATTTGCAAAACTAGAACACTATCTTTTAATTTTAGCCAATTTAGATAAAAAATTATAAAACACGACCAATTGTGCATATCATAATCGAGCTTTATTTGACCTACATTTTATAAAATTTGGCCTAAATATAATTTACCCAGCATAAAAGATAGTGTCCTTATTTTACAAGATTGCAAAGATAGTGTTCTAATTTTATAAGTCCGTAAAGATAATTTTCTGAATTTGTAAGCCCGAAAAGATAGTGTCATAATTTTGAAAACATCCATAAGATAATGCTCTAAAAAAATATTTTTTCTTGCGCGTATGAGTTAATTTAGTGATAAATTACAAGGTATTGCTTATTGTATACATATCAATCCGTAGTCAAGACAATGATGGTGATAGATTAGAAACATAATTAACCTCAATGTGGTTTTACATACTTTAATCATAAAATATTACTATTGAGAGTATATTTTAGAATTAAAGTGTATCATATATGTATCACTTTATAATTATTTTTAGATACACTTTACTTTAACCCAATTAATGTTCTTTAAGTAAACAATTAATACTCTTCCTTATCATTTACTAAATTGGTTATAAGGAAAAAATTGTTATTTTAGGATACTACCTTATGAGTATTTGTAAAATTAGGACACTATATTTGCAGGCTTGCAAAATTGAGACAATAACTTTAAGAACTTGCAAAATTAGGTCAATATCTTTACAAATTTGCAAAACTAGAACATTATCTTTTAATTTTAGTCAATTTAGGCCAAATTTTATAAAAAATGACCAATTGGGCATATCATAATTGAGCTTTATTTGACCTATATTTTATAAAATTTAACCTATATTTCATTTAACCGAAAAATGTGGTCATAAATAACAATATCTACAATTACGTAAGATAATTAACTTGAAGATAGTTTTCACATATTAGAAAGTTATTTTAAAGGAAAAATTTGATGTTACTATAATATCCAATAGATTAATTACCTGTGGTTTTTATTCTACAAGGAAACAACATCTAGAGATCGAGTCAACTCTCTCGATTCATTGTAAGATTATATATTTTTGTTTCCATACTTTGCTCCATTAAAATTGACCTTATTTATTTGGTTTCTTAATCTTGATTTTCTTAAATATATAAGTTATAAGGGAAATTTTTCTTATTTTAGGAAACTACCTTATGAATGTTGTAAAATTAGGACACTATCTTTATGGGCTTGCAAAATTGAGACAAATATCTTTACGTACTTGCAAAATTATGACAATATCTATACAAACTTGCAAAACTAGGGCACTCTCTTTTAATTTTGGCAAATATAGGCCAAATTTTATAAAATACGGCCAACTGGGCATATCGTAGTAGGTTTTGTTTGACCCATATTTTATAAAAATTTCCTAAATTTGCCCAAAATAAAAGATAATATCCTTATTTTCCAAGATTGTAAGGATAATGTTCTAATTTTATAATTCCTTAAAGATAGTTTCCTAAATTTGTAAGCCCGAAAAGATAGTGTCCTAATTTTTCCAACAACCATAAGATAATATCCTATTTTTTTTTCTTGCGTGTATAATTTAATTTAGTAATAAATTATAAGGTATGGCATATTGTATACATATCAATTCGTAGTTAAGAAAATGTTGGTGATAGATTAGAAACATAATTAACCTCAATGTAGTATTGCATACTTTAATCATAAAATATTACTATTGAGAGTATGTTTTAGAATTAAAATATTTCATATATGTACCACTTTAATGTGGTATTGCATACTTTAATCATAAAATATTACTATTGAGAGTATGTTTTAGAATTAAAATATTTCATATATGTACCACTTTATAATTATTTTTAGATATATTTTACTTTAACCAATTAATGATCTTTAAATAAACAATTAATACTCTTCGTTACCATTTACTGAATTTGTTATAAGGAAAAAAAATATTATTTTAGGACACTACCTTATGAGTGTTTGTAAAATTAGGACATATCTTTACAAGCTTGCAAAATTGAGACAATATATTTACGAACTTGTAAAATTAGGACAATATCTTTACAAACTTGCAAAACTAGGACACTCTATTTTAATTTTAGCTAATTTAGATTTTTTTTATAAAGTACGGTCAACTGGGCATATTGTAGTCAGACTTTATTTGACCCACATTTTATTAAATTTGGCCTAAATTTGCCCAAAATAAAAGATAGTGTCCTTATCTTGCAAGATTGTAAAAATAGTGTTCTAATTTTATAAGCTCATAAAGATGGTTTCCTAAATTTGTACCGAAAAGATAGTGTCCTAACTTTACAACCGTATATAAGTTAATTTAGTTTGTCAGTATTTTATTGGTGAAATGTCTTAATTGTTATAGATAATTGTAGGTAATTCTTAGGGGAATTACACTTTTTTGTCCTTTAATTTTGGTTGACTTTTGTTTTCATCCTGTTTACTTTGAGATTTTGAATTTATCATATAACTTATCAAAATTTGTATTTTTTTTATACTGTTACCTGCTACACCAGGTAACTATTGCGGTAAATCTCTCATGGCACCAATTTTTCAAAATTTATAGACTGAAAATGTCACGTTAGATTTACTGAAAGATGTAGCTGATATAGCAAGTAATAGGACAAAAAACACAAATTTCATAATATATAAGACGCAATCTAATAGCTCAAAGTTAACAAGACGAAAACCAAAGATAACTAAAGTTAAAGGATACAAAAGTGCATTTTTTCCTAATTCTTATGTTACAAGTATTTATAATTAATTATTTTTTCTTAATTTCTTATTAATACAGTGCATCCAGTATAATAAAAGTTAAGTGCAATAGAGTTATGACATGAAACTTTTTTAAAAGATATGCTCAATCTTATGTATATATGTATATTTGGTGGTCTACAAACCAAATGTCATGTGGAATTTTACATCATGATTTCTAGCCTATATTTATTATCATTGAAAATTAATATTTTACACTTAAGAGTTTATAATTTATATATTTTATTTGTGGTTGACTTATTTTTAAGACGTGGTCAAATTCTTGATATGATACATATAAAATAAAAGACTTAATTTCTTTTCTAATGTTTGAGGCTTCATATGAAGCTAAAAATACATATATTAAGTTAGGTTCTCAATATTCATATTATATGTATTTTTTCTAAAGTGGCATTGTTGCATGTATTTCGAAAAAATATTTTCTCTTACTGAACATTTGTAGCAATTAATAGATAAAAAAACTATAGCATATATAATAATTTCATTCAGTAATTATGATTGACGCTATTTACACCAAAATGTTTAAGATCTTTAAAATTCTCCATATATAAAGGAGATTAATCTTTGTATTTAAATATTTTTTATTCTAAATGAAATCCCTCTATGTACTAATAGGGAGTTTTTTTTGCTGATGTGTCGATTTCTGGTGCGTTTTGCTTATGTGTCGACTTCTGGTGCATTTCGCTTATGTGTCAAGTCTTACGTGGGCATGATTGTGCGTCACTTTATCCTATGTGTCATTCATGTGGCATTGTGACCTTTCATAAGAAGAAGTCTAATAAAAAAAATTGGTTTTAGTTGGATTTGAACCAAGGACCTCATGAATATTTTATATTATGTTTACCAACTACGCTAACTATTAATCGTTGTGAAATTTAAATATTTATTATATACAACTTGAGCTATATATATATATATACGTATATATATATATATCTTCTTAAAGATTCTTAATTATTTGCAATTTTATTATTCTAAACTCTATATTTTTTCTTATTCCTTCTTTGTCCTTTTCTTTTCACAATATTTTAGTTGTTCCTCGATTATTTGTCCACACATAAATGTCCAATTGCTAATATTTGACGATTACTTTATTTTTAAAAATATATATTTTTTCATATAAACCCTACTTTCTTTCTCTATTTTCCTATCTTGACAATATTATGTTTATTTTCTATGTATTGTAAATTGACGGGTGAAGATTTTCAAGGAAATTTTTAAGGTTATCTATGGTGTGTTTTTTTATTTTTTTTTCATTTCGATTGAATCATATTTTTTAAATAGATTGTATTATAAAATGTTATAATATTGAATAATGATGTGTTAATAAAATATAAATTTTTAAATTAATTTTACGAACAACCCGCATAATATGCGGGGTACTCATCTAGTTCAAGTTATAGTGATGTTTCTGTATTATAATAGTTTGCATCTCCATGTATAGTAAGACTCTATAGGAAGGCTCATGTAAGAATTTTTTTATCATAATTTAAATTGTCCATACTTTAGCAGTACTGGCAACCTTGTCCAAAAAGAAAGACCGATCCTGCTATGAAGATCAAAGATGATGCTTATTGTCCAATTTTATTCAAATTCCATTTAATAATGATGTATAAATAGGAAACCTTTTCAATTTCAAGTAGAAAGATTTATTATTTTATAATTAAATATTACATTCTACTTTTGACAAAATAGTGGTTTAGGTAACATGTAAAATGTGAGCACTTGCATTCATTGTAGTGAAAGCTTTTTGTTTGACAATATTTTAGTGTTGAATGCTTTATATTATAGATGATTATATGAATTTCTTATGTTCTGAGATTTTTCAATTAATTATATATTTTTCTTAACTAATAGTATAGTGCATCCAGTATAATGAAACTAGGTTGAATAGAGTTATTCAAATAACTCTTTTGAAAGATATACTTACTCCTATGAGTATGTGGTGGTCTGCAAATCAAATGATGTTTGAAATTTTAGATCATGATTTTCAACCTATATTTATTATCACGGAGAACTAATATTTTACAACTAAGAGTTTATAATGTACCTCTTTTATGTGTGGTTAGCTTATTTTTAAGACGTGAGATTCTTGATATTTATTTATTTGTACATAATTACATCATTGAGTGTTTAGATTTCAATTATAAATTAATATTTCTTTATTTGTAGATTGGAGAACACTTCAGTATGGCGTACATAACATGTATCCACCTATGATGTGATTGGATTTTCATTTGCCTAATGAGTGTTATCTTTGAGGAGGATGATAGTATTGATGATATACTCTAACAACCGTCGACGGAGAAGACGATGTTTTTAGCCTGCATGGAGCGAAATAGACATGGTGATGATGACAAGAAGCTGACTTATGTTCAGTTTCCATCAGAGTATGTTTGGGATAATAAAAATTGTAAGTGGGATAAAAGAAGGAACAACAGATCGTCGTTGGGTCAGTTGTATAATGTTCCGCCAAATGCTGGTGAGAAACATTACTTGGGAATTTTGTTGCCACACAGTAGGGGTGCTGAGTCGTATGAGATGATAAGGACTGTGCATGATGTTTTGTATGATACTTTTAAAGATGCATGCTACTCGATGGGCCTATTGGATTACGATAAGGAGTATATTGATTGATTTGTGGAGGCGAGTTACTGGGCATTTGCGGTTTGCCTATTATGTAAGAAAATTATTCTCGATGCTGCTTATTTCATCTTGCATGAGCTCTCAAGAAGTTTTCTTTGACAAGACATGGGAGTGTTCCACATTTTCTAATATTTAAGTTTTATTACTAAAAGAATTGTAAATATATATTTTTATTTTACTTACAGATTTGCACTTGAGTGTTGATGAATTGAAGAATTACGCTTTGATTGAAATAGAACACCTACTGCAGAGGAATTGGAGCACGTTGAGCAGGTTTGCATCAATGTCATTTTCAAATATTGTTATGGTTAATGAGGGAATAAATAAACTTATACGCGAGGAGTTGATGTATGATCACACTGAGCTTGGAAGAGAGTATGACATGTTGAGCTCTATGCTAACCGAAGAACAAAAAATATTTTGAAGGAAATAGTCGATGCAGTTTGGATGGATAGTGGTGAAATTTTTTTCTTATACGGTTATGGCGGAACTGGAAAAATGTTCATTTGGAGAACATTGTCATCGACTATAAGATCTAAGGGTCATGTTGTTCTTAATGTTGCATCAAGCGGAATATCAGCTCTTCTCTTACCTGGAGGTCGTACTGCTCATTCGTGATTTTCTATACTCATTAATATAGATGATACGTCTACGTGTAATATACAGCCTGGTACGGATTTATTTGAACTTATAATGAAGGCAAAACTTATCATATGGGATGAAGCAACGATGATAAACAAGTTTACTTTTGAAGCTTTAGATCGAACAATGAGGAATATTATTAGATGTCCCGTTGGTTCAGCGAGTGACTTGCCATTTGGTATAAAAATGGTGGTTCTTGGAGGGAATTTTAGACAAATTCTTCCTGT
The DNA here is from genome assembly GCA_947034835.1 of Ballota nigra. Taxonomy (NCBI): domain Eukaryota; kingdom Viridiplantae; phylum Streptophyta; class Magnoliopsida; order Lamiales; family Lamiaceae; genus Ballota; species Ballota nigra. The sequence continues at coordinate 88,395,262 of OX344720.1, read as the reverse complement.
TATACCTAAAGGAGGTAGGGAGGACATTGTACACATAACTATCAATGCATTCTATTTGTGGGATTATTGCAAGGTATTGACTGTGAACTTTCTAATTCATTTGTTTAATTAAATTACATAATATAATGATTCATTTTTTTTCCTGTATTTAGTAGGTTCTGACCTTGACCAAAAATATGAGATTGCAATGTGGAAGTGCTGATAATGACTCTGATGCTAATGATGATGCTGAGTTCTCGCAATGGATATTGAAAGTAGGCGATGGAAAGCTTGGTGATAGTATTGACGGCTACGCTGAACTCGAGATTCCGGATGATATTTTTATTTCCAATATGAGTGATCCAATTGCATCTATGATTCAGAGTATTTATCCATCAATAGTTGATAATCTGCATATGCATAAATATTTTGAGGATAGAGCAATACTTGCGCCTACACGTCGTAATGTGGAGACTATTAACGAGAAGATTATATCAATGCTTCCTGGAGAAAATAGGGTGTACTTGAGTTCTGATAGCGTTTGTAAGTCCGAGTTTCGAGAGGGAGGTCATGTGGACGTGATGTCTGTTGAATTCTTGAATTCAATTAAATGTTCAGGGATGCCAAATTATTGTTTGACTTTGAAGGAAGGTGTGTCGATAGTTCTTTTGAGGAATATTGATCAAAAGTCCTTTTTTGTAACGGGACGAGATTGATTGTCACTAGGCTTGGAAATCGCATACTTGAAGCTGAAATTATTTCTGGAAGAAATATTGGCAGTAAAGTGTATATCCTAAGAATGACTTTGACAAATTCAGATCAAATGATGCATGTGAATTTTACTCAACGTCAATTTCCAGTGTTGCCCTGTTGTAAGAGTCAAAGTCAGTCCCTTTCGACTGTAGGGTCGTATCTTTCCAATCCATTTTTCACACATGGGCAATTGTATGTGGCGGTCTCGAGAGTTAAAAACAGTAAGGGACTGAAAATTCTAAGTCTTGATGCTGAGGGTAAGCCATCAAAATATACAACAAATGTTGTGTATAAAGAATTTTTTTGGAATCTGTAATATTTTTTAGGTGAGACTCAATATTTATTTTCTAGGTGTGGACGAAGATAAAACGTCTTATCTATTTTTTTTGTCATTTATAATTTAATGATATGTTGTTGTTATAAAATAAAAACTATCATGATAAGATAAATAACTTTTCAAAAACTGGTGCAAATATTTTATGATGATTTATAAACTCGCGACAATCGCGGGTCTAACACTAGTTTTATTTATTTACATGATTACTTTTTCATCGGTTTTAGGCATTCTTTTAAGGGGGGTTACCTAGAGGTACACTCTATAGAAACTAATTACCTAGAACTTGTAATTACAATTTCAGTTTTTAAGCACTACATTTTGCCTTTTTATAGCTCCCCCAACTTTTTGCCCTTTGTAACACTAACTGGCCTTACACCAACCTGCGGCGGACAAGACAGTTGTGAAATGACGTGAACAGTGAAATTTCTCTCTCCACAAAAATTCAGAAACCCAATACAACTCTTCACTTGCTATTACACTCTCTCTCTCTTTGCACTTTCTCTCATTATTTGGCACAACATTTTCTCTCTCCACCAAAATTCTGATCGAAGCTTCACTGAAATTATTGACGACGCTTTTGGTATACGATTCTAGCACGATAAAAAGAGATTGGTGTTTATATACTATCATCGGCGATTTCCCTATCTTCATTTTCCGACTGTTATAAAAATACATGATCTTTTTAGGTATTCTAAGCCCTTGAAATTAGAACGTGGTTGTCGGTGAATATTTTTGGTTGAAATAGAGTAAAAGGTAATTTGTTTATGTCCTAACTTTTTTCGAATTAAATTTAGGAAATAAAAAATAAGATAAATTCAATATTTGACCTTTTAACTCTTCCACTAATTTATTTTATGATTTTTTAATGAACATTATATGAAAAAGATTATGGGTAAAACAAGGTTGAGGAGTTCGAGTAGAGAAGATTTTGGTTCTAGAGATGAAAGAGTTCCATCCCATAAGAGGTTGAAGACAAAAAAAAAAGATCAAAACAACATTCACGTATAGAAGATGAGTTTTTTGAAAGTTTATTCTTATATTAGTTGTAGTATACTATTAATTCATTGTTAAAAATACCAATCAATAAAAATGTATAATTTTGTTCACATTTCTATACTTCAGATCTATACTTATGTTTTGATTGTATACTACCCATATGAATGTTTATACTATGTCTTATATCCATTCTCTTGTTGTTCTTTTCTCTGTACTAAGCTTTTGTTTAACATGCTATGGTTTTTACCCTGCTTAGTGTAATGTACTATTGTAGTTTATGTTTTCTAAGCGATCATATACAACATTTAGGTAATGCTACTAGATTGGACTTTGATGATTATAGAGCAAAGAAGGTGAAATGTTAGAAAAAGGGAATTTTGTTTCAATTTATCTTTTTTCAAAAAGAACATGTATTTGAACTTTGGGCTGAAATTTGGATTTTGATGTTGTATGATTTATAGGAAAGATGGTTAAAGAATATGAATATTTCTCATCGGATTCTGTTTAATGCAAAAGCAAAGAAACTATATTGTAAGATGATAATTCAAAGGACAAGAAAGTTGTTAAGAGGAAAAAATGCGAGAAGTCAAATACAACATGCAGAAGAAGTGAACCAGGACTTGGGCTATTAGATAAGATCTTATGTTCAAGGTCAGATTCAAGTGATGAGGAATTCGGTCCAAACAATAATTTCGGTTAGTTTACCTATATTTTAATTTAAAAAATTAAGTGGGTACTGCAATGTACATAGTTAAAAAAAATCTACTTCAATTTGTAGGTTGTTCGTTGGCAGATAACGAAAATATTTATTTTAGAAGCAATCTTGTTACTGTTGTTAAAGAGCTTCGGGTGTTTCATTCGATGATGAACATATATCTAGGATTAAAATAACATCTTTCTGGTTATTGTTTAAAGTTTTGGTTGATGTAGAGTTCAAAAGATATAAAATAATGTGGCAAAATCACGAGGAGGATATCAAGAGTGTTATGGTGACTTTCGATGAACGTACTTCAACTTTCTGGCTGGGTAGTGAATGATTGGAGCTGAGTATCAGGGATGTTCAGCTTATAATGGGTGTCGCGTGTGGATCTCCGAAACTACCTCTACAGTCAAGTGATTATCATGACCCACCTTGGTTCAACGTTGTTTTAAGGAGGAGATCAAGGGTCCAGGTCGTAGGGATGTCCTGAACAAGACTAGAGTTTTAGAAAATTTGAAATCAAGAGTGAGGATGAACGGTGAGCATGCATCGAGTGATGTTGCTCGTCTGCTACATTTATATTTGATGGTGGCCTTGCTTTCACCCGACAGAAATTCTTCAATACCTTGGCATTACTGTAGCTATCTTGAAAATATTGAGGAGATCAGACAATACGATTGGTGTGATGTTGTGGTGAAGTTTTTAGTGGACCAACTTAGAACAAACAAGAACATTAAGATTGGAGGTTGTGTATCTCTTCACCCGACATAAATTCAATGTTGTTTTAAGGAGGAGATCAAGGGTCCAGGTCGTAGGGATGTCCTGAACAAGACTAGAGTTTTAGAAAATTTGAAATCAAGAGTGAGGATGAACGGTGAGCATGCATCGAGTGATGTTGCTCGTCTGCTACATTTATATTTGATGGTGGCCTTGCTTTCACCCGACAGAAATTCTTCAATACCTTGGCATTACTGTGGCTATCTTGAAAATATTGAGGAGATCAGACAATACGATTGGTGTGATGTTGTGGTGAAGTTTTTAGTGGACCAGCTTAGAACAAACAAGAACATTAAGATTGGAGGTTGTGTATCTCTTCTACCGGTAATGATATATTTGATTTTTCTTCTCACTGTTATTGGTAAACAAGTATATTTTGATTGATGGCCTTTGCCTTTTAATTTAATTTCCAGATCTGGTTGTGTGAGCACACTAAGTTGGTTTCTCCAACGAACCCCAGTGTATCTCCACGTATATTGAAGTGGGATCTTTCATTGTTGAATGAGAAGCTTTAGTGGGTCAACCTACACGAGTTAAAGATGGGGAAGGTTTGGATTATACACATCCAATGCCATCAATTGTCATAGCCTTTCCTGTATTTTTTTTGTTCACCAGATTGGAAAGGAAATTTTGAAAGCAACTTCACACAAGAAGGGTGTTCTTAGGAGTGTGAAAGAGTCCTGGTTGAGAGATGATATGGGTAGGAATCCTAGAGAGGATGGTCAGAGTGGTTCCAGTGATGGATTAGTTGAGGGGCAAAGAGAAAGGGGGATTGATTCAGATTCAGACTTTATGGTTTGCAACACTTATCCAATTGGGACGCGAGGTAAAAAATATGGAGTTGCGTGTGAAGGTTCAAGAATGGATGAACAACATCAACAGTAATCAAAACTTGAATCTCATGTGAAGAAGAGTGGAGAAATGAATGATGTTGACCTTGGAAGTGCAAAAACTGTGGAATGCACAACGAAGAATCTAAAGACAGTTGGAACAACATCTGATCCTCCTTCGTTTAGTATTGGATTAACTAACGATGTTCAAAAGAACAATGATGGATATGATGTCATTATGAATATCGTTAGATCTATTCAAGAGGAGCCGAATATGACCACTGAAAAGAGATTAGAGGATGAGGTAAAAAAATTGAAAGAGGAGAATGAGAGGATTGTTTCTTTGTTTGTTGAGAATTAAAACGAGATGGTGGGGTTGAATGAAGAGTTTTCAGAACGTTGCCTGGGTTTGGTGACTGGTCACAAGGAGAAAATGGAGAAGTTGAAGAAAGAATTGGATGATGTGAATCCAAAGCTCCATGCACTGTGTAACCTATCGGTAACTCAGGTGATGGCGGATTCTAGGAAAATTCAAGTTCTGGACATGCATGCTCAGCTGCTGATGGAGAGGAAGGAGAAAGAATGCGTTGTAGAGGAGAAGGAGGTTCTTGAAAGAGAGAATGCAGATCTGGCAAAAACCGTTGAAATTCTTGAAGCTGTTGAAAATTATAGGGGAAGAAGATGATGATCAGGATGCAGAGAAGACTCCCATTGTGAAAAAAAAGGAGCAAGCGCACATTTCAGCCAAGTAAGATAACAAGGGGTGTAAAGACCAGGACAATGAGAGAAAAAAGGCGGTCAATTGATATATTTCCACAGATTGACACGGAGGAAATTGTGGCACAACATGAACCTGGTCGTCGTTCTCCATAAATGAAGCTGAATAACAAATGCATTGCAGTTAGAAAGACTTTAAATGAGTTAAGAAATACTATACAACAGTATTGGAAGGAGGGTGGAGATAGGTAAATACAGTAAATAAATGTAAACACACGATGACAAAAATTTAAGTTTTCTTTTTTACTGATGCTTATGGTTTTGCAGTTTTACTGCTTGGAATTCACCAGATGCAATGGCGGTTGTGTTGTTGAGGGATATAGTTATGGTTCTACAACATCAGTGTATCTCAAATAGGGTAAATCATATGATAAAATAAGATGTTCATTGAATTATTTATGTATGAGTTGTACATATGATTGAACAAAAAATGTTATGACTTAAGTTTTTGTTTCTTAGGTTTTTAGGTTATTGACTCTTGGGGCAAACTTTTGCACATCAAGTACTCCAAGATTATGGACACCAGCCGCATCGTTATATTTTCTTCCAAATGTTGGGTATCTACACAAATTTAAAATTGTAATTTAAGCCCAATGTTTTATGGATTAGGTATTGACATGTTTATTTTTTCATTTTCTGCCCCTCCCCCCACCCTCCCACCAGGATTTTATAGCAGTGAATAGTGGTCCACCAAGTCGGGGGCTGAAAGCACTTGTTGACACCCGTCTTGAAAAGATTAGGGCTGGAGATAATCTGTTATTCCCCATGCTAACAAGGGATTTAAAGTCCCAAGAGTCAGGGGATCATTGGACTTTGTTGAAGATGGATCTCTCCACGTGCAAATGGAGTTTTTCTAATTCAATTTCACCCAGAAAGGAAGGGGTGAAGGATGAGCATTTGGAGAGATGTGCCTGTGTGGTGAGTATATGAAAATGAAGAATTATTCACCAAAACAGAAAAGGTCATTTTGTTAAATTTCTTATACGTTTTCTTCTTCTTTTACAGGTTAACTATGTTGTCCGTTTTTTGCAATCAGTGTACAAGGAAAAGGGAACTAATCACCTATTTCTGCAGACAACAGATTTAGCTCCATTTGCAGTGCCCTGTATGCAGCAACAACCGGACTAGTTGGACTGTGGGGTTATTGTTACAACCTTGAGAATGAAATGACGGGAAAAATATGCACAAAGAAAGAGATGAGTCACAGTGCAGATGGTGGTTCCAGGAAGCGAATGGTGGAGTGGTTTATGGATCCAGAAAATATGGAATTGTCTAAAATGTGAAAATTGTAGTGAAATGATGAATTTTTGGAGATTTTGGAGAAGTATGTTGAAATGATTATTTTTGTAGAAGGAATTTGGATAAGTCTGTTGAATTTGTGTAAAGGCAAGAAATTCTTTTTTATTTTGGATTATGTATGGTGAAAATCCTGTTTGATGTAATTAACATATATGTCTAATTTTGTGGGTTTGCTTCAGGGAAGTGTTTTTGTGAAAACACCTTGCTGCAATCCTCTTTTGTGAATATTTAGTATTCTCTTGTATATTTTTGTGAATTTTTTCTGATTTATATATATTTGTGAAACCTCTACTGCAGTACTTTTGGAATTTTCCTTCCACTGATTTTTAATGTAATTATACTATCATAACTATACTATTAGAAATAGTACATATATTAGTGCACCTCTCCATACTAAGAATGTACTATAAGTAAGGAAATTGTACTATAGTAATTGATCAATTATTATGCACTGAAAAGACACAGAAAGTAACATCATCAAACACCTCAACCTCTGCTAAATATATAGGAACAAAAGTTATTACAATTGTTACAAAAGATAGTACAAACAACAATTCTGGGCACCTACAAAAAAATACATAACACAAAATATCTTGGCTTTTGAAATCTAATTTCACCTAACATAAATATACATAAAAACCATATTTGCACCATTAACACTTGAATATGTATATAAAAATCTTGAAGGATGAATTATGCTCTGCACAAAAGGGAATACAGAGCAGCAATCTTCCTCCCATTCTGGACCAATAACACAATAGAATTATTTCTCTTGGCTACAGTACTCGACAAACTGCCCAAATGGTTCTAATCTAAACAATATCCTGCTTCCACCAGCCCTCAACATCCTTAAAGGTTGAATCCTAACAATAAAACGATCTTCTGGAACGTGATATTCAGAATCAAACAAGAATTGCATCCACGATTCATGATTGTTGTAGTCCTGAAGAATCCACAACTCATATTCTTCAAAGGACTCGTCTATACCAGAATAAGCAACCAATTTATCATCAGAAATTACACCGAAATCTCTGTAGTGACGTATACAAAGTCTTCCTTGAGGGACTGGTATAGTGTTGAAAGTTTCATCCCTACAATTGAATGAAGCAAAACACTCTACAACCAAATTTCTAGTTATCTGCCAGTTAATGCAATCACCGCACCAAACACCAGTTTTGTTTACAAGGTGTTCATAGGGAAACTCAGATATGTACTTCCATCTTTTGGTATAAGTTGAGAAACAATGAACAACAGACTTGGAACCAACAGAGTTAAACAGAGTAACTCTAACAACTTTATACTCATTATATTCAAGGACAAAACCTATACCATATATAGCGGAGGCAGATCTCGAATCTTCGGGAAATGGAATTTTCGCCTAGGGGAGATGTAGGGCTTCACCACTTACTAGGTTACAAATAAAAAAATTGTCATCCATGTTGCAAAGTAGCACCAATCTGTTGCAACAAGCAAGAAAGTAGACATTTGGGTTAGGGTTGACTATTATTCTCTGGTTTTGAGGAGCGGGTGGCATTGAAGGTTCATAGCTTATAGGACATAATCCATATTGGGATTGAAGGATAAATCCAATCCGTTTTAGCTCATTCATCATTGGAAAGTGTTTGAAAACCCTAAACCTCCTACTTGATATAAAACGATCCCAAACTTTATTAACCACTTTGAATGTAGTGAGTGGCTTGGAGGTATCCTGGATAGTATTTCTTCCCTAATTTCCGCCGAAAAAATTGTACCAGCCAACTTCGGCAACGATTCTATTCTTTGAGATTTGTTCGAAATGATAATTGAAAAGTGATTTTGGTGATAATTTAAGCTTTCGATATTTGGATGAAGATCCCAATTGAGTTACTCTCATTTTTGTACTTAGCCCCCTGTTTTGATGAAATGGTCGCAACTCTTCGTTTACAAGAGGGAAAAAATGGGAGGGAATGGGACGAGCCGACGTGTCCATACGGGATAGGTTACAAAAATTATTTTTAGCTGTTTTTTTAGTTTTTTTAGTTTTTAACGAAAAATATCAAATGGGATGACCCACGTCTTGGAAAAACAGTAATTGTCTTTTAGATAAGTTTCCGCCCAAAAAATTTAGGAAGCCTGTAGACTGTAGTAGATTTCCCGCTCAGTGGTATATTTTTATTCCATACTATAAAGCAAAAAATATACCACAACACGTCAAAATATACAACAATATCATTTAGTATACCAATTCATATGTGAATATACTACTATTCATATGTCAATACTACTATAGACTATACTATACTATACTATACTATACTATACTATACTATACTATACTATACTATACTATACTATACTATACTATACTATACTATACTATACTATACTATACTATACTATACTATACTATACTATACTATACTATACTAACATGCATTTAGATATACTATTGTGTCTTTGGATACTAGTCGTTTGACTTCTCTGTATTATCAATGTTACCGTTACTCACATAGGAAAGTAGCTTTTATATTACACCCCTCCCCCCTTTTCATATATATATCATGTATTATACACACACAAAAGGGCATTCCATTACTAAAAAAAGCAATCCCAAAAAAAAATTACTATAATCTCTCCCTAACAACAAATATCGAGCAGTTGTCGCACCACCCACACTGATTCATATCTAAAGTACGTAAAAGAGCCATGTGTGAAGTGTTGTCAAGGCACATGAATTCGTATTAGTGGGACTATAGATAATCCCGGAAGAATCTACTATCACTATGATGTGCACGGGTTCTCTCATTGGTGTGTTCTTGTCAATTTAGGAGCAGTGGGGTCAGAAAATAATAGCTACGAGGCCATACGTACAAACAACGTGGAGAATGTGCGGTATGAAATATGACTGAAGACTTTGTTGCTTCTATTTGTACATTCCTTTTCATTGTTGGGTGATTAAGGATATGTTATTTTAGTAGATATCTTGTTCTTTTGACATCAGATATTAACATAATATGATGTTCTAATTTAGGAATTATGTCTCATATCTATGAATATCAAAAACATTTTCAATTAGGTATACAGAAGTCATCTCTACAACAACTAGAAAACACAAAAAAAAAGTTAACTAATTTTTCCATTCAGTTACTGCAGAATAGCGAACAAAACTACTACACCACTGGTAGTATACCCCAAAAAAGGCCCTAAAAACAAATTTAAATGTTTTGTCTGGGAATGAAGATGAGGGCCATAGTAAATAGTTACATCTAAATAAGACTGACAAAATCAAAATAAAACTAATTCTAAACCATTCCAATATCACTCTACATGTTTTCTCTTTTTTGGGAATCTTTCCATGTTCCCTATATGATGGGATGCGATTTTTCTTGGGTCGTCCAGGCATATTCCTCGGCACGGGAGGAGAATCTTGTTGGTTGTTTCACTTGTGAATTAGTATTTCTTAGTTTCGGGGATTGGGTGTATGACATACATGTAGCACTTCCGGTAGGACTGGACAAAAAAGTAATCATCAACAAGCTGACACAGGGGGAGATTATACTTGGTTATTACAAGGGCTACGTGGGAGCAGGGGAACCCGGTAATCTGTCATTGACAACAAGAGCATGACTTGTTTTCTATGTCAATCACCACTGATGGTGATGTATCCACTCCAAACTTGTCGTTACTTCTAGGAACAACCTTCCATGATCGGGAGCAGCCTTACTCGTATTCCCACAACGAGTCCTTGATAGGGAAAAGTAGGGTGTTCCAATCATCACTTGCAGATTTCCTCTCCATGTGCCACCTGCTAACCTCTGGAAATCAAATATTTACAAGTGTGGTAAGTCTGGACAACTCAATCAAGAGTCAACATACAATAAAAGAATGGACAAATTACAAAATAAACAGAGTGTGAACCTGATCTAATGTGATCAATCATATGAGTGGTAGGGTAACCTCGGGCTTCTTTCAACCAAGAATTCAATGATTCGGTTGTGTTGGACGTCATCTCACCATACCTTGTGATATGAGGTGAGTGTGCAACAATCCACTTCTCTTTGGGCAATATGGACAACCATTTTTCTGCGCTCTCACCTCCAACTTCCTTGAATAGAGCAAGCTTTTGATCAAATATGCATTCGTTGGGAGCGTATGCACAATCTTTAAAAAGATCAGCCAATCTGTGTCGCTTGGCCTTTGTAATGCCACCACCAAATTTCCCTCTAAGATTTTACAGTAGATGGAAAAGGCAGAAGAAACATAAGACCACAATTATGGTCTGAAATATAGAAGATCTCCTTCTCATGTTTACAGCTGTCACGAAGCTTTGTGAGGAACCATTTCCAGTTCGATGTGCTCTCCGCAGATACAATCCCAAATGCAACAGGGAACATACCTGCAACAATCAAATTATTATGTGTGGATATCCTCATTTTGGTGGTAAAGATAGCTGGCTGTAAACAAATGCAGGGAACATAACATTGTTCCCATCTTTAGCAGTGCCTGTGAGTAGGATCCCCTTAGCACGACCGTGAAGAAATGTACCATCGAGAAACAACATAGGGCGGCAGCTTTGAAAGCCTTCTAAACATGTATCGAATGCCATAAACACACGCTCAAAATAGTTGTTACGGTTGTTGACTTCAAGATCAAATATGCTGCCTATACATGAATTGATAACAATGAGAGGATAACAAAATGACCTAGCACAAGAATACAACAGATTGCTCAACAAAGAATTACTCAATAGATTGCGCAAATACAAAAGTTAACAAGACTATCTCGTGCATGTTGAAAGCCTTCTAAACATGCATGGAATGCCACAAACACATGATCAAAGCAGTTAACAAATTGATCCAAATATGACAAGAATGAGAGCCCTAAAAATTGTTAACAACCCTACAACAGATTGCTCACCAAAGAAGTACTCAACAGATTGCTCAAATACACAAGTTAACAAGACTATCTCGTGCATGTTGAAAGCGTTTTAAACATGCATGGAATGCCACAAAACACACAATCAAAGCAGTTAACAATTTGACAAATATGACAAGAATGAGAGCCCTAAAAACTGTTAACAACCCTACAACAGATTGCTTAACCAAGAGGAACTCAACAGATTTCTCAAAATACATAAGTTAACAAGACTCATATAATTCAAAATATATAACTCAAGAAATTTATAGCTTACCAGGGTTAGTACATTTTACGGCGTCACCATACTACCGAAGAATATCGTACGAATCTTGAAATGATCCAAATAGTTTATCCCTTGCAGACTCTGTTGTACGCCACACATTGTGGTACGGTATTGTAACACCGTAATTGATCCTTACCAAATCAATAACATTTTTGCCCCTTATGTTCGGGTTGGACCTAACATCATGCTCAACAAGTTGACTTATGACCTTGGGTCCAAACCTATTTCTAATGCCGCATGCTACCCTTCCCGAGCATGAGTGTACCAAAGTGCCTTTGTAAATTTCAAAAGACATTGAACCTTTGTTACATCGAGCCCTAATGAACCAGCTGCATTCTAGAGAAACCTTGGAACCACACTCTACGTGAATATAATTAGAATCATTCCTTACATAATTAAAGGTAAAACTCACTCTTGTAGCATGCAATATAAGTTGTTTATAGAAAACAACAACACCGTCAAGGAAAACAGTACCAATTCATTGTTCCATTATGTATTGCCACTGATCGGGGAGTAAGTTTTTCCTAATTGTGACAGGATTGGTATCGTATGATGGCAAGCTTGATACACCACAAAACACTTCTTGTGCACCAGAAACTCTCCTATTTTTAACACACCTAAAAGGTATCTTACTTTGCTTCATGACCTTGGTAGGATTTTGTAAACTATAACTATTGGAATCATCTAGGGCAACCCCAATAAAAGGCATAGCCTTATAACAAGGTGTGTGCTCAAGTAGAGTTTGGTTAGGAGTAACAGGGGAGACACTAAGGGTGGAATCAACTGTTGGGAAAATAGGGGTGCCCAGATCTATTCGGGATGAAATTTAAATACGAATTTAAATCTAATTATTACTAGCATGAATTAATCCTAATTAATTCAAATAATAATTCCAACAACTAATTTTATCATCATGCATGCATAATTAATTCACATGAAAACCTAAAGCGGAATAACTAGGAATTCATGTAATCACGTACCTCTTGTAGATATGGTCTTTAATAACAATGAGACTATCACGATGATGCTATCAACCAAAAGACATTCTCAAGTATATCCCTTTCGCCTTGCTTGTTCACCGGTGGGAAGTGCTCACAAACAATTAGAATAATAAGGAAGAAAGAAAAATATATTTGCTCTGATATTTCCAACACATGGAATTGTGAAACTGTAAACTAGAGATGAAATAATAATCATTTATATATAGCAGTGTGATGGCCGATTTTTCCATGGAATAGGGGGGAGAGAAAATCTTTTTCTTGGCCTCCAAATTTTTTTGAATATATCTCATATATTATTTTCTCCATAATAAAATATTCCATAAAAATCTCACCTCCCTAATATATGATATTTTTTAAATTTATTGGCTAAGAATACAAGATTTGGATTTTCTTGAATTTATGAGATAATCTTGTATTCCAAGAATACATATCTTCCATAATATCTTTCCAAGAAAATAAACAAATCTTTTCTTTACCATATACATAATTTTAAAAAATTTAAGGAATAAAATCAGCAATAATATTTTTCTTTTATTTTAATCACCTTATTATTATCGGGCTACTTAATGGGCTACTTGAGGGGCCTTTAGGAGAATTAAGATTGGACCTCCAATGGGTTTCTGAATTTCTATATTGAGCCCCAATATAATTCAGTCCATTAATATTAATTAGTACCACTAATAAATTAATATTCCACTATCCATCTTAATTTATATTAAGATAATATGGGCTCCCGGTTATTATTTCACGTGTTTAAGATTATCTGGTCCATTAATTAATTAAGCTTCTGAATAGCTCTAAATTAGTTAAAATCTTTCACCTTGGAGTAAAAACAGCTCAACATTATTATTCACACCGAAGAAACTAATTCTTCACTTGCAAGATTTGGTACAATAAAACTTCCGAGTCCATCAAGGGGACAAATCACACGAGCCGTACTCGCACACGTTTGTCCGTATTAAATCTTAGCAACCGTCGTATGATTAATATTACTGCCCAAGACACAAGGTTTGAAGTCATGATGATTCTCACCCGACATGAATCAAAGCAGTAACTACTAACCACATACGGTTCTATTTAAGTGACGGTGATTAAGAAATCAATAACCACTGAGGTCTAATTCTTCACATTTCAGAACAGAAGAATTTATCCTCGATGTAGGTCCTCTTCAACACATACTAAATGTGCTAGTGCAATCTCTTGGTCAAGACAGGTCAATCTGAGAATTACACATCGACCTTTCACGGCGGATTGTTCAATTCCCCTGGGTCGTGACTTTGTATGTTTAGTTACAAGTAACTATCAATATGATCTTCTGTGATCGGGTATCACCACATTGACTACAATGTAACACATACTACTTATAATGAATTGGTTGCAATAAATATTCAACATTCATTCATATCTAAAGCAAATGTGATAAAAGAATTATTCTCATAAATAAGTGTTTAATACATGAGTTATACAAAGTAAAAACATTCTTTCACGTATAACTCAACATCAACATGGGAAGGGGTCGACACTAGGGAAACAAGAACATGCACTATCTTCTCGGAAGTTAAATTGCAAATCGAAATCATATTTCTCAAATCACTATCAGATTCTAGAACACAATTACAAATTGGCCCAACTGAATAACGAAAATTTGACTCAATTTTGCTCAATTCAAGCCACATACCTTTGATTTCGGACATGAAATCATTGAAATACGAATCATCTTGAAGCTTCAAGACACGACACTCCCCATTGAATAGTACATAAACGATAACTCCATTGCCTAGAAACGAAATTACTGAGTAGTGAAAATGGGGATTTGAAAATGAAACAAGCTGCAATTTAAAAATGAAAAAAAATGAGCCCTAATTCTAAATATCAGCTTGAAATTTGAAAATTAAAAAATTCTCTCCCCCCCCCCCCCCTTTCGGCCATGATTTGATGGATGGGAGTGGCTGGAGAGAGGAACTGGCGGGAGCTCTCCATAGCCAGCGGGAAGTGAGAGAATAGAGGTGAGGTAGCGTCATTTTTTATTAATAAAAAGTGCAGGGGTATTTTTGGAAAGGGCCGAATTATATGTACTGTAATTAAAATGAATTGTACCCAAATTAAACTCAATTTGTGAATGTAAGTGGAAGGGAAAAAAAGTTGAAGTTGTGTATTAGAGGGCAATTTTTTCTTCTTTTAATTGATATTTGTGTATTAGAAGTCTCGGAATCGCTGTGTGCTACTGCTAGGCTAATATTTTGATTCTTTTTAGAGTACATATATTTTTACCCCCGAATTTAGTACTTCGCCCCCAAATTTTTGTTCGAGAATTTTGTTTAGAACATTTGTCATTTGTTTAAAAAATGATTAAAACATTATGTAATTTTAGATATTTTTTTGGGGGGTGAATAATGTTCTAATCATTTTTTCGAACAAATGACAAATATTCTAAAAAAAATTCTCGAGCAAAAATTTGTGGGGTGAAGTTCTAAATTTTGGGGGTGAAAATATTTGTACCCTTCTTTTTATTTGACAAGGGACAATTGCAGCCAAACTCATTTGAGTTCTTTTTTTTTTTCGTAAGCCCAACTCATTTGAGTTCTTTTAAGAGTTACTTAAAAAAAAAAAAATTGAGCTGCTTTGGTTCTTTGTATGAAATAAGCATGGCAATAATATAATTAGCTCTGTAGCCATTTATCGAAATCCAAAACCCAAACAATATATGAACTGAATTTTAAAAATAAAATAATAAATATACTTAAAACACCATTATTCTTACAAAATTCTAAATCTATACTAATTTGAAAATAAATGCTCGTGAAATTATCTTGAGTGTAAGTAGTATTATCTCTATCTCATAATTATTCGCACACTTTTCGTATTCGTTTGTTCCAAAATTATTTGTACACTCTAAAAAAAAAAATTAATCTGCAGTACACTCAAAATAATATACACATATTTACTTATATGCCATTATTTTACTCAAAAAATGTATTTTTCTTAAAAAGGTGTGTCATTCTAAGTATGCAAATAAAATCGGGACGGAGGGAGTATGTAGCTACACTCACTTTATAGTGAGGAAGTGAACCTTAATTAATAAGAAAAGAAAGTAATTAACATCGTGAATTAATCAATTTTTTTTAATATTTGAACATTAATATTTTCAATATTTGATAGGTTTTTTTTTTTATTATTTGCTTCGAGATACACATTACATGTATAAAAATATAAATTTAGATTTAAAATACTTTTTAATTGATTTGGTTATATATGTTGAATATATTAAACAATTTTTTTATTCTACAAGTTTTAAGGGGTAAAATAATAAATTTTTATGTGTAAAGTAAAACGAAAAATGGATTGTGTGTATGTATGGATTCATAGTAATATAATTTTGTATAAATTGGTGGATAATGTGAAGGTGTAATTTATAAATTATTTCATTTTAGGGGATGTGTGAGTAATTTTGGGATGCCTGAAAAACATGTGTGAAAGTTATTAATCAGCAGAGAGAGTATAAAATTTTAATTTCATTTTATAAATTTTAGTAGTTGAGATGAATTTAGTGTACAATAAATTATCATATAATTCATTTAATAATTATGAGATACTCACATATATAATTTGTGAAATACTCACAAATAAATTAAATTCAAATTTCTATCATAATTTTTTTGCATTAAAATATATAAATATATATATCGTGCATCACACGGGAAAAATACTAGTTATGATTTAATGATAATACACTTGTTAAAAATAATTTAGTAAACATGACTAAAATGACCGTTAAAAAGCTTTCAGGGTCATGCGTATTTATTAAAAAAAGATCAGGTCAAAACTCATAAAAAAATTTATAACAGGTAAAAGAGCAGACTTGGGCTAAAAAAATTAAATATCAAGTTCATGTCATCCAACGAGAAGTCTAACTCAACTCGGCATACCCTCACCTCTAGGTATAGTATTGTCTACTTGCAGAATTTTCTTCAATTTTGGGAAGGTCTTGTCGGAACCTCCTTCCGACTGTAAAATCGACTTGCTAGTGCTACTAAAGATAATAAATAAAAAATGGTATCTTGTTTTGATTGTGATAAAGTTGGGATAATTTTCAATGAGAGATTGATCCTATGCTTTGTACGTGTGTACCATATTTGGAGAAGGCTGGCAAGAATTTCAAGTAGGTGTTCAACATCATTTGTGAATGCTGGTAAATTGGCTACTCATTTCTCAGCAACTTGCTACTAAGGGTCCCTTTGGTACGGTAGAAAAGAATTAGTAGATAGTTACTAATTTAGTTCAAAATAGTGAGATTTGTATTATTTGAGAGTGTTTGGTATGATATATTAAAATATATATTATTTTAATATGTGTGTTTGGTAGAATGTAGTTAAATTGATATAATTTTATTTAAGTGGTTGAGAAAAATATTAATGACAATTATCCTAATTAAATTTTATTTGATTCATATAATTAACCTAATTTGTTTCAATAATCTCTCACTCACTTCCCTAAAAACCCTCTCTCTCCTCCCTAAAAACCCTCCCCTGCCTCAATAATCTCAACCGATTGAATTGAAAGTTTTCGCCTCCCTAAAAATCACTCTCTACTCTTCAATTGAAATGGATTGAAACCAATTATTTCCAATTCAAACATCAATTCAGTTTCGAAACAAAAATTGAGCTGCTGAAATTACTAATTGAAGCAACGATTGTGCTCAGCCCTTCGCCGGATCTCACTGCCATGGCAGTCGCCGCCTTGCGCCGCCGAGCCCTATGCAGTCGCTGCCTTGCGCCGCTGAGCCCTATGCAGTCGCCGCCTTGCGCTGCCGAGCACGACTCTCCCGCCGCCTCACCCGACGCCGCCAGCCTTGCGCCGCCTCGCCCACGCTCTCGCCGCCACGCCATGGTGAAATGGTAATGGTGCAAATAATTAGTATATTTTTTAAGTTTTGATCTCTGCTAATTATTTGGTAAATCGAGGTGAGATTGCCAATATCACCAAATTGGTGAGATGCAGTATGCTAGTCAGAACAATGTTCTTGGGTGATTGGAGTGTACTTGGAAGAGCGGGTCGAGCTTATTACCGGGTTCTGGTGCCTTAAACGATTTGCTACCAAACGGTGAATTAAGGGGTGAGTTGGTTTATTTCTCACTCAACTCACCCATACCAAAGGGACCCTAAAGATAAAAAAATAAAAAATGGTATCGGACAAAAATACATAGCCCCCGGTGAGGATCGAACTCACGACCTTTCCCTTACGAAGGGAACGCACTACCACTATGCTACGGAGGCACTTGTCTGTTTGGTTGATTTTTTAATTATAATCATTCATTACGTATCATATATATATTGTTCAATTAAGTTAGTTGAGGAGGGCAACGACGAAAATATTGCATTCTCACATATTCTCGACAAGGTTATTGGGTGGAGTGGAATCATAAATATCAATAAAATTTAAATAAATACTATACTAATATCAACATCAATGGTTTTATAGTTGAAATACTACAAAATATTGGGATGTACATGATTATTTGCACATTTTCTTTTTTCGTAGTATAGGATGTTTTGTGGGACCAATATATTTATTTGTAAGTGATGTTTATTTTCATAAAGAGAATGAGTAAAAATTTAGTGGATAACACAAAAACAAAAGTGGGTAAAAAATTGGTGGAAAGAGGAAATAATAATTAATAAACAATACACTTTTTAGACAAAATAACAAAAAGAAACAAAATTTATACAGGGACGGAGGGAGTATTAGTTGTTTTGTATTAAATAATTGCAATAAACCATTGTTATATCACTTTAAGATTATGTGATTTTTATGTGCACTTAAATGCATAGCATGTATTTGGGTTTTGAATCCAATTTCAAATTAATTTTGATTTTTCAAAGTTTGTTAAGTTAAAAGTTAAAATTAATCTAAAATTTATCTCAAAATCCACACACCTGTTGTTATACAGGTGCATATAAGAATTTGTGTGGGTTACTTATTAATTTTGTCATTGATATACTTGTCATAATTCATTTATTTTGTTGAGATTTTAAGTTAAATTTATATATTAAAATTAAATAATAATATTTTCTAAATTTACATGTTACATATTCATCATTTTAACAACAAAAAATATCCATTAACAATTATTTTTGACAAAGTATAGAGTGAAATTGGTTCATACATAATTATTGAAGGGTATTAGTTGCTTTCACTAAAGAGTATCAGTTGTTTTCACTGAAAGGTATTAGTTGCCTTCACTGAAGAGTCTTGGTTGTTTATTGAAAATAAACTAAGACTCTTAAGTGAAAACAAGTAATATTTTTTTAGTGAAAATAACTAATACCTTTGATAAATTTATATATGAAACAATTTCAATATATATATCCGTAAATTTGTGGTACTAGTAATGCTGTGTCCTAGGGAAGCAGTGGGATCAAACCAAACAACAAAATCTACCCAACTCAACTCTTGTTTAAGTTTCAACTCTTGAATTTTGAATTACCCAACCAAAAACCTAGGAAAAGAAGTAAAAATGTGAATGAAAAGAGTCTGGAAAATCATAACAACTAAAACAAGAAAAGAATACACACAATTACTAAATAGTGATGTGTTCCTCCTTAGGCAAACTCTGGACAGCATCAGACCAAGTCCCAGGTGAGGAATGATCACCACTTGATGACAAATGAGCTTCTGCCCTGGCCTCCCTCATCATCCTCAATACTTCCCCCATCTTCGGCCGATCCTCCGGCCCCACCGACACGCACGCCGCCACAACTCCCAAAAGAGACCCCAGTTTCTCGTCCGGATCGTCCCCCGAGTCCGTCTCCTCCTCCCGCACGGACCGAACCCATGCAGGTAAACCTGGCCCGTGCTCTTGCACGAAATCTTGAAACGGGGTTTTCCCGGTGAGAAGCTCCAGCACGAGGATTCCGAAGCTATAGACATCGGCCTGCTGCGTTAGGGGTCTGCGTGGGTCCCGGCACTCGGGTGCTCGGTAGAATAGGGAGGATTCGTCATGCGTGTCGTTGGGGTTTATAAAGGGGGTTAGGCCGTAGTCGGTGAGGCAGGATTCGAAGTCGGGGCCGAGTAGGACATTGGTGGATTTTAAGTTGCCATGAGTTAGGCCTGGATTTTGATGGATGTAAAGCAATCCTGTGGCTAAGTCCTCTGCTATTTTAAGGCAAGATGTCCAGTGAAGAGGCTTTGAACTCCCTGCACTTCTTGATCCTGCAAAACCACTTTAATCCATTCAAATAATCCTACTATGCTTCTTGGAATACACCAAGTGAAGCTCCAAAAACAAGCTCAAATTTCGACCCAAAACTCGAAAATCATAAGCCTGGTCTAAAATCTCACTGGAAATTCATATCTTACACTTCTGATTACTAGCCTTTCTATAACAAACCATCCATTTTTCTAAGAGCAAGTCGGCAACACTTCCTCGCAATAGAGTAACACGGTTTAATTGGTGCAATTTTGACTTGATTTTTTCAACCAGACTATTTTTCTATATTTTTTCACAAATCATAGAAAAAAGGGTCAAAAAGTATCAACTCATATGCTTAAAAGTGCCAATATTGTTCAGTCTACAAACTATACGCCTTAGACATGAACATACTTTTTATTTTTTTGCGAATGAGTCAAATTTTGGTCTAAATTGCACTGTGTAACTAGTGCAATTTGACCTAAGTTTGACTTAAATATTTCAACCAAACTGTTTTCTTAAAAAAAAATCGCGAATCATAGAAAATACGGCCGCAAAGTATCAACTCATATGATAAAAACATTAGTTGTGTAGTGAAAAGTGCTAATGCTATTCAGTCTACAAACTAAAACTCTCTTCATATGAACTAATACTGCTCATTATATTTAAAAAAAAAAAAAAAAACCATGAATGAGTTAAACTTTGGTCTAAATTGAACCAAAAGCACACAACTTTTTGCCTTTTCCCTATTACTTGGGCAAACTCTCCAACTTATATGCATCAAACAATCACATCCAAAAACCAAACAGAACTAACTAAACACAGAAACACATTCGTTAGACGTACAAAGAAGCAACCGAAATGCGTACCATGTACAAGAGAGAAGAGGCTGCCATTCGGGAAGTACTCATAAACGAGCAGACGTTCCTCCTTTGCCTGAAAGTACGCCCTCAGCGGAACCAAATTGGGATGCCTTAATCCACCAAGAATCTCTACATTTCTTTTGAACTCCTCCATTGTTGGGTACTTAGCATCTTTAAGCCTTTTAACAGTCAAAATGTAGCCTGATTCCATCACCGCCTTGTAAGTGCTCCCGATTGTACCCCTCCCCAGCGTCTCAGCCGAAGCCTTCAATAAATCCTCTAAGCTATAACTCATCTTCTGATCAGCTGGCCCCACAAAGGTCAAACTCCCTAGTCCTTCCCCCCCTTCATCCCAATCGAACCCCCCTCGTTTATCGTCCCCACAACCAACAGGCGGTACCTCCTCCACCCCTCGTGCAGACACCTTACTCCGATTGTCCTTTTCCTCACTCCCGTTTCTCAAACACGACACCAAAAGGATTGCTACAATACACAAAAGGACAAATCCTATGATACTTAGAACAATTGTCAATATAAGTTTCTTATCCCTCTTATGATGAGGCCCCATATTCGACGCTATTGGATACGATGGGCTAGCAGATGGACTGAAACTACACGGGGTCCTTATCTGCTCACCGCATAAATCAAGATTCGAAGAGAACGAAAGGTTGTTGAATCTAACCAATGCTGCAGTTATAGGGATTCTACCAGAGAGAGCATTATTAGAAACATTAAAGAATCTCAAACTACTCTGATTAAAAGGAGGAATAGCACCACTCAATTCATTATCTTGCACATAAAACACATATAATCTGCTCAATCTAACAAAGGCCTGAGGAATCTGACCCGATAGCCTGTTACTGGAAAGAACGACGACTTTAAGGCGATGCATACGAGCAAGACTGCCCGGGATTCTGCCTGTAAACCCATTGTTATTAAGGTACAAAGACTTGAGATTAGCAAGGGCAGGGAGGTCCGGGATTTGGCCAGAAAGGGAGTTTTCTTTAAAGCTTAAAACCCTCAACTGATCCAACTTATTGAGGCTTTTTCCATCTAAGGTGCCACTCAAGTTCAATTTTTCGACAACGAGCTTGGAAACCCTCCCATTGAGGCATTCTTTAACACCTTCCCATTGGCAAACATCACTCAATCCAACCCCCCATTGAAGCACCCCTATGGGGTCTAATGAAGCTTTCAAAGCTAAAAGGGCCTCAGCATCTCCTGATCTCACTTGTGGGAATGCAATCATAAACAACAACAGCAACAAAAATGGGGAAATGGGGTGTTTGGAGAGCAGCAATTTACAATCCATGATGAACTCAAAATGAAATCTTGGGAGGGAAAACTAGTAAATGGAAATGTATCTAAAAATGGGTCATTCTTAGTTTTAGAAATTACGGCTCTTGATTAGCACTAAACAGCTAATGTAAACAACCAGAGTTACAGATCTAACAAAGGGGAAAGGTGTGAAATAAGACAAATTGAAGTGCAAAGTAAGGCGCCAGATAGTGTCACTTTCAAATTAGTGATACTTGCTTTTGTGAGACGGGTTCATCAAGGAAAAAGAAAGGAAAAGAAAAGTTAATGTGACAGAAATGAGTATAATAAATGAAGCCTCATCTACTCACTGAGCTTTTCACTAATGGTGGCCTCTAGCATCTTTACTCTTTATGAGAGCTGTTAACTCAACTGTAACTCTCTCCTTCTCTCTCTATAGAGTGAAAATATCAACAAGGTATCTGGGCATTTCTCGAATTTCTTACACCAAGAAAAATGTACCTTTTCTTGATTTTCTTCTTCTTCTCCTCAAAAAATTTGCCTTTTCTTGATTCTTGGTACTAAAGAGAGAAACAATGCAACCCCATTTCCCCTTTGACCGCTACAATCTAGTACATGTTGGAATCTTGAAAAATGAAAATCATTTGACATGATTATTGTCACCTTGCGTTCTCTGCATAAATGCTAGTAAAAGAAGTCGAAAATTATGCGAGGGTTCTGAATTTCTTTGTTGTTGAAGCAGGAAATAAGAGGGCATAATTCAGCCCTTATATCACCATGATAATACATGAGAGAGGGGGAGGGGGAGAGGGTATATGATTCAGCAGAAATGGAAAAGGAGTGAAGAAATGGAGAAAGCTGCAATAAATGATGTGTAGGTGGCGACACGGGTTTTGGGGGGTGTGTCTAAAATGAAGGACATTTCATCTGTGGTCGTCCTCAAATGAAAAGAAAAGCATGAACCAAATCAAATGCTGCTTTGCACTTTAGTAGTAATATGTTCATTTATACGTGATAAAAAACAAATCTTGTGATAAAATAAAACCAAATCTCAATGCTTGCTTACTATATGCATATTCCCTCCATCCCTCCTCAATTTACACTTCAAGGGGATTGTACTTTTTTTTTTCTCTAAATGAGATTTTTGAATAAAAAAGTAGCATATGAGAAAATTTATGTATATATTTGTGAATGTACATTCAAATTTATATTTTTTTTAATAGTATGCAAATTGATGTAGGATACACTAAAATGGTAAGTGTATTGATTTGGGAATGAGAGAGTATATGATAAAGATGTTATTTGTAACAAGTATTTTGTTTGTTGGTTAATTGGTCACATTATATTCATGAAATGACTTGGATTGGTATTAGTCTGGATACGGCAAAATCATTCTATTAGATCGATTATACATATGCATACTTATAAGTATCTTGTATCCTAATTGAGAAATTCTAAGGCTCAGATATTGAGTATTCTCTTATTTATTAAATGTGTCTACTATTTAGGCAGAATGTCGTCGCCCAGTTTTACTAAGAAACCTAAAAAACGAGAACGTGAGAAATGGTGAAAAGTGAGAAAGTGAGAGATGTAGAAATAGAAACAGCTTCGGAAATGAAGAGAATTAAATAGGAACAAGAGGGATTCGCCGAAGAATATCCTTCTCCTTAAATTTTTTTTTTTTTTAAGAAAGGACAAATCCTAACGAAATCGATGAAACAGGAGAAATCCAAGTGAATGGAAAGGGGAAAAATAGAAGAACTCCACTTTCGATTTACAAAGACAGACTATCAAAATAGACTCATTATTGAAGAGTCTTATCTAAGCACGAATTCTTCAAAAAATATAATAATACAATATTGGATTTGCACCTGTCCTTTAATACAAATTTTTGTATACATTCAAGTGCACAACATGCATTTAAATTTTGAGTCCAATTTCAAATCAATTTTGATTTTTCAAAGCCCATTAACTTAATGGTAATATTGTGTGCACACAAATACATTAAATTATTCTTATATAAATACCAAAATTTAGTGGTATATAAATAAGAAAATGTATTTTAAAATTTTAAATTAGTTGAAGTGCACTTTTAGATAATTTCAAGAAGAATTTTTTATATTTATATCAATAAATACTTAAAAGGGTATATTTGTTCCTAAAATAAAAGTTTGAGAAATTGTTCGAACCAAACAATAATTTGTAGTCGTAGTCGTACTGAAAGGAGTAATTTGGAGACCAGGTTATACCTTTTCATTGGGAAAATATCAAAATTAGTCATGTAACTTAGGTTGATTCTAATTTAAATCCTGTAACTTTTTATTTTCTCAATTTTAGTCCTGGAGTTATCAATTTTAGTCCTGTAACTTTTTATTTTCTCAATTTTAGTCCTAGAGTTGTCAATTTTAGTCCTGTAACTTTTTATTTTCTCAATTGTAGTCCTAGAGTTATCAATTTCAGTCCTTTTTGGTATTAAAATTAAAATACTCACCGGAAGAATTGGAGTTTTTTTATTTTCGGCAAATTGTACACGTGGACTACCACATAATTAAAAAATTAAACGACCATCTAATTATAATTGGCCCGTTTGGAAACAAAAATGGCCCCGACCCAAATCAGTGAGTTTTTTTAATTTTGAGGCAATATAAGGACTAAAATTGACAACTTCAGGATTAAAACTGTGAAAATTAAAATTTACAGGACTAAAATTGAAAAAATGAAATGTTACAGGACTAAAATTGACAACTCCAGGACTAAAATTGAGAAAATAAAAAGTTACAGGACTAAAATTGGAATCAACCTTAGTTACAGGACTAAAATTGACAACTTCAGGACTAAAATTGAGAAAATAAAAAGTTACAGGACTAAAATTGGAATCGACCTAAGTTACAGGACTAGTTTTGATATTTTCTCCCTTTTCCTTATTAATATGAGATAAATTCAGCAATTTATTGCTCCATCACTAATGGTAAGTATGGATTTATTTTCACTAATTTTTCAGGGTCCACATCCATTTCACTGGACAAAATATAGAGTGATATTGATTTATGAATGAATTATGGGAAGTTATTAGATGTTTTCACTGAAAGATATGAGTCGCTTTCATTAAGGAGTATGAATTGCTTTCACTTAAGTGTATGAATTGTTTAGTGAAAACAATATATACCCTTTACTGAAAACAACTCATACTTTTTAGTGTAAACAATTAATACATTTTTAGTGATTCATGTATGAATTAATCACATTTTATACTCTTTTCACTAATGCTTTTGGATTTTCAAATCTCAAATTTGAAAGTTTGGATTGTCTCTGCATAACTTTAGCGTTTATTAATTAATTACTTCAAAATGTTATTCAACTTAAAGTAGTCTCTCGTAAATTGTTGCAAAATAACTTTGTATAATTAAATTATAAGAAATTAAAACTATAAGTTAATGAAATTATTTGCAAATTTTGAAAGGAAAAAGGAAAATCCATAGGTGAAGGCATGGCAAACGTAGGCTTGTCCATTTGAAACATTGTTCCCAGTACAATTTCAAATTTTCATATCAATACATATAAATGCACAAATTATGTATACAAATAATTGTAGTCTTTACTCTGCAGTTTTTATTATATTAACTGATAATTATTTTTTAAATTATTATTTTTCCTGCATAATTCAATCCAATATACAGATATAGCAAACACATTATTATCATTATTATTACTATTGCTATTTTGTACAACTTTACTTTTTATTTCGTTAAAATAAACACATTAATCTTCTTTTATAAACAAAATAAGCCAGCCTATTGATAAAAACCATGCATGTATAAGACTATCCTACTCGATTTAAATTAGACATATAATTCTTAAAAATAAAAATAAAAAAGTAAAAAATTCATATGTAATTTATAATGTGTACATAATTTGTATAGTTGTTTCTCATTTAAAGCATCATGGCAATGATGGTGTTTGGAATATGATGTTACTTCTAATTGGATAATGATATTTGAATTGAATATGATGATATTATATCTAGCTTACTTTTGTTGAAAGATGTGATTGAATATGAGGTAGAAATTTATTACGAGTGGCTTTATTTTGTTGGGAGCTATTAAAAGTTCATGGCTTCATCAAATGATTATAAATTATAATAGGATATTTTGTTGGGAGCTATTAAGAGTTCATGGCTTCTGATTGGATTAGTACATAATTGATATTTTAATATTCCTTAATTATGTGTTTGATTCATGTGACAATAATTCAGTATAGATAGTCTTAGAGTTAATTGAAACATGGAGGAGGATTGGAGTAATTATTCAATAATCAGAGGATAATTATTTATCAATTTTATCCATTAAAGCAAACAAACTCTTAATGTCTCAACCCCTTGATTTAAACAAAATTTGTACTCACTTCGTCCTCTATTAATTTTCATATGTGAGAAGACACACATTTTAAGAAAAACTGGATTATTTATTTTTTGGACCAATGAATGAAGAGTATTTTAAAATAAAGTAGGTATTGTAAGAATATTTTATTTTCTTATTTGAAGTGTAAAAATTATTGTGAGACGTTTTAAAAAGAAAAGTATGGAAATTATTAGAGACAGTACTTAATAAAGTATTTCCATGTTTTAACTTGTAAGTTAATTATTCTTGAGACATAACACCAATAATATGATACTGCTTGTGTTTTGGTACTTCAAGTTAAGGTTTAGATGTCTCATCTCATCTAATCTTTGCCTTAATTTCGTGCCTTCATTCACATAATGTTCCTACCCACAATTTTTTTATGCAATTCTTTTACGTTCAACTTTAACTTTTTTATTTTTTTTGCAGGATTGGGTAGAGTACAAAAATTTCATGTAGTAATAATGTTTTCCATGAGAATTTAAAATTATATATCATCGTATTTATTTTTTATCATTAAATACACTTCTATCTTAGATCACGAAAAATCCGACCAATTTGGGACTGAAACAGTAATTAAGAGACAACTTCGAATCTATCTTGAGCCTTCCGATAGCTTCCGTTTGGGCTAATCGGCCATTAGCAAACACACAATTAACAAGAAAACACTACGATTTTGAACATCAAAATCTCGTTTCAAATGCCAAATTACATAACATTAGCTAAACACTTTCTAAAAAAAGACCTCAAACTTTTTCTTCATATACTCCCTCCGTCCAATTCTTTTTTCTACACACTTTAAATAATATATATATACACCTTTATTGTTTAAAATAATATTTGAATAAATATGTATATTTTGTGAATGTGCAATCAATATTTACATTCTGAAAATATACAAATAATTTTGAGACAGACGAATAAAGTAAATGTACGAATAATCATAGGACGGAGAGAATATCCACTCGTTTAACAAAACAATCGAGCTTATTTCTTTCTAACCTGTCTGCACTTATGTTCCTAACTGTACCAGACCATTTGAATACAGCTGCGCGCCTCTGCTCAAGGCAAACAGAGTAGCATAAAATCAATGATTACTTCATATTTTGGGGGAGAGGGAGAGCGGAAAATGGGCAAGAAATCGACACAATATGCATTTTATACTTTTTAACTACATTTTGATGTTCATCCTTGATACAACCAACCAACCAACCAAAACAAAACGGGGAAACTGCAAATGGGTCGGACTTGCCCATACATTCAACGGGTATAATCTAACAAATCTGGGCATCCTAGTTATACTTGTGGGTTAGTTGTGTTGAACCTAAATTCTGCATTTTTGCTTCTCCATCATCATCACCTGATAGGATGATATTGTGTGATCCCACGTTTTGGTGGCAATTTCCTCAATATAAAGAGTACAAGCGATGATGGCAAGATCTCCACTAGCTGCAAATTGTGGAAAAACCCACCATTTCAAAAATCAATATGCTATTAACATTGAAGGCAAAAGAAATTTGACTAAAGTTTGGTCCCTGCGTAAAAATAAATCCTCAAATCACATACCAGGTAGTAAACAAAATTCAAAATAGGATGATCCAGAACATCTAGATCTGCAGCTGGCTGAAATGCGTCCAAGCACATCTGTGAGATGTCGTAAAATGATAGAATTAGATTCAAAAAGCGAGAGAAATAAAGGGAGATACGAAATTACAGAAATCATATAGATACAAAGATAAAAATGCACATCCAACCCATACACTCACACACCCACATACAAGAAATATATAATATGTACATGTAAAAAGTAATTTCATATATATAAAAGGATTACACTCGCACAAATACTTAGCCATATACAGAAAACCCCTGTATATACAGAAACACACACCAGGGGGGACAGAGATAGAACTGATTTCAGCGCAACTGATTAAGAAATAAGGACTATCCCTTCCTAAAAAGAGTTACTCTGAAGCTTGATTGACCAATTACTATAGACCAGACTATCTACAAAAGGACTATCAAATAAATAAAAACCAAAGAATGTTAATACTCTAATTAAACTAACAATGTCTAAAATAATCAGTGTTCACTCATATATCAATATCATCACTCACTTGCAAATTGGATCGAGCAGAAATGAAGCAATCAGAAGCTTGTAAGAAGCGTAGGACTTACCATAATACATCTAATCAGAAAACATGTGAAACATATTGTCGTCACATAGCCAACCTGAGTGAGCAAGAGGTGGAAAGGGACAGTTAAAATGAGAGCCGTAATACAAAATGATCAACAAATGATCAGTTCAAAGCATACCTCCTGTAGTTTCTTGCGCCGTCCTTTTGATTCCACAGGGAATCGCTGTAGCATTAAGAATAACCTGCATAAAGAAGACATCATATTCAGGGACAATTTTTAGGCCACAAAGCATTTTTACAATTTAGATGAATTGATGTGAAATTTTTTACAACCCAAAACCTTCCAAAGAACAAACTAAGAATTAGGACAACACTTGGCTTAAACCACATCATGAGAATCAGGAGTGAGTGACAATTGAGAAGTTAGAAGCCAACACTTTTGGCAACCCTTTTTTTTAGGGGGAACTTGTTGCATTTACCGGCTCACTGGAGATACTAGAAAGCTACGCATAATAATTTTCCTATCTTGAGGAGAGCCAATGTGTACAGAGGGATTGCATACTCTTATTTCTAACAAAGATGGAGCAAGAAAGCAGGAGAGAGGCACTTATAAATTTAAAAAATACGACTTGAGATGTTACCATGCAATTCAACATGCACTCACTAACCACTCAGGACCAAGCATCAACAAGAGTGACAGGCAAACATCCTTCAAGAACAACTAAATTGTCTCATAAGGTCAACCTTGTTAAAATAAGCTAATATGCATCACTAGGTTAAGCAGTAGAAAGCCATTTGGACAAAGAAGTTGACAATTGAAGATAACCTAATATGCTAGGAAATTAGTTGGCAAAATCTTGGTAGCGGTGTGTACAACCAAAAGACATGGCTTCTAAGCGTCTAACACGGTGAAAGGGTGAATGAGGGAGGGAGTTGATAACCAGCTGCAACAACTAAGCCTCAGCACACCCCTCATCTCAACCCACAACCAAAGAAAAGTGGGTCATAACCTCCCCCCCCCCCCCCTCCCCCACCCCATGCGCTCAGAGACAAGGCAATGCCATAACCAAACATCACTCGTACAGAATTACACAACAAAAAATCTCCAAGCTAGTCACACAAGGTTAAAAGTTAAAAGCCTAACGAATTTAACAAACAAGCCCCATTCTAGCATTGATCAATCATCAAAGGAAGGAAATTTAAATCACCTTCCACCATAGAGAACAAACCCCAGTGCCGCAAATAAAGAAACACCTGCCATGACAAATTTCTTCAGCATAATGAATAAATAATATAATTATTGCATTTAAGCAAGATTAGAAGTATCAAAAAAAAAAAGAACCACCTGCGAAGAACATCTTGGACAAAATCACCATTACAGGAATGGGCTTCCACCATTGAACTAACCACAGAATTATCTGCAACATATTAGAAGAGAAGGTTACTCCACATGGTATGTTTTGGATACTAACCATTCAAATCAAAATCCAATCAAATTTTACTACAATAACTTACATA
This sequence comes from Ballota nigra, assembly GCA_947034835.1. Taxonomy (NCBI): domain Eukaryota; kingdom Viridiplantae; phylum Streptophyta; class Magnoliopsida; order Lamiales; family Lamiaceae; genus Ballota; species Ballota nigra. The sequence continues at coordinate 88,365,253 of OX344720.1, read as the reverse complement.
TTTTGAAGCGTAAAAACACAATAAAGTCTATGCTTTCTCCTCGAATTACATTGGCATTGAAATGATGAAACAAACAGCGAGCACATGTAATTTTGGATAAGTAGAAACTGAAAGTTGTAAAACTTTTGGCAGACTATACTGTTATCAACAGAAAACTAATACTAATCGTGTGTATCTAATAAAGCATGGTGTTCTCTTCTAACTGCTAAGCATATCATGCACAATCCTGCAAGACGTCATTCATCTCAAGTAATCATCTATTATGACAAGGAGAATTGAATATATACACACACACATGTGTGTGTGTGTGGAACACAAAGGAAAACAGCTACAGAAGCAACAGAACACTCAGCACAGGAAAAAAAAAACATAGAACAGAATATGGTGAAGACTTATGCAGTTCATCTCACAACTATATGCTCAAACATCCATTCATTTACTGATCAAAGTAGTATGTTTTTCAGCTCGGACATAACACATCTCCACACATATACACCACAAACATGCCCGCATGTAAAATCAATAAATGTGGTACATTTTACAGATACCGAAATATGGATCTGGTTATATATAGGGTATCTGTATCGTGCTTAGAGGGCCAAAGCACAATGGCACACCTCTTAGAGAAGAGTATATAGTTATATCAACTTTCATGTAATAATGAGATATTTTTTATCATATATTTGAAAAGTGAAAAGCTTAATCAACTTTCAACATTTCATCTATATAACAAGCATCAAATAATAACACAAATCGGGATGAAGATACAGGATGTGTTTCTTCATTAAAAACCATAAGATCCTGTGCTCTAGCTTACAGCTTACTGAGGGGAAAAGGAACAAAAGTGTTCACCTGAACTGCATATACCACACCGTTTATTGTGTAGAAGCTAGGCCTTAGCCCATCAGTAGATACGGCACGAGCCTGAAAAAAATTGAGTTATATATGAGTTGCCAATTAGAATTTGGAGGCAACAGCAAACAAATCCAAACTAAGAAACTAGACGAACCTGATAGTAAATTTCTGCCCAGAAGAGTACAAGCAATGCATACGTTGTGAAAAATGCAAGGCTTGGCATACCAAGTAAAATATGTTGCACAATCTATCCAAAATAAAAATATGCATCAGGAAAAATTAGTTGTTGGGGTGTAGAGAAACGGAAATAACTGAATGGAAGCAGATACCTCTGGATTCAACTTTTGAACGTTCCGACGGACTGCAAACACCACGCAACGAACTAAAAGAACATAAAACATGAGATTGTTTAGATATAATATTGAAAACTTGGATTTAAAATAACAAGTAAATATTTCATGAACTAAATATATGTACATGACACAAACCTCCATTAACCAAGAAATTGAGGAAATGGAATACTTTTTGAGTCGTCCAACCATACTCTGGTACTCTCAATTGTATTCTAATCAATTGTACCTACAAGGGAATAAGTAATAGAACCTTTCATTCATTTGACAAAGAACATCACAATCTATTATGTGCAAACACAAACATTTCATCTTTAGATAACATTTCATCACAGAAAGTCCTGGTGATTCATCAAAAGAAAAAATCGAAAAACATTATGCCCATTGCAAATACAAATATTATGAAAGAGTAGGAAGCTGCTAAGCAAAATCATGTCAACAGAATAGCATCATTCAGTAGCGTGTGTTGAAAATAAACTAATTTATGAAGAAATCATTCGAATTAGGTATTGAAATGTGAAATTTCAGGGCATCATCATTAGATTCACATCCATAATAAGAAATGATGAAATCGAAATCGGGGGAGAATTACAAGAGCAACGGCGGCGACGATCCCATAAAGTAGAGATAAAAGGTGGAAAATGCGATCCTGCCAGACGGGTGAATGGTTGACTACGTCCCACCAAGTGGTGGCATCCTTGAGGCGGAGCGCCACCACGGCAGCCTCCAGTGAAGGGCCGACCATCTCCGCCAGCATATCGAGGGAACGCCAAAAAGTAGCAAAGATTTAGGATTGCGTTCGAAAAGGGGGGGATGGAATTATGATTGAAATCGAGGGAGGGATTGTTGAATTAGGGGGAAATTTTTGAAAGCCGGTGAAGGGAGAGGTGGAGAAGGGAGTTTATACGAAGCGTCAACACGTGGAACTGGAATGGATGAATGAAACCAAAGAGGGAGGGTTTGGTTTGGTTTGGTTTGGTTGCTACAAGGGGCTAAACACAAATTCTTATCAAAATCTATTTTCATATTTATTTGCTTGAATTTCTTCTTATCTTATTTAATTGATTATTACTTTTATGGATTTTATCTTTTTCGCATGAAATAATAAATGAATAAAGAAGCAAAAATAAGATTTATTTTTTATATTTGCAGGATAGATATTGAATTTTCAAATGTTGTAAATTATGATTTAGTTCCATATGATGATGATATTGTAAACTCAATGTTTAATTCTAAAATTGGGAATCTGATTTTGTTGGTCACCCCCTTCTAATACTCTGAATTCGCCTTTTTATACGTGTTCTCAAATGCCTCACGTTCAAATTTGCATTTAAGTCCTCGCAAATCTTGAAAATTCCGCTTTTACACAAAACAACATTCTCACTTGGCCAAAACAATGTCGCTCGGCCGAGTGACTCTTTTCTCCCCAAAAAAAAAAGAAAAAATAATAATAAAATGTCACGTCAGCGAAAATCGGTTAGAAATCTATTGTAGCCGGTTACGGGACATTGTTTGCCTAATTTTAAAAACATAATGGACATTATCACAAAATTGAAAACATAAAGGACATTGTTACCAATACCGCCAACATACAGGATATTTATGCCAATTTTTCCTATGTTTCATGATAAATTAGTTCACGTTATACCTTATACCTTGTGTTAAACAATTTTTTACTCTATGATAGACATAACTAATCGATTAAACAATTTTTTACTCTATGATATATCTTAAATGGGTTTTTGGTTAGCCACTTTTCAATGATCATGGGAATGAGATTGAAAACTAGTGTAATTATGATGTTAATGAGAATAAAATCATTACCTCCTCTTCTAAATAAGGTAATCACTACTCCATTTTCATTATCCTATTCTCCTCCTCAATCAATCTTCCATTCTTCCACCAACAACTATTTGTCTTTTATTTATATTCCAAATTGGAGCATGCTACTAGCAATGAAGTCACAATTGTAACAATTATTTCTCTAACATATTATTTTTATTATGAAGACATAAATAAAAAATAATTTTCATTCTTATTACCATTGAAGAGTTGTTAACCAAGTTTCACGTCTGCGGGAGAAAGAAAACGAATTAGCTTGATTTATGTTTTAAGTGGGTGAAAAACAGTCTCGTTTCACGGGATAAGATTTGTGAGACGAAGACTGATATAATTTTCCATTATTAAAAGTTTCATTAACAAATTGAAACATTTATAAAATGCAGGGTTTATTTTGTAAATATACAATCAAAGGTTGCCTCTTTCGTAAAGGTCGTGGTTTAAAAAAAAAAAAAAAAGGCTTTCTTTTTGGCTCAACATTTCGATTTCGAAATTCGTCGAAACTTCCATGATCAACCATGTCCATGTGGCCTGTATACAAAGATCACGGTAATCCCTAAATCAGCTATTGGATAAAGTGCACCCCCGTGTTTTTTTCATTCTAGGGTTATTCTTCGGCGACTGATAAGGGTTCATTATCATATGTGGGTTTGGGTATGACGATTACGCCGTCACATACAGGCTCCTCTGCTTCGACTCCCATAGACTCGTCGAATATTGGTTTTCAGGTTTGTGTCTTCTCTCTGAGTTTTCCGATTGCTTGCGTTTGAATTTCTGATTTTGATGTGTAGTATTTTTGGGTGTATCCAGTTATTGAAGAAGCATGGATGGAAAGAAGGGACTGGCCTTGGTGTTTCCGAACAGGTTGGTATTTGTTATGTTTTTCCTTTTCTTTTGGGGATTTTGATCCAGCCTATTTTTCTGATTTTTTTGGTCCATTAAGATTAAAGAAAATTATTGCAAGGGAAGTCTTCTGACGAATCTTGAGAAGCACAGAATCTATAGCTGTGTTTTTGAGATACTAAAAACCAAGGGTAGGAAAGGATAACTTGAGATACTTGATGGTAGTACACACCCCATTTTTTTTTTTTTTTTTGAATAAAGTTGACAACAAATTGTGGTTTGTTGAGAAATAGTGGAATGATAGAAAATAAATGGTTATAGGGGAGTGGTATATAATCTATATGGGATAATGATTAACTTATTTAGGAAGCGAGGTAGTGGATTCATCATCTTTTGTTCTCATTAACTATCATAATTACCTAAGTGTATTTCTATTCTTATTCTCATCCCATTGAAGAATTTTTAACCAAACGGCAGTACCCCCTTAAAGTTTCCGTCCTATTCTTCAGACATCTTTATGGTTTTGACAGATTTGTAGTTGCATAATAAACTAATATTGGGATTAATAGAAGTTGATATGATGAGGAGAAAAAAAGGAAGGATGAGTTTTAGATTTAAAACTTACCTTTTTGCTGGAGGAGTTATCCTTTTATTTTTTCTTGGCTGTTCATTTTTCCTATAAAGGCTCATGTTTCATCATTTGTGAGTTTGTTGTTAAGGAATCTATGAGTGAACTTCTGTAACCTATAATGCTCAGAACATGGCTTCTTATTATTTACCGTGTTTGGCTTCCTACACAATGTTTGAGCCTTATGAGGTTTATACTATCAAGATGAAAATAGTCTTTATGGAGCATTTGTTGTGCGCTTTAGCATATCCTTTTCGCATTGTACTTACCATTCTGCTTATCAACACAGGGCAGACTGGAGCCCATACAGACTTCTGTTAAGAAAAATAAGCGAGGGTTGGGAGCGGAAAAACCACGGAAGGCAGTCAAGCAATCAAAAATAACCAATGGGGATAATTCAGAAGTAAGTACTGATTTTCCTTTCGGTTGGTAAATTTGTCTTTTCTTTCTTCTGAATATTACTTTAGTTAGGTGGTAAGATTCTTATGTAGTATACTACGATATGATTATATTCAGCCGAAAGAACCTATAAATAGATGGAATTTTGAAATTGCTGTGAGCATCTATAGTGTACAGAATTACGATTCTTTATTGGTCTGATGGTCTATATCCTGAAAAGTGTTTGTATCAATAGATACCTCTTACTTCACAGTTCACACAAAGTTTGCTAGTGGACAGGCATCTTCATTAAGGAAAATTTGTAAATGAAAGTTATAATCATGTAGAAGAAAACTTTTTTAATGAATAATTTTTTTTTTGAACAGTAAAATAGAAATTAATGAATAAATAATTTTGGAAAGTGAGATAATGTAGGTCATTACTCGACTAGTGAGGCATTTGATTTTCATTTTACGGTTGAAGGTTCTTGGCTACATTTCTTAATATTTTTAATAGAATCCCAGGCAACAGTTTGATCTGATTACTCTAATATTACTCCTTGAAAGAGATTCAGAGACAAGTAACTTAGTTAGATCAAAAACCAGGACAATGAAATCTGTGTCAAGCTTTTCAAGCGCAGCGAGGATTGGCAAACTTCAGGAAAGTAAACTAGTGATTAGAAGTGTGAGAACTCCCTCTTCATTTATTTAGACTGTGTGTTGCCTAATCGTATCTTACAACCACTATGAGTAGTTGAGATAGGGAGAGTTGAACAATGATTCTAATGGATGTTTTCAATAATGCATTATATTCATAGTTGAATTTTGAGGTATTATAGCAAGAACAAAAATAACATGCCGAGTACATAGATCTAGAAGCTTACAACTAACAGTTGATGAATAACAAAGCGCATGATACGAAAGTTGCCAAATATCTGATGATCTTATTTTTAGTTTCCGTAATAATCTTGTTTTATTTAAGGTCTCTGGGAGGGTAGTTTATTGACTGTGCTATGTTGTTTGCACTTCATTCTTTACATTAATGATGTCCCCTCTTCTTCTCAGCCGCCTAAGGATAAACCGAAGCGCATCTCAAAAAAGATGAGGAAGATTCAGGAGTTTGAAAAGCGGATTGAAGAAACAGAATTCGATCGGACTTTTTTCAGGATGTTTTGGCCAGATAATGTTTGAATTTGTTTTCCCATGTAATGCCTCTTGGGCATATTCGAGCAAAAAATCGGAGTTTGTACAGATTCAACTATTCAAGTCTATAATGAATTACTGATGATGCCGTGAATGAGGTATGGGAAGCTCTCTATACAATGAAAAGTTCATATTTGGTTGCTGGTTCTCTTGCCTACTTTTAAATGGGTGAGATTTTCTTATGATAAACTCATTGACTTCATCAGCCTTTCCAATTAATTTATGTGCCTTTTGTAGTTTAATGCTGATGGGGTTTAATTTAAATTCTGTTTAATATATTTTTCCCAGATTATTTTGAATGTATGGGTGGTCGGAGGCATAGTGCTGCATTGGCTTCTGATTGCGCTGTTTTAACATCAACCTTTCCTGTAAGGCAAAGTATCATGTGAACATTGTTCGCCTGACCCTATTTATACTATTACTATTACTATTACTATTACTTGTAAGAATTGATACTGTTGCCCATAAGATTAAAAGTTTGTTTATATAAGAATTAATATTATTATTAGTGATACATTGTACACAAGGTGTAAATAATGCCTCTCTTGCGATTAAGGTGCTTCTATGGTTTCTGAAAATCTATTCTAATTGATTTTTTTTTTTTTTTTTTTTTTTGGTGTGGCATCAAGGGCAGTTTTCGAGACATTAATTCTGAGTTTACTTTAACAAGTTGTGCTTAAAATACATGGTAACCTGAGTAAAAATAATACCTCAAAGCTGGGAACATTAATTATCACCGACATGCTACTATTGTTATTTTCACAGAATTCTAAATGAAATAAATTTTGATGGTCTAATAAAAAAATGGCTTTAAATGATTGAATATATTTTGTAAAATAAATATTCATCTACCTTGCCTAGAATTGTATTTGCAAATAATCATTGTGGGCCTGGAATCCCTAATTCAGATTGTTCAATTCATTCTCTCTATTTTCATTTTTAAAAGCCGTACCCTACGAAATTGTTTGTCACTCGATTCTTTCCAATTTTGAGCGATTTTATCAACAACAAAAAAAATATATATATCACAAGTTTTTAGTAGGGATTCGAGATTTAAAGTTGATTTTGGGCGATTCTCATCGTATTTCGTCAGATTTTAATATCAGGTAATTCATCTCCATTCTTGTTTTTACAATTTCTAATGTTTAAATCAGGTAATTCATCTTCATTCTTGTTTTTACAATTTCTAAATGATTTTTGGTTTGACAATTTAATTTTTTGCATTTTTTTTTCCTTTTGGGTTTTTACATGTTATCTATTTTTTTCATGTTTTTTACTTCCTTTTTTGTTGGTGTTTCCTTCCTTTTTTTTTTTTTTTATAAACCCTAATTTCTTTTATATTGTTGTTTTCATTGTCTCCTTGAGTATATATTTATACAGTTCATAGGATTAATGAAGATCTAGATTCCCCGTGATATGTCTGATGCGCTATAAAATGTTATGAATTAAATTTTTAAGAGGGGTGTATTGGTTATAGAGTCTATAGGATTTTTTTCAGCTTATTTTTAAAATATAAAAAAATATTTAAATTAAAAAAAAATTATCATACACAACAATTACTTTAAGTTGATGTTAAAAAAAATTTATTTAAACAATTTGAAGAACATTTAATTCTAATTTTTTTAGTTAACATAAACACTAAAGTGAAAATTATGTAATTTGAAACTAATAACAAAATATTAAATAAAATATAGATATTTTGAATAAATAGTTAATTGAATAGGAAATTATGAAATATTTATTTGTAATTTACTTTTAAATTTAAATTATATATATTTATAAATATATTAATTATATAAAAAAAATGCGGGGCGGGGAATAATATCTCCGTCCCTGCCTACGGGGCAAAAATATTCTCCATCCCCGGTCCCGTTTACTTCGGGGTTTCCCCGCCCCGTTCAGGGCGGTAAAAAGATATAAATAGATTTCACTCTCCAAAATATCTTCTAACAACCAGAGACTTTTAACGAGGCCTGAGTATAACAGTGATGGAAATGAAGATGAGAATAATAATGTATTTTTTTAACTAATATATTTTTTATATTTAATCTAAATAATATGAATTATTTTTTTATATATACAAGTGTGTTCTATATAAATTTGCATCAATGGTTCCAGCGCCGGAGTATATGAAAATTCATGTAAATCAATAAAACAAATATTCCACAATCCTGTAAGTCTATAAAAATTCATGTAAATCAATAAAAAAGTTAGTCAAATTCTACACGGAGTCTATGAATTTTCTAAATCCACTGACTTTTTAAAGTAAAAAATAAATCCAATAGAATACCAATTGAATACACCCCTCTAAATTTCCAACCATATTCTAGGGTTTGTGTGTCAATTTTCTCTACCTGATTTGAATCATATGTAATATTGAGTTATACAAATTGTGTTAGTTGGGTGGCTTCTTAGAAAATAATCCAGTTTTTTCACTTGTAGATTGGTTCATTTATTTGAAACGAGTGTGCGTGTGTATTTTTCTAGAGTGTTGTTAATAATATTGAAACATAAAAGACAATATTAATAGCGGAAGACTTGAAAAACATAAGGCAAATAGAATTCGAAATTTTTCATAGACTATAAATAGTCTATGAGTGTCTTATGACTAAACTTCACTATAACAAATAGTGATACAAACAATAAAACAAGATATAAACTTGAGATCTAAAAGTAAGGTGGAGTATACAATGCATACCACCTAAATATCATTTATATATGTATGAAACTAACATACCCTCAAATCTAATACAACACTATAGAGAGTGGCATATATTGAGTAGAATGTTAGGGGATAGAATAATATTGTTTGGTTTGTCGTCTTTTGTTTTATGCTAGCTTTATTTATAGGTAATATATTCAACATGTCCACAATGATAATCATGATTTTCCATGATCAAAAATTGATCTCCACTAAGTTTCATGATTTTTGTAGCATCCAATATTCATTCGCAACATTCTCACTCTAAATCTGCAACCGCTTAACTTGAGTAACTTTCAAGCCGTCAACTTGCATGTTTAGACATTGGGAACAACATAGAAACATTCAAAGTTAGTGTTAGAATAAAAGAGCAAATTTTGATTTTGTTGAAAATGATGCAACGTTTTGTATAATATGGGACAGACATCAACAATCTCCCTCAATTTGGCATTTCTACTACAACACACCTGAAATTGGAACATACGGTAGTATGTGTTTAAATAGAAGCACAACCTAACATTATATTAATGATATCCCATTGCTTGAACCAAACCAAAGTAACAACAATAATAACAGAAATTTAAATCTAACAATATTCAGTCTATTAATTTATCACTATTTTTGTATTCTTTCCTTATATGTGTCACATACATTTAATTTCTTAATTTCTATTCAAATGGTACCAGTTAATTATTTAATCATATTAGTACCTAGTTCTCATCTCGGTTTGGTAAGGTCTCAAATAAATTAAAATAGTGTTTCTTCACCGCTAAATAAATAATTTAATATCTAAAAGCAAGATAAATAACACAAATTCACAAATAACACATAAATAATATGCAACACATGCAATGACAAATTATATTGGTTAATGAGTAGTTGACATTTTATTTATTTATTTATTTATCTATACTAATTTATTAAAATCAATGATTTTTGTCGGAATTTTTTACTACTAATTTGATAAAATATCAAGTTTTCAAATTTGAAGGTGTAAAATGAAATAAAATATAAATAAATAACATGCAATCAATATAAAAGACCTAAATGAGTAAATTATATAGGTTACTAACTACTAAAAGATTTAAGTATCGCAAAATGTTATAAAAGAGTTAGATGGTTAGGCATCCCTTGAGAGGGCAATGGTCTCGGCTTCAATGTTTGTTTTCTATATGCAATTTCTTTTGTTTTTCAATTTTGATTAGTTTTATTTTTTTCCAATTTTTTTTTTCCTCTCTTGTTAGGTTTCTGCCTTCATTTTTCAATTCAATTAATCTTTATTTTTCAGTTAAATTAGTCTTAAATTTTCAGTTAAATTGAACGTAACTTTTTAGTTAAATTGCTCTTCACTTTTCAATTAAATTAATCGTAACTTTTTAGTTAAATTACCTTCACGTTCCAATTAAGTTAGTCTTAATATTTCAATTAACTTACCCTTCATTTTTCAATTAAATTAATCTTAATATTTAAGTTAAATTAGCCTTAACTTTACAGTTAAATTAGTATTCACTTTTCTAGTTAAATTGATCACAAATTTTTAGTTGAATAATCTTCACTTTTCAGTTAAATTGACGGTAAACTTCCAGTTAAATTGGATGTAACTTTTCAGTTAAATTGGCTGTAACTTTTCAGTTAAATTGATCGTAACTTTTCAAAATTAGTCTTAACTTTTTTGTTAAGTTGACAGTAACTTTTCAATTAAATTAGCCTTCATGTTTTAGTTAATTTAGTCTTAACTTTTCAGTTAAATTAGTCTTTATGTTTTAGTTAAATTAGCCTTACCATTTTAGTTAATCTGGCCACAACTTTTCAATAAATTGGTCGTAACTTTTCAATTAAAGTAGCCTTCACGTTTTTAGTTAAGTTAACCTTAACTTTTTAGTTAAATTAGCCTTATCTTTTCAGTTTAAATTAGCTTTACCTTTTTAGTTAAATTGGCCGCAATTTTTCATTAAATTGATATTCGCGTTTCACTTAAATGAACCCCAACTTTAAGTTAAATCAACCCTAATGTTTCAGTTCAATTAGTCATATCTTTTCAATTACATTAACCTTAACTTTTACAATTAAATTAGCCTCCACTTTTGGTCGTGCACCACCAACGCGCAACCACGTCGCAACCTACAAGTCTCTATTTTGTTGCCGGTTTCTGCAACAAAGCTAACTACGGATTTATCTACAATTCTCATTCTTCAATTTATTAGCGAAAATGCCTTACTGCTCGAATGGTTAATTAAAAAAAATGGGTGACAAAGTTAGAGGAGATCCAAGCGAGTAATTTTCCTTTTTGAAACCTACATCCGTTGTTCATCTCTCAATTCCAACACCTAATTTCTTCAATGAGAATATCGATGAATTAATGTTGTTTACATGCACAAGCATCGTCACCTGCAGAACCGCTCCTCCCCATCACCGAAATAAACATTTTTGTGATGGTAGAACAATTAGAGAAAAACTCGCCAAAATAAAAAATGTGAGAGTGAGAGATGAGAACAAACAAAGAATAGAAAAAAGAATTATGAGAGGAAGAAGATAGAATATGAATTAAAAATGGATAAATAATTTTAGGGTGAGTTGTTGGGAGACACAAAATTGAACAAAATATTGTTGGGAGACACAAAGTTTAAATTTCTAATTACTCACAGGTACAAAGTGCAATAATAATATACGTAATTTTGCACCTCAAGGTAAGTTGGGGAAAATTGTTTTTTTTTTTTTAAATGGTGTACTTGAGGGACAATTTTACATAATTTTATAGTAGACCAAAATTTGATTGTGCGTGTCAGAATTTTTATAGTAGGCAAAAATTTAAATTTTGAAGCAAAAAATCAAAATTGATACATCCATTTCAGAAAAAAATTAAAATTTACATCCGTTTTTTAAATATTCTCTCTTCAGTTCACACCCGCTTCACTTCACTTCGCTATTTCCGCCGCCGCCATGGAAGCTGTTTGCAGGGATAGGGTAAACCAGGATAGCGTTCGGAAAGCAGTGAACGCCCTCCTCAAATGGAAGCTTCTTCAAGAAGAAGAAGAAGATGATTTCGTATACCTTTCCATAACCCTAAAAAAAATCCCCCCACGAGACCGTACCCTTGCTCCCCATCGAATCCCCCTTCGCCACTCTCTTCTCTCCCAAGACCTAAACCTCTGCCTCATCGTCGACGGAAAGAGAATCACCCCCGAATTAGCCCACAACCTCCTCAAATCTCAATCCATTCCCCAAATCAACCAAATCCTGAAGCTATCCAAACTCAAGTCTGATTACAAGTCATTCGAATCCAAGAAAAAACTGTACGATTCACACGACGTGTTTTTCGCCACCAAGAGCGCGATCCCTCTCCTTCCCGGGGTTTTGGGTAGGGTTTTCTACAACAACAAGAGGAAGATCCCCGTGCCTCTGGATTTGAAACCTGACGGTAGCAATTGGAAGGAGGAGATCGAAACTGCCTGCAATTCGAGCTTGTTGTGTTTGGGTGGTGGAACTTGCAGCGCGGTTAGGGTTGGGAGATGGGGAGTTACAAACGCTGAAGAGATTATAAAGAATGTGTTTGAAGCCATTGATACGGTTCTGCAGATTGTTCCGAAGAAATGGGGTGGAATCAAATGCTTGCATTTGAAGTTTTCCGACTCCGTGGCATTGCCTATTTATGATTATCAGATTGATTCAGATAAAAAGGGTGATGATGGTTCTAGTTTGGTGAGGAAGAGAACTGAATTGGCAGATGATTCTAGGAGAAGGAAATGATGGGATGGGATGAGAAGAAGAAAATTCGATTGCAAATTTTGGGGAAGATTAGTCAAGGATTACATCAAACTATCATTACCTGGATTCGGCAGTGGGCATCGATGACTATGAAATGTTATACTATTTACTTTGATAACTTTAAATTATTTTCTTGCTCTGGCATTTAGACTGCTTGATCTCATGAATGCAACCCTGAATTGTTTTAGAAATGCTAAATCTGGTCCAAAGTTTGACTTTCCTGTTTGTGTGTTTTTTGAACAATATTCTTCATTGGATTTGATGTGGATTCTTAATCAACGAGGAATGACTATATAATGTTTGGATGTGGCAGTTTAGTATTAGAATTGGGAAGGTTTTAGGATCTTTAATAGCTTTTCTGTTTCTGCTTTAGATTTTCAGTTGCATGCAGTAGTCCTAAATTCTTGCACACCTTCATCCATAACTTTATTGTAATATGAAGAGTTAAGTCAGTATTGTAGAAAGCATTGGGATTCATATTAAGGTATTCTAGCAGTAATACTGTGATCTAATATGACCAGACTAGCGTCTTTAAGAAATTAACTACCCACCCAATCTTATTGATGGATTAGACAATATGTCGCTACTACTAGAATATGTGAAACATGGCATTGTTGGGACTAGGATTCTTGAGTTGTAAATTCTGGAGAATCACTTTGTTGAGAATTTGGATGTTCTCAGAATTTGATGTTTTTGGATATGAAGTAAATTGAACAACTCCCAAAGAATTAGGTTTGATCTTAATAGAAAATAGAATGAGAAAGGACCTCTGTTGATGTTGGGTTTGATCTTAATAGAAAATAGAATGAGAAAGGACCTCTGTTGATGTTGGGTTTGATCTATAACGTTTTCCTTTACGATGAATCTTGACTGTTAATGACTAAGCATTTGGCTGGAATAATTGAATCGAAGGCTTGCAGAAAAGCTGATCTGTTGCATTTTAGTACATTGATTCAATTGTGAGGGGCTAATGTTTTTCTCTTGTAGAATATAGCTGTGCTCTTTTATGTGAATTCATAGTCCCGAATGCTCTTATTTATACTGTATACTATTGTCAAATTTTGAGGTGCTACCCTGAGAACCTGATCCTATATATAGTGACTGAATATTTATTGTTCTCTGTAATGGAATCTTTGGGTTTTCGAAGTTTGTTTGAGGGTTCAGAATATCTGTTGCTTTACTCATGATGTGGATTTTGGATTCCAGAAGTAAACAAAACAGGACTTTTTTCTTTCTTACAATGGTGTATGATTGTTGTTAGATTCTTCTTTCTTACTATGGTGTATGATTGTTATTAGATAAAAGGCTGAAAGTTTGTTGATGAAAGGTGAAAAGTAAGCCTATGGTTTTGTGTTATAAGCATTTCTGCTATTCAGGAACCTTTTGTTCAGAAATGTGAAAATACCTATGAGAATTTACTTAAGATATTACAGACATTTGAAAGTACCAAAATGAATACAAGAATATGGAAGTAACAAAATTTCAGGGTTGACTACAATCTACAAGTATGAATGAATATGAACTGAACCCAGATAATTAACGTCTAGGTAATTGTGTGTGTGGTGAAAATCATGGTGATATACTTTTAGCCCTCTCTTTTTTCACCATAGTCTTGACAAACAGTTCCCCAGCTCTATACGAAGATCGAACCTGGAAAGGGCAGAAAACTTAGTTTGCAAGAGTTTTATGGTGAACTCTATATTACTATTTAGCACATGCAGTATCACAGTTTACTGATTTTGCGAAAAACAACTCATAAAATCAAGCATTTTAATAAAAAAGATACTTCATATGCAAAGAATGTGATACTTTCAAGAAGAGGGTCCACGTGAGCCTAGTTCACTGGAAACCCACTCGAAGTTGTTACACGAGCAAGTTTCTTTCGGTGTGAAGAAAATAAACTTATTAAGCATGAAAATCAAGGTGCAACACCACCAGGAAAAATGCTTCTAAAGTTCTAATTTGAAAGCTCTTACATAATACGAAAAATGAAAATGGGAAATGACAAAGTGTAAAATTGTTTTTAAATCTGATCAAATTTTAGGAGGAAATGAAAATTAAACTATGAAGAATCAAAGGGAAATGATGCAGAAAGTTTACCAAGGGTCCACTAGCGACGTAACGGAAACCAATCGACTCCCCATATTCTTTCCAGAATGCAAATTTCTCAGGAGTAACATATTCCTTGACTGTAAGATGCAATGGAGTTGGCTGCAACAAAATCAATGTTACTTTACTTCTCATGTAGGGCTGTAATTGCATGATAGAATCCACAGGAATGCAAACAAGCAGAGTTGAAAAGATTGTCCTATAACTTGTTTACTGTCCAATTTTGGCTCCAAAAAGGTTAAATTCTAGATTTAATCCCAAAACTAAGAAAATTGTCCAATTTTAGCACCAATATTGCCGGAAAATTGAAAAAGGTATCCTTTTGTGTCACCCGAAAGTCATTAATTTGGGGCCAAAATTGCACATGTGCATGGCATAAAAGGACATTGTCTTCAATTTTACGAAGATTTTGGGCCAAAATTGGTCATATTTTTTAATTTGGGACTGAATAAAAAAAAAAATGGGAGCAAAATTTAACAGCAGACATGTTATGAGACCTAAAAACTTTTTAACTCCAAACAAGCATATTGAATATTTTCCTCTGCCCTAGTATTTTATGCTCCAAAGATCATCCAAAAGTGTTGAGTGATTCATAATAGCTCACCTGTAAATACTGTCCTAGAGTCAAAATGTCAACACCTATGGCCCGTAAATCAGCCATGGCTTCCTTCAGCTCATCATCAGTTTCACCAAGTCCCAACATAAGAGATGTTTTTGTAATCATTCCCTCCTTGCTCAGCTTTGCATGTTTTAGCACACTTAAACTTTGCTCATACCTATAATGTGCAACCGAGAAGCACAACATCATAGCATTAAACAAGCGTTCAAAGGCTTCGTATTTATTCATCAATACTTACAATGAAACTTATCTAAATTGGATGCAAAGCTTAAGAATGACAATACTTGCTATTTTACAAGATAAATTTAAAGAATAATACTCCCTCCGTACCAACACTATCTTCACACTTTTGGAAATCCTCCTCCAAAGTTCAAAAAAGTGAGAAGATAGTGTTGGGAGGGACGGAGTAGTTGTAACTTGTCACTAACAAATGTCTCAAAACTGATGGAAGTCAATTTTAAGTATTCTCTATCTAGAATTTTACTTGGGAAAGTTGTCAAATTCTAAATTTAAGGGACATAGATCAAATGCCTAGATTTAGAGAAGCACTAATGAAGGCTTGATTTGGAATTCTCTACAAAGCCTCTTGTGGGGTATAAATTATAATGTGGATTATTTGTCAGCAATTTACCTGTAATATTTTCAGAAAATTACTGCTAGAGCAGTAGGTGCTATTTGGGTTCAATTAACACCCAAGAGTAGTGCGGCGAAACGGGAAGCAGGTTGGTTTAATGCTTTGTTTAGTGACAATACACCTTAGGAACGGTATTAATCAAGCTATTCTTTTAAGACAGCAACTGCTGTATGAAATACAAGAGCAATTTAATGTAGCATGTTATGCTTTATAGATAGCATCTGAGATGATAAAAGATGCACAATGTTCAAAAGACATTGTAGGGAAGTATCATCGTCCAGGAGAAAAAGGAGAAACAAGAGGAGAGAGGAGAAAATGAATGAATATGAACATAGATTTTTCGAGAGATTTAAGGGCAATCTAAATCCTCATCATGGTAAATACAACTGATCTATGAGATTTTTGCAAGCATATCTACATATATATCATTTAGTGTAAGGAGTAGAGCTCTAGGTAGGAAGCCAGACGTAGAACCCTTAAAACAATAAATATCACTTGATAAATACTAGGACTGCTAATCAACAAACAGACAGAAATATTTTGTATATTGATGAAATGAATTGAACACCAAGAAATAGCCACTTACCCAGCCCTAGGATCTCTGACAATCCGCTGCAGTCGTTTCACAGTTTCAACATTGTGAGCGAAAACATCTAACCCTGAGTGAACAAGAGTGGATACAGCCTTTAGGTCACCTCGAAAATCAGATGTTAAGCACTCAACCATGATATCAGGTTTGAGTATCTGTCAAAATAGTAGCATGTTAGTGACACACTGAGGTTATCTTCACATAGAAATGAACATATGTGTGTTCCATAATCCATATTCATGGGACATTAGTATGAAGATAAATACAAAACATGAGTATCATTATAAATACATGCAAGCATCTATGTTGTAAGTAGAATATCTCTGTCACACTGAAAGAAATTCAATTTCTAAAACATAAAATAACCTTCATGGCTTTAACTGTTTCAGCAAAGTGGCCACTTCCCCCATCAGGTATATCGTCTCGATCCACACTAGTTATAACAATATAATCCACACTGAAAGTAAACAACAATGAAGTAGTCAGTCCATCATGTACCAATATGGAAGGTCTTTTAAGAGAGAGTAATAGCTACTTATTTTAATGAAAACGATAATATTGAGTGACCAACTAATAATTTTTTAGTATAACAACTAATATCATTTCTAAGTGCACTGGAGTTGCACGGTGCAACTGGTGTATAGAAGTATTTGCCTTTTAAGATAAAATGATCCATCGAGTAGTTATACAACATAAGATGGGGAAACTCTTGTATGTACTGAAGAAAGAGGAGTGAACGCATTAAATACTAAATAACTTCGAGTATTTTGTGCACTAATCAGTGACCTTTTAGGTAAAATTTCGCAGCCAATCTCCAGAAAGACAAAACTGGAGCATAAATGAGCACTTTAAAATGATAACAACAAAGAGTAATCCTACAAATGGTAAGGAAACATCCAAGGTGAAAGTTTTCCACTGAATCCTTGTATTTTCTATTGCTACAAATTGGCAGTTATTTTGTCCGTCTTTTTTCTAATTTCCCCACAAGGAAATACTGTTTTGCTATGTGATGACATGATGTTTCAGGATCTGATTATTCGTAGAAAATTTTAGCAACAGAATCAACCATTAAATGCAAGGCATCTTATATAACACATGGCATGCGGGAATCCCTTTTGACTTTTAGGCTATGCTCTTTTTGGGTTTTAAGTGGTTTTTAAAAACTGGTGTTTGAAAACCATGGTTTTTGTAATCAATGGGGTTTTTTAAATCTGTATTCTTTTTGGGTTTTGAGTAGGGTAGGTTTTAACTTTATTATGCAAAAGCAAAGGAGTATTGTATAGGTTATTTATAGGGTTATAGGATTAGCATTTCAAAAACCTAATTTTAAAACCCAAACTAAAATGGGTTTTAGATTTCAAAATTCAAATCCAGGTTTTTAAAACCCAAAAAGAACATAGCCTCATTTCTAACATCATAACAAAAGAGTAAATCCCATAACACAGAAAAAGAAACGTAGGAACCTGTGAGGCAATAATTCAGCATAAAATTTGACTTGCAACCTTATGTTATGATCTTAATCGTCAGAAACCCAATACACATGAAAAATCAACAAACGAACAAGGGCATATGAACTTATGAAGCATCAAATTCTCATATTTAGAAAGTCAAGGACAAAAATATTTTGTAGGCAAGGCATATAACACGGGGGTGGGGGTGGGGGTGGGGGGTAATCTCTTTTATGATACATTTCATGCGTTATATTAAAATATAACTGACAGATGAAACTGTTTAGAATGTCTAGAGAGTAAAGACTGGTCTCTTTTGGTTCAAATTCACAATATTGCTGATGGAAGAAAGCATCATTTCCAAGACATCTTTTTACTCAATAATGGAGTCCTCTAGAAAACAACATTCGTTAATGGCTTGAGAATAAGAGATCCATAACTCTGTAACAGTTTCCATGGAGAGGATTTTCAAAATAACACAAAGTTCAAAAGCATTATAGAGATGCAAATTCATGAAGTAAGCACTTAATATTTAGGAAAATCCATGACAGTGAATTGTAGAATCTCCTAATGCATGTTTGATGCATAACTCTTTCTCAAATGCATGCCAAATCAAAAAATATTCCCTTCCTATTTTCTTCTTCTACTTCGACTTCCCACTGTTTACTCTTAATTCTACAATCCTGCTCTCATTTGTAGAACTGACACTGTTCTCTCTTGTTTATTGGTAACACACTCTCTGCAGCCCATCCTTTTCCAATAATAATGTAGTTAAATCAACCCATTCCCAAAAATGAAATCCTAATCTTCTGCAACAAGAATTTATGAGTTCAAAAACTCGACTCAGCATAGTTAAACACCGCTTCACTACAAAAGATCTAATCGAGTATTAACGAGTACTCAATATTCTATATATCAATCAAAACAATCTCCCACAAGTAATATCCATGACAGGGTTACAAAGGTCCCTATCCTTAAGAGTGAGTTTAAACTTTAAGGTCCCTAATTAATCACACAACTCTACACGGTATTCTAAGCTAGTCTCATTTAGTAAATACTAAGATTGCTAGTCTGCATTCAACTTCCACACATTTCACATTTTGTAACCAAATCAAGAGAAAAACAGAATTATCAAGGTACATAAATGAATGCACATAGTAGTACAAAAAAAGAAGAAGAAAAAATGAAGTACCCCCAAGAGGCAATAGCCTTGGCAGTATTGTAAGGCTCCATGGGATCAGGAGGCGCAGGGTTCCTACTAGTCTTGACGGCACAAAAGCGGCATCCCCTCGTGCAGGTATCTCCGAGCACCATGATTGTAGCGGTGGCGATGCCATCGCCGCCGCCGTTCCAGCATTCTCCAATGTTGGGGCACTGAGCTTCCTCACAAACAGTGTTGAGTTTGAGCCTCGACAGAGATTCCTTCACCTCCTCATACTTCTCCCCTTGCGGCGCCTTCTGCCTAAGCCATGCGGGCTTCTTCGCATTCGGGTCCCGGCCCGTGTGCGGGCCCGGCGCCACCTGGAGGGGCGGCGTTTTGGACTCCAATTCGAGGTGCGATTCGCAGCGGACGATACAATTTAGGGATTTGGGCGGCTTTGAATGGTTGTGCAGAGTGAGAAATGGAGATGGGGACGCCTTGGAAATACATTGATGAATCATATTTCTTCAAAAGTAAGTAATCTCTCTATCTCTGGTAGGAATTGGGTTGTTTAGAAGGATCAATTAGGAAGGGCGGAGGAGACGATAAAGATGTAATGTGTTTCCGGCATTGGAATCTCCGTCGACGTATTGAATTGCAGTTGGGACTTTTTTGTGTGATGACTCCAAATTTTTATTTTTTTATTTTTTCTAAATAGATAAAATATAGATACATTGTTTGTGTAACGATAGGGTTCTTAAGAGAAACCTATTGTACTAGTACAGAACCCGCGTACCACGCGGGAATTCGTCACTTTATTTCTTTCGCATATAAAGTGACACACTTAATAAGAAAATGGAACAATGAATAATTATTTTAGGATGAATGATAAAAAGAAAATATGAAAGTAATTATTTATTAAGTAATTTTTATTTATAATTTTGAAAATAGATATGATAAGTTATTATGTAAGTATAACTAATTTTAAAGAATATGTATTTTCTAATTAATATATTGTTTGTTCCAAAAATAGTTTCATATTTTAAATAAATACATTTATTTGATTTTCAGACTAATAGTATACACTATGTATGTATGACTATAACACTTCAAAAGGAGTTCACGTGAATCCGATCACTTTAAACCCGCTCAATATTCTATATAATTTTTATATTTTTTTATACAAATTATATTAATAAGTTTCTACTAAACACACATGATATAAAATGTGACAAAGAAAATTTAAAGTTCCTTTTTTTTTTTTTCGGGGTGACAATGTTGTAACTAAATTAATATTTTCTGATAATATTAATTGTGCAATTTAATAACATGAGTAGTTCTAGTGTGCACTTGAGTGCATGATATGCACTTGGATTTTGATAAAATTATTTCAAGCAGAAATCAGCAATACCCCAAGAAGACATCAGTAATCCCCCAATAAGGCATGAGTAATACCCCAACGGCAAAAAAAATACACAGTTTGGTGTGTTTGTGGGTATTTTGAAAAAATCAAAATAGAAGTCAAAATTGAGCTTAAAATTCAAGTGTATGCTATGCACTTGGATGCACCCTAGAATTTGTCTATTAACATTATTTATATATTGAGTCATACCACAAAGTGATAGTAACGAAAATTGAAGAATGTCTAGTAGTGTAATAAGCTGCATTTAGGTGTGAGTATATAGGACTTGTGAATCTTCACATAAAAAAATAATTTTAAAATACAATACTATCAATTGTGATCTTCACAGATGTGCTAAATAAATAACTTGTTGAAAGAAAATTAAAGAGTTGTTCTAGTATGCACTTGGATTTTGTAAAAAAATATCTAAACATAAGTGTACCCCAAAAAGTAATCAATAAGGGTGTGTTTACTTTCTAAGATAAAGTTCATTTATACTAATAATAGACCTTTGTATGTTGTTTACTTTGTGAGTTTATTTTTCCGGGTTATCTTTTATACCCGGGTTAAACACCCCATATTTGCCATTTTCTATCCAGTGTGAAATGGTGGGTTAAAGTTAACTAATATACTGTTCATTAGTTTATCTGACTATTTTGCCCTCAACATTAATACTTTATCACTCTTTTGGGCGGACTCTTCCTGGGACGGCGGATGGGCACCGAATCAACGTGGCGAATGTCAATGGTCGGAGAGGGTGGATAATTTTTTCAGATGTATAAATAGTCGGATCGGCACATCAAATGCTTCTGAAACTCCTCCATAAGCTCCCAGACTTCGATTTGGCGGTCGTAGATCTCGACGCCGCCGTCGACTTTAATCAATTTGATTACCACAGCGGCTTTGCAGCGGCTGCTCCTCCCCTCTGGACCACTCTCCGCCGGCGGGAGATGCGACCAGGAGATGACGTGAAAGCAGCCCGGGAATGGCGAACTACTATTTCAATTAATTTTTCTCTTTCCCATTTTCAGTTATTATTTTTATTCAATTTTGAAAATAGAGCTCTGGTTTTTTTAGGAAAAGGTGGTGTATTAGGTGTATATAAGGAATGGAAGACCACCATGAATTGCTTGGTCTATATACACACCGGGGAGAAAATTTAGAATGGAAGACCACCGTGGATTGCTTGGTCTATATACACACAATATCTGTGTATCTATATATACAGATGGGGTAGGGTGAGCTCCAGGGTATATAAATAATCTAAAATTCAGTCTCTAATTTTAATTCTATAACACCCCAAGTAAACAGGATAAAATAATTTTAATTTTCAATTTTTGACAACTCAAGTAAACCATTGATATATGGGTTTAACTTATCTAGCCATACAAAATTAACTTTATTTAAACTATCCTGACAAACAAAGTAAACACTGCCTAATACTCCAATTACAAAAAAATATAAAGATCGGTGTATTTGTGTGTGTTTTGAAAAAATTTAAATTTAAATTAAAAGTAAGCATAAAAATCCAAGTGTGTTTTGTGCATTTGAAATGCTTAGGATATGTGAAAATTAAATAGTACCCAAACTGTAAATTAGGACATTGAAATGTTATGGGGAAATTGGAATATGGAATCAAATTGAATCCTTGACATATCCTTATACAACTTTCATATTGTTCTTACCCTAATCCAAACAATCCGTATAAAACAAAGAAATTTGCATTCATGTAATGTAACAATTACGTGGACTTAGATTTTTTTAAAATTACAATTACATATCAAATGGAGTAGTGTTTCTAATGTAATCACCAGCTCGGCCGCTTCATTCTTGTATGCATTAAATTAAATGCATAATATGCACTTGAATTTTGAGTGTAATTTTAAATCAGTTTTGATTTTTCAAAACTCATTAAGTAAACTGAATTTAAAAAAATCAACATTAATTTGAAATTTCACTTGAAATTCAATGAAAAAAAATCCACTTTTAAGCAATTTAATAATTATTAAGTTTTCTACTTTATGAGAAACTTTGGTATCGCAACATTAAATGTGATGTGACAAAATATGAGTACAACATATCAAAACATCATCAAGAAAATTATAACAACTACGTACATAAGTTTTATTAACTGCATTATTTTTGCTAAGTTAAGATCAAGAATTATCAATTGTAGATAAAAAAAATAGACATCTGATCATTTAATCAATTATGAAATAAACGATAAATGACCAATTTTACATATCAAATGACTGTATAATTTTGAAATTTAACAAAATATAATGATTCATATCGAATAACTCGTAACAACCAAATCACAAAACCATGTACTTGAATCGTCACCCAATTACATTGCATGTATACTAATGCATAGTGACAAACCAAGATACACATTTTTTCTATTCCAAGTAATCTACTCTATGCACGAATAAAATTCATATGCACCCAATTACATTGCATGTATACTAATGCATAGTGACAAACCAAGATACACATTTTTTCTATTCCAAGTAATCTACTCTATGCACGAATAAAATTCATATGCATTCGTTGGACATGAGGTGTTAGTAATGACAATCACAATGACCAATGCATTGATAATGAAAATATATAAAATCAATCAAATGAAATTTACCAATTCTAGAATATTTTTTAAGGTTATATATATATATATATATATATATATACACACACTATAATGAGAGAGCAAAATATACAAAACAACAGTTATCCTATGTTAGTATTAGCCTTAAATGCTGTCTCAGTCAAGATATTATTGCCTATTCATATTATCCATCCATGGGCTATAAATAAAATATTCAAAACAACATATGCATGGAACTACTGATGAATCACGTCTATCTACATAACTACACTCTCCATTTTGCTCCTCGGTTCATTATGAATTGATATGTGGTTTGCATTTATATCTGTAGAGACTATCTCTACACCATTTCAAATCAGATAATACAATATAAAGTAATATTAAAAATTGTTTTAACAGTGTCTCAAAGGAATCAAGAAAGAAGATTAAGTTTGTGCATTGAAGAATCCTGAAAAGATGATTACATCAAAGAGAGGTAAATGACGAATTAAATGATGGAGGTAGAATATGCACAACAAAGATATATAGTATTATGTGAAGATAGAACCTACAAAAAATAACTGAAGATCAATTATTCATAAAGGGAGAAGTAAACAATTACTCCAACATCTTGTTCTCACAGCAATAGAAAAACATACTGAAGAATGGATCAAAAAATAATCATGTGTACGTGAAATAACAAAATGACAGTGTTATTATATTCCTGGTTTTTGACTTAAAATATAAAAGTGGTGATAGACATTATGATGCAGCAGCGATGAAATTGCAGTGACAGTGATACGCTTTACTTTCAATTTAAATTATGTAATTTAATGGCATCATCACCGTGGCTATTCCAATGAATGATTATAATTGAATGGGACATGATCTGTTGTAAATACAAATCCTGATATAACATTTCCTAAGATTAGATTAAAATCCGCCAGATGAGAAATGAAAGAACTAAACCTGGTAGTTTAAAAATTGACTCACCTCTAAAAGTATTTTCGACTCCGGCCAAACTCTACAGGCGGCGGAGAGAGGCCAAGAGGGTGCGACCAAAAAAATACAGAGAGCGAATCGGCAGAAGAAAAGGGGAGAAAATATTCAGAATAGAAAAAAACAACTCAACTGTAGAATTGTTTGGACTACGATAAAACTGAGGAGGAGGCATGGAGAGACGTAGAGAGATTTCAGGAGATTTCATATGTTGTGCAATGGCTGATGGAGACGCAAATCAATAGCCAAGAGATGGATCCAGGTAAAAGGCAACAAAAATCTGCAATGGAGAAGTGATCGGGATAACCAACAGAAGCGATAGCAAATAAAAAATATATGAATTGATTGGGAAAGATAAATGGAATTGGGTAAAATTTTAGAAACTAATTGCAGTTTAGAAAAGGAACCGCCTTGAATTAGCATAACCGACTGCAAAATAAAAGAAAAAACCGTTTGAATGACGTGGGTTTGTGAAAATGCAGGATTTCAAAATAAAAGAATATAAAGATAGCCACATAGGATTGTGGAGGACTCACAAATACAAGGGATAAAAGATTTTAGCATATTACATCTGAACTCGTTAGACTCAGTTCGCGAGTCGAGTCGAACTCTATTTACATTTTACAACTGTAATCGAGCTCAGTTCGACTCGACAAAAGTTCGAGTCGAGTTCAAACTTTAAATATTCGACTCACTCAAGTAGCTTAAAAAAAAAAATTATACTACCCTTTCAAATTCATTCAAAACAATTCTCCATACCAATATGTTTTGCAAGGACAAGGCTCAATGACTATCAGTACCTCTCAAAACATGTACAGATGAATTTTCGTGCAAGATACTATTGAATTATTGATCAAATCAAACGACAAACATTTAGAAAAAAAATTGTATACAAGTCTATTTTTTTATTAGAAAAGAATGAAAAAAAAAATCCACTGTATCATGAATATGGTATACTCAGCAATAAAATTACAATGTATCAAGAAACATACTTCAAAATCGGTCAAGAATTTTCCTGGGACCTAAATGTCAATCTGTGAGGGACTTTGAACTTTGCGATCCACGCTCTGTTCTAGTTTGAGATTTAAAATCGGATTTTCAAATCTCAAACTCAATCCATACCTATAAACCTATTACTACTTTTCACATAATTAAGTACAATCACATCATCATTTTTTTTATCATCCACCCAATCTCTCTCCTACTTTTCTCTTACACAATATAATAAGTGAAAATACCACAAAATACTCATTTTCAACTTCCAAAAATTTATTTTACCCACATCAACTTTAAAAAATCTTATTGTAATATATAGTATTTATTAAAATTTAATTGATATAAAAGTAATGTGGGCGTTAGTGGGTCATTAATATGATGAGATGGTGATGTTGTGGGCCATATGGGTAAAAAAGAATTGTTTGAAGTTGAAAATGAGTAGAAAAAATTATGTATATTTAAAATGGGTAAAATAAATTTCTTAAAGTTGAAAATGGATATTTCAAATTGTCTCCCATATGATAAAATAATACAACATTTATCACTAAAAAATATTGATTTGACATAAAGTAAGATTTCACCCTACTAAAATCTCAAAACAAACACACACTTATATTATTCATCAAGATTTTTACATCCTAAAATTTCAAAGTCATGACTTCCCCCGCACACCTACATCTCAAAACAAACATACCCTGAAAGAATTTTAACAAAAAAACAATGTTATTCCCCAAGCCCTAACTCCAAAATAAGCCTTTAATTTCATCAACTACTTGTTCCAATTACAACTATCAAATACCACCTTATTTTTCCGATTCCACCTTATCCACACCACACAAATTCACAAATTAGTCAATATTTATTGTTGAAAATTTAAAAAACTTACTTTAAATAATCACCATCCTCATTGTGGTTGTTTTTACATAAAGATTTTTAAGAATTCCGTTGTTGAAAATGTATCAATTCTAAGGTATCCATTCAAAAAATGAGTCTTCAAGTTAAAATATTCCACCTCCAACTAAAAAAAAGAGTAAACTATTTTTACAAACTTATATATAATGTGCAACACATGCGTTAAAATTTACTTCTAATAAAATAACTAAATTTTCTGGTTTTCTTTGACTTTGTTTGCTAGTTTTTATTTAATTCATTCTTGTTGTAAGGGTCGGAGTACTCCCCGTTGCAAAAAATTCTTTCCTTGACCGATTTAAAAAAAAGAACATGTGGCAAATAATTCGACAAGTGAAATGAAGACAAAACACAATCTAGGAATAAATTATCCAAACCAAATTCCAAGGGCTTTTTTTAAGGTAAAAATGATTCATTTGATTGAGTATATTATGGGTACTCAAAAACTGACAGTAAAGCAAAAAATGGAATTAGATTTTTTTATGGGAAATAACAAGAGAGTTAGATCCAATTTCCACCACCAATATTAAGCCGAAAGATATGAGCTGAATATGAAGAATTTTTCATATCGATATCCTTGTAATCGCGCGAGCACTTATGAAAGGAAAAAATCATGCGAAAGTGAGATCCATAATAATAACAAGCTATTAGATCAGGACACCATGAATAAGAATCAGGACCTGATACAATACTATATCTATATGCATGCGCGCGCTAAAGTCCTTAGATCTTGGCGAACAAATCAATCTCAAAGGGAAAAGAAATTACGTGCATGGTTGCTTGCATTATCACCAAATTATCCTGCTTTTGTTACAAAAGTACTGCCACTTGGCTAGGATTTTTAGCTGGAGAAATGATATATTTGCCCCCAAAGCCTTAAGGTATAAATATCCTCTCTCTTATTCATTCTCAATCACTTTCTTCTTCCCAACACTACAAGAAAAAACCCCTATTATTATACAATTCTTGATACATTATTTTTTAACTGTCGTTACAACCATTCTATTGCTACATAGGTTCTCAAATACCTATAACTACACTATTATAATATCTATTAATACATTATCCAATAATTGTCAAAACAAAACCCTACCACGACACAATAACTAAGTGTATTAACAATGTTTTTCTAAATAAATAATATCTTTATGATAATATAATTTTAATATAATTGTGGAGAAATCTAATTTTAAAATACCAGCAACTATTAGAACTTAAAGTACGGTTTTTTTTTTTTTTTAAGATTCTAATACTTTAGTAATTTTAAATTAGAGTGTGTAGAGTGAAATTGGTTCAATAATGAATCATTGAAATGTATTAATTATTTCACTAAAAACATTAGTTGTTTTCACTGATGAGTTTTAGTTTGTTTTCAGTATACAACTAATATTCTTAAGTGAAAACGAATAATACCCTTTAGCGAAAATATCTAATACTTTTAATGAAAACAACCACTACCCTTCAATGATTCAACGTATGAACCATTTTAATCTATACTTTGTCCTTAATTTACTAGAAGTAGCCAAAACATAACATGGACGTCTCGATCAGGAGAAAAAAAATAGCTAATAAATAAAATATAATATGAATTAGATACTACCACCAACTTAAAAATATGTAGAGTATGTATAGAGTAAAATTGGTTCATATATGAATCATTGACAGATATTAGTTATTTTCACTAAAGAGTATTAGTTGTTTACACTGAAGAGTATTTATTCTTCTTACTGAAGAGTCGTAGTTTGTTTTCAATAGGCAACTAATACTATCCAGTTAACACAACTAGTATCCTTCAAAGAAAACAAATAATATTCTTTAGGGAAATAACTAATACTCTTCAAGATTCATTTATATAATATTTAAATTACGACAAAGTATAGAGTGAAAATAGTTCATACGTAAATCCTCGAAGGTTATTAGTTGATTTCTCTAAACAGTATTAGTTGCTTCCACTGAAGCGTATTACTAGTTTACACTGAAGAGTCTTAGTTGTTCAGTGAAAATAACTAAGACTCTTCAGTGAAAACAACTAATACCCTTCAATGAAAACACCTAATACTCTTTAGTGATAACAACCAATACCCTTCAATGATTCATGTATGAACCAATTTCACTCTATACATACTCATAAATTAATTCTCACATATTTATATTTTTTTATAACTATTATAAAGACAATGTATAAAGTGAAAATGGTTCATATATAAATCATTTAAGGGAATTAGTTATTTTCACTAAAGAGTGTTAGTTGTTTTCACTAACGGGTATTAATTATTTTCACTGAAAATATTAGTTGTTCAGTGAATATAAACTAAGACCCTTTAGTAAAAACAACTAATACTTATTAGTGAAAATAACTAATATAGCTTAATGAAAACAACAGATTCAATGATGGATGTATTAACCAATTTCACTCTATACACTCTTCGGTAAAATCTAATTCAAAACCATTTTGCTTTTATTAAAAGAGAAAGTATAGAGTGAAAATGGTTCATACCATTAAAGGGGATTAGTTATTTTTACTAAAGAGTATTAGTAATTTTCTCTAAAGAGTATTAGTTATTTTTACTAAAGAGTGTTAGTTGTTAATGAAAATAAAATAATACTTTTCAGTAGAAACAACTCATACCCCTCAGTGAAAACAACTAATAATCTTTAATAAAAACAACTAATATCCTTCAATACTTCGAGTACTAACCAATTTCTTTAAATATTATTTTTGTAGAATAAAATATAAAATACAAAGAAAATAAAAAGAAACATGTATACAAAAGCAAACATATCTCCAAATTTGTTGGAATATAATACGTATCAACACCAGGAAATTCAAAATCTAAAATTGTGAAATAAAAAACAGAGCGCGAGAACGAAATTATCAACGCGGGAGAAGAGAGCGAAACCCTAGAGCGTGGCCATGACCGTGGTTCTTCTCTTTAGCAGTTTTCATAGTATCTATTCAAAAGGTTTTATTCCTCCTACACATTAGCATTGAGATGGCGAGAGGGACGGAGAAAATTATAGTAGAGCCAGTGTATTCATACCAAATTGATTTATTTCAATTGATTGATTTTCATATTTTTAGGGCACAATTCATGGATTGTAGAATTAACCGACGAGGTACAAAATATTTTATTTCTCTCTCGTTAATTTTTCCGTCAAGGCATATTTACCAGATGATCTCTATGTTCATCTTCTTCAGGTGTAAATATTATGCAAATTAAATGGATACGTTTTATAATTGGGGCATTGAATCATTTTGTTTGTGGTGTAGATCTTGCAAGAGGAAGGTTGTTGCTTTGATTGAGGCTGATTTTGGGGCTTCTTTCAGCATTGTCGCGCCTAATTGTGAGGATTGACCCATTCCATTTTCCAATTTCTCGACGCCTAAAGTCTGGTAACACCACTCACTTTGGAGTTCACTTGAGTCAATAAGTTATCTTATTGAGAGTCTGCTAGTGTTAGTTTCTTTTTATGGGTTTACTTACTTTTATTTCTTATGGCTTTATTTTTCTTGAGAACTATACCAATATGTTATCCTATTTAATGGGAATTGTATTTGTTAGTACTTACTACGTAGATTTTGCTTAGTAGCATGTGATTGTAATTTTCTTAATTTAATAAACTGGGGGATTGCTAGTCTGATCGTGCATATGTTTTATCCGAGTAATTTTGTTGTGCTTGGAGGATTATAGTGCAATATATAGGTAGTGTTTACCTTGTATTAAGTCTTGGTTTTTGCTGAGAGTGCCTGCACCTCAACGATAAATGATTCTTTAAACAATGGGTGACAATTAGACTACTTATGCAGTACAATTATCACGTTCTGCATTTTGATTATTTTCCAACTTTGTGGGTGTTGGTTACTATATTTTAAAGGTAAAATAAATCAGACATTAAGTGTTTGCATAAATATGTTAAAAGAATATCAATTTATCATGTAGTGCATCAGTAGTTGACTTCATAAAATGAGAATGTAGCATCTATGTTATTTCAATTTAGACAAAGTTGCCTTTAATTAAACTTTGGGGTAGTGCCTCTTTGAAAGAAAGGTGTAAACAAGATGAAAAAAATTGTGAAAGTAGGAGAAGTTCGGTCATTTGTTCGATAGAATCCATCTTTCTTGCCCCTGAGTTTTGTTTAGTTTTCTAGGTTCTTTTTCTTGAGAGATTTTTCTTTTCATATATACTTATATAATTATGATTTGTTAGCTTATGATTAATCTTACGTGATTCATGTGAAATTGGTTATGAAACTTATTGTTAAGATTTTGAATATGCATTAATTAATTGTATGAAATTTGTTTGCAGTACACTAAAGGATGTAATAGCTAATAACTATAAATATAAGGTTCATCGTAAATGAAAGAAGGGGTTAGAGAGTGGACTTGTGTTCTAGTTTATTTCTTTCCTTGTCAGTTTGATTCTATTGATCTAGAAAATTAACAATGTTAGATAGAAATCTAAGAGTCTTGTGATTCTATGAAAATGATCAGGAAAGACTACAAGTAGCTTGTCATAAGGATGCTACTAATAGGAAAACTAAGTAACATGTGAGTTGTCTGATTTATTTAAGCATTACATTTTTAAATAAGAATTGTCTTATGAATAAATATTCTTGGATGTCATTTTCTATGATGAGTTTCATATAAATAAATATATCTATGCATATCATATATCACAAGCTAATGTTTTCAGTTCCCAGAAAGTGTATACATATGATCTTTAAAAAGGGTTAGGTGGTTTTATTGGTATGCTCTGGTTACTGGTTATGGACTGGTGCTTATTTTTGCTTTCATTTAGCAGGTTTCATGATGTTGTAGTTCTACGAATGATGTCTTGTTCGGGGAGTATTTCTTGTACTCCAAACTTGACTAGATGAATGAAATTGTTGTTTTTTCCGATAAAAAATTAAATTAAATAAAATATTGTTTGATATGTTGTTTAAAAGTTCTCTCTACATACATTTTTGGAACTAAATGATGATGTTTGAGACTGAGTTCGCCTTGATCATTATTTTCTATTACTTTAATGCTTGCATTTGTACATTCAAAGTTATGCACTTTTATTTTGTGATTCATCCACTTTCGGTAACGTTTGTAAACATGATTATGACAATTTAAATTTTATTTGTTAAATTTTCTCATACATCAAGTTTAAATTATTGTGTGGCCCGTGGATTTGAGTATGAACTATTCTATAATCTTGCTTTTATGTCCTTCTTAGGTATCCTATAGTTAAAAACTACAATATTTGGAAGTTCTTTCTTTTATTCGTTTGTGTTAGGTTGGTATTCTATACTTTTTTATTTGTTAGCTAATAAGATTGACATGCTACAATTTTCTTCATATAATTTATTGGAATCTTGTCTTATGGCAAATTTGTGATATTTTAGAAAATAAATATTCAAGAACTAGATTGCTATATGATCTAGTTTGCATCAATTCTCTTTTTACTAGACAAGACAATAATTGACACTTTCGTTATTGGTAAACTAATGTTACCCTTTTCAGTTCTTACCGAATTTCACATTGGACTTCTTCCATTTTTTTAAATTGTTGTTAAAGCACATGTCATGTTATAATTGCAGGTTGGAGCCGTAGAAAAATTCAAGAAAAGTGAGCTTTCAAGGTTTTAAGGATGCATGGTGCTAATTCTGTTGGAGTTTCTCCCTGTCTTCCTTCAACAACTTTTTTTTTGTTCTGATGCCACATTTGATTAGATTGCAATGGTTTTGTTAAGATGTCTTATGTATATTTAAGGTTTTGTTAAGATGTCTTTGTAAATTTTGGATGATGTTTGGATAATGTGTTTAGATGAATCGAGAATTTTTTAGGTATTTAGTTTGTAAATTATCAATTTAAGATAAATGTGTACTTATTGAATTTTGTAATATTTTTTATTGATTGAATTGCCTTCTGAAAATGAAAATAATAATATTTAGAAATTTATTATATTTATATTAATATTATTGTAATTATTATTGATATATTTATAATATTTTCAAATATGGAATCTGCTACTGTGGCAAATGATGTGGAATTATTTAAAATATAATATAAAATTAATATTATAGTTTATAATATAATATATGTATATATATATATATATATATATATATATATATATATATATATATTATAATTTTTATTAACGTTATGACATTTTTATTTGTCATATTAGGGATGTATGGAAAAAAAATATATGTAGTCATAGTTTACATTTTAGTACATTTATAAGTGTAGTGATAGTCTCTTATCTATTGTTACATTAGTTTAGAGGACACTAACAACAAATGTGGGGAAAGATGAAGTGTAGTGAGAGATAATTTATCACTACATTTTAAAATGTCATTTTAAGTAATTTTTCTTGTAGTGCAACTTTCTAAATACTGAATTGATTGTTGAAGGCTGAATGCTAGCTGGACATCGTAGGAACAACTTGTCTTCCCATGAATCCGGCCATTCTTAGGTAAGCTGGTAATATTCCACTAAATATGTATTTTCTAATTTTATATTCATGATTCAAATCATCTCCCATTAACTCCCAATCGTGAAACCAAATTAAAAAAAAGACGAGTACTGAGCTCTCAACCATTTCCAACAAACCATCGATAATCAACGTGGATTTCATTTCTTGATTTCCGGATTTTTCAAATAACACTTTGTCAAAACAAACCAAATAGCCTCTTTGCAACAGAGCCTAAACCATAGCTTGTGAACTCTGAAAAATAATTTCTTAAGGAATCTGCATAGATAAGGGAACATCCTAACCACTTACAAATACTTGAGAACATGGACAACAAATTAGTACATAACAGCCAAATTAAAAGTTCTAATGTCTTCCACCCTAAAACCCAAACTTTTACTTCTATCCCATTTAACTCAAGCAATCTTTTTATTCTTCTTCCTCTCTTCCCAAAGAAAATTTATTTGAAGCTTTTTAATAGAATTAAGCACACAAACAGGCTTCTTCAAAAGAGAGATAGAATTAAGCTTTTCTTTTTCTTTTTTGAAAGGCAGTATCACACTTTTATTATTGGATGGTTTCAATGAGGCCCATATGAAAATTGATGCAAAGCATGGGCTAGGGATATTTGTTGGGTGATTTATTATTGGATAGTTTCAATGAGGCCCAATAAAATTGAGGTCCTTAGTCCTTAAAACACCATTTAATGACGTTATTAATACTCCAATTATGTGGAGTTTATCCATTACTAATACTTCTTCGATCCATTTTTATCTGTCCCATTTTATTTAAAATTGTGTCTCATTATAATTGTCATTTTACTGATATCAATACATATTTTAATTAATTATTCCAATAATGCTCTAATAAATAGTACTCCAACATTTTATAATAAATAAGAGTATAAGTGTTTTTTGATATCTTAATAAATAAATAAATTGGTTTGTGTGAATGGATAAAATGACATGAGCGAGATAGTACTCTTATACTCTCAGAGTTACTTTCAGGAAAATAGAAGTTATAGTTGACCTTGTACACCATAATGGGTTGGTCTCCTAGTGCTGGGTTAGCCTTAATTGTATTTGAATTCTACAGAAACAAGTTAAGCATAATACACGACATTGACTTTGTGAAAATTCAACACCTGAGTTTAGGTTTTGGTCCAATACCAACTTCCTTTGTTGTTCACCACTTAATTTTACATAGTTTGAATTGAGATTATCTAGAAAATATGCATCGACACCGTTTTATAAGTGTGAGTTAATAATTAGTTTTATTTATATATGCCCGCATGGGCGTAGCTCAGTTGGTTCCTGGGTGGCAGATTGCTACAAGGACGCAGGATCGAGCCCTGGCAGCCGCAGTGTGGGAGTTTTAAAAATTCAGTATAATCAACTCACACTTTTCAGTGTAAACAACCTCTAATATGGAGTGAGTGGTGCACAAAAAACTTACTTAAAAAAAATCAAATGGATCAATGCCAATTGATAAGTGAGTAATATATTTAATATTACAACACAAGAATTCGTCAAAGTCAATTAAAATTATCAGGGAATTAGATAAACAAAATAAACCAGAATCAAACAAAACAAGACTTAGATAAATAAGTTATTAGAGCCCTGGCAGCCGCAGTGTGGGAGTTTTATCCCTTCAATGTGGGGGATAGCTCCTTGTGGGCACCAGGCACTGGTCCTCCCACCTAATGGGCCGCTGAGTCACCATGATTTACTTCCTCCACCCAATCCTGTCGGGCCAGGGGGTGGGGGCCCTGGGGGCGAGGGCTTCGCCTTTTGCTACAAGATAAATAAGTTATTAGATGAGAACAAGAATTGAACAAAATAGATTAGATACATTAATTTCGTGTCTCTTTATAAATTCGTATTTTTAGATGAGAAGTAATATTTTAAAAATCACTGGAGTTCTTTCCACAGAGATTCATGATTTTATAAAAATAATTGGTTACATAATAAAAATATTAATGTGAACAGAAAATAAGCAAATAAGATTAAGATACTACTATATATAATAAGATTCTTAACTAATACTAAGTTTTTTGTCATACAATTTTATATATATATATATATATATATATATATATATATATATATATTATAAAAATTCAATAAATAAATAAATAAGACATTTGGTCAAAAATTAAGAGACTACACTATAAAATTAAGGCTTTAACATTTTATTAATGACAAGATATAGAGTGAAAATGGTTCTTGAACTATTGTAGTGTTTAAGATATTTTCACTAAAATGTATTAGTTGTTTACTGATGAAAATAATTAATACTCTTTCATTTAAACAACTAATATTCTTCAATGAAAACAACTAATACGCTTCAATAATTCATATATGAACTCATTTTCCTACATATATACTCTTTATTAATTAGTATAAGCATAATTAGCGAAGAGGTCTATGGCTCTCATTCATTCCCCTCACCAAATTAATAATTGAATATTCTTTTATCAAAAAAAAAAAAAAAAAAACCAGTATAATATAATTTATTAGTATTACTATTAAAAAATTGTGAATTTTAAAACTTTTGTAGGGCTATATATATATTTAATTTTTTTCAAATGAATATGTAATTATTTCAATACAAGATATGCATATAAAAAGGAATGATATATAATTCATTAAAATCAACTTTCAATTCGTATAAAAAAAATCTCATACCTTCCCAAAAAGAAATCGATTCAGTTTGTCTAGGGGTCAGTCCTACAAATAATAACAAATTTTAGGTTGCCTTCAAGTGCATAGCATGCACTTGAATTTTAAATTCAATTTTGATTTAAATCTTGATTTTTTTTCAAAATATACACAAACACACTGAACTGTGTATTTTTTTGCAGTTGGGGTATTGCTGATGCCTTCTTGGGGTATTGCCGATGCCTTCTTGAGGTATTGTCGATGCCTTCTTGGGGTATTGCTGATTTCTGCTTCAAATTTTTTTCAAAATCCAAGTGCATACCATGTATTCAAGTGCACACTAGAATTAATCTCAAATAATTTCTGTTCAAAACTTTTCAACTACAAATTTTGATTCGATTTCAGTAATCTCCAAGACATGTACACAACCATAATTCAGGATTTCTATGGTCTAAATGTTTTTTTTTAAACTTAAATATGTATAATAATGTTTAATAGTTTTCAAGGGTGTTAATTTATAGTATGAAAATTTAAAACAACACAGACTATATTGAAATTGTACTTGCATGTTTAGTTAAACTCGTGCTTTTATATAGAGTAATTAAGTTTTATGGGCAAATTACATAAGAAACTCATCGTTTTCCAATTAGATCATAAAAAAATATTAAAAAATGGATTGAGTGTTGATTCATTTGTATGGATGTTATATCCGTGAAAATTTGCATAAAGTGTTAGTATTAAAGAGTATTAGTTATTTTTATTAAAAAAATTATTTCACTGAAGAGTATTATTTATTTATACGGAAGAGTCTTAGTTGTTCAGTGAAAACAAACTAAGACTCTTCAGTGAAAACAACTAATATTTTTTAGTAAAAACAACTAACATCGTTAAAAAAAATTTGTATGAATCAATTTCACTCTATATATACTTTAATATAAATAATATGAATCCTACATCTTGCCTTACAATTTTTAATTAATAAACTAATTTCGTCGTCAAATAACAAGTAATTCGAACTAGACTACGAAGATTAAGACAAACCACGTCCTCGAATGCATCAAATCTTCATTAAAAAGATCTTTAGTTAGTAGTATTTCTTTAATGGATATATGTTTTTATATATAAATAAATCAAGCAATTATCATTTATCAATCTTCCCAATACATTATTCAAATATTATGCATGAATCATAAATGTTTTTCTTTTGGGTTGCATGCACGTCAATTGGGGTTCAAACCTTAAAGAAAAGTCAACTTTATTGACCAACCTCTTTGTGGAAAAGTTCCAAATTTCCAATAATATTATGACTTGGCCTAACTTATACATATATATACTCACAAGTCGTGGAAACCATATACTACTTCGAAGAAAAGGAAAAATGGAAAATAAAAGTAGAATAAAGATATAATATTTTGCTGTTTGAATTATTCAATTACATACAATATTTTCCAAGTATTAATTAATTATGTTGCCTCGATCCCACCAAAAATAGAGATTTGAAGAGCACGAATAAGTTTTTTTAACGCTTTTGATGGTGATCATGTATTGCCTCTAAAAATATTATTTGTGTGATCGCAATCTACAAACTAAGAATCTTGATCATTTGGGCGATCAACCGAACTCTAGGGGAAAGTTTTATGTAAACTTGTTTTATTATGCAATTAATTTGTATTTTGTGTGATTTTTTAATAGTATTAATTGTTTTATGAGAAAGTATTAATTGTTTTAATAAAAGGTGTCAGTTATTTTATTTTAAAGTATTGCACTGTAGCTGATTTATACGAGAACTCAAAATATAGATGTTAAAGTTTGATATATTTTTTTCTACATACACGGCAAATATGTATGAGTGATTTTTGTGTGCACTTAAGTGCATAGCATGCACTTGAATTTTGAGTTTAATTTCAAATTAATTTTACTTTTTAAACTCAATTTACTTAGTGTGCTTTGAAAAGCTAAAATTAATTTTAAATTGAATTCAAAATTTAAGTGCATACTATGCAATTCAATGCATACAAAAATTTGTGGATGTGTATATATTGTCTTGATTAGCTAACATTTTCGTTTGCCATTTTACAAAAAATTTGTGTGGAATAGTTTTATATATATATATATATATATATATATATATATAATATGCATCACGGAGCAAAAGAGTAATATTTCTTGAGGTTTTTTTTATTTGAAAAGTAATGTTTTTTTAATTTTCATAATTGTTAGTTTAATTATATCAAAATTTTGAAATTATAACTTTTTAAATTTTTATGACTTTTTAACTTGAAAAATATTGATTCTTCGTTTGTCTACGAAATGGTCACTACAAAAAAATATTTATTAGACGAGGGCATATAAAGAGGGATAAAAAACCCTCGATATTGTTGAGGGTTTACACGAGGGATTTTCGTGCATGAGGGAAATGACGAGGGATATTTTGTCCTCGTCTCTCACGAGGGAATTGGCGAGCAACAGGTGGGGCCACCTGCACCAGACGAGGGATTGGACGAGGGAACAACCCTCTGCAAGTTGACGAGGGACTGAACCCTCGACACTGATGTGACGTAGAACCAGACGAGGGAATTTCCCTCTTCCTGCCTCGGATACCCTTCACGAGGGTTTCTATTCCCTCGACAAAAATGTGCAGAAATGTCCCAGCTTTAATTTGAAATGCATGCAATGTGGGGCCTCCGGAATCTTGTAGATGATGAGGGATTTTTCCCTCTTCTTGACCCTCGGCTATAGTGCCATAAATCCCATTTTTAGAAGGCAGTGAAGCATTCGAGAGAGAGAGGAGAGGAGAAGAAAAGAGAGAAGAAAAGAGAGGAGAAGAAAGGAGAGGAGCTCCGGCCGCCGTCTACCACCGCCGACGACGTGAAATACTTTCTGAACTTTGCTACACACATTCACAAAAACGTTTATACGGTAAGTTTTTTTATTTTAATCGGTTAAATTTAACAATTATTGCATATTAATCTCTCATATATGTATATTTTCATGATATATATGTATATATAGTATGTTTGTACTCAAATATGTATAATATAGATTATATAATATGCATGCAGCATGTAGGGGTTTAGTTATATATATAATTAATTAATTAATTAATTAATTATGTTAATTTAGTATTAGATGCTAATTATATATGCATGCATAAAGTATATATTTAATTTGTTGATGAGTAGTAATTAATTATTTATGCAACTATTATAAATAAATAATTAGTAGAATTTAATTTGATATATGCATATATATATAGTTTCTAATTAATTTCTAAAGTATATAGTTTCTAATTAATTTCTTAAGATATGTGCATATATATATATATATATATATATATATATATATATATATATATATATATATATATATATATATATATTTAATTAGCTAATTATATTATATATATAGATATACATGTTGAAGTTGAAGGAGGGGTACTTTATTGATATTGTTTGTTGTAGAATATGTGCGTTCCGACTTGATTAATTATAATTAAGTCGGAAATGGATGCACGTAGGAATTTTGATTAACTGGGAATACGAAAAAACAAAATGAAACTCTGTCGAAATTTTTAGAAAATTTTAATTAATTAATTAATTATAATGTAATAATAACTTAATAGGAGAATACAAATGATTAATTGTAGGGTTTAATTCATTAATATGAAACAGATTGATATGGACTACTCAAGCCGTTTACGTTGGATGTATGGTCCAAGATCGATTAATGGCATGTTAGCTCCTGAATTTATTAGTGGACTCGATTCATTCGTAGACTTCGCCACTAGTAACCCAAATTGGATGAATCGAGGAAAGATTAGGTGTCCCTGTAATAAATTTAGATGCAGGAACAAAACGTTTCAGTACCCCGATGATGTGAAAGCTCATTTGTATAGAAATGGTTTTATGCCAAATTATTACAATTGGGTTTTTCATGGTGAGGAAAATTGGGGTCAAATTCCGCATCAATACAATAATCAGGCGTCGTCTTCTTACGGACCGGTTGATGAGACCGCAGGATCTAGCTCGTACCACGATATGATCACGGACTTAACTTTCGGGCCCCACTTTGGAAATGTGGATAACGAGTCGACTGTTGAGGAACCCCCTAATCAGTATGCTGCACAGTTTTATGATATGCTTCGTGCAGCGGATCGGGATTTGTATCCTGGGTGCGAATCACACTCGCAACTGTCATTCAATGCCCGTATGCTGAACATTAAAACTGAAAACAGACTATCTGAAAGGGGTTATAATCAAATTGTTGACTTGGTTCGTGAGATATGTCCTCCGGATAATTTGGTGCCCAGAAAGTTTTCCGATAGCAAACAGTTGATGGGTGAGATGGGGCTTCCTGTGGAGAGGATCGATTGTTGTGCGGGGAATTGTATGTTATATTGGGGTGCAGACAGCGATCTTGAATATTGTAAGTTTTGCGGTCGGCCACGGTTCAAACCCGCTAGACGCGATGTGAATGGTCGACTGAAAAAGAAGAGCCCTTTCAAGGAGATGTTCTACTTTCCCATCATCCCTAGACTGCAAAGATTGTATCAGTCCAATGCAACTGCGAAGGATATGACATGGCATGCAAGTTGCTCTAATAATGATCAGTCCGGTGTTATGCGTCACCCAGCAGACTCGCAGGCTTGGAAACACTTGGACCAGTCGTATCCTGAATTTGCATCAGAAATTCGGAACGTGAGGTTGGGCTTGAGCACCGACGGTTTTCAGCCGTTTGGGCAGTCGGGGAAACAATACTCCTCATGGCCGGTGATACTGACGCCGTACAATCTACCACCATGGATGTGCATGAAGGATCAATTCATGTTTCTTACGGTTCTGGTGCCTGGTCCAAAAAATCCAAAGGATAAATTGGATGTATTTTTACAACCATTGATCCGTGATTTGATGATTTTATGGGAATATGGAGTGGTAACGTACGATATTGCTACAAAGCAAAATTTTTTGATGCGGGCTGCACTAATCTGGACAATAAGTGACTTTCCAGCCTACTCGATGTTGTCTGGATGGAGCACATCTGGAAGGCTTGCTTGTCCATATTGTGCAGAAAACACGGATGCTTTCACTTTGAAGCTCAGTCGAAAGCAGTCGTGGTTTGACAACCATCGTAAGTTCTTACCCAGATATCATCCGTATCGAAGGAACAAGACTGCATTCAGAAAGAACAAAACAGTTGATGATGATCCACCGCCCATCCGTACAGGTGTTTCGATCCTTGAGGAAATTAATTGGATTGGATTTATGAAAGTTACGGAAGAGGGTGCTGATGCTCACAACAAAGTTCTAGATGGGGGTTGGAAGAAGAAGAGCATTTTCTGGGATTTACCGTACTGGAGTACCCTGTTGATCCGACACAATTTGGATGTGATGCACATCGAAAAAAATGTGTTTGACAATCTCTTCTACACGGTGATGAATGTGGAAGGGAAAACGAAGGACACAAATAAATCTAGGGATGAGCTCAATGAATACTGTCGTCGACCCTCGTTACAGAAATGTCCACATACGGGAAAGTACCCCAAAGCTGCTTATTCACTTGATAAGAGACAGAGAGATATTGTTTGCAAGTGGGTAGATGAGTTGAAATTCCCTGATGATTATGTGTCCAACATGTCTCGTTGTGTAGACTGGAGCAAATTGAAGATGTTTGGGATGAAGAGTCATGATTGTCACGTGTTTATGCAGAGACTGCTTCCAATTGCTTTCCGCGAATTACTGCCGGCCAACATTTGGAAAGCTATCACTGAAATTAGTTTGTTTTTCAAGGAGTTAACATCTAGGACTATTACAGTGGAAAACATGACTCGCTTGGACCATGATATCCCAAACATCTTGTGCAAGTTGGAACGAATATTTCCACCCAGCTTCTTTAATTCAATGGAGCATCTACTTGTCCATCTTGCATATGAGGCAAAGATCGCTGGTCCAGTACAATACAGATGGATGTACCCATTTGAGAGGTAATCTATTAATTTACCTGTTTATTTTTAATATATAATCTCGTTTGGGAATTATAGTAGCTCATCCGTGGACCTTGAATTAGGTATCTTCACAATTTAAAGTTAAGTGTGGGTAACAAGGCACATGTGGAAGCTTCAATTGCAAATGCTTATTTAACAAAAGAAGCATCAATGTTTTGTTCCCATTATTTTGAGGATCATGTACTGACGAGGCGACACAATGTACCTCGCAATTTTACTGGTCGTGGAGTACCCGAAGCAGTGGAAGGTAATCTTTCGATATTTGTGCCTCCTGGTACGCATCTTGGAAAAAAGGGTAAAAGATGGATTGTAGACTTGGAGAAGCAAGTTGCTCACACGTACGTGTTACTAAATTGCAATGAGGTCCAACCGTATATTGAGTAAGTTAACCTACCTCTTAGTGGAAACTTAACATTTTTGCGATCTTCTAATTTGTGCCAATTGTACGTAGTGTATTTTTCAAGCAACTACTGCTTGTTCAACCGAATCTATCAGGTGCTGAGAAAGACAATGTGCTTCAAATGGAATTTGCATCGTGGTTTGAACAACTTGTAAGTGATATGTATTTAGGATTTTTTATTACTAATGTTTATATATAAAGTATGAACTTAATGGAATATATCGTAACTTATGTACATATAGGTGAGGAGAAATCGTATTCAGGATCAGTTTTTACGTGCTCTCGCTGGCGGTCCTAGCAGTAGTGCCACCACATACCCTGGGTATTACGTTAATGGTTTCAAATTTCACACACGAGATTATGGTGCCTCTAAAGCAACCATGAATAGTGGAGTTTGCATTAGAGGAACAAACTATGATTCCAATGAAAATAATTTCTATGGGATACTCGAGGAAGTAGTGGTTTTGGAATACCCTGGACTTACTGAAAAAGAAGTTGTCCTGTTCAAATGCCAGTGGTTTGATCCTACTGTACCGGGTGGAACAAGAATACATCCTGATTATAAACTCGTGGATATTAATCCAAGAGGTCGATACGGTCGTTATGATCCATTTGTACTAGCAAGTCAAGCTACACAAGTTTACTATTGCAAGTACCCCGGTGCATCTGTCCAACCGGGTCGAGAGTGGTGGGCAGTTTGCACAACCAAGGCACGATCCTTAGTGGAAATGGATAGAAAGAGTGAACCAGAGCTTCCTCCATTTCAAGAGGACGATATAGTGTCCCAGATGAATGTGCGAATGGATGATGATCCTGTCGTTTTGGCTGATTTGGACGCTGCACTAATTGAGGTACAAAATGAAGAAGAGGAAGAAGATCAAGAAGACGACAATGATGATGA
Organism: Ballota nigra; assembly: GCA_947034835.1. Taxonomy (NCBI): domain Eukaryota; kingdom Viridiplantae; phylum Streptophyta; class Magnoliopsida; order Lamiales; family Lamiaceae; genus Ballota; species Ballota nigra. The sequence continues at coordinate 88,322,836 of OX344720.1, read as the reverse complement.
GGATGATGATGACGAGGATGAAGATGACGATCAAGAAGATGAACATGATGATTATGATGACGATGATTGATATTGTTAATTGATTGGACCATTATTTGTTATGTATACATGTTACAATTTTATATTAATTATTGATGTGTTCATTATTTGTTATGTATACATGTTACAATTTTATATTAACTATTGATGTGTTCATTATTTGTTATGTATACATGTTATAATTTTATATTAATTATTAATGTGTTTATTAAATGCTATGTATACAGATGGCTGGAGGTAGAAGTATTCGTAACCTTTTCGGTGGCCGGCGATCGTCCTCCCGTACACCAGAGTCAGACCGTGAACCGGTACAACTCTTTTTAGTTGTTATATATAATATCTTATACACATGTTATAACTGTAATTATTAAATACAGATGGAGACGTCTGAAGAAAATACGGGTCGACGTAGGGATTGGAGATCGTCCTCTCAAACCGGAACAGTACCGGTTCCTGATTTGCAGAATCAGGAAGATGATCTAACTCAACACGGTGGAACATCTCCAGAAACGGTTGAGGACGACCCTGAGATTCCAGAAACTGCAGAAGAACTCACCAACCATGCACCTCGTCCTAATGTGCTACGCATCTACACGTATCACAATGTGTATGTTAAATATCACTTAGTCTTTTTTATTTGATTTTATTTGATTTTTTTACATATACGCTTGAAAAATATACAGATTGATGCCCTCGAATGCTGTTTCGAGGTTGATTCGAAATATAATGTCCCGTCGAATGGAGATGGGCGGGTTCACATATAAGTTGGTGTCAAAAGAAAGGAAAAATGAATGGTGGGAAACATTCCAGGTATACATTCATTTTGTTAATATTGTGTAGAATTATATGTATGTATATATTTTTACTTAATTAAAATCAATATGATTGTATATATTTTCTTCAGAGGGAGACGTACTGGGATCCTCGGACGGAAAATACTGTGTTCATCAAAGAGTTGTTTATCCGGAGGTCTAGAGAACGATTTTCTGATCTGCTCAGTCTTTGGAAGAGGATCAATAGAAGGGAAGGGAAAATACCTCCGTGGGACATGAGATTCTGGAGTGCATTACTTCAGTACTGGCAATTGCCCGAGGTCATTGCCAAAAGCAACCAGTGCAGAGCAAACCGCTTGTCTGCGGCCGGAGGAAGAGGCCCCTCAAAACACAAAGGAGGGGCAAAGGGAGCCGCACAATGGACTCAGGAATACGTAAGTAATTCCTACACTACAACATAGGGAGATTTTAATTACTTGATTACACATATCTTTATTTTTTGGAATACAGGAGAAGAAATATAACCGTCTCCCAACTGAATGGGAAATTGTGCAACATTTCCACAACTGTGGGGAAGGGGAGTACACGTATGGAGGAATTGCTGACATAATTGTAAGTATTTTACATTAACATTATAAATTGAATAGTAAGGTAACACGTTTGTATACTTGAGATGATGTCAAAAAATTTGTATGTCTAGGACTCTGTGGAGGAACGAGTCTCGCAATTACCGCCTCCAGTAGACGATACTGAGCGCTTGAATCGACTGAGTCAAGTGTATGCTGAGACAGTGAGGCCAGGCCACGGAAAAGTTAAGGGCCTCGGTCAAATGAAGACGATGCGTATACAATCTGGCCCAGGCGGGACATCAGCTGGCACACACATTGGCGGTTATGATCAAAGAGATGTTGATCGTTTGCTGGCTGAGGAGCGCGCGAGATACGAAAGATTGCTGGCCGAGCAACAAAGACAGCAAAATGAATTTGTGCGCCAGGAAGTACACAATCAGATGATGGCATGGTTTCAAGGCCAACAGGGAAACCTACCTAGTGGGTTTTCCCAACCAGCTAGTGCATATCCTCCTTACCCAGCTTATCCTTCATATCCTCCCGCCCCTTCCGCATCTGGTTACGCCCCTTATCCTCCCCCTGCCCCTTATCCCTCGATCGGTCCTTCTACTGGTATTCCTCCTGTTCCTCCTACTGGTTTTCCCACCGCACCTAATCCTCAGGCCTCTCCTGCTCGTCCTCCCGCTTCCGGTCCTTCATCGTCTCGTCGCAATTCCATCTCTCCAACTGGGTTTATAGACCTACTTGAAAGAGGTACATATTCTAGTTACCCCCCGAGGGGTAATTATTCCGGAAATGAAAGAGGTGATGATGATGATGATGATGATGAGAGTTAGGATGTCATAAATATTTGAACATGTTTTGGAACTATATTTGTTGGTTTGATATTTTACTGTTTATTTGGATTTATATGTCTGGATATTTGAGCATGTGAGTTTGTTATTATCATTATTATTGATTATTAGTTATGAATATTGTTGAATATTAAAATTTTATTGATTTTTAAAAAGTATATTCATCAATATAAGTGTATATGTGTATATGTGTACACATATTAGTAATTAGTGAAGAGAATTTAAAAAGTATGTATTTTAAATTTTATTGATTTAAAAAAAACGATCAATATATGTGTATATATGGACACATATTAGTAAGTAGTGAAAAATAATTTAAAAAGTATGTATTTTATAATTTTATTGATTTAAAAAAAAACAATCAATATATATATATATATATATATATATACACATATTAGTAATTAGTGAAAAAGAATTTAAAAAGCTAAATATAAATGTACACAAATATATAAGTAGTGAAAAAGAATTTATTGATGTATTCATTAAAAATATTTTAATATTATAAATAATAAAAATAATATATATAAGTGATAGTTTAATTTTATATGTAATAATAATTTACATATAAAGTATAACAAACAATTAATATTAATTAGTATGATATTTAAAATATATAACACAAAAATATATGAAATATATATATTACACCCTAAAACATAACAACTAAATTGTCTTGTCCAAGCGGCACGGCAAAACAAGCAAGATCTCTCTATACTTAGAGGTCGCGTGTTCGAAACTTGAGGGGGGCGAATTTCGCCCAATTAAAGTTGAGAGTGAGGTTGGAGGGTGGTAGCCTAGCGGATCCGCGGGGGAGGGTTTGTGTTAGAGGTCGTGGGTTCGAAACCCACGAAATTGTATTTTTTTTCGGAGGAACTGGACGAGGGAAGTACACGAGGGAATTTCCCTCGCCACGTCAGCCGAGGGAAAATTCCCTCGCCAACCGCCGTCAGAGTTAAAGAGGGTTTATTTCCCTCGCCCACGTTTCCCGAGGGCTTTAAAGAGGGAAAATTCCCTCGTGCCCCATTCCCGAGGGATTAATTCCCTCGCCCTTCACGAGGGCTTAGCCGAGGGAATTTTTGACGAGGGATTTTTTTCCCTCGTCTCTTCCCACGCGAATTCCCTCGTTAAAACCCTCTCCATTTTTCGAGGGATTCGTTTTTCCCTCGTGCACAGATTGGCGACGAGCATTTTGGAGAGGGAATAAATCCCTCTTCAATACCCTCTCTATCTTCAATTCCCTCTCCAAAACCCTCTCCAAAACCCTCTTTAAATCTTCTTATTTTTGTAGTGTGTTTGTTAAAAAAATAATAGGTATAATAAAGAATTGTTTATGAAATTAAAATTGCCTATGAAAATTTTAAAAAAAAAATAGTAGTGGGAATTGATTATGGCTTGTCTATGAAATTTTCTAATCATGTAGTCATCTTCATTCATGAACCTATACAAAATTTGCCCACTAAATTAATTTTTTTAGGTAATTAATTACTCATAAACCGCTTGCCTACAAAAGTTTACCTACAAACAATTTGTCTATGGAAATTTTCATAAACATTTTTTTTGTATTGAAATTTTCTTAAGCAAATTGTTTGTACATGAAAAATAAAAATGCATATATAATTAGGAAATTTTGAAAGCAAGTCGTAGGCATTCATACTACGAATTTTTTTGTTGAAAATTTCGTAAACATATTGACAAATTTAATAGACAAAATTTTATTTTTTTATAGTTTTCTCTAAGCTAGTGACTCGAAATCATTATTGATCTGAATCTAAAAAAACTCTTTCATGAAATTTATACTATAATATTCATTTAATGATACCATTGCAACTGTAAACTAATTTTACAGTGTAAAATGTTGTGAATATTATGTTATAAAAGCAATGAATAATATAGTATGAATTAAACAAGTTTAATTCATAGGTGGTGACTCCCGAATCTTATCACTTAGTTGTAATTGTGAATTAGTTTGTTCCATTACATTTTTCACTTTTATATCTTTAACATGTACTTATATGATACATATAGACCATTGATTATTTCAATTATAATGGTATGAATCTAGGTAATAAAATAATGAAAATAACACAAATAATATAGTAGAATTGAAGAGTGTGGGCCGCCGGCGTGAAGTTTGAAATGAAAAAGTGAGGACGTATGGATATGGTTAGGATGGTTGTCTTCTTACGTAAGAGAAGAAGGAAGGGAAGCAGGGTAATATGCAGTTGTGCCGGTTCTTTTTTTTGTTGTCATGGACTTCATCAACATGCCTCCTTCTCTTCCCTCTTTAACCTTTAATTTGACCCCTTCACACACACACACATACACACAAAGGGATATATATATATATATATATATAAAGAATTTTGTGTGATACAGTCTCATACATGAGATAAATCTTTAGAAAATTGAACAGATTCAATGAGTATAAATTAATATGAGGGGAGTTATTTTTTGTATACTTTGAAACTGGTTTTTTTTTTTTAAGAATTTTTGACGTCATGAAAGACTTCATCTCATCTAAAAGCGTAATCTTATCAAAGCTGTTGAATCTAATCCTTTATATTAAGATAAATTTTAAACTCAATTTTGACATCAATTTTGATTTTTTTCAAAATACACCGAACTGTGTATTTTTTTGCAGTTGGAGTATTACTCATGTCTTCTTGAAGTATTACTGATTACTTCTTGGAGTATTGTTGATTTCTACTTGAAGTATTTTTTTTCAAAATCCAAGTGCATGTCATGTGTTGGTGATCGAATTTAATCGGATGGATTAGTGGTTGTTTAGTTCGGTTTAGGACCACCAAACAAGAACGTGTGATTGATTATCACCGTAAATGATAGTACTTCTTAAGATGTACAACATTCCAAGAGTATGGGACCAACTTGGGAGGGTCCGTATCGTATAACAGAAAAATTCCTTAATGGTGTATACAATATTGAAGATATGGAAGATTATCGTATAACAGAAAAATTCCTTAATGGTGTATACGATATCGAAGATATGGAAGGCAAGCCGACCCCATACTCCTGGAATGTTGTACATCTTAAGAAGTACTATCAATAAGTCGAACAAGTTCAAATTCACAAATACTCACAAAACACACACAAACACACCTTAACGTACACCTATACGAAATAAATACAATTTCAACTTTCGTATTTACAATTTTACGACCCTAAGCTTCGATTTATCATTTACGGCGATAATCAATCACACGTTCTTGTTTGGTGGTCCTAAACCGAACTAAACATCCACTAATCCATCCGATTAAATTCGATCACCAACAATTTGGCGCTAGAAGAAGGGTTCGAACCTTCGGTTAAGTGTGATTAATCAAGAACTTCAAGTTTAAAAACTTGAAGATTTGAAGAAATCCTCAAAAAATTCTTGAAGATTCAAACAAAAGTGTTCTTGGTGTTCTTCAATATTAAATTTGAAGACTTAAAGATTGAGAAGATAATTCAAATCAGGATGCCTCAATCCAAAGAAACACAAGTTTCATGTAAATCAAGGAGAGCTTTTCCCACTCGAGCTTCGTCAGTTGGCCACCAAGATCGTGAGCCTAGGCATGCGAACAGGTCAAGACTTACGGTCGTAGACCATAACCTTCCACCAGAATTGGAGGCACTGGCGAGCAACCCTAATAAACTGGCTAAAACCATTGCTGCTCTCCAAACCATTCAAAGACATCAGGAACAAGATAGACCTTCACAAGCAAGGTCTAGGGCTAAACCCATAGAGATTGTTAGAGCTAGGTCTGTTAGGGGCGAGCAACATGAGGTGAACAGTGCGCAAGTCAGGCGGGATAAGGGCAAAGCCAAGGTGGCCGACCCAAGAGAGGATCAGGCTGGGTCTGCTCGTGGGCGAACAACAATGTCAAGTCAGGGAACAACTCGTTCCAGTGCCCAGGACAGACTTGGTCAACCCCAACATTAGAAAGAAGCTGCTCGCCAAGGAGCAGGAGATGGGCGAGCAACAATTGAGCAGCCTCGCCCATCAGTTCATGAAAGACTGTCCCAGTCTGCTTTCAGGCGCCTAGGGCCAAACGCGGCTAGCAACCCTAGGAAAGAGCTCCAGGATATGCCCACTCCGAGTGAGGGACTGCCACGAGCAGAAAGACATGTGCCTTTGCTCGCCGAACAGTCTCCAAGCCAGGGGGCATCTTTGGATGAGTTGTCAAGCCTGAGAAAGGTTGTGGAGAGCATGCAGGGGCAACTGGATCAACAAAGAGGGATGGGGATGACCAGCATGCCATCCTCACCATTATCATCCATCATATTGAAGGCCCCAATTCAGAAAAAGATTCAGTTTCTGACCAGGATACAATATGAAGGCGTTGCTGATCCCCGAGTCCATTTAACGAAATATTCGGACTACATGATCTCTGTGGGAGCCAGTGACGCCACCCATTGCCGGAACTTCCCCTTGACTTTGGGGGATCGAGTACACAAGTGGTTTTCTGCAATGCCACCAGCATCCATCCACTCGTTTGCTCAATTAAGTCGAGAGTTTCTCTCCCACTTCTCAACAGCGGGTTCGTATTTATCCCAAAAACACCGGTTGTCAGACCTAAAGCAAAATGACGACGAGTTGGACCGGGCATTTATGGAAAGATTCGACAAAGTACTGTTGGAAGGAAAACTGGTAAGCGAAGATACGAAAATCATCGTTGTTATGGCCGGATTGAAAAAAGGGTCGAAGTTGTGGAAAGAGGTATGTCTGAAGTGCCTAAAAAGCTATGCCGATTTCAGGAATCAAGCCGACATATTTGTTTCCATGCATGAGGCCATGCAAGCAAACTTGGGGGAAAATAAAGCTGATTCCAAGGAGAACAACAAAAAACACGGCGGAATAGGCTACAGGGTCCCGAAGAACATGAAGGCATTCACCGAAGGGACAGAACTAAAGGAAAAGCTGAACCAGGTGCTAACAGTATCCATCGATACTGTGTATGAAAATGTAAAGGAGAAAGAGTTGCTCTCCCCTCCCCGAAGGATTCTCCAAGAAACTGGCAAACTCAACCCTAACAAATATTGTGCCTACCATCAAAGTGTGGGGCACTTTACAAGTGAGTGTAGAGATTTGTTCAAGCAACTCTAGCGATTCTACGAAGAGGAAAAACTCTCCGACTTCGTTAAAAGGCAACCGGGAAAGAGAGTTCGGGAGAACAACTCAGAGGACGAGGAGGATGGTCAACCTCAAAAGAATAATAAACCCGGACGACCAGTTCCAGCCGTTGCTGCTCGTCCATTAGAGGATTTATACATGATGGAACCCGCAGGACCTACGTGAGGATGTTCTGATGGACGACCGCCAATCTCCAACCGAAAAAGAAAAGTCGAATTACGAGCGATCGACCAAGTACAAGAAATAGGGGTTAAACCGTCCATCATGCAGACAGCAGAATTAACCTTTACTGAAAAAGACTTGGAAGGAATATAACCCCCTATAATGATTCATTCGTAATCTGCGCAAAGATCATGGGGACCAGAGTACATAGATTGTTGGTGGACACCGGCGCCTACACCAACATCCTTTTCAAAAAGACGCTCGATCAACTTGGAGATTATTCGGGCTACATACGAGATTCGAATCATAGAATCTTAGGCTTCGGAAATGCTGTAACAGTCTCGTTAGGGGAGATTAGGTTGTCCGTCCAGCTTGTAACGGTCGAGGAACCCGAGAAAAATATAACAAGGATGGTAGATTTCTTGGTGGTAGATCAAGAATCGACCTACAACGGGTTTCTTGGTCGACCTTTTTTAAATGAATTTAAAGCTGCATGTTCGACCTACCACTATTGCATAAAGTTCCCAACAGCAAGTGGGGCAGGCACAATTAAATGAGACCAAAGAAAGGCTCGTGAATGTCTCCTGCAATTGTAAGCAAGGCACACATAAGTACCCATGATGGAAGCCACCACCAGCTACCCAGTTGATAAACCATCAGTACTGGAGAACATGATGGACATGGAGGAGGACCATATGGATACTGACGAGCAGCCTCCTGACGAGCAAGTTTTGGACGAGCAACTTGTCACCACTCATGGATAACTTCAAGTTGACGAACAACAAAGGGGTGGTGACGAGCAACATTCAATAGGTGATTTGGAGGGCCAGATGTTGACTAACAATAACGGGGCAGAACCAGCAGACGATCAAGAGCCCCGCCTGGGAGCAGAGCCTATGAACATCGAAAATAATATCAACCCTGAGGAACCAATACTTGATCCCCGTTGGAAAGGATAAAAACGACGAGCAACTCCGGTTGAAGAACTGGAGGCGTTCAAAGTTAATCCTGAAAATATTGATCTTGAATTATAAATAGGATCTGAGCTCCCTGAGCCTTACAGATCCCGGATGAAAGAGTTCCTCAGCAAGAATCTAGATATTTTTGCTTGGTCTCATGCAGACATGGTGGGAATAGATCTGAAGTATGCTTGTCACAAGCTCAATATCAATCAAGCAAGAAGGCCTGTCCATCAAAAGCGAAGGAAGTATGGCCCAGACAAATATCAAGCTTTAAATGAGGAGGTGAAAAAGTTATTGGACAACGATTTGATCCGACAAGCACTTTTCCCACAATGGGTAGCAAACCCGGTCCTTGTGAGGAAACCAAACGGAACCTGGAGGCTATGCATAGATTTTACGGATCTAAATACAACATACCCAAAGGACAACTTTCCTCTTCCCTATATTGATCAATTGGTGGACAGCACTGCGGGTCACGAGATGCTAACATTCATGGATGCCTTTGTCGGGTACCATCAAATCCCAATGCATCCAGACGATCAAGAAAACACATCATTTTATACGAACAAAAACTTGTTTTGTTGGAAGAGAATGCCCTTTGGCCTCATCAACGCCGGAGCAACATATCAGAGGTTGGTGAACAAGATGTTCGACGAACAAATCAGAGATATGGTAGAAGTCTATGTAGACGATATCATGGTAAAGAGTCCCAAGAAAGAAGACCATCTTCAACATTTGACCCAGGTGTTCAAAATTCTTCGACACTACAACATGAAGTTGAATCCAAAGAAGAGCAGCTTTGGAGTTCATTCAGGAAAATTCTTGGGCCATCTTGTTAGTCAACGAGTGATTGAGGCCAATCCAACAAAAGTCAAAGCTATCGTGGATATGCAACCACCACATTCGATAAAAGAGGTGCAAAGGCTCACAGGATGCCTAGCAGCTTTGAACCGGTTCATATCCAGATCAGGAGATAAATGTTGTCCATTCTTCGAGGCCATCAAAAAAGGAAAGTTCACGTGGACTAACAACTGTCAAAAGGCGTTTGACCAACTTAAGGACTACATGGGAGATGTTAAAATCCTATCAAAACCCATCCCAGGAGAAAAGCTCTATCTGTACCTGGCAACGTCAGAAGTGGCAATCAGCTCCGTTCTGGTGCGGGAGGATGACAAATTTCATCAACCAATCTACTACGTCAGCCAAGCTTTACACGAAGCAGAGATCAAATACTCTCCAACCAAAAAGCTGGTGTACGCAGTTGTCATGAGTGTGAGGAAGTTACGGCCATATTTCTTTTACCATCAAGTTGAAGTGCTAACAACTTTTCCACTCAGGCAGATTCTTCACCGCCCTGACACAGCTGGTCGTCTATTAAAATGGTCACTGGAGATTAGCCAGTTTGGGGTGACCTATGCTCCTCGAACAGCGATCAAAGGGCAAGCATTAGCCGACTTTATAGTCGAACTAACTTTCCCACCAGATCCCACGAGAGGACTTGATCACCCCTATCATCTTTACATTGACAGATCTTCAACTAATGTAGCCTCGGGGGCAGGAGTAGTCTTGATAAGCCCTGACAGACAAGTTTTCACCTCGGCAATCAGATTTGGTTTCATGGCTACCAACAACGAAGTTGAATATGAAGCTCTCATTGCTGGTCTTCACTTATCCCTTGCAGTAGGTGTCACACGTTTGTAAATATTCGGCGACTCACAATTGATTGTGAATCAAGTCTGAGGTGAATACGAAGCAAAAGACGATCACATGATCGGGTATCAGTGGATTGTTGCTCACCTAATGTCCCTATTGGATCAAGTTTTTATTGAACAAATCCCAAGGACAAGCAACACTCAGGCAGATGCCTTGGCTCGGCTAGCAACAAGCGAAGGGCCTACATAATTTGTAGACATTATAATCACAAAGATGAATGACCCATCAACAATAAGTTATAATGTCAACCAACCTGATGAACAAGCAAGTGAAGAAGATGATTGGAGAACAAACATAGTCAAATATTTGAAAAGTGGAGAAAAACCAAACAACTCTTTTGAAGTTGCCAAGCTAACAAAGCAAGCCGTCAGATATACTCTAGTAGGCGAGCAGCTTTACAAAAAGGGAATATCAATCCCGCTTCTCAAATGTTTGCCTAGGGGGCAAGGACAGGCAATACTCGAAGAAATACACGCAGGAGTATGCGGAAATCACACTGGAGGGCAAGCCTTGGCGTACAGAACTATTAGACAAGGTTATTATTGGCCGACCTTACGTTAGGACGCAATCAAGAAAGCAAAAACTTGTCACCAATGCCAGATTTTTGCCCCAAATACTCATACCCCGGCTCAGGAGCTCGTATCAGTTTACAGCCCATGGCCATTTGCAAGATGGGGGATGGACATAATTGGTCCTTTCCCAGCAGGAGTTGGAAATGTTCGATTTGCTGTCGTGGCAGTCGATTATTATACGAAATGGGTAGAAGCAGAGGCCATGGTAAAGATTACGCAACAAAAAATGATCAACTTCATATGGAAGAACATTGTCTGTCATTTTGGGGTCCCACAAACCATTATGACAGACAATGGTCCACAATTTGATGGGAAGGAGTTGAGAGACTTCTGTACGAAGTGGGGGATCAAGAAACACTATTCTACACCCTATCATCCGCAGTCAAATGGACAAGTCGAAGCTTTGATCAAGATTATCAAGCATACGTTGAAAGTATGATTGACGGAGAGCAAAAGTAGTTGGTCTGAAGAACTTTCGGAAGTCTTGTGGGCATATAGAGTTTCTCCCAAGTCAAGCACCGGAGAAATACCTTTTGCAATGGCTTTCGGAACAGAAGCTGTGATATCAATCGAGTTAAAGACCAACACAATCAGGACGACCAACTTTGATGAACAAGCGAACAACTCTGCTTTAGCTACTGAAATGGATTTGCTCGAAGAAAAAAGATTAAGTGTCGAGCTAAAAAATGCTACCTATAAGCAACGAGCAGAACACTATTATAATTCTCATGTTAAAATCAGGGAATTCAGAGTTGGAGATTTGGTTCTAAGAAAGTTGCTCGCCCAACCTCCAGGTGTATTAGGACCAACTTGGTAGGGCCCGTATCGTATAACAGAAAAATTCCTTAACGGTGTATACGATATCGAAGATATGGAAGGCAAGCCGGCCCCATACTCCTGGAGTGCTGTACATCTTAAGAAGTACTATCAATAAGTCGAACAAGTTCAAATTCACAAATACTCACAAAACACACACAAACACACCTTAACGTACACCTATACAAAATAAATACGATTTCGACTTTCGTATTTACAATTTTACAATCCTAAGCTTCGATTTATCATTTACGGTGATAATTGACTTGAAGCGAACTACACTAGCTTTTACTAGTAGCTTCCCCGCAAGAGTACGGGTTCACTGTAGTATGGGCAAGTATAGGGACCAAGTATTATCGAACCCAAGGGAAAGTGTGTATGCGAATAGATCCCTGAAGATCTACGCATCGTAGTTAATATGAGTGTATGTTTGGGGATTGAAAATTATTAAATCTAAACTATTCTACTCTACTAATGCAAAAGAAAGAAATGAGTTAATTATCTAAGGGTTTTGTCTCAAATATAAAAGGGTGATGCTCGGGATAGGAATTCCTACGTATACTAATGGAGTTGGTACGATAATTAAAATAACTGTGACGCGCCAGGAATAACCTAAGTAAAAGAATGCAAGGTGAAAGCTCAAGATTCTAAACCCTAATACTTTACCCTAACACTCGACTTCACTAATCCACTAACAAGTTAATAGATTGTGCTTAATTAATGAGACCCTAATTTAACTAATGGTGATGCGGCCGTCCTCCATAGCTAAACCGGTAGATTAATTAACCTCTTCTAAATCCTCTCGTTAAGACTACTAGTTGTTAAAGAGTGATGCGGTCGTCCTCTCCCTAACACTTTCGTACGAAATTCAAGAATAAAGTTAAGATTGATTTTAAGAATTCATTAATTAAGAGAATTAAAACTAAACGTCACGAATTATCCTAATTACGTACCCACAACCTACTTCTACGAGTTCATCCTACCCTAAGCATGCAAGGGTTCTAGCCTAACATGGTGGTTTGAATAATAAAAGCAATCACAAGAACAATAATCATATGCATAATTAAATTAACGAAAGAAATCAAGAACATAAACGAAAGAACAAATTAAAGTCTCTAAAGAAATCTATATAAATCTGAAAAACTAGGTTTAATCGTCTCCAAGAGTAAAGAAAGAAAGAATTAATCTAATACGTTCAAAAGAAATACTAAAACGAAGAATTCGTAAATTAAAACATCGATTACAACGTATAAAACTCTTCCAATCTCCCTCCCAAGCTTTCTCATCGCTCAAAATATGTAAAAATATGTGTTGGTATGTTGTGATATGTGAAAATATACTTGGAAGGGGTATATATAGGCTTTGGGACGAATTTGGGCGATTTTGGGCCAAAAATACGCAAAAACGCTCGAGCAACACAGCTCGAGCGCCCCATTCGAGCTTGGTGGTCGAGCGGGTCAAGAGGTCGAGCGAGGCGCTCGACCGCTGGCTGTACACATGTTCGTAAAACCTTCATAACTTCTCAACCGGGAGTCCGTTTTGGCCGATTCAAAGTCCTACGAACTCCTCTTTTCGCCCTCTATCCATCTATGAAAACCAAAGAGACAAATTAATAAGTTTGTAAAAATGATACTCATTTGACTCCAAACACTCATCGAAAACACTCAAAACATGGGCAAATCGGGCACCAAAACATAACAATTTCACGCCTAATCAATAATCAATTAAACGCTCTTGTTTGGTGGTCCTAAACCGAACTAAACAGCCACTAATCCATCCGATTAAATTCGATCACCAACATCATGCACTCAAATACACACTAGAAGTCTAGAACTACTCTTATATTAATCCCTAGTACATCGGGTTCTCAAAAGCTAATGAACATTATAATATAATAAATGAAATTTGCCTTATGAATGTAACTGTCTCATACAGTTGGGTTCCTGTTGTATAAAGATAATTATAATCTGTGTTTACGTTGTTGCTTGTTATTTTTTCCATTTTTCACAATATTAGAATTTGTTCTTACATATGACTAACTTTTTATGATTATATGCTGCACCGGATGTTTTTTTATAAGTTTTTTTTTTTGTAAAAACCCATCAGACCCGATCCGATTTGATTAAGATTCGCGAGATTTTTAATTTGAGCAATATTCTATTGATCATAGACCCGTAAAATATATTATATGAGTTTTTTTAGATTTATTATATAATTTATTTAAGGTAAGAAGTAACTTTTTAAGCAATTAATTATTGTAGTATTAATTAGGGGTATTAGTTCTAAAGAGTATGATGAAGGATATGAGTTGTTTCACTAAAAGATATTAGTTATTTATACTAACAAATATGAGTTGTTCAATTAAAAAGTATTGTAAAGTGGTTTATGTATGAACAAGTTTTACACTATACATATCTCTTAATTGACAATCCAACAAGTATTATTTTTTTGGGCCCATGTAATATAATTTATTATAATATTATATGTGTTTTTCTATTTAGGTAATTTTGACCATCCATTTATTATGTAATCACTCCACATCGATAAATGTGGATCAATAATTTATTATGTTAATTTCAAGTTGGGGAAAGAGTCACCAAAAGGACTAAAAATTGTGGAAGAACATTTCACACTAGAAGAAAACATATGAAAGAAATTACGACCCACTCGAAAATAACACTCATTTGTGACCCAACCAGAACCGCCATGCACATAACAATATTCAACTGTTATTATTTAGGTGGAGGGCAATGCAAAATGGTAATTGACTATCTCAATATTAATTATAATCATAATATATATTAATTTCCTAAACAATTACGGGTTAATATCAAATTATAACAGGTACGATTGACCTTTTATCAATTTGTAACCTATAATTTTTATTTTTTTTATCAAATTGCAACTTGTTTAATAAAAAATTATAAGTTTGTAACTTAAACTTTAATTCTCTAGTATTTTCTGGCCACATAAAAAGGTTATAATTGTCAATTCTTATTATATACTCCCTTCATCCCTGAAAAATAATTTTATTTTTTTGCACGTGGTTTAATGCGATATGTCGGAGAGTATTACAAAATTTTATGAGGTTCGTTTTTTAATTAAATGATCGTTAATGTGAAGTTCATTTCGCATACTTTCCATAAACTATAATTTTATTAAAAAACGAACATTAGAAAATCATGTAATACCCTCCGACACATCGTATTAAATCACGTGCAAAAAATGACTATTTTTCAAGGAGGGAGGTAGTATATTATTTATTGTTAGTATTAATATAACCTTTTACAAAAAAATTAACATGAATGTTACATATTATATTTATTGTCCATTTAATCATTGAATTTAACATTGTTCATTGCATCTAAGTGTTTATGTGAAGTGTCATATGTAAAGTATCTTGTCTGCTGAGCTTGATTTAATAAGAAGCTATGTTGTAAATGTGTTAGCCATAGCCAGAGGAGGTGGACCAGATGAGGATGACCAGAAGAGACTGACCAGAGTAGTCTGGCAGATGAGCTATCAGAGGAGGTCCATCAGATGAGGTATACCAGAGAAGTCCTATTAGAGGAGGTCTGGACCAGAAGTCGTCTGATGCGAGTGACCAAAACCAGACGAGGTCAAGTCATCTGATCCAAAGGTCAAAGACGCGAGTTACACCAATTTGAATCTAGCGCGATGACGGTTCTAACTGAATCAACTAGAGCGGTTATTAAATTCGTTAGCCAGCTGGATAACTACCTTACATTTGAGTTTGTTACAACTGAATTGAATTTAGGGTTCATTTCAATCTCTGTAACTATATATAAAGGGGTGTTCTCAGCTAAGAAATAGAATCGAGTGTGTGAGATCATTATTGAGTGCAAACATAGAGAGTTTGTGAGGTTTAGTGAATTGTAACTTCTTCCATTCTTTCTTAGTGAAAAGCTATCCTCTCTGATCTCGTGGATGTAGGAGTATTCATCTCCGAACCACGTAATTCTGGTGTTCTTGTGTGATTTCAATTTCGTTCTTATTGTTACCATAATTTCGATTCCCTGATTACAAGTTTTCTTGTGAATCCAAAACCGATTAATAAGTGGCGCCGTCTGTGGGAAGCAATGATGGATACAACTAAGTTCGACATTGAGAAGTTCACGGGGAAGAACAATTTCAGCTTATGGAAGATTAAGATGAAGGCTCTCCTGGTACACAATGGTTTGTACGAAGCCTTGTTGCCACCGGATCAGGTGGCTTCTGGAACTAATCCGGCGAAGGTGGAGGAGAACAAGAGGAAAGCACACCGTGCGCTTATCTTGTGCCTTGGGGATAAACCATTGAGGGAAGTATCGAAGGAGAAAACCGCTCTTGAAGTCTGGAATAAGCTGGAGCAGTTATACCAGACCAAGTTTGTTACGAACAAGTTATACATGAAACAGAAGCTTCAAGTCTTCAAGATGAGTGAAGACAAGAACCTTGGTGATCAGTTGGACGAGTTCAACAGATTGGTGGATGATCTGGAGAGTTTGGATGTTACAATTGATGATGAAGACAAGTCATTGATGTTGTTGAATTCTCTACCTAAGTCTCTGGAAAATTTCAAAGATGTCTTGCTATTTGGAATACAAGATCAGGTGATGTTTGATGATATTCAAACTGCCTTGAAAACCAAGTTTCTATAGATCCAGACTGAAGGGAAGAAGCCTGCTGAAGGATTGAATGTGCAATCCAAGAAGAAGAAGGGGTTTCAGTCCAAGAAGAAGGATGGTGGAAAAGGGAATAAGGGTGGGCAGAAATATGATTTTGTTGAGAAGAGAAAGTGTTTCACTTGCCATAAGGAAGGTCATCTGAGAAAGAATTGCCCTGAAAGAAGGAAGAAATATAATCAAGGTGATCAAGATGGAAATGCAGCTGTGGTGGAGGTTGAAGGATATGATAGTGCAGAATTCTTGATGGTTAGTCATGAAAGACTAAGTCAAGAGTGGGTCCTGGACTCTGGGTGTACTTTTCATATGTGTCCACATGAAGACTGGTTTCGGAATCTTGAGAAGATTGATGGAGGTCTTGTTCTTTTGGGTAATGATGAGAGTTGTAGAGTGCAAGGATCTGGTTCTATCAAGTTCAAGATGTTTGATGGAGTTGATAGGATCTTATTTGATGTCAGGTTTGTTTCTGAGTTAAAGAGAAATCTTGTTTCTCTTGGTACATTGAATTCTAAGGGTTTTGAATTCAAGACAGAAAAAAGAGTTCTGTCAATAACCAAATCTGGAAGAATTGTTATGAAGGGTATGATTAAGAATGGTTTGTATACTTTGATTGGAAGGACAATAACAGGATCAGCTGATGTTGCTATGGAGTCTTCTGATGTCAACTTGTGGCACAAGAGATTGGCACATGTTGGTGAGAAGGGCCTGGTGGAGTTATCCAAGAAGGGGGCAACCCCTGGGAAGAGGATATGTAAGCTGGAATTCTGTGAGAAGTGTGTTTTGGGGAAATCAAAGAAGCAAGCATACCAGAAGGGGAAGCATACCACCAAGGAGGTTATGGATTACATACATTCTGATGTATGGGGACCAGCAAGGGTATCCACTCATGGTGGAGGCAGGTATTTACTTACCCTTATTGATGATTATTCCAGAAAGGTTTGGGTTTACATTCTTAAACAGAAGAGTGATGTCTTCTCTAAGTTCAAAGAATGGTTGATTGAACTTGAGAATAAGAGAGGCAGAACTATCAAGCACTTAAGGACTGATAATGGGCTTGAATTCCTATCAGAGGAGTTTCAACAACTTTGTAGGGAGAAGGGTATTACTAGGCATAAAATTGTTCCTTCAAACCCCCAGCAGAATGGTCTTACTGAGAGAATGAATAGAACTATTCTGGAAAGGGTTAGGTGTATGTTATCTGATGCTCAATTACCTAAGAGTTTTTGGGGTGAAGCTGTTAATACAGCTGTGTATCTCATTAATAAAGTGTCATCATCTGCTATTGAGTTTAAAACCCCAGATGAGATCTGGTATGGAAAGATATCAGATTACTCAAAGTTGAAAGTATTTGGATGTCTAGCTTATGTTCATGTGAAGCAAGACAAACTTGAACTCAAAGATTTAAAATGTGTTTTCATTGGATATCCAAAGGGTGTTAAAGGGTACAAGTTGTGGTGTCTAGAACCTAGGAACCAGAAGTGTATTACCAGCAGAGATGTTGTGTTTAATGAATCAAAGATGGGTTACAAGTCTGGTGGAGGTGATAGAGAGCCCTCAGCTGAAGAGATGGATGGTGTTATTTCTGAGCCAATTACTCAAGTTGAGGTAGAGCCTGATCATGATAAACATGATAGTGCATCTGGTTCTGAACCAGAGCAGGGAACTGTAGAGAATGAGTCATCAGATGAGGATAGTGCACCAGCAGAGGAGGAGACAGGAGTGCAAGAAGCAGACTTGAGAAATTATAGTCTGACAAGAGACATAACAAGAAGACAAATACATCCTCCAGCAAGGTTTGGTCGAGTTGATCTGGTCTCCTATGCACTTGTTACTGCAGAAGTCATAGAGTACCAAGAACCTAAGAACTACAAGGAAGCTCTTGAGTGTGATGATAGAGAGTCATGGATTACAGCCATGACAGAAGAGATGGAGTCTCTTAAGAAGAATCATACTTTGATTCTTGTTAATAAGCCACCTAGGCAGAAGCTAATCAGTTGTAAATGGCTGTTTAAAAGGAAGCTTGAATCTGGTGTGAAGGATCAAATGAGGTTTAAAGCCAGGTTAGTGGCCAGAGGATTTACTCAAAGGGAAGGAATTGATTACAATGAGGTATTTTCACATGTGGTTAAGCATTGTTCAATCAGACTACTTCTCAGCAGAGTAGTCCAAGAAGATCTGGAGCTGCAACAACTTGATGTCAAGACAGCTTTTCTGCATGGGGATCTTATTGAGAGTTTATACATGCACCAGCCAGAAGGGTTTGTTGAACCAGGGGGAGAAGGAAAGGTGTGTTTACTCAAGAAATCATTGTATGACCTCAAGCAAAGTCCAAGACAATGGCACAAGAAGTTTAATGAAGTTATGCTATCCATTGGTTTTGTAAGAAGCAAGTATGATACTTGTGTATATCTGGAAAGACAAGGGAGTGATGTGGTAGCCTATCTTCTGATCTATGTAGATGATATACTTATTGCTAGTAAGAGTCTGTTGAAGATTCAGAGTATCAAAAGGAAGCTCAGTGCCAGATTTGATATGAAGGACTTGGGAAATGCTAAAAGGATTCTTGGAATGGGTATTCTTAGGGACAGAGCAGCTGGAAGAATATTCTTATCCCAGAAGAGTTACATTGAGAAGGTTCTGAAGAGGTTTAACATGCATGAGAGTAGGTCTGTGTCAACTCCTCTGGGACAAAAGTTCAAATTATCTAAGGAGATGGAACCAAAGTCTGAAGAAGAAAAGAAGACTATGATAAAAGTACCTTATGCAAATGGGGTTGGAAGCTTGATGTATGCTCTGGTCTGCAGCAGACCAGACTTAGCTTATTCATTGAGTATGGTAAGCAGATACATGTCTAATCCAGGGAAGTTACATTGGGAAGCTTTGAAATGGATATTCAGATACCTTAAAGGGTCATCTGATTTGGGTTTGATGTTTGAGAGGATGACTGACCAGAAGAGTCCACTGGAAGGATTTGTAGATTCTGATTTTGCTGCTAATCTAGATACCAGAAGATCCTTAACAGGGTATATCTTTACTCTTTACAATACTGATGTGAGCTGGAGATCTGTCCTGCAGAGTGGAGTTGCTTTATCTACTACAGAAGCAGAGTTTGTTGCAATGTCTGAGGCTGTTAAGGAGGCTTTGTGGTTGAAAGGCATTATCAAGGATTTTGGTATAAGTCAAAGGGTTGTGGTCATTCATTGTGATAATCAGAGTGCAGTTCATCTGGTTAAACATCAAGTGTTCCATGAGATATCAAAGCACATTGATGTAAGGTTGCATTTTGTAAGGGAAATCATTGATAAAGGAGTGATTCTGATCCAGAAGATATCTACAGAGGACAATGTTGCAGATATGTGTACTAAGTCTTTACCAGGTACTAAATTCAAGTTCTGTGTTGAATTGGTAAAGATGAGTGTATGGGATGTTCCTTAGGCCCAAGCTGGAGTGTGGAGGAGAGGAAGAGAGGATTGATACTTCTCATCTGAGGTGGAGAATTGTGAAGTGTCATATGTGAAGTATCTTGTCTGCTGAGCTTGATTTAATAAGAAGCTATGTTGTAAATGTGTTAGCCATAGAAGTTAGTCACATTTGGGGTACCAGAGGAGGTGGACCAGATGAGGATGACCAGAGGAGACTGACCAGAGTAGTCTGGCAGATGATCTATCAGAGGAGGTCCATCAGATGAGGTATACCAGAGAAGTCCTATCAGAGGAGGTCTGGACCAGAAGTCATCTGATGCGAGTGACCAGAACCAGACGAGGTCAAGTCATCTGATCCAAAGGTCAAAGACGCGAGTTACACCAATTTGAAGCTAGCGCGATGGCGGTTCTAACTGAATCAACTAGAGCGGTTATTAAATTCGTTAGCCAGCTGGATAACTACCTTACATTTGAGTTGGTTACAACTGAATTGAATTTAGGGTTCATCTCAACCTCTGTAACTATATATAAAGGGGTGTTCTCAGCTAAGAAATAGAATCGAGTGTGTGAGATCATTATTGAGTGCAAACACAGAGAGTTTGTGAGGTTGAGTGAATTGTAACTTCTTCCATTCTTTCTTAGTGAAAAGCTATCCTCTTGGACGTAGGAGTATTCATCTCTGAACCACGTAATTCTGGTGTTCTTGTGTGATTTCAATTTCGTTCTTATTGTTACCATAATTCCGATTCCTTGATTACAAGTTTTCTTGTGAATCCAAAACCGATTAACAGTTTAAATAATCATGTTTATACTTAAAGAAATTAAAAAATAATATACATAGCCTAAATAAACCACTATAGCGTTGTGTGGCCAGAAAAATACTAGAGAATAAGATTTAAATTTGCAAATTGTCATTTTTTTTGTTATTGTATATGTTGCAAATTGATAATTTTTTTATAGTACAAGTTGCAATTTGATAAAAAAAAAAAAATTGTACAAATTGCAAATCGATAAAAAAACCAATACTGGTTACAATTTGATTTTAACCCAACAATTATTACCATATATTTTGCTACTTATTTTTCTTCGAGAATGCATTCTCTTTATACTTTTTATCGCCTTTAATATTTGTTAAACAACATTTGCTAAGATATGCTAAAAAATTATATATATAGTAACCATTTTTAATATAATGTTAATAATAAATTAATTTTAGTACTTTGTAATTTTATTGAATAATTATTTTAATAATATTTAATAAAATATTAATAATTGAAATAATTTCATCTTGTGTTTTACTAAATTATTATATGACAATTTTTAACAAATAAATTAATATTATAATTCAAAATGTATAAAAATATATTAAATTTGACATACCACGCAGATTAGCTTAGGGCTTGTTTGTTTTGAGATTCACCCGGACTGGACTAGGACTTTCCGGCCCCCGTCTCATTCTAGTTAGAGATGTAACATCTAATTTTTACATCTCATTTTTCATCCACACCTATAAATACCTATACAATTTACTTTATATCACTTTTCTCTCCTACAATCATTACCCACATATCACTTTTCTCTCACTTACACTCGTTTTCCTACTTTTCTCTTACACATTCTACTTTACTCTTACACATGATTTGACATAAAATAAAATTCTACCCTACTAAAATTTCCAAACAAACACATACTTTTATTATCATCCAAGACTTTACATCTTATGAATGTAAAGTCATGACTTCACACGCCCACCTAAATCCCGAAACAAACAGTCCCTTAGTGTTCCAAAGAGAATGAAGTATATAATCAGTTCAATTCATTTTTTTTAAAAAATGAATATGTATTCCACGTCCTAAATCTTCAACATATGGACTCAAGTTTACAGTGGTTCATTGGATATTTTATAGTACTAGATATCTTTCACGTGCGTTGCACGTTGTCATTAAGTTATCATGAATAGTTGACATATTTTTTTTCAAGTTGTATAATGACTCTCATAGGTTTGTATAATTAGTCGAAGGACCTTAATCCAAGATGAAAGAAGCCGTTGAAAGTTTGATGATCACAAGTTGTTCAAATTTTACTTTAGGTGTTCTCTAGCTCAACTTATACATTATGTTGTTCTCTAGATGTATTGTAACCTCAACAATGAAGCTGCTATAGCAATGATATGAAAGCAATCTTGACAACATGAGTCACCTCAATGCAAAGTTTACCTGCAACAAAGATAATGCAAAGTTTACCTCCAACAAAGATAAGAAAGTGCAAATCCCAAAATGGGAAATCATGTTCAGTGTCTGAGCTAAAATAAAGCAACATACCACATTATTTATATTTGAATGAAAACTAAATTCCAAGAAGCTAGTGGAAGAGCAACAGAAAGTCATACATAAAAAAATTTCATGCAAAACTCACCTTCATTGCTGATGTTTTAAATAACAAAATGGAGTATTTAAATGTACATACTAAATTAAGTTCAGCTACACTATCATGAAGAGTTCTTTCAACTTTTCCACATTATGCATTTTAATTCATTTGATTGAAGAAGAACTACCAACTGATCTAAATAATAAGTATTAAAGATAAATATTAATTGAAATTACGTAGCCAAACACATACAATAGGCAAAAAAAAATGCAACACAAGTGTTACATTATTATTTTATTGTGATGTTATACACAAAAGCAATCTGGTTATTTACCAACTAAAGTCAGTCCCAACACTCTAATCAAAATCACATTTAAAAAAAATTGGAAAACTTGGGAAACTTACCAGTTTAAACCATGAGACAACTCTTTTTGCACTCTTCATGATATTTTTTGGGCTTATATATTTGTCAAAAGCTCACAATAGCAACACGCGCCAACTTTTGATCCGACATCTCTCGATTCAGCTGCTAAGTAATATAAAAAATCAAAAACTGATCAAGTTCAAGAAAATCATTTCGTGAAAGAATGAGTGTACCACATCAAGCATTACAACCACTGCCAAGCGCTATCAACCGTGCGAAGAAAATGTTCTGCTTGAAGAGAACCAACGAATTGCTGAATAACCCACAAATCAGTACCAAATATGATGATGTGGCAATATTAAATAATAGTACTAATTTGGACACTGGTAACTAACCAATAGATATCACAAGTCTAACAAATAAACATACTTTTTACCAAGAAAAGGTTGGAAAGTAGAAACAAAGTTGGAAACACACAAGCATTCCTTAGTTATTATATCAGAGAGCTCGTTGTCATTTTTACCTTCATTGTTCCATAAAGTTTATGCACTGCTTCCCCAACTCCATGCTTGTCCCAACGCCATGTTTGCTCTTCTCATGGAGCCACTGCACTTGAAAGAAGTGGTTCTACAACGCCTTCTTGTTCAAACAATATTATATGATAAATTAAAAGGACCAAGTTCTGGTGCACATGCTGATAGTGGAGGATTATTTATTTGTCAAAATCTTGCAGGAATCATGTGAAGGGTTCAAAGTTAAGGTCATCTATCTAAATCCCCACGAATCAAATTACTTGATCACCTATAATGGCTAGCTATTTATTGTGTTGGAAGCAGAAGCCTGAATGAAAATAAAAAAAATGGTGGATTTATGGCATTGAAGGAATAAAGGTGCAATGTCCAGTGCAATCTAAGTAATCTATATTTCATTAAGGTAGTATATCGTGGTTATTAATTACTATATAGATCACCACCTCTTTCAAGGCCATCATTTATATAGAAATCAACAAGGGTTCTTCACGAATTTCTACCCTTCTCTTGTCTGATTACTGCACACCAGGATCAATAAATAAACAAGCATATAACTTTATAACAGGGAGCTAAAGCAAGAAAACTGATCAAATAAAGAGTAATGAGCCAGGTGTCCACCTGAATAAATCTAAAGTCTAAAAGAATAAGGGACGAGTTTAATAATTAATAGAGCCATCAGTTAATATGCTCTTGTTCATTTCACAGAATTGACAAGTAAATAACTCAAGATCAACTGCGAGCCCGAATCCAATTATCGAATCATTTTGTATTGCAATGCAGTGCATTTCGCTTTTAAAATACCTCAGCACAATCTGCTGCATCTTCAACAAGAGCTCCATCCAAGGCAAGATCTGCAAGAATGCTTTGCCCTTTCAACACAAGTGTAAATCTTCCAGTAATGGAGCAATTTGCACCAACTTTGCTTCTAATGCCTGAAAATGTAATCCCCCATTTAGGATTCCATGTGATTTGAGGCCATACACCTTGAATGGGGTTGTCTACATTAACACCAGTCTGTGACAAACAAACAGGATGCCTAAATAATGGATTTGAGAATTGGAAAAAATTATTTTAACCCCAGATCATTAAGATCACCAGCCAGCAATACTTGAAAGGAAAAACGGAAAATAAGGAAGAGCAATTCCAAATTTGAGAACAATCTAAAAAATTCAAGAAGTTATTGTAAATGAAGGATATGTCTGGTCCCAATAAAAATTAAAGATAGAAATTTACAATGTCGGGAAAACACTAATCCCTGGTGATAGAGTGACTACGAGAACGACACAAGTTAAAATAGTTTGCAGTAATACAGGCTTATACTCTATTATTTCAGAGGAGACGGATATTTCACATGAATTTTTACCTTGACTGGAGTATGTATCTTTCTCAAAATAAGACTGTTTGCTCTGTATATGGCCATAAAATAAATTTATTTGATTCTTTTCCTATTACCTGACGGTAACATTGCGCGTCTCCCTTTCTTAGATTATTCCTTCAAAGGTCGAATTAATTTCCAGATTATAACTGTAAGATATTTCGATTAAGAAATATTATCTACCAGTCCTTGCCCTTTAATATTTCTCTTGTGCTTTGCAAATACAGGAATTACCCATCAAAGTGTTCCTCCTTGTGCTTGTCTACCAGTTCCTGAAAGAATTCAATCATTTCTTTGGAAAGAGAATTCAGTTTCCATGTGAAACCCCCAAACAAATTTTCCCAAATAAATTCGCATGGATAGAATTAAAAAATTCTAGAGTTTTAATGAGAGATTGAATAGAGGAATTAGGAATGACATTGAAATTACCTGTTTCGTCAAGGGTCTACAAGGATCAAAGCCCTAAAATGCAACCGCTTCATTTCCGTGTCATTTTTCGCATCGTCGGAGATTTTCAGTATGGGGAAAGACGGATTTCGTGCGATGACAAAACATGGTTGACACGAAATTGAATATGAGACGATTGAGTATCCCCCGATGTGAAGTGGAGGGAGACGATACGGAACTCGGAGGTGGAGAAGTGGGAAAGACTGGTCGTGTAGTGATAGAGAAGGGTTGAATTGTCTAAGAGGAAAAAGAGGAAGGGCATAAGCGTCTAAAAATGTTTCTCACATACGTGCTATTTTTTAATATAGTATAGATTTTACTGTCGTACATCCCGGTTATGAAATAAATAGTTGAACCCAAAAAATAACATATACTATCATTTTGTGTATGATTTATTTACAAGGTGTGGGAACATTGACTAGGACAATGTATTAGTATAATGCATCACTAGTAATAATACTAGTTCTCATAAAAGATAGTATTAATCTTACAAGTAATACTATTACTTGTAAATATTATCTTACAACTTACAAATAATAATACAAGTAGTTTACGATGAATAATACACATGATATTATCTTGATCAGTGACCACGTTGGATTGGTTATACGTGTTTCTCTTGGATTGATTCTCATGTCTGTTTTACTACTAACTTTCTCAAAATACATTTAATAATCATTGATGAAAGAGTAAATTTATATGAAATCGTTTCATGGAAAGATGTAATATAAATTGGACATGATATATTAATATTTTAGATAGGATGAGCGTTAATTTGTGCTTCGTCTCACTATGAAAGGCCCACATAAATTTTTGTGTTGATGAAATTGAAAATGATTAACGTAAAGTCATACATTTTATAATTATTAAAATAAAATAAAAAGCAAATAATTATTTTCTCATGAGATCTAATCAATTGATTAAAAGAAAAAAAGTTCAAATAAAACTAATAAGCGAGTAAAAAAGAAATAGATTTTGATTTTTTTTCCTACAACTAGTTTAATACTTAATCCATTTCAAAATAAATGTCATTTTATAGGTTAATTTTTGTTTTAATATAACTGCGTTGTAACTACTTTTTCATGCTTTTTCCTAATCTATTTAGAATTCAAATTCAAAATATAAGAGATCTTTTAAAAATTATATTAAAATATAATAATTTGTTAGAGATTATCAAAATATAATAAATTTTTTAGGGATTTATATGGGTATATATGTTAAAATTTTATAATATTTAATTTGATACAAAAATTTTAGAATGACACTTATTTTAAAACATTTACATAATCTTACACGAAGATTTGTCAAGACCAAATTGATAATGTGAATCAAATAGCTAATTAATTCCTGCCGTTTTTATTGTTGTAATTGAGTGCGTAAATTAAATAGACAGCGTTTGTTTACCCAGTTCGTCCGGAAGGACTACGTCTGGGGGTGATCCAAGCCAGGAGTTCCACTAGTATTGTTGTGTATCAGAGTACATAATTCATGAATACAATGGGATATATATAATAGTAAAAACCCTAGTCTAATGGATCAGGCCCAATATGATTCTTGGTCCTCAAGTAATGTCCACACCAAATCTCCTAGATTTGGAATATCAAATCTTCCAGATTTACAACACTCCCCCTTGGACATTACGACATAAATGTCTTGTCATAAAAACTCCACGTGCTAAGGATCGGCCATAATAATGAGTGGGAGGAATGTCAACGATCTTCTAGATCTAAATCTTCCAGATTTATTTCGAGGTTACCGCTCCCCCTGAAGACAACAACACTTTAAGTCTTTGCATCCCAATACCACGAACGTACCTTTCAAAAGTAGACGTAGGTAAGGATTTAGTAAACAAATCTGCAAGATTGTTACTAGATTGTACCTTTTGAATGGTAATCACGCCACTCTTCTGGAGTTCGTATGGGTAGAAAAACTTAGGTGAAATATGTTTCGTCAGGTTTCCCTTGACGTACCCATTACTCATTTGTGCGATGCAAGCAGCGTTGTCTTCAAATATAACGGTGGGAGATGTATCGCTCTTGGCGATACCACACGAGTCACCAATGTGTTTTACCAAGGACCTTAACCAAACACATTCTCGTGCGGCTTCAAATAAAGATATGATCTCTGAGTGGTTTGAAGACGTGGTAACCATGGATTGTTTAACCAATCTCCACGAGATTGCGGTTCCACCACAGAGAAAAACATAACCAGTCTGGGATACGGCGTTGTGGGGATCAGACAAATAGCCGGCATCCGCATAACCTACCAAGGTTTTGTCTTGGTTCTTACGATAAAACAGTCCAAGATCTTGGGATCCTTGGAGGTATCATAGAACGTGCTTAACACCATTCCAATGTCTCCTCGTAGGAGAAGCGCTATATCTCGCAAGCAAGTTAACTGCAAATGCAATGTCCGGCCGGGTGCAATTTGCAAGATAGAGCAAAGCTCCAACAGCGCTAAGATAAGGAACTTCTGGTCCCAGAATTTCTTCTGAATCTTTTCTTGGCCTAAATGGATCCTTATCCGCTTCGAGGGATCGGACTACCATCGGGGTGCTAAGTGGATGAGATTTATCCATGTGAAATCTATCCAATACTTTCTTCACGTAGGTCGACTGATGAACAAGGACTCCTTCTGGGAGGTGCTCGATCTGCAAGCCGAGGCAGTACTTGGTTTTACCCAAGGACTTCATTTCGAATTCAGCTCTCAAGATTGAACTGGCTTCTTCAATCTCTTTGCATGTTCCGATTATGTTTAGGTCATCAACATATACGGATATGATGCAAAAACCGTCTTGCGATTTCTTCGAGAATACGCACGGGAAAGCTTTATCGAACGTGTATCCCTTCTTCTGAAGGAATTCACTAAGTCGGTTGTACCACATAAGGCCCAATTGCTTCAGGCCATACAACGACTTACGCAGTTGTATGCTATACATACTGCGATTTTCTCATATAAATGTCGGCATCGAGTGATCCGTATAAGTACGCCGTTACTACGTCCATTAATCTCATTTGGAGTGGGTTTTGAATATTAAAGGTTTTAGAGTCAATTTTATTGGATAATAAATCAACTTGGTCAGCAATGGTATGAAGAATTTGATTAGAAAAATTATTTTGTTCATGAATTTTTCTAATATCTACCATAGTAGGTGGATCCGAACCATTCCTACCAGTTTTAAAAGGAGCAGCGATGACCTGTTCATCAGCTACTTGTATTTTTATACTTTGTAAAGGGGGATGTATAGCATTAATATTATTACCATCTGCTAGTTCCCATTTTTTATAAAGATTTGTTTGAACATTAATTTGTTCTAAGGAATAAACATTTTGAATATCTTTGATTTGGCAATAAGCATCAAACCAGTTTAATATAGGGAAGTTGAATTTATAGATTTGGAGATCCTTAATCCATTCTTCTTGGAGTTTGTTACGAAAAGATTTGTCTAATTTTAAAAACCAATTTCTTTTTTCTTGATTATCAGAATCATTAAATTCTTCATCAAGATATTTAAAGTTAGCAGAAAAGTTGAGAACCTCAATGACATTAATACCAGCCATCTGGGAATGAGTAGGAGAACCTATAGAGGATTCATTACTTTGGTAATTTGTATCAGGTAAGGGGCTTTTATAGTTTACATTTACCCCATTATTCATAAAAGCATTAGTAGAAGTAGAGGCAACATTAGTTCTAAAAGGATTATTTATCCGGCTAGAGTTGTCAGAAAAGGATTGCCTAGAGTTAACCTCTTGTATTTGTATATTATGCTTAGTTTCTCTAAAGGAATTAAATCTAATGAGTATTCTACCATCAGAATCTTCAGAGATGTCTGATACTTCTCTTCTGGTAATATTCCTAGGAATTTGAGGAGCTTGAATAATAAATTCATCTGGAATGGTTATTTCATTCCACTTAAGTCTTTTAGGAATAAAAGTACTTGGGTTATCAGCATTTACTTGTAGTAAAACTGTTTCATCTTTATCAGTTGGAGTAAACATGAATTTAGGATTAATTTGAGAAGACATAACTCTATAATAGACTCTAAATATAACTGCAAAATTCTTACAGTTGTCTTTGAATTCATTATTCTTAAGATGAATGTCTAGTAATAAAGAATCTAAAATATGAGGATCAGTAAGGTCAACACTAAAATTTGGGGCACAATTGAAATACATGGGCCCGTTGCAAATATTAGTTTGAATAATGGATAATAAAGAATTTTTATACTTAAGGAGTCTATTGTCTCTTAGAGCAATATAAACTGGAGCATCAACTCCCATATGAACTAAGGGCTTAATAGCAACTTGAATAAGACCAAAATGCATATATCTAAAAATTTTCTCTAAATATTTTTGAATAGAAACCTTAGATAATAAAGGTATACTTTGAAATTCATTTTGTATAGAGATAGTTTCTTCATGAGTTTTAATTGAGTAAGCAACTTTGAAATCAAAGAGACCAATTTGATAAAGGGAATTGATAGGTTGATCAGGTATAGTCCAATTAGAATAATTAGTAGGCATGGAAATGTCACTACTGCAGACAATACCAGAATTATTAGTAGTTCTATTTTTAGAAAGCATTGCTCTAAGCCTAGACGTCATCGGTATTTATTAATAATAGTGTATAATAACAAATAGATTATTAACAAGAACTGAGGTTTTACGGGAACACAACCGGGAACACCAATCAAGGCTTACCAACGGAATCACGCTTACCAACGTAAAACACCAGGAGATAATAACTAGTTATTATTATAGACTATAATAACAAAACACTAATTCAATCTAAGTAAAGATTAATGTTTTCTTAGATAGAATTACTAATACAACAAATGGTAAAACCAATACTGGTTACAATTTGATTTTAACCCAACAATTATTACCATATATTTTGCTACTTATTTTTCTTCGAGAATGCATTCTCTTTATACTTTTTATCGCCTTTAATATTTGTTAAACAACATTTGCTAAGATATGCTAAAAAATTATATATATAGTAACCATTTTTAATATAATGTTAATAATAAATTAATTTTAGTACTTTGTAATTTTATTGAATAATTATTTTAATAATATTTAATAAAATATTAATAATTGAAATAATTTCATCTTGTGTTTTACTAAATTATTATATGACAATTTTTAACAAATAAATTAATATTATAATTCAAAATGTATAAAAATATATTAAATTTGACATACCACGCAGATTAGCTTAGGGCTTGTTTGTTTTGAGATTCACCCGGACTGGACTAGGACTTTCCGGCCCCCGTCTCATTCTAGTTAGAGATGTAACATCTAATTTTTACATCTTATTTTTCATCCACACCTATAAATACCTATACAATTTACTTTATATCACTTTTCTCTCCTACAATCATTACCCACATATCACTTTTCTCTCACTTACACTCGTTTTCCTACTTTTCTCTTACACATTCTACTTTACTCTTACACATGATTTGACATAAAATAAAATTCTACCCTACTAAAATTTCCAAACAAACACATACTTTTATTATCATCCAAGACTTTACATCTTATGAATGTAAAGTCATGACTTCACACGCCCACCTAAATCCCGAAACAAACAGTCCCTTAGTGTTCCAAAGAGAATGAAGTATATAATCAGTTCAATTCATTTTTTTTAAAAAATGAATATGTATTCCACGTCCTAAATCTTCAACATATGGACTCAAGTTTACAGTGGTTCATTGGATATTTTAT
This sequence comes from Ballota nigra, assembly GCA_947034835.1. Taxonomy (NCBI): domain Eukaryota; kingdom Viridiplantae; phylum Streptophyta; class Magnoliopsida; order Lamiales; family Lamiaceae; genus Ballota; species Ballota nigra. Next base: position 88,292,323 of record OX344720.1, on the reverse strand, counting down.
AGTACTAGATATCTTTCACGTGCGTTGCACGTTGTCATTAAGTTATCATGAATAGTTGACATATTTTTTTTCAAGTTGTATAATGACTCTCATAGGTTTGTATAATTAGTCGAAGGACCTTAATCCAAGATGAAAGAAGCCGTTGAAAGTTTGATGATCACAAGTTGTTCAAATTTTACTTTAGGTGTTCTCTAGCTCAACTTATACATTATGTTGTTCTCTAGATGTATTGTAACCTCAACAATGAAGCTGCTATAGCAATGATATGAAAGCAATCTTGACAACATGAGTCACCTCAATGCAAAGTTTACCTGCAACAAAGATAATGCAAAGTTTACCTCCAACAAAGATAAGAAAGTGCAAATCCCAAAATGGGAAATCATGTTCAGTGTCTGAGCTAAAATAAAGCAACATACCACATTATTTATATTTGAATGAAAACTAAATTCCAAGAAGCTAGTGGAAGAGCAACAGAAAGTCATACATAAAAAAATTTCATGCAAAACTCACCTTCATTGCTGATGTTTTAAATAACAAAATGGAGTATTTAAATGTACATACTAAATTAAGTTCAGCTACACTATCATGAAGAGTTCTTTCAACTTTTCCACATTATGCATTTTAATTCATTTGATTGAAGAAGAACTACCAACTGATCTAAATAATAAGTATTAAAGATAAATATTAATTGAAATTACGTAGCCAAACACATACAATAGGCAAAAAAAAAATGCAACACAAGTGTTACATTATTATTTTATTGTGATGTTATACACAAAAGCAATCTGGTTATTTACCAACTAAAGTCAGTCCCAACACTCTAATCAAAATCACATTTAAAAAAAATTGGAAAACTTGGGAAACTTACCAGTTTAAACCATGAGACAACTCTTTTTGCACTCTTCATGATATTTTTTGGGCTTATATATTTGTCAAAAGCTCACAATAGCAACACGCGCCAACTTTTGATCCGACATCTCTCGATTCAGCTGCTAAGTAATATAAAAAATCAAAAACTGATCAAGTTCAAGAAAATCATTTCGTGAAAGAATGAGTGTACCACATCAAGCATTACAACCACTGCCAAGCGCTATCAACCGTGCGAAGAAAATGTTCTGCTTGAAGAGAACCAACGAATTGCTGAATAACCCACAAATCAGTACCAAATATGATGATGTGGCAATATTAAATAATAGTACTAATTTGGACACTGGTAACTAACCAATAGATATCACAAGTCTAACAAATAAACATACTTTTTACCAAGAAAAGGTTGGAAAGTAGAAACAAAGTTGGAAACACACAAGCATTCCTTAGTTATTATATCAGAGAGCTCGTTGTCATTTTTACCTTCATTGTTCCATAAAGTTTATGCACTGCTTCCCCAACTCCATGCTTGTCCCAACGCCATGTTTGCTCTTCTCATGGAGCCACTGCACTTGAAAGAAGTGGTTCTACAACGCCTTCTTGTTCAAACAATATTATATGATAAATTAAAAGGACCAAGTTCTGGTGCACATGCTGATAGTGGAGGATTATTTATTTGTCAAAATCTTGCAGGAATCATGTGAAGGGTTCAAAGTTAAGGTCATCTATCTAAATCCCCACGAATCAAATTACTTGATCACCTATAATGGCTAGCTATTTATTGTGTTGGAAGCAGAAGCCTGAATGAAAATAAAAAAATGGTGGATTTATGGCATTGAAGGAATAAAGGTGCAATGTCCAGTGCAATCTAAGTAATCTATATTTCATTAAGGTAGTATATCGTGGTTATTAATTACTATATAGATCACCACCTCTTTCAAGGCCATCATTTATATAGAAATCAACAAGGGTTCTTCACGAATTTCTACCCTTCTCTTGTCTGATTACTGCACACCAGGATCAATAAATAAACAAGTATATGACTTTATAACAGGGAGCTAAAGCAAGAAAACTGATCAAATAAAGAGTAATGAGCCAGGTGTCCACCTGAATAAATCTAAAGTCTAAAAGAATAAGGGACGAGTTTAATAATTAATAGAGCCATCAGTTAATATGCTCTTGTTCATTTCACAGAATTGACAAGTAAATAACTCAAGATCAACTGCGAGCCCGAATCCAATTATCGAATCATTTTGTATTGCAATGCAGTGCATTTCGCTTTTAAAATACCTCAGCACAATCTGCTGCATCTTCAACAAGAGCTCCATCCAAGGCAAGATCTGCAAGAATGCTTTGCCCTTTCAACACAAGTGTAAATCTTCCAGTAATGGAGCAATTTGCACCAACTTTGCTTCTAATGCCTGAAAATGTAATCCCCCATTTAGGATTCCATGTGATTTGAGGCCATACACCTTGAATGGGGTTGTCTACATTAACACCAGTCTGTGACAAACAAACAGGATGCCTAAATAATGGATTTGAGAATTGGAAAAAATTATTTTAACCCCAGATCATTAAGATCACCAGCCAGCAATACTTGAAAGGAAAAACGGAAAATAAGGAAGAGCAATTCCAAATTTGAGAACAATCTAAAAAATTCAAGAAGTTATTGTAAATGAAGGATATGTCTGGTCCCAATAAAAATTAAAGATAGAAATTTACAATGTCGGGAAAACACTAATCCCTGGTGATAGAGTGACTACGAGAACGACACAAGTTAAAATAGTTTGCAGTAATACAGGCTTATACTCTATTATTTCAGAGGAGACGGATATTTCACATGAATTTTTACCTTGACTGGAGTATGTATCTTTCTCAAAATAAGACTGTTTGCTCTGTATATGGCCATAAAATAAATTTATTTGATTCTTTTCCTATTACCTGACGGTAACATTGCGCGTCTCCCTTTCTTAGATTATTCCTTCAAAGGTCGAATTAATTTCCAGATTATAACTGTAAGATATTTCGATTAAGAAATATTATCTACCAGTCCTTGCCCTTTAATATTTCTCTTGTGCTTTGCAAATACAGGAATTACCCATCAAAGTGTTCCTCCTTGTGCTTGTCTACCAGTTCCTGAAAGAATTCAATCATTTCTTTGGAAAGAGAATTCAGTTTCCATGTGAAACCCCCAAACAAATTTTCTCAAATAAATTCGCATGGATAGAATTAAAAAATTCTAGAGTTTTAATGAGTGATTGAATAAAGGAATTAGGAATGACATTGAAATTACCTGTTTCGTCAAGGGTCTACAAGGATCAAAGCCCTAAAATGCAACCGCTTCATTTCCGTGTCATTTTTCGCATCGTCGGAGATTTTCAGTATGGGGAAAGACGGATTCGTGCGATGACAAAACATGGTTGACACGAAATTGAATATGAGACGATTGAGTATCCCCCGATGTGAAGTGGAGGGAGACGATACGGAACTCGGAGGTGGAGAAGTGGGAAAGACTGATCGTGTAGTGATAGAGAAGGGTTGAATTGTCTAAGAGGAAAAAGAGGAAGGGCATAAGCGTCTAAAAATGTTTCTCACATACGTGCTACTTTTTAATATAGTATAGATTTTACTGTCGTACATCCCGGTTATGAAATAAATAGTTGAACCCAAAAAATAACATATACTATCATTTTGTGTATGATTTATTTACAAGGTGTGGGAACATTGACTAGGACAATGTATTAGTATAATGCATCACTAGTAATAATACTAGTTCTCATAAAAGATAGTATTAATCTTACAAGTAATACTATTACTTGTAAATATTATCTTACAACTTACAAATAATAATACAAGTAGTTTACGATGAATAATACACATGATATTATCTTGATCAGTGACCACGTTGGATTGGTTATACGTGTTTCTCTTGGATTGATTCTCATGTCTGTTTTACTACTAACTTTCTCAAAATACATTTAATAATCATTGATGAAAGAGTAAATTTATATGAAATCGTTTCATGGAAAGATGTAATATAAATTGGACATGATATATTAATATTTTAGATAGGATGAGCGTTAATTTGTGCTTCGTCTCACTATGAAAGGCCCACATAAATTTTTGTGTTGATGAAATTGAAAATGATTAACGTAAAGTCATACATTTTATAATTATTAAAATAAAATAAAAAGCAAATAATTATTTTCTCATGAGATCTAATCAATTGATTAAAAGAAAAAAAGTTCAAATAAAACTAATAAGCGAGTAAAAAAGAAATAGATTTTGATTTTTTTTCCTACAACTAGTTTAATACTTAATCCGTTTCAAAATAAATGTCATTTTATAGGTTAATTTTTGTTTTAATATAACTGCGTTGTAACTACTTTTTCATGCTTTTTCCTAATCTATTTAGAATTCAAATTCAAAATATAAGAGATCTTTTAAAAATTATATTAAAATATAATAATTTGTTAGAGATTATCAAAATATAATAAATTTTTTAGGGATTTATATGGGTATATATGTTAAAATTTTATAATATTTAATTTGATACAAAAATTTTAGAATGACACTTATTTTAAAACATTTACATAATCTTACACGAAGATTTGTCAAGACCAAATTGATAATGTGAATCAAATAGCTAATTGATTCCTGCCGTTTTTATTGTTGTAATTGAGTGCGTAAATTAAATAGACAGCGTTTGTTTACCCAGTTCGTCCGGAAGGACTACGTCTGGGGGTGATCCAAGCCAGGAGTTCCACTAGTATTGTTGTGTATCAGAGTACATAATTCATGAATACAATGGGATATATATAATAGTAAAAACCCTAGTCTAATGGATCAGGCCCAATATGATTCTTGGTCCTCAAGTAATGTCCACACCAAATCTCCTAGATTTGGAATATCAAATCTTCCAGATTTACAACACTCCCCCTTGGACATTACGACATAAATGTCTTGTCATAAAAACTCCACGTGCTAAGGATCGGCCATAATAATGAGTGGGAGGAATGTCAACGATCTTCTAGATCTAAATCTTCCAGATTTATTTCGAGGTTACCGCTCCCCCTGAAGACAACAACACTTTAAGTCTTTGCATCCCAATACCACGAACGTACCTTTCAAAAGTAGACGTAGGTAAGGATTTAGTAAACAAATCTGCAAGATTGTTACTAGATTGTACCTTTTGAATGGTAATCACGCCACTCTTCTGGAGTTCGTATGGGTAGAAAAACTTAGGTGAAATATGTTTCGTCAGGTTTCCCTTGACGTACCCATTACTCATTTGTGCGATGCAAGCAGCGTTGTCTTCAAATATAACGGTGGGAGATGTATCGCTCTTGGCGATACCACACGAGTCACCAATGTGTTTTACCAAGGACCTTAACCAAACACATTCTCGTGCGGCTTCAAATAAAGCTATGATCTCTGAGTGGTTTGAAGACGTGGTAACCATGGATTGTTTAACCAATCTCCACGAGATTGCGGTTCCACCACAGAGAAAAACATAACCAGTCTGGGATACGGCGTTGTGGGGATCAGACAAATAGCCGGCATCCGCATAACCTACCAAGGTTTTGTCTTGGTTCTTACGATAAAACAGTCCAAGATCTTGGGATCCTTGGAGGTATCATAGAACGTGCTTAACACCATTCCAATGTCTCCTCGTAGGAGAAGCGCTATATCTCGCAAGCAAGTTAACTGCAAATGCAATGTCCGGCCGGGTGCAATTTGCAAGATAGAGCAAAGCTCCAACAGCGCTAAGATAAGGAACTTCTGGTCCCAGAATTTCTTCTGAATCTTTTCTTGGCCTAAATGGATCCTTATCCACTTCGAGGGATCGGACTACCATCGGGGTGCTAAGTGGATGAGATTTATCCATGTGAAATCTATCCAATACTTTCTTCACGTAGGTCGACTGATGAACAAGGACTCCTTCTGGGAGGTGCTCGATCTGCAAGCCGAGGCAGTACTTGGTTTTACCCAAGGACTTCATTTCGAATTCAGCTCTCAAGATTGAACTGGCTTCTTCAATCTCTTTGCATGTTCCGATTATGTTTAGGTCATCAACATATACGGATATGATGCAAAAACCGTCTTGCGATTTCTTCGAGAATACACACGGGAAAGCTTTATCGAACGTGTATCCCTTCTTCTGAAGGAATTCACTAAGTCGGTTGTACCACATAAGGCCCGATTGCTTCAGGCCATACAACGACTTACGCAGTTGTATGCTATACATACTGCGATTTTCTCCCTCCCTTAACTGAGGAATGTTAAATCCATCTGGGATTTTCATATAAATGTCGGCACCGAGTGATCCGTATAAGTACGCGGTTACTACGTCCATTAATCTCATTTGGAGATTCAACTTAACTGCCAAAGATATCAAGTAGCGGAACGTTATTGAGTCCATGACGGGAGAATAGGTTTGATCGAAATCAATCCTGGGTCTCTGCGAAAACCCTTGCGCTACTAGCCTCGCTTTGTACCTCTCCACAGTATTGTTCTCATTTCGTTTTCGTACAAATACCCATTTATATCCTACAGGGATAGCGCGCACGGGTGTACGAACGATTGAGCCAAATACTTATCTTTTGTTAAGCGAGGCGAGCTCCGCATCAATTGCCTCTTTCCATTTAACCCAATCGTGGCGCTTCCGGCACTCTGCGATTGTTTTGGGTTCAGGATCTAGATCATTAATAATGGAAAGAGCTATTGACGCTGCAAATGTGTCGTCGACGACAAAAATATTTCTATTATATGTTTCTCCCGTATCAGTGAAGTTCACAGAGACTTCGACGTTTACGTCAACCAGACCTTCCTCATTTCCCATTGTTTCTGGGTCTGGTCGTTCCACGGTCCTAGTGTATGGAATATTTTGTGCACGTGCTTCATCACTAGGACTCTCGTCTCCTTGAGACTTGGGATTATCTAGACGGATCTCTTCCGGAGATTTTCCATTCGACTGACCAGATTTGCTAGCCTTTCGTTTAGGTGTGTTACTATTTCTTGAGGGTACCTTATGCTTTTGGCGTGTGGGGGCATGAGTACTCGTTTTGCTTGGGACCTCAACCCTTTGGGGAGCATTTACTGCAGGTATATGCGATCTAGTCACACCTCTATGGTCAGTGAACGCGTCTGGCAGGTTATTTGCTAAGTTCTGCAGGTTAATGATCATCTGAACTTCTAGTTCAGATTGGTTAGTGCGCGGGTCTAGATACTGAAGATTACTTACGTTCCACGTAAGTTCCCGGCATTCATTCAATTTTGAATTCGGATCTCCCCCTAATGTCGTGAAGTAATCTTCATCGAATATGCAATCAGCGAACTGGGCCGTTAATTGATCCCCAGACAAAGGCTCGAGGTATTTCACGATGGATGGAGAGTCGTATCCAACCTAAATACCGAGTTTTCTTTGTGGGCCCATAGAGGTTCGCTTGGGTATCGTAATCGGTACGTATACCGCACATCCGAAAATACGCAGATGGGAAATGCTAGGTTCTTTCCCACGCACTAACTGAAGGGGGGAATGATCATGGTATGCAGTTGGACGGATTTGGATTAGTTGTGATGCATGAAGGACTGCATGCCCCCAACATGAGGTGGGTAGTTTAGAGTTCATGAGCAATGGTCTCGCGATAAATTTGATACGTTTTATTAGCGCCTCAGCAAGACCATTTTGGGTATGGACGTAGGGGACCGAATGCTCCACTTTAATTCTCAGGGCCATACAGTAATCTGTAAAGGCCTTCGAGCTAAACTCGGTTGCGTTATCCATGCGAATCGATTTAATTGGATAATCCGGGAATTGAGCTCTAAGCTCGATAGTCTTCGCAATGAGCTTCGCAAAAGCTTGATTGCGGGTGGACAGCAAACATGTAAATGTCCACTTAGTGGAGGCATCAATAAGGACCATGAAATAACGAAATGGTCCTGATGCTGGGTGAATCGGTCCACAAATGTCTCCTTGAATTCGCTCTAGGAAAACCGGAGAACGGGTTCACTGTAGTATGGGCAAGTATAGGGACCAAGTATTATCGAACCCAAGGAATGGTGTATATGCGAATAGATCCCTGAAGATCTACACGTCGTAGTTAATATGAGTGTAATGTTTTTGGATTTTTGAAAGATTAATTAAAAGACGAAAATAAACTAAGTAAACTAAATTACTAAAGCAAACGATTTAACTAAGGGTTGGATTCAAATAAAAGATGGTGATGCTTAGGATAGGACTCCCTACGTATACTAACGGAGCAGGTACATAATCAAAATAACCGTGACAAACAAGAATTAACCTAAGTAAAAGAATGCAAGGTGAAAGCTCAAGATTCTAAACCCTAATACTTTGCCCTAACACTCGACTTCACTAATCCACTAACAAGTTAATAGATTGTGCTTATTTAATGAGACCCTAATTTAACTAAGGTGATGCGGTCGTCCTCCTTCGCTAAACCGGTATATGAATTAACCTTTCCTAAACCCTCTCGTTAAGTCTACTCGTTGTTAAAGAGTGATACGGTCGTCCTCTCTCTAACACCTTTCGAACGAACTCAAGAGTGAAATCTAGATTAATTTTAAGCATTCATTAATTAAGAGAATTAAAACTAACGTCACGAATTACCCTAATTACGTACCCACATCCTACTTCTACGAGTTCATCCTAACCTAAGCACGCAAGGGTTTTAGCCGGACATGGTTTTAACATAAATAAAAGCAACAGAAGAAACAACGAACATAAACATGATGAATTGAACGAAGAAAATAAGAAACATGAACTAGGGTTTAAAAAGAAAATAAATACGAAGAACTGAAATTGAATTAACTAAAACAAAATTTAAAAGCGTTTAAAGTAACGAACTAATGAAAAGAAACTAAGAATTCGTATGCAAAACCTCAACAAAACGTAAAATAAAGCTTGCTCTTCTTCTTCCTCTCCAAAAACTAAGTCTAAAATTGATTTCTAAAGTTGGTGATCCTTCAAAACGTGTTTGGACGAGGTATATATAGGCACGGGTCGAAACGGGAGTTAATGGGCCGAAAATACGCATCCGGAGGCAAAAGTATATGGGCGCTCGAGCAAAACGCTCGAGCGGTCCCGCTCGAGCTGTGTAGCTCGAATGATGCATTCGCTCGAGCGGTCGCGCTCGAGCTGCTCGAGCGCAAGAATTGTTCTGTACGTTTGCGCGCTCGAGTAAGGCGCTCGAGCGGTGGCGCTCGAGCAATGCGCTCGAGTGATCTCTAATCCTTCCAAATGATACTTTTCCTCGTCCGCACTAATATCAATCGTATTTCTTCAATATCTTCTCATCCGGGCATCCGTTTGAGTCGATTCAAAGTCCTACGAACTCCGTTTTTCGTCCTCTATTCACCTATGAGCATCAAAGAGACAAATTTATCAATGTATAGAAATGATGCTCAATTGACTCTAAATACTCTATAAACTCGACCAAAACTAGGGCGTTTCTAGCTACGAATCATGACAATTTCACGCCTAATCAACCCCCCCAAACTTACCATATTGCTTGTCCCCAAGCAATGAAATAATAAGTCAAGTGAAATTGTTAGGAATGAGTAGGAAAACTCAATCATGCAAGCTAATGAACTCAAGCTTCAAAAGTCAATCACCCGTATACTCACTCACTTTCCTTCATCATACTCATGCAACAATAACAAGAAACACCAAGATCAAGCATGGATGTGCACTCAACGATGTGTTTAACTCCCTCACAAGTGTATAACAATGATAAAGGGACTCACTCAATCAATCAATCACACAAATTGGCAGCCATAGGCTTGTAAATGCTCTCAACTTCGACCATACTCTAGAAATCAATGCCGAATCAAAAAGGACTTTTCTCAAGGTTGTAATGTAGGCTCTTTTGACAGGTGGGATAACAATATAAGGTAAAGTGACTAAAGTGAATGGAGAATAGAAAATCAAACTTTGGCACTTCGAGATAAGGAACAGACTACTTCAAACATATTCAATCAACACTCTTTCAATTCCACTTCTCTCAACACTTCATTTTTTTCTTTTTCACTCTTTTCACTTTTTTCAATCACTTCACTTTTTTCTTTTTCGCACAAACACATGAGCTCATTTTTTTTTTCTTTTGCTCATTCTCAATTTTTTTCTTTTCCCACATCTCATAACTTCATCACACCTTCTTCTCATATTCACTCAACAAACAACCTTTTCCTTTTTCAACTCAATTCACTCCCTTCACATTCACACTTTTCCTATTCTCCACTCAAATTTGGACAAAAAGGCTTAGGAATTGGAATAGTGTTCATATGTGCTAGCAAATAAAATAGGCTTTAGGCTCAAAGGGGCTAACAAGGGACAAATATCAATGGTAAGGAAAATTTTGGCTAAGTGACTCAATAAAATCAAAGATGGCCTAAGATCACATTCGGCATATCAAACTAGACACAATCAAGAAACAAGAGCACACACAAGTTCTAGCATCCTCTAAGGTGATGATTCACTCACAAACGAAGAGATTAATTCATGCATTTAAATCTCGTAAGGCTCAAATCTCACAGCTTTCACATCCATGCTAGTCCTAGTGAATTCTCACTCTCATCACACAAGTACTCAAAAGAAAACTTATAAGCATACGGGTTCTTTCTCAAATCATCTCAAACTCAAACACTCACACAAAAGAATTTCTAACTCAGCCTCACAATTCACCCTACTCATCAAATCATACTCAAAGATAGCAATCAACAAGCATAAGATGATTGATAGGCATAAAATATTGAGTAACAAAACAAATTAATAATAGCCCAAGGAGTATCTCAACAAACAATAATCAATCAAACTCAACTCAAAGATAAGGGTGTGCATGCATGTGCAATGTAACAAGAAAACATAAAAAACTCCACCCCCCCAAACTTCGACCTTACTAGAGGTCTAAGTTTGGGGTTGTGGGTTACCTCAACCAAATAATCCAATTTCTCTCAATAGCTTTGCACACTTCCTTGTCTCAAGTTGGTTCCTTCAATCTGAGTAACTACATGATACCTTTACTCCTTTAGAGACAAGCCTACAAAATAAAACTCTCAAGTACGAGGTTAAACATACGACTCAACAACATCCTAGTAACATAAAAGGAAAATAACTAAAAAACACTCAAAAGCAAATAAAAATGGGTTGCCTCCCATTCAGCGCTATTTTTAAGGTCCTCATGCCGGACCAAGCTCAAAGGAGCTTATGGGACATCATACTCAAATTTACCTCCCTTACTCTCATAAGAGTGGTGTTTGAACTTCTTTCCTTGATGTCCCTCCATCATGAGTTCCTTTCCTCTTTTCTCATTCCCAAGTGTTATGGGTCTCAACTCCTTCTTGCCTCTATCTGGAGGAGTCTTACTAAGCAATTTCTTGAATTTTGACTTCTTCTTCTTAACTCCTCATTTCCCTTCTAACTGGACCACGTCCACTTTCTTCACATCTTCATCCTTCAACTTCTTCACTTTATCCCTATCAAAATAATCAAGATCATAACGCTCATGGGTTAAATTATCAATTGAAGGACTAGCAAAATCATGAATATGAGATGGATTAGGGAGAGAATGCGTGTCTTCAACACGAGGATCAATTGCATCCATGCAATACAAGCTCTCATCCTCCCTCGGGTGTTTCATGGCTTCATATAGGGAGATCTTCACTTCTTGATCATCAACCTTCAATGTAATCTTTCCATTCGCCACGTCTAGCACCATCCCCGCCGTAGCTAAGAACGGTCTTCCCAAGATCAGGGGTACGTGCTCATCTTCCTCCATCTCTAGCACTACAAAGTCTGCTGGAAAAATGTGATCTCCAACTCTCACTAGGACGTCTTCAACCACACCTTGAGGTCTAGTAATAGACCGGTCAGCAAGTTGAAGCGTCATCATTGTGGGTTGAAGTTCAACACCTTCCAACTTCTTGAAAAGCGACAACGGCATGAGATTGATGCTCGCCCCGAGGTCGCACAACGCTCCCTTCTTGATCCCGTTCCCAATATCACATAAGATCGTGAAACTCCCGGGATCCTTCAACTTCGGAGGAAGCGCCTTGTGCACTAATGCACTCACCTCGTGGTTCAGCTGCACCAACTTCGGCTCATCCACTCACCGTCTCTTTGCGATCAAGTCCTTCAAAAACTTCGCATAGTGCGGCATCTGTTCCAAAGCATCATAAAAAGGGATATTAATATGCAATTGTTTAAAAACATCAAGAAATTTTGCAAATTTTTCATCAAGCTTCTTTTTCATGAAGCGCTGTGGATATGGGACGGGTATCACAGATTTGGGTACCCCCCATTCATCTCTTTCTGTTTCTTTCACTTTATCCCTTGCTTCCTTTGCCTTTTCCCACTTAGGAACTCTCTCTATCTCCTCAAAGTCTTTCCCCTTCTGGGACTCATCCATATCTTCATGCTTCTCAATCCCTTTACTTTCAATCCCCTTCTCAACTTGGGGCGTCTCAGAATCAGCAGGCATCTGAGGACCTTCATAATTGGTTCCACTTCTCAGCTGGATCGCCTTGCACTGCTCTTTCGAGTTCCCCTCCGGCATTCTATTCACGGACTTTGCAATCTGGCTCATCTGGAGCTCTAACAAAGTGAACCTTCGATTGTTCTCTTGTTGAGTTCTAGTTCACTCAACGTTCATCTTCTGGAGCTCTTGATCACGTTGATCACCCTTCTTGTGCAACTCCTTCACATCGTACTCCAAGGATGACAACCGCTTGCTCCCTTCCTCCACCTTCTGAAGGATCGCTCTCAACATCTCCTCGGTTGATGCACCGCCTTCTCCACCAGGAGGTTTAGACCCTGGATCAACACCTGCAGGAACAGTAACACCAGCTTTTGGGTTAGCATAAGAAAAGTTATCATTCTTCCTCCATGTGTTTTGAGGAAGTTGCTGGCCTCCTTGAACTCCTTGTGTGTTCCTCCATTGATTTTGAAGTGGCTGAGGGCCTGGAGGCACAAATGGTTGGCCATAAGAAGGCCTTCCATACTGATTACCACCTTGGTAGCCATTCTGATTGTAATATGGACCTCCCATGTAATTGGCTACCTCTTGCTGTCCACTGGGCTGGTCTACTCTCTCATTCTCTACTGCATGCTCTCCAACCAAACTCTTCCCCAACTCGAGGTTGTTGATCTTTTCCATCATGGCCATCAGCAGCCTTCTCGTTCCTTCTCCCTCCTCAACCTGATGCACTCTTTGCAAATCTGCATCCGCACTCCAAGCACCGGTATTCGTGATAATGTTGTCCACGATCTCCCTACATCTCTCTATGCCTTGGTTCAGGAATGCTCCGCCCGCACAGGCATCTAAATGGTCTTGCCCCGTCTTGTTGGCACCACTATAGAAGAACGCCATAATGTCTCCCTCATTGTACCCATGCTGTGGGCACTCAATCAGCATGTTTGAGTATCTCTCCCACGCTTGGCGTAAGTCCTCTCCGGACTTCTGGCGAAAGGACGAGATCTCAATTCTAGCCTTGATCGTCCTAGATGGAGGGTAGAATCGCTCGAGGAACAGACGCTCGAGCTCGGCCCAAGTGGTAATACCTCCCCGCGGGAGCGTATTATCGTACCACTCCTTGGCTATTCCCGTCAATGAGAATGGGAACAGCCTAAGTCTCTTGGCATCTTCAGACATGCCATTGTAATTAAATGTGGAGGCTATCATGAGAAAGCTCCTCAGATGTGTGTGAGGATTCTCCTTCCCGATCACCCCTTTGAACTGATTCTCGGTCAGCAGCTTGAGAATTCCTGGAGAAATTGAAAAGTTATTGGCCTCAACTGGAGGTAAGGCCACTCCATCGTAGTACCTCTGCGGTTGTGCCGCGAACCTGCCCCGAATTGCCATATTCTGATCTGCGTTCTGGGGCGCAGGCTGAGGAGCGACAGGTGGTGCTGGTATGTTTTGAACTGGAGGTTGTTGGTACACAGGTGGTTGGTTATAGACAGGAGGTGGAGGATACGGGTATGGTGGATAAGGGTATGGTGGGTATGGGTAATGTTGGTATGCTGGGTTGTGGAAAGGGTTATTCGGGTTTTGTGGGTAAGCAGGGTTGTTCAGAGTATTTGGGACAAGATTCTGAGCTAGATTGTTTACATTTTGTGCACCCGGGTTCTGGCTACTACTATCTACGAACTGGTCTTGATTCTGACCACCACTCCCTCCAGAGCCATCAACCCGGTCTACTGCCTGATTGAACTCGTTAGCAGCATTGTCCAACTCATTATTGAGGTCCATTGGTCCCTTCCCTAAGTCGGCAGCGTTCATCCTTCTCAAGAAGGCTCGGTTCCTTCTGGCTATTGTCTCAGGATCTGCAGGTAATCTCTCTTCGCTCGTATTGCCTTGTGAGCGTGTTTTCATAAACCTGAAACACTAGCAGAAAGATCAAAACGCAACTGCCGATTGAATATAAATAAAAAAAAATAAAAACAGAAAATAAATCACCCACTACTAACTACTAAGCTATCTACAAGTCCTATTCAAAAGCATACAGCGCCATCCCCGGCAACGGCGCCATTGACTTGAAGCGATTTTACACTAGCTTCTACTAGTAGCTACCCCGCAAGAGAACGGGTTCACTGTAGTATGGGCAAGTATAGGGACCAAGTATTATCGAACCCAAGGAATGGTGTATATGCGAATAGATCCCTGAAGATCTACGCGTCGTAGTTAATATGAGTGTAATGTTTTTGGATTTTTGAAAGATTAATTAAAAGACGAAAATAAACTAAGTAAACTAAATTACTAAAGCAAACGATTTAACTAAGGGTTGGATTCAAATAAAAGATGGTGATGCTTAGGATAGGACTCCCTACGTATACTAACGGAGCAGGTACATAATCAAAATAACCGTGACAAACAAGAATTAACCTAAGTAAAAGAATGCAAGGTGAAAGCTCAAGATTCTAAACCCTAATACTTTGCCCTAACACTCGACTTCACTAATCCACTAACAAGTTAATAGATTGTGCTTAATTAATGAGACCCTAATTTAACTAAGGTGATGCGGTCGTCCTCCTTCGCTAAACCGGTATATGAATTAACCTTTCCTAAACCCTCTCGTTAAGTCTACTCGTTGTTAAAGAGTGATACAGTCGTCCTCTCTCTAACACCTTTCGAACGAAACTCAAGAGTGAAATCTAGATTAATTTTAAGCATTCATTAATTAAGAGAATTAAAACTAACGTCACGAATTACCCTAATTATGTACCCACATCCTACTTCTACGAGTTCATCCTAACCTAAGCACGCAAGGGTTTTAGCCGGACATGGTTTTAACATAAATAAAAGCAACAGAAGAAACAACGAACATAAACATGATGTATTGAACGAAGAAAATAAGAAACATGAACTAGGGTTTAAAAAGAAAATAAATACGAAGAACTGAAATTGAATTAACTAAAATGAAATTTAAAAGCGTTTAAAGTAACGAACTAATGAAAAGAAACTAAGAATTCGTATGCAAAACCTCAACAAAACGTAAAATAAAGCTTGCTCTTCTTCTTCCTCTCCAAAAACTAAGTCTAAAATTGATTTCTAAAGTTGGTGATCCTTCAAAACGTGTTTGGACGAGGTATATATAGGCACGGGTCGAAACGGGAGTTAATGGGCCGAAAATATGCATCCGGAGGCAAAAGTATATGGGCGCTCGAGCAAAACGCTCGAGCGGTCCCGCTCGAGCTGTGTAGCTCGAATGATGCATTCGCTCGAGCGGTCGCGCTCGAGCTGCTCGAGCGCAAGAATTGTTCTGTACGTTTGCGCGCTCGAGCGGTGGCGCTCGAGCAATGCGCTCGAGTGATCTCTAATCCTTCCAAATGATACTTTTCCTCGTCCGCACTAATACCAATCGTATTTCTTCAATATCTTCTCATCCGGGCATCCGTTTGAGTCGATTCAAAGTCCTACGAACTCCGTTTTTCGTCCTCTATTCACCTATGAGCATCAAAGAGACAAATTTATCAATGTATAGAAATGATGCTCAATTGACTCTAAATACTCTATAAACTCGACCAAAACTAGGGCGTTTCTAGCTACGAATCATGACAATTTCACGCCTAATCAACTATCAACTTACCCTTTGAACATGCATCACAGAAATATTCATCGACGGGAGGGATTCTATTATTCGTAATGTTATGACCAGTTGAATTAGATAGAATCCTACGTATCATTGTTTGTCCCGGATGACCTAACCGTTGATGCCATAATTTAAAAGAATTTGGGTCATGGAATTTCATACTCATCGCTAGATGGGAACTAGACGGCCGGATGTAGGTATAGTACAAACCGGAGGAGAAGGATGGAAGCTTTTATATAACTTGTTTACGGCTACCTCGAGTATAAGTCATCAAAAGGTATTCGTTATCGCTTTCAGTTTTAGTTTCAATATGATATTCGTTATTTCTAATGTCTCTAAAACTGAGTAGGGTACGCTTAGATTGCGGAAACAATAAAGCATTTTCAATTATTAATTCAGTACCCATGGGGAGGACAATGGAAGCTCTTCCAGAGCCCACTATCAATGTACTGTCATTCGCAATTGTACTTATACTCCCCTTACGATTAATCAAGTTATGAAAATACTTCCTATCCTTTAGGATCGTATGTGTGGTGGCGCTATCTACCAGACATAAATCACTATGGGCGTCCATCATGCAAGAGGAAATGGTCCAAACCTAATAGCTGATTTGTTTACAAGCCATAAATCAAAACAGCAATATCCGAATAAACTCATGGATAGCTATTACGGTAAACACATCAAAGCTAATTCATTCATAAATAAGATATCCGAAAGAAAGGATCCAAAACATAATAGGTAATTGTTTTATTCAGAAAACAAACTACTAGGAATAATCAAATACGCAAATCTACTTGTTTATCCTAAAATTCGAGCTACGGGCTCAAGAGGTCATCGTTGTCTAGGTCAAAATCTGCTTCGGGCAGGTTGTCATCCATAGGTTCATCAACTGGAGCCTTTCCCTTGTCGTCCTTTTGCATCATTAAATAAGCCTCGACCAGGTGTTTGGGAGTACGACACGTGCGCGACCAATGGCCTTTGCATCCGCATCTGAAGCAGGACTGCTCAATCATTCTTTGAGAGCTGGGTTTCTCAGGAGCGTTAAACCGGGTCTTGTGACCACCGAGTGAACTACGACCTTGGTCGTTAGTCCGGGATTTCTTACTCGCTCTCCCCCTTCCACGATTGCGACGACCAAATGAGGGTTTATGCATGTATCACTGCAGGCGTACAGGGTCGCTAGCGTGAAACATTGATACAGAATCCTGGATCAGGTTGGTCACAACACGCTACAATGCAGAGCTGTACTTCGTTATGGACTTCAGGTCCTCATAACGGACGTTCAACCATTCATATTGTGACGGGGGTAGGAGTGAAAAATCATATTGTTGGAAACGTTCCTTCAGGGTTTTTCACAATATCTCGGGGTCCTTTTCTGTGACATATTGGGATTTTAGACCTTCATTCATGTGGTTCCTCAGAAAAATCAATACCTTCGTCTTCTGGGCGTCAGTAGATTTTGAACCTTCCATGATGGTTTCGCTTAACCCATTTGATGCTAGATAATACTCTATATCTAGCACCCATGTCGGGTAATTGCTACCGTCGAGAGCAAGCTCATCGAACTCTTTCATAGTGATATCAGACATTATTCACTACAAGAGAAGCGACATGGTGAGGGGGGATGAACTAGACGCATAGACAATGAAGGAAAAACAAGGATTCATTTAATTATTCAAAGGCACATAGATGCACATACTGGGCGCCGTCTACCCAAGGCATAAATTCACGGTCCGACAAATACCGGGCGCCGCCTACCCGGACATGAAAAGCGGACTATAAACTATGTGCACAGTGTTAATGCACAAAGGATAATAAAATCACTCAAGCATGCAATAACAATAAATAACGATAATCTCATGAAAATAATTTGCAGAAAATATACGATTTAATGGACAGAGGAAATAATCATTAGAATAATTATTTCATGTACATTAACGCAATTTAACGAAATATTTTCAGGATTATATAATATAAATTTTGTGATACAAAGGCCGAAGCAAAGTCGGGGTTATCACAAAATTCACAAGGGGTAATCACAACATGTGACTAAAAGTGCACGTAAATCATGCAAGGAACACACGGCGAGAGGAGAGAATCGAAAAACGAAGGAAAAATGAAAAATAAAAAAATTGGGGCCAATCGCGCCTTAGGGACGCGACTAGCGTTGGTGATCGCTCCCCCGGGATGCGACTCACCACCCTTGATCGCGTGCTACGGGCGCGATCAGGGCCGATTTTCTGGGATCCCCTCTTGGTCGCGAAACAGCCGCGAGGAGGAGGAGCGCCGCCTCAACGCGGCGCGGCGGTGCAAGGCCACGTCGCGCGCAGTGGCTTCCAGCCACGACGGCGACGCATCGCGCAGGAGAGGAGGCGGTGGCAGGTGGCTGCGCCAGCACGGCAGCGGCGGTGCGCGGCTGCAGGCCTTGCGATGGGGGCCGAGCCAGGTGCAGCGACAGCGTACGGCGGGGACGGAGGCGATTCGACAGCCACGTTAGATGGTGGCGTTGGGGCGCTGCTACGGGCGTGGCGGCGCAAGGCTGTGCGACGGCTGCTGAAGCCGCGCGGGCCACGCGACGGCGACGGCGTCGTGGGGGCGAGGTCACTTCAGGCGGCAGTGACGAGGCGTCGTCGCGGGCGGCGCTCCGGGGCCGTTATGGGTATCGCGACGACGTACGTCTCACAGCGTCAGCCGGTGTTCGTTTTTCTATCTCAATCCAAGAATTAAATTAACGAATTTAACACACTAACTCATATAATACAATTGATTGCAAACATAAGAATCAAACGAACAAAATAATATATGTGCATATAAGACATGCAAAAACATGGATTGAATAATTCAAGTACGAGAATTAATTCATGCAATTTAAAGGGGAATAATTCTGAGGCGTACCATTTAATCTCGGGTAGAGACTCGTGTTGATAATGTGTTGTAATTGAGTGCGTAAATTAAATAGACAGCGTTTGTTTACCCAGTTCGTCCGGAAGGACTACGTCTGGGGGCGATCCAAGCCAGGAGTTCCACTAGTATTGTTGTGTATCAGAGTACATAATTCATGAATACAATGGGATATATATAATAGTAAAAACCCTAGTCTAATGGATCAGACCCAATATGATTCTTGGTCCTCAAGTAATGTCCACACCAAATCTCCTAGATTTGGAATATCAAATCTTCCAGATTTACAACATTTATCACTCCCACTTAGGATATTATCTATTATTATTTGAATTAAATTATTTAACGCTAATAAATTTTGAGTAGGTAGTATTGTGGAATTTTTTTTTTTTATCTAGATAGTTGAGCTTTAATTACTTGAAGTTATGCAATTCAAGTGCACTCTTAAATAGTATTAGTTATTTTCACTAAATAATTATACATTTTAATTGAACAATATCAATTAAACAAGTGCAAATTGCATGGTGTATATGATGCATACAAACACTTGTTTACACGTTTTCTAAGAGTGAATCTTTGTGTACCAATTGCATGATGATATTAGACACATGAGCTATCGTTTTGAAACATGGGTAAATAATGCTATTTTATATTACACGATATGATTTACAAAAAAATTACTCCCTGATCCCACAATTGTTTTGCATATTTACCTTAGTTGTTCGTTCCATAACAATTTGCACCCCCAATCAAAAGAAATACTTTCATAAAATCTTCTCTCACAATATTTATAGAGTATGTCTTGTATGAGACTGTTTCATGGCATGAGACAATGAGAATGAGTGTAACTAGGACATTGACTCATTAACACTTTGGTAGGGGTAGGTGTTAATTTGTGTGGTCTCATGTCATGAGACGGTCTCATACAAGTTTTTGTCATATTTATATATTGAGTAGGTCTTGTATGAGACAATGAAAATTGGTGTAACTAGGGCATTGACTCATTAACACTTTGGTAAGGGTAGGTGTTAATTTGTATTATCTCATGTCATTAGACGGTCTCATACAAATTTTTGTTTTATATATTTACAAAAATTGTCATTACTTTATGCTTTTTGATCCCACCATTAAGGGTGCAGATGGCGTTTGGCGCTCGACAGGCGGTATATGGCCGCCAAACACTGAGGCCGCCTAGGTTATATATATATATATATATATATATATATATATATATATATACATACATACATGTTTAATGTTTATCAAAGTAATAAAGTTTCACATTTCCAACTTAATTTGTTTATTATCCGCCTAGATTTGTTTAATATCCAACTTAATAATTAAAGTAATTAAGTAATATTAATAAAATATTAAACACATCTCCAATAAAATGTTCAAATTAATAAACTACCACAATCTACAAATAACAAAATGTCCAACTTAATAAACTATCACAATCCATAAGTAACAAAATGTGCAACTTAATAAACTACCACAATTCACGAATAACAAAATGTCAAATTTAATAAACTACCACAATCCACAAATAACAAAATGTCAAACTTAATAAAATACCACAATCTACAATTCATAAGTAACAAAATGTTCAACTTAATAAACTACCACAATCCACAAATAACATATTGAATTAGGGCTCCAAGCCTTCAACCCGCTATATATATATATATATATATATATATATATATATATATATATTCTAACTATATAATATTTTAAAGTTATTAAAAATTATAAATAAATAAAAACCCTAGGCGCCGCCTACCGCCGAGGCCACCTAAGCGCCGACAAATGAGATTTCTGCCAAATACGACTGATTTGTCATAATCGTTGGCGGTAGGGGCTGTCAAGCACCTAGACGGCCGCCATTTACATCACTACCCACCATACACTCAATCCTACCAACTTCTTCACTTTGAGTAAGTTTTATATGAAAATGGTTCATGATAAGTTTATCATGAATTGTTTCAAAGTATCATGTAAGCAAATAAATTTGCACCCAATTAAATGGTGACGCGTGTGCAAGCAAATATTAATATCAAATTAGATTTACTATTTTATTTTGAGAATTTAATTAAATTAATACTCGAATTAAATAGTTAAACTTGATATTAAATATACACGGTACAAGTCGGTCAAATTAAATGAGTTTTCGATATTCATATTGGGTAATAAATACAGTTTATTTGTCATAAGATTGATAATTAAATGATATCTCGTCAAAAGGGGAAGCGAACTAAAATAATCAAATCAAATCTTATTAATTCGCAAATCAAGCCAATCAAATGGCACCGACTAATCAGACGGCGACACGTGGCATGACCGGAAAGGAAGGTTCTTTACCCTCCACCCTATAAATAGGGTCCCTCACTTTGTTCATTGACACACAACCGAAGCGAACAAGCATTCAGACGATCAACTAGCGAATCTTCTGCAACTGTTCTTGAAGACTCAAAGCATTCTTCGTTGTTCTTCGTGCAAACCTGCCAGAAACAGCTCCTGCTCAGAGATTAAGGCTCAAACTCTTTCGATCCGGCGTTTCTATTCGAAGATTCAAAGTAGCTCCAACAATGTTTTTCAAGGCCTTTGAATATTCAAAGGTGTTCGTCGTCGTTCTTCACTGTTCTTCGTGCAAAGCCGTCAGAAACAGTGTTCGATCCGGAATCAAGGTCCTCAAACCCTCCGATTCGACGTTTATAGTTGAAGACATTCAAAGATTGAAGTCATTCTTCATAGATTCAGAGACGCTCTTCGAAGAACACATCCAGAAACAGTTCCAAGTCAGAGATCAAGGCTCGAAGCCCCTCCGATTCGGTGTTTCTCTTTCGAGGCACTCCTCTTTCAACCCTTACGTTTAATTCAACACAAGACATCGAATATTTGAATCAACGTTTTCAAGTCACCAACTTCAACTCCAGACACAAGTCATCCGAGTCAAAGTCTTTGAAGAGAAGAATCGGATGATCAAGTTATAGTCAAGAACCCGCAAAGTTTCTCGGTTCGATCCGATTAAATTCAAGTTGTAAACCCTTTTAGTGTTTATTATTATTAATAAAACGAAATTTGTTGTGGCATATCACACCAGAAATATCATTAATATGAGTTCAAACTTTTTTACAACAACTATAATAATATACCACCGACTCAAATTAATGATACTCATAGTGAAATTATCGATACATCTGGTTAAATATTTAATACTTTAATGTAGTTTCACGATAAGTTTATGATGAACTATTTTCATATAATATTTTGTTTTTTACTTCGTACTCTTAAAACTCTATTAATTATATCTTCTTGTTAATTAGTGTGTCCAATTCATTACTCCCTCCGTCCACCAAATTTTTATCCGCTTTCCTTTTTGGTCCGTCCACCAAATTTTTATCCATTCCTCTTTTGGAAATAAACTACACTCACAAACAAAAAATGGGTCCCACAATACTCACCACAATACTCTTACTTTATCTACTTTATTCACTTTTTCAATAAAATATCAATTTTTATTAAAAAATGTGCTCTACAGTAATCGGGTAAAATTTTCGTGGACGGAGGGAGTATGAAAAACTAGTGGGATGGAGGAGTATAAATTATCACGTTTATTATACACCCGTAATATTGTTTTAAAAAAATAATAAAATCTAACCTGTAATTATATCATTGGATTATATTTGGTGATACGTTTTAGTGAGACCACGTTTCATTATACATAAATATTAATCACTCTAAAAATAAATACTCCATCAAGAAATAAATAATCTAACTGCCGTGTAGACCTATTCGGCTAATTAGCACTTTCCATTTTTCCAATATACATACGACTAATCTCTCTCTCTATATATACACACACATATTTTTATGTATTGGTATAAATATTTAGACTCTCCAAAATAACCGTCAGTCAGTCCCGACGACCGCGCTCCGCTTTCTCTTTCCATTTCATTCATATCAAATCCTCCTAATTCCTCGATTTTCCCCCCATTCTTTGGAAACAAACATTCACAGACGCCCTAAAACCTTCCATGGAAGATCCTCTGCTAGCTTCCATGAATTTACCTCTTCAAATCAACAAACAGAGTATCCTCAATCGCCATATTCAAACACCAGCACCTGCGAAATCGGAAGAATGCACCCGTCCAGAGATTCACCGAATTGGAAATCCGAAAGGGGATAATTTCGATTCTGACCGGAAAATTGGAAATGGCGATTCCGATTTCGGTAAATTGATTCGGCCTCACTCGCAGCTTCCGAAGCCTTCGGCGCCGCCGGGGGTGATGGAGAGGTCGGTCTCCTTGCCGGAGACGCCGGCGTCGGCGATCGGGAAATTCTTCCGCGAGAAGAGCACCAGCATGTCCGCGGCGATTACGAAGCGGATATCGTCGCTCACCAGCGACGACGAATTGAAGGTGAAGGAGTTCAATCTGGTCGGAATTAAGGTCGTGAAGGCGCTCAAGGACGAGAGGAAGGAGCTGAAGGGGAGGATCAGCTTTTTCTCGCGGTCGAATTGCAGGGACAGCGGCGCCGTGCGGTCGTTTCTGCGCGAGTGGAATTTCAATTACGTGGAGATCAACATCGACGTGTACCCGGGGAGAGAGAAGGAGTTGAGAGAGAGAACGGGCGGCGTCACTGTGCCGCAGATTTTTTTCAACGAGAAGCTGATCGGCGGATTGGTGGTGCTGAACTCGTTGCGGAACAGCGGGATGCTGGAGTCCAAAATGGTGGAGATTTTGGGGAGGAAGTGCCCGGAGGATGCGCCGGCGCCGCCCGTGTACGGTTTCGATGAGGAGGACGATGTGGCAGCGGAGAAGGATGAGATGGCGGAGATAGTGAGAGTGGTTAGGCTAAAAGTGCCTATACAGGACCGGATAATGAAGATGAAATTCGTCAAGAATTGTTTCTCCGGCGGTGAGCTCGTCGAGGCGATACTACACCATATGGAATGTGGACGTAAAAAGGTGCGTTTGTTTTTTCTGAATTTTAGCTTAATTTAATCATTTATGGTATATATATATATATATATATATATATATATATATATATATATTTTACTTATTCTATTCGATAAGTATTTACTGTTATTTATTAGGCTTCATATTTGGGTGTAACATGTTGATCCTTTACTTTAATTTTGGATAAATTATTCTTCCGGTAAAGAATTAAAATTTAGAAATTACTAATTTTTATAAAAAAAAAAGTCAAAATTGATTTGAAATTTAACTCGTACACTTAAATGCACACAAAAATCATTTTTAACTTTTTGTGTCTTATCCAATTTTAAATTCAATCACCATAAACTAATTTTTTGGCTTATCCAATTTTAGTTTCAATCACCATAAATTCTTTTGGTTTGATTTTAGTCTCCCCTGAAATTTGTGTGTGTAGGTTTTTAATTTTTTTTTTTAATTTTCGTCCCTCTAGCGCAGGTAATTTAACTGATCCAATGGACGGGAAAGTAAAAAAAAAAAATGAAGTTAAAGGACCAAAATAAAGAAAAAATATTGTGCCGTCAGCAGTTACCGACTCGTATAAATACACGAACTAGTCAAGTGACGAAATTAAAAAAAAAAAAAAAAGGGAAGAGAGAAATCAAAGTTAAGGTCAAACTGAAAAAATTATGGTGATTAAATTTTAAATTGGATAAAGTTAAAGAAAAGGAAAACTATTAATCCCTGAAATTTATTGCTTAGGATTATAAATTTAAGGTTGAATAAAATTAGTGGATAAGTGAT
Organism: Ballota nigra; assembly: GCA_947034835.1. Lineage (NCBI taxonomy): Eukaryota > Viridiplantae > Streptophyta > Magnoliopsida > Lamiales > Lamiaceae > Ballota > Ballota nigra. Next base: position 88,267,703 of record OX344720.1, on the reverse strand, counting down.
TAAAATTATTTTATCTTTACTCTGAATTTCAACTAATCTACTTACTAGTAGTAGTAAAATTTTATCATAGCTTTATCTTATCAGATATATAATTATGATTTTATCTCTCAATCCGTGTGGAGTTTCTATATTTGAACGACTTTTGTAAAAATGTTTTCGTGATTTATATTTGAATGATTTAATCTTTTTTTAACGCGTCACATTCTTTTTATTTCTGCCTACACCCAAAAGTCGTTAATGGTCTCTATATTCCATATAGTGTCTGATTTATTGGCAATTGCACATAATATATTTTTTTTCCTTCTAAATACATTTTATTTAGTGTGACATTGGGCAAGGCTTGCGGCATGCTATATATAGGATGAATTAAAATATTTGTTAGATGCTTATAAATTTAGTTAAAACGTCGTTTTGCCTGATTTTGGTAAAGGTTAAGATGAAGACGCAATATATTAATATAGAATGTTAGGATTGTATCTTTGTGGTTGAAGTTCCGTTAATTAAATCAAGACCGTTGAAAGCAGTTCGCCAAATAGGAGATTTTCACTAATAAAGAAATGAATAAAAAAAGGTTGATCCTATTTTTATAACAGAAATATTACTATTTTTTTAGCTGTACAATTTAATCGAGAAATGTGTAGGTAAGCTAGGCACTAATAATTAAGACCACAAGAGGATTAATGATTGCACTCTTTGCCTAAAACCAACCACTCAAGCCGTCATGACAAGTTGGGTGCTCGAAAAATCGACTGTTGTTTCTGATAATGAATAAATTGTTCTGTGGGGATATTATAATATCTAGTGAGATTAATTAAAATAAAAAATTATTAATTTCACGTGATTATCTATCCAATTTGGTTATTTTTTACTAATTGATTTGTTCTTTTAATCTCGATGATTGATTTATTTCCAAGATAGTAAAGTATATAATTCACTCTTTTTAGTCTGCCCATAAGTGTGTTATCAAATTGATGTCCATATATTACACGATTGTGTATTTAATTTGATGATTGGTAGGGATTATGAGACTATAAAAAATATAGATATCATTGGTATTATTTAATCATCAGCTAACTAAACCCTTCATCCGTTGGAAGACCAATTAACCGACTAATTTGATCTTTTTATGTGTTGCGTCATTTGAATTTAGTGTAAAGTGTAAACAGAGCTGTTAATAGATAGATTGTCGACTCTGAGTTTGTATATAATAGGTTTGGCATGGCATTTGTCACCATATCTGAAATTGTCAACTTGGTTATGATGGTCAATTACTAAACTGTACATTACGTTTACCGATAATTTGGGCGAGAAACACGTCGCCCCTTTAATGACTAATCAAAAGTTTGAAAGCTACAATTGATTAATATGTGTGATGTCAATAATTATAAAAAGAAAAATCTCAATTTGATTTCAATTATTAATTGATTAGTTTTGTGATCATGTCTCCGATGAGCGTGTCACCTAAATTTCAAACCCTGGTTTTACATATATCTATTTTGTATAAATATTTGGCTAAGTTGACTTTGGAACTCATTTCTTGTGTTTATATATTGAGCGGCCCCCTCAAAATTCCAAAGGAGTTTCTAATTTCTAGAGTTGTATCTTAGGTTGGAAAATGTTTTCTCACATCATTTTCTATGCCACAAACTTAAATGGTCCCGCACTTGCATATTTCCTTACGTATGAATCTCTAATAACATAGTCACAATCATGGTTTCTATGATTACTACTCCGCCAATAGTATTAATTACTCCTATGTTTTTTCGAATGTTATTTCTTGTCATAAACAAATCATTTATTCTCTAATACTCTCCAACTTATAACAAAAAATAACAACCGAAAAAGTAGGGCTAATAGAGGGAACATTATAATTTTTGTAGTTGTTGGTTGCACGACTAAAATCTCACATCGATTAAGCATGGGATGTTCTTATAGGTAAAACCCACGTCGAAATAGAACTTGATTTATTTTAACATATAATTTGTGAGTCATAGTTTCAGGTAGAATGTGTTGTGACTTAACCTTCCCTCCAATTCCGTTGCAGGCTATCGAGATTGGGAATGAGCTAGCAAAAAGACATTTTATTCATCATGTTTTCGGGTATGGTTCATACATTAATTTCCAACCTTGTATTATTAATAGAATACAAGGAAGTTTAACGCAACCTTAATGCAGCAGGGGTGGTGAATTTGAGGATGGAAACAACTTCTATCGATTCCTTGAACACGAGGCGTTCATACCAAAATGCCACAATTTCCGGGGAGTGGTGAATGATTCTAAGCCCAAGGGCGCCGCCGCTGTGGGCCACAGGCTCGCCTGCTTAATGTCGGCCATACTCGAGTCTTATGCCTCCGATGATCGGAGGCATCTTGATTACATCGGAATCAGCAACAGCGAAGAGTTTCGTAGGTAATCATTTTCGCACAAGTGTTATCATCACATATATATATATATTTCGACTTAGCTGCTTGATTATTCACGTACGCACGCAGATACGTAAATTTAGTTGAGGATTTGCAGAGAGTAGACATCACCAGTCTTTCCCACGACGAAAAGCTGGCCTTGTTTCTGAATCTGCACAACAGTATGGCCCTCCATGCTGTCATCAGAATCGGTCCTCCAGGAGGAATGATTGATCGGAGGCCTTTCTTTGCTGATTTCATGTATGTGATTGGAGGGTACCCCTACTCGTTGAGCTCGATTAAGAACGGGATTCTGAGAGGTAACCGGAGGCCGCCGTACTCGCTCATAAAGCCCTTCGGTAACGGCGACAGGCGCCTGGAGGTAGTAGTGTGATTTGGTTAATATGTGAGCTAGCAGCAGTTGTTATATATAATAGGGAAAATGTGTGTGCGCGCAGATGGCATTTGGCAAAGTTAATGAGTTGATTCATTTTGGGATATGGAATGCAACTAGAGGGAGCCCTTCCATCAGATTCTTCAGCCCTAAGGGCATTGAATCTCAGCTGAGGAACGCGGCGAGGGAGTATTTCCAAAGGGATGAAGGGAGTATACAGATAGAGCTGGGGAAGAGGAGCGTCCACCTCCCACGGATCATCAAATGGTAGGTGTAGGTACAAAGTGTTTTATATATGTTCCAGTTATTGAGTGTGAGTTTAAGAATATGTTTGTTGTCTAGGTATAGCGGGGATTTCGGGCAAGAAAAGGAGATACTGAAATGGATGATCAAGTACGTGGATGCTAGTAAAGCAGGTCTGTTAACACATCTGTTGAGTGATGGAGGGTGTATTAACGTAGTTTATCAAAACTATGACTGGTCTCTCAATTCTTGATCATCCTGCTGCTGCTGCTGGATTCATTGATGTTACATTATGGATGTGTACATATATAAATATAATTGAGTGTTGGTGATACGGGCCGGGTTGTTTCTTTGACAAGAATCAAAGAATAAAATCATTTTAGCTTTTGTTAATTGTTAATTGTATCACTGGACCTACACCTACTACTATGGGTTGAGATTTTAGTTATACATATTGATCGATGATCAATGCCTCAGATTAATATATCCCCTACATCATACTTTCCCACCTCTATCATTTACTGCGTACATCTTATGAGATGGAATACAACCTCAATTCTCTAATAAAATAAATATTCAAAATGATAAATTATTTCTTAATGAATGATGATCACTAATAATCTAGTATCTCATTTTATATACTCACTCCGTCCACCAAATTTTTACTCGCTTTCCTTTTTGGTCCGTCCACCAAATTTTTACCCATTCCTCTTTTGGAAATAAACTACACTCACAAACAAAAAATGGGTCCCACAATACCCACCACAATACTCTTACTTTATCTACTTTATTCACTTTTTTAATAAAATATCATTTTTCATTAAAAATTGTGCTCAACAGTAATCGGGTAAAATTTTCGTGGACGGAGGGAGTACAATAATACATGTCATTCCCTCCCTCATCTCAATTATGAAAATTTACACCTTTTATCCATTTTTTAGACAACCTGGACTGTTTATATGGAATGGGTTTAAGTTGATTGCGGGAAGGCAAGATTTTTATAATATAATAATTAAAGGTTAGATTTTCACAAATTTGAAAAAGTTCGGCAAAGTTTTATATCAAAATCAGGTCCAATATTAGTTGTTGATTTTTTTTAACATCAATCTTTTATACTCCTTATCAAATATTTGAGGGTGGGTTTTATATAAAAATGATTCATGATAAATTTATCATGGAACTATTTCAAATTATTGAATATTTCATCGGGAGTATCATTAATCTGGGTTCAAGAAAATTTTCACAATTATAATATAATCTCACATACCCAAATTAAAGATACTCTTGATTAAATATTTGATATACTAAAATTGTTTTATGATAAATTTATCATGAATTATTTTCAGATAATACTTTGACAATATTTAATATTTTAAAATAATTTTATATTAAGTTTAGCAGGAATAATTATCAAATAAAATTACTCTTGAAAGTTTTAATGAAGAATTAAAATTATGCATTTGTTATTATAAATTACTTAGGAAACAAAAGAACTTTTGTTATACGGAAATGATAAGAGTGATATAGAGTCAATTTCATTTTTCAACTTATATCTCATGTCTCATTTCATCGTAAGACATTTTACACAAAAATTGTGAGATCGTCTAACGAAATATTTTTCGTGTAATGATGAAAAGCCTATCATTTTTTTTAAGAATGTGTCATTTTTTAAGTAAAAATTATCACATGTGTTTTTTATGTTGCTTCATAAAATAATCCATTTTATTGAAAAAAATAATAGGCATAATAAAGCTCTTGAATTGTTTCATTTTCTTTAGAAAAGCTCCTAAACTATCTATTCTTGTTTCACGAGACCCCTAGTAATAAAAGTTTACGGAAATTGTCGAGTCATTTTAATATTTTTCATTAAAATATAACAAATCAATCAAATTCAATGCTATTAAAATCGAATTTCAACAAAGAGTGTGTCTCTAACGGATTATCAAGAGTGGTCTTATGAAACAAGAATTATATATTTAAAAAAAAAAATTAAACCAAAAAAATAAAGTCTAGGGCCCTAATAAAACAATGATGTATAGTTTAAGGATTTTTAAAAATAAAAGTTACTAATTTAGAGGCCTTTCAAAATTAGTTTAGAAGCCTAACTTTTGCACATAAACCTTAAACTTAATTTTTTATCAATTTTTCTGAAAAAAAATATATTATTGTGCACGTGCTTTAGAAAATGACATTTTTCTCATAACTCTTCATAATTCATACCAATTGAAACAAGAAATACACAAAACTCATCATCACTTTTGTTGTCTATCGCTTCGCGTCTTCACTCCGCCATACATAGCATCGTGCATTCGCTCCTTGACGTCGTTCTCCGCCTCATGTCACACTTTCTTACACCATTTGCCATCAATTGAATAATTATTTTTACAAAAAATACCCCACATATGTTAAAATTTAAAAAAAAAAAAAATTGATTGGAAATTAAATTTAGTGGTTTATATGGTTTAATGCAATTAAGCCTAAAACAAAAATACTAATTGAAGTTCCATATCAGAAAATAACACGTAACCAAATGCTTGCTATGCTCAGTAGCGTAGTTTGATCTGTATATGTATTAATTCTCTGTTATTCGAATAGTCAGTTTTTCTTTTTCTTTTTGCAAATTGGGGAAAGCCTATGCTTTTTCTAAAATTTTAATCCAATTTTGGATTTATACCAGCCATGGTCCGTTGAACCGTCTCACACAAAATTTCCAAAAGGGAGGCAGGTGACCAAATTAAAGATTTTCTAAATTCATTCGAATTACAACAAAGATGCTAAAGAATCCAATTGTCTTCCACAAAGATTATATACATACACATGATAGATCAGTCTCTTATCTCTAACATCCATCCTTCTCCTCTTACATAAATAAAGCAACAAAAACACAGGATTCAAGCCATGATTCATTCATAGTCATCTTCAGTGCAAGATATACTTTTACAGCTTCTTAACTTTCCCAATCAACATTACTCCCAAGTAACTGAAACCATTGAGTTGGCAAGACCCGACTCCTCAAATGTGGAATTCGCATCGTAATCTAACGATACTGAAGCCCCGGGAATAGCTTGGGTCAATCGAAACGGCCTTGTCCTCTCTTCCTTAAGCTCTGAATAGCAGAATGACCACAGCAGCTAATAGAAGAAGAATGATTGATATGAGAAGAGTATTCGATTAAAGGGTAGTAATAAAGTCATGAATAAGAGATTCAGATTATATGTACAACAGATACATTAAATCTTGAAACGAAAACAAAAACAAAAAAACTGAATAGAATAGACTTGTATACTCGAGACTTGAGAGCAATTATCAATTATCAAAAAAAACAGAGGCCGAAGGTAAACTGGAGTTGGATGTATACTATATAAAAGATGCTATATTAAGTTGCTCATCAAGCAAAAAGTGCTACAATCTTTTTGTAACTTTTCACCTCTGAATTCTTTTCCAATTAAGAAACTTTAAGGTTTGTCATGGTCTAAAAAAAATATTAAAAGTACAAGCTCCAACATGTAAAAGCTTGGGCTCGGAATGTATTCCGAGGGGATGTCTTAAAAAGTCTTGCTGAAAAATAATGATGATGTGATGGATTCTAGGAGACATAATCCACTGTAGATGGGTGTAAGTTTGTTTGTTATAGTTAGTCGAGACAAGTGGTATAGCCAAGTAGGATTATATGAATAACGTAATGGACGGTTGGTTATTTGGGAGAGTAAAAGTACTAATCCACCAAAAATCTTATCACCAAATACATTAACATATAGGAAATCAGGAGAACTGGAGATGAAAAATGAAACTTTCTATTGCGTTGGCCTTTACGTTTGATACCTGGAGTCAGCAGCAACTAATACTCTGGCATCTAAAGGTGATCGACTCAGACCATCTTTTTCCATTCTAACTAGTATTTATCAGAACAACCCAGCTCAAATTCAAGCCTACTGCTTACTGCCTACTGGTACACCACACATTTTTATTATGATTAGATTTTTAATATTTTTTTAAAAACTTTTAAATGTCAAACCACATAGTACACACCAACCATTCGTATGCAAGGCACGTCTTCTATACTTGTTGAAAAGGTTTTAGCCAAAGTCCATAAAAAAGATGCACGAGAAAGTAAAAGCATTAGGAGAAAATAGCTTATAGAACAAAACATGATCATTATCCAACCTTAAAGTTCATATAGGCCTCATATCTGAATCCTGCCTTGAATGATAATTTCTTCAACATTATAATATTTCACATCACAACAAGTACCTTATATGATAATTTACTTTAACAAAAGCCGTTGCAGGAGAAAAATTGATACACTAAATTTCCAGAATAGATTCATAAGCATTTACCTGAATAGGATCAGTTCGAAGGAAGTTCCTCTGAACTCTCCGCCCATCAGGTAGACGAACTCCAACTCTGCAAATTAGATTTCTGTCACCCTTGGGTTCTTCAGGCAATGGTAAATAAGTAGGCTGCTTCACTTTCTCCTCAGAATTGGCATCACTCGCTTCTTTAAGGTCGTCTTCGCCGACTTCCTTATAACTCTCCATAGAGACTGCTAGTGCTCGCTGCAATTCTTCATCTTCATCAATATATTCAGCTGCAGCCAGTGAAGAATTTGTGGTGATCATAATATATTGAGCTACCCATTCGGTTACATTTTTAACAGAAAAACTGAGGGGCAATAAGAAAGATGTAACCAACTAAGCACAGCATCATACAGACATATATACTAAGTAGCTGAAACTATTGAACCCTATATGTCATCTAGAGCTTATGTAGTTTATAAGTTATATAGATATTTTTTATAATAAATCATGCAACAACACTTCCAAGAGCTTCTATTAATTTAACAGAATTACATATATATGTCAGGAATATAAGCTAGGGAGCTCTAACTTAACACAAAACCATGGTCAAGTGTCGATTCTCACTTATATAACCTTCCAACTTTCATGTGGAACCGGTGTGAGATATCATAACAATCCATCCCCCTTTCAAACCGGACGTTCACAGACGGCACACTCCGGATGGCAACCCATACCAAGGCCCACATCTCAGGTGGCAACCCCCCTTGGGCCCACCATTGGGTTGCCCCATTCTGCATCCCGCCCGAAACCAGCAGGTTGACTATCACTTATATACCCTTCCACACTTTCATGTGGAACCGAAGTGGGATATCGTAACAAAATAATAGCTGCCCTCATATAACAGTTGCTACACTGCTGAGAGAAACATCTCAATAATGTTTATATTAATGCTCTATTGAATTTGTATTCACTTTGCTTCAAATAATCCTTTATATGTACAACCTTCTTAGAATAATAATAATTATTATACAGATCATCCGAGAAATTCAGCAGCTAATGAAATTGCAAAAAAACAGCCATACCAACACAACCACAACACCTGAAAGATTTTCAGTAAGAAACAAAATTCCTCTTTCCCACTTATGGCAAGAACATTTTCCATCATTTACAATTTCATGGCTTAGCATTTGAATGTTTAGTAATTTTTTTTTATTAGAGAATATTTTGTGTTAACTTTATGCAGCAGACAAATGGACGAAGCTTTGGAAAATTAAGCGTAAGGAGTGTTTGAAAGTAAATAACATGCCTTGAGGATATATCCAGAGCATAAAATATATCAACAGCTAGCTGGCTCAAATATATAAGTTTTTATCATTCTAACATCTTCAATCTCTTGATACTATTTTAAGTTTCAGAATTAGCCAGCATGTAGTGCTAAAAATATATATCAAAACCAAGAAAACAAATATTGAACCACAAAACCTGCCATACATGGAACATGAGGAACTGGTGTCTGAGAACTTTCTCTAGGGCGCTTGTGCGGGAGACTGACATGATTATCAGTGGGGGTGCTTTCCATGTATGGTAGCAGATCCTAGAGCAAGAAAAATAAATACCCCGGTCAGGAAAATTGAAAAGTGTTTTTCTTTTACCCTTCTAAATAAATTATAAAGTCCTGCAAAGGGGTAAGAATGTATTGGTTTTACAAAAGAGGACAAGAGAATATCCATGTTTGCATGCATGTGTACATAGCAACAATGTGAATAGCTCATTTACCTCTAGCAACTTTTCTGGTTGAACCATTCCACGCCAAGAATGCAATTTCTGGCCCGTTATCGGATCAATCATGAGAATGACTGGAATTGAGTCTAATTTGTAATAAGTACAAACCTTACTACCCTCTTCTGTATCATCATACACCTGTAGCAAATACAATGGGGATCAAAACTAATATGTCATGAGATTAATGTACGATGCAAATATAATAGTTCCATCGAAGAAGTAATCATTAGAAAAGAAGATTCAATTGGTACTCAGGCAGCATATATCCAATGAAATTACCTAGTGCCCGTCGAAGGATTGGCAACAATCAATAAGACATGTAACTAGCAAATATTATTTTAAAGATGGAAAAATAGCAGGAATAGTATACAAAAGTTCCAAGAGAATTCACCTAGCTTATATCTGTTGATCTAGTAACAGTATAATTTAAAATACAATGGTTGAGAACCTCTTCCCCTTTCCAAGTTTTATATGTCAAAATGACCCAGCATTTTCTACTTTAATTTTAATCATCAAGCCTTCTAAACCTTAAAATGCTTTAACAAGAACAAAATGTGGGATAAGCAACTTAGTCCATTGCCTGCAATACCAATGCAATTGTGATGGAACCCGTCCGCGTACGCCCGATGAAGAGAGGTAAGGAAAGATGTACCGGAGAAGGAAAACGAAGGAAATTGGTGCATGTTTGATTTGAGAAGATATGCAGAGATATTTTTTAAGATTTATTCCTTTATTGTTATTTTGATTTGCTTAGAATTGATTTTATTTCCTTGTTTACTTTTGGTTCTTGGTTTTGGCCCGTGGGCTTAAGAGTAGGAATTGATATTATAAATAGTGCAGTAGGGTTTGTTGATGAACTACACAGAAACTTAATTAAGTTTTACAGCAAGTTTTGCTGCTTTCTTGCTTATTCGTGCACTCATTCGAGTAACAAGAATACCTCGGGATATAGGTTTCATCAATTTGTTGCATATGAAGTAATCAACAATTTTTTTTAACTTCTCTACACTGCACCATTTTTTAGTTTCTTGGGTCTGCATTGATAACAAAAACTGTGTTCTTAGTGTCCTCTTTAAATACGTACCAAAAACGAAAGCAGGGCAACGCCTAGTTCAGACTAAGTCAGAAAGGACAAAAGAAAATTTCAGGATAAAGCAAAGTAGACATTTTTGTTCATCCAAAGAAGAGCTATCCTTTCCGTATCTACAAAGTATGGGAAATAGGATTGCAGATTGCTCTTTCTTCTAGTGATTATAGGAGATAACAAGGATGTCTGAAGTTTTTAAACAAGAAATGATTGTGAGGATGCACTTTTAAGAGCAACAGACATATTCAACGTTAAACGCAACCTCAGATACTGGTTCTGAACAAAAATTTTGGCATGGACTCTCAAAATTATCATAGCAAGAGTAACCATGCATATAGTAATTAAAAAACATCCCGGGTTGGGGGGGGGGGGGGGGGTGTGGAGGAGTGGGTAGCTATTACCCATAAGTGAATCGTTCGTAAAGTCAAAATAACATTCAATTGTCAAACCAGTAATTGCAACAGAAAAATACAAACCTGCCAGAAGATGAAGTTAGTTTTGATGGTTTGAGCAACAGCTTCATTCGCCCAAGTGTCACGGTTTAGCTTCAAAGCAGAAAACAGTGTGTCAACAGATGCATCAGGATATAAAGTCAACCAAGTAGAGGGAGCCAGAGCAAGAGGCCGGAGAGGGGAAGCTCCAACTCATTTTCCAAGTTGAGAAAAAAGGTCATTTATGGTAAAATGATTAGCCAGTTTTGAGTATAAGACAACAACATGGTTCAAGAGAAACAAAGAATAAACAAGTAGAAGACTTGAAGCAGAACATAGAGCACCTCAGAAATTAAGAATGCTTCTTAACCCCATAACGATGCATCACTCAGTTTATCACATGATGGGTAGTTACAATGTAGCATGGGCAAAAAAAAAAAAATGAGAGCAAGGCATATTTAGCAGACTCATGGTAAAAGTAGAGATTGCTTTCTTGTTGAGTGGTTTTGCAGGTAATCACACTAGAGGTCAAGTTTTGATGTAAAGTTTGTTTCCAATCTTGGGGTCTACTTTAGACACAGACCATAAAAGTTTTGCCTTACACAAACTCTGCCCTATGTTGCCTGCTATATATAACTATGTCATATGGCAGAAATAGTATGCATGTACAGACAAAATAAAAATTATCCTAAGTTGAAATCAACAACCATTTAATCATTTTTCCTTTTCATCTATTCATCCTATATTTCTGCAACAATTTTTTTTGTATCTCAAGCCAAATGTTTGGGGGTGGCGGGTTTTCCCAGCTTCTTGGCATTTCGGTAATAATTGATGATTTTCTTTCTTTTAAGCTGGAGGCAGCTGATATACCAAACACTCAAAAGCGCGTCTATTCTTCAACACTATGTCACCACCTACTTCTGATTATAAGTAATTGTACCACAATCTCCAATTCTAAGCCCTTTGTCAAAAGCAAAAGCAATCACAAATGCCCCTAGCAAGAATCAAACTTATATTTTCTTTCAAAAAATGTCTCTCTCTCCCTCTCCCTCTCTCTCTCTCTCTTTGCATCAGGGAACGAGAAGCAGAGACTTGCAAACAGATAGTGATAGAGATAAATGAAAGTACCATGTGTGAGCTAAATTCCTTGGTAGACTGCATGTTTACAATCAGCCACTTGTTCTGCATCCTTGCATTATCTTTAGCCTGTAGCAATAGCTTGATGTAAAGATAATCCGCGACACTTATGGAACATTATGCAGAGCCTTCAATGAATACAAATGATAACAAGGAATAAATACTCCAATACTGTGATACACGTGTTTTACTGCATGTTATTGTATGCTTAAGATGCCACCAGATCATATCAACATATGCATATCTTACTTTAAATAAAAAGCACAAGGCATAATAACATAATAATGAAGTAAGACAAGTATAAAGCAGCATCAGTGGATAAGTATAAGTCCAGGAAGGAAAGGGATAGGTGCACAGTGCACTATTTCTAGTTATTAATATAGCACCCACGTACCAAAAGAATAAAATAAGTATCATAAATATCTACTTTCAAAGAAACCATATCATGGCAAGAGAAATCCCTAGAGTTTCATACAGGGCAATCATCTCCCTACAAGTAAGCCAGTTAGTAAAGGAGCATGCAATTGCGATCGGTAAGGGATACAAACAAGGCAGGAAAGTATTATGCACAGGAATATATCATCAGACATCTCTATATTATAGCATAGAAACCAGTTGGTGAAGGTGCTTCACACTCAATAACCTCATATCAACTTACACTTGCTTAAAGTTGAATGACAACAATTTCTAGCAGATAATGAAAACAAGCACGACTGTTCACTAATTGTGTAGAATGAGAGAGAATCTCAAAGGCACAGAGGACCTGCCTACCAATGCTTAATAGAAACTAGAGGGTTCATTTGGTAAAAACCTCACCACAACAACTCTAAGTAGCACTTAGTGTTTCTCACATCATATTTTAAAGAATGAAACTCTTTACCTTTTCGAAGGGCCCGTGAAACATCAAAGAAAATGGAGGTCTATATAAAGAGGCAAGATTATCCTGAGTTTTATCATCTGTTGAAGATGAACCGGCTTCTGCTTCCCAAACTCCAGGATATTTCATTTCCTCCTCAAAATTCCGGAAGGGAACGACAGAATGAGCAGCATGCGATGAATTTCCCCCTCTTGGCAATCTAGTACGTACAACCAAGGAGAATTAATAAATTAACAAAGAAAAGAAAAGGACTGAGTCACAGTATCAGAATCATTAAAGCTAGCTGCGCAGGGTAGGGGGAGGGGAAAAAAGAGAAAGAAAAGGAAGAGAACATTAACAGGAAGTGTAGCTTGCTGATGAAGGAATCTAGAAACAATGATATCTTCAAAATTCTTCTATAACCAAGATTTTGATCTTCAAGAATTCTAATTCTATATTCACTTATCATGATCATTTTATTTTTCAGCATCACCACTGCTTGATATACTATATTGCTATAAGCTTATAAAGAAAATATTTGTTCTATAATGATTATTCCGTTTTTTTTTTAATAGCTTTATAAATCTCATCTTGCTTTTATATGATATCCCTTTAAAAAAAATTAGTCTAAAAAATTATTTTAGAACAACGAAACAAAAGCTTTCTAAATAGATTTACACCATAAGATCTAGGTACAGCAGAATCTTAGCAGATCAGGTTATACTGAAACAGTGATAATACTCTCTACACAGAAAAAATATACTTATGTTTACAGAATTAGGAACATTGGCAGAAGTTAAACAACAGTGATGATACTCGAACCATCAACTTCACGAGCCAAGTCAAACTCAAGAAGAAATGAAAGAGAGGGGGGGGGGGGGGGGGGGGGTGGGGGTGTTGATGGTGGTAGTAAAAGTGATATACCCAAAGCGCGCCATATTGTCATACAGAACTTCCCTTTTCACAGGCAAAGGTGCCCGTACATTATCTTGTGTAACATCATTATCAGCCAATTCCTTCCCCAGATCACTGTATTCAACCCAAAACACAAAAAAAAAAAAAAAAAATACTTCTATAAAAAAGATGATAGAATATATGTAACAGAGAAGAGCAAAATATTCATGTTTCTTCATATTACTTGCCTTAGGTTTGGATCATTGAGAGGTGTATCACTTCCCCTTGGTGGAGAATATACAGATTGCGTAGTTATCCCTCCTTCATGTCCAACGTAAAAAAGCTGAATAGCTTCCTCAAGCTTCCAGCCAGTGGCCTGCAGTATGAAGTTTTTAAATAGCATTTCACAAAATAAGGATGATCCCAATTTTGATACAGTAAATATCAAAAGATGTTCTATGCTATTAAACTATCAAATAGATGTGAAAGGAAAACAATAGTGTAATGTAAATAAAGATATATATGGTATAGAAGAATTACTGGAGTTCAACTAGGAAATTGATTAGGGTTTAGAGTTCTCTCCTTTATTATTTACCAGTGTAATTGTATAAATATTGGTCTTGTATATCAATAATACACACATAATTTCAGATATATCCTCTTATAGCAATGGTGAATACATTTTAGTCACAAAAAAGGATCATAATAAGAAGAGGACTTTCCAAATACAGTTCTTCAATATTAAGGTTTATAAAATTGAAAATTAACCATATAAGAAAATGCAACACATCATCAAAAGGAAATGTAATGGCCACACAGAAATAACATCGCTAGCTGGATTTTGGGAGCCACTCAAGATCTTTACAAACCATTTCACAAAGATGATAACTCTGATTTTGTGGATCTTCAATGCTATAAAGTCATGCCAAATTTTAGTACAGGCTCTGTTTACTAGTGGCATTCATAACAATAAGTAGTGTGTCACAATAATACAGCAAGTACAACTAATTGTACTCATTATTGAGTAGCGAACTCAGTCCTTCCACAAGTAAGAAAGGGAACATGAAACTCTTCTCCCAGAACCCTGTCGTCACTCTTCTGTATACAATTCCACTGTCTCTTTTCTTATTTCTGTACTTCCCATTCTTCTTTTCTTGTTATTATCAAACTCCACTGCTATAACTACTCCCTTCAAATCAATATATATCTCATTTTGGATGAATGCACATCTATTAAGAAAATAATTGGTTTTCTTATAGTACCCTTAATAAATGTTTTGTCTTTCTTATAAACAGAACACATTTATCTAAGTATTTTAATGGTTTTAGGGGTAAATTCGAAAGAGATGCAATTAATTTACACTGGGAAGTGCAAAACGATCTAGTATGCAAATGAAATGAAAGGTCAAAACGTCACTGATTTTGAACGGGAGGGAGTATCTTCTTTTAAATGTAGAAAGAACTCCGTGCCTCAATTACAGCATACAAGAAACCTCCAGATTTTAAATATTTTCAAAAAGAATTCAACTTAGTTGAAAAAGAGTTCGATCATCTGTGTATACAGTGTTTCCGCGAAGAAAGCGTTTCAGATGTTTGATAATTTTCAAAATCAATCCTACATGACACATTGCATTAGCTTCTTTAAAACCAGAACAAGTATATTGATGAAGCAACTGCTAATCGGAAACAACAGGCAACCATTTGCCAAATAAAAACAATATCAGTAAACTAATTACCCAAGTACAACATTTACAGACATTCGATTCCAAAGAGTAAGCACACAGCTCACTCCAGCTTAACACAATAGCTAAAACGAAGATGCTTAAACTGCAATTTTTGTTCATTTCAGCAACATAATTAATTCAATTAATGAAACACGTGAAAATCCAGAATACCTGAAGGAATTGACGGGCGGTATCGGCGGTTTGGCCGACGGCAATCTCCAAAAAAGAGGTCACCATGTTCTGCTGTTCGGTTGCAGATAAAGCGGCCTCCATTGATTCCCCCAACCAAATCGATTTATTCTGGATTCGCTAAAATATGGTCAGTGGGTTTAGGATGATAAGTTGAAATATATACATTGCCAGAGAAGAAGAAGAAGTGGAAAGTAACTTGTGCTCAAAGATTGCAAACGCGAATAGAGCTATCGTGCGAGTATTTGACACCTATCTATCAAGAGTCACCGCTCACCTTGGTTTGATTTCTCCTACTTTTGATACTTCCTCCGACTCATTTTCGATTGTCAGGACATTTATCTTGTTTTTTATTGTCACTTATGTAAATTACAATTTTTATTTATCATAATAGCATTAAAATAATTTTATTTAAAAATTTTACATTTTTTATTTACCACAATACCGAAAAAAAAATGCTATCACTAATGATAATAAACAATATTGTTGATAGGCGAGCAGAAACACAATCCAAGAGAACAGAATTACATAAAGAAAGTGCGCTCAATACAAGTTTAAGTGAACTAAGCCAGATTAAGCTGGAATAGCCAGACGAGTTATTCCAGCTCGGCAAGCTACAACACTTGTGCTAGCATTTTTAGCACAAGGACCATATGAACCCAAAAGATACCCTGGCGAACAGATTTAATCAGAATATCTTGATATCAAGCTAGCAAGAATGACCATCAAAATCAGACTAATGACTCCTCAAGGATGAGTCTCAAGGAACGAACAACACTCAAATACGAGCAAATTCAGCATTAGAGGATAAGAATTAGTTTAGATAAGGTCAAATGGTCAACTCACCAAGTGTCACACATGCACACTTGGGAGACCAAAGGTTTTGTACACCTCCTGCTAGGAAAACTTGTATAAATACTCCAATTTTCAGCTAATAAAAGGGGCACAAATTCACATATACGTCCAAACTCCGATTATACATCTAAAGCACCTCGATTATAAAATACACGAATTAATTACGTAACCATTACACGTGTTTATTTCCTTTATCCCAAATTTCACATTCACTAATTACGTTAGTGATCAATCACACGTAATTGCTTGGTGATCATACTTACTATAAAAACAACCACTAATCCTTGCGATTAGAAATGATTACCAACAAATATCACATTAAAGTTTGTGTAAAAAACAAAGGCACAATTGAAAATAGAACAAATGGATTATCATTTTATTATTTTTAATATGTTTAATTCAATAATGGTATGACTGGTGAAGGTGTGCGTGTGTTAGAAAGAATAGATGTTGTAACGGATGTTAAAGCAAACACTACAACAATATGGAGAACAGAGATAAGAACTTGTACAGCGGAAGACTTAAACACACTATTGCAAGTTGGAATACTTTTTAACACAAACTATATAAAATAGCTTGTGCTAGCCTTACGGCGAAACGTTCACTATAACAAAATTAGTGATACAAAAGTTGTGTGAAGAGTAAAATCGTTCACAACGGAAATAAGACTCGATATCACCTATCAAATCTAAATTGGCTAAGTGTATAACATAATACACCGTCAAAGTTGATCTCACTCTATATCTATGATCTCTCTATCTATGGATATAGGATTGATCGCAAGTTATGCAAGATGTACTTAACTTCTAGGCATAACATAAACGTTGGAATAACTGCCCTATCACCTTTGAACTCAGGATTAACGCTAGAGTAGGTGTACTCGTTTACTCCACACTTGGTACTGAAGACTTCGACTTCTATTTATAGATGGAGGTCTTCATCCGTAAATAACTTCATCATGTAACCGCTCCATGATCTCTTATTATGCGCCCACGATCTTATCTTTATTCTGATGTTTATCAACTGCAACCGCCTAATCTAGATTGTTCTAAACCGTTCTGGAATAGCCTGGATCGTGTAGGTCCTTGTAGAACCTTCCGGAACCCGTAAACGTCCATGTTGCAACCAATGCTTGCAACATTCACTGTAACGTTGAATATTCCAGAGTCTTGTAGATCCTTCTAGATCTTCATCCTGCATGTTAAAACATCTAAGACAACATTTGATCATAAAGTATTAGTTAATGAGAAGAAAGGGCAAATTCATGTTGTTTCAAAGTAAATAATGAATACTTCACTACCAACAACATTAACAATCTCCCCCAATTTGACCTTTCTGTTACAACACACCTGATGTATATATTTTTCAATATATATAAGTCAGTGATGTATGTTCAATAGAGATTAACATCATAGTGTACGCTTAGTTTTTCACACTTGTGTAGCAAAACAACCAAAAAATAAGATGAACAACTATAAGTTGAATCACCAAAATCAAGATGAAATAACAATAAGTTAATCCACCAAAAACAGAATGAACAAACATTTGCTCACTCAAACAAAATGAACATCATCATATATGCTCATTAAAATAAAATGAGTAACATAGTGTTTACCCATTCAAACTACAACTCACAAATGAATAATTTAAACATAAACATCCTATCATTCTAATATAATATTGTCTTTCAGAAATTAAAACTAACTATCAGAGCAAGCTAATCAAAAAACAGAAATAAAACAAGAGTAATTAGAGTTAACACAATAAGGAACTTTGAGATCACTGTACAAAATGTACAGTTGCAGCCACAAGCATCTTGCACTAAGCTCCCCCATAAATTGTGCTTCCTCCAGTCTCTAAGACATCTCAAACTTTGGCAGAAATATCTGGCAGATCTCCATACATCTCATCCTCCTCTGTTTCCTGGATATTGATTGTTGCAAGATTTGTAACAACATCTTCAGCAGCATCAGGTCCAGTTGCAACAGCTTCATCAACAATTGTCCTTCCTTTTTCAACAACCTCAGCAACAGGTTCAGCAATATCATCCATCTCATGAATTTCAACTCCTCGGGCAGCAGCAACTGGTACTCTCCCTGTTGTGGCAGAAAGTAGGTTTTCCCAGTAGTTCTTCAGAAATTGGAGTTCATCTATAGAGTCCTGCAAGTGCTTTAGTTGTGTTTGAATAAACTCAGGTGAGATATTCAAGGATTGTGTTGTCGGAGCAGGAATGTTGCTAGGTATGTTCCCAACATTCTGAGCAGCATTTTGTGCAGAAGGCAGGAGCAGGGTCAGGAACAGGTTGGTTATGTTCTGGAGCCTCTGGAGCTTCTTTCTCATCATTCACCTGTAAAGGTAAATCCAACACTCTATTTCCAGATAACAAGTGGTGAGATATGCCCATCAGATTCACTCTCCCCCTCAACAACTCATTTCTCCTATGAATAAAATTATGACTTCTTAAATAGCCATATATCAACACAAGATAAGACAAGTTGCCTCTTTCAGAAATCTTCCCAGTAAACTTCATCATGTGGTGAAAAATAACCAATCTTAGATTGAAATTTTTCATCACACATATTCTATACATCAGAACAGCTTGATCCCTGGTTAATTTGGTTGAGTTGGTGGAAGGTATCCAGTTGTACACAACCAGTTTGTGTAGAACCGAATACAGAGAAGTCAGTGAAGCAGCAAGCATATCTTTCTTCCATTTGTTCACCCTTTCTCCAGTAAGAACATGAATAATCTCATCCATATGAGGAACATCTTCTTCCTCAACATTCTCAACATGTAAAAACTCATTAATCAACTCAGGTGTGAATGGAACATTCCCATCCCTAAATCTTACAGACCCATACCATCTAGAGTTTCTTCTAGCATGATTTTCCTTCAAACAAGCATAGAACTCATAAACACAATCAGTAACAAAGGCATCAACAAAGGTTACAGCATGCATCAAGCTCCTTTCCTCTAGATATCTAATTAGACCCTTAGATTCAAATTCATCAATGTTAATTTTTCTTTCAATTAACAAATTTCTCTTGCTTAACCTAGCTATCCTTTGTTCAAGGTTTTCATCATCATCATCATCATCACCAGTATTGGCTTGTTCTACAGAGTGTTCAGACTCATTACCTCTGTCAGATTCGGTCTTGGTCTTTTCAGAACTGCTCTCCGGACTGCTATCATCATCATCAGGTTCTGGTACTGCTGCACTTGTTCCAGCACCACCACCATCATATTCAAACTTCCTTTTCGTTCTCAGCTCAACTCTGGCTCTCCTTCTTAGTTCGAAAATATGCACATCACTCTCATCAGAATCTTCTTTGCCTTGAGATTGAGAACCACCAGCTTCATCTTCAGTTGAGTCCTTTGGGCTTGACTCTTTGTCAGATTCAGAAAACACTTGAATAGGACGTGCATCAACATCTCCTTCATCATCCTTTTTCTTCCTTGAGGTTTCAGAATAGCTCACTCTTTTCTTGGCTCTTCCAGATCTTCTCTTCGATTGAACAGGGCTCCTCTTTCTCTTTCCACCCTTCTTCTTCACAGTTTTGGCTATTGGAGCAGGCTCAGAGTCCTCAGACATTGAAGAATCAATTTTGGGTGATTCTTCCTTGTCTTTCTCTGGCATCTCCACATCAGGCACTTCGGTATTAGGGCTCTGTTCCCTAACTTTCTCAGCATCAGTTTCCTCGGCAATGACAGCGTCCTCCATCGCTTGATCACCTATTTCAACATCTTTTGAAATATTAGCAGCAAGGGTTTCAGCTTGGTGTGAGGATTGCGGATTTTCTGGTTGGGCAATCAAAGAGGTGCATTCAATTTGAGTAGTAGGTGGAGAGTTTTGGGTTTGGTTCAGGTAGGAAGAAACATCTTCAATCGAGCCAATGGTCAGTTTAGGAACAGCAGGATTTCCTTGAAGGCTTTGAGCAATTCCTCTAGAAATCGATTTGAGTTGATCGACCGTCGCATCAGTTGGAATGTAGATGTTCACCGGAAAGGTATGAACTGGGGTTAGAGTGGAAGGCGGTGTTGCGCTTGATGATGGAGCAACAGGAGCAACATTCTAGGCTTGGTTAGAGGTCATTTCTGCGAGTAGGTTTAGGTTCGAGGTTTGAGAAGGTGGAGAGTTTGAGGGAGTTTTGGAAGTGTGAGAGGGTTTCTTTTGATTTCCAGCCATTAAGTACTCGAGTAAAATGCAAGTGAATTATGAATTAAAAGAAATAACAATGTAACCCTAGATAATGAATACTTATACTTTCAACACTTATATGAAAAACACTAAACTTCACTCAAAATACGAACACATAGACTATTAAACACGAAGCATAGGAATTATTTATAAGAAAAGAACCATGGCAGTTAAAATTTTACAACCCACAAAAAAAATTCTGGAATTTAGAAGTGAGGATCATCCACTCCCCCATGATGAGATCATGGGTTTCCCTTATTCTAAAAATCGGATTTTAATTATTTAAAAAATAAGAAATTATGCACGAAACAACAAAAATGAAAACGTGGGTATTAAATATGTGAGAATTAAAGAACAAATCCTTAATAAATCGGTTCATAATCTTGTCTTCAAAAATAAATATGAATTGTATATGATGTTGTATTCAAAGTTGGAACACACACTTCAACATCAGTTAAAATAACCAATGTCGCACTTTTAATCAAATAACTTTTAGCACTTTTATTCACATTGATCCATCTTTTTAAGAGAGTGCATCGTAGCAGCGAACTCCGTGCCCCATAATTACTCAATGGATTTGTGACATATTGATGTTTTACTAATCATCTTTTGAAAAGAAGGCATCGTAGTAGCGAACTCCGTGCTCCATAGTTACTCAATGAATTAGTTACATCTTGATGTGCTTTTTCAAATGCAAAACTTATTATGCATTTGAGAAGTGTGATTCCTCCTTATTTTTACACAACAATCATACTTGATTCAAATTTATTTTGCAAAGTGATTATAAAACAGATAACAAGAACAAACTTTAATTAAAACATGCATATATCCTGATGTTGTTATTAATGTTTAGACATACATAACAACATCCGCTTTCACAGTTATTCAGAATGTGCACATACCAAGAGATTTCCTCAAGAATGAGAATCTCTCATGGTCAAGAGCTTTTGTAAACACATCAGCAAATTAATTTTCAGTGGGTATATATTCTAACTTCACAATATTCTTTTCTACAAGATCCCTTATGAAATAATGTCTAATGCTTATGTGTTTAGTAAGTGAATGTTGAACTGGATTTTTCGAAATGTTGATAGCACTAGTGTTATCACAATATACAGTTAAAATATCACTCTCTAAACCATAATCGCTAAACATTTTACTTAACCAAAGAAGTTGTGTACAACAACTAACTGCAGCAATGTATTCAGACTCTGCAGTAGATTGTGATACACAATTTTGTTTTCTACTATGCTAGGAAATCAGGTTATTTTCCATGTAGAAGCAACCACCACTCGTGCTCTTCCTATCATCAATGTCTCCAGTCCAGTCAGCATCACTATATCTAACAAGTGCACTGCTTGTGTCTTTGATATACCATATACCAAGATCGGTTGTATCAGCCACATATCTTATGATTCTTTTGACAGCATTCAAATGTGACTCCTTAGGACATGCTTGGTACCTAGCACAGACACAAATACTATACATAATATCAGGCCTACTTGAGGTTAAGTACAGAAGACTACCTATCATGGATCTATACAAAGTTGGATCAACATCTTGACCAACAATGTCCTTACACAACTTTTGTGTAGATCCCATAGGAGTTTTCATAACTTTTGAGCTTTCTAAACCAAACATTTTCACTTAGTCTGAGAGAAGAAAATACCTTTATCAGATTGTTTGATTTGAAGTCCTAGGAAGTAATTCAAATCACCTACCATGCTCATCTCAAATGTTGTTGTCATTGCTTCAACAAACTTGCTTAACATAATGTTACAAGTTGAACAAAAAACAATGTCATCAACATATATTTGAGCTATTAGTAAGTCTTCTCCAGTATGTTTAATGAACAAGGTTCTATCAGCTTCTCCTCTTATAAAACCAAATTGCAAAATAAAGTCAGTAAGTCTACCATACCAAGCTCTAGGAGCTTGTTTGAGACCATATAAAGCTTTCTTTAGCTTGTACACGTGATCAGGATACTATGGGTTTTCAAAACCTTTAGGTTGTTCAACAAATGCATCTTCTAATATGTCATTCAGAAATGCAGCTTTTACATCCATTTGATGAAGATTAATATTAATGTAACATGCAATTGCTAGTAACAATCTAATGGACTCTATCCTAGCAACAGGTGCAAATGTTTCATCAAAATCAATACCCACAACTTGAGTATAACCTTGTACAACCAATCTAGCGTTGCTCCTAATTATGTTACCAGACTCATCAGTTTTATTCTTAAAGATCCATTTAGTTCCAATGACATTGACATTTTTAGGTCTTGGAACTAATGACCAAACATCATTTCTCTCAAACTGATTAAGTTCCTCATACATAACATTAATCCAATTTTCATCTTTTAATACTTCTGTAACATTTTTAGGTTCAATTTCAGAATAGTAACACTGAGCATTCACGACATTGCATATTGAAGACATGCATACAGACCTTACCACATCATCTTGATTTGCACTAACTCTCCTTCTTGTTTGAACACCAACTGAAGCATCTCCAATGATCTGATTCGAATGATGGCTTTTTGTAATCCAAGTAACTGGATTCTTCTTTGGAGTATACTGATTGTTCTGTGAAGAATCAACTGAGTCTGCAGGGGATGTTGTACCAGATGTTGTAATATTTGGTGAAACATTCTCTGTTTTCAGTGATTCTTTAGGAACTTCAGTAACATCAGTCACATCTTCAGTGTCATCTCCATCTATCAAATTCTTATCATCATAAAAAACAACATTCACAGACTCTTGAACAGTGTTAGTTCTAAGGTTATAAATTCTATAAGTTCTGCTATTTCTAGAATAACCTAAGAAGAAACATTTGTCACTCATAGAATCAAACTTATGTAGTTGATCCCTATCATTCAAAATATAACACACACAACCAAAAACATGAAAATATTTCACATTTGGTTTCTTATTGTTCAAGATTTCATATGGGGTTTTCTTACTTCCAAATCTAAAATATACTCTATTAACAATATGACATGCTGTATTTAATGCTTCAGCCCAAAATTTCTTAGCAAGATTTTTAGAATTGAGCATTACTCTAGCCATCTCTTGGAGAGTTCTATGTTTTCTTTCAGCAATCCCATTTTGTTGTGGAGTTTTAGGAGAAGAAAACTCTTGGACAATACCTTTCTTTTCACAAAAATCTATAAACATGTTGTTTTCAAATTCCATACCATGATTAGACCTAATTCTGCTAACTTTCAAGTTAAAAACAGTTTTAAATCTTTTGTAAAGAACTTTAAATGCATCAAAAGTTTCAGATTTTTCTCTTAAAAACTCAATCTAGGTAAATCTAGAGTAATCATCTACCACAACCAGTGAATATTTCTTACCACTTATGCTTTCAGTTTCCATAGGACCCATGAGATCCATATGTAGTAATTCAAAACAACGATGTGTCGTGCAGTGTGATAACATCTTATGCGACACTTTTACCTGCTTACCTTTTTGGCATGAACCGCATACAGTAGGTATAACAATCTTCAATTTAGGTAATCCTTTCATTGCTTCAGACTTAACCAATTTTTGAATGAATCTGTAATTCACATGTCCAAGTCTTTGATGCCACAGAGCATTCTCATCACAATTTGACAAATGACACACATTGTTTGTTCCAATCAAATAACAATTATTAGCTGATATATTATCGGTCATTAGATACTTATTATCCTTGTTTAGAACATAACATGAATCTTTATCAAATTCAACATGCAAGTTGTCATCACACAGTTGACTTATACTAAGCAAATTAGCAAGTAAGCCATCAACATGCAAAACATTCTTAAGCTTAGGAAATCCTTCAACATTTAAGGTTCCTTTTCCAATGATTTTACCTTTTGATCCACCACCATATGTAACAGTTCCACTATTACAAGGTTCATACTCAGATACGTAGTTAACATGACCAATCATATGTCTAGAACAACCACTATCAAAATACCATAGATCAGGTACACATGTTTTCAGAGAAGTTTGAACAACATTACAAGTAACATGCTCTTTCTTTTTCTTAGCAGATTTTGACCAGTGTTTCTTAGAATGTGAAAACATTTCAGACAATACTTTTTAAATTTCCAGATCCCTTTCATCTTTTGACAATAAGGACGAATATGACCAATTTCAGAACTATAGTGACACACATACTTCTTAACAGGTTTTCAATCACATATACTTTTGTTTCAGTAAAAAGCTCAGTTTTTCCCTTCACAAATTTTACAGGATTATTCACATATTTAGAAGAAGTTTCATCACAATATCCTAAGCCATGCTTATTAGACTGTCCAATGTTTATAGAATCACCCACAATAGAAGAACTTTTGGAAAAATTCTTAAAACTTAAGGTATAACTTTTCAATTCTTCCTTTAGTCTAGAAATTTCTAAATTCTTCCTTGTTAAGATGACTTTTAGCTTTGTCACAGTCTCTCTGAGATCATCATTCTCTTTGGCTATACTAGACACATCATCCTTTTTTTCATCAGAACCCGTCTCATCAACACACCCATTAAAACAGTTCAAATCTGAATGATTTTTTGATAAATGTTGTTTCTGATGTTATAACATTGGAAACAACATCAGTGTCTAGATAATCCAGATCATCATCTAAAGAATCATCATAATCAATTCTTGCAGAGAAAGTTAATTCCTCATCTTTAGAAACTTTAGGTTCATCATCCGAGTCATCACTAAAAGTAACATTAAAATTAAGTTTTTGTCTTAACCTGGTATTTGCACACCCATTTGCACAGTGTCCAAATCCTGTACAAGCATCACATCTAACTGATTTTCTAAATTCATGATCATACCTTGATTTGTTACCTCTGAATTGTCTTGATTGATTCTGATCCTTCCTTTTCTCCGGGTCAGATGGTGTGTTGTTGAAAGGAGTCCTCTGTTGGACATTCCCTCTGGATCTGTTCATCTTTTTCTTCAAATAGGAGTTGAACTTCTTTGTGAGGAAGACAATATGCTCAGGAGTGTTGTAACATTGGTCTAAAATATCTTCATCAGACTCAACTTCAGTCACAAAGAACAGATTTTCAGTGTTAGATGATGTTTCACCTTTGAACACAACAACTTTCTTTCCTTCACTCGTATCATCAGATTGAGTTGTGTTCATCTCGTATGTTTTGAGAATACTTACAAGCTCATTCTGACTTAGAGTATCAGTGTCCTTGACTTCTTCAATAGCACAAATTTTTGCATTGAACCGTTTAGGAACTGATCGCAAAATCTTGTGTACAACTCGTACATTGGAAATTAGATCACCAAGTGCATGTGATTCGTTAACAATCTCACTCAGCCTCTCATTATAATCCGTGATTGTCTCATCATCCTTCATCCTTAGATTCTCGAACTTGGTCCCAAGCATTCGAAGTTTGGTCCTTCGAACACTTCCATTTCCTTCGCAATGTTCTTGAAGCCTCTCCCATGCATCTTTAGCCGTGGTACATGTTGATATAATCTTAAACATAGATACATCAACAGAGGTAAAGATAGCATTGAGAGCTTTTGGAATAGTAGCTCGCCATCGTGGCCTCCTCATTGGTCCATTCAATCTCCGGTTTGACTCTTGTCTCGCCATCATTATCTGCTTGATTTCTGGGCCATTCCCAGCCGGCACGCTCATCAATAGACTTGATGTACATGCGTATCTTAGGTTTCCAATAGGCATAATTGTTCCCATCTGGTATAGGAGGCCTAAGTGGGGTGTTAATAGGATATTCCATAGCAAAAAGTCACACTAAAAACACAGGATCTAAACTTAGTATATCAAGTTTATTGCTCTGATACCAAATGAAGGTGTGCGTGTGTTGGAAAGAATAGATGTTGTAATAGATGTTAAAGCAAACACTACAACAATCTGGAAAACAGAGATAAGAACTTGTACAACGAAAGACTTAAACACACTATTACAAGATGGAATACTTTTTAACACAAACTATATAAAATAGTTTGTGCTAGTCTTATGGCGAAATGTTCACTATAACAAAATTAGTGATATAAAAGTTGTGTAAAGAGTAAAATCGTTCACAACGGAAATAAGACTCGATATCACATATCAAATCTAAATTGGCTAAGTGTATAACACAATACACCGTCAAAGTTGATTTCACTCTATATCTATGATCTCTCTATCTATGGATATAGAATTGATCGCAAGTTATGCGAAATGTACTTAACTTCTAGGCATAACATAAACGTTGGAATAACTGCCCTATCACCTTTGAACTCAGGATTAACGCTAGCGTAGGTGTACTCGTTTACTCCACACTTGGTACTGAAGACTTCGACTTCTATTTATAGATGGAGGTCTTCATCCGTAATCAACTTCATCATGTAACCGCTCCATGATCTCTTGTTATGCGTCCATGATCTTATCTTTATTCTGATGTTTATCAACTGCAACTGCCTGATCTAGATCGTTCTAAACCATTCTGGAATAGCCTGGATCGTGTAGGTCCTTGTAGATCCTTATAGAATCTTCTGGAACCCGTAACCGTCCATGTTGCAGCCAATGCTTGAAACATTGAATATTCCAGAGTCTTGTATATTCTTCTACATCTTCATCCTGCATGTTAAAACATCTTATGTAACATTTGATCATAAAGTATTAGTTAATGAGAAGAAAGGGCAAATTCATGTTGTTTCAAAGTAAATAGTGAATATTTCACTACCAACAACATTAACAACTGGTATTAAGGAATAAAGTGAGAATAATATTGATTCTTGATCTATTATTTCTAAATATATGATTGATATCTATAATAATAATAATAATAAATATATAATACAAGCTATATTTTTTTTTAAGTTTAGGAGGGAAACTTTATAGACTGTTGATCAAATTTTCAATATATGATCTTAACCATTCATTTTTCCCCTAATTATTACGGTAAATTTGTCTAAATCAATATTTAATTTGTCCAAAACAACATTTAATTTGTCATTTAATATAATTTAATTTTAATCGTTAAAATATTGAATATATCATGGGATGAGTTGATGAATAGGAATTTTTTTATTTTATTTCCTATTTATACCCTCCACACCATTTGTTCTCATGACAATCATCTGCAAGTCTTTTTTTCTTAATCGCTCTGATGAAGAGTTGCAATCTCCAACGTTCGATCGTTCCGGCCTACTATTGGTCTTGGCCGAATCTCAAAAAAATTGGTTCGTCCATCCTTTTTGCATTAATTGGTGGTTGTTTAATGGTTGGAATTTTTTTATCTTCATCTTGGTTTTGTCTCAATTATCATCAAATGATAAATTATACATATTACAAATTTCAATAAAGTGTTTGGTTAATCGAGGGTACTCTTACGGTTCGTGATTGTTCATTTTTTATTTGATCCTTAACATTTCGGGCACAGTTCTTGGTCTAATAATGGATTCCATTTTTAATATTTTCCAATTTCCGGTGAACGTCTATATATTTTCAGGCAAAATTGTACAGATCGGATGTTTGAACTGTTCTTATGTAATAGTTTGTAATTTTATTTATAGTCCGCATTTTATTTATTTTAATTTAATTTTTATCATTCCCATTTTTTTATTACTTGGGGAGTTCATTGTTTCACAAATTGTAAAAATGTTATAGGAATCCAATACTCCTAAATACTAATTGATTTTTTACTTTTCATGTATGCAATTCGTTTTTATTAAGCTTTAAAATTAAAACTAATAGGCAAAAATTTGACCAGTTTATGGCATGAGAATTATTTTTGTTGATTAAATAGTTTAATTTAGATACATATGAATGTTAAAACATTAATTTATATTATGTTTGATGTTGAATATAAAATATTTTATTTTGATAAATTTAAAAAAATTATGCACTAATCTATTTCATCACAATATTTTTAAGATATATATATATTTGTGTTGTAATTGAGTGCGTAAAATAAAAGGCGAGATTTGTTCACCAAGTTCGTCGGGAATGACTACATTTGGGGGCGAGCCAAGCCAGGAGTTTCACTAATGTTCTTGTGTATATATATTTACAATTCTGAGTACAATGGTATATTTATAAGAATAAAACCCTAGTCTAAGATATGAAGATCATTGGGTTATTGGTCCATTAGTAATGTCCACATCAAATCTCCTAGATTTGGAATAATAAATCTGCTAGATTTACAACACTCCCCCTTGGACATTACGACATAACATAAATGTCTTGTCAGAAAAACTCCACGTACTAGGTATCGGCCAAATAATAAGTTAGGGAGGAATGTATTCGATCTTCTAGATCAAATCTTCTAGATTTGCTTCAGGGTTACCGCTCCTCCTGAAGACAACAACACTTTGAGTCTTTGCATCCCAATACCATGAACGTACTTTTCAAAAGTAGACGTGGGTAAGGACTTAGTGAACAGATCTGTTGGATTGTCACTAGATTGCACCTTTTGAATGGTAATCACGTCACTCTTCTAGAGTTCGTATGAGTAGAAAAACATAGGTGAAATATGTTTCGTCAGGTTTCCCTTGACGTACCCATTACTCATTTGTGCGATGCAAGCTGCGTTGTCTTCAAATATAATGGTGGGAGGTGTATCACCTTTAGCGATACCATACGAGTCACCAATGTGTTTTACTAAGGACCTTAACCAAACACATTCTCGTGCGGCTTCAAATAAAGCTATTATCTCTGAGTGGTCTGAAGACGTGGTAACCATAGTTTGTTTAACCGATATCCATGAGATCACGGTACCACCACAGAGAATAATGTAACCATTCTGGGATATGGCATTGTGGGGATCAGACAAATAGGCAGCATCCGCATAACCTACTAAGGTTTTGTCTTGGCTCTTACTGTAAAACAGTCCAAGATCTTGAGACCCTTGGAGGTACCGTAGAACATGCTTAACACCATTCCAATGTCTCCTTGTAGGAGAAGCGCTATGTTTCGCAAGCAAATTGACAGCAAATGCAGTGTCCGACCGAGTGCAATTTGCGAGATAGAGCAATGCTCCGACTGCACTAAGATAAGGAACTTCTGGCCCCAGAATTTTTTCTGGATCTTCTCTTGGCCTAAATGGGTCCTTATCCACTTCGAGGGATCGGACAACCATAGGGGTGCTAAGTGGATGAGATTTATCCATGTGAAATCTCTCCAATACCTTCTTCACGTAGGTCGACTGATGTTAAGAATTCCTTCTGGGAGATGCTCGATCTGCAGGCCGAGGCAGTACTTGGTTTTACCCAAGGCTTTCATTTCGAAGTCGGCTTTCAAGATTGAACTGGCTTCTTCAATCTCTTTGCATGTTCTGATTATGTCCAGGTCATCAACATAGACGGATATGATGCAAAAACTATTTTGCGATTTCTTCGTGAATACGTATGGGAAAACTTTATCGAATGTGTATTCCTTCTTCTGAAGGTACCACATGAGGCCCGATTGCTTCAAGCCATACAACGACTTCTGCAGTTTATGATATACATATTGTGATTTTCACCATCCCTCATCTGAGGAATATCAAATCCATCGGGGATTTTCATATAAATGTCGGCATCTAGTGATCCGTATAAGTATGCGGTTACTATGTCCATTAATCTTATTTGGAGATTCATTTTAACTGCCAAATATATCAAGTAGCGGAACGTTATTGAGTCCATGACGGGAGAATAAGTTTGATCGAAATCAATCCCGGGTCTCTGCAAAAACCCTTGAGCTACCAGCCTCGCTTTATACCTCTCCATGGTATTATCCTCATTTTGTTTTCGTACAAAAACCCATTTATATCCTACAGGGATAGCGTGCGTGGGTGTATGAACGAAAGAGACAAATACTTATCTTTTGTTAAACGATGTGAGCTCTACTTCAATTGCCTCTTTCCATTTTACCCAATCGGAGCGCTTCCGGCACTCAGCGATAGTTTTGGGTTCTGGATCCGGATCGTTAATGGAAAGAGCAAATGTCGCTGCAAATGTGTCATTGACGACAGTAATATTTATATTACATGTTTCTCCTGTATTTATGAAATTCATAGAGACTTCAACGTTTATGTTAACCAGGCCTTCCTCATTTCCCAGTGTATCTGGGTTTGGTCATTCCGCAGTCCTAGTGCATTGGATATTTTGTGCACGTGCTTCAGCACTAGGACACTCGCCTTCTAGAGACTTTGAGTTATCTAGACGAATCTCTTCTAGAGATTTTACATTCGACTGACCAGTTTTGCTAGCTTTTCGTTTAGGTGTACTAGTATCTCCTGAGGGTCCTTTACGCTTCTAGTGTGTGTGGGCATGAGTCTTGTTTTGCTTGGGACCTCAACCCTTTGGGGAGCGTTTACTGCAGGTATATGCGATTTAGTTACACCTCTGTGGTCAGTGAACGCGTCTGGCAGATTGTTTGCTAAATTTTGCAAGTTAATGATCTTCTGAACTTCCAGTTCAGATTGACTAGTGCGTGGATCTAGATACTGAAGATCACTTACGTTCCACGTAAGCTCCCAACATTCATTCAATTTTGAATTCGGATCTCCCCATAATGTCGGGAAGTGATCTTCATCGAACGTGCAATCAACGAACTGGGCCATTAATTGATCCCCGGACAAAGGCCCGAGGTATTTCACGATGGATGGAGAGTTAAATCCGACATAAATACCGAGTTTTCTTTGTGGGCCCAAAGAGGTCCGCTTCGGTAATGTTATCGGAACATATACCGCACATCCGAAAATACGCAGATGGGAAATGTTAGGTTCTTTCACACGCACTAGCTGTAGGGGGAATGATCATTATATGCAGTTGGACGGATTTGTATCAAATGCGATGCATGTAGGACTGCATGCCCCCAGCATGAAGTGGGTAGTTTAGATTTCATAAGCAATGGTCTCGCGTAAGTTTGATATGTTTTATTAGTGCCTCAGCAAGACCATTTTGGGTATGGACGTAGAGGACCGAATGCTCCACTTTAATTTCCAGGGCCATACAGTAATCTGTAAAGGCCTTTGAGCTGAACTCAGCAACATTATCCATGCGAATCGACTTAATTAGATAATCTGGGAATTGAGCTCTAAGCTCGATAGTTTCGCAATGAGCTCTGCAAGAGCTTGATTGCGGGTAGATAGCTAACAGGCATATGTCCACCTAGTGGAGGCATCAATAAGAACCATGAAATACCAAAATGGTCTTGATGCTGGGTGAATCGGTCCGCAAATATCTCCTTGAATTCGTTCAAGGAAAACTAGAGACTCTAGTCCAACCTTAGTGTACGATGGGCGTACTATTAACTTACCCTTAGAACATGTTGTTGGCCCCACTAGTCAATTTAATAAGGTGTTGTGGAAGCTTAACTTAAATCCTTTTCAAAGTCCTTTTACTAAGAGCACAAGATAAAGCAGTAATAAAGAAAACAATAAAGAAGACAAGATATATAGTGGTTCGGATGTTAAAATCCTACGTCCACTCTCCCTTTTATCAAGGGGCCTTACTATCCAACCAACCAACTACGAACACTGGAATTGACAAGTACCAGTTCCTTGCTTACAAACTTTAGATCTCACTCCGATCTAAAGTACCAACAACTACAACCTTATCTTATAAGATGAACAGGTTGAGTTTATATTCCAACTAACTCCTCAAGAGTAAATATGAATAAGAACAAGGTAAGAGTGCTAAATGCTTAGTGATTAAGAGGCTTGAATATGAGCTTCGTGCGCGTGTCTAGAGTCTTTCTTCAATGATACACTCTTGAATTTATAGAGATGATTAGGGTTTAGCTGTTGGAGAGCTAATCTAATCAGATCTCTAATTAAGGAAGCTTCAATCAATCAATTCCCTAATTGATTGATTGGGTTGGTGAGATCCATGGATTGATTATCTTCAAAATACTTTCCAATCCGATCATGTTTGACTTCATTTGAATTACCAACGGTCAAATGCTTCCATTGCACAACTCTGATTCTTCCAGAGTAGGCTGAACCAGACACCAGATGACCTCGATGTCCTCTGGTCCAGAGCCGGTTAAGAACCAGAATACTCAGTAGAATCTAGAGATGATTCTGAGTATCTTTTGGTTCGTCTGGTCTGGGGAAGGTCTTCTGCCTCTGGTCTTGATCTTCTCTGGTGAAGTCTTCTGGTGGAGTCCTCTGGTGAAGTCTTCTGGTGGAGTCCTCTGGTGAAGTCTTCTGGTGACTCTTCTGGTGAAGTCTTCTGGTCTGGCAGTTCCCCCTAAACTAAGTCCTAATCTAGTTCCTCATCTGGCTAACAGGTCCAGATGGTCCTATTACATCTTCTGGTTTGTTTTAACTCATCAAAACTAATAATTTTTATCCTAACACATGCATCACAAATAAATTCATCAATAGGAAGGATTCTATTATTCGAAATATTATGACTAATTGAATTAGATAGAATCCTACGTATCATAGATTGTCCTGGATGACTTAACCGCTGATATGATTTAATTATAAGAAGTTCGGGTCATGAAATTTCATACTCATAGCTAGATGGAGATTAGACGGACGGATGTAGGAATAGTACAATCCGGAGGAAGGAAGGAAGTTTTGCTATAACTTGTTTACAGCTACCTCGAGTAATAGTCATCAAAAGGTATTCGTTATTGTTCTCAGTTTCAGTTTCAATATGATAGCCATTTATCCAAATGTCTCTAAAACTGAGCAGAGTACGCTTAGATTGTGAAACAATAAAGTATTATAGATTATGAGTTTGGTACCCACGGGGAGGACAATTGAAGCTCTTCCAGAGCCCACTATCAACATACTATCATCGATTATTGTAGTTATACTCCCCTAACATTCTACCAAGTTATGAAAATACTTCCTATCTCTTAAGATTGTATGAGTGGTGGCGCTATCTACCAAACATAAATCACAATTTTAATCCATCATGCTAGAGGAAATAGTCCAAACCTAATAGCTGATATGTTTACAAGCCATGTATAGCAATATCCAAGTAAATTTAATGGACAACGTTAAGGTAAACATATCGAAGCTAAAACGTAATATCATCCATAAAATAAATTATCCGAAAGAAAGGATCCAAAAATATAAATTATTTTATCCAAAAATAAAGTACTAAAACAATCAAATACGCAAATCACTCATCATCTCCAAAGTCCTTGAGCTCGATGCCCAGAGGATCGATGTTATCTTGGTCAAAGTCTGCTTCAGGTAGGCTGACATGGTGAGATTCGACTCTATGGACCTTCCACTTGTCGTCCTTCTGCTGCTTTTTATAAGCCTCAACCAAGTGCTTGGGAGTGCGACACGTGCGAGACCAATGGCCTCTACATCCACATCTGTAGCAGGACTGCTCAACCTTATCTTGACTGCCAAATTTTTTAAGGGGGAACTTCAAGGTTCTGTGACCACCGGATGTACTACGACCTCGATCTTTAGCCCAGATCATCTTACTCTCTCTCACTCTTCCACGTTTACGACCAATCATATAATTGTCCCTATACTACTGTTGGAGTATAAGGTTGCTAGCGTGGAATGTTGACAGATTGTTCTGTATCAACTGGGTTACAATACGTTACAAAGCAGAGTTGTACTCCGTTATAGACTTAAGGTCTTGGAAACGGAGTCTCAACCAATCGTATTGTACCGGAGGGAGGAGTATATCATTTTGTTGTTGGAAATAGTCCTTCAGGGACTTCCACAACATTCTGGGGTCCCTGAATGAGGATCTGAAAAAATGAATTCATCACTCAGGCGATTCATGAGACAAATCAATGCTTTCGCCTTCTGGGCGTTAGTGGATTTCGAACCTTCGATAATTATTTCGCTTAACTCATTTAAGGCTAGATGGATCTCGACATCTAGCGCCCATGTCAGGTAGTTATTACCATCGAGAGCAAGCTCATCAAATTCTTTCATGGTAATATCAGACGTTACTACAATTTTTAAAGTGACATGGTAAGAGTTGTGGCCAATTTATTGACGACGGAGAAATAAGGATTTATTCGATTATTCTAGAGCACATAGAAGCAAGAATTGGGCGTCGTCTACCCAAAGCATAAATTACGGTCCGACAAATACCGGGCCGCCTACCCGGGCATGATATGCGGACTATACATAATAAACTATGTGCGGGAGTAATAATGCATGTAAGATAATTAAATCATAAAGACATGCGTATGTACCAAATAAGGATATAAGATAATATCTTGAGAACTAGCATGTGAAAATAATTCCAAAAAAAATTCGGGCTTAAATATTTATTACTCTAAATATTTCATGTATATTAACGAAATATTTTCAGGGTTTTTAAATAAAATTAAATTAATCGGTAATTATGTGATGCCCAAAAATGAGCCCAAAAGTGGGCTAGGGTTTCACAAGGTACGCGACAATGTATGACTGCGGGCGCGACAATGGGCGCACGGGGGGTGCGCGTTAATGCTCATGGCAAGTAGAGGAGGGAGCGCGCAAAAAGAAAAAAAATGTCGGCCAGTCGCGACCTACAGGCACGACTACCGCGAGCGATCGCGCTCTGTAGGCGCGACTGCTTCTGGCGATCGTGTCCCACAGGCGCGATCAACACCCTTTGCGACGCTGCCCTAATTTTACACAGCGAGGTCGTGCACGGAGGTGGCACCGGCCTCAACGCGACGTACGGAGGTGTGCAGAGGCGGCACCGGCCACAAGCGAGCACGACGTCGGCCCACGGTAGCGCACGACTGCGGTGCTCGACGGTCTGGGGCCGCGGGTGCTTCATCGGTGCACCTGGGCGTCCTCCGTGAACAGGCGGCCATCGACGGCGATGCTGCTGGACAGTGGTCGATGGCGGCGCTGCTGCAACGCGGTGGCGCGGTGGAGGCCGTGCGGGGGCTGCCGTAAAATCTGTTTTAATATATATATATATATATTTTTTCTTCAATTCAATTTGTAAAATAATTTGATCCAATTATCGCAAATATAAAAATAAAATCGAAGCAATAATTCTAGTGCATATAAAGCATATAACGCATGGATCAAAGAATTAGATATGGCAATTAATTCACATGATTTGTAGAAAATTAATTTTAGGGCGTACCGGTTAGTCTCGGGCAGAGTCTCGTGTTGATAACGTGTTGTAATTGAGTGCATAAAATAAAAGGCGAGATTTGTACACCCAGTTCGTCGGGAACAATTACGTCTGGGGGCAAGCCAAGCCAGAAGTTTCACTAATGTTCTTGTGTATATATATTTACAATTCTGAGTACAATGGTATATTTATAAGAATAAAACCCTAGTCTAAGATATGAAGCTCATTGGGTTATTGGTTCATTAGTAATGTCCACATCAAATCTCCTAGATTTAGAATAATAAATCTGCTAGATTTACAACAATTTGGACTAGGGGGAGAACTTTAAGCATATAGCGAAACAATTTTTTTTATACACAAAGTATATATGGGAACTTATAAATCAAGATTAGATAATTAATTAAGTATTGTATCAATTAGATTAACAAGTAATAATTATAGAAATTATATTTTTTAAAGAAGCGTTTGATTGTCTCCATGCATGATTTTGCAAGTAATTCTTATAAAAGTCAAACCTAATTTGTTTTTCAATTTCTCTATCATTATCCATTTATTCTTCTATTTCATAAATAATTTTTTTAAATTCTAGAGTTAGGAGTCATAAATAGTGTTTGATTGATATTAAAAAAAAAATTATGACCCTTGATCTAATAATGAATATGATCAATCTTGGTTGTCTATTTTTATTATGTAAATTTATTTTAATTTTGGTAAATTCTACTATTAATTAATATATCATGTAATTATGGGTCATTTATTATTAATGTATGTGTGAATATTAATCATGTAATGCATCGAGACATAAATATGTAAATTTAGATATTAATCAGTAAATTTCAAATTTAAATATGTAATTTTGAACTTGGGGTGATAGGTGATAACAAAATTGGAAGAAAAAATAAAAAATGAATGTAGTGTGTGTGTGGGTGTGTGTATGTGTGTAGTTGAATTCTCATTAAAACTATATATTTGTTTGATGTTATGAAGATCTTTGAGGAGAAAAATGAAGATGAAGACAATGTGTGAAATAAACGAGATCAAGAAAGATGGAGATAGTGTGCTATTTTTTTAAAAATATTTTTGCACACTATTTTTGCATTTGTAAATTTTAGATTTAAATATGTATATATAGAATTTTTGGTGTGTGCAACATAAACGAACTATTTTGCACATTTTTATTGTAACTTAAATTCTGTAGCTTTAAATTTTTTTTTTTTTTTGCATAGGCTTCGAAATGGAAATCTTGTCCATTCAATAAAAATTACAAAAAAAAGTATCAAATCATTAAAATTTAAAAAATTGCACAGAAATCTTGCACATTTAATAAAATACACAAAATAAGTATTAATTCTGTAAATTAAAAAAATTGAGCATAAAGTGAAAATTGAGATAAATTGCAAATTAATTTTTAAAGGGGCTGGGTGAGGGTGGAGTTGGGAACAACAAGCAAATCATTGTCCCATCAACTGTGTTTTTTATTGAAGAAATAGGAGTGGGATGAGGGAGGGCATGTAGGAGGCAAAAGAACAAAAACAAAGAGAAAAATGACAATTTGGGAACAAATCAATATGAGATATTTTTTAGGAATCTTGGTTGAAAGAGATTTTGAGGATTTATTATATATATACGTCTTTTTTAATCTAAAAAAAATGGGTGATTTTGTTTATTTTTTCTTTATTTTTATTCATTTAAATGTGTTGGATTATGTTTTCATATTCTTTTGTTAAATGGCGAAAATAGCAACTCGGAATGCCACGTGGATAAAACACTGCGTCATCAGCTTATACCGAAAAACATGCACCCATAACCGAAATAATTCATTTAAGGTGTTATTCGATAATTTGGAACTGAATAGACAAAATTCGTATATATTCAAGAGTAAACCAATAAAGTGAATAATTAAGGGACCATTTCAATAAAGGTGAAAAGTTATGGGACATCATTAGTTTAACTCACTGTCAACAAGTATGCTCATTGCATTAATCAACAAAACTGTAGAAAAACTTTTTTTGAGGAAAG
This sequence comes from Ballota nigra, assembly GCA_947034835.1. Classification (NCBI taxonomy): domain Eukaryota; kingdom Viridiplantae; phylum Streptophyta; class Magnoliopsida; order Lamiales; family Lamiaceae; genus Ballota; species Ballota nigra. The sequence continues at coordinate 88,230,180 of OX344720.1, read as the reverse complement.
AGGAATTTGGAAGATGGAGAACAATTTGAATTTCTTAGTGAAATACTTTTTTGGATGATTTTGATTTTTTTTTTACTTGCTTACAGTCACTCAAACAATGTATCTTATTTATTTATATGAGACAACATACATAAAATACAAATACATGCATTCCCTTTTCTAGATACATGAATTCAAAGATGCATTGAATTCTAGATACATGATTCATTTGACTCAAGTTCATATATCTTGACTCACATTAATTTATGTATTTGACTAAAAATTCAATTTATGTTGCCAACATTACCTCCCGTAAATTGAAGTTCGCTGATGACTCCCAAGGCTGTAACATTCTTTGCAAAAATTGGTCCGCCAAGTGGTTTAGTGAAAATGTCAGTGAATTGTTCTTGGCTTGGACAATACTCAATATTGATCATGCCTTCTTTCACAAGTTCCCTTAAGAAATGAAAGCGAAGTCGGATGTGCTTCGTTCTTCCATGCAGAATGGGATATTTCGAGACAGATATAGCAGAGTTATTTTCAGAGTATAAAGTTGTCGGATCATGCTGCTTGAATTTTAAGTTCTCCAGAATACCTTTTAACCACAATGTTTGACACCCAGCTAAGGAAGTTGTGATGTACTCCACCTCGGTGGTGGAAAGAGCCAAAATTGGTTGCTTTTTCGAACTCCAAGAGATTGCTCCACTTCCAAGATTAAACACATAACTGGAAGTACTTCGAGAATCGTCAATGCTTCCACCAAGATCGCTATCAGAGTATCCAACGAGTTTGACAGGAACTTGTGCTTCATAGAAATGCCATAATCAATTGTTCCATTGACATATCTCAAAATTCTTTTTGCTGCCTCCCAATGATTTGAGCAAGGTTCAATGATTTGAGTAAGATTTCTCCATGAACCTACTAATCAAACTTACCGCAAACACAATGTCGGGTCTTGTGGCAGTCAAGTACATCAAATTTCCAACTAAACTTCGAAACATGGTGGTATTTACAAGTTTCTCTTCACCTAAGTGATGTAACTCTCCCAAATCTGTCATCTCAAATTCTTTCATCATAGAGACTTTAAATTCAGACAACATCTCCAAATCATTCCTGGGTGAAGGTAAGATCATCGTCATAAAGACTTACCACCATAATGCTTCCATTGTTGTTTTTTTTAATATAAATGGTGTAATCATAAAGACATCGTTCAAAATCAAACTTTATGAAATAATCATTAATTCGGTCATACCATGCACGGGGAGATTATCTTAACCCGTATAACGCCTTCTTGAGTTTGCACACTTTATGTTCTTCGCCTTTCTTAACGAATCCGGCGGCTGCTCAAGGTAGATTTCTTCTTGCAAATAATCATTCAAAAAAGCGGGTTTTACATCCATCTCATTAAAGTCTTCACCTTTTGTTTGTACCCCTTAGCAACCAAGCGTATCTTGTATTTATTGACTGAGCCATCCGGATTAGTTTTTGTTTTAAACACCCATTTAACTCCAATATGAGTCTTGTTTGGAGGCAAAACAGTAAGCTCCCAAGTATGACTTTTTTCAATGGAATTGATTTCCTCCTGCATAGCTCAAACCCATTTATCTTATTTCGAAGCTTCTTCATATGAAATTGGATCTTCGCCTGCAAAGAATGTAAAAAATACTTGATTTGTTGCATCTACCTCTTCCGTTTCATCATAGATGTCTCTCAAACTCCTAGTTTTTCTCGCCAATTGCGATGGTGAATTTTGAGGAAAATCATTTCTTCCGCCTTCTTCCATTTGAGGTTCTTCATTTCGTTCAACATCTTCACTTTCTCCAAAATCAAGGATCTGTGAACTTGATGTTCCTGTCAAATCTGAAAAATCATAACAAGTTTTTTCATCAAAGCGAACATCCCTACTTATTACGATTTTCTTTGTCACTGGGTTGTAAAGCTTGTAAGCTTTGCTTCTTTCGTTGTAGCCGATGAACACATATTTTTCAAATTTATTATCCAATTTGCTCCTCAAAGAGTCTGAAACATGCACATAAGCGAGACATCCAAATGTCTTCAAGTGACTAACACTCGGCTTCTTACCAAACCATTGCTCGTTTGGAGTAGAGTTTTTTAAGCTTGTTGGCGATCTATTTATCAAATAGACAACATATGACACAACTTTGGCCCAAAAATCAGCAGGCATATTCTTTTTCTTCAACAAGCATCGTACCATATCTATAATGGTCATGTTTTTTCATTCTGCGATACCATTTTGTTGCGGCATATACCTTACTGTCAATTCATGTCTAACATCATGATCTTTACAAAAATCTTCAAATAGGTTAGACAAATATTCTCCACCACGATCACTTCTCAAATTTTTAATTTGACAGCCAGAGAACTTTTCAGCTTCAAGTTTGAAATCCTTGAAGTATGAAAGAGCTTCTGATTTTTCTTTCAAGAAATAGACCCAAATTTTTCTCGTAAAATCATCAATGAATAACAAAAAATATTGATTACCTCCAAAGGATGGAACTCGTATCGGGCCACAAATATCAGTATGGACGAGCTCCAATGGTGATTGCATCTTCCAGTTTGATTTTGATGGAAATGAATCTCGATGTTGTTTTCCCATCATACATTCTACGCAAACTTCACTGATGACATCCATTTGGGGACATCCTTGCACAATATTTTTACTTGACAGCTCCTTCAAAATTTGGAAGTTGAGATGACCAAACCTATCATGCCACAACTTGAAAATTTCTTCCTTAGCAGACAAGAAACAAGCAGCATTTACGATATCAAGCTTGAGAGGGAATAAATTATTTGAACCCAAGTCAATCCTTTCATGATGCAAAGATTATCAACAAAGTGGATATCAAAACCTTTCTTCATTAAGTGCCCAACACTTAACAAATTACTTTGCAATTCGGGTACGTAAAATACCTAAGACATCTTCTCAACTTTTCCATTTTTTATTTTGAAGGCAATTTCTCCAACACCTTGGATTTTGTAGGTCTTTACATCTCCAATTGTGACCTGCCCACTATTAGTTTCGACAAAAGATGAAAACAAAGTTTTATTGCCAGTCATATGTCAGCTAGCTCCACTATCCAGGTACCAAATATCACCAAAGTTTTCATCAGAAGCAATTAACAAAGTTTCAGAATTTCCTACACCATTTTCATGCATTAAATCGGCTTCACATTTTTTTCTGAATATTTCTCCCAACAATCATTTATTTTGTTCCCCAGTTTATGACAATATTGGCATTCAATATAAGGTTTCTTACCTTTGTAGGTGCCTCGTCCTTTTGCCTTTTGAGGATAATTGGAAGGTCCCAACTTCTCATAGTGCTTCCCTCTGTAAGATGGTGATTGTTGTTGTTATTGTGGTTTCCATTTTTCCCTTGACTGCGTCTATGGTTACCGCCACTGCCTCCCGTGGTGGTAAATTGAGATTTCAAGGCTTGATCTTTTGAAGGAGTTTGAGGATTTCTTTGAAGAATCCTCGCTTCATGAGCTTCTAATCTCCCTTGTAAAGTCTCCAACGTCATTGAGAAAAGATCTTGTGATTCTTCAATAGCTACCACCACGTGATCAAATTTAGTTGGTAGACTATGAAGGATTTTTTCAACAACTCTTTGAGTATCCATCACTTCTCCATTTGATGCCATTTGATTTACAAGAGAAGTGACTCTTGTAAAATATTCGGAGATTTTCTCATTATCTTTCATCTCCAATTTTTCAAATTCCGGCCGTAGGGATTGCAAGTGAACATTTTTTACTTGCTCTTGGCCGCGGTAAGTCGTCTCAAGAATTTTCCATGCTTCTTGAGAATTTTTTGCTTTTGAGATCCTCTCATAAACAGGGATCTCGATTGCTTGGCAGATTTGAAAAAGTACTTTTCTATTTTTTTTGTCTTGTGCTCTTCAAAAGATTTTGTTGAGCTTGAGACAAATGAGATTCATCTTCGAGTTGATTTACTTCTTCTTCAATGATACTCCATAAGTCTTGAGATTCAAGACATAACTTCATCAAGTTGTTTCAATAATCAAAATTTTCTCCATTAAAGCGAGGCATGGATGGAATCATATTGTTGTTGGCCATTTTTTATTAATTGGCTCTGATGCCAATTTGTAGAATAAAATATTTTAAGGAAAGAGGAATTTGGAAGATGGAGAACAATTTGAATTGCTTAGTGAAATACTTTTTTGGATTATTTTAATTTTTTTTTATTGCTTACAATCATTAAACAAAGTATCATATTTATACTTATCATCTAGGCATATGAGACAAAATACATTAAATACAAATACATGCATTCCCTTTTCTAGATACATGTATTCAAAGATGCATTGAATTCTAGATACATCATTTGACTCAAGTTCATGTATCTTGACTCACATTAATTTATGTATTTGACTAAAAATTCAATTTATTTTGCCAACAAAAACAAGTGTAGAGTACAAAAAAATGTTTAGCTTAAGTGTGCAAAACTACATAACATAGATTTTCAAAAAAAGGAACATAGAGAAGCATATCAAGAGAAATGAATGTTAGTGAAACTATAGTTGGGCAGTGGTTCATAGATGGACTACTCAGAACTCATTCTAATGCAATCAAATAATAATCATAACAAAGATAAACAAGTACAATGTGTTTGCGCACCTCTCAAACACTACATCAGGGGAGTGAAATCCAAAATATGGACAAAGCAACCAAGAAAGTGGGTAGAGATTATTTTCTAATATGCCTAGTTTCTTTACATGTTTTCTAACCAACAAATGTGTAGCGAGTGTAGGGAAGGTACAAAAGTAACCAAATGAAGAGACTGATGCCACATGTTATTTATACCAAATGAGTCCAGTTGAAGAGTCCTTAAAAGTACTCTTCTACATTCCACATTTTCATCTCTAACACCCGATCCAAACAACGTTCTCTGACCTCAAATATTTTCTCAAAATTTCCCAAAAAACTGCAAATTCAAATAAGTCGCTAGTAAAAAGTCGTTGAACAAAAATAAAATTAGGATTGTGAAAAATCAAAACTTCAATGCTCTAGTTTTTCAAGAAAACAACATATAGAGTCTAATATTATTGTGCATGTAAAAAAAATTACTAAACAAATATTAGAAATACATTTCATGGTTTTCAAGGAATCTAATAGAAAAACACCATTTTAAAAAAACCGAAAAAACTAAGGAGTAGTGTAAATTAAACCCAACCTCTGTAAAAATTTACATTATGAAATTTGACTCCATCTCGAACATCTCTCTTTCTATGACATATATATGATATAAGGTGGACCACAATTGCACTTGCAAGGACGTTCTTTAAATTCTGGACACTATTATCTTTGTGATGTCTTTTGACTTGAAAAGAAAATGCATAATGGACATGATGAGTGTATTCAACCATATCAAAGTATGCCTTAAAAGAATATGTGGCCCCTCAAATTACCATCTAAATTGAAAAAACCCTCAAATATGTTAAGGTTTTGTTTGGATGGAAGGATTTGAGCTATGAATTTTAAATCCACAACCTAAATTCACTCCACTTGTTTCGATAAAATATTCAAATGAATTAATTTCAAATTTCTAGCTACAATTTTAGTTCAAAATGGAGGAATTTCAAATAAATAGCAAAACCATGTCATTTGAAATCCATGGATTTGAGAATCCATTCATTTCAAATCTCTTGCATGTCAAATAACTCCATCCAAATGCAACCTAATAGTTATCCCTTTGTGGCATAATTAAATACTCAATTATAAATTTAGAAGAGCAAGCCAATCTAGTCTCATGTAGTTGACAGTTCTCTACTAAAGTGCATACCTTAATGACATATTAAATGCACTTGTATTTTAAGCAAAATATTTCATTGTCCTGACTATATAATCAACATCTTTCACCTTCTTGATATGCAACAATTAACCATAGCAGGAGCAAATTCTTGTTATTAGGGGAACCAATAACCACGCGAATTGTACCTAAAATGTATAATAAATATCTTTTGTAAGAAACAAAATGCAACTTGTAGTCCCAGATTTCATGAGTACTCCAAGCAGTAGCTCATCAAAAAATCTGATGTAAGTTTTAAAGTATCATTCCACACGTCAAAAAGACAACATTGACTCAAAAAAAGGACCTAATTTTTTTCTTAAAAGAAATGATCGTCCAAAATCATAACTTGTTTAAAAAGATTAAACCATATCTTTGCCAGCTCGTAAAGATCATCATCCTAAACTCACCTTATCAGTCCCTTATAAGCATTTAAAATACTTCAATTTCTCTAATACAAGTAAAAACTACTTAGTATACAATATGTTAGTATCCTAACACTAAAGTTTTTGCTTGTGTTGGAGAAGCTTAAATAGATCTGAAGCTAGTTTATTTTTAGTTTTTGCTTAGTATCCTAGTTGAGGAGCTTATTAATCTAATTTTTTAAAAATTATTATTATTATTAATTTATGCGCTTCAAGTTTAAGAGAACTGCCACGCCCCTTGGGCACTAGAGACGCTCTTACACCTTTAGTCTCTAACAACTATTATCATAAATAGACCAAAATAAGTCTCATGTTTATCAACAACTAAGCAAGAGCTAAAAAGATGTGTATACTTTACGATCAATATGAGACTTGAAATACTTTTCGGTAGCATAATCCTTCTTGTTGGAGTTCACAAAAGCCAAACTAAATCTGCACTCTTTCAATGTTTCCACTTTATTCACTAAAAATATAAGAAAATATTATGTTCAAGAAATTGGGCATCCCCAAAAGACAATTGGATATAAAAGCCAATTTAAAAAAATCAGTTACAAAGAACGCCTATTACCATGTAGTCGTTTATAAACTTCTACCATTATACTTTTTCCATCTTAACGTTGAATGTGCACTATGTGATTTAAATTGATAACATAATCATTTAATTCAAGCTAAAGTTAAAGAAGTTAATGCAGTATCAAGAAAAACTAATTAAATTATTATAGAGGTAATAGAAGGAACTAATTATGCAGGAAGTATATATTTCTTACTTGAAGATCTCTGTACTATATCAATAACGTCAGATTTAGGTGAAACATCACTGTGTTTCTATCTTGCACCATCTTCTTATCATCAAGATCAATCATCACTGGATTCTCGACAAATGCTGCATGAATATTCAAAGGCCCATTTTCTTCCAAAATTAAGAAACCAATTCAAATTGTGCCTTGTAAAGGTCCTTGAATACACACCAACGATTTATATTTTTATGAAACACTCAAATAAACTATCATTTTATAAAGAGTCCCACTACTCTCATCTTAAAATCCTTTAAACATATTCCATAATTTTAAAAACAAAAACAGACACATATATAATGATTAAGTTATCCTTATGTAATTATGGGTAAATTATCCTCCAAATTTTCTTGACTTTAACTTTAATCTTTTAAGTTATTTAATTTCAAAATTAATATATTAAATATAAATTGGTCTTTTTTTTTTTACTTTTCTTTAAATACTTGATTTTTTTTAAATTAGAATTAAAATCTGAAATATATATTAAAAAATCAGCTAAATATTTATGTTCTTTGCCTAAATATGAGCGGGAGTGAATGTGGATTTTATGTGGCTAAAAATAGGCAAAAATACCAAATAAATGCTACGAGATCACAAAAGCCATGGATGATCTCAGATTCTAATGATTAGCTATAAATGATTGTGGAAAGTAAGAAAACGATAAATGTGAGAGGGATTGTCAGGGTTTTTTGGGCCCTGGACTTAATAATTTTTTGTATGTATATTCACTTGTCTTTTGGAGTTCTTAATAGCTCTATATATATAGTATACATGGGGGGTACAAAAGGGAATTTAGGGCATGAAGCAAGGTTCTTTGTCCTCCGTATTACGTTGCCTGTAGGTGCAGAGTACGAACCAATGAGGTTTTGGCAGCTTGATTAATACTGGAGTGTGTTTATTCCTTGGCTCATGACACCTAGATGATCCTTGTTCTTATCTGATCCGTCAGGGGATGAGATTGTGCCTTTATTACTAGCTCTCACATGTTTACTGCAGGTCCTACGAAAATGGGTGTATTTACTAGCCACTTGAGTGTATGAAAGATCGGGATGATCAACCCGGGGTGACCGACCTGCTCCGTGGATGGATTCTCACTCTGAATTCTCTGATCATCCATATTTGGGTGTATTCACTAGCCACTTGAGTGTATGAAAGATGGTGGCCGACCTGCTCCATGGATGGATTCTCACTCTGAATTCTTTGATCATCCATATTTGGGTGTATTTTCCATTATGATGGGTGTATGAGGAGTTGTCCACGATGGGCATACAAAATAGAGGGGATGTATTTGTTCTCGCAATAAATATGGTCACAACATTTGTCCCTCAGTCTATCTCTTATGAGTAATAGGAGAGGGACTGGAATCCACACTTGACTAAACTTGGATTTTCGGGGACATGGCACTTGAATACGTGCCATCAAGCAAAAATGGCCGAGCATAAGAGATGGTGGGCCTGGAGCCCAAAATTGACCAGGTAATTTTTTTTTTGTGTGATTTGTCTGATCTAGTGGCCAGCAGCATTAAAAAAGGGCAAGTAAAGAATTGGGCCCAGGGCTTCTTAAATGGGCCATTTTGACCGAGTAAGGAAGGAAAAGAAGAAAAGGATTAACCTGATGAAAATGGCGGACTTGGAAATTGTCTCCACCTTTTTTTATGTGCGACCTGGGACCATGAGAAGAGGAGAAGATTGATCTCAACCATTTGATCATACTTGGCCGACTTGGCCTGGGCTGAAAAGGCCCATCTTCCATGATTTTTTTTATTTTAAGGAAATGGCCGATCAGGATTGCAAAGAGGCCAATATGGCCTAAACTTAAAAATGGCCGACCTGGAACTTGGCCATACTTTCTCTTTTATATATATATATATATATATATATATATATATATATATATATATTATTTTGAAGTGGCCGACCTAGGCATGACAAAAGGAAAAGGCAACATGGCCATATGGCCGACTGAGAAATACTAGCAACAGTAATAAAAGAGGTCGATCTGGCCAGACCTCCCCCCCCCCCCCCCTTTTTCTTTTTTTTATATATTGAATTTTGAATTCGGCCGACTGAGAAAAAAGAAGGAGCCCACCAAAATTCTTTCCTCTAGAAAGTTTCTGCACTATTCTTTTACTTGGAGACCCTCAAATTCAAAATACAAATTGAGAATTTGCCCCAATTTTGCTCACAAAAAAGAGAGAAAATCCTATTCCTTCTTTGAAAACTGAAATTCCTCTCTTTTTCTTCTCTAAAGAACCGATCGACAGCTTTCAAGGTAAGAACAAAATTTCATTTTTGCTTTCTTCAATTTTTTCTTTAGTTTTTCTTTAAATGGCACGGTATAGAGGAGGAGGTAGTTTACGAAGAGGGGTTGGGGGCGGTGGTATTTCGGCCGGTCCTAGTTTGACCGGAAGAGTGGAAGAGGTTGGTGGGCGGAGAACCCATGGTGGGGGACTCGGCGTCTGGGCACGCACTTGTGGGATGGGGGCTGGTCTCAGCACGGAGAACGCGACTGGTGCTGGGCGGGGCGCTGTGCATCGAGGTTTAACACCAGGTGAGGGCACACTGGGCGGTGCGGTTATGCCGGGTTGGGGGCTATACGCGGGGGCTTAATGACAGGCGCGAGTGCACTAGGCGGGGGTGTAGAGCGTAGGGGTTGTGCGCCCGACACAGTTGAGCACGGTGGTGCTAGCCTTCGTCTATCTTTTGGTGAGAGCAGTTTCGGTGATATTTCTCGGCCTATGATGGTTTTTGGAAAATATTGGCCTATTGATGATGGTGGATTAGGAACTTACTTTCCCGCTGTTAGACGGTTGGTTGATAGACAGGGGGTAAGTGATGAGGGTAAAAATAGTGATGCTGGGGAACCTTTAGATGATATTATGGAAGAAGATCAGGTGGGTGATCCTTCCGTTGAATGTGAAAAGGAAATTGTGAGTGTGGAGGGGCCTAAGAAAGGTAGTCTTGAGGAGGGGTCAAAAAGAAAATCCAATTCTAAACAGAAATTTGATAACATACAGAATATGGGAGGAGTATGTGGATGGGTTAGCAGGGGTACCTTTGACCTTTGATTTTGCTGAATATCTTGAGACACATCCGTACATACTGCCCTCGCGGGATCCTGAAATAGTCCAACGTGCTACCCCTACCAAGGATGATTGGTGGATGGCAGAGTTTAAAAGTGTAGTTACTGCTAGTAAACTGGTTGCATGGAGACTGAAGTGGGATGTTCCTCAAGAAGTTCACCTCTTTGTACTGGAGCTGGGAAAGCGGGCGAACCAGCCTCCTGAGGGGATGGTTGCTATTAGTTTCTCCATAATGCAGGTTGGCCTTCGTTTGTCACCGCTCCAGATCCACCCGAATGGATGGTTGCAGATATTGAGTCTGATGACCCTATTTGGCCTCCACCGCCTTTATCATTTGCCAAGCCCAGGGGAGATGACTAGTATGTTGAAGATTGTTGGTGTGAAAAATTGGTTTGGTGATGTGCATTTTCAATCCAGAGGGGCTAAGCTTATTGGCGGCTTACCAAACAAGTCTCGTCTATATTGGGATAGATGGTTCTTTGTGAGTGGGGCTTGGAAGACCACATCTGGTGGGGCTAAAGTAGATATCCCCACTAAGCCACGTTTGAAAGAACCAAGTAAAGATTTTTCAATTTGTAACGAAAACATGTACTGATCTAATTTCCTTTATTATTTTTTGCAGGTTATAATTTTCCCTCTGGAGATGATCACAACTTTGATTTCTTGGTCGTCCGTGGGAAGATTTTGCAGTTGCCACTCAGTGAACGAGATCAGTCCGTATTGAATACCCCTGAGTCTCGATCGAACGCCCGTCTCTTCAGATTTCCGATGCATCTTGTGGAGTTTGGCCTTTCAGGTTCCGAATTCCCCACTTATCAAGATTGTCCCTCTGCTCTCCTAAACAAAATTCCTAAAATGTTGGCCATGCTTGGAGGTGCAATAAAGAAGAAGAAGAAGAAATGAGCTTCTCGTGAAAGGTCGTCAGTCCCCGAGTCTAGGCCGATCGTCCTACAGGAAACTTTAGTTGAGAAAGAGGCAGACAGGGATGGCACCGATCAGCATACGGTAGGACTGGACCATGGGGGATCCCCCGGGGTTGGGACATCATCCCCAATTTCGGGGAAGAAGAGAGATCGGGAGGAGACCGGGGAGGCCGGGTGCCAGGGGGAGGCTTTGAGATAGTCGCATGTCAATCTGACAGATCTCCCAATGCCCGAGCACGATCGACCACAACTTGCCCTCCGTGGAGCCGACCCTCCAGGGACACTTTTGATCGCTCCTACTTTGGACGCGACTTGGCTATATTTCAGAAGTAAGATTCTCAAATATGTATGCCTTCTATTGTTACACAGATGCACATATATTTTCCTTTGTTACTTAGCTACTTTGTCTAAATATATATTTTTCCTTTTTGCAGGTTGGTCAGAGAAGACCCCAACCGACCGTCACTGGTCTTGGATTACATGTCCTCCCGCACTCCTGACTCTTTTGTGGAGATGCCCGATCACCTTGGTAATGTTGGAGTTATACGTGAAAGTATACTTTTACTTTGTATAACTCGTGTATCAAACACTTGTTTATGAGAATAATTCTTTTATCATATTTGCTTTAGTTATTATTGAATGTTGAATTTATATTGCAAACCGTTCAATATATGGTACTAGTTACATTGTAGTTAATGTGGTGATACCCTATCACGGAAGACAACATTAACAGTTTCCCTGTAACTAAACGTACATGTTCACGACCTAGGTGGAATTTAACAATCCGCCGTGAAAGGTCGATGTGCAAGGCTCAGATTGGTCTGTCTTGACTAAGAGATTGCACTAGCACATTTAGTATGTGTTGAAGAGGACCTACAGCGAGGATAAATTCTTCTATTCTGAAATGTGAAGAATTAGACCTCAGTGGTTGTTGATTTCTTAATCTCCGTCACTTAAATAGGACTGTGTGTGCTTAATGGTTACTGCTTTGATTCATGTTGGGTGAGAATCATTGTGACTTCGAACTTTGTGTCTTGGGCAGTAATATTAATCATACGACGGTTGCTAAGATTTAATACGGAGAAATGCGTGCGAGTACGGCTCGTGTGATTAGTCCCCTTGGTGGGCTCAGAAGTTTTATCGTACCAAATCTTGCAAGTAAAGAATCAGTTTCTTCGGTACGGATAATAATGTTGAGCTGTCTTTACTCCAAGGTGAAATATATTAATTAATTTAGAGTTATTCAGAAGCTTGATTAATTAATGGACTTGATAATCTTAAACGCGGAAAATAATAATCGGGAGCCCATATTATCGTAATATGGATTAAGATGGATAGTGCAATATTAATTTATTAGTGGTAATAATTAATATTAATGGATTGAATTATATTGGGGCTCAATATTGAAATTCAGAAGTCCATTAGGAGGTCCAATCTTAATTCTCCTTAAAGGCCCCTCAAGTAGCCCATTAAGTAGCCCAATAATGATAAGGTGATTAAAATAAAAAGATAATATTATGCTGATTTTTTCCTATATTTTTCGAAAATTGTGTTTGTTAGGAGAGAAAAGATTTTGTTGATTTTCTTGGAAAGATATTATGGAGGATAAGTATTCTTGGAATACAAGATTATCTCATATATTCAAGAAGATCAAAATCTTGTGATTTTTTCCTATTATTTTCGAAAACTACCCTATATTTAGGAGAGTGGGATTTTTGTGGAATATTTTATTATGGAGAAAAAAATATATGAGATATATTCAAGATTTCTTAGAGTCTAAGAAAAGATTTTCTCCAGGCCCATAAAATCTTCAAATTTTCGGCCACTACTCTATAAATAGGGGATTATTATTTCATCCCCAAGTACATAATTCCATGTGTTGGAAAAATCAAGAGCATATATATTTTTCTTTTTCCTTAGTTATTTAAATTATTCGAAAGCATCTCCCACCGGTGATCGAATAAGGCGAAAGGGAATACTTGAGAAGGCTTTTGGGTTGGTAAAGCGCGTACGTGTTAGTCCCGTTTTATTCAAAGGCCAAGTTCTACGAGAGGTACGTTAATCACATATTATCTTGTTTATTCCGCCATAGATTATATGTGAATTAATTCAATATGCATGATGTTAAATTAGTTGTTGGAATTATTATTTGAATTAATTAGGATTAATTCATGCTAGTAATAATTGTATTTAAATTCGTGTTTAAATTTCATCCCGAATAGATTCCGGGCACCCCTATTTTCCCAACAGGTAAGTCATTGAACTCGATTTCAACAGCTTGGATTGTGGACTTGGAGGATATTACTGATCGTCGGCCGGATGATACCTTTCGAGCAGCCAGTGCCCTCGCTAGCCAGGCTCTGTCCATGTTCCACCGGGCCGAGAGTCGGCATTACTTCAGAGTTTCTCAGCTCCGGGAGTTGGAATCGCGTCTTGCAAAAGAGAGAGAAGAGAAGAAGATGCTGGAGGGTAGATCGGCCACATTGGAGGGCAAGATTGCTTCCCTCCTGAAGGAGAAAAAGGAGTTGGCCTTGCAGATCGAGACGACCACGAAAGAGAAAGAGGAGTTCACCGCCCGGGCTGAGACAACGGTAAGAAAAAAAGAGGCGATGGCCGCCTGGGTCGAGAAGGTCGCCAAAGAGAAAGATGATGCAGTATCTCGAGTGGTGACTGATTAGTGTGATAATTGCTTGAAATTCGTGCATTTATTTTGCTTATTTCATTGAATTTCTTGCATTTATCTACATTTTGATTAATTTTACTTAATTGTCGAAAAAACTATTTGTATTTATTTTGTAGGAAATTGAAGAATTTTCGAAGCAAAACACGAGCCTTTAATTTTGTGAAATTAATTGAAGAAATGAGTCGAGAATAAATCGAGAAGGAAGTAAATTGAGCTCATTTTAATTCAATAGTTCACGGCCCAAGAAAAGATTAATTCAAAGCCCAAAACAGCACTCCCATGAGTTTTTAGGCAAGAAATGGTCAAAGCAGCGGGACCCACATTCTTTTTAAAAGAGGAAATGAAGAACTTTGCTTTCATCCTCATCTCTTAGTCCGCCATAACGTAGAGAGATAAATAACTTTGAGTTGCCATTTTGAATGCTCAACATTGAATCACGACCAAGCGCGCCGGAAATTATACAGCTCATGCCAAGAATGTAGCTTGTAGTCACCGGAATTCAGTTTCGACTTGATTGCAGGAGTCTCGTCTCCGGGTTGAGCTTGATTTGCCGAAATTAATGTGCTGCGTCGAAAGATGCTTCGTCGGAAAATTGATGGTTGCCGGGACCAGAATTTCACGTTACCGGAATTTGCCTCGGGAAAAGCAGCTGCCGGAAATAGAGTTCACGACCACTACAGTAGTTAGAAAGAAAGGGGCTACGGGTCCCACGCGTCAAAAGTCTCAACACTTTTTGTTAGAAATCGTGTTTTCATTTGGAAGCTTAGTCAAGCAATTTTACTCGACCAATGATAATGATCGAGCAAGGCCAAGAAAATCCACAATTTTCTGTTGTTCAGTAGACAACTCGCACGAGCCGGCCAGCTCCGTCGAGTCAGGCCAAGTTGAGGTGAGTCATCCGAGTCAATCACCGAGTTGACCGAGTAAAGGTCGGGCTGACTCGGCAGATTTGGGAAAATTCGAATTTTTATCATTTTTCAGGGATTTTATTGCAAATTTGTCTCAAGCCCTCGTACCACACTATAAATACCATCAATCATCAAATTATGAAGGAGCTCTAGAACCCTAATCTCCTAGATAATTTTCTTTCATTTTTTCTTTGCATTTTCCTTTAATTTTTAAAATAGAATAGATTAGATTAATATTTTAATTAATAGTTTTTACACTTTAAGCAAGGATTAGAGCAATTGAAGATTTGTATTTCCATTTCCTCACTCTTTTGAGGTGACATCTATCATTTTTCTTTAAAGTAATTTGTTAGTTTTCTCATTTATGTTTTATTACAATTTTATTATGATGATTTCCATGAGTTTATTGTTTTCTTTAGTTTGTTTATACTTGGGTTTTGTTAGATTAGTCATGGGCTAATCCCCAAATGCTTTGGGTGTTGAAATTATGATGGAATTGGTGTTATGATGTTAATTTAGCTTGGATTGTGCTATTGAGTTGGTTTGATTGCTTCTATTGATGTGTTATTCTTGATTAGATTTTGTAGCTCTTGTTAGGTTAATTCGTGCTACAACGAGAGTTGGGTGTGAGTTGATCAACCTTGTAGTGAGGAATTTGATTTGTTAATTGGATCCAAATAGTAGTCTATTACATCGAGAGATGGTAGACGGCTAGACCACCATCAATAGGCACTAGGTGCTTAAATTCAAGGGTTTAGGTGCTTAGTGAAGAGGGAATTCTTGGAGACATCGTGTGCTTCAAGTTATTCACTATCTTAGGTGTTTTTGGTAGTTAATTAGGTGCTAGTTAGCTCAATTGACCACACAAGCCTCAAAAGAGATCGGTATTCAATATAATAGTGATAGCTCTTAGTTAAAACCAACGAAATAGCATAAGATAGCATTGATTCCGTTATGAGGACGACACTCAAAGCATTTCTCTCTCCTGCACTTTCTTAATTGAAAGTTAGATTAATTGTTTAATTGCTTTCTAGATTTAACTTTTGCTTAGTTTAATTTTCATATGTCGATTTGTTCGTCACTATAGTACCATGCCGACAAACAACTTTGAGGCTCCACTGCACTCTTAAATCCTTTGGGTTCGATAACTACTTGGTCCTAGTCTACTTTCACTACTACGATGATCCCATACTCTTGCGGGGGAGTAGAAAAATATTTTTCGAAAATCTCTGACCTAGTCAGTAACGTTAGAGGCAATTGTAAAAAACTCAATCGTGATCTTGAGACTATCCAGAAGGAGCTGTCTGAGGCCAAGGAAAAATTGGAGGAGGCCAACACTGATGATCCCGCGAAGAAACTCGAGTTCTTTGCTGATTATTGCTTCTACATGGCCTATGCTACTGCTATTCGGGATGCGAAGAAAGCTCATCTTGACTCTACTTGCCTTGAGGCTTCCCTCAAGGATTATGTTGGGAAGCAGTTGGGAAGCATCCCCTTCATGCATGTTTTTATCTTTATATTCTGGAGTTGGAGTCTGTGCACGGAGTTGATCTCTCTTGGTATCCTGATCGGTCGAAGCTGCTTCTGCCCGGCTAAGACATTCTCGATGATGAGGAGGTGTCCTCCTTGCTTGTGGACGGCCAGCCCGCGTGGATGTGGAGGTAGGAACTAGGCAGGACACGGTGTGATTGGCCTTTGCCACCTTTCTATTGTTAGGACATGTTGTAAATGGCTTCGATCGTCTTTTTATTGTTGAATCTGATGTAGTTGGCTCCGGCCCTTTTCATTAATGAAATTAGTTATTCTCCTTTAGCGTTTATATTTTGCATTTTTATTTGTTTGTTTTGAGCTTAGATTTAGGTGATAGACCGATCATTGGAAATCTGTCCATCTTGTACTAAGTGTGGTGGGTCAATTCCTTGAGTGAGCCCACACTTTGAACTTAGATTTTGGGATATGCTGACCATGTGAGGTATGTCTATCCTGTACTAAGTGTGGTGGGCTGGCCATTTGTGATCTGCCCATGCATTGGACTTAGATTTTGGTGGTAAGCCGACCACAAATTCTGCTTACCCTATACTAAGCGTTGGTGGGTCGGCCATTTAGGCAACCCACACTTCAAATAATGCGGACCACAATTTCGCAAATTTTTGGAGAAAAATAAAAACTAGACTTGAGAGTCTTTCATTCAATTACATGATTTTTCTAATACAATAAATTACTAATAGTACTTTTTCAAGTGTACTGTATTCCAGGGTATTGGTCCGGAGTGCCATCCGGGTGTTCGAGCTCATATGCTCCTTTTGTGAGCCACATGGATACCCTGAATGGGCCCTCCCAGTTCGGGCCAAATACCCCTTTAGGGCCTTGAATCTTCTTTAGTACTAGATCACTGACCTTGAACTGTCTCGCCTTGACTTTAGAGTTGAAAAATTTCTCAGATTTTTGCTTGTAGGTGGCATTCTTGTGTTTGGACGCGAGTCTTCTTTCTTCTAGCGTGTCAATGTCCACCCCCGAGCAACGTCATTATCTTCAGTAATTGTTTGGGTGGTTTTGTAACTTGGGACAATGACTTCAGATGGTATGACTACTTCGGTACCGAACGCCAAAGCGAAAGGGGTCTCGCCCGTGGAATTTCTGATATCGTTCTGTATGCCCATAGCACATCTGGGAGCTCGTTTTACTTTCCTTTCTTCTCATCAAATTTAGCTTTGATGGTATGCTTCAGGATTTTGTTAACTGCCTCAACTTGACCATTCGTTTGCGGGTGGTACGAGGTAGAAAAGAGTTTTTTGATCTTCCATTTTTCATAAAATTGAATCAGCTCAAGGCCGTCGAATTGTTTTCCATTGTCAGATAATCACCTGAGGAAGCCCAAAATGACAGATTATGTTTTTTTCAAATGAATTTGATGATATGTGGCTGATCAATCTTGTTGAGAGGTTCTGCTTCAGCCCATTTAGTGAAATAATTCACTGCTACCACTGTGAATTTGCAGCCACCCAGCGAAGTGGGCATTAGACCAATTAAGTCAATGCCCCACTGCGCAAAAGGCCAAAGACTATACAACGAGGTCAACTACTCTGGGGATAGCTTGATGTTCGGCGCCAGAATTTGGCATTTGTGGCATGCTCGGGCATAGGCAACCGTGTCCCTATGGAAGGTAGGCCAGAAGTAACCTTGCTTGATGGTCTTATGGACGAGCGCTTACCCTCTGGCATGGTTCCCGCACACTCCATCATGGATTTCAGATAACACTCTATGACCCTCTTTGGGTGTGATGCATTTAAGTAATGGTAAACAAAAACTCCGCTTGTAAAGTTGATCATCAATGAGAGTGTAACTGGCCAATCATAATTGTAGCTATCTAGCCCGCACCTTGTCCTCTGGTTATTCTCCAGATTTTAGGTATTTGATGATCAGGGTCATCCAGTTTTCTTCAACATTGAGGACAAGTGCTAGAGCTACATCTTCGATGGTTGGCGCTTTGAGTATGGAGAGCTGAATATTTGAGAAATATGTTGCTCCCTCCGCAGTTGCGAGCTTGGAGAGGGCGTTGGCCTGTGAGTTTTGTTCGCGTGGGACCTGCTCGATGAAGACTTGGTGGAAATTCTCACATAAAGTAGCGACAAGCTCTTGGTACTTTGGCCATTTGCCCACCCGGGCCTCGTATTCACCTTTGACCTAGTTGACCACCAATAGGGAGTCCATGAAAATGTGTAGGTGACAGACTCCAATAGCGATGGAGAGCTCCAACCCACTGACCAAGGCCTCATACTCCGCCTCGTTGTTTATCGCAACAAAGTTGAAACGAACTGCATAGGTGAAGCATTGACCATCTGGCCTAGTTAGAATTATCCAAGCGTCTGCACACGTGCTAGTTGAGGAGCCATCTATGTGAAGCTTCCAAGGAGGGTGGTCTACCCTTGAATGTTTTGGAGGAAAAGTTAACTCCACCACAAAATCAGCGAGGGTCTGTCCTTTGATGGTCGTTCACGGAGCGTATGTTACTTTGTATTGGGCTATCTCAAGGGACCATTTTAAAAGTCTTCCACTAGTGTATGGTCTGTGCAAAATTTGTCTTAGTGGGAGGGTGGTTAGCACTTCCACTTGGTGGTAAAAAAAGTAAGGTCTTAACTTTCTGACACTCATCACTAAAGCATATGCAAGTTTTTCAAGTGGGGTGTATCTGAGCTCGCATGGTGGAGAGCCTGACTGACAAACTAGATGGAGAGGTGAGTTTGACCCTCTGCTCTTACGAGTACGCCACTGAGGGTGACCTCGGAAGTGACCAAGTAGAGGAAAAGTTTTTCTCCTGGCACTGGCTTGACAAGGATTTGAGGGTTAGACAGATACTCCTTTAATTTGGCGAATGCAATCTGGCTCTCCCCGTTCCATGAAAAATTTTTGTTTCTAATGGTGGCGAAGAAAGGTTTGTTCTTGTCGCCGAGCCTGGGTATGAATCTGTTTAGAGACGCTAGACACACAGTCAAATGTTGCACCTGTTTGATGCTTTGTGGCTCTTGCATATCGAGGACCGCTTTGATCTTCGAAGGGTTAGCTTTGCTTCCTCTTTGGCTCACAATGGGTCCAAGAAGCTTTCCTGATTCCACCCCAAAACTATATTTCTTGGGGTTTAACTTTATGTTGTAAGCTTTAAGGATGTTGAACGTTTCGGCGAGGTCTCTCAAGTGGTCCTCCTTTTTCAAGCTTTTTACGACGATGTCGTCGATGTATACTTCCATGGTCTTTCCAATTTGATCGGTGAACATCTTGTTCACTAATCACTGGTAGGTCGCCCCGACATTGATCAGACCAAAAGACATCCTCAACCAGGAAAATATATTTTTCTCAGTGTGGAAGGACGCATGTTTTACATCCTCTACCGCCATCGGGATCTGGTGGCATCCTGCAAAGGTATCCATAAATGACACCATCTCGTGGCCAGCTGTGCTGTCAACCAAGTGGTCTATGTGCGGCATTGGGAAGTGGTCCTTTGGACAAGCAACATTTAGGTCGGTAAAATCGATGCATAGCCTCCAGGAGTTTTTTTTCTTTTTAACCAAAACCGCATTCGCATCCCACTGTGGCTTGTCCTCGGCCTGCTTAATTAATTTGTTGTCGAATAATTTCTTGACCTCCTCGGTTAGAACCGCATACTTATCGGGACCGAACTTTCTTCTCTTTTGGTAGACTGGATTCTTCTTTGGATCAATCTTAAGACGATGGCAATGCATATTTTGGATCGATTCTGACCATGTCTTGATGATACTAGGTAAATACGCCTATATTTTACTTGAGGAACTCTATAACAACCCCCCTCATTTCAGTTGGGATCCGCGAGCCGATCAACACTTCTAGCTCTGGTCTTGCGGGGTCGACTGGAATATGTTCAAGAACTTCTATAGCAGTTGCTTGTTCATGACTTCGCCGATCTTGCGCATCGAACCTGGGGTCCAGATCGAGGTCTGCAGGCTCAAAACCAATCCGTGGCTCAAGGTCATCTCCTTGAGGGGGATCCTAGATTGCAGCTCTGGTAGGGGTGTGGTCAACCATTGGGTATCAGCATGGTCAGCCAGATGTCTATCTAGATCCATCATGTCTTGATCGGCATGTGTCGGGTCGCCATTGGGCTCGAGGTTTGCTATGTTTTGAGAACTTAAATCCTTTGTGGAAATTGAAATTGGACAAGTGTAGTCCAACCATTTTCTTGTCATTGCATGATCACCTTATACAGTACCAACCACCCCCTCGGGTGTTGGGAATTTGACACAGTAGAAATAGGAGGAGGCTACAACCTCAAAGGTTTCTAGAAAGGGACGACCTAAGAAGCCGTTATAGATATTCGGCAGGTCGACAATTACAAAGTCTAAAGGCCTAGTGACACTAGGGTCCGAGCTACAGATGAGCTCGACAGATAACTTGATTCTTCCATAAGCAGTCACGGTTGCATCCCTGAACCCTCTCAGTTGTGTATCAAAAGGCTTGATGAAACTAGCCAGGTCACCCAGCTGGTCCAGTGCCGAATTGAGAATGATATTGCAGAAGCACCCGTTGTCAACCAGAATCTGGTGAACTTCTTTTCCAAAGATTTTGGTAGTGACCACCAAGGCATCCTCCTTGGGGCATAGTATTCCTTCTCGATCTTTGTTGGTGAAGATGATTTCCAAATTTTTGTGGATGGTCGGCTCTGGAGGTTTGGCAATGTTTACATTGGCAAAGGCTCTGAGCTCGACCTTCCGCTTCCTGTTGGATATGGTAGACATTGAGGCTAGGCCCCCCAATGTTCCTCCGCCTGCTTAGATCATGTTCACTCTTCCTCCAACATTCATTGGAGGGAGTGGGTCATCCTCGTCATCCTCATCTTTGTCAATTGCAGCAACAGGACGTTAGGACCGATCATTCTCCTCCCGACGGGGGGCCCTTTGGTCATTCTGTGGGACCGGTCTCTGGACTAAGTCGTTCAGGTGCCCTTCCTAAAAAAACCTCCACAGTTGCTTGAGGAGATCACGACATTGGCTCATATTGTGGCTTATACTGTCATGATAGGCACAGAACCTCTTATGGTCCAGCTTAGACCGGTCTCCAGCATAGGGCTTGAGTCTGGGGAGGATATCTTTGTGTTGGATATCACTGAACACGTTGGCATGTGATTGCCTCAACTATTGGGTGAGGTGCACCTCCACATCCTCGAAAGACTTGAAGTTTCCGGGTGGTTTGACCACCCTTCAGAGTGTACTGTGAAGCCTCCGTCTCCTTGTCCGTGGTCTCCATCTCACCAAGCCTGAGGGCGAGTAACTTCTTACGGGAGAGAAAATCTGCAGCTCTTGATCGAAAATCCGCGTAAGTTTTTGGGATGTCCTTAGTCAGATGTTTGAACATGGGAGATTTTCCGTGGAAACCCCCCAGAGCGGAGTGGAGAGCAAGTTGGTCGCCCACAGATTCGCCAGTGAGGATGACTTCATCCACCCGATCAATGTACTCTTGGTCCGTCTCCCGCTTTTCTTATCTGATGCGCATGAGCCTATGACAATTCTCTGGGTGCACTATCTTTACGGCGAAGTAGGCCGAGAATTGGTTGCTCAGCGTAGCAAAAGAGTCGATCGACCTCGGGGGAGGGAGACGTACCATTTGTAAGCCAAATCTTCAAGAGTGAGAGGGAATAGATGACACTTTGTGGCATCAGTGGCACCACGACCGGTCATGTAGATCCGGTACTTGCTTAGGTGAGTTTTGGGGTCCGTCTTTCCTTCATAGAGAGGAGTCGGGGGAGGCGCAATCTTCAGTTGTACAGGGGCAAGCTCAATGTCCACATCTAGTGGTTCATTTGCTATTGTTGACTCCTTTGGATGGTTTTGGGCCTCCAAAAGGGTGCACATCTCATCAATTTGCCTCTGCATTTCCGCCATGGCATGACTTTGTCCTTCTGGCTGATTTATGGGGATGAA
This sequence comes from Ballota nigra, assembly GCA_947034835.1. NCBI lineage: Eukaryota > Viridiplantae > Streptophyta > Magnoliopsida > Lamiales > Lamiaceae > Ballota > Ballota nigra. Next base: position 88,208,112 of record OX344720.1, on the reverse strand, counting down.
CGGCCCAAGGCGGTTGAGCATGGCTCTGTATGGACCATCGTGGGCAAGGAGACCACTTTGGGAGAAACTTATCCCCCTTCTTGCCGAGTTGGTAGGTGCCAAGCTGACCTCGGCCAGTCTTTTAGAAGTTTGGTAGGCGGAGCTCCTAGTGTAGGACATGGTCTCCGTGTCAGGATGGCCAGACTGGCCACTGGGGCGCCATGACGAGTCTGATCCCAAATGACTGAAAATTGGGTGAGAGCGGCTTTGCTCAGAGTACCGGCTCATGTATGACTCGGAGGAGGCGGATTGAGGGTGACTCACCCCCTGTTGTTCAAAGACCTTCACCTTTCCTCTGGCGGACCTTGTTCTGTACTTCCTCTTTGAGGCAGAGAGGGAGTGCTCTGGCTAGTGCGTAACTCTGGCCTGTCTGCGAGCCAAATCCGCTCGTTGAGGAGTTACAAAATTTTGGGCAGGAGTCAGCTGAGATTCCTCCGGGCTTTTTCAGATCCTCCGGCCGATCTCCACATAGCGGCCTCCTGGGTGGTCGGAGCGGCCATGAGATTTTGGACCGCACCTGATCCTGGGGTAGTCACCTTGGAGGTAGTGTCAACTTTCTCCATAGAGACTTGAGAGGTGATGAAAGGTTTGAAGATTCGAAGATATGAAAATTTGGGAACAAGTTTATGAAGAACAGTGAGTGTTCTTCAGGGTTTATGATTTTCTGGGTTTGATTCCCTTCTTCTAGCGCCAAATGTTCTTTGCATAAATATGAGCGGGAGTGAATGTGAATTTTATGTGGCTAAAAATAGGTAAAAACACCAAATAAATGCTACGAGGTCACAAAAGTCATGGATGATCTCAGATTCTAATGATTAACTATAAATGATTGCGGAAAGTAATAAAACGATAAATGCGAGGGATTGCCAAGGTTTTTTTGGCCCTGGACTTAATGATTTTTTGTATGTATATTCACTTGTCTTTTGGAGCTCTTAATAGCTCTATATATATAGTACACATGGGGGGTACAAAAGGGAATTTAAGGCCTGCAGCAAGGTGCCCCGTCCTCCGTATTACGTTGCCTGCAGGTGCAGAGTACGAACCAATGAGGTTTTGGCAGCTTGATTGGTACTGGAGTGTGGTTATTCCTTGGCTCATGACACCTAAATGATTCTTGTTCTTATCCGATCGTCAGGGGATGAGATTGTGCCTTTATTGCTAGCTTTCCCATGTTTATTGCAGGTCCTACGGAAATGAGTGTATTTACTAACCACTTGAGTGTATGAAAGATGGGGATGATCAACCCGGGGTGACCGACGTGCTCCGTGGATGGATTCTCACTCTGAATTCTCTGATCATCCATATTTAGGTGTATTTACTAGCCACTCGAGTGTATGAAAGATGAGAATGGTCAACCCGGGGTGACCGACCTACTCCGCAGATGGATTCTCTAATAATCCATATTTGTGTGTATTTTCCATTATGATGGGTGTATGAGGAGCTGTCCATGATGGGCATACAAAATAGAGGGTGCGTACTTGTTCCCGCGATAAATATGGTCACAACAATTTAAATAATCAAATTAAATAAAATTAAAAAAAATTATTAAAAAATTCCTTAAAAAACTGAGAAGTTGACTTTTCTTTTTCTAAATAAATCAACTAAATCTTCCAAACAATTCAATTAAAATTAAAATCCAATTTTTAAAAATAAACAAAAAAGTATTTTTTATAAATCAACTAAGTATTCAAAAATCTCTAAATTAAAAAATTAATTAAAAAATATTTAAAATTTAATTAAAACTAGGGTTAGTTACATTTTTGTGCTTTTGGACCACCCTTATAGCATTTTATTTTCTTACTTTATGAAAAATACATTTTGGTTCAAAATGTGAATCCCCTCCCCACTTTATGTCATTGTCACACTAACTCCCCACTCCCCTTCCCTACCACTTGCCACCACCGTCCAAAACTTATTCAAATAGGAAGGTCCCATTTTTTTTATTTTTTTTTATTTTTTGATTTAAATACTACTATTTTGATTTTTAATATTTTAAACAACCAACTTATTAAAAAAATCGTTATTCAGCTATTTTTTTAAAATACAGAATTTATTCTGTATATTCAATTAATATTTTTGGCTCAATTTTTTTTGCCGACTTTTGCGCATTTTTTTTTTCAATTTTACATATTGATACGTATTGGTTATTGAGTGAGCAAGAATACTGTGCAAAATTCTTATGCAAAATATCCGTGCAAACTATTTGTGCTAAATTTCTGAATTTACATGTTTCAATTAAAATTTATACATTCAAAACTCTAATAACAACCCCTAAAAAATTACGTGAAAAAATTCTATGCAAACATAACTTGCAAGCAAAAACACTGTGCAAACTATCTGTGCACAAGTCAAAAATCACATCTAAATTACATATTCAAGCCTAGGTGTCAAAAAAAAAAAAAAAAAAAAAACAGTATCTTCATCTTCCTCCCTTCTCTCCATTTGCTGATCTTCACCAATTATCATATCCTACAAAACACACACATCTACTGAGAATTCAACAAAAAGCTTAAAAAATTTACAATCATGCAAAACCCATCTAATTCTAAAATGGGACAGATTTTCCATATTCAAACCAATCTAATCTCTAAAATAGATCGAAAAAATCAATCTAATCTCCAATTTCTCGCACAAAATATATCGGAAAAATTGAAAAAAAACAACAGATAAAAACTAATTACCCATCTGGGCTGAGTGGCGGCGGATCCGTGCTGAGTGGTGGCGCCGATCTGGGTCAAGTTGCAATGGCGCTTCTCATAGCCCCGCGATTTGGACGACGACCGTGGGGTTTGGACCCCTTCACATGGTGGCGCTCGTTCTGGCTTGAGTTGCAATGGCGGCGGCTCTAGGACGATGCGCGGTGGAGGCGGATCGAGGACGAGATGCGGACACTCTCCCACGCAAGGCAGGCGGCATATCCGTGCATTTTCTTTTCGCCCCAAGCGCCACCGTGAGTCACCTCCTTCCACCCCTCCTACGTCGCCACCTATCACCTCGATTTGGACGGCGCCTCGCAAAAAATTGCGTCGTTGTGGCTTGGACGGCGAGGGCTTTACAGATCGGATGAGAATAGTAGATAGGAGGCAGAGTCATTTCTTGGTGGCGCCGAGGCATGGCGACAGCGACTCGGGCATATCAGATCTGTGATGGCGGCGGGAATGGGAAGATTTCCGAGACAGGGGGTGAAGGGTTTCTTGAGTGAGTAGAGAGAGAGGCAAAATGAAAATGTTGAATGGGTGGGGATAAGAAAAGACTTGAGAGAGAGAAGGGGGGTGAGGTTGGGTGGGGGCGGGGTGCTGATATTTTTTTAAAGTGGGGACCACTTTTGAACCAAAATGACATTTATAAAAAGTACTATAGTGTTATATAATAGTAAGGAATGAACCATTTAGTAATAATCTCTTAAAACTAAATAAAAAAAATTAGTTAATTTTTAAGTTTAGTTATTTACGATGATTGATTTTGACTTTTACAAAATATATTTTTGATTTGATTTGGCGTTAAACTTTACCTTTTGAAGTTTTTTAATTTTTATTTGATTTTAATTTTTTAAGAGTTAGTTGATTTTTCGTATATATTATTTTATTTTATTTTATGTAGTGTTTTATTTTTCAAAATTTTTGTTTTAACTGATTTTTTCAATTTAATTATTTTTAAATTTATTTTATCTATTTGTCTAAATTTATTTAGGTTTAAATGGTTTAAAACAAATAATTTTAATTAAACTATTTTTTTAAGATTAATCTTATTTTTTAAAATTATTTAAAAATCCCTCTAATATTTTATTTTCAGGTTTTGATTTTTAATTTAAATGTTTTTTTAGAATTTAATTGATTTTTAAAAAATGTTATTTAATTTTGTAATTTATATATATTTTAAGATTTAGTTGTTTTTTTTATAATATTATTAAAATATATTTAATTTTTTAAGTTTTTTTTTTTAAATTTCGACCAAAAGTTAAAGAATAAGAAGGAAAAAAAATTCTTCTTTTTTCTTTGGAGAGAAAGACATTAATGAAAATATGATATGGTAGAGAAGCTTTATATATATATATATATATATATTATTTTAATAGAATAATGATATTATAGGAATAAAATGAGGTATGTTTAATAATATATATTAATTTTTAAATTTTATTGGGATATGTTTAGTCAGTGGGATGAGTTTAAAGAATTTTGATGTATAATTAATGATACTCTTTTATAAAACCAGTGCATACAAAAATAAGAAAAATATAAGGATAAAATTATGAAATTATTACAAATAGGTCCTACTTTAAGTCTTAAATTAAGAGTTGGTTCAAAACCTAACTAAAATCACATTTTGGTTCAAAATAAGGGTCTCAGCCCACTTTCCCCCTAGTTCACCTACCCCCTGCTCCGCACCCCACTTTCCCCCTAGTTCACCTACCCCCTGCTCTCCGCTCTCATTTTCTCCTACCTCGGTCAAAAAAGCTATTCCGAGATGGTTCACGTCCAATCACAACTGATAATTGTACAATTATGTTTCAAATTTCAAATTCATTTTGTAAACTCCATTGCCCACACAAAATTTCCGATATTTGAATCGAATTTATCCTTCTTCTCTCGAATTCATTCGTCAAGCATTCCTAGAGGAGTCTTCCATGCCAATAACAATCAAATGGATGATCAAGTTGTCTTCGCTGTAAATTTCAACGGGGAGTGCAAATTAATCAGCGTATGTGGAAGGGATTCGTTCACGAGCTTGTTGAACCAGGTTAGGGAAAAGTGGGTGGAATTAGATGGAAGTAATTTTTCATTTTCTTGTTCTGTTGGTAGTTTCATAAATTGTGTTTTGGAATCCGACAATGATTTGAGTAATCTTGCAATTATTTGCACTCAATCATCCTCTAAAATTGTTAAGGCTGAGTTGCGCAATATTTCACCGATTACGATTGCCGACATTTCTATTATGCAAATTAGCGGACCTGCTTGTGATTCTAATTCAATATGTTCCAATTCTCTATTGCAAGTAGACCCCAAATCTGGAGAAATTGCAGAATTTGGCGGTGTGTTAAACATTCCATGTTATGATGTTTCTCCTCCTCTGGCTAAGACTGCATATTTATCGGATCATTGGGCAGATTTGATGAATGGTGGGGTAGGTGCAATTTTTACAGGTGGTTGTGATCATTTTAGAAATTCAATTAGGAAGTATTCTGCCAAAAAGGAATTTAGATTTTTGTTCCTCAGGAACAATGCTAGGTATATTCATGTTGTGTGTCGCGAGTCAATAAATGGTGGTTGTGATTGGTATATAAGGGCTAAGTTGTTGAAAGTTTCTGGTTATTTTATTATCTATAAGGCAGATTTGACCCATAGTTGTATTGGTAAGGTGATGAAGGACAAAACCAAACGCCTTGGGTCGAAAATCTTAGGCGATTTGATGATCGCAGATGTTAAGAGCAATTCAGACATTACTGTTAAGGATGTAGCTTTGACCATAAGGACAAAGTACGGTTTCGAGATACCTTACTATAAAGCTTGGCGCGCCGTTGAGGTAGCCAAAGATCAGATATATGACAGTTTCGATGATTCATACGACCACCTAAGATGGTATTGCAAAGCTGTGGAACGCACTAACCCCGGGAGTGTTGTTTCTTTAGAGAGCAACTGTGACACACATCGTTTTGAACGTGTGTTTTTCGCATTCAAGGCCTGTCTTGATGGCTTCAAATGTTGCCGACCGATGATCTTCATTGACGGCACATTTCTTAAGGGTCGTGCAAAGGGAACATTGTTAGTAGCCACTGCTAAAGACGGGAACAATGGTAAAACTCATTACTCAAATCACATATAATTGTTGTTTCTGTTATTTTTTTGGTCTGTTTTTTATTGTTGTTTCTATTTATTTTTACAATATGCTAATCTAATTGTTGTTCTTTTATAATTAGGTTTGTTTTCGGTTGCTTTTGCATTGGTTTCGGCTGAAAATACAACAAATTGGGAATGGTTTATAAGAAAAATAGATGATCATGTCAAACACGAGAAATAAATGTACTTCATATCAGATCGAAATTGTGGTCTTCTCTCTGCCCTTGACAACGTATTCGAGAAACCACGCCATTTCTATTGCTTATTCCATCTTTTAACAAACCTCAGGGGCCGTTTTGCAAGTGGATGGTCCAATAGTCAACGGGCTGATCTGACTGAAATTTTTAAAGCTTGTGCATATGCGCCCGAAGAACGTCTTTTCAATGAGAAGATTCAATTGTTCAAGCACGTTGGGGGGAAGAAGGCTGAAGAATTTTTATCTCAACTACCTTATGAGAAGTGGTCAATTGCACATTCACCACACATCACAAGGTATGGAGAGATGACGTCCAATGCCGTAGAATCTTTCAACAATTGGATTTTAGAGGCTCGTGAGCTGCCCGTTGTGAAGATGATTGACTGGATTCGCCAAAATATTTCACGTTGGTATGTTGAAAGGAGAGAAGTCTCAAAGAAATGGATTACTCTGTTGGTTCTCAAAAAACAAGTTGATTGGAATGTGATGTATGATACGAGCAGGGCCTGGAGAGTGTCATTATCACCCGGTGGCGAATTCGAAGTCAAGTCTGATCTTTCTTGTATAGTTGATTTGAGAGATAAGTCTTGTTCTTGTCTTCAATGGAAGTTCACTGGTTTTCCATGCGCCCACGCCATTGCTGTAATCATGAGACAAGAAGGTTCAATTTACACTTATGTCGAAGAATGCTTCCACGCCTCTAAATATAGACAAAGCTACGAAGCAAATATCAACCCCATACCAGATACGATGCAATTCGAGTGTGAATCAATCTGCGATCAGCAGAAGATTTACCCCCCTTTGCTCAATCGTAAGCCCGGTCGTCCAAAGAAACTTAGAAATCCATCATTTGGTGAGTGCCCAAAGAAGAAACCTCCTCTTTGTGGACATTGTGGCAAGAGGGGATATCACGAGCCTTCATGTATTAAAGGCGTCGGAGTCACAAGTGCTAAAACAAGGTATTTCTAAGTGACAATTGATGGAACATCAGTAACTTAATTTATCAGATTTTATAACCTGTTATAATTTTTTTTTTTCATTTTCTCATCTCAGGGGCAGGGCGGTTGACTGTCGGCACACCCAGTGAAACTACCCATGATGTCATTAGCAGGTTTCTTTAATTGTTTTGCGGGGCATCAATTTTTAATGTGACAATGGTCAGTCCAGTGAAACTTAGGTTAATTACATGTAATACCTAAGTTTTGTTTTTGGGGGTGATTATTTTTGTGTTGTCACATTGTGCAATGGCATGATGATGTAGGGATGATTTTTTTGCTTCCCTATTAGCTGATTTTGCTGAACCCGTGTTGTCTAATTTACAACGAATTTTTTTGTGAAAGATATGGCTATGGTTTTTTGTTGTAATGTTGGTATTGTTTGAATTGTTTGGTGTTAGACTCTGGTATTGTTTGGTGTTGTCTTCTAGAAAATGGATGCATATTTTTGCCTTTACCAAAAAGGGCAAGACTCAATGATATTTCGTGTGTCGCGAGTTATTCCTTTTCACAAAGATACATCATGCCAAGTCACAACAAAAATAATGCATATAAGTTTTTGGTGGTGCTGTATTAGCTCACAAAAATCAAAGATGTCAAAACTGATGGAATCTGTTTTTATATACTTAATTGGATTTTTGAGTGTAAAGATATGATAGATAATAAAAAAATTAACAACCACCCCACTGCTGCTTTTTAATTATTTTTCCTCTTCCTTAGATCATCTTTTGATCATTGAATATTCCACCGAGTGTCGCTTGGGAATGGGCCTTTTGGCAACATTAGGGGATTAGACTATTGTGCTCTTATTTTCTGTAGTTTATTTTTAGGTTTAAGTTTGAGAGTCTCATTTAGTTTCTAGTGTGTGTTTACTCTCTTGACTCTAACAATATAACGTAGGCGAAACATGAATTCTTGGATAGGTTTGGGTGCAAAAAAGATACATACTAGTAATTTTGCAATTTTGTCATGTGATTCCTTACATATAGCTGCTATTGGTACATCATCTCATTATATAATAAGTAAAGTAAAAGAAAAAGCACATCATAGCCATTGTGATCAGATTTCCAACCAACAAAGTACCAAGAGTAATCTGGTAAGTGTCATTGCTCCCACGAACTCTCATTCTTGTATTTTGGACTCTATTTTCCTGAAAATGGCTTGAAATATCTTCTTGGCCACTTTGAGTTTGCCCCCATCCTACTGGGTTGCACCAATGTGAGAACCCATGTTGTCTGCAGCAGTAGTACAAACGGCCCGGATTTCTCGTTGTTGCGGCAACCACTACGGTAGTCGAGATATTGCAACTTTTACAAGTCGATCTTGAGTATTTGATATATGTTTCATTCTCTGAGTTGCTGCCCTGTGACATATGAAATAACTGGAGCTTCAAACTTAATTAGGATTGGAAGTTGTCTAAAAAATAATGTCTCCCCACACACCCCCCTTGTGTGTTTATATAGAGAACTTTGTTTGGGTGGTAAGGGGTTTATGAATTTTATACTGTTTTTCAACGGTCACCTGCTAAGCAACGGTAACATATACCTCTCGTTGGAGATCCTGCTAAGCAGGTTTTTGACCTGCTAGGCAACGGTCATAAACATATTTTTGGATATAATAGCTGGAGAACCTGCATTTATTAGTTGTGCATTTATTACAAATTTCAGCACAGGTAAATTGAATGAACAACACCGTTGCAAAATGTTCATAAATGGGCTCACTGCAACTCATATTTATGGTCTTGTTAATCTAATGATTATAAAGGCCCACATGTAAAATGATGCATGCTAAAGTAATTTTGGTATATTTGATTTGTATTTCAGGTATAAAGGCACATTATATTCATGATTTTGGGTTAATTGTGTTACAAATAATTTCCTAAGAAATAACATGGCCCAATAAATAATTTCCTAAGAAATAACATGGCCCAAGAAAGAAAAGATATCCAATGAAAAATGAAGTGTTAGTTTAATTTGTGTTAGAAAAATATGAAATACTCTCAAGTATCACAATCACAATCACATGTAGATGCCCCCCAAAAATATTTATGAAACAAGACTTTGAACATAAAATGTAAGTAGTACTCATACAAATACTACTTACCCCATATACAAATACCGATAAATTTTCAAGTTGGACATATAATGCAATTTTTTTTTTTTTTTTGCACAGATAATATTTCGCTTAAAAACCTAACGTGGCCCAAGAAAGAAAATACATGCATGAATAATATCCCCACAAATAGGCATGGGCCAAGAAAGAAAAGGTATCCAATGAAAAAATAAGTGTTAGGTTAATTGTGTTACAAAAATATGAAATCCGGGCCAAAAAAAAGATAATATCCCTAGAAATAGGCATGACCCAAAAAAAATGTTCACTTTTTTCTTACAATCCCTTTTGCATAAAAAATATTGTATTCAATCTTGATTAATCTAAAGGAACCTAATCTTAATATCTGGGGCTCATACATGTCACCATTAATATATTAGCAATAATTCGATTTGACCACTTATATACGCTAATTTCAAACTTTAACAAATTATGCACAGTACTCTTTGGACCATACAAGTTAGGCCAATTATCATACATCATTCGTATACAAGCTCTGCAATACCCCAATTTGATATGTGCAAACGAGTTCAAATTGTGCACAGTTATTATTTACCATACATATCACCATTCGTATATAATCTTAGCAATAGTCCTATTTTACAAAATACAAATTACATGTGCAATTAGTTTAATGAAATGCACCCACCAAAATTATGAATTTCTTACAATACCATTTTGCATTAAAAAGTAGATTGATTATTCAAACTTTGGTTAATGGTAATGGTTGACAACCATTCATATATAAGCTTAGCAATAGTTCAATTTGACCAAGTATCTATTTTTACAAAGTGTGCATATAGTAAAAAAAAATTGGTCAATAATTGAACTATTGACCACTACACATGACACTTTTTTTTTAATGAGCCATTATTGTAAACAAACATTTAAGGGCCGAATTTCTACATAATTATTACTTGTGCAAACTTTTTCAAATTATGCACAGACAATTATTTACCCCCCCTCATGAGTTATGATTTTTTATGAAACAAGACTTTGAACATAAAATGTAAGTAGTACTCATACAAATACTACTTACCCCATATACAAATACCGATAAAATTTCAAGTTGAACATATAATGCAAATTTTTTTTTTTTTGCACAGATAATATTTCGCTTAAAAAACTAACGTGGCCCAAAAAAGAATATATATGCATGAATAATATCCCTAGACATAGGCATGGGCCAAGAAAGAAAAGGTATCCAATGAAAAAATAAGTGTTAGGTTAATTGTGTTAGAAAAATATGAAATCCGGGCCAAAAAAAAGATAATATCCCTAGAAATAGGCATGACCCAAAAAAAATGTTCACTATGTTCTTACAATCCCATTTGCATAAAAAAAATTGTATTCAAACTTGCTTAATCTTAAGGAACCTAATCTTAATATCTAGGGCTCATACATGTCACCATTCATATATTAGCAATAATCCGATTTGACCACTTATATACGCTAATTTCAAACTTTAACAAATTATGCACAGTACTCTTTGGACCATACAAGTTAGGCCAAGTATCATACATCATTCGTATACAAGCTCAACAATACTTTAATTATTAGTTTGGGCTCATACATCATTCGTATACAAGCTCTGCAATACCTCAATTTAATATGTGCAAACGAGTTCATATTGTGCACAGTTATTATTTACCATACAAGTTAGGCCATTCAGCCCCGATGCACTTTTAGGGATCATTTTGGGCCCCCAAAACTTTATGGGCTCCCACAATTTATATTTAATTATTAGTTTTCTTACAATCCCATTGACATAAAAAATAGATTATTCAAACTTGGTTAATATAAATACTTAGGCTCATACATATCACCATTCGTATATAATCTTAGCAATAGTCCTATTTTACAAAATACAAATTACATGTGCAATTAGTTTAATGAAATGCACCCACCAAAATTATGAATTTCTTACAATACCATTTTTGCATTAAAAAGTAGATTGATTATTCAAACTTTGGTTAATGGTAATGGTTGACAACCATTTATGTATAAGCTTAGCAATAGTTCAATTTTGACCAAGTATCTGTTATTACATGTGCAAACTTTTTCAAATTATGTACATAAAATTATTTACCATACCGGTTAGGCCATTCGGCCCCAATGCAGTTTTAGGGATCATTTTGGGCCCCAAAATTTTATGGCCTCTCACAATTTATATTTAATTATTAGTTTTCTTACAATCACTTTGGCAAAAAAAAAATATATATATATTCAATCTTGGTTAATCTAAATACTTGGTCTCATACATATCACCATTAGTATATAATTTTAGCGATAGTCCTATTTTACAAAATACAAATTACATGTGCAAACATTTAAAATTATGCACCCACATGCTATTGTATGTGCAAACGGAGATTATTTTTGCACAGCTTTTTTTGGGACCTGCCCTCACATTGTTGGGTCTTTAAACATCATGGGCTAAACCATAATTTTATAATCCACATGGTAAACTTGGCACCCTGCAAGTTTGGGCCCAAAATCACCATCAAGTTACCAGGGGCAGACATTCAATCAATATTTTTCTCATCATATATAATCAGAATCCACACCTATGCTGCTATACTGTTAACAACCAACTAAACCAACTTAAATGTCAAAATACATCCACTATCATTAATTAATAACAAAGTACCCAAAATATACATCATCCATCAAAACAGAAGTCAAGCAAAAAACCACACATCCCCCATAATACATCCCAACACAGCCTGATTAAGTTCAAAATGCCAATACTAAACATCCTAAATACTTAATAAATTAGTCCTCCACAGATTACCCAAAAGATGGAGTCTACATACATTTACATCTATTACAAAAGGTACAAATTGATCACCCTGAAGCTTAAGGCTTAGCATTTTTTGGCTCCACAAACCAATTCACCATGCGTGCGCGATAATTACCTGCCGAAATATGGCTGTACTCTCCCTTTCGTGGTGGCTTTTGAATCATGAATTTCTCTATCAAGTAACAAACAACCACCCCACAATCAATCGAATCATCTGATTGTTGCACACAATCTACCGACACGGGTTCAACCAACGGCCTTCTTAAGAATGGGTGTGCAGGCCTATTTTTTTTAAAGATCTCACGCAATTTACGATCAACATACTTAACCTATTTGAAAATAAATTAATAAAATATCAGATTGACAATTATATATAAAAAGACAAGATACCAATCAATTAGTGTATGAACGAGGACAGCTCACCACAATAAGTGATTCTTTATAATGTTTATCCACTACACCGGGTCTCGGGCGCATTGGATTATAAAACTTCCACTCACTAGTACGCATGTTGAACTTTAGAAGAGTCCAATGATCACTCACACCCATCGAACGCCTGTCAGCAAGTATTGGAAATAACAACAAGTCCATATCCATACACTTTGGTAGACAACCGTCTATCAAAGAATCAAATGCTACTGTCTGTTTGTTGCGCCCATCCTTAATCAATTTCTGTTAAACAAAGCACCCAATTAATCTGCATTACTAACTCAGCCCATATAACAAAGCCCATATATCATCATTGTAGTTATCTAGTAATAAGACTTCTTACCCAGCATGCAGACGTAAAGACATTTGTATATTTTGACTTTGGAGTATGCTCACGATACACTTGGTGCAAAATATCTGACCATGCATCTATCACCTAACACATTCACAATATTTTTCAACATGGGTTCTTATTTTAATTATGTTTCAAGCCACCAATCTAATTTTTTGCAAAAAATAAAGCTTACTGAAGCTGCTATCCTCTGATGATGCAGAATATCAAGTATTTGCCCAATTGACACAGTGGACAACAAATTTTCACTGTCCCACACAACATGGCTGCAAAAAACAAAAAAACAAAAAAAATAAGTAGAAATAAAAATTAAAAATAAAAATAACCGGAACAAGCAATGTTATACGTATTGAACTAACCCCTTCCCTTCAGTATGCAGTAGATATTCAATCACATTCTGAACATTTTCACCCGTTTTTTTCCAAGCTGCCCACGATTTCTGAATATTGTAATTGAAATTTTCATTCCCAGGTCGATCTGATTCGTCTTCAAAAGTATCTTCCTCGTCAAGATGCACAATACCTTCGTGTTTCTTAATCAACTCTTTTGTGGGCAGCTGGGGTGAAATATTAACACCCTTCCTTTCAGCATTTTGCGTCCTCCCTTTCACGCGTTTTGTAAGTGTGCTGGGTGACGGATACTTTGCCAACCCCTTCCCCTTCACACACGGTGTTTTTTCTATTGCAGACACAATCAACTCTCCTTCATCATGCTCGGAACCCCCAATCACAGTTATTGCCAGATTTTTGGTTGTTGAATTAATCAATTCACTGCCCCCAATCAAAGATTGTGGTTGACCTGGTGCATCATCATTCGTCATCTGCTCCCCGTCCTTCTCATTACCACGACCAATTAGTTGCCTCTTCAAATATTCAACCTCAGCCTTCAGATGACCGTTCTCCTTTTGTATTATATGCAGTTTCTCTATAGCTTCCATGCACGCAATGTTAATTGGATTAGAATAAACTTGTGTTGCCGTTGGGACCATAATTTCTCCCAGCTGTCTTTGTAACTCATCATTCTCTAGCTGCAGCCTATCAATTTTTTCTTCCCTGATTTTCAGCTCTTCTCCAAATTTCAATTTCGCACCCTCCATCTCATATCTCGATCTTTCCAACTCGTCCATCAGCATACCAATCTCAGTTCCACCCTTAACTCCATCATTTTTCTCATCTTGATTGTCCTTCCCACAATATACAATCAAATCAGTTCTTGATCTTTTGGCCATAGACACCTCATCGTTGGCATCCATATTCAGCACGTATTCGTCAACAACTTGCTTGCCAACAGCTTGTTCGACAAACTCCTGGTTGCAACCAACATCAACCACAAAGTCCTGGTTGCCTCCAGCATCATTGACAAAGTTTGGGTTGCCTCTAGCATCATCGTCCAAGTCCGGGTTGCCTTCAGCATCATCGACAAAGTCATGTGCAACATTTTCCAAGTCTTGCAAAACAGAATGTATCACAAATTTGAGACTATCTGGAGTTGCATGTTGTGTCATTCCCAGACTAAAACTTGGGGTAGGCGCTACTCGAAATGACAAATCCTGCGAACAGTTAAAGCCTACGGCCGAATCATCATGGGTTGTCACTGGTGTAAACGATACCTCTTCTCTGTTCTCTATGTCACCCAGCTGAATATCATCCAAACCATCTTCAACAACGCTCGGTTCCATATGAGTTGCAGGTTCCTCAATACCATCCACGCTCACACCCACAATTGGACTGACTGTCTTGAGGGGGGAGCTGATGTGCTCTCTACCATCCTCATTTTTTTTGGATTCAATTAGGGTCTTGAACATTTCTGTCTCCTTTGGAGTTGATTGCAACTCTTTCCCACAAACCTGTTAATTAAGAAACATACATTAATTATATCGAATAACAAAATTTAATTATACATAGTCAGAAAAAATGGTTAATACACCTACGTTTTTTATTTCCGACATCTTCACACTTGAAATGATATCGTGCACCTCTGACAAATCCCATTTCAGCAACCGGGGAAAGCGGTCCCCCATGGATTCCACCATATTCATATGCTCACACAACCAAAACTGTATAATAAATAGATGTAAGTTGTTAAGAACATTACAAGGAACAAAGAAAAATAGGACCAAGCTGTATTAAATATTTAATTTTTTCCGACTCACCGGTAGCATTATTGTACAACCCCCACACTTCATTGTTTCACTTGTCCTGATCTGAGATTTTAGCATATCAACAATAAAGGAACTCCAATCGTAACTGGATATCTGCTCAAAATCTTCCAAGTATTCTGTCAGGGAGCAAGATATTGCTGCATTCTGATATAGTGCGAGGAATGACGCCATAAAATAACAATGTAGGAGTCTTGCAGTGTCCTTGATACTATTTTCATCTTCACTTCTCAAAGATTCTCTCATGTTATCCAGAATATGTGCCTTATACAGAACAAATTGGGTGTTGAGTTTACTTAGCTGCCTCCTAAAGCACCGTTTCACCCAAACAGGTGTCTTGTGCCCTTCTACCTTCCCTTCTGTTTTCATACTAATTGGCTTACACCCTCCAACAACCCCAAATATAAGCTTTACGTCCATTCTACTGAGTGGCAAATGAGCACCGCCGATAACAAAACAGTCGGAAGCTTTATCAAAACTCCGTATAATTCTCCTTATGTCGTCCTCATACTTGTGGCATCGTTTCATCAGCTTCTCATATCTACTGGTGTACATTGCCTCAAATAAAAACCAGAACGGAGTCATCTTGATTGCTTCAATATGCTTATCAGCAAAACTGAGCGAGTTTAACTCCTTGATCGCTGTCCTCAGATTTGACCGGTACCACGTCGCCTTTATTATAACTTCGTCTTCTATATAATTTTAGCAAAAACTTAGTTATATAAAAACAAAAACAGAATACATACATTTTCTCATACACACTAACAAATATAAGCCCAATGAATTCATTTTACCTTCAGGTAATGACACATTCTTTTTCAATTTGTTAGGCTGTTTTTTAGTTCGGCGCCTTTTGCGATCGGTTGGGCTATCATTATCTACAAGCAAATATGAATAAACATCAATATATAAGGGTACACACACACTTACTTGTAAGGTACCCATAAATAAAAACCAGCACATTTGTAATTTTCTAAATTAGAAGATAAAGAATTCATTCGCGTCCCGTAGTCTTTAAGATTAACTTAGACGAGATTTAAATCGTGCAAATGTAATCTGGTATAGCAAAGCTAACATTGCAAATTTATATGGAAAATAACAAGAGTTGGGCTATGTATTAATCGCTCTTGATCTTAAGATATCAAAGCGGCTACTGCACTAACCTTGGAAATGTTTTTAAATAAAAATGTTCTTATTCAAAAATAAGATATTGAGAACCAAAATTCTTACAGAAAGATTGAAAATTTAATACAGAAGATGTTCAACAAAGAAAAGGCAGATATACAAAAAAGGAGAGGAGGCATAACGAAAGCATTTTCACACGATATAAACCCCCCCCCCCCCCTGCTTTCTTTTACAAAACATCTATCCATATATCCACACCCTAGTTCCACCAAATCGCATTATTTTCTATCTTGAACTAAGGCTCCACTTTTATCCCTTTATATCACCAAATCGCAAAAACATCAATATATAACACACACACAAACACATTTTTTATAAACTCTTGTAAATCTGAAAACCTAAAAAATTAAATGCTACTTTTAAAGTAGTAAATGTTACCTGAATAATCCCCATATTCGATTCTCCTCCCCGACTCAACTGTAAAATAATAGATTATCAAGTTAAACCAATATCATAAGCTCCACTAAAAAGAATGGAGAAAAAATGAGTAACATTTTCTCACCTTTTTTTTTTAATCTTCTCTCACTGGTGCGCCTTCTTGAGCTAGTTGGTCCTTCAAATACCAACAAATAAATAAGTCAGAACTGTGCATACATCTATTTTTTTTTGCACAAGGCCTATACTATTGATATCCAATTGCATAACAAACATGATCCACTCCTGATGGAATAAGCTCCGCCCAATTACTCATTAGATAAACAGCACTTATGATCAATCAATAAAACAACATATGCATAAACGGCTAATTTTTGCACAGTACTAATTTTACCCAAATTTAGATAAAAATACTTAACAATCCCAACAACTACTGCACCCTTTCCGGTCAACACTCCATGATTCACTACAAATCTATACAACCAAAAATACATTTTCGAGGATAAGATAAAATTGCAAATATTTTTTTCAAATCTGGCACACTCAATCAGCTCTCAAATCTAAATAAATAAGATAATCCTCACCTTTGTTTTTCCCCATTCTGTCATTAGTGCGCCCCCTTGAGCCAGTTGATCCTTCAAACATCAAAAAATATTTAAGCACAACAAAATTCACTAAAACCATATGTGCATGAATCTGTAAATTTTATTTTTTCACACAAAAAACACTTATGATACTCTATTAAATAACAAGCATGCACCACTTCAAAGATGAACAATGTGTCCCTAAATTTTGTAGAATCTTTCCCAAGCATGCACCATAATGATGTACAGATGCAAACATGATTTGATATTTGAATATAATTGCAATAATCTAAACTATTTGCACATAATGACATTTAGCAAAATACACAAACTAAAGACAGTAAGTTTACATTAAGTTGACTCAGTAAATGCAACACAACAAGGAAAAGCAAATGATACAACAAAGACCACAATTTTAATCCACCTTTAACAGAGAACAAGATTTGATGGTATCATCGAAATTCAAGAACTAAACTAATTTATAAACCAGATATATTAAATTTCGAAACTCAGATTTACAATTTTCCGCATATATAATAGCAACACCTTCTCCAAGAAACTTAATTTAATAGAGAAAGCATACCTGTTGTCACATTACGGTTGTTTCGTTCGTCGTCGTTGTTCCTCTTGCGCTTTTCTTTAGCCATAATCTGGAACATATTAAAAAAAACGAATATGCACACAAATTAGTATGCGAAAAAACCCCTAAAGAAAACGAATACAACTTGATAATTTGAAATCCTATACATTTACCCACAAGTTTGCATACAACTAAGAGTATATCTCAATTTTCAGCATACAAATAAATCGCCCCTAATTTGCCAAGAAACCCTAATTTGCGCTCTCTCTAACAATGCAGATGAATTATTGTTGAATGGGGGGTAATTTTCGATGTTTATGGTGAAAAAATGAAGAAAATCTGTTGATAGACCCCCCCTTTCACATCAATTCAACTTCAGACGCAACAAGGGGGTGGGGATACTGAAAAGTGAACTTGGGGGAGGGTAGGTTGGCGGGAGTAGGGGTGCAGGTTGGACTAATTGGACAATAGGCTAGGTATTGGACTAAATGGTATTTTTAATACCATATAAGACTAAACACTAATAAACTACATACTTTTGCCCTTATTTGTAAGGGACCCTAAAATTATCCCAAAATAATTTACAGATGCTGGCCACTTTTATGTATTCCTTTATCTCTATTTTAAAAGTAAACAAGAAGCTTTGAAGGGAAAGAAATGAGCATTTATCATTTTTAATGAGAATTCACCAAACAAAATGAAATTCGTAAGATATACCTCACATAAATTTTGTCTTTTAAAATTATGGTCATCACATGTATTAGCCGGCCCTAAGATAAATTAATTTTTTTTATTATAATACTCTTTTATCTCGCGATTATTTTTACACTTCAACGTTCGACCATTATTTTCACTTTTTCTAAAAAAGGGTTCTCTTTTACAATAATCAATAAAATATAAAATTATCATTATTTTATTTAATCCTACCCTTACATATTTTTTTTTAAAAAAAATGTGTCATTTTATTACTTAAAAAAAATATATCAAGAAACGGAGGTAGAATTTATACATGATTTCATCCGTATACGATGACAATGATAATTTTGAATTATGTACTTCATGTTTTCTTTTCCCTTAGAAATTGACCCAAACGCCCTCTAAATTCATTTGGTTTGATCCATCCACCCTCCAAACTTCAAATCCCCAAACCAAAGATTTCACCCAAACCCCCCTCTCACCACCACAATTCAAAAATTTGACTGCAAACCTCTGAAAGCGATCTTCGAATTTGAAGCTACCAGGTTTTAATCTCAAGTAATTGAGAAGCTGGGATCTGGAAAACAACTCCCCTTCTTCCTCCATCTCTCTCATACACGCACACAAATTGTTTGATTTTTTTGCTACTGAAGGTACATTGTATCTCTGTGGCAACCATTTTGCAGATAGTCCTTCAACTGTTTATTTTTCGCTACCCTGCTCTAAAATCACCCTTTACTTCAGATTTCCGCTTCCTGGAACAGGGAAGATTTATTGTGAACTAATTCAGTTATTTCGTCGACCATTCGTGAGCGATTGAATGCACGAAGTAATTGAAGAACTGTGAATGTGGGATGGCGTTAATTTTTTGGGATCTGTCGCAGTTTCTCCAATTTTTTCCGCTAGGCTGGAGGGTATGCTAGGGTTTTTGGTTTTTACTTCGGAGTTCGGAAATGACGACCACCTCTAAACGGGCTTATAAGCTACGTATCCTTGTTCCAGAAGTCTAATAATTTCTTTGCTCCTTTGCTGTTTTCTTTCCTGTTTAAAAGTTCATAAGTAAGGAATTTGATTTGAAAAATGAAAATGTGCGATGGAAGTTGGTTGGATCTGGTGAAAGTTCAACCCGTGCTCTTCTATATAGTTTTCTTATTCATTGTTATTCATGGCTTGTCTTGATTGGGCCAAGAATTGTAGTACAGATACATTTTTTTTCTGTTCATCTTGTGCATAGTTCTTGGGAAGATAGCAAATCATTAGCGAAAATTTCAAGATTCTTAGCTGAAAGTTGTGATTCTTGTGTGTAGGTGGGGGGAAGTTAGAGGCGGACACATTTAAAGTGAATTACCTGTTGCTTTGGCTTGTTTTTGGTGTCTTATTTGTTTATTTATCACTATTTATTTTCAATACTCTGTGCTTACTTGTAATGAAGTTGATAGATAGAATATGTAAGATTAATACCTCATGCTGGTAAATGGATATAAGAACATAGATTGTTGTAAATCTTTCTATGAGACTATGTCCACATGGCATGCAAGCTTTGTATTGTTTTGAATTACGAAAATTTTAACATATGAACCAAAAGCTGGTGATGAGAATCTGCACAGTTTTTATTTACATGAACCATAAACTAAAATTGACAGTTTCTGCAAGTGTTCTTGAGCATTTTGCGGGCCGAAAGTTCACACACACACACACACAAATTTCCATCAAAAGCATTATGTGCTACTTTAGGAAGTATTTTCTTGAACCTCCTGTGCTATTTGCATTTATTATTAAAAAGAGAAAAGAATTATGGATGCTGCCTCTTAAGCCCTGCTACTAATTCTAAAATCATCTGTCCAGCAATGAAATTTATTTTATGCTTGCGACTCATTCCTGAAAGAGCATTACTCATCTTCAAGGTATAGTATAAGTATTAAAGAACTGTTGGCTACTTTGTTTTTAGATGCCTTATCTGTGGAAAATACATAAAATCATTAGTGAAGAGATGCTAAGAGAATTTAGAAAGTAAGCAAGATTTTGATTGAAAGCCTTAACAGATGCTTGTTATAGAGGAATTTGTAGCTCATTCTTCTAGTGTAAACTGCCTAAAGATTGGAAGGAAATCATCAAGGGTTCTCGTGACTGGAGGAGAAGATCATAAGGTTAATCTCTGGGCTATTGGCAAGCCCAATGCCATACTGGTCAGTCATTTCTCACTTTGACTTTCCTACTGCCTTTTTGTCTTATTTAAATTTATTTATATTTTACAGTCATGGGTCGGCCTCCCATAAACTAATCTGAGTGCCAGAGTCGTACTGACAACCTGTTGAAATCAGCTTTAATATTATAGCTCTACTTCACTCCTGGGGATTGGGACTAGGGCTAGGGCTAGGGCTAGGGCTTGGGGTTGCCCCATAAACTATTCCCTTTCAATTTTAGTAGTGAAATTTAGCATATCATTTTCTTGCAAGTAACGATTTCCGAATTTCATTTTTCTTGTTTTTATTCCCAACAAATTTATATAAGAAAACTGATGAAAAATTCCAATGCATTAGAGTTTGTCAGGCCATTCAAGTGGAATTGATTCGGTTGGCTTTGATTCATCGGAACTGTTGGTTGCTGCTGGGGCAGCTAGTGGTACCATTAAACTTTGGGATTTGGAAGAGGCTAAGAGTAACTTTTCTGCAATCCACATTCTCTGTATATTTTAGCTTTCACATTCAAACCATAGACTTTGCTTTGTTTGACAATTTTTTTATGCTTTTGGCAGTCATTCGCACCCTCACTGGTCACCGATCCAATTGCATATCATTGGATTTCCATCCTTTTGGAGAGTTCTTTGCATCCGGGTCACTGGACACAAATCTAAAGATATGGGATATTCGGAGGAAGGGGTGTATACACACTTACAAGGGTCATACACGAGGTGTTAATGCTATCAGGTTTACTCCTGATGGGCGTTGGGTTGTTTCTGGTGGAGAGGACAACACTGTGAAGGTTAGATCTTTAATTACATTAATTTTTATTTTACCTGTATTTATTCTCCTTTTTGTTTGTTATTGATCTAGTCTTGGTAGAACTAGAAAACATCTCATCTTCTTTTGTCTTGCTATTTATATGACATCATAAGCTTATAGTTCAGTTTCTGATTATCTTGCTGTTCCTACAAATACAGCTGTGGGATTTAACTGCAGGCAAGCTTTTGCATGATTTCAAATTTCACGAAGGCCAAGTTCAATGCATTGACTTCCATCCCCATGAGTTTTTGCTGGCAACAGGTTGGAAAAGCTATATTTGCATTGTTGTCCTAGATTTTATGTCCGCAATTTCTTGCTTGCATTATCATATGCTGCACTGGGTACAATACGAGGTGTATGACTGTGACATTGGAAATGCTCAGGAAAAGAAAAATTAGATTAGTCAGATTGATAAACCTAAACAGTTATTGGCTCTATTTCACCGTGTTTTTAATTTCATAATGTTTTGTGAAGCAAGTTGTCTACTTGTTCCTTAGTTCTTCAGAACCTTGTCATGGATCTCATGATAATGCATTTTTAGGTAGTGATCTGTTCTCTCCTTTCACTTAATCCGAGTTGCCTTTAAAAGGTGTGATGAGTGATGACAACTTTATTGAATTTTGTTGTCAGTGTTGTCTTGTTAAATCATATGAAGAAAGTAGGATATAACATTAAGAAATATAGTATATAGACAAAAGGAAAATTAAGGGGGCGCTTGGTTAACAACTCTTCAATGGTAATGGGAATGAGATTGAAAATTAGTGTAATTAGCATGGTTCATGAGAACAAAATCACTACCTCTCCTCCTAAATAAGGTAATCACTACTCCATTTTGATTACCATATTCTCTTCCTACAATCATCCTCAATCACTCCCCCATTCCTCCACCAACAACCATTTGTTGTCAATTTCTATTCCAAAATTGGGGCATGACACTAGCAATGGTGTCACAATTGGAACACTTTTCCCCTAACATATCATTTTTCTTTTGAGGGCATAGATGGAAATAAATTTTCATTCCCATTACCATTGAAGAATTGCTAACCAAGCGCCCTCTAAGCCTTTCAGTAAACAGTGTTTTCTTATTTGCACTAGATAGTGCCAGGGTGGCGAACACATTCACAGACTCCTGAGCATTTTAGAAACCAGATGAGCTTTTCTTGTTCCATGTCTAGTCCCTTGAACTTTGGTGGAGTATCTTTGGAGCTGTTACACCTTGAAAATTTGGCTGATTGTAGTCTAAGGAAGTTGTAAATCTGTAGTAGATGATTATAACGTTTAAGTTTCTGTATAATAGTATAAGACACTAGCATCAAATTGTGTTGAACCCCTCTTAGGGTAGAAGAACATATAATAATTATTTATACCGGAACAAATGGTTATCTTTCATTGGAAATTGGACAGGTAGGGAAATTTCTTGTTAAAATATGAATGGGATTTGACTTTTTTTTTCCCTGTATATGTATTCTCTTGGTTTAAGCATGCGAGCTTGATCGTTCCGAGAGGTTAAGTGCTTCTTAGTTTGGGCTAAAATAAGCATTTGATTTTTGATTCCACCCTGTTTGCTTTGTGGACTGTGATGATATATGCCTTTTAACTGTTATTCATGAGTATTTCTACTCTCTCCTGATAATTGTTTTATTTTCTGTCATGTTTCCTAATCTTTGTCAGGTTCAGCTGATAGAACTGTTAAATTCTGGGATCTTGAAACTTTTGAGCTAATTGGTTCAGCAGGGCCCGAGGTTGTGCAATTTTTATGCCATCGAATCATCTGCCAATTGTTCTTTGATGCTTATTTTATTCAGTGACCATATTTATCTGGCTGTTTTTTAATTGTTCCAAATCCAGACCACAGGAGTACGGTGTATGACCTTTAATCCTGATGGGAGAACCCTGCTTTGTGGCTTGCATGAGAATTTGAAAGTAAGCTCTATATGTTTGAGTTGTATCTGTGTTAATATATCAAACCACCTTCTGCTTCATATTGATGTTTTCTTGTACTCTGTTTTTGGTTATAGGTTTTCTCATGGGAACCAATCAGAAACCATGATACTGTAGATGTGGGGTGGTCTAAATTGTCAGACATGAATGTTCACGAAGGGAAGCTACTAGGATGTTCTTATAATCAAAGTTGCGTCGGAGTATGGGTTGTAGACATTTCGGTATGAATCATGTTGCCTTAGTGTCCATTATCTACAAAACGTTATGATCATCTTGTTTTCAGTCCAAACTCATGATGTTCTTCTACCTTGTGATGATGCCAGCGGATTGAACCATATGCAATGGGCAGTACTGCTCGATTAAATGGTGATTCTGATAAAAAATCAAACTCTGGTGGCTCAGCTGTACTGACAGAGGATAATGTTAAAGCCAATATGGGCAGGCTTTCTATCTCTCATAATTCTGATTCTGGGAAGGAACCTAGATCACTAACAAGGATCTCTGTCCAGCAGCAGAATTCAGATCTTAATAAGGAATCTAAATCAATTGCATGTAAACCATCTTTGTCTTGTTTTCACGCATTTTTCATTCTACTTATTTGGCTTTTAGCATTGTATTAAATGTTCCTCTACATATTGATTGTAGCTACTGCTAGTACTCCGAGCACTCCTCAAAGGTCAAATTTCAGTGTTCCAAAAGCAACTCAGATCAATACATCAAGTGTTACCAATACAACAAACCCAAAGAGGCTAGCTGGAAGGGTTCAATCAACAGGAAGTATCTCCATATTTAACAGATCTGATGTAATGCCAGTGGTTGTGCCTAGAAATAACCCAAAGCCTGAGCTGGCTGCTGAATCTAGAAAAGAAGATTTTCCAGTCAAAGCATTACCACATTTACAGTCCAAAACATCTGATTTTCGCAAGTTTATCAATGCCAGAGAAGACTTGGAAAGGCCAAATGTTTCTACTCAGTCTGATGATGAGGTCCCAAAGGCCATGGACACTAACATCTCAGATAGGAGTATTAATACTTCAATTAAGAGCTCAATCAGTGGAGTTTCCGTATTTGAGAGAAAAGCAAAAGATGATAAACCTCTGATTTCTAGAAAAGTTGAAACAAACGCAACTATTGACGCCCTTGCCAGATACCAGCATGAAAGTTGTATGTATCCATTCTCCAATTCTTTCAGATTCTGTTATTTATCTTGTGGGTATTATTGGTATCGTCTTATAGCAAACTAACTTCTTTTTGTTGTAGACATATGACTAGAATCTTAATGTAGCTTCATTATGATGTGGGCTATGATTTTTAGGTTTAGGGGTGAGTTATAGATAGCACTTGCAATTAGAGGAAGCCTAGTTGAATGCTACAGTTGTAGCAGTTTTATATTGACTCCCTGGCGATGGAAAAGGAGCCGTGGTGAAAACTTACCTTTTTATTTTCCGGTCATTTGGGGTTTGGTCAATGAGATCCCAATGTAGTATATGGAACAAATTAAATAGTATATGGAACAAATTAAAAAGTAGAGAATCTTTAACTCAAATGAAAGACCTGAAAACATGTGTAACTGAAATGTAAATGAGAACATATGTATAGACTGAAAACAAGAATGCATACGAGAACACGTGTGTAGACTGAAAACAAGAACACATACGAGAACATGTGTGTAGACTGAAAACAAGAACAATGTAAAGAAGAACATGTGCATAGACTGAAAACTATGGTGAGACATGAACGTGATCCGTATAGCTGACTCCACATAGTGGGATGAAGGCCTAGATTTTTTTGTTGCATATATGTGGTACCAATAACCTGATTTAGTACCCAGATTGTAAAAGCTTTCCTGTAATTTGCAAGTCAGTTCTACTAGCAAGGATTTATATTTTTTAACTGTATTATTGGAGATGGAAGCGGATCCATGAATGTTGTACAAGGAGCAGTAATGAATATCACTATTCTCAATTTTCTAATTTTGTGCTGCATTTGTGATTTTGTGGTCGGAAACTAGAGATGAATCTGACTTGAACATTTACTAAATGCTTAAGTACATGAAAGTTGGATTGGTTCCCTTTAAGTCTTACCTTCAGTTCTTCCTAACATTCAGGGACTGAACTGAAAACTCGAGATGAATCTGGCTTGAATATATGGTAAAAATGCTGAAGTACTGGAAGTGGTTTCTTTTGCCCTACTCCTAACGCTCTAGCTTACTAATTGCATGAAAAGGAAATAGCCTCAACAATGTTAATTGGAAGTGGACCTTCTTACAATGACAAGATATAGAACTTCAGTTCCCAATGTCCTTTGGGACTCACCCTGTTTTAGCATGCTAGGGGTTTGTACAAACGAGTAAATGGGTAAAGAAAAAAAAAAGGAACTGCAGTGTGTTTTGCATGTATAGATCAATGATGCTTGAAATCTAATTTGAATAATGGTAGTATAGCAATGGCTCTCAGCAACATGGTCTCTCTCTCTCTCTCTCTCTCTCTCTCTCTCTGTGTGTCCTCACTACCACTTGCTTTTTCTTAATGTAGTTGTGTGGAACTAATATATCTTATACTATTTGTTTAGATCTCATCACTGATGAAGAGTAAGCAAGTTTCAAAAAGAAGATAACTTGTAGCTTTGTTCTGTTGCAGTGCTATTAACACACTAATAATGCTGAGTACTCATTGCCTTAGTGTTACTTTGGGACTCTGAAATAGTCATCTATTTCAGTATTTCTTGAATATCACTATATCAGTATAAACTAGAGAATCATAACTTTATGCTTG
The DNA here is from genome assembly GCA_947034835.1 of Ballota nigra. Taxonomy (NCBI): domain Eukaryota; kingdom Viridiplantae; phylum Streptophyta; class Magnoliopsida; order Lamiales; family Lamiaceae; genus Ballota; species Ballota nigra. The sequence goes on along the minus strand of OX344720.1, from coordinate 88,182,057 downwards.
CTTTCGTCTTCCTATTCTCAACATCACCAACAAAATCCGACAATCATAACCTATATACTTTAAATTGAATCGTTACTTTTAAAGTTTCTGGCCAAACTAATTCATCTTGCTTGTCTATCTTATCATATTCCTAGTTTGTCTGGATGTAACTTTGTTTATTCGAACTTGCCCTTCCTTTACTCTTTTACTCTTGGTGGTCTCAACATACATACCACTTCCTATCAGAACCTGTATGCGTGAGAGCAAACGGTGCTGGAGTTTTTTTTTTTTTTCACTCATCGTCTCTTGGAGTCTTGGAGAGTGAGAAAACCTAGATTTGATGGCCTTATTGGTTATGGACATTTTAGGTACATCTGATGGGGGTGCTCATGAGTAAATTTGCACTTTGAATTCTTTAGATGGATACATGTTAGGTACTTGGGTAGTTATGATACTTAATATATGGTAAAGAAGTGCAAATATTTAAAAGTACAAGGCATATGCTTAAAAAAAAAAGGTCCTGATGTTGGCAGTAAGTGAACGAAATTGAGTAAGTACAAAGTCAGACAAAACTCTTTTATTCATTTGAGAATAAGAATATGGTGGATCTTGGTTTACCACCAGGATTTCTTTCTTAATCTGCTGGATTTCAATTGGCTGCTTATAGTGAAGCATGATATGTCTGGCTTGCTTATCTAATAAATTAATAATACATTTATTGTTTTCACATTTGTCAAATATACAGTATCAACTTCAATTTGGATCCATTAATCAGCATATTTTTATATATTTAATATTTAAAAATGATTATGTAATATGAGTGATGGTTTACACAGCATTTCATTGTCATTTTCTTTTCCATGTTTATTTATCACAGATGAATTTCGAGGGAATAACATGAATGTGGATACATCTCACGCAGAAGGTCATAAAGGAGGTATATATAATGTGTATAGTGGTACTTTATTAAGAAGTTTGATATTTATTGAGACATTGGGATTTGTAATGTTGTAAATGTTAACTCAGTCTTTTTAAATAAACTTAGGTAGAGGACATTTGATTGCTTCAAACTGGGAACAGAAAGGCAGAAATTCTTTTCGCCCAGGTCATGCTTCAAGCAATGTCTCTGGAAAATCAACTGCTGTAAGTGCACCACTACTTGTTCTATAGATGCTTCTTTTTGTTTGGTTCTGCTTTCTAACTTCCTTTTTCATTTCCTTAGCCCCAGAGTAGAACCAAACATAGACACGTTCCTTGTATATAATACTCCAAAACATCTTTATCTTTTTCTCAAAAAATATGTCAAAAAATAAAACATTATGCTCCAAAAAAAAATCCCCCGGAATAAACCAAATAACCACACATTCCTCAAGGTTGTTTTTGATAATTGATAAACTTGCTGTCATCATGTTTATCAATTATCAAAAACAACTTTTTAAGAATGTGTATAAATTATCGATTTCCCAGATTTGGTATGTACATTCTCTGACTTTTGTGTATCATTCTCATACCATTATTAGTCAGAATAGTTTCTTTAATGTTTGTCCCACCATTTAGGTTCAGCACTTTTAAATGTTTCCTTACTGGTGTCTTATATAGTTAAATCTAGCTCGTATAGCAGTCTACAAGTAGATCCAAATGCTTCACCTTGCCCTCAAGATTTTCTTAAAATTACTGACATGTTATCTTTCATATTTACATGACAGAGAAGCTATCCTTCAACTGATGAAAGTGAATCTGTTTCTGTTAGCGATGAGGATACTATTGCTGACTTGATGGAACTGCATGGTCAGTTTGTTGGCTCAATGAAATCCCGTTTAGGAAAATTACAGGTATTTCATTTCATTATTATCTTTTTTTTAAAATAGATTAGACTGCTTCATTTTCTGATACTTTCTAATTGGAGTGTTGACCTGGTTCCTTGACTTGGTATCTTTTTCCACAGAAGTGTGGCAAAAATTGCTGCACTTGCTTCAATATAGTACGTAATAGAAAGAAACATGTGGCCTCTGGGGCTGTTAAGTTATCATATTTACAGTGATGCAAAAATCTGCTTATATACTCTATGAAATTAGGCATAATGCATCACAGACCCTTAACTATCAACTTTTGTTTATATTTTTTGTTTTAAAAACCCCTGTTTTGAAATTTTACTTCACAAACTCCATCAAGACGAAAATTGACAGAATTTTAAAACTTATAATAATTGTCCTATTAAATTATATATACATTAATTTTATTAATATCCAGATGTGTTTTATTTAACCCTGATTCTGCAGGTGATGGGTACCTAAAATGACTTCCGGATCAATACTTTTGTATATAAATTAAATTAAACAAAGCTGGCATGTATATTACTTAACGGAATCGTTAAGCTGACTCAATAAGTTCCGTTTCTGTATTGAGGAGCTCATGAAATAAAATTCCAATACTTCAAGGACCTTTCAAGAAAAATATTTAGGGATCTGTGGAAACATAAGTTGATAGTTTAGGGACCTTTTGGTGCATTATGTCTTGAAATTATTATTGAGCTATAGATTTCCATTTGTTACTTTTTTGCAATTATGACTCTTCATTCTCTATGGGCAGGTAGTCCTCAACTTCTGGCACAGGCATGATATCAAAGGGGCCATTAGCGCCGTTGGCAAAATGGGCGATCACAGTGTGAGTATTATATATGTATTTCGGGCATGTGGATAAAGGACATCTCATTTCACTATATCAGCAGCACACTTAAACTTTTCATGCCAACTTGACATGCCCATACAATTAGCGGACTACTCATATTCTTATTTTTCTTTGTTGTGCAGGTTCTTGCTGATGTAATGAGCCTTTTGGCAGAAAAAACCGATATCGTCACATTAGATATCTGTTCATGTCTTTTACCTGTCCTGACAGGACTTATTGAAAGTGATATAGATAGGTGAGTGGATCTTCTATTATATTCTTTAGCACTTCATATACTTGCATCTTCTTAACCTTTTGTTTTAGAGGCTAATACGGCACTCAGAGAGCACATGTCCTACATAGAGAAACAATTATTTTTTAATTAAATATTCACGGGTTCTGCATGCTTGAACCTATTCTAGCGAATTAAAGGACAGAAGATGGGCATTGACGCATTGTCTTGTTAGAAAATATAGGTATCCACTGGTTTCTGGCTCCATTAACCATCTAAATACTCTGAGCCAATAATGGTGCATGATATCTTTCTGTCATGGGTATTCCTGTGATGAAGGTAGAGTTTAACACATGCCATCCATCAAAATATTGCTAGATGTGGTGTTGTATCTTTGTTTCAAGGTTGTACACATATAACCCTTTGGTTATTCACCAGTATAATAAGGAATAAATCTACAAAACTGTTGCTTATAAAATATCAGTTATTTGGTCCTCTGGGACTTATTTGAATTACAAAATAATGAAAGTAATGAATGGCTACTGCTGTGATATTTCTTGGTGATGCATCTTCATGCAGTATTTTTTTTCCTTTTTTTTTTTTCCGTGCGTGTAGCGATCCATGAGCAATGACAGCTGCATATATTCTTGTTAATGATACGGACTATTTATCTTTTAGGCATCAAGACGTTGCATTGGATATGCTGTTAAAACTGGTCAGGGTGTTTGGCTCCGTAATCTATTCATCAATATCAGCACCATCTTCCGTTGGTGTTGACATTGAGGCAGAACAAAGGTTCGGCTGTTTCTTTTGATTGTAACTACTGTTTTTCCCACTATTTTAAAAATAAATTTAGTTCATATTGTATGATCGTTTATTTCTGAAATTCTCTGATTGGAAGACCTGCTATTGCTTCCTATTTTCTCAGGCTGGAGCGTTGCAATCTTTGTTATGTGGAACTTGAGAAAGTTAAAAGCTGCTTGCCTGTTCTTTCCAGGTATGTCTCTTTCGTGAGAGAAATGCTGCTTGCCTGTTGCATTTTGAAACATAAGAAAGTGAAGTGGTGGAAGAATAACAAAAAGATGTAACATAGTTCAGCATTTAAAAAAAAAAAAGTGCTTCTACCTTGCCAATTGATTTGCAAACAGACACTTAGCCTACATCCATGACAAAAATGCCTGTATGGCAGAAATTTAATTTTGTTCTCTTGTTTCCATTTTTGCATTGAGCACCTATTATATCGGTCTAGTAGATGTGAGTCATTCGACTGATAAGGGAAAGGATATCACATAATCAGAGAATATTATTATCATAATCTTTCAATAACATTTGACAATAATGCTTGAGCTCAGTTCAAATGGCCAATTTCTGTTTGCTATTATTATGCAGAAGAGGAGGTTCGATTGCTAAGTCTGCACACGAGCTGAATCTGGCTCTTCAAGAAGTTTCATAAGTAACTAATATCCATAATATATAAGACCTATACACAAGCAGGTTGGATGATATTTATCATAAATTTTGGAACTATGAAGTGCCTGCCTATGAAGTGGTGGTAAACAGTGTAAATTCATGCTCGGTGAAATTACTGACCGATTCTTTATCTTAACTTAAAACATATCCGATGGACAACCTGCTGCTTACTGCTCCATTCAACAGTTTCTGGCTGAACTGCGTGGTCAGTTGATGCGGATCCATCTTACTGCTTTCTTGTCGTAACCTGAATATCAACTTTGTTATTTCTTGAGTGAAGTTGATGATTGATTGCCTTTCTGGAGAAGTGGGTTGGTAGTTTAGTGAGGTTTGTACACACTCCATTTTTATGTAACTTTTACAGTTTGTTGGCCTTCAGTTGTGCTGTAGAGTGATTGGTTTATAAACATTGACTATGTTGAAATTTATTGTATCAGTTACCACTAAAGAATATCTGCTGTATCTCTGGCCAAACCTTTTCTCATCTCTTATACAGTGATCCTTTCGTCCCATGATTTCTTTCATACGTGCAAAGGACACACAAGACACAAAATAAGAAAGTGGAGCAATGAACAAGGATTTGAGGGTAATTATAAATGAATTGGACTGTGTTAATGACATTTTGTAGTAATCTGATGATATCTTGGAATGGACGAAAAAAGATAGTGATGTACTCTTCCACGTCCTCTTTCTCACACCCCAAACCGGAAGAAATTTGATTTTGTTTTGAAAATTACAAATCTCGTTTCGTCCCATATCTTTAAATTTAATCATAGAAGCTGAGCCTAAAAAAATAAAATAAAATTATAGATACAAAATTAAGGTAGAATGACATAAATTAACAATAGGTATACGAAGAAGACAAGTACTTTTACCGTTAGCAGAAGGAGTCGAATTCAGGCACTTGATTTTCTTTTTCAGGCTTAGATAGAATAACTAGTGCATTTTATGGCTTTAAGATGAATTGTTGTGCAATAAATATGTTTAATGAGTAAATAAGAGATGGAGGATATTCATTTAAAACTTATACCCTTTTAAATAAAAGAGTTATCATATCAGTTTGTATTTTTGTTAGGATTATTAACATGAGTAGATAAGTGGTCGGAGGTCGATCGACATGGTTGGCTTACTGATTCCAGCTACCGCGGGACACCATTGATCTTCTTCTATAAGATTAATTAATATTTTCAAAACTTGAATCAAGGGCCTCAATAACTTCCTCAAAACTTCATTATGGAATCATCCTCTTTGATTTCTCATTATGTGTTATTATAATATGTAATGTAATATGTTGTATATAATTTTAAAAAAAACATAAATAATGTAGCAGAAGTAATATTAACTAGAGCACATTAATAATATAATTATTTGAGTTTTGTTTTTCTAAAAAAGTTGACTATCGAACAAAATAAAATCTCACTTTTTGAAAAAATATATGCTCAAAACTAGTAGTTTAACAGCTCATTTTGCCCATTGGAGTTGATCTCAAACAGTCGAATGACATGGACCGTGCATTTTGATTTTTTTTTTTTTAATAAAAACTTTGGTGAAATTGGCATTTTTAGTCATACCCATTTCTTATTGACCAACATTTTGTATTTCATAGTTTAGATGATTGACACATGAACTTTTTAAAAAATATTTAATAAATTACCATTATATTGAATTCATATATTAAAGATATAGCAGATGAGATGCGAAGAGAAATATAAAATATAGAACATGGAAATTAAACTGACATTTGTGGAATGCATGTAACCACAGATTAACAACTATGTATATTAACATTTCAATTTGTAGGTGAAATCGTCAAAATTGTGATGATTCGAACAGGCGATTTCAATTTTGTTTAGTAGGTCTACCCCTCTCCCACCTCTACAATCATAAAACCATTGAAAATACAACTAATAATGATAATAACATAATGAGTATGTATAGAGTGAAATTGGTTTATATATAAACTACATAAGTGTATTAGTTGTTTTCACTGAAAAGTATTACTGGTTTACACTGAAGAGTCTTAGGAGGCGCTTGGTTAGCAATTCTTCAATGGTAATGAGAATGAAAATTGATTTTCATCTATGCCCTCATAATAAAAATGATATGTTAGGGGAAGAAGTGTTCCAATGATGACTCCATTGTTAGTGTTAAGCCCCAATTTTGGAATAGAGGTGAACAACAAATGGTTGTTGATGGAGGAATGAGGGAGTGATTGAGGAGGATGATTGTAGGAAGAAAATAGGGTAATCAAAATGGAGTAGTGATTACCTTATTTAGGAGGAGAGGTAGTGATTTTGTTCTCATAAACCATGCTAATTACACTAATTTTCAATCTCATTTCCATTACCATTGAAGACTTGTTAACCAAGCGCCCCCTTAATTTATTTTCACTAAACAACTAAGACTCTTTAGTGTAAATCAGTAATACTCTTCAGTACATACAACTAATACTCTTCAATGAAAACAACTAACACCCTTCAGTGATTTATGTATAAACCAGTTTCACTCTATACTTGATCTAACATAATAATACAACATCACATATATATATATATATATATATATATATCAATATATTGATGTTACATTAATGAACATACACCCTTATTTAAAAAAAAAAAATCCTAAAATAAACACACGTTTATAATTCATAATTGATTTCCAATCCACCCATAACCCAAAAAACTGAATTTAGAAATTCAATTTGAATTCAAATTAAACATAAGAATATGTTTGCTTCAATCAAAAAGTTGGATTTCAAAATCCTACTACAATGCTATTATCATTATTATTATAATATTTACAAGTTTTGATAATATTTTCTCACAACATTGTTAGGAAAAAATCACACACGCAATCACATAAAATAGAAGAATACGAAATTTGTTCACCCAATTTGTCTTATGACTACGTCCGGGGGCGATGTCAAGCCAAAATTGTTTTGATATCGAATGCAAGAAGAAAACGTCTATCTATATAGATAGCAACAAACACTAACCATAAACCCATCAGGATCGACTGAGTCAAAAACGTGGGACAAAAAATTCAGCTCGGGGGCTACCGACCCCGAACTCCCATCCAACTCAGTGACAAGTTGGATCACCGTATTGGACCTTAGTGTACAGTCCACCCAGCTTCTATACTCCAACAAACACCACTCATGTTCATAATATAGTAGTATTAATAAGATATTCACTAAAATACTTTGATCTTACTAGATTTTCAAATTCTGAAACACAAATACAAAATTTGTTCTAATTTACTTGAATAATAGTCACTTAATTTATCATTGGAGTTCATTATGATATATCTTGCAGCACTGGTGTGGTATCAAAATAGTGTCGTTCCAAGATACACACATCCTCGTATTATTATTTGCTAGATTAGTACCCCGCGTTTACGCAGGTTGTTCGAAAAATTAATCTAAAAATATATATTTTATTGACGCATCATCACATTATTAATACAATCTATTTTAATACACACATACTGTATGCTGATTTTTTAAAATTAATTACATATGTATTATATATACTTAAATAAATTTTATCATCGTAAAATAATATAATATAATTATATAATAAACATATTTAAATAATATGTATGCATAAAAATATTGGTTAATTTCTTAATAACCCACGACCTTTAGGCTCAATCTCAATTTAAATATAATTTTCAATATTTTTATTAAAATTCACGTACTTTTTTTTTTGTTTTAATTTGATATTCGCTTTTAAATTATGATATATATTTCTCAACGATGCATTACATACCTCTCCTTGCCTTCCTAAGACGATTTCAACGATGTTGGGAGATTTCTACCCAAACAATAACACACACCCATGCATCATTTTTTTGTTGTTGTTAAAAGTGCAAGTCATATATTTGATTGTAAACTAAATATTGGTGAATTTTTATAACTTTATTGAAAGTTGTGGTTAAATAAAATGTAGTTAAATAAAATGTAAAAAAGTACGTAATTTTTATACACTCAGGTTATATACAATAAATATTTAAATTTCATATAAATTTGTAATATGGCTAAATTGGTAAACATCATAACATTTGATCATGAGATGTAGGGTTCAAAGTCATTTGCATGCCCATTTTTTTAATTATCATTAGATTCCTTATTATGAAAGACCACATAGATGACACATAAGCGACACATGGGCAAAATATATGACACGTAAGCATTAGACACATAGGCGAACTTAACCTCAGGACGACACATAGACGAAATTAACATAGAGACGACACATAAGCATGCCAAACTCCCTATTAGTATAATAGGGGATTATGACACAACAATTGAACCGTGTTTCAGGGAGAAAATTTTACACGATTTATATTTTACCTTGTTTATCAACAATCACATCCAACTCATCCTTTTAATAAATAATCCAATTTTCTCTTCTCTACATACACATCATAACACAAATTCTAGTATGCACTTGAATTTTAAGCACAATTTTGACTTTAATTTTGATTTTTCCAAAATACACACAATGTTATTTTGGAGTTGAGGTATTGTTTGATTATTTTTTGGGGTATAACTGATTACTTCTCGGGGTATTACTGATTTCTACTTGAGATTTTTTTTTTTCAAAATCCGAGTGCACACTAGAACTAGTCTAACCTACAACTCAATCCAATTTCAATTTTTTTGCATGCTTTATTAGTAACCCAACCCAATCTATTTTTTTAAATTTATTAATTATATACTATTATTTAGAAAAAATTGTATAATTTGGACCCTAAACTTTTATTTTTTATTTTTTATATAAATTGGAACCTAAGCTAATGTTTCAGGTACAAATTGAACCCCGAACTAATGTTTTGGATAGAACTTTGACCCATAACTATTTTTTAGTACAAGTTGGACCTCAAACTCTTTTTTTTGTTAAAAATAAACACTAACTTTTAAAATCAAATAAATAAACCTCAACTAACAAAATAAAATAAAATAAAATTAAGCATTGGCATATATTATTTGGCTAAAAACTTTATGATAAATGAAAATTTGTATTTCAATCCAATATTATTTATCGATAGTGATTATTTTCAATCCACTATTAAACTAGTTATTCTTTTAAGCATTAATTTAAATACATATTGCATGTTAAGAATATACTTCCTCTGTTTCCTAATAATTTTCACACTTTTCTTTTTGGGACGTCCCACAATAACTTTCACACCTCAAATATGGAAATAAAACATACTCACAATACCTACTTTAATTCAAAATACTCATCATTTATTGGTTCAAAAAATCAATAAATCAGTTTTTCTTAAAGTCTGTGCCACCCCACCTCTGAAAGTTAAAGAGGGGATGGAGGGAGTACTTATCATTAAGTTCAACCCATGCCATTATTTTATAGATTAATATCTAAAACATAAAATTATAAAACTTGTTTGATAAAATTTAACAGCACAATCCAGATGACCAATTCGATTTTGCTTTCTATTTTTATTTGTCTTTTTCCTGTGATCGATTGGGACAACTCACTGATATTAGTCTTAGGATGAAATTTTGGATTCGACACCCAACGTCAAATGTAAGATTTGAAAATTAACCTTTTGATGAATCTAACTTCGAATATGGAGTTCAAAGGGATCAACGTGGTAAAAAAAAAAAACTCTGAATTATACAACTAAAACAAAGTATAGAATCAACCAATATTTATCGAATCTGGAAAAAAAAAGTTGATAGAAATTAGAAATGGAGGCGGATTTCGAAATCCATTACATACATCATCACAACTCTACTAATTTAATAACTCGAAGACATTTATTTTTCCTAGAATCACCGTACTATTCATACAGAAATGATCTTGACACAAACTTACACGCCCACCGTAAATGTAATCACCCTGCTTATGTGTTATCTTCACATGCGTGGTGAACACATGATCAATTCCGACTATTCGCAATATAATAATCTCATCATAATCTAATTTTTCACAATTCTACCTATTTCACCCTCGCAACCAAGTATATGCGAAGTCCCAAAATCAACAACTTCAAAATCTGAATTCCAGCTCAAAAACAAACATAAAAAAAGAGAACACATTTACAAGTCCACAACTAAAGTTTGATGTTCCCGCAGCATATCCTAATATGCATATCATGTTTATTGTTTGTCCTATAAGTATTCGTACAAAAATACTGTGTTTATACGTATACAAATTGATGGATACAAACACAAATGGAGTGTATATAAAACAAGTGAAAACCCGATAATCGAAAGAGGGGAGCGCGACTTACGCTCGAAGGAAGCACACCATGGTATTAATGCCTTATTCATAACAAGTCATTGACTAGAAATTTAAATACAATTGGAAGAATGATATTTTAGATCTTATGAAACTGGTTTCAATATATACATCTTGCATGCATGAGAATCCACCGTGGCTGTCATATTTTCTGCAAATCTTGCCTTCAAGTTCTTGTGCTGCCAATACATAAACAACGATTTAACAAACACATAAATAAATTAAGATCACAGAAAGTGGAACTTCTGTACAAGTTGCTTTAAGTTCAAATTGTATATTTACCTCCCACAGGTCTCTAACAATCACGGTACTGCTTGGAGGGATACCGATGTCGTCCCAACGAGCAGTGATGGCGGTACGGGAAGCCCCTCGGTTGAGCAATACTAGTGCTGTTCTGTACCCAGAGAGAGGCCCTGCCCACACCTATGATGCAAATAGGTTTAACATTTGTGTAATTCTAACATGAATACATGGGATCGAATATAAACGTTGCTGGTTATTCTAAAGGGTTAAAACAGGAATGTTTACCTCGAGATCACCCTCCATTCGAACTTTTTTAGCTTGAATACCTAGCTTATCTATTCAAAATAACACGAAAAGTTTAAACAGCAGAAAAGAAGCATCAAAACGAATGAGAGGTTAAAAAACGAGCTGATGATTCTGGTTTACCCTGATTAACAGCGATCACCTCCTTATTTGCTATAATTTCCATTGTTTCTTTGGTCATATTTCTCACATCACAACCAATCAGGAGGGGAGCCTTGGAAATTGCCCATAAACTGAAGTGGACAATGTACTCGTCTTTAGTCATTCCTCCGTTCCCAACTTCAAGCATATCAGGATCTATCAAGATCAAAAACATTTCAGAATTGCATTTAGCTCCTTTTTTCATCTTAGTTTCAAATGCGTATTTATGTAGCCTGTAGGTTATAAAAAGGCGGGATTTGGATGTACTAACCATTCCAGCCACCGGGCCTGGCATACTCTGCGTACACTTCATTTTGATCTGCTCTAGAGATCATGCTGTTGGAGAATCAAATTTCAAGGTTGATGATTTTGGTTATATATTTTAGTTGAAACTAGTCATCAAAACAATAAATAAACGAGATAATCCTATACTATACCTGTCCCAGTTATCAGCAATGTCATTCGTTGTTCTCCAGCTATTTCCTACGTTAAAACCCCACAAGGCTGGGTGCATATCTCCCCTAGTTCAACAATAGAACAATCATTATACATGAGGGAAGAAGAAAGGTTTTAAGAATGGAGGGAGGAGCAAGAAAATACCATTCACACAGTGAGAAAAAGATGGGATGGCCAGCACTCATCAGAGCTCTAGTCATCACAGGATATCTGCAAACACGGAGAAGAAAAGCTCAAGAATGTGAGAAAAGAGTCGTTCATTAAACATTTTACTGTAGTTATTTTGTTACCTGACAGGTGGCTTTGATCCATCGTTGAAACAGTTATCATACTTCAAGTAATCTATTCCCTGCAGTAATACTCAATTGTGAGATCATAGTCTTATATTAAACTAAAATCCCATAAAAACATCCTATTAAGGATTAACAAACATTCAACTAGTCATATTTACCCATGAAGCAAAGGTTTTAGCATCGTGTTCCTCGTGCCCCAGTGAGCCAGGCATCTTTTTGCTGCACGTGTAATACCTGAAAGGGAAGTTGATCATTTAATGATCATCAACGAATCATATAAATCGCTTATTATAATGTACTTCTTAGTAAAGTTACCCAGCATCTGAGTATATTCCCAACTTAAGCCCCTTGCTGTGAACATAGTCGGCTAAAGCTTTCATACCAGAAGGAAATGTGGAATTCTTAGGCACTAGACTACCCTGGAATTCAATGTCCATTAAGTAATTAGGGATCAAGAAAACCAAAGATCATCAACAATGTGTTTAAAAGAGAAGAAAACACATAAAGTGAACCTTGTCGTCTCGAGAAATTTCAGCCCAGCAATCATCTAAAGCAAAACAACAAAGTTTTCTCAACCAGACAGTATATAATAATGCATCTACTTATAAGTGTAAAACTTAAAAAAAAAAAAAAAAATGTTTGAAAGAGCATCAGATTGAGGGCAGAAATTCACCGATGTTAACGTACTCGTACCCGAGCTTTGCAAGACCAGATGAGACCAGAGCATCAGCTGACATTGACAATGAAAGCTCAGTTAGAAGAACAATGCCAACAAGAAATGAAATCAAGGCAACAAAGTAGCATACCTGTTTGCTTGATGATGTTTTCATCGATGAAACAGTTGAAATGGTTCCAACTATTCCAACTGAAATAAAATAAGGAACAAACTATCAATTTCACTGGTTGGCATAACCAATCCAACACAAATTTCGTATTCACCAAACCTACCCATTAATATTACTGTTTAACAAATAGATTAATTAGGAGGAAAAGGGCAAAATAGAGCACCAAACAGTACTGGAATTTGGAAATCAGTAGCTTAATTCTGGATCTAATCATAACGAGCAGGAAATCAGAAAAAGTAAATGAGGTTACCCCATTGGTGGAGTAGAGGCGAGGCCATTGGCTAACAGATCGCGTCTTTCAGCATTTGCAGTAATAGAGAGTACTACAATTACCAGAAACCATGTTGATACTGATGATGATTCCATCTCTACTACCAGATTCAGACTTCGCCCCGATTGATTGCTGAAGATTCTGATTCAAATTCGTGTAACGACATACTCTATATATAGTAATTAGTTTTGTGGATTAATTTCGGATAAGAATTTGAAAAATGATGTCTCCTCCGCATTTCCTTATTTGGACATCCCACATAAATTTACACATTACTTGAAAGGAAACATTAATTTGTCATTACTTTACTCATTTTTTTAATTCACGTGTAATTTCAAAAGTAAGGAATATTAAGGGTGATGATTATAGGGTAATGTAAATTAAAATGATTAAGGAGTCATTCAATTAGAGGGTAATGAATGAGGAGTCATTTGATATGTAAATTATAACTCATTTTCAATCTTATTACAATATATTGATAATATCAAACACTACTAATGAAATCATTCTCATTATCCTATAAATTAATAATTACCCCCAACCAAGCGAACCCTAAGTTTTTTATATGGTGTAATTGATGTATATTAAGCTAACTAATGTCACGTTTCAGTTAAATTGGTGACATATTTCATCTATATGCTCAGTTGCACTGTGCAACTGCTACACTAGTTAGTAACACATTTTTAAATGATATTAGTAAAAGTTTTTTTTACTGAACAATATTGTTTGATTTCATTAACATCAATATTAATTGCACCTCACTGAGACATTAAGTGTATAATTTTTTTTGGAAGAAATTAAATGTAGACTTTGGAATTGAGTGTTGTTTAAACATTGCAATTCTTCCCGCATTTCTTATGCCTTTGTTTTGTTGTGTAATAAAAGTTTTTTTTTTGTTTGTTTTTGTTTGAGCACAATAAATAATAATTTAAAATTGACTTTAACATCTAAGTGTATAATATGCATTTTTGAATGAATGCTAAAATTTATGCAATAATACTAGTGAAGTCACCAATATTGTAAATAAATATTAATGCCGGATGATATTTATTTTCGACTTAATTGGGTCCAAAATTAAAGGAGTCCACATTCCAAACATACCCGTGTTGTACCTTTGACTACTGTTTTAAACGTATGTGGATCAGCCTATTAATTAGATATTCATATTAACCAACCCATATTAATTTTTGTTTTATTAATTGGAATGATGTTATAGTTTTTAAAATTTTATTTTAAGAAAAGTAAATATGGTATTTCTTTAAATTGGAAGAAATGATGTTGTAGTTTTGTAGGTAGCGTGCGAATTCTACGGCCAATATTCACTATGTATTTCTTGGCATGCATTGATTCAAGCTACTAGTGTAGAAAATTTAGTTATTTAATTGATTACGATGTTGACATATACAAAAATTTATATATTGAACACAATAATTAATAGAAAAAAAAATATTTGTCCAAAATTTAAAAAATAATTATTTTATGTCCTACTTTAATCATTTTTGTTTCAAATAAGGTTGACGAAACAGATGGTAAAAAAGGTTGACATCGTGCTAACTCAAGTGCTAACCTTTTGCCAAGTTGTCTTGCTAACTTTTTTGGGGTAAAAAATAATAATTCTATAAATTTAAGGATATTTTTATGGGTTTACACTACATTAATACATTATTTTGAATATGAATCAATATTTTGAAAAGAAAATTGAGAACTCAATGTTTTAATTAAATTATAATAAATTTTTTGAAGATTGATAACAATGGAAATCACTCGAAGTTCAGTGGACAAAAGGAAAAGAATAACCAAGACCTTAGTAAGAGAAGTTATACCCGCATCTTAATTTAATTTTCATTTTTTATTGTTATTTAACTTATTTCAATCTTTATTGTTTTATTTTTCTAATTTTTTATTTAGAAAAGTCTTAATTTTGAGTTTGGACTTGGTTAGTGGGAATCTATTTTATGAATTTCTAATGTTACATCCATACAATATACTTACTCTATCCATTAAAAATATATTCATTGACTTTTGACAAATTTTAAGAAAATGTAGATAAAATATGTAAAGTACAAATATTTAAGTGTATTATGTTATTCATTTATTAATTAAGTGGCTGTTTGTGAATATAAAATTAATTAACGACATGTGAAATAATTGAGTGATAAAGAAAAGTATATTATTGTTAAAAAATAGTCTGAACATATTTTTATTGGACAAATGAAATATAAAATATGTAATAAAATTTATAAATTTACTTTACAGAAGGTCAATTGAACTTGATGATTTAAACGCGAGCCCCATTGATTTCATACCTTTGATGCCAATGCCATCATTTATGTGAGGGAAATTGAGATATAAATGAGATGTTTGCCCCTTTCCCTTTATGTTTTTAATTGAAAAAATTCAAATTTTTAATGGAGGTGTAAGAGATTACAGTAATGAAAAATCACATGCAACTGTCAGATTATTAAAAATGCAAATGATGGTGTCTTCCACTAAACACCATTATTTAAGACTAACTAAGTCATGATACAACAATTATTCTCTCACTATAATAAAATAAAATAATAAATATAAAAATCATTTAAGCGGTCAAACTCTACAAGTTCTTCCCGTTCAGATTTAGCCGATTCCATGTATACTAGTACTAATTTGTTGCTTTATTCCTAGGTAAAAGTGATATTCAATAATTGAGTAAAAGAGAACTCAAAGTAGCCCGTCCCTTTTTATTTATTCTATTTAATTTAAAATAATACTAATTTTTAATTGTCACGTTTTTAATACTAATGTATTTTTTAGTTTTTTTTTTTAAACAATAACCCTAATAAATAGTAAAACTAATCAATATTTTATAATAAATACAAGTAATAAATAAGGGTGTTAATATTTTTTAATACTCTAATAAATAAAAAAATTGATTTTTATGAATAGATAATAAGGGAGGAATGACGTATACAATAATGGCATCGAGCAACAAAAAACAAAACTAGAAACTAAATTAAGTTATGATGTATACAATAATACAAATGCAAATGATGAGAGACCCCAATCACGAACTAAGAAACTAAACGATAAAGGTTGATGAGCTCTAATCCATTCTCACGAATAAAATTTGATATTATAAATCACCTTTTCCACACATGTTTCAACATCTTCGAAGATAAAATAGTTCCTTGTTTTCCACATCCTCCGCAACATACGCTGTCATGTCAAATCAAAAGGAGTAGATGTGCGGAAAAAATATAAATTATACATAACACATTTGTTGTTCTAAAAGTATGGAAATAATATTTGTTTTATTTTACAGAAATTTAAAAGAAAAGTACAACTGAAAAATTCAAAATACAAGAATCGTGTTGAGTCAAGGAAACCCTTTTTCCACAAGATGAAAATTCTCCGATAGTGCTCGTCGGTTATGAAATTACGTCCCCAAAGGTAAAACGACACACGTCTTCAAGTGTGCAGCACCACATGACTTGAAGCTCCAGCAAACCGAAGAGCGCATAAACTGGACTACTCAACTTAGAACTCTATATGCAGAGAATACAAAGAGAGGAGAGAAGGTATTTTCGGTGTGGTCAAACCAGTGCATGAGGACACCTATTTATAGGTGAACCTCCACTCCATGCATAAGAAAAAACGCGTGCACATTTAATGCAGTCGCGTCTGCTGGTGGAGATAGATTGAAAACCGCAGTTGACCAAACGTGTTTCCACTAAACGCACTAGTAACTTCCCCTCGAATTCTGCATCACGTGGTCAATGAAGTCTTCTGAGTGAAATATATCAGCTCACGGACCGGATAAATCTCTGAAGCGAATCGAACCAACCCGTGGACATGATATCCATATATTTTTTTTTATCGGGATGATATCCAGATATTGATGCTCCAAAAAATTAGATAGCCACTGGGCCCAAGGTCCAGAGTCCAATTGTCAAGACCCAAGACCAAGTCCACGGGCGCGACGGACCTCGGCACGCGTGCGTGTGACAACTTTGATTGTTAAGCAATCAAATAAAACTTATTCTACTCGATTATACTCATACTAATATCATGTATATTAGTATTTTAAACTTCCAATGTGGGATGAAGAATTAATTGACTTATTTAATTCCTTCATTAATCCCATAATTAGGTGTTGAACTACTTAATTCACGATTCAATTTCTCACTCACCAAAAATCAGTTTTGCGAGTATGAATGCATTACCTTTATCTACTCTGTGAGTAGATCGCACTCGAAACAATTAATTTCCGAAAAAATAATTTCAACACCCGTATGTAATTGGTCAAATAGTCATGTCTCAAACACACTTTAATACTAATTAAATATTTATTTATGCCACCAACCATTTTCTCCAACAATCTCCCACATGAGTGAAAATTTAACCTATAAACATGCAGACTCACAGTCCAATTCAAATCGAGACGTTATTGCATCTTGATATGTAGTTGGAGCTTTGAACCTTCCATAGTCGGGCATTACTGAGTACACCGACGGCCTGGTGGGCACAATGCCTTAAACCATTCCGCCTTGGCATGTACCGAGATAGTAATGTTGACACAATAGGATCTTTACGCTCTTTCTTGTTCTCACATTTTTGTTCGTTTCGACCATGAACACCATTTAGATTCATATGTGTTTAATATTCACTGATATTTGAAGCGGTCTCTCACTTCACACTTACATAGGTGAACTCTTCTCGAGTATCCTGTAATACTATGTCCCTTACATGGACTTATGATTCAATAAAAGTCGTTTATAGTTAACATGTACCACCTGCGGGTTCACACTTGTTGTACTGTCTTCTAATGAATGATCGGATTAGCAAGTGTATCCTCCAATCTCCACAACTTAGTTTTCCCGTGGAACTAAGATATTGAGATCTCCAGTCAACTTGGTTGGGTTACCACTGCTTCAGTTCATTTTTGTGGATTTTAGACCCATTCCTTCTGACAATTTGGACATTTGATCTCAATTTATACTTTTCATCAACGGACCCGCTAGATTGTCCTTAGATCTTACATAATCTATGATCATCACACCACTCGAGATCAACTGTTTAACGGAGTTATGTCTTTGACGGATATGTCTAGACTTTCAATTATACATGTCACTCAGTGCCCTACCGATTGCATCTTGACAGTCGCAATGTACCATTATAGTAAGTACGGGTTTATTCCAATATGGAATATCCTCGAGGAAAGTTTGAAGCCACTCTGCTTCTTCACAAGCTTTGTCTAAAGCTATGAATTCTGATTTCATGGTGGATCAGGCTATACATGTATGTTTTGTTGATCTCCAGGACACAACAACTCCTCCTATAGTGAATACATATCCACTAGTAGAGAATGACTCTTTAGTGTCCAAGATCCAATTTGCATCGCAATACCCTTCAAGTACAACAGAATACCTGATGTACTGTAGCCCGAAGTCTAGAGTGTACTTTAACGACCTCAAGACTCTCCTGAGTGCGTTTCAATGCTCATTGCTTGGATTGCTTGTGAATCTACTAAGTTTATTCACATGCTATGTTAGGACGCGTATAGTTTGAAATGTACATTATACTCCCGATAACTCTAGTATATTATTGTTGAGCTACATGACTACCACTGTTCTTGCTCAAGTTAAAATTCCAACTTATTTTTTTTTACAGTTTATAAGCTGTTAGAAACTTATTTTATGATCTTATAAACTCTTAAACATCTTATTTTGCCAAACACATTGATAGTACTTATAAACTCTTAAACAACTTAAGCTCTGACAAACACCCTCTAAGACTTTTCAATGAAAACAACTAATATCCTTCAATGATTCTTGTATGAATCAATTTCAATCTATACATACTCTATATATATTATGATAATAGTTAGCCCTACCAAAAAGTGAAACATCACAATAACAAGATCCAACCCTTGCTATTATATTTAATAATAACAAGGGTTGGTCCTGACAAAAATATGTAAGAGTTTTCTAATTCAGACTTGGTGGGGTTTAGTAAAAAACAAATGACAAGGAGTAGCCTTTGCTGATTCTAATAGCATGGTGGTTAAACCCATTTAGCAATCGTTTCGTTTATAACCATTACTCTCAATTTTTGTAGTGCTAGATCAAATGAGAAAATGAGTAGCTTGAAAATGGAAAACCATATGATGAAAAAGGCCATGACAAATGTGACGAAGACGGAGGAAAAGTGGAGGGGCAGAATCGTGATTTTGCAGAATACGGGGAGAAGAGAAATTAACCTCCATTTTCTTTAAGGGAATTTTGCGAAAATAAAATAGGATGCGATTACCATCAACGTCACACCATTTACATTCTTGATTTCACCCTTTAGGGCTCATTTGGTAGATGAGATGAGAAAAGAGGGTGAGAAAAGGTGAGATAAAAAATATGGTGGGACCCCCAAGATAAGGTGAGAAAATATATTTAATATGGATGTTTGGTATGATATAATTAAAATGGTATAAATTATAATAATTTGTTTGGTAGAGGATATTATGTAGAAGAAAATGATAAAAACACTATTTTACCCTTTATACTATTTTGATTTTCTCCCAAATTAATAAATAAACACAAATTTAACATTAAAAACTCAGGTTAATATTACAAAACTTTACATTAAAAAAAATTAAGTACTCCATTTATGATTTATCCCTTCCCACCACTAGGGATGACAATGGAGCGGATCAGGGCGGATATCTCAATATCCATGCCTGCCCTACGCCACCGCCCCGCCGCCCTGCTCCATGCTCCGCTGCGGGGCAGCATTTTGTGATCCATGTCTGCCCCACGCGGGGCAGATCTGATCCGCTCTGCTCCATCTCATTCAAGTTTGTAAAATTTTAAAATCAATATATTAAAAAAAACCTGAAAATTTTAAAATTGAAAAAAACTAAACATTAAATATTATGGTTTCATAATATTATTACTATATTTAATTGAATATAAAATTAAATTTATATATATTATAATATTATATATATATATATATATATTTAATATTATATGGAGCGGGGTGGAGCAGAGCGGAGCGGAGCAACAAATATAGAGATCCATGCCTGATCTGCTCCGTGAGCAGGGCGGAGCTGATCCGCTCCATTCTCAAAATGGGGCAGGGCGGGGCTGATCCAATCAGAGCGGGCCGGAGCGGATCGCTTGCGGAGCGGATCATTTTGCCATCCCTACCCACCACCGCTTTTCTAAAAAAAAAAATATAATAATAATAAAACTTAAAATGCCTAATAAAATAATTTGGGGATATCAATTATAATAATAACCCTTCTTCTTCCCCTATCTTCTTCAATTAACCAACCGTCGCCGTTCTCCTCCGTCAATCACCATCTCATTTAATGTCACCCGCTCTCCTTCGTTGTGACAGTTTTCCCAATTAATTCACGCTGCCTCCGTTCATGTATCTCCGACCACATCGCCTGGCGCCGCCTCGCAATCTCACCCCTTCTTAATCGAATTAGCTTATGCTTGAAGAACATAGCCTTCTCTAGTTCTTCGCGATGGAATCGATGAATCATCGAATACGGCTTGCTGCTGCGTTGCATTTTCAATTTTAAATTTCTTATTTTTGGTTTCAAAATAAAGAGACTTTAGTATATGGTTGTTGCAAAATTACGATGAGAAGAAGAATAGTTTTTATGGTTTAATGGTGAGGGTTAAATCTGAAATTTCAGTCTATTTTCTTGATTTCTGAAGGGTCATGAAAAGGTATCGTAGGGGGAAGCTCCGATATGTTTTCTGGATGCCTTAGTTCAAACTGTATAGATTGTAGGAAATTTGGGACTGACCGTAAAAAGGTCCGGGCACCTTGAAAAAAATTATCTAACCTATCAAACACTGTAAATGGTTTTTTTTTTTCAGGACCTTTTCATCCCTACCAAACAGGCCCTTACGGGAATCATCTTCAATTGAGATGGTGATGACCGAGCTCCCAATGCACAACACCAAATCACTCTACTCTATTTCTCGGAAGCAACACAAAATAGACCTTTGAACTTTTCATAGTTAAAAATACTTGCAAGACTCATCACAATGCACTAGAAAAATATAAGAAAGAAATGAGTTCATGTTGTCTATTTCATAGTGGCGGAGAGACGCTCAATTGATGTTCACATTCATGGAACCTCAAATCGCGCTAGAAATGACCTCAAATATAAAGAAATTGTCTCAAATTGATTCCAATCAATTTTGGTGAAATTTTAATAATTTGACTTCAATTAAGACCACATTCATTTCTTGAATGTATAATGCTTTAAAATTAGTTTTCACTACCTTGAGAAAAAATTATCATTCACAACGAGAATTAATTTTCTCATGTGTCATATTCAAGGGTGTAAAAGTCAGAAATCAACAATCTGTCATTTTCTGGCCGCCTAGCGCCTAGGCCCGCCTAGAGATTTTTTTTGTATAATAAGGTCGCCTAGAGCCGCCTATAACCGCCTAGGATTGCCTAGGTACGCCTATGGACAAACCACCTAGGTCTGCCTAGGCGGCGCCTAGGCCTAAAAACGCCTAGAACCCCCGATTTTGCAAAAATCAGGTCTAGATGAGGTCGCCTAGCCCAATTTCTTCATCACTGATCATATATCATCGCTAAACTTGCGCAACACACTACATGATGAGCTCATAAACATAAAAAATCAAGCGATTGAGCTAACACATAATTAAATTAAATTCTCCAACTGATAAGTGGAATAAGTCATTCTCAACTTGGGTCAATCCCAATTCTCTAAATTTTAATTTAATTTAAAATCCTCCAAGTCATTTTCTACTTAGGCCAAGCTTGCAAAAATTCCCACATGAATGATAATATTTTGATAAAGAATGCATTTTCAACCTAATGCAATCTAATGAATGTAAAACAATGGTTCTACGAGAATTCACTGTATCGGGAAATGTGGTTGTGAACCTTAAACTTTCCGTAATGAAATACCATCAAGTACACTTGCCACCTATTAACACAATGCTTGAACTAGTTAGCATTTAACAATGTACTAAGGGAATGACATTCACAAAATGTTTTCTCCGACTACTACTCAGTCCTTTCATTATTGTTTGTTTTAGCTCTGAACTGCCTTGCAATTATTCATCGAATGCTCTAGAGATTTAACCCTTAAAATTATCTCATAAAAACAACCCCTTTTACATTTAATATATGTGATCTCTTATTAAGGGTATCCTGCAATATTCCGCGTACCACATATATGGATCATTAGAAGTTAACACTTATCCTTCGATAGACAAGTATATTACTCTTTTATCACAGGAGGAGGCTAGGAACTGTTATCCTGAGTGCTTTGTTCGACTTTCCCCACAATACGGTTGTCTTATTGAACCTACAAAATTGAGGTTTCCAATTCAGGTTGAGTTGCCATCATGGGTGGTAATCAATTTTACGCGTTTCAACATCATTCCCCTTGATGATATCTCTACTAGATCTCTCGAAAGATATTTTGTTAATGGGTCCACAATATTTTCATTAGATTTCACATAATCAAAAGTTGTATCACCGGATTTCAAAAGATTTTTCAATAGATTTATGTCATTTTTGTATTTGCGGAGACTTCCCATTATACTCATTATTAATCCCTATTCTAATAGTTGACTAATTATCTTAATGTAAGTTAATTGGTGGCATTGGTCTCAAGTACATTAAGATGTCTTCCAAGAAACTATGCAGCCACTCAACTTCTTCTGCAATTTAGATCCAAAGCTATGAACTAAGATTTCATAGTTGATCTGACCATGCAAGTTTGTTTGCAGGATTTTCAAGAAATTGCAGCACCTCAAATAACAAATTGTAACCGCTTGTGGATTTTATATCCTTGGAATCAGAAATCTAATTTTCATTTGCATACCCTTCAAATACAACGGGATATATCATATAATAAAATTCATATTGGACCAAACGATTCATCTTAGTTCTCTTGCTACATCTAAATTCTTCAACTTACTTTTCAAGTTCATTCTATCCCCCCGTTTCTCACATCTCCGATCGATCATTTTGAGTTAATCAATGTAAGGAGAAATGAAAAATAACTCTTTCAAAGAAAAAAGCATCTCTAGCCTCTATTGTAGCATTTACAAAACACCACTATGTGTTTCAATCTTTTGTAAATCACCCCACACTTCGTGATTTTTTTTCCAGTATTCTAGTGAAGTCAATTGCCTCAGATTTTCACCATTTAACTTTAAGACTACTCTTTCGCCAACCAAATAATATTCAAATGTATCAATGGAGACTGCATCCCCTACATTTGAGTTACTTATGAAAGAATTTCGTTTCCTCTAAAAGTCCAAACTTGTAGAAAAATGTGAAATTAATTCATTAAATTTTTTCCCTTACACTCCCCCTCATTCATGGGCAGAACTCAACTTTCCCTCCTTTTGGGAAGACTAAATGAGTGGACAATTTAATATATGGGTGACGTTGCACTTAGTGGGAATCAAACTTAGGATCTTCGTCTGGGCGTGAGCCTTTTTGGCTTTGATACCATAAAAAAATTTCATCTCAACTAAAAGTTCGAACTTATAAAGTGATGTAAAATTAATTTATTAAATTATTTTCCTCACAACCTGTTATTTTAGAATAATTTTAATTCATCAAATTTGGATGCATTAAAAAAAAAAAGGTGAATTCACTCTTGAAATTTTAGAAGTCCAATCATTAAATCAATTTCAAATGAAGTTGAAATTTCCACCATCTACTCGTGGATAATTCTCAAATGAATTTTATCAGTTAAAAACCTTTGGGATGAAATTTAAATCATGACTTGTGCTTCCAAGAACAATTTTAAATGGGGTCTTAATCACCACACAATTTATGCTCTCAAGCACAATTTGTATATCATTCTCGAGCCCAAGCAAAAATTCACCTAATATTAAATTTGATATTGATAAAAAAAATTTAAGAGCCAAAGTTATGGAACAAAATTAATAGGATTACTGTCAATTTGTAAATTGTAACCTATACTGTAACTCTTTTTTCAATTTGCAATTTGTACAATTTTTTTTTATCAAATTACAATCTATACTAGAAAATTATCAAGTTACAACCTCAAAGTTGCAATATGCAAAATTAATATAATACATGTTGCAATCACATAAAAATATTGTACATGTAACAAATTGATAAAGGTCATAGTACAAATTGCAAATTGATATTAATCTTATATATGTTATATGTTTCTCAGTAGCCTAATTCTGGTTATTTCTCTTAATCTTAGCTCAAAGTTTTTTTTTTTTCTTTTCTGGAAGGGCTTAGTGCTTATTTAGAATCCATGTATACGCTTAATAAGCTCCATGTGAATTCTAAATCAGTTGCACCTCATCTATTTAACAATTTTAAATTAATTTTAAAGAAAAATAAAACTGTGTATAAAAATTAATAATTAAAATTATGAAGTAACTAAAATTATTAAAATTTAAAAATGTAAAGAGTAAATTATTGTGAATATTATTTAAAATACTATTTTTAAAAAATATACTTTAAAATATGCATATTATTTAAAATTCTGAATAATTTTTATGGAAAATAAGAAAACCAAATAAATTATAAATTTTGTTTCTTCATAAATTGATTTAAATATTTGAATATTTTATAGTAAATTAAATCAGATTAATTTTTTTTCATAATCAATTCAAACTAATTTTTAATAAAAGAAAAAAAATACACTTAATCAATTTTCATAAATTTTTTTATCTAATCAAATAATTAATTGGGTGAATTAATTTATTTTTCTAATATTAATTAGGTTCTTTTTAATATATAATTATTTAAGATTTTCAGATAATTTATTTTATTTATAATTTTACTTCAACCAGCAAACGCTTTTGTCTACAATTACAACCCCCTTAAGGTTGGTATTTTTTTAAGATATAAGGTTAATATCAATTTGTACATTTAATTATAAAATATAATATATATAAGATTAATATCAATTTGCAATTAGTATTATAATCTTTATCAATTTGTCACTTATACAATTTTCTTTATCAAATTAAAATCTATATTATACTCAATTTGATATATTGTAACCTCGAGGTTATAATTTGATATTTTTGTATAATATAAATTGCAATTTGATAAAAAATAATTGTACAATTTGCAAATCGAAAAAGAATTATAGTTGCAACTTGATGTTAACCCAAATTTATAATGCGTACGTCGAATATTATAAAGGGGCTGACTATATACCCCTCCATACTTATTAGATACACCCACTCAATTTATATATTGTTATAATATATTTATTAGATGATTTTAATGCCTTAATTATTCAATTTTATTTTTACATATTTGATACACCTACCAAGAATTTCAAGAGTCACCACCATACATGAGAAACTAGGGGAGAGTCGGAGCCGACGTTGCAACACGAGCATTAATTGAAAACCTTCTTGTGGCTCCACCATTTTATCCTTCGTATGGTGGTTGTTGCAACCTTATAAGCTCAATAATAAGTGTGATACTGTTATTCCCGTATTTTGGAAAAAAAATCCCGACACTGTATTTTCGAACCTGGTTCTTCGAATAATAGTTGAGTTTTCGAAAAAAACTTGCCGAAAAATGACAAAAAATTCGACAAAATATTTTCGAAAAGCTATGTTTCGACAAGATTTAGCCGAAATTCTAACCACATTTCGACAAGTTTTTATCGAAATCCTTACCATTTTTCGAAGAACCAGGATCTAAAATACAGTGTCGAGATTTTTTTTTTTCAAAACACGGGAATAACATTAACACACTTATTATTAAGCTTATAAGGTTGCAACAACACCATACGAAGGATAAAATGGTGGAGCCACCACAAGAAGGTTTTCAATTAATGCTCGTGTTGCAACGTCGGCTCTGACTTTCCCCTAGTTTCTCATGTATGGTGGTGACTCTTGAAATTCTTGGTGGGTGTATCAAATATGTAAAAAAGAAATTGAATAATTAAGACATTAAAATCATTTAATAAATATATTATAACAATATATAAATTGAGTGGGTGTATCTAATAAGTATGGAGGGGTATATAGTCAATCCCTATTATAAATTAGTCCATTAACGATTGCTTTGCTCAGGAATTCAAGGCTGCCCATTCTCAATTTATTAGACCAACATCTCAAAGAGGGCCAACTAAATGGTCTAATCGATAATGGCCCATTTAATTCAAAACTAGTTCTACCAATTTAAATAGGGTACGGATATTTTCAAGATCAGAATTTAGTACTCCACCCCCAATTTTTGTTCGATTTTTTTTTTTTTAAAGATTTGTCATTTATTCGAAAAATGATTAGAACATTATTCAACCCCCACAAAATATCAAAAATTAAATAATGTTCTAATCGTATTTCGAACAAATGATAAATATTCTAAAAAAATTCTCGAACAAGAATTGGGGATGAAGTACTAAATTCTGGGGTGAAAATATTCCTACCCATTTAAATATCCAAAAATTTAAAACAACCACCACTTTGATTAATAAGATAAGGCCCACTAGTCTTAAAATTCTCATTTTTCTAGACGTGTCCAATTTTCAGCAGCAATCCAACGTGATCCAAGTACAAATTTTACTTTTAAGAAATAAATAGAAGGGTTGAACTATAAACCCTCCCAAACTTATTACATACACCTATTCACTTAATCTGTTCATTTTATTTTAGCTGATTATTAAATACACCCTCCACAATCTATCTACACTATCCTTAGGATATGTTTTGAATCTCTACTGCAAAATCAGAAGTAATTTTAAGTGATTTTTGTAGTAAAATTAAAAGTGGAAAATATTTTGAAATTAAGAGTTTTAAAAAGTGGAAGTGTTTGCATAAAAATCAATTAATAAAAATAAATTTACAAAAATCAATTCTCAGAATCCAAAAGCAGGTCTTTTCTGTTAGTGTTAGTGTCCTAAAGACAATCCATCGTAAGACATAATACTAAGATAATATTCAGATTTGGTTTAATATTATTTTTGGTTTAATATTATATGTATGACGTTGCACTTATCTGAATATGATGTTTGATTATTTGCATATATTCTTATTTGTGTTCCGATGAATCACTACTGTCATTGAGTGAGTGAAAAATCAGATGTCTTAAGTGTGATTCTCAAATAACCCCGATCAAGGATCATCAAGAATGAGATATTGATGATGCAATTGAGATTGCGTGCGATCTGCATTATACTCTATGGGAGAGTGTTGTAAGATCTCACTTATTACGCGATACTAGGTATCTCATAATGGATGCACAAATACCTTAGAGGGTATTGATATACCCATCCGAGAAACCGTTTAATGTAATTCCATATAATGTGTCTACGGGTGTCTCTGTTAGTGGGAGCGATGTGATACTCCTCTGACTTGAGGTCAACACGCACGACATGTGTGGAGTGATGAACTTTGACCATGACCGACGCTTGCACCCTTCCAAGGGTAGATATGACATGGATTTGGTTCATCAGAAAATGCATGTGCGTGGTAGTTGAGCCAAGAATAAGATTCATTCCTCAATGTGGATTTAGAGAGAATACTCGTCTTTTCATCATAATTGGATCTAAGTCATCGGCCGACGCGCATCAACTTAGACTTTGTGGCTAAGTGTGATATACTTGATCAATCAGTGATTAGAGATAATATGATTAATTTATTTGAATAGACACTTCATCATATTTAAAACTTAATTAATCGGGTATTTGTGAATGAAAGAAAGATATCACAATAGCCTACATTATTACAGGTAGTTGGAGATTTCCTCGCAACGTACCTCATATATTGAGAATGTTTGATTTATTTTCTAGGGATCAATTAAGACCGTTAGTTTGACTAATCGCTCGATATACGAGGGCCTATGGGTCACACAACAAGTAATGACAATTTACCAATTATAGTTGGTTGATTAAATATTATATTGGATGCAATATTTAATTTATGGAGAATATTATAATAATAATAATTATATTTGGAATTAATTATTATTAATATTTAATTAAATAAGATTTAATTAGATATGAATTACCAATAATAATATTTGGAATATTATTATATACAAGAATAATATATGATCAAGATATTATTCGTAGAAAAATATCTATAAGGAAATATAATCCGTAGAGATTATATTAATGGGTTAGACCTGTGATCTTGCTTAGGAATTAAGCCAAGATAATCCCTATAAATATGAGTCCTATGGGAATTCCAAACACACAAGAAATATAATTTCTCCATAAATCTCTAGTCAAAATTTTCATAGCCAATTCGTCTCGAGATTCAACTCTGGCAAATCGGTGCGGGTTGGTAAAAAGTTGTTACGTGGATACCATAGTGGAGGATTCTGCGTACAAATCGCTGTAAGGATTTATATGTTATTATTTATCCTTTCTATTTTTATGTTATACAACCATATGCAGATTTGTTGATGGTGAATCATTTTCTTCCGCTGCGCCGAATATGGTGTTCGTGCCTCTTAATACCAACATTTTCTGCTTCTTCAAAATAGATTTTAAGGTGGTTACATATGGATTGCAAACAATATAGAATTGATTTAAAAAAAAAAATCAATTCTACTTATCAAGTAGTGATTGCAAACAATCACTTAACCCTAATTTCCTTTCCACTATTCCTTCTCATATCAGTTTCAAATGTTGATACACCCACCAAACCTCTTCCCTTCCCACGTGATCGGAGACACCAAGTATGGAGCAACGATCTCCAAAATACATCATCAACCCACTGGAGACGTTGACAAATCGGAGATGACGACAACCTACCAAAGATGCTGGCACGGGATGATCGAAAAGTAGCGATTAGTGATTTTTTATGATTGTGCTTAGGATTTTAGAATTTTGTTTGGTTTTTTCTTTAGTTTTCATTCGTGTTTGATTGATTTTGATGATAGTGTTATGGGCATATTTTATTTCGATAATTTATTGGTCGAAAATTGTATTATCTTTAGATTGGTGTTCGAAACTAACGAGGTCGTAGTTTTCGAATCTATTTTTTGAATACTCACCAGAATTTTGAAAAAATATTATCGTATAGAGTATGATATTTTGACAAAATATTGTCGAAATTTTTTGGTGAGTTTTTTGTTGGAGTTATACGTGAAAGTATGTTTTTACTTTGTATAACTCATGTATTAAACACTTATTTATAAGAATAAATCTTTTATCGCATTTGCTTTGGATATGATTGAATGCTGAATATTTATTGCAACCAGCTCATTATAAGTTGTACGTGTTACATTGTAGTTAATGTGGTGATACCCGATCACGGAAGATCACGTTAACGATTTCCTTGTAACTAAACGTACAAATTCACGATCCAGGTGGAATTGAACAATCCGCCACGAAAGGTCGATGTGTATTATCTCAGATTGGTCTGTCTTGACTAAGAGATTGCACTAGCACATTTAGTATGTGTTGAAGAGGAACTACAACGAGGATAAATTCTTCTGTTCTGAAATGTGAAGAATTAGACCTCAGTGGTTATTAATTTCTTAATCTCCGTCACTTAAATAGGACCGTGTGTGCTTAATGGTTATTGCTTTGACTTATGTTGGGTGAGAATCATTGTGACTTCGAACTTTGTATTTTGGGCAGTAATATTAATTATACGACTGTTGCTAATATTTAATATGGAGAAATGCGTGCGAGTACGGTTCGTGTGATTTGTCCCCTTGGTGGGCTCAAAAGTTTTATCGTACCAAATCTTGCAAGTGAAGAATTAGTTTATTCGGTACGGATAATAATGTTGAGCTGTCTTTACTCCAAGGTGAAAGATATTAATTAATTTAGAGTTATTCAAAAGCTTAATTAATTAATGGACTAGATAATCTTAAACGCGGGAAATAATAACCGGGAGCCCATATTATCGTAATATGGATTAAGATGGATTGTGCAATATTAATTTATTAGTGGTACTAATTAATATTAATGGACTGAATTATATTGTGGCTCAATATTGAAATTCAGAAGTCCATTGGAGGTCCAATCTTAATTCTCCTAAAGGCCCCTAAAGTAGCCCAATAATAATAAGGTGATTAAAATAAAAGAAAATATAATTGCTGATTTTTCATGCATATTTTCGAAAATTAGAGATTTAGGAAAGAAAAGTTTTTGTTGATTTTCTTGGAAAGATATTATGGAAGATAAGTATTCTTGGAATACAAGACTATCTCATATATTCAAGAAGATCCGAATATTGTGATTTCTTCCTATTATTTTTGAAAAATACCCCTTAATAAGGAGGGTGAGATTTTTGTGAAATATTTTATTATGGAGAAAATAATATATGAGATATATTCAAGATTTCTTAGAGGCTAAGAAAAGATTTTCTCCACCTCTAAGATATTACAAAATTTCGGCCAACCCACTCTTATAAATAGGGGATGATTATTTCATCCCCAAGTACACGATTCCATGTGTTGGAAAAATCAAGAGCAAGAATATTTTTCTTTTTCCTTGTTTATTTTAATTGCTTGAAAGCACTTCCCACCGGTGATCAAGCAAGGCGAAAGGGACATACTTGAGAAGGTCTTTTGGTTGGTAGCACGTTCGTGATAGTCCCGTGGTTATCAAAGGCCATATCTATGAGAGGTACGTAATCACATAAATTCCTAGTTATTCCGTCATAGGTTTTATGTGAATTAATTCTGCATGCATGATGATAAAATTGTTGTTGAAATTATTATTTGAATTAATTAGGATTAATACATGCTAGTAATAATTGTATTTAAATTCGTATTTAAATTTCATTCCGAATAGTTTGCGGGCACCCCTATTTTCCCAACAACTGGTATCAGAGCCATGGTTTTCGGGCTCTGATCTTTAAATTGTTAAAACATTAAATTGAAATTGGATAGTAGAATTGCTAGATCTTTTTTGCAGTTATCCAATTTTCATGGTTTTAATGTTTATTTTATTCATGCGTGTGAATTATTTGTTTTTAATTCGATTCATTCGAATTTATTTTTCTCGTGAGAAAATCCACGAGTAGATTAGTTATTTTTATTTTTATTTGATCAATGTAATATACTAGTCTAGATCCAAGTTTATTTATTTTTTTGTAAATAAATTGTAACCGGATCAAGATGAAGACGGAAACGAAGAGTTAAAGACGATGTACCTAGATGACGCATGCATGCGTGGTGCGTGCATGGGGTGAAAAACGAGGACGAACGGCGAAACCCGGTGCACGGCGGGTGTCGAGGCACTCGGCGCTCGGCTGTCGTGGTGCCAAGAGGCGCGCGGCCCGCCTACGTGGGCCGACGCTCACCGGATCTCGGGCCATGAATTTTTTTCCATTCTTATTTTTTGTGTGATTCCAAACGTTGTTCCGAACCCCAAATGAAGTTTTGACGAAGTGTTGCTGTTCAAGTGGGAGCTTATCGAGATGAACGATGAAAGCAACAAGGACGATTTCTCGCATCAAGACGTGAAGAAAATTAAACCGTGACAATTGGATTTGAGTGCTCCAATGTGTTTTAATTTTTATTTTGATGGATTTTTTTTATCGTGCACCTATTATTTGTTAGTATGTGTTTGCTTGATTTTAATTGTCCAAGAAAAACCTTACTTTCGAAAATTACTAAGTATGTTTCTTTGATCGCAATTTTATTCCGGGTAATAAAATTGGATTATTTTGACCTCCATATTTTATTTATTTGTGAAGTCTTTTTGAAATACATTTCCCCCTCGGATCGGCCAAAAAGACGGATTCCACATGAATAAATTCCGAAAGGATGATTGTGGATTATTACTAGTGGCGGTATTGATCCTCACCACGAGTGGCTTGCTCAAAGCGAAATAATAATCATGTATTGAATTATGATTATTACTTAGTCATAAGAAATTGATATTAACTTACTCCCCGTGGAGTCCCTGTCAGTTTTTATATGGTCAAAGTGGGAGCCAACTATTAATTTTGAATTAAGAATTTGTAACTTTAAGTTTGTGATCCGCTTGAATGTGTTTAAATGTATAGACCATCCCTTGTGGGGCATTTAAATTGTTTCAAGATGTTGGCTGATGCATGATTATATTGTTTTAAGGTTTCAATATAATTGATGTGATCGAATTATGTGATAATTTCGTATTTTTCTAGATATTGATATGAATGTATGTTTTATTCTCAGTTCATCATGTCGCAACCTTTTAATCCATTGTTTAGTATACTTAAAGATAACAAACTTGTTGGTGAAAACTATGTTGATTGGAAACGTAACCTTGATATTGTCCTAACCGCTCAACACCACAGATGGGTACTTACTACTCCTAAGCCCGATGAACCTGCCGAAGATGCGAGCAAGTCGGTCAAGAAAGAGCATAAGAGTTGGGTAGACTCCGATGAGATGGCTAGGGGTACCATCTTGGCTTCAATGTCAGATGTGTTGCAACACCAACACCAACACCAACACCAACACATGGAGACCGCATCTGAGATAATGCTCAATCTTGAAGCGATGTTTAAACATCAGAACCGTACAGCTAGGCAAATCACCATGCGAAAGATGCTTTCGCAAAAAATGGTGCAGGGGTACGCCCGTAAGGGATCACATTATCGAGATGATGTCTTATCTCAACAAGTTGGAGGTACATGGTCTGGAATTTGATCTCCCTACTAAGGTCGATTTTGTTCACCATTTTCTTTCAAAAAGTTTTGAGCAGTTTCAATTGAACTATCAAATGAATGAATGGACAAATAGTTTACCCGAGCTCTTGCAAGCTTTGATATCAGTGTAGACTATAATGGAGCATCAAATTGTTGCTATGGTGGCAAACAGTCCGTCTACCTCTTCTGGTCCCAAGGGAGGGAAGAAGAGAAAGAGGACAAAAGGCTGGACCCAAGCAAATTCGATCATTGCAAAAGCCAAGGCCAAAGGCGAAGGAGGTGGAAAGAAGACCGCTAAGGGTAAGTGCTTCAATTGCGGTGAGAAAGGACATTAGAGGTCTGCCTGTTCTAAGCCTAAGAAGGCGGTAAAGAAAGGTAAGTCTCATGCTTTAGTCATTGAAACTTATGTTGCCGTGTATGCTACCCATGTTTGGGTAGTAGATACCGTGGCAACTGATCATATTTATTTCACTCTTCAGGGGTTCCAGCTAACCCGACGACTTAGCAAGAATGAGATCCTCATCACTTTGGGCGATGCTACGAGAGTGGCAGCCGAAGCAGTGGGAGTCGTGCACATGTCTTTTAAAGATAGAGTTTTAATTTTAAGAGATGTTTTATACGTTCCGAACTTTAGAAAGAATTTAATTTAGGTTTCTAAGTTATTTTTTGATGGATATTCAGTTACTTTCAACAAAGTTGTTACTATTTCTTTTAAGAATGATTTTATATGTCATGGAACGTTGATAAACAATCTCTATACGATTAAGTGTGCACACCACTCAAATAATGAATCTAATAACACGTCGATCATTTCAAGTAATAAAAGAAAGCATTCTTTGGACATGAACGAAACACTTCTATGATATCTTAGACTAGGTCATATTAATCTAAAGCGGATAGAAAGATTGGTGAAAGATGGATCCTTGGAATCATTCCAAGTCGAGCCGTTTCCAACTTGTAAATCCTATTTAGAGGGTAAAATGACCAAGAGAGCATTTGGAGCCAAGGGGAATAGAGTTATGGAAGTGTTAGAACTCGTTCATACCGATGTGTGTGGTCCAATGTCGATCAAAGCAAGAATGGGGTATGAGTGTTTTGTTACTTTCATTGACGATTACTCGAGATATGGGTACATCTACCTTATGAGGCATAAGTCTGAAACTTTTGACAAGTTTAAAGAGTTTTAGGCCAAAGCCGAGAAACATAGGGAAAAAAGTATCAAGTTTCTACGATCAGATCGTGGAGACGAATACCTCAGTGATGAATTCTTGAACTACCTATCGGACGAAGGGATTGTATCCCAGTTAACTGCACCGGGAACCCCTCAACAGAACGGTGTGGCGGAATAAAGGAACCAAACTCTTTTAGAAATGGTCAGATCCATGATGAGTTATTCAGATTTACCCAAATCGTTTTGGGGTAACGCCTTGGAAACGACGGCTTACATTCTAAACTTGGTGCCATCCAAATTGGTTCTTAAAACCTAATAGAATTGTGGACCGGGCGCAAGCTCAGTCTGAGACACATGCGGATATGTGGGTTTCTGTCATACGTGCTGGACAAGAAAGCCGGTAAATTGGATCCACGTTCGGAATTAAGGCTGTTTATAGGATATCCCGCGGGAACGAAAGGGTGTATGTTCTATAGTCCCAAGGATCAAAAGACCGTGATTAGTACACACTTTAAATTCTTGGAGGAGGACTATATGAACAATCGGAAGCCTAAAAGTGAATTACCTTAGAAGAATTGAAAGGGCAAACCCCGATACCAAGTATACAAGATGATATGCCACACGTCACACCTTCACAACCGGAACCCTGTCGCAGTGGGAGGTTTGTTAGACAACCCGAGAGATTCATAGGAATAGGAGAATCTTTGGATTTGATTCCCGGTGATGAATCAGATCCATAGACATACGATGAGGCAATCCAAGACAAAGACACAGGGTCATGGCAAACGGCAATGAAAGCAAAGATGGGTTCGATGGATCATAATCAAGTGTGGGAGTTGGTCGAACCACCCAATGGGGTAAAACCCATTGGATGCAAGTGGGTATACAAGAGGAAAAGAGGACCGGACGGAAGGGTTGAGACCTTCAAGGCAAGGCTAGTGGCAAAAGGGTATACTAAAAAAGAAGGGATCGATTATGAGGAAACCTTTTTGCCTGTAGCTATGCTTAAGTACATTCGTATTCTCTTGTCGATCGCTGCGCACCTAGATTACGAGATCTGACAAATAGATATCAAGACGGCTTTTCTTAACCGAAGTCTTGACGGGTTAGATATCTATATGCAATAACCCAAAGATTTTATTGAAAAAGGCTAAGAGAATCTCGTATGCAAGCTCAAGAGATCCATTTATGGACTTAAGCAAGCATCGCATACTTGGAACCAGTATTTTGATCAAGTGATTAAGTCTTATGGGTTTGATCAAAACGAGTTCGAGAGTTGTGTGTATAAAAAGTGTGATGGAACTACAGTGGTATTCTTAGTATTATACGTAGATGATATTCTGCTCATTGGAAACAATGTAAAGGTATTGTCAGACGTAAAGGTATGGCTGTCAAAACAATTTGATATGAAGGACTTAGGGAAAGCCGGTCACATCCTTGGGATCAAGATCACTAGCTATCGCAAGAAAAGGATGTTGGGCTTATCGCAAGCTTCATATGGCGTTTCAGCATGCAAGATTCCAAGAAAGGTTTTGTACCTTTTAGGCATGGAATCCTTCTATCGAAAGAAATGAGCCCTAAGACGCAAGCGGAGATAGATGACATGAAAGGCGTTCCGTACACTTCAGCCGTAGGAAGCCTTATGTATGCAATGCTGTGTACGAGACCGGATATCTGCTTTGTCGTGGGCATGGTGGCGAGATATCAAAGTAATCCCGGGAAAGACCATTGGACTGCCGTAAAGTGTATCTTGAGGTATCTGAAAAGAACTCGTGATAGGATGCTGATTTACCAGTCAGATAGTCTAATTCCTGTGGGATACACGAACTCGGATTTCCAATCA
This sequence comes from Ballota nigra, assembly GCA_947034835.1. Taxonomy (NCBI): domain Eukaryota; kingdom Viridiplantae; phylum Streptophyta; class Magnoliopsida; order Lamiales; family Lamiaceae; genus Ballota; species Ballota nigra. The sequence goes on along the minus strand of OX344720.1, from coordinate 88,146,264 downwards.
GACCTAGACTCCAAAAAGTCTACCTCGGGTAGTGTGTTTTGCATGTGAGGAGGAGCCATTTCATGGAGAAGCGTTAAGTAGGAGTGCATCGCCGATTCGACCATGGAAGCCGAATATGTAGCTGCTTGTGAAGCAGCGAAAGAGACAGTATGGTTCAAGAACTTCTTAGTGGACTTAGACGTTGTTCCGAATTTGCCCGACATGATCACTGTCTATTGTGACAATGCCGGAGCAGTTGCAAATTCAAAAGAACCGAGAGCCCACAAGGCCAACAAACACATAGAAAGAAAATACCATCTTATACGAGAAATCGTTAAGAGAGGAGATATAGAGGTGGCAAAGATAGCGTCAGAGGACAACCTAGCGGATCCATTTACAAAGGGTCTGCCTCAGAGTACATTCGAGAGACATGTGGATGGAATGGGAGTCAAGACTATTGTCAATCTGCTTTAAGTATAAGTGAGAGGAATTATTAGGTTAGTGTAGGTTGACATGAGATGTTACATAGAGCTACTACACTAGACATGCATGATGTATACTAAAAAACAGACTTTAAGTATAAGTGGGAGATTGTTGGAGTTATACGTGAAAGTATGCTTTTACTTTGTATAATTCATGTATTAAACACTTATTTATGAGAATAAATATTTTATCGAATTTATTTTAGATATGATTGAATGTTGAATATTTATTGCAACCAGTTCATTATAAGTTGTACGTGTTACATTGTAATTAATGTGGTGATACCCGATCACGGAAGATCACGTTAACGGTTTCCTTGTAACTAAACGCACAAATTCACGACCCAGGTGAAATTGAACAATCCGCCGCGAAAGGTCGATGTGTATATCTCAGATTGGTCTGTCTTGACTAAGAGATTGCACTAGCATATTTAGTATGTGTTGAAGAGGACCTACAACGAGGATAAATTTTTCCGTTCTGAAATGTGAAGAATTAGACCTCAGTGGTAATTGATTTCTTAATCTCCGTCACTTAAATAAGACCGTGTGCTTAATGTTTACTGCTTTGATTCATGTTGGGTGAGAATCATCGTGACTTCGAACTTTGTGTTTTGGGCAGTAATATTAATCATACGACGGTTGCTAAGGTTTAATACGGAGAAATGCGTGCGAGTACGGCTCGTGTGATTTGTCCCCTTGGTGGGCTCAAAAGTTTTATCGTACCAAATCTTGCAAGTGAAGAATTAGTTTCTTCGGTACGGATAATAATGTTGAGCTGTCTTTACTCCAAGGTGAAATATATTAATTAATTTAGAGCTATTCAGAAGCTTAATTAATTAATGGACTAGATAATCTTAAACGCAGGAAATAATAACCGGGAGCCCATATTATCGTAATATGGATTAAGATGGATAGTGCAATATTAATTTATTAGTGGTACTGATTAATATTAATGTGCTGAATTATATTGGGGCTCAATATTGAAATTCAGAAGTCCATTGGAGGTCAAATCTTAATTCTCCTAAAGGCTCTTCAAGTAGCCCAATAATAATAAGGTGATTAAAATAAAAGAAAATATAATTTGCTAATTTTTCATGCATATTTTTTCAAAAATTAAAGATTTAGGAAATAAATTTTTTTGTTGATTTTCTTGGAAAGATATTATGGAAGATAAGTATTCTTGGAATACAAGATTATCTCATATATTCAAGAAGATCCAAATCTTGTGATTTCTTCCTATTATTTTCGAAAAATACCCCTTAATAAGGAGAGTGAGACTTTTGTGGAATATTTTATTATGGAGAAAAGAATATATGAGATATATTCAAGATTTCTTAGAGGCTAAGAAAAGATTTTCTCCACCTCTAAGATATCACAAAATTTCGGCCAACCCACTCTTATAAATAGGGGATGATTATTTCATCCCCAAATACATGATTCCATGTGTTGGAAAAATCAAGAGCAAAAATATTTTTCTTTTTCCTTGGTTATTTTAATTATTTGAAAGCACTTCCCACCGGTGATCAAACAAGGCGAAAGGGACATACTTGAGAAGGTCTTTTGGTTGGTAGCACGTTCGTGATAGTCCCGTGGTTATTAAAGACCATATTTACGAGAGGTACGTAATCACATAAATTCCTAGTTATTCCGCCATAGGTTTTATGTGAATTAATTCTGCATGCATGATGATAAAATTGTTGTTGGAATTATTATTTGAATTAATTAGGATTAATTCATGCTAGTAATAATTATATTTAATTTCGTATTTAAATTTCATCCCAAATAGTTTCCGGGTACCCCTATTTTCCCAACATTTTTTGTCGAACTTTTGCTCAGTTTTTAACCTTTTGTTTTTGAAAATTAGTAACATTTTGCCAAATTTTTGTCGAAAATATATTCTTCCACCGAAAAAACTGATGGTGATGACTTTGGTGGAGAGGAAGACGAGGATGAAGGAGATTGTGACTCATGACTTTTTACGTGGGTGTATTAAATATGCATAATTTTAGTTTTAAATGATAAAGTGTATTTGAGTCATTTAATAAATAGATTAAAATAATATATGATTCAAGTGGACGTATCCAATAAGAGTGATTTTAGGGTGCATGCAAGTGCATACTATGCACTTGGAATTTGATCCCAATTTGAAATTAATTTTGACCAAACTCAAAATTCGCGGGTCTGGCAACAAATCGGGTCGCAAATGGGTCGCGTGCGCTTCGTACCAATACCCAAGTTATATCACCAATACCCCAAGTTATAATCACCAATACCCCAAGTTATATCACCAATACCCGAAATTATAATCACCAATACCCGAAGTTATAATCACCAATACCTCAAGAATTACTCAATAATAATATCCCAAATAATTATTCAGTATTACCCCAAGACTTAATCACCAATACCCCAAGTTATAGTTACCAATACCCCAAGTTATAATCACCAATACCCCAAGACTTAATCACCAATACCTCAAGTTATAATTACCAATACCCCAAGTTATAATCACCAATACCCCAAGACTTACCACCAATACCCCAAGACTTAACCACCAATACCCCAAGTTATAATCACCAATACCCCAAGACTTAATCACCAATACCCCAAGAATTACTTAACAATACACTGAACAATGATATTCTCAAGAATTATCCAGTAGTACCCGAAGACTTAATCACCAATACCCCAAGAATTACTCAACAATACATTGAACATTGATATCCCCAATAACTATTCAGTAGTACCCAAGACTTAATCAACAATATCCCAAACAACAATTTTACCGGAAAGTTTAACTATACCCTCCCACTCTTATTACATACATCATCCTAACATTTTTTTGTATTTATTTTCTACCAATAAACATATTTTTCTCAAACCTTATTGTAGCATTGTTATTGCTAAACATTATATCATGGTTCAAAAGTGGGGGTATCATGAAAATGAGCGTTTATAGTTGAAATCACACGATGCATCAACCTTTCAAACACTTGGCGATAATATAAACAAATCACCAAATGCTCCAAGTAATCAATAATAATCAAAGAAATAAATTTTTGTATTTGAATAAATTTGGGGGTTATGATATTGAGAGAGAGAAAAATTAATCTTGTTGCAATGATAGTTTGAGGATTGAATAGTGAGATTGAGAAGGGAAAAAAAAGAAAAAAACATTGCATTTAAATGAGAAGATTTGTGGATTTGAATCGTTCCCTGCTTCAAATACAATCTGCTACAACGATTCCTCTGCCTCCTATGCCAAAGACCATGGCTGCAAATCAATGGAAAAAGCTCAGCGGATCATCAATGGAGGAAATTAATTGAAGAGAACTGTCGAAAAATAAAGTCGCAACCACCGCGTCACCATTAATAACGGAAAGAAGCGGAAGCCTCGTCGAAAAATCGAAGAAGAGGATGACGCCTAAAGAAAAGAAGAGAAACACGTGAGAGAATGGGGAGAATGCCCGACCGAATTTTATATTAGAGTTTAAAAAGTCAAAATTAATTTTAAATTTTATATCTAAAATCCAAGTGCATAGTATGCACTTGGACGCACCCTAGAATTTGCCATCCAATAAATATGAAGGGTTATATAGTCGGGCCCTAATTAAAAATTGGGTTGTTCAATTTGAACTAGGATAAAAGCTAGGAATATGAAATACATCCGTTTAAATATCTTACCTAAACAAATGAAGTGGATTTAGATTGTGAATTTAGGGGCAATTATTATTTACTACAATCCTATAAGCCTAAATGCACTATACAACAACAAAAATCCCAAAGCACAATTTGCTACATTTGGCGGTCCCCATTATTAAACAAAACCACACATTCATACAATTTGATGGGCTCATGTTCAAACTCAGATTCTTACAAAATCTGACACAATATTGACTGATTTACGCCTTTTTGCACAGTTTCCGAGGCAAAATTTTGACAAATAATATTTGTTATTTTCGGGTGCTTATTAATTTTGAACATGAACATAAATTTTATGAACACATGTATAAAATTATTTTTGAACATAAATATAAAATTTGAGAATGCTAGCAAATTCAAATTCAAATTAAAAAAATATTTCTTTCATTATTAATTTGAGAATTACATATAAAAAATTCTAAAAGTATTACATATGCAAAATTAGGCACAAATAGCCTAAAAATTTATGAACAGACTACTAAAAAGATGTGCACAAACGCAAAAAAATTATGAACAAACACTTTAAAAATATGAACAAATGCCGTTAAATTGTGAACATAAGGCGTTGTCCATTTTTCTCCCATAAACTTTCAATTCCTGTGATCTTGGGGTGCAGTACTCCTTTAATTCACAGCCTGAAAAAATGGTTCACAATTAAAAGAAGTATGAGATCATTGCAACATACGAACCATGAATTACAGTATGCAAGTTCCAACCACTCTACAACCAAAATAATAAAGAAGCAGAAATCAGTTCTAAAAACAAAATCGTGATGACTTTTGATGGCAACCAAACAGAAGTTTGTGGTCATATACTAATTACCCCAAGAGTTCAACATATTCAGAATAAATTGGAATTTTTTGTAAATAATATATAATGCAAAATATGAAATTAAAACACTTGGGCACCTGCACACTATAATCACATTCTTTCATCAATCTTCAAAAGTTTAATGTGATGCACATCAAAATCAATCTTCAAAACTACACCTCCCACCTGTACCATCCCTCCCCCTTCTTCTCCCCCCACACTCAGCACCAACAAAAGTACTTCTTCTCTTTAGTGAATAGTTCTCAGTCAAGAAATTGCATAATCCTCAATCAAAATACAACTAAATCCTCCATCAAGATACAACCAGTGAACCTCCATAAAAAATACAACTGATTAGGCGTGAAATTGTCATGATTCGTCACTCGAAATGCCCTAGTTTTGGTTGATTTTGTTGAGAATTTAGAGTCATTTGCATATCATTTTCATAAAATAATGAATTTATCTTTTTGATACTCATAGATGAATAGAGGGCGAAAAGAGGAGTTCGTAGGACTTTGAATCGACTCAAACGGATGCCCGGATGAGAAGATATCGAAGAAATACGAAAAGTATTAGTTCGAGGAAGCAAAAGTATCATTGGAGTGCACAAGCAAGGAGTACTCGTGCAAGGGTGCACGAGCGACCGTGCAATGCGCTCGAGCAAGTGCAACTCATGCACTAGTGCACGAGCACTCATGTACTGCGCACGAGCAATCGCTGGTCGTGCACTAGTGCACGAGCTCGTGTGGTCGTGCACTATTTTGGTTCTGGAAGTTTATAGCGCTCGAGTGGGATGTGCTCGTGCACTAGTGCACGAGCAGTGCACGAGCAATCACGTTTTTTAGCCCATACGTTCACTATTCGGCCCGAGGCTCATATATATTCGTCCCGAGCTCGTTTTTGACCAGAACCACTTACCACCACTAGATTTAAGAGCGTTTTAGAGTTCGTTTTTAGAGAGGAAGGAGAGAAGCAAGCTTTACTTTATGTTTTTGAGGTTTTCTTACGAATTCACGTCACGATTTTACTTTTGAGTTTCGTTTCTTCATATCTTTGTTCTTGAATACGTTGAGACTCGTTTTATTAATTTAATTTAAGTTATTTCTTTATTTCTTGAAACCCTAGTTTATGATTGATCTTTTTATCGTTCTAATTATCATGTTCATGTTCGTTACTTATTCAATTGTTATTATTTACGTAAAATCCATGTCTAGCTAAAACCCTTGCATGCTTGGGGTAGGATGAACTCGTAGAAGTAGGTCGTGGGTACGTAATTAGGGTAATTCGTGACGTTAGATTTTAATTCTCTTAATTAATGAATTCTTAAAATTAATCTTAACTTTACTTTTGAATTTCGTTCAAAAAGTGTTAGGGAGAGGACGGCCGTATCACTCTTTAACAACTAGTAGACTTAACGAGAGGGTTTAGAAAGGGTTAATTCATCTACCAGTTTAGCGAAGGAGGACGACCGCATCACCTTAGTTAAATTAGGGTCTCATTAATTAAGCACAATCTATTAACTTGTTAGTGGATTAGTGAAGTCGAGTGTTAGGGTAAAGTATTAGGGTTTAGAATCTTGAGCTTTTATCTTGCATTATTTTACTTAGGTTATTTCTTGCGCGTCACAGTTATATTGATTATGTACCTGCTCCGTTAGTATACGTAGGAATTCCTATCCTGAGCATCACCATCTCTTACTTGAACACAAACCTTAGTTAATTTGTTTCTCTTATATTTTAGTTTAATTAGTTTATTTTAGTTTTAATTAATTTTTCCAAAAATCCAAAAACATACACTCATATTAACTACGACGCGTAGATCTTCAGGGATCTATTCGCATACACACTTTCCCTTGGGTTCGATAATACTTGGTCATTATACTTGCTCATACTACATTGAACCCGTCCGCTTGCGGGGAAGTGACTAGTAGAAGTTAGTATATTCGCATCAAGTCAATGGCGCCGTTGACGGGGATGGCGTTGTATGTCTTTTGAATAGGACTTGTAGATAGCTTAGTAGTTAGTAGTGAGTGCTTTATTTTTTATTTTTTTTATTTTTATTCATTCAGCAGTTGCGTTTTGATCCTTCTGCTAGTGTGTCAGGTATATGAAAACACGCTCACAAGGCAATACGAGCGAAGAGAGAATACCGTTGGACCCTGAGACGATAGCTAGAAGGAACCGAGCTTTCTTGAGGAGAATGAACACTGCCGGAGGAGGGAAAGAACCAATGGACCTCAGTAATGAGTTGGATGATGTAGCTAATGAGTTCAATCAGGAATTGGGCCGAGTTGAAGGCACTGGAGTTAGTGGTAGCCAGAATCAAGTTCCGTTAGGGGATAGCCAGGGCCTAAACCCGGATACACAAAATGTAAACAATCCAGCTCATAACATTGTCTAAAATCCTCAGAACAACCCTGCTTACCCACATCCTAACTTACCACAAAAAAACTTACCTTACCACCTTTCCCATACCCACCTTATCCGTATCCACCATACCCGTATCTTCCAACTCCTATTTACAATCAACCACCAGTTTATCAACCACCACCACCCCAACAAGTACCCGTACCAGCTGCTAATCCTCAACACGTTCCTCAGAACGCAGATCAGAATATGGCTATTCGAGGAAGGTTTGCAGTGCAGCCACAACGGTACTATGATGGAGTGGCATTACCTCCTGTTGAGGCTAACAACTTCTCGATTTCCCCAGGAATTCTAAAGCTGCTTACAGAGAACCAGTTCAAGGGGGAGGTTAGGAAGGAGAATCCTCACACTCATCTGAGGAGTTTTCTGATGATCGCATCCACGTTCAATTATAACGGCATGTCTGAAGATGCCAAGAGGCTCAGGCTGTTCCCATTCTCTTTAACGGGAATAGCAAAGGAGTGGTACGATAACACGCTTCCACGGGGAGGTGTAACCATTTGGGCCGAGCTCGAGCGTCTGTTCCTCGAGCGATTCTACCCTCCATCTAGAACCATTAGAGCAAGGATAGAGATCTCTTCCTTCCGCCAGAAGCAAAGAGAGGGCCTACGTCAAGCGTGGGAGAGATACTCAAACATGTTGATAGAGTGCCCGCAGCACGGGTACAATGAGGGAGATGTCATGACATTTTTCTATAGTGGTGCCAACAAGGCTGGGCAAGACCATCTAGACGCCTGTACTAGTGGATCATTCCTGAATCAAGGAATAGTGAGGTGTAGAGAGATCGTGGACAACATTGTCACGAATGCCGGGGCTTGGAATGTGGACGTAGATTTCCAGAGAGTTCATCAGGTTGAGGAAGGTGAAGGAACGAGAAGGCTGTTGATGGCCATGATGGAAAAGATTAACAACCTTGAGTTGGGGAAGAATATGGTTGGAGGGAATGCAGCAGAGAATGAGCAAGAGGACAAGCCCACAATTCAGCAAGAAGTAGTGAATTATATGAGAGGTCCTTATTACAATCAGAATGGATATCCACAAGGTGGAAATTTTCAAGGAAGACCTTCTTATGGCCAACCATTTGTACCTCCAGGTCCACAGCTACCTCAAAATCAATGGAGGAACACACAAGGGTACCAAGGAGACCAGCAACTTCCTCAGAACCAATGGAGGAAGAACGAGAATTTTTCATATGCTAACCCGAAGGCGGGTATTACAGTTCCTCCAGGTGTTGATCCAGGTTCAAAGCCTCCGGGTGGAGAAGGCGGTTCCTCAACTGAGGTGATGTTAAGAGCTATCCTTCAGAAGGTAGAGGAAGGAAGCAAAAGATTATCATCTTTGGAGTACGATGTGAAAGATCTGCATAAGAAAGTTGATCAACGTGATCAAGACCTCCAGAAGAGAGATGTAGAGCTGAATCGAATTCTGCAAGAGAACAACCGAAGGTTCACTTCTATAGAGTTCCAGATGAGCCAGATTGCAAAGTCATTGAATAGAGAGCCTGGCAAATACCCTTCAATGCCTGAGGGTAATCCTAAAGAGCATTGTAAGGCTATCCATCTTAGAAGTGGAACCAGCTATGATGGTCCTCAGATGCCTGCTGATTCTGAGACGCCCAAAGGAGATGTTGAGATAGAAGGGAAAGAACATAAGAAAGATGGAGATGAGAGTGGAGAGGTAGGAGTTGAGAAGAAGGTTGAGGTTGAAAGCACACAAGCGAGCAAAGAGCTTGAAGAGGAAGACAATGAGAAGGTTGAGAGAGTTCCTAAGTGGAAGAAGGCAAAAGAAGCAAGGGAGAAACTGAAAGAGACCGAGCGTGATGAATGGGGGGTACCCAAATCTGTGATACCCGTCCCGTATCCACAACGCTTCATGAAAAAGAAGCTTGATGAGAAATTCGCTAAATTCCTTGACGTGTTTAAACAATTGCATGTTAACATTCCTTTTTATGATGCTTTGGAACAGTGCCCAACTATGCAAAGTTTCTGAAGGACTTGATCGCAAAAAGACGGCGAGTGGATGAGCCGAAGTTGGTGCAGTTGAACCGTGAGGTGAGTGCATTAGTGCACAAGGCGCTTCCTCCAAAGCTGAAGGATCCCGGGAGCTTTACCATCTTATGTGACATTGGGAACGGGATCAAGAAATGAGCGCTATGTGATTTAGGAGCAAGCATAAATCTTATGCCCTTGTCGCTTTTCAAGAAGTTGGAAGGTGGAGAACTTCAACCGATGATGATGACGCTTCAACTTGCCAACCGGTCTATTACTCGACCTCAAGGTGTGGTTGAAGACGTCCTGGTGAGAGTTGGAGATCACATTTTTCCAGCCGACTTTGTAGTGCTAGAGATGGAGGAAGACAAGCACATGCCTTTGATCTTGGGAAGACCGTTCTTAGCAACAGCGGGGATGGTGCTAGACGTGGCAAATGGGAAGATTACGTTGAAAGTTGATGATCAAGAAGTGAAGATTTTCCTATATGAGGCCATGAAGTACCCGAAGGAGGATGAGAGCTGTTATGTCATGGATGCCATTGATCCTTGTGTTGAAGACACACCTCCTATCCCTAATCTTTCTTTTACGCATGATTTTGATAAACCTTCATTTGATGAGTTAACCCATGAGCATTATGATCTTGATTATGTTGATAGGGATAAAGTGAAGAAGTTGAAGGATGAAGAAGTGAAAGGTGAGGACGTGGTCCAGTTGGAGAGAAAAGGAGGAGTTAAGAAGAAAAAGTCCAAGCGCAAGAAATTGCTTAGCAAGACTCCTCCAGATAAAGGTGAGAAGGAGTTGAGACCCATACCACGTGAGGTAGAGAAGAAAGCAAAGGAGCTCATGATGGAGGGGAATCAAAGAAAGACATGCAAGCACCACTCTTATGAGAGTAAGATAGGTAAATTTGAGTATGATGTCCCATAAGCTCCTTTGAGCTTGGTCCGGCATGAGGACCTTAAAAATAGCACTGAATGGGAGGCAACCCATTTTTATTTGTTTTTCAGTATTTTTATGTTATTAGGGTATTGTTGAATCGTACGTTTAACCTCATACTTGAGAGTTTTTATTTTGTAAGCTTGTCTCGAGAGAATAGAGGAATCATGGAGTACTCAAAAGGGAGGAACTCAAGCAAGGGAGTGTGCAACGTTGTTGAGAGAAACTAAATTGTTTGGTTGAAGTAACCCACAACCCCAAACTTAGACCTCTTCGCAAGGTCGAAGTTTGGGGGGTGGAGTTTTTTTATGTTTCTTATTACATTGCACCGGAGCATCCCATATCTTTGAGTGTGTTTGGTTATTTGGTGCCTTGAGATGCTCCTTGGAGTGATTTTGATCTGATTCGCTATTGCATCTTTCATGCCTATCAATCATCTTATGCTTGTTGATTGCTATCTTTGAGTATGATTTGATGAGTTGATGAGTTGTGAAGTTGAGTTAAGAATTCTTTTGTGTGAGTGTTTGAGTTAGAGTGGATTTGAGAGAGAACTAGTATGCTTGTGATCTTTCTTTTTGAGTACTTGTGAGATGAGAGTGAGAATTCACTAGGACTAGCATGGATGTGAAAGCCGTGAGATTTGAGCCTTATGAGATTTTGATGCATTACTTGATCTCTTCGTTTGTGAGAGGATCGTCACCTTAGAGGATGCTAGAACTTGTATGTGCTCTTGCTTCTTGATTGTGTCTAGTTTGATATGCCGAATGTGATCTTAAGCCATCTTTGTTTTGAATGAGTTACTTAGCCAAAATTTTCCCTACCAATGACATTGAATCCCTTGTTAGCCCGTTTGAGCCTTAGCCTATTTTATTTGCTAGCACATTTTAAACACTATTCCAAGTTCTTAAGCCTTTTTGTCCCAATTTGAGTGGAGAATAGGAAAAGTGTGAATGTGAAGGGATTGAATTGAGTTGAAAAAGGGAAATGTTGTTTGTTGAGTGAGTATGAGAAGAAGATGTGATGAAGTTATGAGTTGTGGGAAAAAGAAAAAAAATTGAGAATGAGCAAAAGAAAAAAATGAGCTCATGTGTTTGTGCGAAAAAAGAGAAAAAAAAGTGAAGTGATTGAAAAAACAAGTGAAATGAGTTAGAAAGAAAAAAAAATTGAAGTGTTGAGAGTAGTGGAATTGAAAATGTGTTGATTGAAAATATTTGAAGTATTCTGTTCCTAATCTCGAAGTACTAAAGTTTGAGTTTCTATTCTCCATTCACTTGAGTCATTTACCCATATTGTTATCCCACCTGTCCAAAGAGCCTACATTACAACCTTGAGAAAAGTTCTTTTTGATTCGGCATTGATTTCTAGAGTATGGTCGGAGTTGAGAGTGCTTACAAGCCTATGGCTGCCGATATGTGTGATTGATTGTTTGAGTGAGTCCCTTTATCATTGATATACACTTGTGAGGGAGTGAAACACATCGTTGAGTGCACATCCATGTTTGATTTTGGTGATTCTTGCTTTTGTTGCATGCGTATGATGAGGGAAGATGAGTGAGTATACTTGCGATTGATCTTTGAAGCTCTAGTTCATGTGCTTGCATGATTTGATTCGTTGACTCATTTCTAACAATTTCACTTGACTTATTATTTCGTTGCTTGAGGACAAGAAACATGGTAAGTTTGGGGGGGTTGATTAGGCGTGAAATTGTCATGATTTGTCACTCGAAATGTCCTAGTTTTGGTTGATTTTGTTGAGAATTTAGAGTCATTTGCGTATCATTTTCATAAACTAATGAATTTGTCGCTTTGATGCACATAGATGAATAGAGGGCGAAAAGAGGAGTTCGTAGGACTTTGAATCGACTCAAACGGACGCCCGGATGAGAAGATATCGAAGAAATACGAAAAGTATTAGTTCGAGGAAGCAAAAGTATCATTGGAGTGCACAAGCAAGGAGTACTCGTGCAAGGGTGCACGAGCGGCCGTGCAATGCGCTCGAGCAAGTGCAACTCGTGCACTAGCGCACGAGCACTCGTGCACTAGCGCACGAGCACTCGTGCACTGCGCACGAGCAATCGCTGGTCGTGCACTAGTGTACGAGCTCGTGTGGTCGTGCACTATTTTGGTTCTGGGATGTGCTCGTGCACTAGTGCACGAGCAAGCGCGTTTTTTGGCCCATACGTTCACTATTCGGCCCGAGGCTCATATATATTTGTCCCGAGCTCGTTTTTTACCATGTTGGTCCCGGTACAAGACTGAGGAATACGTGTATGGGGGGTGGGGGGAATACACGTATACCAATTTTTCAAACTTAAAAACTGACTGAGTCCCCTTTACTCAGAGTGGTAAAGAACTAGGAGCTGATAACACACCTACTGACTACACTTGGTGTGGGTCAGTTGGCTAACTATCAGTTCAAGTTCAGTGCGGAAATATTTGAGCCCTGATAGTTTAAAGCTTGTTTAGTTTGTTTTCTGAAAACTTGTTTTACTCAATTCTGAAAGGTGTTTAGTAAGGGCAGTGCACTTTTTAGAGGATCAGGCAGATTGATTCTGACCTGATAAACAAAATGCTTATGAATGAATATGTAATATGGCAGGTATGCACAATATCAAAGCAATAAGAACACAGCAAGTTTAACGTGGTTCAAAGACTCAAGTTCCTACGTCCACGACCTGATTTAACAGGAAATCCACTCAAGGGATTCTTGTTTTTAACGTGCCAAGGTGCACCAAGACCAGCTAACCTCACTGATCTATACAAACTTCCTTACTAACACATTAACTGACTTACTCCCAACAAACCTAACTTAGGGTTTTGGTTTCGGTTTGGATTCCAACTTGGTTGAGATTATCCTTACAAGGCAAGGCTATGCTAAGGATTGAATAATCTCTCTAAGCTTAAGATAATGCTAGTTCGCTCTTGGAATACAGAATAACTCTCAGTAACTAAGAAACACTTGGGAAATTTAGATGGTTTCGAGTGCTTTTTCTAAGCTGAATGCTTTGAGTGCTTGAGAGCTTGAGTAATTTCTGGCTTGGAAATTTCCCGTAACCTTGAATGGGTTCAAGGTCTTCTGTATTTATAGATGATTTGAAAAACTATCCGTTGGAGAGATAGCCTTTCTTGTCAACTATGTAGAGTGGCTTCAAACGGACATATCTTCATACAGCAGCCGTCCTTGCATGGATTTGGTAGTTGCATTAAATGCACATTAAATGCTTGCCCGTTGAACATGCAATCTGAATTCAGTCTTCTTGTCACGTCATCAGGTTGGTGAGAATGTCAGAACTTATTCCCGAGCTTCAGGCTTGTCTTATTAAGTTCATTTTGTCTTGAGCTCACCGGTCTTGTCCTGACGCTGACATTCTTTTTGCATTGCTTGGCTCTACTCCAAGTCTTCCCAATAACTCAGTTTCATCCTGTTCCCTTCAGGACTGAGTAGTACTGACCTCAGGGTCATACTCATCATCACTGAGACTTACTCAGCCAGTTTAGGAGACTGCCATAAGTTCAGGATGGTAAATTGTCTTCAGGTTCTGAGTCTTGATTGTCATCAGTAAGTGCTCCTCTTACTGAGTACCTGTGAAGTGTAAAATGACTAAGTACAAAACCTAACCAAGACTAGCCTGACAAAATAAATGCAAATATCTTTTCAGGGGCTTTGAGATCTTAATCAAAACTGACAATGTCCCAACATACCAGAACCACTTACCACCACTAGATTTAAGAGCATTTTAGAGTTCGTTTTTAGAGAGGAAGGAGAGAAGCAAACTTTACTTTATGTTTTTGAGGTTTTCTTACGAATTCACGTCACGATTTTACTTTTGAGTTTCGTTTCTTCATATCTTTGTTCTTGAACACGTTGAGACTCATTTTATTGATTTAATTTAAGTTATATCTTTATTTCTTGAAACCCTAGTTTATGATTGATCTTTTTATCGTTCTAATTATCATGCTCATGTTCGTTACTTATTCAATTGCTATTATTTACGTAAAATCTATGTCTAGCTAAAACCCTTGCATGCTTGGGGTAGGATGAACTCGTAGAAGTAGGTTGTGGGTACGTAATTAGAGTAATTCGTGACGTTAGGTTTTAATTCTCTTAATTAATGAATTCTTAAAATTAATCTTAACTTTACTTTTGAATTTCGTTCGAAAAATGTTAGGGAGAGGACGGTCGTATCACTCTTTAACAACTAGTAGACTTAACGAGAGGGTTTAGAAAGGGTTAATTCATCTACCAGTTTAGCGAAGGAGGACGACCACATCACCTTAGTTAAATTAGGGTCTCATTAATTAAGCACAATCTATTAACTTGTTAGTGGATTAGTGAAGTCGAGTGTTAGGGTAAAGTATTAGGGTTTAGAATCTTGAGCTTTCATCTTGCATTCTTTTACTTAGGTTATTTCTTGCGCGTCACAGTTATTTTGATTATTACCTGCTCCGTTAGTATACGTAGGGATTCCTATCATGAGCATCACCATCTCTTACTTGAACACAAACCTTAGTTAATTTGTTTCTCTTATATTTTAGTTTAATTAGTTTATTTTAGTTTTAATTAATTTTTCCAAAAATCCAAAAACATACACTCATATTAACTACGATGCGTAGATCTTCAGGGATCTATTCGCATACACACTTTCCCTTGGGTTCGATAATACTTGGTCATTATACTTGCTCATACTACAGTGAACCCGTCCGCTTAAAGGGAAGCGACTAGTAGAAGTTAGTATATTCGCATCAAGTCAACAACTAAACCCTCCATAAAAAAATACAACTACCTGTGAACCTGGTGGCAGCTTCAAAGATTGTGACGGCGGCGCTTCAGGTTGGAGGTGGCTCCTTCGCAACGGCGGAAACGATCCCCAATGATGATTAGGAAACCCTAGATCTCTCTTGCGGTGGCAGATCCATCACCAGGCGCTCGAGCGACGACTGGTGGGTGTGGTCGATGGAGGCAACGACTTGTTCGAGCGACGGCGGTGGCTAAACGGCGGTGACTGCTCTGAAATTCCTCATGACGGTGACTGCAACGTTGAGAGAGAGGAGGAGCAGTGATGATGGCGGCGGCGGCGGCCAAGGTGGCGCCGACCAAGGCGGCAACGGTGGTGTTTGGAAAATTTAGAGAGAGGAAGAGAGAGGCCGCTGCTACTCTATATAGAGAGAGAAAGTTTGATTTTGAATTGGTGAGAGTATATTTTATCCGGATGTGAGAGAGAAATCAGATTAGTGTGAGCCAGTGAGGGAGTGACACATGGATTGGGGGGTATTTAATTGCATATTCACACACAATTGTACCATGGTGTGCCATGAGATTTTTCATGTTTTATTTGGCAATTAGAGCTTTAGGATTGTAGTATGGTGTGTATTTCCCGTGAATTTAAAATACATAGCTAAAATTTGTCCATTCAAACACAACCTTATACTCCCCACCTCCCCTTTTAAATTACTCAAAACTATGGAAAAACTGTTTTGCTCTCTAAAATTAATAACTTACAAACATCCCTTATTTACACCCCATATCACTCTATTTTGCTACATATCATTAAACAATAAATTAAACTTCCTTAAATATAATAAATATGTCCCGTATATATTTAACTTTATCCCTTTTAATACTAATATATACGTTTTCATTAAAACCAACCCCATTCCATATATCAATGTAAAAATGACGGTTGGAAGGAAGGAAGACAGTTGGTAGCATATTTTTTTTTTGATCAGACAAACAAGATTTTATTCCTCACCATCCCTAAAGCATAAGAAATGCCTAGGGTAAATTTACAACATTTGTTTCTAACCATCTAACACTGCTCTAGGATTTACAAGCCACATATTTAAAGAAGAATTACAAGGTATAATATTTTTCACTAAAAACCAGCTCCATAACCTCCCTTTGACTTCCTCGAATAATCTATCTACACCCAAAGCATATCCCTAAAAAATAAGCTTGTTCCTTGCTTTCCAAATCACCCACACCACGCATTCCCAAATTGCAATAGCGATCTCCTTACCCTTTTTCCTTTTGAAAAGGCCAGAGAAGAGAAGAAAATGATCAAAAATCAGATTGTGAAGAGGTGTAGGAAAGTCTAACCAAGATAGGAATCTTCTCCATATCTCCCCTGCCATTTTGCAATTGAGGAACACATGATGTGTAGTCTCTTCTTCCCCTTCGCACAATGGGCAGCAGCTGCCATTTTCTCGTGAGAGAACACCTCTCCTGACCAGGTTTACTTTTGTGGGCAAACGGTCTTGTAGTACTCTCCAAGTCATTGCTGCAACTTTAAGGGGAACGATTTTGCACCACGCTGCTCTCAATTCCTTTCTTCCTCCCGTGACTGCATTATTATTTCTTCTAGCACTACTGAGTAAATCGTAAGCTGATTTCGTAGTATAGGTTCCTCATGAGCTCTGTTTCCACCTCTAAGAGTCATCCTCGTTTTTTAGCAATTTGTACCTGTTTAACAAGTTTACAAATTCATCAAAAGAGACAAGTTCACGCTCAAAAAGCTCCCTATTCCAATTCCAAATCCACTTCCACTCCCCTCCCTCCCATATACCCATGGACTTAATACTTCCTAACTTATCCCGACACAAGTGGAAAAATCTCGGATAAAGACTCTTAAGAGTATTATTCCCCGCCCAAACCTCATGCCAAAAACTAGTACCCCTCCCATCCCCTAATCTTTTCTCTAAGTTTTCTAAAAACCACCCCCGAACGAGATTTTTTTTATGTTCCCAGGACTTGAGTTTCACCTTCACTTTATGACTTAATACTTGCCAGCAATGTTTTTAAAATCGGACCGGACTTTGAAGCGGACAATGAACTGGGTCACTGGGTCATTGGTTCGACCGGTTAAACCATTGAGAAAAAACCGGTGATTCGGTTATATATATATATATAAATTTATTAAATATATTGACATGTATCATTTACAAATAATACGATTGAAATTATATATTTATATAAATAATTTAAATAAAATTAGTTATATAATTTAATTACTGCAACACAATTACCACAGAAATAGATGTATAGTAGTATCATTTATAGACATTATGTTTAAAGCCCAAAATGAAATTCATTAAAACAAAGCCCAATACATTTTTATATTTTACCCTAACCCTAAATCACTCCACAATTCGCGCACACAGTCTGCAGTCATTCCCCAAATATATGTTTCACAAATTAATTTCTTGGGTAATGCCGTTGGTTGAGTAAGGTGGGGCGATTATTTTCATTTTCTACTATGTATCATCTATGGTGTGAATGCGCGAATAAGAATAGCATTATTTACCTTCCACAATACGTCTTCTTCTTCTTCTCCTGTTCGTCATCCTTCTTTTTTTTTCTCCAGAGAATTTCTAAAATTTGTGGAACCGGTTTATTTGGATACCGGGTTCACCGATTTAATCCTGACTTCGACCGATCCACGATGGGCCAAGTTGAACCCGTTCCATACTCAGAACCGGATCGGTGCTGTGCCCGGTTAACCCGGTCGAACCGGCCGGTCCGGTCCGAGTTTAAAAACATTGCTTGCCAGATGAATTGAAGTATGCTTATCTTGAAGAATTTGGGTTGATCAACCATGTGTTTGAATTTATGGATTATTGCATTTATATTCATGTGTGTTTGATGAATTTGATGGTTGACTAATTCCATTGTGTTTGAGTATTTGAATTTATATGGATAATTGAATATTTATTTTGTTTTGGGATCCTAGCTATTCTAATTGAAAGTTAATATATTATGATTATGAGTTTTAATATTTCAATTTCATGATTCTCTCTTTTAATTTGTATTTGATAATGTTTTATTGCGACAAGAGATGGGTGAGTGCATTATCTTGTATGAGTGTGATTGAATTATGCGATTTGAGTGGATATTGAGGTATCACAACGAGAGTTGAATATTTTCATTAGAACCCCACATTTCTTACAATTGTTACTCGATTTAATTGTTGGGTAGCAAGTGAGAAGACGAGAGGATGAAATACCCTAGTATTCGAGTGAAGAAAAACACTGGGTTGTCCCTAGACTCGAGTGGAGCGATGTGATACTCAAGTTGTCCCTAAGCCTAAGCGGGTCAAACTGATTTAAAAAATAAAATCGCACAAGACTTATTTCAGAATTTTCGTTCCTAGGTTGTGTTACTGATGAGCAAATGTGTATTACTATGAGACAAAACATGTGTTACTAGTCCTTATAAAAATAGATTTTTGTACTTTAAAATAATAATAAGAACAAATATATATTTTTACAAGAATAAATATGTGTTTTTTTTTTAAATTTATTCTTTATCCCTTTAAATCTAGATTTATTGTTTCACATATTAACACACATTTACTCTAACATTAACACACTTTTGCTCCAACATTAACACCCATTTGCAGTAAAACACATTTACTCTAATATTAACACACATTTGCAGTAACACACATTTAAGGGGATGTATTGGATTATAATTTCACAGGATTTAAAAAAAAAAAAATTTCTTAAAAAATGTCTGCTGGTATTCAATCAGGATTTTATGTCACTTAAAAACAATCAACTAGTATTCAATCTGGATTTTTAAGATTTTTTAAAGAGTCCATTAAAATCCATTGGTATTCATTCGAGACTTTTTACTATTTAAAATAAATCCATTGGTATTAAAAAATATAAGGATTTTAAAGAATTGTTGTGTTAGATGGATTTTGAAGGACTTTTTAGTTGTTTTTATGAATACCAACAATCCCATCCAAATCCATAGGATTTTAAAGGACTTTTGAAATGACTCTTGAAGTGCTTTCTCCGGTAATGTCTTTACCTTTGTCTCTTCACTTTTGAATATGATTCGTTGTCAAATTGTCGGCTAGATTAATGCATGATTTTTCTATGTTTTATTTTAACAAATTGATAAGTCAAAATTTGTGCTCAAATTATGGTTGTTTTATAACAACAATTTTATTTTGCTCGTAAATATCCAATTTATGTTATTATGGTCTCGATGAATTTCAAGATATTTTGGAACCTTTTGAGTTAGAGGAGAAAAATAACTGGGGTTGATACTAGGGGTGATCATCGAATTTAAAAAATTGCCCGAACCGTCCGCACTGAACTGAATTGAACCACTATCTGTAATTTTTATAGATAAACCGCAGTTAATTTTTTCTTAGAAACCACACTGCTCAGACAAGGCAATTTGAATTTTGGGTGCAAAACCGCATCGACCGCACCGCTAATTATATATGTGCATATATATATATATATGAATTAATATGTGTAAATATCATATATGTAATTATATGCATTGAATTGACTTGTATATATAATATACACATGAGTGTACTTACTATTATATATATTAGTCCATTAACTATAAAATAATTAATTTATTTTACCAACTATGTTGTTTTTAAATTATATCTCGTCTATTATTGCTTGTTGTGGTAGAAGAGATGAACAATGAACATAGTAATAATTTTAAATGTTCGTATGAAGATGATAATGAGTTGGCTTGTTAGATGTCATTATTCGAATTGTAAAATATTTAATTATTTACTTATTTACTGCCATTATATAATTATTTGATATCCTATCTAGTTCAAACTGCTGAACTGCAAAAACCCGAGCAAAACCGTTCAAAACCGCATGATCAATTTTATTTAATAAATCGCGGTTTGAAATATAACACTTAACCGAACCGCATGTAGCAATGCAATTTAAATTTTGTAGAAAAAACCGCAAAACCGCACCGTGATCACCCCTAGTTGATACAGTGGATTTATGGAGAAGAGACTTGAACCATGTGAAGCTTCTCGAAAATAGAATCGCAACAAAAAATATAATCGAGTCTGTTGGGACAATATTAGTTTTGATTAGATCCCAAAGCCCCTGAAAATATGTTATGCCTTAGTAGTCAGGCTCGTCTTGGTTAAATTAGTACTTAGATTTTTACAATTCACAGGAACTCAATGAGAGGAGTACTCATTGATGACAATCAAGACTGAAGCCTGAAGACGCAGAGCACCATCCTGAACTTACGACAGTCTCTCTAAGCTGGTTGAGTAAGTGTCAGTGATGAAGAGTATGACCCAGAGGTCATTACTAACTCAGTCCTGAAGGGAACATGATGATACTGAGCAATGAGAAAGACTTGGAGTAGGGCCAAACAATGCAAAAGGAATGTCAGCGTCAGGACAAGACCGTTGTGTTCGAGACAAAAAGAACTGAATAAGACAAGCATGAAGCCCAGGAATGAGTTCTGACATTTTCACCAACCTGATGACGTGGACCAATCCAGGAAGGACACGCACGTACGGACCTGACATGAAGACTGAGTTCAGACTGCACTTTTCAACGGGCGAGTATTAAATGGAGCATTAAATGCAATTACCAAATCCATGCAAGGACGACTGCTGCATAGGAGATGTATCCTTTGAACAACCCTACGTAGATGACTAGAAGACTATCTCTTCCAACATATAGTTTTCAAATCCATCTATAAATACAGAAGGCCTTGAACCCATTCAAAGTTACGGGAAATTTCCAAGCCAGAAATTACTCAAACTCTCAAGCATTCAAGCATTTAGCGTTAGAAAGAAGCACTCGAAAAACCTTAAATTTCTCAAGTGTTTCATAGCAAAGAGAATTATTCTGTATTCCACTGAGCGAACCTAGTTATATCATAAGCTTAGAGTGATTATCCATCCTTAACATAGCCTTGTCGTGTAAGGATAATCATAATCTTAGTTGGAAACAAAACTGAAACCAAAACCTTCTTGTTAGATTTGTTGGTTGAAGTCAGTTAGTGAGTTAGGAAGGAGTTTGTAAGGGTCAGTGAGTTAGCTGATCTGGGTGTACCTTGGCACGTTAAAAACAAGCTAATCCTTAGTGGATTATCCTGTTCAATCAGGACCGTGGACGTAGGAGCTTGAGTCTCTGAACCACGTTAAACTCCTTATGTTCTTTACTGCTTTGATATTGTTCTTATTACTTATTCATTAAGTCATTCATTGCATCAGTTTTATCAGGCTTGAATCAATCAGTCTGATCATTAACTTGAACACTGCCCTACTAATCACTACTTCAGAATTGAGTAATCAAGGTTTCAGAAAGCAAACATTAAACAAGACTATAAACTTCCAGGGCTCACGCATTTCCGCACTGAACTTAAGTTGATAGTTTGCCAACTAACCAGCACTGGTGCTGTTAGTAGGTGTGTTATCAACCCTGAGTTCTTTACCACTCTGAGCTAAGGGGACTCAGTCAGTTTGAAAGTCAGAAAAATTGGTATACGTGTATTCCCCCCATACACGTATCCCTCAGTCTTGTACCGGGACCAACAAGTGGTATCAGAGCAGTGGTTCAAAAGACCACTGACTTTGAATACTAATAGTTTCAGAGGTGAAACTGTTGGTGGTCACTGAACAGATCTGAGTTTGCTTTTCATAAAACTTGCATCATCATGACTTCGAGGAGACTTGAATCTTCATTGCCTGAATTCTCTATTTCTAACTTTGTCTACTGGAAGTTCAGACATGAGGCACATCTAGATGCTATCCATGACCAGATGCCGCGTGTTATCAAGGAAGGACCTATCAAGATCACCATCCCTAATGTCAGAGGACTGGGGTATGAGCGTCTTGACATTGGCGTACAGGTTCCTAAGGAGAGGAAGGATATGACTAATGATGAGATCAAAATGGTGGGACTGGACAATGTGTCCAGAAACATCATCTCGCATACGGTACCTTTCGAGGAGTCAGCGAGGCTGATGAACTTAAAGACGGAGAAGGAGGTCTGGGATGAGCTGACCAGGATGTGCGAAGGGTCAGAAAAGATAAAGGAGAACAAGAGGAATATTGCCATTCAGAAGTTCAAAGCATTCGAGATGCTGCCTGATAAGACGATAGATCAGATGGAGTCAAGATTCATCAAGTTGGTGATGTTGGATAAGGATGTTCCAAAGAGAGATGTTGCTTCTAAGATCCTGAATGCCCTTCCTGAGAGATGGGACAACAGTGTAATTATGTTAAAGAACACTCAGGATATGAGTAACATAACTTCTGCTTTACTTTTTTCAGAGCTTAAAGCACTGGAATATGATCTCAACAAAAGAAAGAAGAAAGTTCAGCCAGAAGAAGAGGAGAAAGAAAAAGCTTCTGAGAAAAGCGTGGCGTTCAAAGCCAAGTCAGAACCTATCGAGTCTTCATCAAAGTCACTGATGGAGATGAGCAAGGAAGAGCTTGCTGAGGAGTACATCCTGATGGCCAGACGCTTTGAAAAGCTTAATTCCAGGTTTGGTCGTTATAAGAAATATTATCAGGATACTCGTGATAGGAAACCTGAAGGAACCCACCAAAGCTCACGGAGACATGAGGAAAGAAGGAACACTGACCAGAGAAGAGATCGTGGCGATGAAAGAAGATATTCAGACCCAAAGCCCGATCGAAGAGATGAACATAGATGTACTTGTGATGATAAGCACTCAGGCAAGACCGAAAGCTCATCTAGACCAAGGGAACCTGACTCAAGAAGGTCCCCTGAGCCAAGAAAGGAAAGAGGAGATGAGCAAGCTGCATGTTACAACTGTAACAAGAATGAGCACTACCAGTATGACTGCCCAAAGCTGAGTGCAAGGGAAAGAGAAGACAGGAGGGCCAAGAGAGACCAGAGGTACGCTGACCGGAGAGCCTTGCTCGCTGGGGAAGCTACATACTCGGATGGTTCTGATGAGAGGTCGCCAGAACTCTTTTCTGATGATGAGTACGATGATGTGTGTCTTATGGAAATGGAAGAGTCTGAGGTAACATCTAACTCTGTTTGTGGTTCATACACTGGTCAAAATCCTGAGCCTAGCTCAGAGTCAGCTAGAGAAATGAACCTTCAGATCTGTTTGAATCAATTGATGGTTGATTTATCTAGGCTGCAGGAAACTAATATCTTCTTGGTAGAGAAGAACCAGAAATTGAGTACTGAGGTTCAAAACCTAAATGATCAACTCACTCAGTGTTAGGATAAAAATTTGTTAGTTTTGATGAGTTAAAATAAACCAGAAGTTGTAATAGGACCATCTGGACCTGTTAGCCAGATGATGATCTAGATTAGGACTTAGTCTAGGGGGAACTGCCAGACCTGAAGACCTCACCAGAAGAGTCACCAGAAGACCCCTCCAGAGGACTTCACCAGAGGACTTCACCAGAGGAGATCAGACCAGAGGCAGATGACCTTCCCCAGACCAGACGAGTCCGGACCAGACAAGTCTGGTGGAACAAAAGATGCTCAGTTTGATCCTCTTATTCTACTGAGTATTCTGGTTGTTCACCAGATAAGGACCAGAAGACACCTAGGTTGCCTGGTGTCTGGTCCTGCCTTCTCTGGAGAGAATCAGAGTTAGGCAATTGGAAGCATTGACCGTTGGTGATTCAAATCAAGTCAAACAAGATTGGATTGAGAAGATATGAAGACAATCAATCAAGATCTCACCAACCCAATCAATCAATTAGGGAATTGATTGATTGAAGCTTCCATATATAGAGGATCTGATTGGATTAGCCTCCCAACGGCTATGTCCCTAATCCCCTCTATATATACATGAGTGCAGATCAAGAAAAAGCTCTAGAAGCATTCACGCGCATATAGCCATACTAAGCTTTTGATCACTACGCATATTGCACTCACACTTTGTTCTTAATTACTTATCAACTCGTGAGGAGTTTGTACACTCAACCTGTTCATCTTGTTAAGATAAGGTTGGAGTGAGTTTATCTTTAGATCGAAGTTAGATCTAAAGAGTTTGTAAGAAGGTGCTGGTACTTCAGAAATTCCAGTGAGTAAGTTTGTGAGTTGGTTGTTAGTGAGACCCCTTGGTGATAAGGGAGAGTGGACGTAGGATATTTATCCGAACCACTATATATCTTGTGTCTTTTATCGCTTTATTTTAAATATTGTTTTATTGATCTCTTATAAAAGATTTTGGAAAGACATTATTACATAAGCTTCCGCAATTAATCTATCGAGTGGGACCAACACTCAGTCAGATCTAAAAGAGTCAGCTCAAATTGTGAGACTAACTCAGGAAATTGACATGATCAATGCTGAGCGTCTCCCAAGAGAGAAGATTATGAAAGAATTGGCTGATGAAGAGCTGGTCAGGAAGGAAGAGCTGAAGGTACTCAAGAGTAAGTTTGATGACCTCTTTGCCAGACATGAAATCCTAAAAAAGAGTGAGGACTCTCTTAGGCAGAAGTTGCAGCAATGAATAAATCCTCAGTGGCTAGAGAAGAAATAAATAGCAGCCAGATGCTTGGGAATGAGAAAAAGGGACTTGGATATGTTCCTAAGAAATCCTCACAGGGTCAATCTCATGTTGCTTCAGGGAGCAACACTGAGAGGGTTTTTGTTCAGGCATGTCAGAATACAAAGAAGGTTGTACTTCAGGCCCGCCAGACTGATAAGGGCAAAGAAACTGTTGACACAGTTAGGGTTGCCCCCAAGGTTTCTAAGCCAAAACCCAAGGGAAAGACCAAGCAACCAAAGGAGGCCCCTGAGAGCTCAGGCCAGAGAAAACCTCAGCGAAAGAAGAGGAAGACTCAGGCCAAGAGTCATCAGACTGGTCAACGAGGGTATCATCATGCATGGCAATACCAGCAGGAAAGGCCAAGTATGATGACTCCCCCATGATTTTGGCATCCTGAGGCCTTTAACTGTTTTCCCTTCCCTCACTTGCCTAGGGGGAACAAAAAATAGGGCCCTTATCAAGAACAAGTCCAAAGACCTGCTGCACCAAGGATTAGGAAGAACAGGAGGCCAGCCCAAAAGGCACCCACCCAGACTCCTGTGAAGCCTAAGCCTAGCACTCATACACCATCTTCCTCTCAGGCTAAAAAGAAGAAAGTTGTGTATGTTGATGTTTCAGGGAGACAAATTTACCACTCTGAGGCAATCAGGGTAGTGAAGCAAGCCTGGATCCCGAAGGGTACAACTGACACGATAGGACCCAACACCCAATGGGTACCTAGAGCCTGATTTGTTTGCAGGCGGCCGTGGATCACAACAAGAGGAGATGAGACTCAACCAAGGCTGTTTGGTACCTAGACAGTGGTTGCTCAAGGCACATGACTGGAATGAAAAGTCTTCTCCAAGAATTTCAAGCTAAAGATGGTCCACAGGTAACCTTTGGTGATAACTCAAAAGGTTTTACTAAAGGTTTTAGTGTCTTGATAATAGGTATGGTCAGAGTGGAGAATGTGTCCTTTATGAAAGGACTGAAGCATAACCTGTTGTCAGTAAGCCAGTTCTGTGACAAAGGTTTTAGTGTTGAGTTCTCATCAAATATATGTTCAGTCAAGGACAAATCAACACAAGTACTTCTATCAGGTATTAGGAAAGGTAACATTTATCTCGCTGATTGGAGCAACACTATTCCCAATACTTGTTTTGTTGCTAAAAGCTCCTTAGAGCTCAATTGGTTATGGCACAAAAGATTAAGCCATTTGAACTTCAAGATTCTTAACAAAATTTCAAGACAGTCACTTGTTGAAGGTCTACCTAATGAAGTTTTTAGCAAAGATCATGTGTGCAAAGCTTGTCAGGAAGGGAAGCAGGCCAGAGCATCATTCAAAGAGAAAACTTCATCCTAATGAAGTTCTTCAGCTTTTGCACATGGACTTATTTGGCCCTGTAACACCCTGTGAGTATGAATGGTAGAAAATACACCCTTGTGGTTATTGATGATTATTCTAGATATACTTGGGTTATTTTCCTGTTGAATAAAAAGGAAACACAGGTGAAGCTTCCAGAGTTGCTCAGGAGACTCAACAATGAGAAGAATCAGTCTATTACTAAGATCAGATCTGACAAGGGCACTTAATTTATAAACTCATATATTTCTAATTTATGTAATGAACTTGGTATTGCTCATGAGACTTCTGCAGCTAGAACCCCACAACAAAACGGTGTCGCTGAGAGGAGGAACAAGACACTGAAGGAAGCTGCCAGAACCATGCTGGCTGAGTCAGGATTGCCCAAGAAGTTTTGGGCTGAGGCAATCAACACTGTATGCTACACTCAGAACAGATCCATGCTGAACAAACAACATGCACATACTCCATATGAGACATGGAACAAGAGGAAGCCTCGCATTTCTTATTTCCATATATTTGGTTGCAAGTGCTTCATCCTCAACAATGGGAAGACCCAGTTGAAAGCTTTTGATAGCAAATCTGATGAAGGAATATTCTTAGGATATTCTAAAGTCAGTAAAGCCTTCAGGGTTTACAACTATAGGAACCTTGTTGTGGAAGAATCACCACATTTTGTGTTTGATGAATCTGTCACTGAGTCTAGGATAAGAGTGTTGAATCCTGACACTGAGGAGGTCACAAGGAGAGTGACAAGGCTGAGCCTAAAGAATTAAACTGATCAAAAGGTCAAAACTGTGCCAATTCCAAGATGGGATGATGACGATGATCAGGAAGATGACTTAAGAGCCACTCCTAAGCCCAACGCATCAGGGACCGTTGAGCCTCAGACTGAGGAACAGGCACAACCTGAGGTAAGTACCATCTATGAAGATGCGGTCGCAGCTGAGAAGGTTCCTGAGTCACCTTATCAAGGGGGAATCAATGTCCCTGACATTGAGTTGGTAAATCCCTTTGGTATAGACTCAGGATCATACCCTTCTGTTCAATATCCTGAATTCTATGAACCTGTAGACACTAACATTGCAGGTACTTCAGGAACAACTCCAGGTAAGAGAACATGGCTAGAGAGTCATCCCATTGACCAGGTCATTGGTGATCCAACTGAGGGAGTCAGGATCAGACAGTTCCATGGTGAGAGCACATTGTTCTGTTGCTTTCTCTCTGAGCAAGAGCCTCAGAACATTGAAGAAGCTCTCGCTGACTCGAACTGGATCATAGCTATGCAAGAGGAGTTGAATCAGTTCACAAGGAATCAGGTTTGGGAACTAGTAGATAGACCTAGGCATCAAGGTGTTATTGGTACCAAGTGGGTCTTCAAGAACAAGAAGGATGAGAATGGTGTTGTAGTAAGTAACAAAGCAAGATTGGTTGCAAAGGGGTATTGCCAGTCTGAAGAGATAGACTATGATGAGACCTTTGCTCCAGTGGCTAGGTTGGAAGCTATCAGTTTGTTCCTTGTATATGCAATATACAAGAAGTTTAAGGTGTATCAAATGGACGGCAAGAGTACCTTCCTGAATAGTGTACTCAATGAAGAGGTATATGTTGAACAACCTCCCAAGTTTGAGGTTGGAGATAGAGTATACCATTTGAAGAAAGCACTCTATGGACTTAAGCAAGCTCCTAGAGCTTGGTATGATACCCTATCTCAATTCCTGACTGACCACGGGTTCAGGAAGGGAATCGTGGATAGGACTTTGTTCAGGATCACTGAAGGTGATGATATTCTCTTGGTCCAGATTTCTATGGATGACATAATATTTGGATCACCAAATCATCAGCTCTTTGAGAAATTCTCTAGGTTGATGACTGGTAAATTTGAGATGTCAATGATGGGAGAGATGAACGTCTTTTTAGGATTGCAGGTCATGCAGACTGTTCAAGGGATTTTCATTAATCAGGACAAGTAAACAAGAGACTTGATTCAGAAGTTTGGAATTCAGAATAGCAATCCAGCAAGGATCCTAATGACCACTAATTGGAAGATGGATCCTGACACTGAAGGAGCTTCAGTGAATCAGACTGAGTACCGAGGGCTGATATGATCATTATTGTACCTGACTGCAAGTAGGCCTGACATTAATTTTGCAGTTGGAGTGTGTGCTAGGTATCAGTCTAACCCCAAGAGAAGTCATTTGGAGGCTGCTAAGAGGATACTCAAGTATTTGAAGAGGACAGTTAATATGGGACTATGGTATCCTTCAGATGATAACTTAGAACTGACTGGTTATTCAGATGCAGATTATGGAGGTTGTAGGATTGATAGGAAATCCACCTCAGGGACATGCCAATTTTTGGGGAGTAAGTTGATCTCATGGTTTAGTAAGAATCAGAATTCAGTGGCGACATCCACAACTGAGGTTGAGTATATGGCTGCAGGTAGTTGTTGTGCTCAGATTTTATGGTTGAGGCAACAATTGAGAGACTACCAAGTATTTGCTAATGAGGTTCCAATCTATTGTGACAACAATAGTGCTATAGCAATCACTCAGAACCCAGTGCTTCACACAAGGTGCAAGCATGTGGATATTAGGCATCACTTCATTCGAGATCATGTAGAGAAGAAGGATATTAGGATGGAGAAAATTCACACTGACAGGCAGAGGGCTGACATCTTGACTAAGCCTTTGGCTGAGGTAAGATTTATGGAATTGTCAGTGGAGTTAGGTCTCTTAGATCCGGGAGAGCAGTCAGTCCAGTCTCGACTCAGCGAGGTATCAGGGTGCTACAATGTCTCCCTGACAGGTATGAGTTCAATCCTGACTCTTGTGAATTTGAAGCGTCTCACTGAGTCCTTCGTCCTGAAAATCTTCATTAAATGCTGACCGTTTTCATTAAAACGCGCCTTTTCATATTTAAACCCATGCGTGTCGGAGCATTTAATGCATGCAGTTACTTTTTCATATACGTGTCCGTTTTATACGGAATATGACTGACTGGGGAAATGATTGATGTTGAGATCAATCCTGGCCCTTCATTTCAAAATTTTTCAAATTCAGGAATAATCTCAACCCCATGTCTGAGTAACTGTTCATTTAATATCAATCAAGAATGTCATTTGAAAAATTTACGCAAACAAAAATGCACTAAGCACACTGAGCTTTCTCTCGTTCAAAATTTCTTCTTGTAAATTTCTCAAAACCCCAATTCTCGAAATGACATTCATTGACACTACTTGGTCTACAGACAATCTCGAGGATATCGTCAAGAGCAAGTTAGTAAACATGGAACACATCTTGTCCATGGATGGACCCTGCCAATCAGTTGCCGAAATTCTTCCAGTCTTCAAGTGGATTACTAACGCAAAGCTGGAGAAATTTGTCACGAAGAAACCCACGTACGTTCTTCCGAAGGCGGTAGTGGAAGCGTACCTGAATTTGTTCCTTCGCAAAGGCTAACTATTCACGAAGGTGACTGTGTTGGTGCCTACTGGGGAGAAGAACCAGGATGGCGAGGAGCTGTTCAATGTTGAGACCAGGACGATCGACCTGAGGAACACCGTGAAGGAGGTGTACGGGCTTCCATGCTCTGGAATCAACCCCAGGACCTACAAGGAAAATAAGGAGGGTGAACTCCTTAAGAATTGGACGAAAACTGGGTCGCCGGAGTTCAGGGTAAGGCAACACAAGGAGACACTCAAACCTGAGTATCGTGCCATGGTGGATATCATCTCCAAGGTGATTATGGGCACGACTGGGTCTCACGAGCAGCTAAGCCTGCCAAAGCTGAGAATTATGGGGGCTTTGGTGGATGGTATTGAGGCCAATTGGGAGTAGTTCTTCATTGACCAAATTAGTCAGGTTGCTAAGGACAAGCTGAAGAATGTCATGAGAATATCAATCCTGATAGCACACGCGTGTCAGGGCTGCACCTTTGACTGGGAGGATGATCTTTCATCCAAGAAGGTGATGTTCTCCACAGCAGCTGTCACCTATGCCATCCTTGGCATCCCTGACCCCAATGGTTCTCCTAAGGGTCAGAAGAAGAAACCAGCATCAAAGGGCAAGAAGGTGGTGCCTGCCCTGCTGGAGAAGGTGGAGAGTCTCCTGGAGAAGGGGAAGAAGACTGAGGAGGAGATTGTGGCTGAGAAGGAAGGTGAGAAGGAGAGAGAATAGAAGGCCTTGGAGGAGAACAAGGCCAAGCTGAAGGTGGTGCTGAAAAGCATGGCCACGGATAAGGGGGAAAGGAAAGGGACTGAGAATGTCTCCAAGAGGGCCATTTCTGAGGCTGAGGAGACTGACGTGATGTCAGGTCAGGGGGAGAAAAGCTGAGGAAAGGGCCTAAGAGATCTCCAGCTAAGAAGCTGAGGGAGATCAGTACAATTCGGGAGGAGTCAAGCTCTCCAAGAGCCTCTGACTTGGAGCAGGTTAGAGAAACGATTAACACTGCAGAGCTGCTGCAACCTGAGTCCAATCCCACTGAACCCCAACCCTCAACCACACCCATCACTGAGCCTACCCCAACCCTCACTGAACCTACCTCTCACCCCATTGAACCCACCCTACTATCATCAAATCCTGACCTCGCCCCTCCACAAAAAGAGTCAGAGCCCATACCTTCATCCATCACTGAGCCTGACCAAAACCTAGAGCCAAACACTTCCACGCCCAACCCTGACGACTTTCCATCTTACCCCAACCCCAAAGACTGCCCCAAAACCACTACCGAATGAGACTCAGCTGATGAGTTTTTGGACATGGCGGATGAGGAGGAGCTGGATGCCGAGTTGATGGGTGGCATGTTCGAGAATACTCTCAGGGGGAACGCCTGTGAGTGGGCATCAAAGTGTTGGCCCAGCCTGCATAGATACAGGGAGCTGTGCTCTAACGTTATTGAACTCAAAGTCTGGCTCGATTTCAAGCAGTCAAATATGCAGGAGCAGCATATGCTCATTGTTGGGATATGTTTAGTTTTGATGATTTTCCAAAACCACTTGTAATAGGTTTGAAAGCAGTCAGGATTGTATCTTTTGTTTCAGGTCAGGCTAGGTTATTTCTCAGTAGAATAGGCTGTCAGTTGAGAAGAACTCAGTTGAGGGAACACTCAGTTGAGGGGGAACTCAGCGAGGGGGAACTCAGCAACACAACCTGAAGATATCAAGATGACACCTAGAAGAACTGACTAAAGCCATGCTTGTAACCTGAACCAGAATAGAAGCCTGAAGGATGTCCCACTGAGTGTAAACTTGGTTGTTCTAAGCTAAGTCAAGTGGACCACTCAGTGAAGAGCATGATCAAGAGGATCAGTGCTGCACCAAGTAGGCCCTGAAGGAGTCAGGCTACTGTGGTCAGGGAAGTTTGTCATTCAGCCTTATGATAAACTTCTTGGAGTGATCTTCAAACAGTCTCTGAAGGACAACTACACTGAAGACGTTTAGTCCACTGAAGATCATCAGTCAGTGAAGGAGGAAGCTACCTAAAGTCAGTGGGTCTTGGTCAACCCACTGAGTAAAAGATCCGTTGAATTCAGCCCACGTGGACCAATCAGCACGAGGCAGCAACTCTGACACTGACAAGGCCGCATTCCAAGAAAAGTGGTTAAAACCATTAATTGTATGGATTCAAATGTAATTTCATCCAACGGTTACATTTGAATCCACACTATAAATACAAGCTCATAGCTGCATATTCAAGCGTGTTGTGTGTAAAGAAAGAAAAATCAACACCTACGAGCTGTGAAGGTGTGAGCGTTTTAGTGCATTATTTTGGGAGTCATAAGGAGGCACGTCTCACACCTTGTTCACTGACCATTAAGGTCTCCACAGATATATATTGAGTGTTCAGCTTGTAACTCATAGCTTAGAGAGGTATTCCTAATCTTAGCTTTAGGCTAACTCATTGTAAAGGAAAACCTCACCTAGTTGGAGAAAACCAAACCAAACTAAACCCTTTCAGAAGAATGTTAGGCTTGTAGTGAGGTGAGGAGAGGCAGCCCAGAGAGTGGCGTGAGTCCAGTTGTAAGTGTACCTTGGCACGTTAAAAACAAGAATCACAGTTAGTGGATTTCCTGTTATTCAGGCCGTGGATGTAAGAGCTTGAGTCTCTGAACCACGTTAAACTGAGCGTTCGTTTCATTGAAGTATTTACTAAAGTGTTATGAAAATCTGCTCACTGAGAGCATTGTTTAAAAGGAAACTTTGGTTAAATATTCAGGTCAGGGAGATTCCTCTCACTGACCAGTTCAGGCAACGCACTCGAGAGTTCAGTATCTCGAGTCACTGCTTTGCTTAGAGCATCAGCCTTCAAGCCTCTCACTGACTTGATAGCTCAGCCTCTAAGCAGAGCAGTGACTTGAAGTGAAACCTCTCGAGTTACTGCCTTGTTACGAGACTGAGCTTGCAAGTCAGTTACACTGACTTGAGTGCTCTGACTCGTAGCAATGCAGTGGCTTGAGTATTATTCACTCCTGCTGAACTCCCTGAGAAATGGTTTTAAAAAAAAAAATTGCTCCTGAATTCCCATTTTAGCCCTTCGAAAATGGGACCATCACTCATCGATGCCAGAGGCTGGGAACACTGGGAGAAGGAGGAAGCCAGGCTATGCTCGTATTTTCAGATCACCAGTTGGCTGCAGTTGCTAAACTTCAAAAATCTAAAGCAACTGGTTGATAGACTGAAAGCTGGGATGCATGAGAATTTTAAGGATGAGCCCAAGGAGGATGATGAGGATGATAATACTCAGGTCAGAGTGGATGAGAAGGAGGTGGAAGAAACTGCAAATGAGATAGATGCAGTGGTCTCTGAGCCTAGTGCTCAGGGGGAAGGTGATTCAAGAACTGCGTCCAACGGTGGAGCAGTTGATGAGACCAACAAGGTTGGTTCATCTGCCAATGACACATTAGCCTGTGAAGGAATTCCCTGCCCTGAGGCAAAGGAGGATGATGTGGAGGCACCAAAAGAGACTCCTAGTTCTGAGGGTATCTTACCCAAAGTTCGAGATGACTCAGCTGTGCCTGAGCAGGAGGCTATGACCACTCAACAACTGCCTTCAGTGCACTCTGAAGAGGGGATTGATGCTGCAGGGGCTGACAAGGGAAATTAGCCAATGATGGAGGAGGAAGAGGCTGATGATGAAGTGGTCATCACTGACATCCGGAGAGGCAACTTTACCAGTATCATCGATGTAAAGCAAGAAAAGACTACATAGAACTTGGCTGAGCTCAGGGAAGAGATCCAGAGGATCAGGGATGAAAAGGAAGAAGCAACCAAGGCTCTCCGCATGCATATCCGGTGGACTAAGTCAGCCTACAACACTCTCACCAACAAAGAACTGATCGCGCTGAAGAAAACTATGGTTGGCACTGCCAAGTCAATGAGGCAGGAGAGGAGAAAGATGAAGAAGCAGTTCAAGTAGACGCTGACCTTGCTCGAAGAGAAACATGAGCAAAGAATGACGAAGACAGTGGAGCTTCTGGCATGTCAGGCAGGAGAGCTTTTCACTCAGGCCCTAAACGACTCAGTAGCCAAATTGGCACTGGAGTCAGGGAAGATTGCTCAAATCTCTGAGAGTGTCTCTCAGGGTTTGGCTAAGGCAGCTCAGGAGTCTGCTCGAATTGTCTCAGAAGCCAACCGGATTAGCGAAGAAACTGGGAAGGTGGAGGCCAGGATCACTCGGGTTGAGGAGAAACTCTACACCAACATGGAGGTTTTTGGAAAGAAAATGAAGGCCACCATAGCCAGTGTTTCATTCGCTGGACCTAGAATTGCGAGTGGAGTTGACATGTTGAAGGAAGGTGTGTTGTAGGTTCAGTCCTTAGCATCTTTCATCGTCAACAACGGGCAGGAGGTCCCCCCGGAGGCTCTGCCTCAGGCCAAGGATGATGCCAAAAAGGGGGAAGGAAAGAAGAAAAGATCTCGCCCTGAGGCATCGGAGGCTCAGTCTACTCCAAGGAAGTCAGCGAGGTTAGCTGCAGTGGCAAGGGCTGATGATCCTTCTTCAGAACAAGTTCAAGCTCAACTTCCATCCATCCCTGAAGGAAGCTCAGAGCGCTCACCTCTTAGCACAAGGAAGAATCTGATTTCCTTAGACACCAATGAAGTGGCGTCCTTGTGCGAAGAAGCTTGGGGTCTGCCCCATGAGAAAAGTGAGGCTCAGCGCAGGACAGAAATCGCTGAAAAGGAGAAAATGCACATCCTTGAGAAGAAGGTTGAAATGCTTTCAGAGCTGACTAAACTTCAACAAAGGGAGCTGGATGATGGGATCATGAGCATGCTGAGGAGGAAGAAGGCGAAGCCTGAGCCAAGGAAGTACAGAAAGAGACCAACAGCTAGGAAATCAACAATCCTTCAAATCAGAAAGCCGGAGGTGACACTGAGGGAAGCTCTTGTTGATGAGTTCATCTCAGAAACATTAAAAGAGTTTTGGGTTGATGCAAGGGATGAGTTCGTTAGACTCTGGTACGTAGTGAAGAAATGGGGTGACACTGAAGACATCAATGCCCACTTCACTGACTACATGATGGACAATCACCCTGAACTCATTCAGAAGATCTTGGAGGAAGCTGAAGCAGCCAATGTCCAAGTGAAGTCTCCTGAGTTCATTGCTCGACCACCACCTCTAGTCCCTGGAACAAGCAAGCATGATACTAAGGCGATTATGACTGAAGTGTTGAAGATAGCCAAGGCTGAAGGATATGTGAACCAACCTAAGAGATAGATGAGTTGAAGGTCAGAGTCTATGCTGGTTATGGACTCGAGCCTGAAATGAGATTAGTTTAGGTGATCACAACCTCTTGTAATAGATTTAGTCATTGTACTCAATTCTCATGTTATCAATGAAATCTATTACTTTGCCCACAGACAAAAACTCATTGTCTTTTAGGCTGTTTTTTTTTAATTCTGTACTTTATCAAAAATTGCTCTAACACTGACTTATCTTATAAATAGGACCTTTTTTTTCTCTAAGTATTTTGAAGATCTTTTCAGTGTTTTGGCATCATAAAAAAGGGGGAAATTTTTGGGACAGTGTCAGTTTTGATTAGATCGCAAAGCCCCTGAAAAGATGTTATGCCTTAGTAGTCAGGCTAGTCTTGGTTATATTAGTAATTAGTTTTTTACAATTCACAGGAACTCAATGAGAGGAGTACTCATTGATGACAATCAAGACTGAAGTCTGAAGATGCAGAGCACCATCCTGAACTTACGACAGTCTCTCTAAGCTGGCTAAGTAAGTGTTAGTGATGAAGAGTATGACCCTGAGGTCATTACTAACTTAGTCCTGAAGGGAACAAGATGATATTGAGCAATGGGAAAGACTTGGAGTAGGGTCAAGCAATGCAAAAGGAATATCAGCGTCAGGACAAGACCATTGTGCTCGAGACAAAAAGAACTAAATAAGACAAGCCTGAAGCCCAGGAATGAGTTCTGATATTCTCACCAACCTGATGACGTGGACCAATCCAGGAAGGAAACGCACGTACGGACCTGACATGAAGATTGAGTTCAGACTGCACTTTTCAACGGGCAAGCATCAAATGGAGCATTAAATGCAATTACCAAATCCGTGCAAGGACGGTTGCTGCATGAGAGATGTATCCGTTGAACAACCCTACGTAGATGACTAGAAGGTTATCTCTTCCAACGAATAGTTTACAAATCAATCTATAAATACAGAAGGCCTTGAACCCATTCAATGTTACGGGAAATTTCCAAGTCAGAAATTACTCAAACTCTCAAGCATTCAAGCATTCAGCGTTAGAAAGAAGCACTCGAAAAACCTTAAATTTCTCAAGTGTTTCTTAGCAAAGAGAGTTATTCTGTATTCCACTGAGCGAACCTAGTTATATCATAAGCTTAGAGTGATTATCCATCCTTAACATAGCATTGTCTTGTAAGGATAATCACAATCTTAGTTAGAACCAAAACTGAAACCAAAACCCTCTTGTTAGGTTTGTTGGTTGAAGTCAGTTAGTGAGTTAGGAAGGAGTTTGTAAGGGTCAGTGAGTTAGCTGATTTGGGTGCACCTTGACACGTTAAAAACAAGCCAATCCTTAGTAGATTATCCTGTTCAATCAGGACCGTGGATGTAGGAGCTTGAGTCTCTGAACCACGTTACACTCCTTGTGTTTTTTACTGCTTTGATATTGTTCTTATTACTTATTCATTAAGTCATTCAATACATCAGTTTTATCAGGCTTGAATCTATCAGCCTGATCATTAACTTGAACACTGCCCTACTAATCACTACTTCAGAATTGAGTAATCAAGGTTTCAGAAAGCAAACATTAAATAAGACTATAAACTTTCAGGGCTCACACCTTCTGCACTGAACTCAAGTTGATAGTTTGCCAACTGACCAGCACTCAGTGCAGTTAGTAGGTGTGTTATCAACCCTGATTTCTTTACCACTCTGAGCTAAGGGGACTCAGTCAGTTTGAAAGTCAGAAAAATTGGTATACGTGTATTCCCCCCCTCATACACGTATCCCTCAGTCTTGTACCGGGACCAACATAGTCAATCGGAGTTCGAGAGCTCAAGATATGGATGAAACAAAATTGATGCGCAACAGCCCAATACACTCGCGAAAAATTGTGTGAAAATTCCAAGCCCAAGTCTTGTTGCCCAATAGCCAGATTACTTGATGAACAATAAATATTATAATTAAAATGACACTACTATATTTATATTTTTCATACGAAAATTATTATATTAGGATTGCATTGGAGCTATTGACGAGACACATATTCCAGCAATGGTAAAGGATGAGATGTAAGCAATTATCGTAATCGTCATGGAAAGATATCACAAAATGTATTAACCGCTTGAAATTTTAATTTGGAGTTCATGTACGTTTTTAGTGGGTGGGAGAGTTCAGCTCATGATTCTAAGATACTAAATGATGCTATAACAAGGAGGAATGGACCACAAGTTAAATACTTATTTTTTATATTAACATTATTAGCATTATTATAATATTAATATTATATATTGCATATTTAATTAGGTAAATATTTTTTGGTGGATTGTGGATTTCCTAATCGACGCCAGTTTTTAGCTCCATTTCGAGGTGTAACATATCATCTACAAGATTTTGCAGGTCAAAGTAATGACCATGAAAATGAGAAAGAATTGTTCAATCTTTGTCATGCGTCTTTTATGGAATGTGATTGAGAGAATATTTGGTATTTTTAAATCAAGGTTCACAATTTTTAAGTCAGCACCTCCATTTTATTTGAGACACAAATAAAACTTGTATTAGCATGTGCAACTCTACATAACTTTCTTCATAAAAAATGTCGTTTTGATGAATTTCCAGTTGAATCGGTAGACAAACCTTCATCTTCAACAATACTGATTAATGAAGATCATAACTTTGAGTCTATTATTCAAACCCAAGAGCAAGAGCGACAAGATGCTAATGCTTGGAGGACTAGTATAACTATGGATATGTGGATGAATGTTATTTAGCAGGACATGATATTATAGAGATTTTTTTTGTCTTTGACTCTTTTTAAATTCGAATGTATGAAAAAAAAATCTTGAACTCTTTGTATGTCACAAATCTATGAAATTCTGCAAAGTCCACAAAGTTCTACAGAATCCATTAAAATCCTGATCTAAAAAGTCTTATAGAATCCTGCAAAATCTTAAAAGTCATTAAAATCCTGCAAAATCTTTTAAAATCTGCATGATTTTTTTCAACTAAAAATTCCTTTAAAATCCTAATCTAATACACCCCCTTACTCTAACATTAACACACATTTGCTATATTATTAACAAACTTTGCTCCAATGGTAACACACATTTCCTCTAACAATAACACACATCTGCTCCAATAGTAACACATATTTGTAGTAACACATTTACTCTAACATTAACACACATTTACAGTAACACATATTTACTCTAACATTAACATACATTTGCTCTAATAATAACACATATTTGTAGTAACACACATTTATCATAACATCAACAGTTTTAAGTAACGAAGTCTTTTATTATACCATCCCATATATAAAATATAATACTTTTATTTGATTTTACCTTACTCATATTTCAACGGCAAAAAGAAAAAGTAATAAAATGTCACACCTCATATAAACTTTTATTGAGTATATTATGGATTTATAAATTATAGATCTTATAAATTACCTTACTAATAGTCATTATAAACATGAGTGAGTCTCTTGTGCACCTGATATATGATGCACTCACTCAACAATTGAGATTGTTTATATTGAAAAGTGTGGGTTAATTACACTGAAATTAATCTTTGTATGCACCTGAGTGTATAGCACGCACTTGAATTTTAAATCTAATTTCAAATAAATTTTTACTTTTCAAAGTTCATTATGTAAATTAGGTTTTGAAAAGTCAAAATTGATTTTGTTGGAAATCAATGGAGAGGGTTAGAATGACCAACCTCTTAATTTATAGTGAAAGAAAATGAATCGATTGCATTATTAGTATGTACTGTGATCCTCGTTATCAGACTTCAATTACTGGAATTGCTTCACGAATTGATTATAATTTCCACAATCTAACACTACAAAAAATGCGGGTTTTAATGACGAAAATTTGCGACGGAAGTACTTTCCATCGCAAATATGTGTGTTTTGCGAAGGATTTGCGACGGACCATAACCAATACTCTTCAATGGTTAAAATTTGCAACGGTGGAGACACAACCGTCGCAAATTACGTGAATTTACGATGGATATGCCCATCGTAAAATAAGTGGGCCTTGGCCTACGTATAAACCACCACAATTTACGACGAAAAGACCTTTCGTAAATTTCAAATTTATAATTTGCGATGGACATGACATGGCCGTCTCAAAATCAAAATAGTTTGACCGAGACCTTTCGGAAACGGTGCAAATTTATTGTGGCCGACAATTTTGCGACGGAAAAGTCCATCATAAATTTCAACTTTGTGTTTTGCGACGGGCTTGCTCGTCGCAAAACTGGACCGTTTGATCGTGATCCTTTGGGAACCGGTGCATATTTTTTATCGACGACTGATTTGCGATAGATTCGGCCATTGTAATTTTTAAATTTCATATTTGCGACCGATAATCCGTCGCAAAACACCAAATACGACGTTGTTTTGGGCATCAACGATGGTATTGCGACGGACTCTAGTCCGCCGCAATATTTTTTGCCTATAAAAGGCAGAATCCGACTAGCTCATTCACCACAAGAGAGAAAAAAATGAAGAAGAAAAGAAGGAAGAGAGACAGCATCCGACGAGCACTCAAGATTTTTTATTTTTTACCGTTTAAATTTTATTTTAAAACATGTTAATTAGTTTTTAGATTTTTCTATAATTATGAGTATTAATAATTAGTATGTGATGAAACATGTTGTTGTTATATTGCATGTTTTAGATTTTTAATATTTTAGCATAGATGTTTAGATTTTTTTTATATATGTTGATTGTTGTTATATTGAATGTTTTAGATTTTTAATATTTTAAGATAATTGTTTAAATTTTTTAATATGTTGATTGTATTATATTGAATGTTTTAGATTTCTAATATTTTAGGATAATTGTTTAGATTTTTATATATGTTGATTGTATTATATTGAATGTTTTAGATTTTTAATATTTTAGGATAATTGTTTAGATTTTTATATATGTTGATTGTTGTTATATTGAATGAGTATGTGTAGGAGAATTGTTATAATATTTAGGAGACTTTATGAGATTGATTGTTGTTACACTATATATGATTAAGTAGTATTGTATTTTAGTATCAATTTAGTATGATGATTATGGTAGGAGAGTGATATGATTAGGTTAGTTAAATTTTAATATTTTAGTGTTTATTAATTTTTTTTATAGATGGGTGGACAAGACAGTGGATCTGGTAGTGTGAGTCAGCAGAGGGGTCGAGGAAGAGGGAGGAGAGGGACGAGATCACTCAGACCCGTGGTTGCTCTGGTTGTCCCACCTGAGAGATCCTCATCCGCATCCTAGACTGGCCAGGGCTCATCTTCTTCCCTCCAGCATCCGGTTGCTCTAAATCGAATTATTGTTGAGCCCCATGGTTTAGCATATGTTTTAATGTTTTATACTCAATTTTTTATTAAAATGTAATTATTTTACTAACTTTAAAGTTTTAATGTTGTAGTTGGATTCCTAGACATGATGTTACTACTCAAGTGTCACAGTCCATCTGGAAGGCTGGATTCGATCCCACTAGTTTCAACTAGGGGGGCGATGTTCAAAGAGAGAAAACATATGTAT
Organism: Ballota nigra; assembly: GCA_947034835.1. Taxonomy (NCBI): domain Eukaryota; kingdom Viridiplantae; phylum Streptophyta; class Magnoliopsida; order Lamiales; family Lamiaceae; genus Ballota; species Ballota nigra. Next base: position 88,106,057 of record OX344720.1, on the reverse strand, counting down.
TTTAAGGTATAATTTATTCATTGTTTATTACCATAAATTATATAAATTGATATTTACATTTAATGTAATTACAGAAATTTTGCATCTGGGCACCGGAGCACGAGGATCGGATGTGGAAGAACTTTTGTGGAAAGGGCGTAGAGCGATACAGAGACATCATGTAACACGTTCAGTTAGCATGGAACATGGAAGGGACCCCAACTAAAATGGGGACGGACAATAGAAGCCAGGAGATTTGACCCCAATTTCTCGACTACTGGAATAACGATGCATTCAAGAGCAACTCACAGAAGAACAAGGTGAATCGCCTTAGAAGGGATCGCGAGACATCGGGTCGGTTCTCGGTCCATTTTGGAGCACGGGTTGCAATTTGTAAGTGACAAATTTTAAAATTTTATTAATTTTTATGAGTTTTTGGTAATATTAATTACTAAATATTAATTTGTAGGAGCGGGAGCATGGACGCTAGCCCTCTCATTTTGAGAGATTGCAGCTTGCCCACCCGTGGAAAGAAGAGATTGGAAAGTCCACCTACGACCGCACCACCGAGATCCACGTAAGTATTATTTCAAATTTTAATTAAAGTATATATTATTTAAAAAACTTTAGAGCTAATTTATTAATTAAAAGTATTGTTAATTTGCAGTGGAAGATGCTCGGTGATCTTACCTCCCAGACTCAGCCTCAGGAAGGGACGGATTGGTCGAGCTCTATGCCCCCCGTAGAGCCTTCTGTGGACATTTAAAATGAACTTTATTTTAAGAAAGTCAAGGCTAAAAGGGGGCGGTTCACTGGATTAGATGGTTTTGGAAAAAACTTGCTCCGATCTCATGGATCCGACTCATCCTCCTCTCAGTCTTTCATCGACTCTCATCCCAGCGAGATCGAGAGACAACTTTTGACTGTCGTGAAGCAGATAAAGCTCCTCCAGCAGCAGCAACAGGAACAACAACGAGAGTACTAGAGGAGGCGATGGGTCGCGGAAGAGGAGGCAGAGCGGAAGAATAGGGAGAAAATGAACAAGTGGTGGAGAATATATAGTCTCCTTCACATTAGGTAGAACGACTATACCACCACCGTCGGACGCAGTGCAGCCTCAAATCCCGCCGCCGCCGCGGCTCCAAAACCTGGGCGAGGAGGATGAATAGGGGAATATGCCGAATTTCAATCCGATGATTAGAAAAATTTAGATTTTATATTTTATATCATGTATCGATTTTTTAATTGATATTACTTTTATTTTATTTTTTTCCGATTTTATATTTTTATTAGATGAATAATTTACATGTTTTATTTTACAAATGAACGAATTATAAATTTACATTGTCGAAATAAATAATTTTACAAAATAAAAAATATAATTGGTCAAACATTTATTTAAACAAGTTAGAAATAAAAATGAACTAATTTCTTGAATTATAAAAAAATAAATCAATTTGGATACATATACAATTAATTGCGTACAAATGAACGGATTATAATATTACGCGTTCTCGAATTAAATAAATTTACAAAATAAAAAATATATAATTGGTAACAACATTTATTACAACAAGTTAGAAACAAAAAGAAATTTAATTAGATGAATTATAAAAAAATGACTCAATTTAGATACATATACAATTAATTGCATAAAATGAACGGATTATAATATTACGTGTTCTCGAATTAAATAAATTTATAAAAAAAAATATAATTGGTAACAACAATTATTAAAACAAGTTAAAAATAAAAATGAATTAATTTGATGAATAAAAAAAATAGTCAATTTGGATACATATACAATTAATTGCGTACAAATGAACGAATTATAATATTACGCGTTCTCGAATGAAATAAATTTACAAAATAAAGAAAATATAATTGGTAACAACATTTGTTAAAACAAGTTAGAAACGAAAATGAATTAATTTGATGAATTTAATAAAAGAGTCAATTTGGATACATATACAATTAATTGCATGTAATCGAACAATAGAAGCAAGTGTCCCAACGGTGCACGCCCCCTCTACATGCAACAGAGGTCACAAGTTTGATTCTCCTTGGATGTGGCATCCAAGAAGAAAACCCCACTATTTGATACTTTTTTCAGTTCATTATGTAAGCTACAATAAATTTGGGGTAACTTTTTCGGCCAAAATTTTAATTTTCCGACAAAAAGGACCAAAATTAATAACAAAAAGACTAACATTGATAAAGTAAAAATTTACAGGACTATTTATGGATTTGGGCAAAGTTATAGGACTATTTGTGATTTTTTTCCCCAATAAGGCTAATATGAAAGTTGGGTCGAATTATATAGCTTGAGGGTCAAGGGCCTAGTGGATTGCGCCTGCTCTGGGTGCGTGGAGGGCTCGAGTTTGAACCACGCAGACCATTTTTTTTCTTCCAGGCTCGTGATTTGCGACGGGCACGTGTCCGTCGTAAATACATATTTTGCGACGGATATGTGCCCGTCATAAATATTTTCAGCGACATTATAAAAACAGAAATTCAGCAATTTTTGCGACGGCCCTGCACCCGTCGCAAATGTTGACAACCTGACCGGGGTTATGACCCCGGTCGGTCTACGACGGGAATAGCCGTCGTAAATATTTGCTACGACTGTTTTGTTTACGGACACGTATTCGTTGTAAAAGTCATCGCAAAATACGTTTTACGATGAAAAATCTGTCCAAAAGGGGTAGCAAAACAGGGTGTTTTTTATAGGGTAAAGTGTCTTGTGTTTTAGTATTTCTATGATGTGTATGTTTGTGTGAGGAAGAAATCACTCCATGGAGTTCTTCTGCTTATTATGTTTTCCTAGGAGAGATGGAGTCAAAACTACATAAGGAAAATATATCTCTTCAGAAGATTATCTATTCTCCTTTTCGATATACGTAGAAGTCCCGTAACTCCCTCCTTTTTTATTCATTTCATGAGTTGATAACTATTTAATTAATTAATATTAATTAAATAACTTTCATATTTTAAATTAGACCCAAAATTCAAGTGCATGCACAAATCACTCTTTTACAAATTTTTATGACACCCAAATTTTACAAATATTACTAAAATATAAAAAAATATCCCTTCTCATATACGACCATAATTTTTTTTGTGTTAATTAAGACTAATATGATGATAGGAATAATTAATGGCGAAAGCGTGAAAGTCCAAACTTTCGACCAAACAATTTTGTATCTTCTTGGATTTTGGTTCTGTATTCCCCAAAGGTAAAATTGCGATAATCAGAAGGATTTTTGCAGCTTTTAATCAAAGAGTCATAAGAAGGGCAGAGGAAGTAGGCCACTGATAATCTCTCCATCTTTGGGTTGGCCATCACTTTATGCTCTACACTCTTGTATAAATCATTACTCCAAGCCTACATCACAATTAATATATTAGTTCAAGGAAAATATTAAAATAAAATTAATTAAATGATTCACTTGTCAACACAGACAAACACAAAGTGACAAATTCAGTGCATCTGGCTAGAGGAATAAATGCGACCATGCAATATTTTAAAATGCTGGAAAATGATTTTATTAATTAGGGACAGAATGTTTGTTGAAACTACCATTATTTTAATATGCCATATTTGTAAGTGTCGAGATTTAAAAAATAATTTGAAGAACGATATGATTGGTTTTAGTCACAGTGTTCAATTATTTGTAAGTTTAATCAGTATTAACATTAGTTTAATGCTAGACTGCATACTTCAAAGGTCCATGTACGACAAATCTTAGCTTTTTCGTAGGTGTATGACCTTAAAAAATTAATTAATGATTTAACAATTATTGAATTTTGTATCCTAGCAACAGCTATAAACTTATACTAACAAAATTAATGCGACTGTTGTGATTCAACTGCACCAATGTCATCAAGATTGTATAAGCATCCGTCCTACTTAATAAAAAGTGTTTTTTTTTTTTCCTTCAAATTACAATATTCTCCTTTTTATTTTGCAAACCCATTCAAACTAATGATACTCCTAATAAAATTAATAATACTTTTAATGAGATTAATGATACTTTATAACTATGTCATGCATGATAAACTTATCATGAACTATTTTCATATAATACTTAACCATTTAGTGATTACGGAGGCATTAACTTGTCACGTGTGTACATATATATTTCATGCTATATAAACTTATCTTCTATTTACATTTATTAAGTAAATTAATATTAAACATATATATGAATAGCCATCTTATCATCTCTCTGCTGCTTTTATTTAAAGAATGTAAGAAAAATATGTCACACCATTATACATGTAACAGAAAATCCAATTGGCATATGGGGTGGTGGCAATTTTTTCACATACATGTCATATCATTTTTTTCACAATTTCTTTAAAAAAAAAAGAAAAAAGAAAACACACACGCACACACATTAATAAAGTAAAATTTTAATTTAGGACCGTATTTCTGGGGTGGTGGCGAAATAAGAACTGTAACTTTTCAGACTGAAATAAATAAGTATGACAACTTTTAAAAGTAACAAAACAAGAACCATAACTTTGAAAGACAACAAAACAAAAACTGTAACTTTTTAAAAATAGCAATTTGGGACCAAATTGGCCTGGATTACCATCTTGTTTTTGGACTCAAATAACAGATTTGTATGTCTGTTGGACGCCAACTTAGGTATAAATTAAACCCAAAAAGGGGCTCACATGACTTTTATGTGGAAAATAAGCCGAAAGAGGGTAATCCAGACTTATTTTGGCCTCAAATTGCTACTTATATAAATTATGGTTCTTGTTTTGCTGCTTTTAAAAGTAGTTGTCATTGTTTTTTCACCCCAAAAAGTTACCGTCCTCATTTGCTTGTCCCTCAAAGTTAAGGTCGTGAAAAAACATTTTACTCCACACGCGCGCATATATATATATATATATATATATATATATATATATATATATATATATATATATATATATCAACGTTTTGGTGATGAATTGATCCAATAAACATAAAGATTAATCTTTATATTAAGTTCATTATATGATCCAAAAAAAAAATCTTTATATAAATAACCTGAAAAAGATCACCAATGTTGACAATGAGAGCATCTTTGTTGGGTTTGACAGCAACCCAGTTGGAGTCTTTGATGAGATGAAGTCCCCCAACTTGGTCTTGGTGCAATATTGTAATGAAATCACTGTCCGTGTGTGGGACCAGTCCGTACATGTGTGGAGCCAATGAGCATGGGAGGTAACGATTCAATCTCAGAAAACAAGTGCTCTCATCGCACTTTATCATTTCTTCAAAATCTTCTTCTTTTTGCCCAAAATTCTTGATCAACACCCCAGCTATCAACTTTGCCACTTTCTGCATTGCTGCTGCATATTCAATCAGCACTTCCCTGCAGTAATTTCACTTAATTTAAATACTTATTCCACGTTTCCCATGAATTTACGCATGCTCATTGCCCTACAGTGTCTATTTTTAGTCTCGTGTGATTTGTTACCCAATTTTCCGATATATATATTACTCGTCCTGTGATTATTTTTAAACTTACCTTATTTGGATATTCCACAATTATTTTCACACTCTAAAAAATAAAATAACCCTCTCTTAGTAAATAATAAAATTATTATTATATTATTCAGCCCACACTCATGCACTCCTTTTTTTTTTTTTTTTCTTACAAAATGTGTCATTTACTAGTATGAAAAAAATTAAGAGAAGAGGGTAGTATAATTAGCAGTTTTAGTCCTGTATTACTTGGTTTGAGACCGCTTTATTGCTATGAGACCAAAAATGAAACATGAATTTTGTTTTGTTTTGTTATATGGAATAAAAAGTGTAATTTTGAGCATCTTATTTGTACGTGGGGTCCACACATGCATACCTTAAAGAAGAAAACTCGGCGTAGCAAGATTGGTCGGAAATGTTAGTGAGGGGTATATGGAACGCCTCCGACCAGGAGAAGTGATGAGGAGAGATTGCGGTTGGGGTCCCCCAACGGTAGGAGTTATTGAGGAGGCCACACGTGGACTTTCTCGAGAAAGAGGCATTGAAGAGATGTATTTGTTGTGTCCTCATCTCGCTAAATAGCTCGGGGCTGATCCCATGGTTCACTACTTGGAAGAATCCCCACTCCGACGAGGCTCGGACCATTTTCGCCCTCTCTCCTTCCTCGGTACTTGTTAAAGCTGCCAAATCTATTAGTGGCAGCTCTACACAGTCTTTGCCTACATTCTCCTTTTCACACCTTCTCCACGTTTGAGGTACAATTTTGTTGTAGTGTTGGGTTAAAGGTGGGGTGGAATCCAGTGCAACAACCATTTTTACAAAGTTAATAAATTTCCAAATACTAACTGTTGGATTTCTGAGATGTATTTATAAGGTTAGGAGACGGCAGAATAAAAAAACAAAAAATGACAAGAAATAGACATGGAGCTTGTGACAATTGTCGCAATTGTAGCTGTCTACAATTCACGTGTGATATGTAATTTATTGGGACTAAGTCCATGTCCAAATGACGGGTGGGGAAAATACCGTATTGAAAAAAATTGAATTTATATAAAATTTGGGTCGTGCTAGGGTGTACCAGGTACACCCGAGTATCTGGAAATTGAACGGCTCCGATTCATCCTTACTTTGAATCATCCACCTAATATGTCCAGCCATCACCTTGTTTTGCCTACCTCTTCAGCCGGTTTTCACATATTTCTGTAGCAGTCAAAGCAATAATTGCTTATGCACACTCTCTGCACACCCTCTTCACGCCCCCTTCACACATTATTCCTCCATTTTTGAGGTTTTCAAGCTCTGAGTGCCATAACTTTTGCTTTTTTTTTTCTTTATCTTTCCTATGTTTTTGAACCGCGCGATTTGCCGAGCGACTGTTTTCAGTGGAATATTTATCTAGTTCTTCAATTTTTCGGCAGACTCTTCATCCCGGTGAATAGTTGCATACTCGATTGATAATTCACGTGGCACAATCACTACAAAAAAACACTGTTCTGCGACGGAATTTGCGACGGAAAATCCGTCGCAAACAGTATTTTGCGACGGATTCTGCGACGGACACGAATCCGTCCTTAAAACACCCGTAGCTAATTTTTGCGACGGATTTCGCCGTCCGTCGCAAATTACCGACGGATAAATCCGTCGCAAAAGTGGCGGGTCAGACCCGGCCGGGTCACACAGAATTTGCGACGGACAGTCGTCCGTCGCAAATCTTTCGGGTTAGACCCGTTCGGGTCAACAACATTTGCGACGGCACGTTCCGTCTCAAATGTTTATATATTTTATTTTTATTTTTTCCTGTTATAATTTGTGACGGGCTGTTTTCCGTCGCAAAATTCAATATTTGCGACGGAATTTGGCCGTCGCAAATTACCGAGCCTATACAAAAAAAATGTGGCTCGCGTGGTTCGAGCCCGGGCACCCGGGACGGGCGCGGACCACTAGGCCACCCGGCCCATTCCTTGATATATGCGGCCCACCTTCTATACTAGTCTTATTAGGCCTTGAACAATTAATCCATTTTTGCGTCCAAGGGGAATCGAATACGGGACCTCTTGTGCAAGAGGAGGGGGCGCGCGCCACTAGGGCACAAGCTACTTTCGTTCATTTTTATGCAATTAATTGTATATGTATTCAAATTAAGTCATTTTTTTTATAATTCACCAAATTAATTTCTTTTCGTATCTAAGTTGTTTATTAAAATATTTTGCCCAACAATTTTTTTTATTTTGTAAAATTATTTATTTCGACAATGCATAATTTTATAATTCGTTCATTTGTACGCAATTAATTGTATATGTATCCAAATTGACTCATTTTTTTTCTATAATTCACCAAATTAATTCATTTTCGTTTCTAACTTGTTTTTATAAATATTGGGGCCATTTAATTTTTATTATTTCTGTAAAATTATTTATTTCGACTCCCGCTTAAATTTATAATTCGTTCATTTGTATGCAATTAATTGTATATGTATCCAAATTGATTCTTTTTTTTTTCCATAATTCACCAAATTAATTCATTTTCGTTTCTAATATATACAATAATTTAGTAATTCTAATCGTCGTCATCCTCATCATCATCTTCATCTTCATCCTCATCCTCTTCCTCCCCCCCCCCTCCCCCTCCCCCTCCCCCTCCCCCTCCCCCTCCTCCTCCTCCTCCTCCTCCTCCTCCTCCTCCTCCTCCTCCTCCTCCTCCTCCTCCTCCTTCTTCTTCTTCTTCTTCTTCTTCTTCATCCTCCCCACCGCGCTCTTGTCCATCACCCTCATGATCACTTTCAATCATTACCATTTCTGGATTTGCAGCAAGTAAGTCGACAAAAATATTCACACCTGCTTGATCAACCTCTGTTTGAGCCTCTTGTATCTCTGTTTGAAATGGATCTGTTGGTTCTACACCGTCTTTGTTTGACGGATTAGAAACTTCAACCAATGATCTTGCCTTTACTTTGCAAACTGTCCTCAAGTTGGGCCTACTTGATCCGGGGTATTTGCAATAATATACCTGAGATGCTTGCGTTGCAAAAATATAAGGATCGTATGCCGCCGGAAACTTCTTTCCGGTGTTGATATCAACAATCTTGTAGTTTTTGTCGACTCTTGTTCCTTGGTTCCTTGGATCATACCATTCACACAAGAACAACACTATCGTCCTCTTCGGCCAACCCGGATATTCTATTTACTTCTTGCAGTACTCCATAGTAATCGATGGGTTCTTCGTTGTAGTTTGCACCGGTAACGCAAACACCACTGTTTGTAGTCGATTTCGTTGAAGCATACGCTTCAGTATGAAATTTGTATCCATTTGCGTAATATCCGTGGTATGATACCACACTACGTAGTGGTCTTTTGCTCAGAGCTTCAAGATGTGGGTTGTTATTAAGTAGACCACTTTGTCCCTGTAAATATTAAATTATCATGTATAAAAATAATAACATATTTGTTATAGGGTAAAAATTATATAATTATGTGATACTCACGTAACGTTGGAACCAAAACATAAAATCATTGCGGATGGATTGAAAAACTGTTGCATCTGTGATGTCTGGTTCTACTTGACGCTTATACTTACAGAACATCCTTATATATCAAAAAAAAAGAAATTAATTACTTTTCAGATATCAACAGTATACATATTGTAAAAAACTCAACTATAAAATTAAATTACTTACTCTATATACGGTTGGACTTCAGGACAATTCATCAAAATAGATGAATGTATTGTTTCCTCTTCAATACTGCCCCTGAACGGTCGTTTGGTGCCCTTACCCATTGGTCGACCAAGATACTAAGAAATATATGGTGAGGCTTCATGCACAACCAAGGAGGTAGATTGTACGGGGTCAACAGCACAGGCCATAATGAATACTTTTTTCCGTGCATTCCAAATGGAGCAAAACCATCCATGCACAAGCCTAACCTCACATTTCTCGTCTCCCTTGCAAAATCTGGAAACTCCCTATCAAGATGTTTCCATGCCTCCGAGTCTGCAGGATGCCGCATCTCTCCAGAATTCTCACCAGAACACTCCTCAGCATGCCATGTCATGTCTTTAGCCGTGGCACTAGACTGATACAACCTCTCTAGACGAGGAGTGATGGGAAGGTAATACATTGCCTTATAAGCCTTCAACTGCACTTTCTTCTTACTTTTTGTACGACCAGATGATTTGTACCGTGGGTGACCACACATCTTGCAATGATCCTCATCCTCATCCTCATCCCAAAACAACATGCAACCGTTTGTACAACAATCAATCTTCTCAAAGGGTAGACCCATATCCTTCAAGAGCCTCTTGCTCTGATAGAAATTATCAGGCGCCGTGTTGTCTTCAGGTAGAGCTCGTTTGAACAATTTAGCAAATTGATTGAACACTTTTTGACTGACCTTGCCTTCAGTTTTGATGTTCAACATTTGAGCATTGAATGACAATTGCGTCTCAGTCTCACAACCAGGAAACAACTTTTGATCAACGATTTTAAGCATATCAAAAAACTTCTTTGACCGATGATTACCCATACAATCTATACTGCATGGATGTTGTAGTGCAAACTCAATAAACTCATCAATTTTATTGCAAAAGGCAGAGTTAATGCCTCCTCCTATCATTCTAGGTATTGAGTACATCCAACTACGATCTGGAAATTGCATTTGTTACAGATTAAAAGTAAATATCACGTGAGTTGTAAAAAATTGGGCAAAGTTTGCCTAAAAATAAGGATATACAAAATTTTCCTTCACAAAAATCAATCCAACACAACCATATATATCAATCATAGTAAACCAATCAAATAAACAAATATCACACAATTTATCTAATAGTGTACATAAAAATTGAGCAGAGTTTCGACTAAAAATAGGTATAAATATCACACAAACTAAAATTAACGTACCCATCAAATAAACATATATCATCAATCATACTAAAACCCGTCAAATAAACATATATCATGCTCATTACCTAATAGTGTACTAAAAAATTGAAACAATAAAAATATGACATTTAAACAGTTAAAAATGTGAAAACGTACGGTGAAGTTGAAGGCAATGACAAATACGTACGGTGAGGTTGAAGGCAATGACAAATACACCAATTATACGTGAAGAACATATGAAAACCGCATCATTTCTTATTTTTTTTGTGAGTGAAAGTGAAAGGGGAAAGAAAAGGAAGTGGGCTGTTATAAATCTGCGCAAATTTACGACGGACTTAATTTCCGTCGCAAATTGCATATTTGCGACGGCTTTTCCGTCGCAGAGAGAGTTTGCGACGATCCGGGTCAATTATTGGTCACCAACCCGTCTGACAAGATTCAACCGCTTAAATTTGCGACGGAAAAGTGGTCCGTCGCAAATTTGAATTTAAATGTTGCGACGGAATGCCATTGCAAAATGTAACCCGACCGAATTTGCGACGGAAATGTGGTCCGTCGCAAATGATTTGCTTAGAATTTGCGATGGCGTCCGTCGCAAATGGGTGCAAATCGTCGGCGTTTTATATCTCCGTCGCTAAATTCCGTCGCAAATTTGCGACGGGCTTCTCTTGTCGTCGCAAAATCGGTTAAAATTGACCAACTGACGAAATCCATCGCAAATGTGTGAAAAGTCCATCGCAAATGTCCTAATTTGCGACGGATATACGTCCGTCACAAATCTCCTGTCGCTAAACACCATCTTTTTTGTAGTGAATTTTGAATTCTAGGTCGGTATTTTGTAGATCCCCAATTCAATTTAAACCAATAATTAATGAAATTATACGTTGAATCTATGGTTTCAGTCTTATTCTTGCAATTGATAAATGTTAATTCATTTTGTATTTACAGGCACAATATTGTTCTGGTTTTTTTGTCTGTTCCCTATTTCTATCCCCACTCTCACTCTCTCCACAGGTTTATACCTTTCAATATTGACACCATAATTATGGGTCGGCCGCGGTCGTGTGTGAGGGAAAAAGAGAGCCGGTGGGGAAGGCGCTCCAATTGAGAGAAGTGAGGCGCAGAGCTTGTGGCTGGAAGAGAGAGGCGACGCCATTGGAGAAAAATAAAAAAGGGGAGAGAAATCTGGAAAACTAATTGAGATGAGAGAGAAAAATTAATGTGAGAATTGATGAGATAGTTGGAGAGATACGGTTAATGAAAGAATGGAGAGAGAAAAAGAAAAAAAAGGAAAGGAAGTAGTCAACTTAAGAGTACCAACTAAAAAAATGACATGTGTCATTAATTGATTTGTTGAATTAAATTTTATATGAATAAAATGAATATTGTAAATATTATGAATAATATTTATTTAATATTAAATAAAAATTGTATCAAAATTTATATTTTTTAATTCTCTACACATCGAGACCAATATTGACATATTTTGAAATAAAATTTGAAATTCTCTATTTTTTATTTTTTTAGGTTCATTCTTATAAAAATTACCTAGTTCCATACATTTTTAAAGTCCCAAAACAAATGAATTAGTAAATAGACGAGGGACTTTTTTGTTTGAACTCAGATGACACCCCTAACAGGTTTAATGATACTCCTGGTGAAATTAATGATACTATAAAACTATTTCATGTTAAGCTTATTATGAAGCGTTTTCATATAAAACCTACTCTTGCAACTTATATGAATTAATATATTTTCATATTTAAATATGAATTTATCACATTATTATATTAAATTTTATGTGTACGTAAGCTTTCATAGGATACTATATGACTAATTACTTTTTTTTTATCCATGATTATATTATAGTTAATAATTGTACGTCAGCCCAATTATATACACGATTATATTATAATGATTGTATTATAGTTAGTAACAATTTTAATCTAACGTGCAAATACGACTAATTACTTTTTTTTTTTTAATTATTCTAAGGATTTTTAGATTTGAAAAGATAGGAAAAGATAAATAAAATAATTAGATTGGTAGTGCTTACTTATTTATAAATATTAAATTAAAATTAATTTTACGTCCTAATAATTTTATGAAATGATTAATCATCACATCTTTGATAAATCCATATTTAAATTTGAAAATATATTAATAATTATATATATTAGTATATTTTACAAGTTTTTTTTTAAATCGCAAGTTATTATCATAATTATTTAGGAGAGAGATAAATATATATGGTAGGAGCGAGATATGAAAATCAAATTTTTTTAAAGAGATCTAAGAAAGGAGTTAACTAAACCTAAAATGATGATGTGGATGACGAACTAAGCAATTGGGCTCCATAAAGAACCCAATTGTGGTCTCCATATCAACACCGATTTATCATATATAATAAAATATACTACCATCAATTTTTTTTATTAGATGTAAATTTAAAAATGACAAAGTATCGAATCTTGAATCATTTTCGGGTATATAAGTTGTTTTCTCTAAAAAATATTAATTGTTTCACTGAAAAGTATTAGTTGCTTTCACTAAAGAGTCTTAGTGTATTTTCAATAAACAACTAATACTCTTCAATGAAACAACTAATACCCTTAAGTGAAAATAACTAATACTCGTTAATGTAAACAACTAATATCCTTCAATGATTAATATATAGACCAATTTCACTTTATACATACTCTTTAAAAAATATGACTTACATACCATTTTCCAAGATTTTATTTGTTACCATATTGTTTGCCATTAAAAATAGATATTATATATTATAAGAAAGAGTAGGTTTTATACGATAATAGTTCACGATAAATTTATCATGAAATTATTTTAAAGTATCAAAATCAAGTAATTTTATTATAAATAGTGAATATTTAGTTGTTAAATTAGCACATAAATTCAATATTAAATATTTCATATTAAAACTACTTTGAAATATAAAATACATGACATGATTTCTAATTTATTAGTTTGATTTCATATGCGACTCATGATCTCTAATTTTATTTTATTTTTTATTCCATATTTAAGTTATATGAGAAAATATAATAATTTCTATTTTTTAAATTTATTTTTCTTTGATAAAAGAAATGGAATAAGAAATTAAATATTAAATATATATAAAGATGGAGAATAAGTCAAACATTAGAACTTTTGTAATATCTTGAAAATGTATATTGGAGAGAGAATCAGATTTCAAACTTGAAATCATCCGAAAATACACTCAAATCTACTAATTTTTCGCTTAGGGGTACATTAGACCTTATAATTGGCATTTAATACAATAATTACCAAAATACCATATTATGGATGTCCACATTATGGATGTTTAGCGCCACCCTAAAAAAATTTCAACTTTCAACCACCTGCAATGCTATGCCAATCAAGTTAACTCCAAAGACAACTCATAAAGTACTAGTTTAAAAAAATGACATTTGTCACTAATTGATTAGTTGAGTTAAATTTTATATGAATAAAACGAATATTGTAAATATTATGAATAATATTTATTTAATATTAAATAAAAATTATATCAAGATTCATATTTTTTAATTTTCTACACATATAGACCAATCCATACTTATATATAGAGGAAGCATTATATGCCTATGTGGCAAAGCTAGAATTCTTGTGTTTCAAAATCTCTTTTATCTCATTCATTACATTATTTAGTTTCAATCTCAACCTTTAATTTTTATCTTCTAATCTTAACCGTCCATTTCATTTAACAATATCTATAAATTCAATAACCCAATCAATTAAACATCCTATTCCATTTCATGGCTAATCATTTATTTCTCTCAAGAACTATAGAATTAACCATTTCTTTTTTCTTTTTGCAGATATTATCGAAGATTGAATTGTTTCCAGGTATTAATGAAAGTTGATTATAGTCCTTTTATATTTTTGTTCTCATTAATCTTTCTTAGTGTTCAATTTTTTTTCAGATTTTATAAGATTTGTTGTTAGTTTACTATTTTTTTGTAGGTTCCCGCATGATTCGTACCATTTCATTTCATTGGGTAATCATTTTAATTTTTTCTCAAGATCTATAGAATTAGAAAAACTATTTTTCTTTTTTGCAGGTGTTTTAGAAAAATGAATTTCTTTTTTAGATATTAAAGAAAACCTTCTTATATTTTTACTAGTACGCGTCTACCCGTGCTTCGCACGGTCTGAATTTGTTACAATTTTATATTTATGATAATAACTTATACTGAACTAAAAAAATCGTAAATAATATTTTTAATTAAAAAAATTACATAAATCTTTTTTTTTATTCCAAATAAAACTTAATCCTAATGAAATTTGTTATGTTGCCTATTAAATATTCAATAATTTAAAATAATTTATTGATTAAGTCATCATAATCAATTTTTAATATACATAAATGATTGCATAGGTACTGGTGGACACAAACCTATATATCAATCGCGAATGTGATAACGACACATAAACAAAGGGCATTTAAATTCTCATCCACTGATGGGCATGTGGTCATTTCCATTTTAATTTATATGACTACTGACATACAATATAAGTTGAATATAATACATTAGCATTCTAAAAGAAGTGGTTGCTAATGTGCATTGTCCAATAACATGACACAATTATATATAGATATAGCACATAATTAAAATTATTTAACATTAAATCACAATTTAATAATTTATTTTAAAATGTTCAATCCATCCTTTATTAAATATCCCATCTTTTATCCAGAACAACATCTTTTATTTAATTGCTAGTGCATTAATACGAAATGATTTTTTATACACCTTTTCCAACAATGCCTCTAAAAATTTCGAAGATAATGAATATTTTGTAATAAGTAGAAAACAAAGGAACGAAGTAAATTTTGAACATTAAAAAATTAACATTTTACTATGGGTGAGTATTGATTTGCACACTACCAACAAAGAAATATATTCGTTAAAAAAATATATTGGTCCTCCCACGTCAATTTGCACACTACCAACAAAGAAAATATTGATTTGCGCACACTAAAAAAAATATACACATATTTACCCATTCGCTACAACTTTATTCAAAAAACACAATTTTCTTAAAAAAAATGTGTAATCCCTTAAGGTGCAAATTGATGTAGGATGGAGGGAGTATAACACACTAAGAAACACATATTGTCTATGTAAAGACATTTCTAAATATCAAATAATATTCATCAAACATAATGTGTTATATAACTTCTAAAATATATAAATTTTAAAATCTATATATGTAATATTCATCAATTGAATATACTTTAATAAACTTTATCATCACTTAAACATGCTTAAAAAAATTTAGAAAAATAAAATTTCAATCACCACTTTTAAAAGAAAATTCACTCTTAATTTCACATAAAGCATCCAATAGATCCAAAGAAACAAAGAAAAAAGTATACTATAGTTCCAAAAGTCTAAACATTTCTAAACACTTCTTAATATAATATTTTTCATTGTGTTATACTCAAGACGATCATTATCACACAACATAATCTTCAAATCACGGAAGCTGAAAATCTTTGAAATTAC
The DNA here is from genome assembly GCA_947034835.1 of Ballota nigra. NCBI lineage: Eukaryota > Viridiplantae > Streptophyta > Magnoliopsida > Lamiales > Lamiaceae > Ballota > Ballota nigra. The sequence continues at coordinate 88,090,168 of OX344720.1, read as the reverse complement.
AACATAAAGCTGATCATGACTAAACACAAACTTCATAAGAAATATTCCAATTTGGTATATCATATGAAACAATCAACAAAATTTGTCTTAGTGTAAACTTGCGATGTACCTAGGATCAAAATGAGTTAGCGACAATCACGGTATCAATGCTAGTTCTCCAGCACTACTATCAGTAAGAACTTTAGTTTTGATTGCTCTATCACTCAGCCTAGTGATTACCATCCTATATAATTTTTTTTTTTTGAACTTTATAAAAAAATAGCAAATAATATTAAGTATTGTATTAAATTTAGATAAAATAAATAAATTCTTGTTACGATGAAAAAAAATTTGTTAAAAAATATTTTTGGTAAATCTCGATTTTTTAATAGTTATTGTCCTTAAATTGTTCGCACATAAATTGAAAGTCCTATTTTTACTATCACTCCTAAGCTATTCTTACTAAAATCATTATTGTTCTGACATGAAAGCCTAAAGACTGATAAATTTAGGGGACCAAAGATGTGTCCTCTGTTATATTTATCTATAAACAATTTCACATTTAATTTGACTAAAAAATAATAAATTAAATATGTAATTAAAAAAAACTTGTTTTATTTAAAAATAATCTCCAAAACCCGCCAATGAATTGTTTCTACACATGAACAATATAAAATAATAATCTTGGAGCTATTCTTTATTTTAAAAAAAGTTTCTGATATGAATTTTCGGTAATTTTTTTCTACAACTAACCCTAAATGCAGGGTGAAGGATAGTTCAGGGGAGAAGCGGCGGTGTTACTGGACATTGGTGAAGAAAGTGGTGAGGCGAAGGGGTGTGTATAAATTGGGATTCATATTATGCTCAAATTATTAAAGGATAGTGTAATATTTTCACAATTATATTAATATTATAAAAATATGAGGTAAGTGTATCACTTAATGTTGGATGGGTATATAGCATGACCCTTTTTTAAATAGTGAATATAGGCCATATCAGCCCAAATAAACCTAAATTGGGTAAAAAAAATCAAGCATAATTCAAAACAAATCATGACATTAAGCCCGGAATTCATGCCAAATTGGGCCAATTAGCTCAGTTTAATTTGATTAAGGTTGATTTGACCTCAATTCACAACGTTTAAAAGTTATTGTTCTTAAATTATACTCTCCAAGATTTAAAGTCCTAATTTTGCCATCACCCGCAAGTTATTATCCTGAAAAAATTATTTTCTATCAAGTACTCAACCTTGGTACACAAACAATGACAATTATTCTTGTTTCAACATAAATACTATTATATTTCTTGAAAAAAAAATTAATCAGTTTTACGCAATCCAACTCTTATAACAAACTAAAACCAAGCTTCAAGGAGACGAAGCATATAACGATCTGTATCACAAATAAACTTTCATAAGTTATAAATTGGGGAAAATTCTTTGATTCTGATATTCTTAATAAAATATGATTCTTCTCCAATTTTTTTTTTTTTTTTACATCTGACACTGGTATACCCTAAAAAAAATCAAGAAAAATGAAAAACATGTTAAATTTACAATTTCAATAAAAGAAAAAAAAATGATATGCAATATAAATCTCAACAAACTATATATAAATATATATATATATATATATATATATATATATATATATATATATATATCAATATTAATACTAATCATTCAACAAACTATATATATATAGAAACATCTTTTGCAACAAACTTGAACCTGTGTCAAATCAATAAACAACCATCTTCATCTTACAAATATATAGTCCAGACAATGATTGACATAGATTAAATGTTTTTTTTTTAAATATTCATTATAATAACTGGATAGTATTAATAAATTAGTCAAATGGTTATTATAAATCTCAACATGCAATCATAAAACCAACCACGTGAATATCAATTTTATGTTAGACTATATCAAATATCAACTTTTATGTAACTTATTAGTGGAATCATTAAATATTAGTGGAATCATTAAATATTATTAACAATTAACTAAAATTATGAAGATACAATTACTTACAAACAATTGAAATCACACTGCAATTTTTTTTAGTAAAACATAGTATCAGTGCATCGTTGTAAATATATGTGTCATAATATTTTATTTATAAAGAATTTCATATTTAATCTATTCTAGTATTAATTTTTTTTATAGATTATTTTTAAAACAATTACATAATAATATAATCAATTTTATTTTAAAACTTTTCAAAAATAAACTTTAAATTAATAATGATAGAAAATACCACAAAATATATATATATATATATATATATATATATATATATATATATATATATATATATATATATATATATATATATATATATTTGCAAGTGAATTAAAAAAAAAAAAAGTACCCCATGTCATAACAAAAATTACCACACTCATATATAACCAGAGAGTGAATTGTTTCTATTTTCTGAATCTAAACATCCACACAAAATAATTAATCTTTAATACAATAACAAAATATTATACAGTAGTTAAAATTGAGCAATATAAATCTGTGTCCCAACCCCGCGCTTCACATTTATGTGTGTGTGTCTGTGGAGATATATATATATATATATATATATATATATATATATATATATATATATATATATCGAATTTTGATATAATTTAAAAATACAAAATATAAAAATTTAATAAAAGTTTTATTTAATATATGAATGATACATTTAATAAAACTTATATTAATTGTTTTGTTTAATAAGTGGATATATATATATATATATATATATATATATATATATATATATATATATATATATATGTGTGTGTGTGTGTGTGTGTGTGTATTTTATTAAATGGTAATTAAGATATATCGAGAGTCCAATTGCGATATAATCATTTATGGACGAAATTAAAAGGACATCGGTCCCATTTCTCCGAGAAAATGAAATCGGAGTTTTTAATTTTTAATGGGGTAATTAAAATTTACGATATTAAGTAAACCACCTATTTGCATTTTATAAATATCCAGTTTTATTAAACACAAACATTATTATAAGTTTTATTAAACATAACATTCATATCTTACATTGTTTTTTAATATTTATGTTTTGTATTTTCAAATTATATCAAAATTCTATATAATTTTTTCCCAAATTTTAAATTAAAAATATTTGTTTGAAAATATATATTTTTTGTTTTAATTTGACAAAAAAGATTTGGTTATTTTTTTTTTTTTTAAGATTATGGGTCTATTTGATTTCAATTAGAAAAGATAAGGTCATAATGTACAAAAAAAATTGTTGAAGAGTTTATTTGATTTTCACCGATAAGAGGGACTTATTTGACCATTTTTTCAATAACAAATAATTTAAGACGCCTATAACAAAAATAAGTACATCGAAGTCATAATAAAATTCACCAAACTCGGACCTCCGTAACCAGAAAGTGAACTGTTTCTATATATTAACATCCACATAAAATAATAAATCTTTGATACAATAACAAAAAATGATATTGTGGTTGAGATTGAGCAATACAAATTAAAAAAGAAAAAAACCAAGTACATTGTATAATTTTATTTAAGAATCTATCTTGAGGGATGACAAAATAAGGACTGTAACTCTTCGGGCTGGCAAAATGAGGATCATATGTCTCTGAGTTAGCAATTTAAGGACAATAACTTTAAAAAATTGTGAATTTAGGTCATATCAACCCAAATCATCAAAAAATTTGTCCAAATTCAACTTGATTTCAGATAAAATATGTAATACCCCGTCCCGTTTTATACCTTTTATTTTGCTAGAAACCTTATTTTACATTATTATTGTGTTTCTTTTAATTTTATTATTTTTGTGTGATACTGTGTAATTTAAATATATACTCTATTTCAAATTCCCAAGTTCGAAGAAAGAAATCGAATATTTCAAACGGATAAGGGACTACGAGAAATTAATTATTCAAAGTTTAAAATTAGGATTTCGATCCGTATAATTTATTGAGAATAATTAAAATACATTAAAATATTAATTGAGTTTTAAAACTGTATTAATTCTCAATTCAGAATTAAACTCGTGAACCAAACGACCCCTAAACCGTAATAAGTGGGAATGAAAATATCAAAGAATTTTACTTTCATTTCTAGCCACATGAAATATTTCCTTCTTTAAAATTAATTAGTAAATTAAAATATGTTTTACTTATAAAACCGTGCCCGTATGAATCTTTCAACAAAAGGAATCAAAAATCCAAATTTTATCCTCAGCCACTCATCTCTCTCACGCCTTCACTCTTCTCTCTCTCTCTCCTCTTGTCTCTCTCGCTCACCGTCAAACGCCTTCACGCCACCCAGCAGAGCACTGGCCGTCAACCCCTTTCCAGCCCTCGTGTCGCGCCGCCGCTCCCAGACCAATGTCGCTCGTCGCCTCTGCTCCTAAGACGTCGCACCTCTGTCCTCTTCGCCCAGCGCTTCGATCGGAGCCACTCGAAACCGCCGCCGTTCTCTTCCCAGCAAACGACCGCCGCCCGCCTCCGTTCCCAGCCATCGATCGCCGCCCTGATCCGCCGTACTACCTAGCCGCCGACGCCACTAGACGCGACCCCCGTCGCACCACGCCTCGCGCATCGCCGCCGTCGTGCCGCCCTCCACCGTCGAGCGCCGCGCCGTCTCCTCTTTTCTTTTCCAGTAAGATTATCACAAAAGCCCTCTTTTAATTTCTATCCTTAAGGTGTTTAATTCCGATCGATCCTAACCCTTATCCATTTAATTTTCCGATCGAGACGCCTTGGAATCGAATTGCTGCTCGTTTGTTTCCGAAAAATCCAGAACGACACCGTTAGGCTGCCGGGTTCGGGACTCGTAAGAATTCAAACCTTTTCTCCCTATTTTTCTGTAGCTTTCGAAGCCCCCATATGAAAGTGAAAAAGATTGTTGAACAGTGTAATGAAAATCTTAGTTGTTGAGTTTGGCTCCCATGGTGAACTGTTGTTCGGAGCAGTAGGAATCATTGTGTATTACGGACATTAATTTCTCTATTTCGTATTGCTAAATTAGAGGTATAGTGTCTTTGACTCAGTTGTTTAGTACTATTGTTTAGTAGTGTCGAATTAGTTGTTTTGTGTCATTGGAATAATTGTCTAGTATTCATGGTTTGGGTGTTTAGTATTATTGGTCTAGTTGTATGGTTTTATTGTGAATAAATTAGTTTGGTTTGGTTAGCTGATAATATGGTGATGAATTTAGTTTGTTTTAATATTAGTTGAGTTTTTAAAAGGCAAAGGTAAACTCGTCTTCTACTGTTGAAACAAATGGAAAAAGGACTTTTAGAAAATAATACTACTCGTTTGTTTTGAAAATGACACAAGTAAACTTGATTAGTAATACTAGTAATATAGGAAAATATTTATTATATTAATTGTTGTGAAAACTTCTTTAAATCAAGTATTACTAATTATATAGAAAAGTATACATTATATTATTTTTAGTATTTATTATATAAAATTCTTTAAGCAAAATAAGATTAATAAAAGGAGTTTTATTTATAAAATATATTTTATATTCAATGATCTTTTAATAAGAAAATGGAATTTTAGAAAGAAAAATATTAAATTGAGATTTTTATTATATTTATAATTTCTTATCCTTTTGATCATTTTCAAGAAAAATATATATAGAGATAATTTTAAAATTATAAGAACTTTTATTTATGAAAGGACAAAGGAAATCAAATAGATGGTTTTGTAGAGATCGAAATAATCATACAACAAGAAAATTAGTAAGTACACACCCCAAATACACCCACCCTTTTTAGAAGAGGTGTATTTACCAAAATAGGGTGTGACCCTTAAACAAGTCCTTTTAAAGTTTATAAGACATCGACCTCCTCGATTCTCGTAGCACAAATTCTCAAGTTTTCCTAATAATTCAAAGGTCAACTTTTAATCAAATGATTCCATATTAGGATTCTGTGCTAATCGGAATACGCACGAGGGATCCGACCATCTGTTTGAACATCGTTCACGGGACCCGGAGCAGACAGGTGGGTGATGATCGGTTGATTGATCTGCTTATAATACGTTGTGCTGGTATACTCTGAACTCGACTAAATCAATCTAAAACAACTAATCCAACCTAAATGTACACCCTATTATATAATTACTTGAATTATGTGATATAATTATATATACCTTATATGGATGGTTTGTGTTTGTTGATTATATGAACTGATGACGATTGCATGATAAAGGGCATTTTGTGAGCATGAATTTATACAAGTACGAATTATGTGAACTCTCCCTACTTTTTGAAAAGCCAGTTTTTATGAGAAAGAGAAAAGCTAATGTTTAATAATAAATTTGGCCTCCGGGTGAGATACTCATTAGAGTTCCGGATGAGGTGGTCATTAATAATAAATTTGGCCTTCGGGTGAGATACTCATTAGAGTTCCGGATGAGGTGGTCATTAATAATAAAATTCGGCCTCCGGGTGAGTACTCATTAGAGTTCCGGATGAGAGGTCACTAATTAATTAAATAGATTTTATTTATGAGGAATGATTTTTGAGAAAGATTTTCTATGTGGAAAATGATTTTGGCAGACTGGGTCGATACGTGAAAATGGTTTTGGGCTTTGCCCCTTAATGTGAATCAGCTTGTGATATATCAATTATGTGAATGTGGAATCTGTCATGCCTAATTAATTATTATGTGAGCTTGTTACTTCTGTGATATATGTTATTCATATTTATATGTCAACTGCTTAAATAAATTATATATTTTATTATTGAGTACAATTTAATATATTTCGGATTTACCAATCCCATGACGTTGCAAATCACCCATACGTGAGAATTCAAATCTCACGCCCCCCTTTTTATAACCCTTGCAGATTATGATTTCGTGGAGCAAGGACAGTAATAGAGACGACACGGAGTTCCCCACTTAAATAAAATGTTACTTTAATATTAAGCTTCATATATGTGTGTGAGATATGTTATAAAATTATTCTACTCATTTCTTCCGCTGCATAAAACTCATTACATACCTTTTATTATCCTTTTTCATATCAAAAATTTTATAGTTCGGATTTTAGTCACACGTGGCACCTCGAATCTGAGATATTTATGTATTTTGGATTCGGGGCGTTACAGGTGGTATCAGAGCTTATGTTCAAAACTTTCGGACCTAAAACCAAATCATTGTTTTCATCAAACCAAAATTATTTTTCATTAATTAAAATTTTCTTATCATGTAAGTTTAGATCATTAATTAAATCACTTGAGAGGAAATGTGTCTCCTATTACCGTCTGAAGCTCTTCGAAGGTATGTTCTTGTTTTATTATCAAAAGTGCCTATAAGTTTATAAACTTGCAACAAGTTGACTTTCATAACAAAACTCAAATCAAAAGATCGAGAACTCAAAACAACACCTACGTGGTGTAGAAAGAACTATGAAATGTTGTTTATATTGCTATTAAAATGCTATATTTTGTGAATTGCATATATGAATATATTTGTTTAAAGTTTATAAACTCCATAAATGTTGTTATATGACTATTTGAACTATGTGTTTTAATTGTTTAAATTATATGCTTTAATTGTTTAAATTTTGTGCTTTAATTGTTAAAATTATGTTTCTGCATAACTAAAATTTTGACTAGAAATTTCCTTTCGATGTTAGAATCCACCTAAGATAGTAGTAGCTCGGTACTTAGAAGACTTATTTTCATTTTCGGATATGACGTAAGTAGAGTGACCTACATAGAAGTCGAGACTTTTATACAATATATATGTGTTATGAAATTGCTACTTGGCAATGTGTGTTACTTGCTCTATATTAACTGTTATATTTTATCTGATTATCGATAAATGACATGTCACTGGTTTCTATTATACAGTGCGTATGTGATCACTGTACCATTTTGCGGCCGCAGTGCGTTGCGATGAACTACATACTCATGTGTATCTCAGTACTAACGTTGTGTTGATTACGTAATTTGATTCTGCTTTTATAATTTTTCATACCTATATGACGTAGCAATATTATTCTTTTCGCTTCAGAACCTCCAATAGAGTGACAATTAGACGAACACCATGTACTAGGTAATATAAGACCATTAAACCTGAAAAAAAAAATGGGACCTAATTCCAAAAGTTGAAATAGTTAGAGAACTCTACCATACTCTACATACCCTAATACGATTTCAATTTTCGCTACCCATTGTGTTAGTTCAATATCTTTGACATGTAGAGGAAGGAACCACTTGAAGATGAACATACGAGATTTAGTCGAGCAATACCTAGAAGTTGAATTTCGGGGACGAAATTCCTGTTAAGGGGGTGAGGATGTAATACCCCGTCCCGTTTTATACCTTTTATTTTGCTAGAAACCTTATTTTACATTATTATTGTGTTTCTTTTAATTTTATTATTTTTGTGTGATACTGTGTAATTTAAATATATACTCTATTTCAAATTCCCAAGTTCGAAGAAAGAAATCGAATATTTCAAACGGATAAGGGACTACGAGAAATTAATTATTCAAAGTTTAAAATTAGGATTTCGATCTGTATAATTTATTGAGAATAATTAAAATACATTAAAATATTAATTGAGTTTTAAAACTGTATTAATTCTCAATTCAAAATTAAACTCGTGAACCAAACGACCCTTAAACCGTAATAAGTGGGAATGAAAATATCAAAGAATTTTACTTTCATTTCTAGCCACATGAAATATTTCCTTATTTAAAATTAATTAGTAAATTAAAATATGTTTTCCTTATAAAATAACCGTGCCGTATGACTCTTTCAACAAACGGAATCAAAAATCCAAATTTTATCCTCAGCCACTCATCTCTCTCACGCCTTCACTCTTCTCTCTCTCTCCTCTTGTCTCTCTCGCTCACCGTCAAACGCCTTCACGCCACCCAACAAAGCTCTGGCCGTCGCCCCCTTTCCAGCCCTGGCGTCGCGCCGCCGCTCCCAGACCAACGCCGCCCGTCGCCTCTGCTCCTAAGACGTCGCGCCTCTGTCCTCTTCGCCCAGCGCTTCGATCGGAGCCACTCGAAACCGCCGCCGTTCTCTTCCCAGCAAACGACCGCCGCCCGCCTCCGTTCCCAGCCATCGATCGCCGCCCTGATCCGCCGTACTACCCAGCCGCCGATGCCACTAGCCGCGACCCCCGTCGCACCACGCCTCGCGCATCGCCGTCGTCGTGCCGCCCTCCGCCATCGAGCGCCGCGCCGTCTCCTCTTTTCTTTTCCAGTAAGATTATCACAAAAGCCCTCTTTTAATTTCTATCCTTAAGGTGTTTAATTCCGATCGATCCTAACCCTTATCTATTTAATTTTCCGATCGAGACGCCTTGGATTCGAATTGCTGCTCGTTTGTTTCCGAAAAATCCAGAACGACGCCGTTAGGCTGCCGGGTTCGGGACTCGTAAGAATTCAAACCTTTTCTCCCTATTTTTCTGTAGCTTTCGAAGCCCCCGTACAAAAGTGAAAAAGATTGTTGAACAGTGTAATGAAAATCTTAGTTGTTGAGTTTGGCTCCCATGGTGAACTGTTGTTCGGAGCAGTAGGAATCATTGTGTATTACGGACATTAATTTCTCTATTTGTATTGCTAAATTAGAGGTATAGTGTCTTTGACTCAGTTGTTTAGTACTATTATTTAGTAGTGTCGAATTAGTTGTTTTGTGTCATTGGAATAATTGTCTAGTATTCATGGTTTGGGTGTTTAGTATTATTGGTCTAGTTGTATGGTTTTATTGTGAATAAATTAGTTTGGTTTGGTTAGCTGATAATATGGTGATGAATTTAGTTTGTTTTAATATTAGTTGAGTTTTTAAAAGGCAAAGGGAAACTCGTCTTCTACTGTTGAAACAAATGGAAAAGGACTTTTAGAAAATAATACTACTCGTTTGTTTTGAAAATGACACAAGTAAACTTGATTAGTAATACTAGTAATATAGGAAAATATTTATTCTATTAATTGTTGTGAAAACTTCTTTAAATCAAGTATTACTAATTATATAGAAAAGTATACATTATATTATTTTTAGTATTTATTATATAAAATTCTTTAAGCAAAATAAGATTAATAAAAGGAGTTTTATTTATAAAATATATTTTATATTCAATGATCTTTTAATAAGAAAATGGAATTTTAGAAAGAAAAATATTAAATTGAGATTTTTATTATATTTATAATTTCTTATCCTTTTGATCATTTTCAAGAAAAATATATATAGAGATAATTTTAAAATTATAAGAACTTTTATTTATAAAAGGACAAAGGAAATCAAATAGATTGTTTTGTAGAGATCGAAATAGTCATACAACAAGAAAATTAGTAAGTACACACCCCAAATACACCCACCCTTTTTAGAAGTGATGTATTTACCAAAATAAGATGTGACCCTTAAACAAGTCCTTTTAAAGTTTATAAGACATCGACCTCCTCGATTCTCGTAGCACAAACTCTCAAGTTTTCCTAATAATTCAAATGTCAACTTTTAATCAAATGATTCCATATTAGGATTCTGTGCTAATCGGAATACGCACGAGGGATCCGACCATCTGTTTGGACATCGTTCACGGGACCCGGAGCAAACAGGTGGGTGATGATCTGTTGATTGATCTGCTTATAATACGTTGTGCTGGTATACTCTGAACTCGACTAAATCAATCTAAAACAACTAATCCAACCTAAATGTACACCCTATTATATAATTGCTTGAATTATGTGATATAATTATATATACCTTATATGGATGGTTTGTGTTTGTTGATTATATGAACTGATGACGATTGCATGATAAATGGCATTTTGTGAGCATGAATTTATACAAGTACGAATTATGTGAACTCTCCCTACTTTTTGAAAAGCCAGTTTTTATGAGAAAGAGAAAAGCTAATGTTTAATAATAAATTTGGCCTCCGGGTGAGATACTCATTAGAGTTCCGGATGAGGTGGTCATTAATAATAAATTTGGCCTCCGGGTGAGATACTCATTAGAGTTCCGGATGAGGTGGTCATTAATAATAAATTTGGCCTCCGGGTGAGATACTCATTAGAGTTCCGGATGAGGTGGTCATTAATAATAAAATTCGGCCTCCGGGTGAGTACTCATTAGAGTTCCGGATGAGAGGTCACTAATTAATTAAATAGATTTTATTTATGAGGAATGATTTTTGAGAAAGATTTACTATGTGGAAAATGATTTTGGCAGATTGGGCCGATACGTGAAAATGGTTTTGGGCTTTGCCCCTTAATGTGAATCAGCTTGTGATATATCAATTATGTGAACGTGGAATATGTCATGCCCAATTAATTATTATGTGAGCTTGTTACTTCTGTGATATATGTTATCCATATTTATATGTCAACTGCTTAAATAAATTATATATTTTATTAATGAGTACAATTTAATATATTTCGGATTTACCAATCCCATGACGTTGCAAATCACCCATACGTGAGAATTCAAATCTCACGCCCCCATTTTTTACAACCCTTGCAGATTATGATTTCGTGGAGCAAGGACAGTAATAGAGACGACACGGAGTTCCCCACTTAAATAAAATGTTACTTTAATAGTAAGCTTCATATATGTGTGTGAGATATGTTATAAAATTATTCTACTCATTTATTCCGCTGCATAAAACTCATCACATACCTTTTATTATCCTTTTTCATATCAAAAATTTTATAGTTCGGATTTTAGTCACAAGTGGCACCTCGAATCTGAGATATTTATGTATTTTGGATTCGGGGCGTTACAAAATAATGCCAATAAGCCCGAATTTAAGGCCAAATCGAGCCAATTAGCCCTTATCGGTTTAATTTAGATTAATTCAACATCAATTCGTGAATTTTAAAAGTTGATATCCATATATTGTCCACTCAGAGATTTAAAGTCCTGAATTTGTCATCACCAATGAGTTACAATCCTTAAAAGGTTTTCTACCAAGTATTCAACCTTAGTATTTAAATAACAAAAATCATTCTTGCTTTGACATCAATACCATTATAATTCTTAAAAAAATTAATCATTTTTATGCAATTCAACACTTATAACAAATCTAACCAAACTTTAGTGAGATGAAGCATGCGACGATCAGTGTCACCAATAAACATGTGCTTATGATGAATCGTTCAATCTTGAAATACTTCAATATAATAAAATAGGCAAAGTATTATATGAAAATAGTTCATGATAAGTTTATTATAAAATAATTTTAAAGTATCATTAATCTCATCGAGGGTATCATTAATCTCATCAGGGGTATCATTAGTCTGAGTTCAAAAAAATTGTTTTAAATTTTCTTGAATTCAGACTAATGATACCCCTGACAGGTTTAATGATACTCCTGGTGAGATTAATGATATTCTAAAACTATTTCATGTTATACTTATTATGAAGCGTTTCCATATAAAATCTACTCAATAAAGTATGATTTTTCTCCAAAAATGTTTACACCTAATATATTGGTATGCCCAAAAAAACCAAAAACTAAAAAGTATTAAAAAAATATTAAATGTATAGTGTCAGTAAGATTAAAAAAAAAGATATGCACCCATAGAAATTTAAATTTCAACAAACGACTTATTATTCCAAAATTATTAATTTTCACAAAAAACACAATGATTTCACTATAATTACTCAACAATATTCAAAATGACCAATTTGACTTTCTGGTATATTGAGGTAAACTCAAATTGTCTATGCATGTTCTAATATTATTTTTATCCATGTCTAAATATAAATTAGTAAAAATATAATATAACACAAAGAAAAAAAGAAATTGTCACATTGACATTATAAAAATATAATACATATCAACAAATTATTTTTCTTTATTGATTTCTTGCACACTCAATTTTTAATCCTTTTGTCTATAGACACTCAAGTGCAAAGACGCTAATCATATTTTTCACTGATTGATTAAAGAGGTGGTGGAGTGGAAATATTTTATGGTTGTATTGAAATTAAATAAGATTGATGAGAGAGTATTTTTAGGACTTGGTGTAAGTATTATATGTTGAATTAATTTATAATTTTATAGGGGATAAATTTACTAACAAATATAAATAAGGTGGGTGAATTTAGAAATGAGTGAACTTAGTAAAATAGTGAGTTTAGATAGTTGCGCTCTATAAAAAATTCAATATTTAATTTAATTATAAAAAAAAAAAACAAACTCGTGTATTATTATTTTAAAAAAACAAACTTGTTTATTTATAAAGCAATTCCATAATAATAAAACTAATGTAGTTTTTAAACTTTTCAAAAAAAAAAAAAATTATATTAACAGTGACAAAAAAAAACCCCAACTAAATAACAATTTATTTAATACAAATACAACAAAATAGGTATTCCATAGCTTAATAAAAATCAACAAACTTAAATCTTTGTCACCTAACAGTGAATTGTTTCTAATTCTTAACATCCACAGAAAATAATAAAAATCAAAGGAACTTAAATATAAAAAGATCAACAGCAAGTACGCAACCTTGATATATAATTATGAAAATCATTATTGCTCCGACATCAATATCATTATACTTCTTATAAATAATTTTATAATTTTTACACAATCCAACATTTCTACCAATTTTTTTACCAAATTTTAGTGAGTCTAAATCATCTGACATACTAAATCGGGAAAAAATATTCAATTATGACATACTTCAATATAATAAAATCTAATTCTTCTCCACAAATATTTTCATCTGATACGTGTATGTGTTAAGAAAAATGAAAAAAAAATATTAACTTTATAGTTTCAATAAAAAATTAAGAAAAACATATATGCATCCAAAGAAATATAAATTTTACCAAACAAAGTTTAAATTCAACATTATTGAATTTTACAGCAAACTCAATGATTTCACCAACATACACTGGTTCTAATTTTACTTCAACATAATGAGATTAATTTTTTGCACGTTTTGTAACTTGACACCAATTTAATTTTGATACTAATTGATTACTTGTTTTGGCTTTGGTCTTATTAGTTTGAAAAAAATATTGAAATTGACCTTATAACCTGCTTTAGAAGGTTACCTTTCCAGTCACCCCCACATGAATTTGTTTTTTCATTTTTCTTTTTACTTTTTGTAATATGTAGTATTTTGTTTTTGTTTTTGTTTTCTTTTTTATTTTTTATTTTTGAATTAATAAAATAAAAAATAAAGGGTCATGTCAGGCTCTCTCCCACAATTCATGTTCATTTCTTCCATATGTCATTCCCTAGTTGTTCTTCTTCTTCTTGATCCAAATCGTTCACATGTCTCCCTTAAATCCCTAAATCCTCTCTTGATTTTCAAATCTTGTTCAGGTTCATTCCCAAATTCAAATCGAACCTAACCATAAACAATCTTGAAAGGTGTCATCACGTTCATACAGTAATATTAAATAGGATTACACTTTATTAACTAAGACACTACATAACTCATCGATTTGCATAGAAATTGAATCATAATAGTGGAGACCCATATTTTCCAGCAAGATCCAGCCGATGACGATACCATAACAAAAATAAAATTCATTTTCACGATCTATATATTAACCATAACAAAAACACAATTTTTCTAATCTAAGGAATAAGGCGAGAGATCCAAATCTAATTAATTCACTCTCTCAATTTGATGAACGGTTAATTAAAACGCATAATTCTAACATGAATAGGTTTTATATGAAAATGACTCATGATAAACTTATCATAAAATATTTTTAAAATATTGATTATTTAATAAGGAGCATAAAAAATCTCATCAGCAGTATCAAAAGGTTGGGTTCAAGAAAAGCTACAACAATTACCATATAATACCGCTGACCAAATTAATGGTACTCCTGATGAGATTTTTTATACTCCTGATTAAATATTTGATACTTTGTCTTCTAACATACAGAAACATAAATCCAATCCTTCACATCTTCATGATACGCCACCTATCGTCAGGGGAAAATCTATAAGGGAAGCCCTCATTGCAGAGCAGACCCATGTTCTTCTCTCGCAATCCTCTGTGCGCCACCAATGTCGTAACCCATCAATATTTTATTTTCACTCTAAGAAAATCTCTATAGTTATTCAAATGACATTGACTTTACACACACAAATATTATATTATTCGTAAATGGATCCCATTTTCCAAGAATACCCTTCACTTTTTACTCTACCCCATCTACTTTATATATAAACAATAAATATTCCTTAAACTCTTGTTAAAAAGTTTGGACCGAGTGAATAATATATATGAAGAAATAACTGTAATACCCCGTCCCGTTCTGTACCCTTTTTCTTAATTAGAAGCCTTATTTTATTTTCTTTCTTTGTTTCTTTTAAATTTATTTATTTTTCTGTGTTATTTGTGTATTTAAATATACATACCTTTTTTTATAAAATTCCTAAATTCGAAGAAAGAAAACGAATTCTTTCAAACGAATAAAGGACTACGAGAAATTAATTATTCAAATTAAATTAAGGATTTTCGATCCGTTTAATTTATTGAGAAAAATCAAAATACAATAAAATATTAATTGAGTTTAAAAACTGTATTAATTTCTGAATCGGGATTACACTCGTAAACCAAACGACCCCTAAACCGTATCAGTTGGGAACGAAAATATCAAATTCTTGGATAAGATTTAAAAGAAATAGATAAGATTGGAAATGGAGGGGTATAAAAGAAGAATTTGTCTCTCTCTCCTCATTTATTTTTCATTCACGAAAAAAAAATTCTTTCCCCTCAAAATCCTTCCTCCTCCTTCGGCCTCCCTCTTCCACCTCCTTCCTCCCCTCCGGCGAATGCCGCCACGCCTCCCTCTCTCTCTCTCCGTCGCCGAGCGTCGCCCCTCGCGCCTCTTCGCCCACGTCTCGCCGTCGCCGCCCAAGCCCCAGGCCGCCGCGATGAAGCCACGACCGCCTCCTCCTCCTCCGTTCGAAGTCACGGAGTCTCTCCCCTGCTCTCCCGTCGCTCCCGCTCCTCCCCCGTACGAAGCGCCGCCACCTCAGCCGTAGCTCCGCCGCCGAAGCCAGCGCCGCGTCGCCGCCTCCTCCTCAATCTCCAGTAAGTTGAATTCTCTTCTCTATTGTTTGAAATTCTTTCCGTTTAAATTCGATTTCAAACATCGGTTTATTCCAATTTCTAACCGAAGCCTTATTTTCGTTAATTTTACGTTCGATTTTGACGCCGTTGAACCGGTTGCTATTGCCGAATTTCTGAAATTTCCAACCGACGCCGTTAGGCTGTCCAATTTCATTTTCCGAATTTCCGAACAACGCCGTTAGGCTGTCCAATTGTCGTGAGCAATTTCTGGGTTTCAAAACGACGCCGTTAGGCCGCCCGTTTAACGTCTCAAACTGAAGCTCGTAAGGTTTCTATCTTCGTTTTTCATCTTGGGTAGATTTTGGGTTAGATTGTTAATTGTTAGAAGCTTGGGACAAGAAAAGAGAAAAACTTACTGTTAATTTGTAGTTAGATGATTAGTATTAGTTGTTAACTTATTTAGTATTATTGTTTTGTCCACTTGTATCACTCTTTAGAAGTAAGATTTTGGATAGTTGTTTCTTTGTTTTATTTCTTTCACAAACCATGAGATTGGATTCTTAGTTTAGTATTTAGTAATAGTGGTTGAATGTTGAAAAATTATTGTTTTAGATGTATGGTATTAATGACTTAGTGGACTAGTATTATTCTTATGAATGTTTAGTATCATTGTTTTGGTATTATGATGATATTAGCAAAATCCTTTAGTATCCTTGCTTTGATGTTTTTCAAGGATAAAAACACTTTTGAGTAAATTTCGTAAACAAAGGGAAACTCGTCTTCACCTCGTACCCCTGTTAGATTTTTAGAAACACAAAATAAAGCCTTTTAATATAACCCGTTATTTTAGAAGATTTTCAAACCAACTTTAGGAATACCACTAATATTAGAAAAAGAGTAATACCTTTTTATAAACTATTTTTAGTTTATAATATAATTTCCTTAAGAAAAGTCCAAGTCTTTTAATAAGTATAGAAAAAAGAAGTTTTATATTCAAGTTTTCGTTTAAAAACAAGAAATAGAAATCTTAAGAAAGAAAAACCTTTTCTTTAATTTTATTAAGTAATAATCTTATTTTTCTAAGTATTTTTCCAAGTTTAATAATTTTTTTTTCCTTAAAGGCCCTTATTAAGAACACCACTAAATTCAGTAAATACACCCCCTGTTACACCACTAAATTCAGTAAATACCCCCCTGTTACACCGTCGAGTTTAGTAAATACACCCCCTGATACACCTCCTCTTAAAAAGGGGTGTACTTATCAATTAAAAATCAACATTTGAAAACTTTAGTTTTCAATAGTTTTCTGAAGACAACAATCTACTCAATCCTCGAGTTTCACACTCTTAAGCTTTTTAAATTCAAAAGTCAATCTTTTAATCAGAATACTCCTTATTAGGATTCTGTACTTTTCGGAACACGCACGAAGGACTCGACTGTCTGCCTACCCAATATTCCCGGAACTCAGAACAATCAGGTGGGTGATGATCTGTTGATTGATCTGCTAATAATAACGTCGTGCCGGTATTTCCTGAACTCGATTAAATCAAATCAAAAATATCTAATCCAACATAAATGTAACACCTATCTATATAACTGTTTGGATTATGTGATATAACTACATATGTTATATATTTAGCCTGTTGTTTTGTGAATCGATCATCACTGCATGAGTAAACACCTTACGTGAGCATGAATCAGTTCTGTTGTCAATCAAGTATTTTTCTCAGTGAAGTTTGTTGTATCAGTTTTATGGAAAGTCAGTAAGTACGGAGTTGTGATGTGGGTATTTATTTTTCCGACCTCCGGGGACGCTGTCGTTGGACGCCCTCGGAATCAAGGTCGTTGATTATTTTCCGGTCTCCGGGGACGCTGTCGTTGGACGCCCTCGGAATCAAGACTGTTGATGGTTGGAGTTGAAAAGAGTAACTTTGTTGGAAGTGGAATGATCGTACGTTTATGGTTTGTCAGTTTGTGATAATATGTGATATGACTTTGGACTTTGCCCTAATGTGAACCAACTTGTGCTATTTCAATTATATTATGCGAAATATGCTTAGATGCCGTTTAAACTTTATAATCTTATATATACGTCAACTGTTTAAATAAAATAAACACTTTATTAATAAGTATAACTTAATATATATTTCGGATTTACCAATCCCATGATGTTGCAATCACCCATAAGTGAGAATTCAATTCTCACGCCCCTATTTCCTAACCCCTTGCAGATTTCAATTACGGGGAGCAAGGACAGTGACACAGAAGACACAAAGTCTCCCATTTGCTTAAAATATATTATTACTAATACAATGATGCCTATTATTTCTACTTCCCAATAAATGTTATCGCTACTGCCATGCAAGACGATACTCTTTCCGTGTGTTTAAATTACCCAAACTCAGTGTGTATTATTCTGAAGATACAGAACCCTCTATCCATCTTTATATATATACAAATACACTTACGTTATAATATTCCTTCCCACTTATCCGCTGCATGAAACTTCTCTCTCTCAATTCAGTTATATTCCTTTCAAAAAATTTATAATTCGGACTTTTGATCACAATAACACTTCGAATCCGATATAATTAATATATTCTGGGTTCGGGGCGTTACAATAACTTTGTTTTTTTGGTTCCTAACATACCAAATGAGGTTGGTGAGTGAGTACTTTTAGGGATATGTATGTAAATATTATACTATATTGTATACATTTATAATTTTATAATGGTTATATTTAGTAAGAATTATAAAATGAGATGAGTGAGCTTAATAAAATAGTGAGTCTAGTAGATATTTATGCCCTATAATATATTTATTTATAAATAATTAATCATTTTAATATTTGATTTTTAATAAAAAAAAAGACAAACTTATTTATATTTAAAATAGTTACTTTAGGGCACACTAAAAATCATCAAGCTCAAATATATATAACCCGACACTAAATTGTACTTAAACCTTAGCATCCTCATAAAATGATAAATCTTAAACTCTATAACAAAAAAAAAATTATATTGTCGTTGAATTAATTTGAGCAAAAGTGATTTAATTTAAAAGATCAATATAAAGTACTCAACTTGGACATCAATACCATTATGCCCCCTCATATTCAAAATAAATGAAGTTTTGACTTTTTATTTTATTTACAAATTAGATTGTGGTTTGCACTTTGTTGGTGATCAATTTTTATCGGATGGATTAGTGACTGTTTAGGTTCGGTTTAAAGATCATCAAGCAATTACGTGTGATTGGTTACCACCGTAAATGGTAAATCGAGGGTCGGGTTATGAACTTGTAAATATGAAAATCGAAATCGTAATAATTTCGTATGTGTGCACGTTTAGGTGTATTACTGTGTGTTTTGGGAGTGTTTATGAATTTGAACTTTGCCTTTAGTGGAATCAGGGTTCAGCCTTAGGTTCTGTTCATTTTAAAAAACGAACAACCTTTAAATGGCTTTGGTCCTTAGGTTCTGTTCATTTTAAAAATGAACAACCTTTAAAATGGACTTGTACCTCGAGCTTTGGACTTTTCCTCTTTGATGAACAACTATTATATTTACATAATGAACAATTTACAAGTGCTAAAAGACTGCTTGTTACTAACATATACAAATCGACGAACAACTTTGAACACTAATTAAAACATGCTCGCTTATAATATTTTTGCCGAGCAACTCTGTCTATATAAAAGATGAAACAACACCAAACTATACAATGTGCCGAACAACTTTAAATTCTATACTTAGCAAAATTTTCAAGAAATTAGGCAAGTTTTTGGTTTGCCTTACTTGATTCACTGGCCCCCCGAGACATTTGTTCGCCCAATTAAGAACTTGTTCGTCTCATTGATAGTACTTCTTCAGATGTACAACATTCCAGGAGTATTGGGCCGGCTTGCCTTCCATATCTTCGATATCGTATGCACCATTAGTTGGTCCCAATACACCTGGAGGTTGGGCGAGCAACTTTCTTAGAACCATATCTCCCACTCTGAATTCCCTGATTTTAACATGGGAATTATAATAGCGTTCTGCTCGCTGCTTGTAGGTAGCATTTTTTAGCTCGGCATTCAGTCTTTTTTCCTCGAGCAAATCCATTTCTGTAGCTAGAGCAGAGTTGTTCGTCTGCTCATCAAAGTTGGTCGTCCTGAATGTATTGGTCTTTAACTCAATTGGTATTACAGCCTCTGTCCCGAAAGCCATTGCAAAAGGTGTTTCTCCGGTGCTTGACCTGGGAGAAACTCTGTATGCCCATAGGACTTCCGGAAGTTCTGTAGACCAACTATTTTTGCTTTCTGCTAGCCGTACCTTTAACGTATGCTTGATAATTTTGTTTACGGCTTCAACTTGTCCATTTGATTGGGGATGATAGGGTGTAGAGTAATGTTTTTTGATCCCCCACTTAGTACATAAATCTCTCAACTCCTTCCCATCAAACTGTGGACCATTGTCTGTTACGATGGTTTGTGGAACTCCAAAACGACATACAATGTTCTTCCAAATGAAGTTGATCATTTTCTGTTGCGTGATTTTCAACATGGCCTCTGCTTCTGCCCATTTTGTATAATAGTCGACTGCCACAACGACAAATCGAACTCCTCCAACTCCTGCTGGGAAGGGACCAATAATGTCCATTCCCCATCTAGCAAAAGGCCACGGGCTATAAATCGATATGAGCTGTTGAGCCGGGGTATGAATGTTTGGTGCAAAAATTTGACATTGGTGGCAAATCTTTGCTTTTTTGATTGCGTCCTGGCGTAAAGTCGGCCAGTAATAGCCTTGTCTGATAGTTTTGTACGCCAAGGCTTGCCCCCCAGTGTGATTTCCACATACTCCGGCATGTATTTCTTCGAGTATTGCTCGTCCCTGCCCCCTAGGCAAACATTTGAGAAGTGGAAGTGATATTCCTCTTTTGTAAAGTTGCTCGCCTACCAGAGTATATCTGGCGGCTTGCTTAATTAGCTTGGCAGCTTCAAAAGAGTTGTTTGGTTTTTCTCCACTTTTCAAGTATTTGACTATACTTGTTCTCCAGTCTTCTTCTTCACTGGTTTGATCTTTAAGTTGGTTGACATTATAACTCGTTGTTGATAAGTCATTCATCTTTGTAATTATAATGTCTGCCAACTCTGTAGGCCCTTCGCTTGTTGCTAGTCGGACCAACGCATCTGCTTGAGTGTTGCTCGTCCTTGGGATTTGTTCAATGAATACTTGATCTAACAAGGACATCAGGTGAGCAACAATTCGTTGATATTCGATCATATGGCCGTCCTTCGCCTCATATTCACCTCGGACCTGGTTCACAATCAATTGTGAATCGCCGAATATTTGCAACCGTCTGACACCTACTGCCAGGGATAGATGGAGACCAGCAATGAAAGCTTCATACTCGGCTTCGTTGTTGGTTGCCATAAAGCCAAATCTGATTGCCGAAGTGAATACTTGTCTGCCTGGACTGATTAGATCCACTCTTGCCCCCGAGGCTATGTTAGTCGAAGATCCGTCAACATAAAGATGTCAGGGGTGATCAAGTCCTCTCGTCGGATCTGGTGGGAAGGTCAGTTCGACTATAAAGTTGGCTAACGCCTGCCCTTTGATCGCTGTTCGAGGAGCATAAGTCACCCCGAATTGGCTAAT
The DNA here is from genome assembly GCA_947034835.1 of Ballota nigra. Classification (NCBI taxonomy): domain Eukaryota; kingdom Viridiplantae; phylum Streptophyta; class Magnoliopsida; order Lamiales; family Lamiaceae; genus Ballota; species Ballota nigra. Next base: position 88,068,522 of record OX344720.1, on the reverse strand, counting down.
CTCCAGTGACCATTTTAATAGACGACCAGCTGTGTCGGGGCGATGGAGAATGGAAATCACACTGGGGGGCAAGCCTTGGCGTACAAAACTATCAGACAAGGCTATTACTGGCCGACTTTACGCCAGGACGCAATAAAAAAAACAAAGACTTGCCACCAATGTCAAATTTTTGCACCAAACATTCATACCCCGACTCAACAGCTCGTATCGATTTATAGCCCGTGGCCTTTTGCTAGATGGGGAATGGACATTATTGGTCCCTTCCCAGCAGGAGTTGGAGGAGTTCGATTTGCCGTTGTGATCTTAAACCGAGCTAAAACAGTCCCTAATCCATCCGATAAAAATTGATCACCAACACACTTCTCAGTGTATATTAATTGCATTTCTTCCGAATATACACCTAAAATTATTATAATATTTAGATGGATGTGCTTTTGTAATGAGAAAGTTAAATATTTTATAGAATATAGTAATAAACTAATTATTTCTTAAGATGTGAGCATTCATCCAAAATGATATATTTTTTTAATAGGAGGGAGTACTTCTTACAAATAATTTTATCATATTTACGCAATCCAACAATATTCTAGGTTTTTCACCAAAATTGTTTGCTTCCACATCAAATTATTCTTGTATCGACATCAATATCATTATATATACATTAATTTTTTTTTTTAACAAACCTGATAGTATATACATGTACACACCGTAAACAGGTTGATGTTTATAGGAAAACTAATTACTATACAACAAATCATCACATTGACTTAGCTAAACAGTTTGGTTTTGTGTTAGTCTTGTGTGTAACTATATATTTCAAAATGAAATTGATTTATAACTAATATCTTATAATAAAAAAATAGTATTCTTCAACTAATATCTTATATTGAAACTTTGGTTTTATTTTCTCACCAACAATTGGTTTCCAAAGTAATACAATATTTTATTATAGTTGCCTTATGTACAAAAATTGGATAATATTGTATAGATTTACCATCTCTCATCAATATATTGTACATGATTAAATAATTAAAAAAGACAAAGTATAGAGTGAAAATGGTTCGTACATGAATCATTGAAGGGTATTAGTTGTTTTCACTGAAAAGTATTAATTGATTTTACTGAAGGATATTAGTTGTTTTCACTGATGAGTATTAGTTATTCATACTCATAAATAAAATTGAGATATTTATATTATATTAAGACGCTAGAATTTCAAATCGTTATATACACATATCGAATAGGAAATATTATATATATATATATATTATGGATCGATTAAGATAATAGAACATGATAAAAACTTGTATGAGACAACACAAATTAACATCCACCCCTATCAAAGTGTTAATGAGTCAATGCTATATTTTTACTTATTTTCATTGTCTCATGCAATACATACTCATAAAACATTTACTTATCATATTTTATTGAGTAAATTAATAATTAAAAAAATTAAATTGTTATAGAATTTAGTCATTTACCCAATAATGTTATCTTTAATATTTTAAAAAAATTAAGAATGATATTTATGACAATAAATTTAGGAGAAAAATTTAAGGAAGATTTCTATTCCTCAAATATAGGAAACTATAAAATTATCAACTCCTTTGCTAATTAATATAGATACATCGGTATTGGAACTTCTTGCCAATATTATAGTGATCAAATAGCCCAAGACCCAAAACTAACATTTGACTTTTTTGTTGAGATTAAATACACAAAAAAATTGTAAATTTGAAATTATATCACTAACCTTATATTTAGAAGAAAACTATAATAAAGGGCATATAAAATGCGTGACCTAATAAATTATAGTAGTAAAGATCTATCAATTTTATTAACTATAACTTCATTATAAAATAATATAACAGGATAAATATTCATCAATATTGTATCTATCATATTTTTTGTTAGAAATATATACATTGGAACTAAAATTAAAAACTAAATTACTCAAAATATAATACTTTCAGAAGTTAAATGTAAGTCAATATAAACATATCATTTTATTAACTATGATTTGAAATATTAGTGAAAAATTATTGACCCATAAGTATGTATATAGTGAAATTAGTTCATATATAAATCATTGAAGGATATTAAAATGAAGTTATAATAATATTTATTTTCATTACATCTTTATAAGAATCAAATTATACTGATACATAAGTAAACCTTTACCTAATATATATATATATATATATATATATATACACACATAAATATATATATATATACACACACACACATATATATATATATATCAAAAAATTAAATATTTTGAAATCATGTCGCTTAAATGAATTTAAAATTAAATGATATTTTTAATGACACAACTTAAGTATAAGACATCTTTTATTGGCATAATTATATCGAGATGATTATTTTACATTCAAGTGAATACATTTAATTTATATTTGACGTATTGAGTTGATTATTAAATTATAATTTGTTATATTAGTGCTTTGTAAATTTATATATTTTCATTTTGAATTTGACCAAGACTATGGAAGAAGAAAATCTTTAACAATTATTTTTAAATTTAAAAAGAATCTACGTTAATGATATTTTAGTTATAATAATTTTAAATAATATAGATGGTAAGTTTTTTGTGAAGATTATTCAATCATACTTAAATAATTTATAGAACATGCTAAGTAACCATAAAATAATATAAAATACTATTAGAAAACATCAACAATTTAATCATTATAACTTAATACATCAAATAATAAATAAAAGTTCACAAATAATTTAAACAAAATATGATTAAGAGAAATTAAGTATTAAATCCATTTAAAAATATTGATAGTGCACATACCTAAATATATTTATAATATCCAACAAATTTGGTCAAATAAAACGACGTCAATCTCATGAAGAATCTGATCAAATACATTTCAAATTTCTAATAAACATTTGTAGCAAATCATGAACACACCTTAAAAAAAATCAACATTTATTAATTAATTAAATAAAAGTCAAATCACCTTGTATATGAGTTTTTACCACTGATGGTGCTACATACAAAATCATAAAAAGATAAAGCATTATTTGCCAAGATGGGCCACACTATTTACTATTTGCCTAATCTAGTGGACACGCACCTCATCAAACCAAGCCGCTACATGAAAAATATCCCCAACAACATCCCAAAGCATGACAAATCAGATGATCACCCTCCTAATACCTTCTCTTGCAATCTCAAACCCTCTTTGCATTGTTAGTGCTTCCGTAGTTCCAAATCTTTAAAATATGTAGTGTCTAATCCGTGCAAATGGTGCATAAAAATAACACACATTATGAAATACCTATTCAAATAATATTATGTGATAATATTGATTCAAACTAAAGATACATACGAAATAAAAATAAAAAACTGATCAACATACGAAAACAATAGAAAAAATTGAAATATATTGAAGATTTGCAAATTGACAATGAGATAGTGATGGGAGAGTAGAGTATAAATAGGATACAAATATTAATGACTCTAATTTACTCTAATTTACCATTAATATTGGACAAAACAAATGGACGGTTATGATCGAATAGAAAAAAGATGATCAACGGACCTGAAATGTTCCCTCCAAAACTATTTAAAGAAAAATTGCTGCTATTATATATTTATGATTCGTATCAATCTTTCTTATTTTTCAATTTTTCATTTTTTGCAGGTTCCAAAGATTTATTTTTCAATCTTTCTTATATTTCTTTTTTGCATATTCTTGTCATAATTTGTTTATGGAATGTAGCGGATTTTACTTGCATGTACCTAATTTGTAGGGACGAATCTGGTGTGGGTTGTGAAGCCTAATGTGCTATACAATCAATGACATATTTAAGATTAAAATTTTGATATTATTTTACATAAGAAGTAATTATTATGAATTAATACTATAGTGTCATGTGTTGAAATTGAATCAATACTTATAATTATTACTTCCTCTCTTTAATTACGTATTTCTATTAAGAACTTATAACTATTTAAAATTAATACTAAAATAAATTAATAATATATTTTAAATTAATGTAAAAAAATTTAAGCTCGCGTAACACGCGAGTGAAATATCTAGTATTGACATATTTAGAAACAAAATTTGAAATTCTTTATTTTCTATTTTTTTAGGTTCATTCCTATACAAATTACCTAATTTAAAAAAATTTTAGACCCCAAAACAAATGGATTAGTAAATAGACGAGTGTCATTTTGGGGGGGGAGGGGGTGGGGTTATTCAAGTCGATTTAAATTTGTGCTAGAGTGGTTCTCCGTTGACCCAAGTGCCTCCGTTCCAATTGATTTCATATTCACTCCTAAACAAATTACCTAATTTTGCATACTTTTTAGGTTTCCCAAAACGAATGAATTAGAAAATAGACAATGGTCATTTTTTCTATTGGATCCATGTCGACTTTGATTTGTGCACTTTATATTTTTCAAGGAATAAATATACAACTTATCTTTAATCCCGGATTATATGTGAGTTTTCCACTAGTTAACTATAATAAAAATAGTGCTTAATAATAGATATAATATATTATAAAAAAAGTAATTATTTGAATCATAAATTTTTAACAGTAAGAAAATTTACAAGATACAATTTGATATCTTTCAATCCAAGGAATATTTTAGCTTTTATATACAATGTAATATAATAATACCTAAATAAATTTTACATGAAACTTTATATTTTGTGACATTTATCATATATGATAAAAGATACTATCATCAATTATTTTTTTATTAGATTTAAATTTAAAAATGACAAAGTATAGAGTGAAAATGGTTCATACATGAACCATTGAAGGGTATAAGTTGTTTTCACTAAAAAATATTAGTTGTATTCACTAAAGGGTATTAATTGTCTTCACTAAAGAGTCTTAGTTTATTTTCAATAAACAACTAATACTCTCTAGTGAAACAACTAATACCCTTCAATGATTCATGTATGAACTAATTTCACTCTATACATACTCTTTAAAAAATATGACTTACATACCATTTTTTTAAAATTTTATTTGTTACCATATTTATTTGACATTAAAAATAGATATTATATATATATTATAAGAAAGGGTAAGTTTTATATAATAATAGATCATGAAGTGCATATCTTATTAAATTCGAGGAAATCAAGTAATTATTAAATTCGAGGAATCAAGTAATTAAAAATTAATGTAAATAAATGCAAGAAATCTAATTAAATTTAGAAAATATAAGTGCACAAATTTCAAGAAATTTTCACATTAGTCACCCGTCTAATTAGTTTTAGTGTATTGGGCATATAATGTGGACTATATATTTTCAATTAATTATTACTAGTTTAATTTTTTTTATTATTTCATATATGTAAATGTATATAATTTTTTAATTCGAGCTCGATTAATTAATATTTATTACTAAAATGAATGCTATTTTTTTTTAAATGTGAGATCGATTAAATGGAGGTCCTCCCGAGTTTTAAAATTAAATTTTTCTCTAGAAAATCGCATCGTCTCACGGATTAGATTGCCCGGCTGGGGTTAATTAATTAAAAAATAAACTTTGATGAAATATTATTAAATTCGAGTGAAATCAAGTAATATTAAGCCAAAATAGTCTAAAATGGGATGGAATGAAAGTATTCCCGAGCTAAAAATTATGTTTTCCTCTAAAAAAACGCATCGTCCCACGAACTATTATTTAATGAAAAATAAACTTTTGATGAAACATTATTAAATTCGAGTGAAATCAAGTAGTTTTAAGTGGAATTAGTCTGGAATGGGATGGAATGAAAGTAATTGAGTGAATAGAGGTCCTCCCGAGTTAAAAATTACGTTTTCCTAAGAAAAAACGCATCATCCCACAAACTAGACAACCCGGCTAGGGTTATTTAATGAAAAAATAAACTTTTGATGAAACATTATTAAATTCGAGTGAATCAAGTAATTTTAGGCGGAATTAATGTGCAATGGGATGAAATGAAAGTATTTGAGCGAATGGAGGTCCTTCCGATTTAAAAAATTATGTTTTCTTTTGGAAAAATGCATCGTCCCACGAACTAGACATCCCGACTAGGTTATTTAATTATCTCGACTAAGAAAAGTTATATTATTTTTTTATATTAAATGGGTAAGAAATAATTATTATCTATAATTTTTTTATACCTTCAATTTTTTACATTTTATATGTTGTTGATTTTCTATTTTTGAATTTTTTTTATTTATATCATAAATTATCATTATTTGATGTGATGCTCTACTTGTTAACCATTAGTATTTACTACTTTAGAACATTAGTGTTATCATGCATAACACACAGTTTCTCACTAAAATAAATTAAAATATTTCACAATTGCAAGTAATACTATTTAGTACAACTATTATTACATACAACATTAGAACATTGATATTATTTTGCATTATACGCTATTTCTCATTAAAATGAATTAAAACATTTCACAAACGGAAGTTAGTGGTTATATTTGGTGGGAACATGAAAATTTAGAATTAATTAACTGTAGTTTAAATATTATTGTATGTGCAAAAATAGTAATTTTATGTTTCCAACCTTTTTGGCTTACTGTTTTTGGAACGTATGACTATGCAGTAAAGACTACTGCCATGCATACGACCCATATTTTATGGATTATCTCATCAAATTGGTGCAAAATCACAAGTGCATCTTTCGTTTCAATTGTCCTTCATTGTAAGGGTAAAGTGTAACACTAAATCACTTACATTGTAACACTAATCCACTATCATACTACATTTTGTGAACCATCTAATAAAATTTGTTCAAGATACCTAAAATTATGATGAAGTATCATGAAATCGAAAATCCTGAATTTTATCTTGTACTAAAATTCACTTTATATTATTTATTTACTATAGTTAGAAATATTCTTTAGAAATTAATATTCTAGTGGACAATCTTCTTTAGAAATATTCAATATAACTTGAGTTATATATGGAATGGAACATGGTTAATAGCAAAATTTAAGATTAATTTATCACTATAATTATACATTTAATGTTTCACAAATTAAAGTAGTATTATTTAGTGCAATACATTTGAAGTTTGATATTATCTTGCACAATACACCATTTTTTTTTATGATAGACAAACAATCATCAAAATAAACACTATAATTATTAAAATGCATATTTTAAATTAGAATTAATAATTTTTTTTATGTTTAACATGTTATGTATATCAAATACAATACAAAATCATAGAAAGACTATTAGTTAGAGACATAGTACGTTAAAATGTGAATTTAAAAAAACCGTACGAAAAAAAATATAAAGCAATGTGACTACACTTGCTAATGTATATATTTAACCGTGATCAAATAGATGGTAAGCAATGTTAAAAAAAAATTGTGATAAAAAGGATTCACATCAACATCCCATCCACGTAGCTCATGAATCGATGTCCATACCTCATTATCACTAACTCAAATCACACCCCATGTCTAAGTCCAGAGTTAAAATGAGTCTCGATCACCAGCTTGTACCTCGTGACTATATTTTGTCAAGGTTTTGCATACTATTTCTATACTCCTTTTGTAACGCCACAAATCCGGTATACATTAATTGTATCGAATTTGAGGTATTACTTGTGACTAAAATCCAAACTATAAAATTTTTGATATAAAAAGGGATAATAAAATGAGAGATGAGTTTTATGCAGCCGAAGAAATGAGTAGAATAATTTTAATAAGATATCTCACAAACATATATAAAACTCAATATCAATAGTAATATTTTATTTAAGTGGGGAACTCTGTGTCGTCTCTATTACTGTCCTTGCTCCACGAAATCATAATCTGCAAGGGTTGTAAAAAGGGGGGCGTGAGATTTGAATTCTCACGTATGGGTGATTTGCAACGTCATGGGATTGGTAAATCCGAAGTATATTAAATTATACTCATTAATAAAGTATTTAATTTATTTAAGCAGTTGACATATAAATATGAATAACATATATCACAGAAGTAACAAGTTCACGTAATAATTAATTGGGCATAATAGATTCCACATTCACGTAATTAATATATCACAAGTTGATTTACATTAAGGGGCAAAGCCCAAACCATTTTCACGTATCGGCCTAATCTGCCAAAATCATTTCCAACACATTGTAAATCTCCCCCAAACCATTTCTCACCAACAAATCATGTGACCATGAATCTGAGTTATTATCACTCATGGTCACCACAAATAATATCAGTGACCATGAATCTGACCTATTGTCACTCATGGTCATACGTGTCAATCCACAAACAAAACTACTCAATGATTACTCGCTTTCCTCTTTCTCATAAAAACAGCCATTTCAAATTGTGGGGAGAATTCACATAATTCACAATTGTATTAATTCATGCTCACAAAATGCCCTTTATCATGCAATGGTGATCGATTTGAATAAAAATAATAGACAGTTTGTGTCATATATAATTATATCACATAAATCAAACAATTATATAATAGAGATACATTTATGTTGGATTAGTTGATTTAGATTGGTTTAGTCGAGTTCAGAGTATACCAGCACAACGTATTATTAGTAGATCAATCAACAGATCATCACCCACCTCTTAACTTTATAGCTAAGTTACAACTGTCTTGAAATTCCTTTTGGAAGATAACTTGCATTGTAGAGACGTCCCGAGATTGAATCAATAGACTATCGGATCCCTCGTGCATATTCCGATTAGTACGGAGACCTAGTACGAAATCATTTGATTAAATAAAAAGGCTTTGGAATATCGAAAGACCTAGAAGTTCGTGTTACAAAAACGAGGAAGTTGTTGTCTTGTAAACTTGTTGAATAGACTTGCTTAAAGGTCACACCCTATTTTGGTAAATACACCACTTCTAAAATGATTGGTGTATTAGGGGGGTGTACTTACTAATTTCCTTGTGGTACGACTATTTTGATTTTCATAAAAAGATCTTTTAATTTCCTTTGCCCTTTTATAAATAAAAGTTTCTAAATTTTAAAAGCATATCTATTTATATTTTTCTTGAAAATAATTAAAAGAATAAGAAATTTAGTTAAATATTATTAATATAATAAAAGTCCCAATTTAATATTTTCTTTCTAAAAATTCTATATTATTTTAAAAGAACTCTTGGATAAAAATTTATGTTTTTATAAATAAAACCCTTTTATTAAACTTATTTTGCTTAAAGAATTTTATATAATAAATACTAAAAATAATATAATATATACTTTTCTTTATTGTTAGTAATACTTGATTTAAAGAAGTTTTCATAACAAATAATAGAATAAATATTTTCCTATATTACTAGTATTACTAACCAAGTTGACTTGTGTCATTTTCAAAACAAAAGAGTAGTATTATTTTCTAAAAGTCCTTTTCCATTTGTTTCAAATATTTGAATAGTAGAAGACGAGTTTCCCTTTGTCATTAAGAACTTCAACTAACACTAAAACAAGCCAATTTCATCACCAACCAATATGATTCATCAATAATACCAACCAGCTAAACCAATAATACTAAACCACTAGAACAAGAATACCAAACTGCTAATTCAAAATACTAACTCAACAATTCCAAAAACACCAACAATGCTAGACAACTATATCAACAATACTAAACAACTAAAATAACAATACTAAACCATTATTCCAATAACACCAGTAAGGAAATCATCAATAACATAATCCCATCTGCACTAATCCGAACCAAACTAAATAGTACTCTTTTCCTCTTCATAAAATTTACAAAGTTGAAGCCTCATCCCATATTCTGGAAGCTAGAAGAGAATAGGGAGAAGGAGGCTAGAAATCTTACGAGTTCCGATTCGATTCGTGGTGGTAAACGGACGGCCTAACGCGTCGTTCGATGATTCGTTCGGATAATTTCGGCAGCATGACAACGTGATTCTGGATTTTCCGAAAACAAAATAAGCAGCTATTCGACGTCTCGATCGGAATTGAAAAGAATAAAATTGAATTGTGAGTATTTAATCGAAGAGAAACTAAATTGAAGGAATCGAGAAACAGAACAAAAGACGGGACTCACCCAAAGGAGGAGAGGGGTATCGGCCGGAGGCGGCGCTGCCGTGAGGAGCGACGGCGGCTCGAAGCAGGGGGCATCACGATTGGGGTGCGACGGCGATGCTTGGCTTCGATTGGCGCTGGAAAAGGGGAGAGGCGTCGCGGCTGTTGGATCGGAGGACGGTGGCGCTTGAAGGTTGCTGCGGCGGCGGGCGTCAAAGAGGCACTTCGGCTCGAGACGGCGGCTTCGCTCGGTGTTGATCGGAGAAGGGGAGGCGAGGCGCGACCGAGGGGGAGCGAGGTCAGGCGGCTCGCAGCGAAGGGAGGGCGTCGCACGGCGGCGCGGTGGCGGAACGCGGCGCTGGAAGAGGCGTCGCGGGCGGGAGGCTGAAAGCGGCGGCGCTTGGTGGCCGGAAAAGGGACGAAGTGGGCGGCAGTTTGCTGAGAGAGAGAGGACGCGGTTTGGAAGGAGGAATAAGACGCGTCTAAATCTTCTTCTGGAGAGGAATACACGTTTTTATGGAGAGAGAAAGGAGTGAATGTGGGAAACTGATTTGGGATCTTTTCTTGACGGAGTCATACGAGTGTTTTATTTATAGAAAGAAACTATGATGCAGAGATTCTTCTAAAAATATAACAATGAGTATCGGATTCACACCCGCCCCCTAAAAGGGGTGAGATTCTTGAATCCGCGAATCGGATTCTCCACGTGGCGAATCCACTAACGGATACTCGAATCCTCCACGCGAATCCTACTTATTAAGCATTAAATATATTATTTCAATTTAAATTTATTATATAATATAATTTAAATTGACAATGTGACACTTGTTTTATATTGAAATCACTGTTATGACGTATATATTAGGCTAATGGAACTTAAATTAATTTTGGTTACTTAATTATATCAAATTATTGAATATGTTTAAATTTTGGGTTAGATAAAATATGAATTATATACATTCGATTTACAAAATTTTAAAATATATTTATTTTTTAATATAATATAAATAAACAGACGTATCCTTAACGAATCGCACCCTAAGTTTTTGAAAATTCGTATCCCCGTACTCGTATCGTATCGCCCCCGCACTCCCGCACCCGCACTTGTGCAACATAGGAAAGAAACTATAATTAATTAATTAATTAAGTAAAAAGGAAAAGAATTACTTGTGGGTAGAATTAATTCTTTAATTAAATTAAATTGATAAGGGAAAGTAAAATTATGTCACTAGAAATTAACCCCCTTCAATTATGATATTTTCGTTCCCATTTGATATGGTTTAGGGGTCGTTTGGTTCACGAGTTTAACCCCGAATTGGAAATTAATACAATTATAAGACTCAAGTAATATTTTATTATATTTTAATTATTCTCAATGAATTATACGGATCGAAATCTTATTTTTTTAAACTTGAACATTTAATTTCTCGTAGTCCCTTATCCGTTTGAAATATTCGATTTCTTTCTTCGAATTTGAGAATTTAAAATAGGTATAAATTTAAATCACACAATAGCACACAAAATAATAAAATTAAAAGAAACAAGATAATAATAATATAAAATTATATAATTAAGGTTTCTAAGAAAATAAAAGGTACAACCACGAATCGAACCGGAACTCGTAAGATTTCTAGTCTCATTCTCCCTATTCTCTTCTAGCTTCCGGAATATGGGATGAGGCTTAAACTTTGTAAATTTTATGAAGAGGAAAAGAGTACTATTTAGTTTGGTTCGGATTAGTGCAGATGGGATTGTGTTATTGATGATTTCCTTACTGGTGTTATTGGAATAATGGTTTAGTATTGTTGTTTTAGTTGTTTAGTATTGTTGATATAGTTGTCTAACATTGTTGGTGTTTTTGGAATTGTTGAGTTAGTATTTTGAATTAGCAGTTTGGTATTCTTGTTCTAGTGGTTTAGTATTATTGGTTTAGCTGGTTGGTATTATTGATGAATCATATTGGTTGGTGATGAAATTGGTTTGTTTTAGTGTTAGTTGAAGTTCTTAATGACAAAGGGAAACTCGTCTTCTACTGTTCAAATGTTTGAAACAAATGGAAAAGGACTTTTAGAAAATAATACTACTCTTTTGTTTTGAAAATGACACAAGTCAACTTGGTTAGTAATACTAGTAATATAGGAAAATATTTATTCTATTATTTGTTATGAAAACTTCTTTAAATCAAGTATTACTAACAATAAAGAAAAATATATATTATATTATTTTTAGTATTTATTATATAAAATTCTTTAAGCAAAATAAGTTTAATAAAAGAGTTTTATTTATAAAAACATAAATTTTTATCCAAGATTTCTTTTAAAATAAAATAGAATTTTTAGAAAGAAAATATTAAATTGGGACTTTTATTATATTAATATTATTTAACTAAATTTCTTATTCTTTTAATTATTTTCAAGAAAAATATATATAGACATGCTTTTAAAATTTAGAAACTTTTATTTATAAAAGGGCAAAGGAAATTAGAAGATCTTTTTATGAAAATCAAAATAGTCGTACCACAAGGAAATTAGTAAGTACACCCCCCTAATACACCAGTCCTTTTAGAAGTGGTGTATTTACCAAAATAGGGTGTGACCTTTAAGCAAGTCTATCCAACAAGTTTACAAGACAACAACTTCCTCATTTTCGTAACACGAACTTCTAGGCCTTTCGATATTCCAAAGCCTTTTTATTTAATCAAATGATTTCGTACTAGGACTCCGTACTAATCGAAATACGCACGAGGGATCCGATAGTCTGTTGATTCAATCTCGGGACGTCTCTACAACACAAGTTATCTTCCAAAAGGAATTTCAAGACAGTTGTAACTTAACTATAGAGTTAAGAGGTGGGTGATGATCTGTTGATTGATCTGCTAATAATACGTTGTGCTGGTATACTCTGAACTCGACTAAATCAATCTAAATCAACTAATCCAACATAAATGTATCTCTATTATATAATTGCTTGATTTATGTGATATAATTATATATGACACAAACTGTCTATTGTTTTTATTCAAATCAATCACCATTGCATGATAAAGAGCATTTTGTGAGCATGAATTAATACAAGTGTGAATTATGTGAATTCTCCCACAATTTGAAATGACTGTTTTTATGAGAAAGAGGAAAGCGAGTAATCATTGAGTAGTTTTATTTGTGGATTGACACGTATGACCACGAGTGATAATAGGTCATATTCATGGTCACTGATATTATTTGTGGCGACATTGAGTGATAATAACTCAGATTCATGGTCACATGATTTGTTGGTGAGAAATGGTTTGGGGGAGATTTACAATGTGTTGGAAATAATTTTGGCAGATTAGGCCGATACGTGAAAATGGTTTGGGCTTTGCCCCTTAATGTGAATCAACTTGTGATATATTAATTACGTGAATGTGGAATATGTTATGTCCAATTAATTATTACATGAACTTGTTACTTCTGTGATATATGTTATTCATATTTATATGGCAACTGCTTAAATAAATTAAATACTTTATTAATGAGTATAATTTAATATACTTCGGATTTACCAATCCCATGACGTTGCAAATCACCCATACGTGAGAATTCAAATCTCACGCCCTCCTTTTTACAACCCTTGCAGATTATGATTTCGTGGAGCAAGGACAATAATAGAGACGACACAGAGTTCCTCACTTAAATAAAATGTTACTATTGATATTAAGTTTTATATATGTGTGTGAGATATCTTATTAAAATTATTCTACTCATTTCTTCCGCTGCATAAAACTCATCTCTCATTTTATTATCTCTTTTTATATCAAAAATTTTATAGTTCGGATTTTAGTCACATGTAATACCCCGAATTCGATACAATTAATGTATTCTGGATTCGGGGCGTTACACCTTTTGTTCCCATATTATTTGCATAGTTGAAACGATATATTTTTTAATACAAAATTATTTTTAGTAAAGTACAATAGTATCATATTGGTTATTTTGCAATTGAGTATATTACTGCGTAGGAAAATGCTTTCCAAAACAGGAAGCCAAAAAGGTAGGAAACAAAAATTTACTATTTTGCCCATTTCCCACCAAATAGATTTCGTCTTCCCACCAAATTTTTTTTGTCTTCTCACCAAAATTTTTGGTCTTCTCACCATATATTTCGGGGCCAATATTTGTCTTCCCATCAATTAATTCAAAATTTTCGTAATCCCACCAAATATAATCACCACTCACTCAGTCACCATGATTAAAAACTTCTTGGCCTAATTTATATATTGACACTGTTGGTAAACAAAAATTGAGGGTAATTACAAGCTTTTTTCGTATCTAATTTGACAGTTTATTAAGCTTAATTTCCGCTAAATATTAATAAAAATAATATCCAATTTTAATAAAATAATTTATTTAGCAAATTTTATCAAGAATTAACAAAATAAAAAGCTATAATAATAATTGCTACTTGTTACATAAAAATATTGCTAAGATTAAAAAAAACAGAAGATGTAATTTAATAGTATTTAGTACAACCATTATTACATACAACATTAGAACATTGATATTATTTTGCATTATACACCATTTCTCACTAAAATAAATTAAAATATTCCACAAACGGAAGTAATACTATTTAGTGCAACCATTAGTGCAACTATATTGGAACATTGATATTGTTTTGTATAATAAACCATTTCTCACTAAAATAATTTAAAATATTTCACAATTGCAAGTAATACTTTTTAGCGCAACCTTTAGTACAAAATACATTGGAACATTGGATATTATCTTGCATAATACACCATTTCTCACTAAAATGAATTAATATGTTTCACAATTGTAAGTAGTACTACTTAGTGCAATCATTATTACATACTAAATTAGAACACTGATATTACCTTGCATAATACACCATTTCTCAGTAAAATAATACATTTAATGTTTCACAATTGCAAGTAATACTATTTAGTGCAACCATTAGTACAAATTATATAGGAACATTGATATTATCTTGCGTAATACACCATTTTTTACTAAAATGAATTAATATGTTTCACAATCGCAAATAATACTATTTAGTGCAATCATTATGTCATACTAAATTAAAACACTGATATTACCTTGCATAATACACCATTTCTTACTAAAATGATACATTTAATGTTTCACAATTGCAAGTAATACTATTTAGTGCAACCATTAGTACTAAATTCATTGGAACATTGATATTATCTTGCATAATACATCATTTTTCACTAAAATGAATTAATATGTTTTATAATCGCAAATAATACTATTTAGTGCAACCATTAATACATACTGCATTAGGATATTGATATTAATTCAAATATTACTTTTGGGGAGTTCCACTATCAAATCACTTATTCTTTCTTTATATTAGTATTTGCAACATACTTGAAAAATCAATTAAATTAACTCAAACTTCAAAATAAATATAAAAAAAAGATTGTAAAATTTATTTAATATTGATTATTCATTGATACATCTAGTGCAATTCACTAATACGATATAATCAAGTTTCACCGTAAATATCATACACAAAATACCTTCCCTTTAAAATTAACATTTTTTAATATATCTTACAAATTACAATATGCTATTGTATAACCATATATTTTAAATATTTTTATTTTTACAAAATTTATTATTTTAAATTTATCAATAATTTTAATTTTGACATTAAAAATTTTTGTATTCGAATCATATATTTTTTATCCCATAGAATTGAATCTCTCTATATATATAAAAGGAAAATGCTTCTTGCGGTGATTCACGATAATTTACCACAGACAGTTGGCATTTTAGGGGTGTATGTAGGGGTGTAAGTGAGTTGAGCCGAGTCGCGAGCTACTCGTGCTCGACTCGTAAAAAGATCAAAATTGACTTGAATCTAATCGAGTCGAGCTTGAGCTCGAGTTACTCGAGTAGCTCACGAATTCGAGTTCGAGCTTATAAATACTCAGTTCACGAGTTGAAATGATATATTTTTTTAATACAAAATTATTTTATAGTAAAGTAGAGTAGTATCATATGGGTAAATATATGTATATTATTGTGAAAGACAATTAAACAAAAAATAAAATACAATTGGAAAATAACTAATAAACAAAATGGATGAGTATTCATTTTTTTTTCCAGCAACTTCTCTCATTGATACATGTGGGTCGTACACATGACAGACAAAATGGAGTAAGTTACTGCATAGGAGTAGTTTCCAAAATAGGAATCCAAAAAGGTAGAAAACAAAAATTTACTATTTTGCCCTTTTCCCACCAAATATATTTCGTCTTCCCACCAAAATATTTTCGCCTTCCAACCAAATTTTTTTGGTCTTCCCACCATGTTGTTCCCGGTACAAGACTGAGGAATACGTGTATGGGGGGGGGGAATACACGTATACTAATTTTTCAAACTTAAAACCTTACTGAGTCCCCTTTACTCAGAGTGATAAAGAACTAGGCACTGATAATACACCTACTGACTACACTTGGTGCGGGTCAGTTGGCTAACTATCAGCTTAAGTTCAGTGCGGAAATGCGTGAGCCCTGATAGTTTAACGTCTTGTTTAGTTCGCTTTCTGAAAACCTTGATTACTCAAATGAATAGTGTTTAGTAAGGGCAGTGCTCTTTTTAATAGATCAGGCTGATTGATTCAAGCCTGATAAATCTTATGCAATGAATGAACAATTAATATGATAGGTATGCAATATATCAAAGCAATAAGAACACAACAAGTTTAACGTGGTTCAGAGTCTCAAGCTCCTACGTCCACGACCTAATTTAACAGGAAATCCACTAAAGGGATTCTTGTTTTTAACGTGCCAAGGTGCACCAAGATCAGCTACCTCACTGACCTATACAAACTTCCTTACTAACTAACTTAACTTACTTCCAACAAACCTAACTTTAGGGTTTTGGTTTCAGTTTGGATTCCAACTAGGTTGAGATTATCCTTACAAGACAAAACTATGCTAAGGGTTGGATAATCTCTCTAAGCTTAAGATATTGCTTGTACGCTCTTGGAATACAGATTAACTCTCAGTTGCTAAGAAACACTTGGGAAATTTAAAGGGGTTTCGAGTGCTTCTTCTAAAGACTGAATGCTTTGAGTGCTTGAGAGTTTGAGTAATTTCTGGCTTGGAAATTTCCCGTAACCTTGAATGGGTTCAAGGCCTTCTGTATTTATAGGTGATTTGAAAAACTATCCGTTGGAGAGATAACCTTTCTTGTCAATTATGTAGAGTGATTCAAACGGACATATCTTCATGCAGCAGCCGTCCTTTGCATGGTGTTGGTCCCGGTACAAGACTGAGGAATACGTGTATGGGGGGGGGGGGGGGGGGAATACACGTATACCAATTTTTCAACCTTAAAACTGACTGAGTCCCCTTTACTCAGAGTGGTAAAGAACTAGGAGCTGATAACACACCTACTGACTACACTTGGTGCGGGTCAGTTGGCTAACTATCAGTTCAAGTTCAGTGCGGAAATGTTTGAGCCCTGATAGTTTAAAGTCTTGTTTAGTTTGCTTTCTGAAAAACTTGTTTTACTCAATTCTGAATAGTGTTTAGTAGGGCAGTGCTCTTTTGAAGATCAGTCTGATTGATTCAGGCTTGATAAACTTGAATGCAATGAATGAACAAGTAATATGGCAAGTATGCACAATATCAAAGCAGTAAGAACACAAGGAGTTTAACGTGGTTCAGAGACTCAAGCTCCTATGTCCACGGCCTGATTTAACAGGAAATCCACTCAAGGGATTCTTGTTTTTAACGTGCCAAGGTGCACCAAGACCAGCTAACCTCACTGATCTATACAACTCCACTTACTAACACACTAACTGACTTACTCCCAACAAGCCTAACTTAGGGTTTTGGTTTCAGTTTGGATTCCAACTAAGTTGAGATTATCCTTACAAGGCAAAGCTATGCTAAGGATTGGATAATCTCTCAAAGCTTAAGATAATGCTATTTAGCTCTTGGAATACAGAATAACTCTCAGTTGCTAAGAAACACTTGGGAAATTTGGATGTTTTCGAGTGCTTCTCTTAAAGGATGAATGCTTTGAGTGCTTGAGAGTTTGAGTAATTTCTGGCTTGGAAATTTCCCGTAACCTTGAATGGGTTCAAGGCCTTCTGTATTTATAGGTGATTTGAAAAACTATCCGTTGGAGAGATAGCCTTCTAGTCATCTATGTAGAGTGGCTTCAAATGGACATATCTTCATGCAGCAGCCGTCCTTGCATGGATTTGGTATTTGCATTAAATGCCCATTAAATGCTTGCCCGTTGAATGTGCAGTCTGAATTCAGTCTTCATGTCAGGTTCCGTACGTGCGTGTCCTTCTCGGATTGGTCCACGTCATCAGGTTGGTGAGAATGTCAGAACTTATTCCTGAGCTTCAGGCTTGTCTCATTAAGTTCATTTTGTCTTGAGCCCACCAGTCTTGTCCTGAAGCTGAAATTCCTTTTGCATTGATTGGCTCTACTCCAAGTCTCCCCATAAACTCAGTGACATCCTGTTCCCTTCAGGATTGAGTTAGTAATGACCTCAGGGCCATACTCTTCATCACTGACACTTACTCAGCCAGCTTAGAGGACTGCCATAAGTTCAGGATGGTGCTCTTCATCTTCAGGCTCTGAGTCTTGATTGTCTCCAGTGAGTTCTCCTCTCACTGAGTACCTGTGAAGTGTAAAATGACTAAGTACTAATCCTAATCAAGACTAGCCTGCCAAAGACAGATTAAGGCTAACATCTTTTCAGGGGTTTTGGGATCTTAATCAAAACTGACAATGTCCCAACACATGGAATTAGGTATTTGCATTAAATGCACATTAAATGCTTGCCCGTTGAAAATGCAGTCTGAAGTCAGTCTTCTGTCAGGTTCCGCACATGTGTGTCCTTCTCGGATTGGTCCACATCATCAGGTTGGTGAGAATGTCAGAACTTATTCCTAGGCTTCAGGCTTGTCTTATTAAGTTCTTTTTGTCTAGAGCTCACCGGTCTTGTCCTGACGCTGACATTCCTTTTGCATTGCTTGGCTATACTCCAAGTCTTCCCATAAACTCAGTATCATCCTGTTCCCTTTAGGACTGAGTAGTAATGACCTCAGGGTCATACTCTTCATCACTGAGACTTACTCAGCCAGCTTAGAAGACTGCCATAAGTTCAGGATGGTAATCCGTCTTCAGGCTCTTGTCTTGATTGTCATCAGTAAGTGCTTCTCTTACTGAGTACCTGTGAAGTGTAAAATGACTAAGTATAAATCCTAACCAAGTCTAGCCTAACAAACAAATGCAAACATCTTTTCAGGGGCTTTGGGATCTAATCAAAACTGACATTGTCCGATGATGCCAAAACACTGAAAAGATCCTCAAAACACTTAGAGGAAATATGAATCCTATCTATAAGATAAGTCAGTGTTAGAACAGTTCTTGATAAAGTACAGAATTTAAATAACAGCCAAAAAGACAATGAGTTTTTGTCTGAGGGCAAAGTAATAGATTTCATTGATGAATATGATCAGGGTTACAATGAATCTTAATCTATTACACCAAAAGAGAGTGAACACCTAGACTAATCTCATCTCAGGTTCAAGTCAATATCCTACATAGACTCTTGCCTTTAACTCGTCAACTCTGCTAGGTTGGTTCACGTACCCCTCAGCCTTGGCAATCTTCAAGACTTCCATCAAAATGGTCTTAGTATTGTGCTTCTGAGTTCCAGGAACTAAGGGAGGAGCTCGAATCGTGAATTCAGGAGCCTTCACTTGGACTTGAGCTGCTTCAGTCTCCTCCAATATCTTTTGGATCAGCTCAGGATGATTGTCCATCATGTAGTCAGTGAAGTGGGCATTGATATCGTCAGTGTCGCCCCATTTCTTCACAACATACCACAACTTCACAAACTCATCCTTCGCATCAGTCCAGAACTCCTTCAGTGCCTCGGAGATGAACTCGTCGATATAAGCTTCCCTTAATCCTGATTCCGGCCTTCTGACTTGAAGAATTGTTGACTTCATTGTTGTTGGCCTCTTTCTGTACTTCCTAGGCTCAGGCTTCGCCTTCTTCCTCCTAAGCAGACTGATCACTGCATCATCGAGTTCCCTTTGTTGAAGCTCATTGATATCAGTCAGCTTTTCAACCTTCTTCTCCAAAATGCGCATCTTCTCTTTTTGTGCTATCTCAGCTCTGCGCTCAGCCTCAGTTTTCTCAGAAGGTGCTCCCCACACCTTAGCGCATAACTCCGCCACCGTCTCCGCAGAGTAAGTGATGGGGTTTTTCCTTGTGCTCATGGGAGAAGACTTCTGAACTGGCTCAGGTTGCTTTGAAGGTTCATCAGCCTTTGCCTTCTTCACTGCCTCGACCCTCAACCTTGCAGCAACTTCCTCATCTTCCTTCTCTGCTGCCGCCAACCTTGCTGATTTCCTCACCCTCAGCACGTTCCCTTCAGGATTGGCTTCAGGGTCAGCTAGAACCATTTCGCCTTGGTTGACTGCCACCGATACCTCAGGGCGGGATCTTTTCTTCTTCTTTTCCCCCTTTTTGGCATCATCATCGGCCTGCAACAGGAACGCGTCAAATCCGCTGTTGATCACGAAAGAGGTTAAAGATTAGACTTAAGTGATTTCCTCCTTCAGCATTTCAACTCCCATCGAGATACCAGTCCCTGCAAAAGATATAGAACTGATTGCAGCATTTACCTTCTTCTCAAAGACCTCCATGGAAAGCTGGAGTCTTTGTTCAGGTTTTTCGATCCTCTCCTCCACCTTGGCGGATTTATCAGTTGCTTGGGTCAGCCTCTCAGCAATGGACTTTGAAGTCTGAGCAATACGATCTGACTCCAGCTCCAATTTGGATGCTGAGTCTTGAATGGCTGAGTGAATAGGGCCCCAGCCTGAGCTGCAAGCTTCTCCACCGCCTGATTGAGTTCCTCCTTCCTTTGCTCATCCTTCCCAGCCAGCTGCCTTAAGGTTTGCCTCAGCATTTTCTTTGTGTGCTTCCTCTCGTTCCTCACTGACTTGGCCGTGTCAGTTATCGTCTTCTTAAGCAAAATCAACTCCCTGTTTGCAAGGTTGTTGTATGCTGACTTTGTCCACCTGATGTGTTTCGCAAGAGCCTTGGCATCTTCATCTTTCTCAGCTCGTAGCCTCATCACTTCCTCCTGAAGTTCAGCTAGATTTTCAGTGGTTTTCTCCTTCTTCACCTCCACAAGGGTAGTGAACTCAGTGCATCCGACCCCGGTGATGACAACATCTTCTTCTTCATCGACGACCTCCTCAGTGATTGGCTGCTTTCCCTTGTCAGCCCCTGCGACATCAGTCACCACTTCAGGGTGCGCTGAAGGCAGTTGTTGAGTAGTCGTGGCCGCCTGCTCAGGCTCGGCCATGCCATTTCGAACCTTAGGAACTTGTCCTTCGGAACTAGGAGTCTCCTTTGACGCCTCAACATCTTTCTTCCTTGCCTCAGGGCAGGGAATCCCGTCATCGACAAATGTCTCATCGGCGGTTGAGATGTTCACAACATCCTCAGCCACTGGTCCATCCTTGGCACCAGTGTCTTTCACACCTTCCCCCTGAGCCTGAGACTCAGGGATCAAACTATCTACTTCCCTTGCCGTCTCCTCCACAGCCTTCTCCATTGCTCCTCCTTGAGCCTCATCATCATCATCATCCTCCTTATCCTCCTTATCGCCAGAAAGGATGTCGGCCTTACTCTTAGACATGAAGTCAGTGACTAGCTTCTTCAGGTTCTCGAAGTTCAGCAGTTGAAGCCAGCTAGTCAGTCCAAAGAAAGAGCATAACCTTACCTCCTCCATCTCCCAGTGTTCCCATCCACGAGCATCTACCAACAAATGCTGCTCCTACATGTTGGATTGCTTGAAGTCCAACCAAACTTTGAGCTCAATGACATTTGCGATAAGCTTCCCATACTTCGTCAGCCCCGACCAGCACTTAGAGGCCCATTCAATAGCGTTCCCCCTCAGGGTATTCTCCAGAATGCCTCCCGCCAAATGCTCGTCTAACTCTTCCTCCTCTATTTCAAGGAACTCATCCTCTTCGGTTGGAAGGGTCTTAGGGTAGTCTTTTGGGTTGGGGTAAGTGGGGAAATCTTCAGGGTTGGGGGTGGAATCTGATGGTTGGTCAGGCCTCTGAGGAGATGGCACTGACACTGAGGTGTTTGGCTCTGAGGTGATGGGTGATTGGGTGGGTTGAGGTGAGGGATCAGAGTTGGTTTGGGATTGGGGGTCAGGGTGAGTAGGGGATGTATGGGCTGCTATCTCAGGCTGCAACAACTCAGCCGTCTCGATAGACTTTCTTACTTCCTCCAAGTCAGAGGCTCTAGGAGAGCTTGACTTCTCCCTCTCTGTGATCTCATGAAGGCTCTTAGCTGGGGACTTTTTGGGTCCCTTCCTAAGTCTTTTGTAGGGCCTCTTCCCTTGATCCTTACTGACGTCATCGTCAGTTCCCTTAGCCTCAGAAACGGCCATCTTGAGATTTGACTCAGTCCCTAAACTCGTGCTCTTCCCTGACAGCACAAGCTTAACCCTCTTCTTCTCCACCTTCTCCACCACAGGCTGCACCTCTTCCTCAGGCTCCACAGCCTCCTCCCTCCTCTCGAAGAGCTCATCTACCTTCTCGATGAGACTGGTAGCCACCTTCTTGGCCTTACCAGCTGGATTTTTGGCCTGACCCTTTGCCTTGGCATTGGGATCAGTCAGCCCTAGCATCGCGACGTAGGTATCACTCAGCGAGGTGAACATCGCCCTCTTGGAAGATAGGGTGTCCTCCAAGTCGAACGTGTACCCATGGAAGGCATGGGCAATCAGGATTGATAGGCGCGTGCCAAAGGGCAGGATAGCTTTGACAGAGATGTGCTTCTTGTCTTCATCCTTTTTAAGCTTATCCAGCGCCGCCTGACTGATCTGGTCAAGGAAGAACTGCTCCCAGTTGGCTTCTACTCCATCCACGATTGCCTCCATGATCCTTAGTTTGGGCAGGCTCAACTGTTCATGCGAGCCAGTGGACCCCATGACCACCTTGGATACAAGATCCACAAGAGCCATGTACTCAAGCTTCAGGGTGCTCTTATTCTGACGGGCCTTAAACTCGCCTGACCCCGTCTTAGTCCAATTAGCAAGGAGTTCTCCTTCACCATTCTCCTTGTACACCCTGGGGTTGACACCAGATGATGGCAGAATGAACACTTCCCTCATTGCTCTTCTGAGGTCGATCTCCACCTCCGTCGATTCGTAGAAAGGCTCGCCATCAACGTCCTTCTCTCCGGTGGGCTTTAGAGCGGTCACCCGTGTGAACATCTCTCCCCTCCTAACGAAAAGGTTGAAGTAGGCCTCAACCACTGCTTTGGGTAGCACGGAGACAGGTCGTTTGGTAAAGTATGTCTCAAGACCTGCTTCGGAAATCCATTTGAAGACTGGACGAATTTCCTCCACATTCAAGCAAATGCCGTCCATGGAGATGACTTGCTCCATGTGCACAAGCTTGTTGTTGACGACATCATCGATGTTGTCTGTGGACCAGGTTGATTTGAGGAACGCCATTGATTTAGAGTTAGAGGTTTTTTTGAAAAAAAACTGAAATTGAGTGCTTAAGTATGAGAATACTCAGTGTGCAAGTGCTTTAGTGTTTGCGTAAAAACCTCAATGGCATTCTTTGATTGATAAGATTGAATCAGTTACTCAGACATGGGGTTGAGATCAATTCCTGAATTTGAAACATTTTGAAATGAAGGGCCAGGATTAATCTCAGCATCAATCATTTACCCATGTCAGTCATATTCCGTATAAAACGGACACGTATATGAAAAAGTAACTGAAGCATTAAATATTCCGTTGCGCGTGGGTTTAAATATAAAAAGGCGCACTTTTAATGAAAACATAATGCATTTAATAAAGATTTTCAGGACGAAGGACTCAGGAAGACGCTTGAAATTCACAAAGTAAGGTTGAAACTCATACCTGTCAGGGAGACATTGTAGCACCCTGATACCTCGTTGAGTCGAGTCTGACTGAGTTCCCCCTAGACCCTACACTGACTGTTCACCAGGATCTAAGAGACCTAACTCCACTGACAGTTCCATAAATCTTGTTTCAGCCAAAGGCTTAGTCAAGATGTCAGCTCTCTGCCTGTCAGTGTGAATTTTCTCCATCCTAATGTACTTCTTTTCCACATGATCTCGAATGAAATGATGCCTAATATCCACATGCTTGCACCTTGTGTGAAGCACCGGGTTCTGAGTAATTGCTATAGCACTATTGTTGTCATAATAGATTGGAACTTCATTAGCAAATACCTGGTAGTCCCTCAACTGTTGCCTTAACCATAAAATCTGAGCACAACAACTACCAGCAGCCATATACTCAGCCTCAGTTGTGGATGTTGCAACTGAATTCTACTTCTTACTAAACCACGAGATCAACTTGCTCCCCAAAAACTGACATGTCCCTGAGGTTGATTTCCTATCAATCCTACAACCTCCATAATCTGCATCTGAATAACCTGTCAGTTCTAAGTTGTCATCTGAAGGATACAATAGTCCCATATTGACTGTCCTTTTCAGATACTTAAGTATCCTCTTAGCAGCCTCCAAATAACTTTTCTTGGGATCAGACTGATACCTAGCACATACACCAACTGCAAACGTGATATCAGGCCTATTTGCAGTCAGGTACAATAAAGAACCTATCAGCCCTCGATACTCAGTCTGATTCACTGAAGTCCCTTCAGTGTCAGGATCCATCTTCCAATTTGTGTTCATAGGGATCCTGGCTAGATTGTTGTTCTGAACACCAAACTTGTGAATCAAGTCTCTTGTATACTTGGCCTGATTAATGAAAATACCTTGATCAGTCTGCTTGACCTGCAATCCTAGGAAGAAGTTCATCTCTCCCATCATAGACATCTCAAATTTACCAGTCATTAGCTTAGAGAATTTCTCACAGAGCTGATGATTTGGTGATCCAAATATTATGTCATCCACATAAATCTGGACCAAGAGAATGTCATCACCTTCAGAGATCCTGAACAATGTCCTATCCACGGTTCCCTTCTTGAACCCACGGTCTGTCAGGAATTGAGAAAGGGTATCATACCAAGCTCTTGGTGCTTGCTTAAGTCCATAGAGTGCTTTCTTTAAATGGTATACTCTATCTCCAACCTCAAACCCGGGAGGTTGTTCAACATATACCTCTTCATTGAGTACACCATTCAGGAAGGCACTCTTGACATCCATTTGATACACCTTAAACTTCTTGTAAGTTGCATATGCAAGGAACAACCTGATAGCTTCCAATCTAGCCACTGGAGCAAAAGTCTCATCATAATCTATTCCTTCAGACTGACAATACCCTTTTGCAACCAGTCTAGCCTTGTTCCTTATAAACAACACCATTCTCATCCTTCTTGTTCTTAAAGACCCACTTGGTACCAATAACTCCTTGATGCCTAGGTCTATCAACCAGTTCCCAAACCTGATTCCTTGTGAACTGATTCAACTCCTCTTGCATGGCTATGATCCAGTTCGAGTCAGTGAGAGCTTCTTCAATGTTCTGAGGCTATTGCTCAGAGAGAAAGCAATAGAATAGTGCACTCTCACCATGAAACCGTCGGGTCCTGACTCCCTCAGTTGGATCACCAATGACTTGATCAATAGGATGATCCTCTATCCATGTTCTTTTGTCAGGAGTTGTTCTTGAAGTACCTACAAGGTTAGTGTCTACAGGTTCATGAAATTCAGGAAATTGAACAGAAGGAGATGAACCTGAGTCCATACCAAAGGGATTAACAAGCTCAATGTCAGGGACATTGGTTCCCCCTTGATGAGGTGACTCAGGAACCGTCTCAGCTGCAACCGCATCTTCATGGACGGTGCTTACCTCAGGTTGAGCCTGTTCCTCAGTCTGAGGCTCAACAAACCCTGATGTGCTGGGCTTAGGAGTGGCACTTGGTTTATCATCCTGCTCATCGTCATCATCCCATCTTGGAATTGGTACGACTTTGACCTTTGGATCAGGTTGATTCTTTAAGCTTAGCATTGTCACCCTCCTTGTGACCTCCTCAGTGTTAGGATTCAACACTTTTACCCTAGACTCATTAGCAGATTCATCAAACACAACATGTGGTGATTCTTCCACAACAAGGGTCCTAAAATTGTAAACCCTGAAAGCTTTACTAACTTCAGAATATCCTAAGAATATCCCTTCATCAGATTTGCTATCAAAGGCTTTCAATTGGGTCTTCCCATTGTTGAGGATGAAACACTTACAACCAAATATATGAAAGTAAGAGATACAAGGTTTCCTGTTATTCCATGTCTTATATGGGGTCTGTGCATGTTGTTTGTTCAGCATGGATCTGTTCTGAGTGTAGCATGCAGTGTTGATTGCCTCAGCCCAAAATTTCTTGGGCAATCCTGATTCAGCCAGCATGGTCCTGGCAGCTTCCTTCAGTGTCCCGTTCCTTCTCTCAGCAACACCATTTTGTTGTGGGGTTCTAGTTGCAGAAGTCTCATGAGCTATACCAAGTTCATTACAAAAGTCAGAAATATATGAATTTATAAATTCAGTGCCCTTGTCAGATCTGATCTGAGTAATGGACTGATTTTTCTCATTGCCGAGTCTCCTGAGCAACTCTGGAAGCTTCACCTGTGTTTCCTTTTTATTCATCAAGAAAATAACCCAAGTATATCTAGAATAATCATCAATAACCACAAGGGTATATTTCCTGCCATTCATACTCACAGGTGTAATAGGACCAAATAAATCCATGTGCAAGAGCTGAAGAATCCTGTCAGTGGAATGGGAAGCTTTCTCTTTGAATGAAGCTCTAACCTGCTTCCCTTCCTGACAAGCTTTGCACACATGATCTTTGCTAAAAACTTCATTAGGTAGACCATCAACAAGTGACTGTCTAGAAATTTTGTTAAGAATCTTGAAGTTCAGGTGGCTTAATCTTTTATGCCATAACCAACTGAGCTCTAGAGAGCTTTTAGCAACAAAACAACTATTAGGAATAGTGCTGCTCCAATCAGCAAGATAAACATTACCTTTCCTGATACCTGATAGAAGCACTTGTGTTGATTCGTCCTTGACTGAACATATATTCGATGAGAACTCAACACTGAAACCTTTGTCACAAAATTGGATTACTGACAACAAGTTATGTTTCAGTCCTTCTACAAAGGACACATTTTCCACTCTGACTGTACCTATTATCAAGACACCAAAACCTTTAGTAACACCCACCAAAGGTTACCTGTGGACTATCCTTAGCCTGAAACTCGTGGAGAAGACTCTTTATTCCAGTCATATGCCTTGAGCATCCACTGTCTAGGTACCAAACAGCTTTGTTTGATTCTCCTCTCCTCTTGTTGTGATCCACAGCCGCCTGCAAACAAATCAGGCTTTAGGTACCCATTGGGTGTTGGGTCCTATTGTGCCAGCTGTACCCTTCGGGATCCAGACTTGCTTCACAACCCTAATTGCTTCAGAGTGGTGAATCTGTCTCCCTGAAACATCAACATACACAACTTTCTTCTTCTTTGCCTGAGAGGAAGATGGTGTATGAGTGCTGGACTTAGGCTTCACAGGAGCCTGAGTGGGTGCCTTTTGGGCTGGCTTCCTGTTCTTCCTAGGTCTGGGTGCAGCAGGTCTTGGGCCTTGTTCTTGATAAGGGCCTTGTGTTCTATTCCCCTAGGCAAGTAAGGGAATGGAAAACAGTTAAAGGCCTTAGGATGCCAAAACCATGGGGGTGTCATCATGTTTGTCCTTCCCTGTTGATATTGCCAAGCATGATGGTACCCTCGTTGACCAATCTGAGGGCTCTTGACTTGAGTCTTCCTCTGCTTTTGTTGAGGCTTTCTCTGGCCTGAGATCTCAGGGACCTCCTTTGGTTGCTTTGCCTTTCCCTTGGGTTTTGGCTTAGCTACCTTAGGGGCAACCCTGACTGTGTCAACGGTTTCCTTGCCCTTATCAGTTTGACGGGCCTGAAGTACAACTTTAGGTGCACTCTGGCCTGCCTGAACAAATATCCTCTCAGTGTTGCTCCCTGAAGCAACATGAGATTGACCCTGTGAGGATTTCTTAGGAATATATCCAAGTCCCCTTTTCTCGTTCCCAAGCATATGGCTGCTATTTATTTCCTCTCTAGCCACTGAGGATTTATTCATTGCTGCAACCTTTTGCTTGAGTGAGTCCTCACTCTTTTTCAGGATTTCATGTCTGGCAAAGAGGTCATCAAACTTACTCTTGAGTGCTTTCAGTTCTTCCTTCCTGACCAACTCTTCCTCAGCCAATTCCTTCAGAAGCTTCTCTCTTGGGAGACGCTCAACATTGATTAAATCAATATCCTGAGTTAGTCTCACAATCAGAGTTGATTCTTTAAGATCAAACCGAGTGAGCTGATCATTCAGGTTCTAAACCTCAGTACTCAATTTCTTGTTCTCCTCTACCAAGAAGACATTAGTTTCCTGCAATCTGGAGAAATCAACCATCAATTGATCCAGACAGATCTGAAGGTTCATTTCTCTGACTGACTTTGAGCTAAGCTCAGGATTTTGACCAGTGTAGGAACCACATACGGAGTTAGATATTACCTCAGGTTCCTCCCTTGCCATCAGGCAGACATCATCGTACTCATCATCGGAAAAGAGTTCAGACGACCTCTCCTCAGGACCATCTGAGTCAGTTGCATCCTCAGCGAGCATCGCTCTCCGATCTGCAAGTCTCTGGTCTCTCTTGGCCCTCCTGTCCTCTCTTTCCCTTGCACACAGCTTTGGACAATCATACTGATAATGCCCGCTCTTATTACAGTTGTAGCATGTTGGTTGCTCATCTCCTCTTTCTCTCCTTGGTTCAGGGATCCTCCTTGAGTCAGGTTCCCTCTGTCTTGATGAGCTTTCAGTCTTCCCTGAGTGTTTGTCATCATGAGTACGTCTCTGTTCATCTCTGCGATCGGGCTTTGGATCTGAATATCTTCTTTCATCGCCATGATCTCTCCTCTGGTCAGTGTTTCTCCTTTCCTCATATCTCCTTGAGATTTGGTGGGTTCCTTCAGGTTTCCTGTCACGTGAGTCCTTTTAAAATTTCTTATAACGACCAAATCTGGAATTAAGCTTATCAAAGCGTCTGGCCATCAGGCTGTACTCCTCAGCAAGCTCTTCCTTGCTCATCTCCATCAGTGACCTGGCCTTGAACGCCACACTTTTCTCAGGAGTTTTCTCCTTTTCTTCCTCTCCTGGTTGAACTTTCTTCTTTCTTTTGTTAAGATCAAATTCCAGTGCCTTAAGCTCTGAAAAAAGTAAAGCAGAAGTTATGTTACTCATATCCTGAGTGTTTTTAAGCATAATTACACTGTTATCCCATCTCTCAGGAAGGGCATTCAAGATCTTTGAAGCAACATCTCTCTTTGGAACATCTTTGTCCAACATCACTAGCTCATTCATCAACTTGATGAACCTTGACTCCACCTGATCGATTGTCTCATCAGGCAACATCTCGAATGCTTCGAATTTCTGAATGGCAATGTTTCTCTTATTCTCCTTTATCTTTTCTGACCCCTCGCACATCCTTGTCAGCTCATCCCAAACCTCCTTTGCCGTCTTTAAGTTCATCAGCCTGGCTGACTCCTCGAAGGGCACCGTATGCAAAATGATGTTTCTGGCAACGTTGTCCAGTCCCACCATCTTGATTTCATCGTTGGTCATGTCTTTCCTTTCTTTCGGAACCTGCACGCCAATCTCAAGATGCTCATATCCCAGTCCTCTGACATTAGGAATAGTGATCTTGATCGGTCCCTCACTGAGAACACGCGGCATCTGGTCATGGATGGCATCAAGATGTGCTTCTAATCTGAACTTCCAATAGACAAAGTTAGATACAGAGAATTCAGGTAACGAAGCTTCAAGTCTTCTCGAAGTCATGATGATGCGAGTTTTATGAAAAGCAAACTCAGATCTGTTCAGTGACCACCAACAGTCTCTCCACAGAAACTATTAGTATTCAAAGTCAGTGGTCTTTTGAACCACTGCTCTGATACCACTTGTTGGTCCCGGTACAAGACTAAGGAATACGTGTATGTGGGGTGGGAATACACGTATACCAATTTTTCAAACTTAAAACCTTACTGAGTCCCCTTTACTCAGAGTGATAAAGAACTAGACACTGATAATACACCTACTGACTACACTTGGTGCGGGTCAGTTGGCTAACTATCAGTTTAAGTTCAGTGCAGAAATGCGTGAGCCCTGATAGTTTAACGTCTTGTTTAGTTCACTTTCTGAAAACCTTGATTACTCAAATGAATAGTGTTTAGTAAGGGCAGTGCTTTTTTTAATAGATCAGGCTGATTGATTCAAACCTGATAAATCTAATGCAATGAATGAACAGTTAATATGGCAGGTATGTAATAAATCAAAGCAATAAGAACACAACAAGTTTAACGTGGTTCAGAGTCTCAAGCTCCTACGTCCATGGCCTGATTTAACAGGAAATTCACTCAAGGGATTCTTGTTTTTAACGTGCCAAGGTGCACCAAGATCAGCTACCTCACTGACCTATACAAACTTCTTTACTAACTAACTTAACTTACTTCCAACAAACCTAACTTTAGGGTTTTGGTTTCAGTTTGGATTCCAACTAGGTTGAGATTATCCTTACAAGACAAAGCTATGCTAAGGGTTGGATAATCTCTCTAAGCTTAAGATATTGCTTGTACGCTCTTGGAATACAGATTAACTCTCAGTTGCTAAGAAACACTTGGGAAATTTAAAGGGGTTTCGAGTGCTTCTTCTAAAGATTGAATGTTTTGAGTGCTTGAGAGTTTGAGTAATTTCTAGCTTGGAAATTTCCCGTAACCTTGAATGGGTTCAAGGCCTTCTGTATTTATAGGTGATTTGAAAAACTATCCGTTGGAGAGATAGCCTTTCTTGTCAACTATGTAGAGTGATTCAAATGGACATATCTTCATGCAGCAGTCGTCCTTTGCATGGAATTAGGTATTTGCATTAAATGCACATTAAATGCACATTAAATGCTTGCCCGTTGAAAATGCAGTCTGAAGTCAGTCTTCTGTCAGGTTCCATACATGTGTGTCCTTCCCGGATTGGTCCATGTCATCAGGTTGGTGGGAATGTCAGAACTTATTCCTAGGCTTCAGGCTTGTCTTATTAAGTTCTTTTTGTCTAGAGCTCACCGGTCTTGTCCTGACGCTGACATTCCTTTTGCATTGCTTGGCTCTACTCCAAGTCTTCCCATAAACTCAGTATCATCTTGTTCCCTTCAGGACTGAGTAGTAATGTCCTCAGGGTCATACTCTTCATCACTGAGACTTACTCAGTCAGCTTAGAAGACTGCCATAAGTTCAGGATGGTAAACTGTCTTCAGGCTCTTGTCTTGATTGTCATCAGTAAGTGCTCATCTTACTGAGTACCTGTGAAGTGTAAAATGACTAAGTACAAATCCTAACCAAGACTAGCCTGACAAACAAATGCAAACATCTTTTCAGGGGCTTTGGGATCTAATCAAAACTGACATTGTCCCAACACACCATATATTTCGTCTTTCCATAAATTAATTAAAAAAAAAATCTCACCAAATATAACCACCACTCACCCAGTAGCCCATATTAAAAAACTTCTTGGCCTAATTTATATATTGACACAGTTGTTAAACAAAAAAATTGAGGGTAATTGCAAGATTTTTTCGTATCTAAGTTGATAGTTTACTAAGCTTAATTTCCCCTGAATATTAATAAAAATAATATCCAATTTTAATAAAAAAAACAATTTATTTAGCAAATTTTATCAAGAATTAACCAAATAAAAAGCTATAATTATAATTGTTACCTGTTAAATAAAAACATTGTTATGATTAAAAAATGGAAGAAGTAATTTAAAAAATTAAAAAAATACAAATAATTGATAAAATGATACATTTAATGTTTCACACTTATATTACCTTGCATAATACACCATTACTTTAATATTTTTTTTAGACGTGATATTTTAACCTTAAATGATACAATATTGTGTGTTTTGCATTAGAAATGAGTAATAATAAATTAAATAGCGTGGAATTATACATATTGTTTTAAAAAAAATTACTTACATTGATTTTATTAAAAATAGAATAGTGTGGAATAAATTTTATCATCAATATTTATTTAAGTGTTATTAAGATTTATTTAATTAAGATTTTATATTTGAGTGGTATTATAGCATTTGACCAAAAATTTTGTGTGATAATCTTTCAAATATTTTGAATAATTATAAAATTATTTGTTAAATATTGAATACTTTAAATATTTTCTTTTAAAAATTTGATATGTTAAAACTTAAATATTACTATATTATATTTTTTGTATTAAAAATCAGTAATAGACTAATGCAAAATAATATTAATGTTCTAATGTAGTATGTACTAAGGGTTGTATTAAATAGTATTATTTGCAATTGCAAAATATTTTAATTCACACTAGTGAGAAATGATGCATTATGCAAGATAATATCAATGTTCTAATGTAGTATGTACTAATGGATGCAATAAGTAGTATTATTTGCGATTGTGAAATATATTAATTCATTTTAGTGAGAAATGTTGTATTATGCAAAATAATATCAATATTCTAGTATGTAATTATGGTTGCACTAAACAATATTATCTGCAATTGTAAAATATTTTAATTCATTTTAGTGAGAAATATTGTATTATGCAAGATAATATCAATGCTCTAATGTAGTATGTATTAATTGTTGCACTAAATAGTATTATTTGCAATTGTGAAACATATTAATTCAATTTAGTGAGAAGTGATGTATTATGCAAGATAATATCAATGTTCCAATGTATTTTCCCAAAAAAAAAATGTTTCAATGTATTTTGTACTAATGATTGCAATAAATAGTGTTGGGATATGTTTAGTTTTGATGATTTTCCAAAACCACATGTAATAGGTTTGAAAGCAGTCAGGATTGTATCTTTAGTTTCAGGTCAGACTAGGTTATTTCTCAGTAGAATAGGCTGTCAGTTGAGAAGAACTCAGTTGAGGGGGAACTCAGCGAGGGGGAACTCAGCAACACAGCCTGAGGATATCAAGATGACACCAAGAAGATCTAACTGAAACCATGCCAGAGACCTGAACCTGAAGAGAAGCCTGAAGGATGTCCCACTGAGTGTAAACTTAGCTGTTCTAAGCTAAGTCAGGTGGACCACTCAGTGAAGAGCATGATCAAGAGGATCAGTGCTGCATCAAGTAGGTCCTGAAGGAGTCAGGCTACTGTGGTCAGGGAAGTTTGTCATTCAGCCTTATGACAAACTTCTTGGAGTGATCTTCAAAGAGTCTCTGAAGGACAACTACACTGAAGACGTTCAGTCCACTGAAGATCATCAGTCAGTGAAGGAGGAAGCTACCTAAAGTCAGTGGGTCTTTGTCAACCCACTGAGTCAAAGATCCGTTGGATCCAGCCCACGTGGACCAATCAGCACAAGGCAGCAACTCTGACACTGGCAAGGCCGCATTCCAAGAAAAGTGGTTGAAACCATTAATTGTATGGATTCAAATGTAATTTCCTCCAACGGTTACATTTGAATCCACAATATAAATACAAGCTCATAGCTGCATTTTGAGTGTGTGTGAAGTAAGAAAAATCAATACCTACGAGCTGTGAAGGTGTGAGTGTTTAGTGCATTATATTGGGAGTTATAAGGAGACACGATTCACACCTTGTACACTGAACTTTAGAGTTCATAGATATATACAAATGAGTGGTCAACTTGTAACTCATAGCTTAGAGAGGTTTTCCTAATCTTAGCTTTAGGCTAACTCATTGTAAAGGAAAACCTTACCTAGTTGGAGAAACCAAACTGAAACCAAAACCCTCTAGTTAGGTTTGTTGGTGGAAGTGGGTTTTTGAGGAGTGGCAGCCCAGGGAGTGGCGTGAGTCCAGTTGTAAGTGCACCTTGGCACGTTAAAAATAAGAATCCCAGTTAGTGGATTTCCTGTTAAATCAGGCCGTGGATGTAAGAGCTTGAGTCTCTGAACCACGTTAAACTGAGCGTACTTATCTTTTAAAGTGTTTACTAAGGTGTTGTGAAAATCTGCTCACTGAGAGCATTGTTAAAAAGAAAACTTTAGTTAATCTTTCAGGTCAGGAAAGATCCTCTCACTGACCAGTTCAGGCAACTCGAGAGTTTAGCATCTCGAGTCACTGCGTTACTTAGAGCATGAGTCTCCAAGTGCTCACTGATGGTCCCGTTTTCGAATACCAAAATGGGAATTCAGGAGCAAAAAAAAATTATATTTTTTTAAAACTTTTAGCTCAGAGAGTTCAGCAAGAGTGAAGAGTTCTCAAGTCACTGCATTGTTAAGAGGTTGAGTTACCAAGTCAGTGAGAGGACTTGAAGACTCATGCTCTTAGCAACACAGTGACTCGAGAGGTTACACTTCAAGTCACTGCTCTACTTAGAGGCTGAGCTACCAAGTCAGTGTGAAGGCTTGGAGGCTCATGCTCTAAGCAAAGCAGTGACTCGAGATACTGAACTCTCGAGTGCGTTGCCTGAACTGGTCAGTGAGAGGATTCTCCCTGACCTGAATATTTAACCAAAGTTTCCTTTTTAACATGCTCTCAGTGAGCAGATTTTCACAACACTTTAGTAAATACTTTTAAAGATAAGTACGCTCAGTTTAACGTGGTTCAGAGACTCAAGCTCTTACATCCACGGCCTGATTTAAAAGGAAATCCACTAACTGGGATTCTTATTTTTAACGTGCCAATGTGCACTTACAACTGGACTTACACCACTCCCTGGGCAGCCCCTCCTTACAAACTCACTGACAACTTACTCCCAATAAACCTAACAAGAGGGTTTTGGTTTCGGTTTAGTTTCTCCAACTAGGTGAGGTTTTCCTTTACAATGAGTTAGCCTAAAGCTAGGATTAGGAAAACCTCTCTAAGCTATGAGTTACAAGTTGAACACTCATTTGTGTATATCTATGAACTCTAAAGTTCAGTGTACAAGATGTGAATCGTGCCTCCTTATAACTCCCAATATAATGCACTAAACACTCACACCTTCACAGCTCGCAGGTGTTGATTTTTCTTACTTCACACCCACAAAACGCAGCTATGAGCTTGTATTTATAGTGTGGATTCAAATGTAACCGTTGGATGAAATAACATTTGAATCCATACAATTAATGGTTTCAACCACTTTTCTTGGAATGCGGCCTTGTCAGTGTCAGAGTTGCTGCCTTGTGCTGTTTGGTCCACGTGGGCTGGATCCAACGGATCTTTGACTCAGTGGGTTGACCAAGACCCACTGACTTTAGGTAGCTTCCTCCTTCACTGACTGATGATCTTCAGTGGACTGAACGTCTTCAGTGTAGTTGTCCTTCATAGACTGTTTGAAGATCACTCCAAGAAGTTTGTCATAAGGCTGAATGACAAACTTCCCTGACCACAGTAGCCTGACTCCTTCAGGGTCTACTTGGTGCAGCACTGATCCTCTTGATCATGCTCTTCACTGAGTGGTCCACCTGACTCAGCTTAGAACAGCCAAGTTTACACTCAGTGGGACATCCTTCAGGCTTCTCTCCTGGTTCAGGTCTCTGGCATGGTTTCAGTTAGATCTTCTTAGTGTCATCTTGATATCCTCAGGCTGTGTTGCTGAGTTCCCCCTCGTTGAGTTCCCCCTCAACTGAGTGTTCCCTCAAGAGAGTTTCTCAGCTGACAACCTATTCTACTGAGAAATAACCTAGCCTGACCTGAAACAAAAGATACAGTCCTGACTGCTTTCAAACCTATTACATGTTGTTTTGGAAAATTATCAAAACTAAAATATATCCCAACACTCACACTGACTTGGAACTCAGTCTCTAAATAATGCAGTGACTTGAAGTGAAATCTCTAGAGTAACTGCCTTGTTAAGAGACTGAGCCCTCAGGTCATCACACTGACTTGATGTCTCTGACTCTTAGTAATGCTTTGACTTGAGTTTCCATCACTCTTGCTGAACTCCCTGAGAATTGGTTTTAAAAAAAAATTAGTTATCTCCTGAATTCTCATTCTTGCCTTTCGAAAACGGTACCATCAAATAGTATAATTACAATTGTAAAACATTAAATGTATCATTTTAGTGAGAAATGGCGTATTAAGCAAGATAATATCAATGTTTTAAGGTAGAATGTATTGATGGTTGCACTAAATAGTATTATTTGCGATTTTAAATTATTTTAATTAGTTTTAGTGAGAAATGGTGTATTAGGCAAGATAATATAAATGTTCTAATGTAGTATGTACTATTTAAATACTTCCAAATTTTCTAATTTTCAAGAAAAAGTAAATAAATTAATTTATTTTACAATATTCACCACATCTTTAAAAATATCTTAATTTATTAGTTTTATCTCATATGCGACTCATGATCTCTAATTTTATTTTATTTTTTATTCCATATTTAAGTTATATGAGAAAATATAATAATTTCTATTTTCTGAATTTATTTTTCTTTGATAAAAAAATGGAATAAGAAATTAAATATTAAATATATAAAAAGATGGAGAATAAATCAAATATTGTTACTTTTATAATATATTGGAAATATAAGTTGGAGAGAGAATCATATTTCTAATTTGGAATCATTTGAAAGTACACTCAAATATCATAATTTTCGCTTATGGATTATACCTTTTAATTGGCAATTAATACAATAATTACCAAAATGTCACATTATGGATGTCCAGAATATGGATCTTTAGCGCCACCCTTAAAAAAAAAGTTTCAACTTTCAACCGCCTGCAATGCTATGCTAATCAACTCAACTCAAAAGACAACTCATAAAGTACCAGTTAAAAAAATGACATTTGTCACTAATTGATTAGTTGATTTAAATTTTTATATGATTAAAAACGAATACTGTAAATATTATAGATAATATTTATTTAATATTAAATAAAAATTATATCAAAATTCATATTTTTTAAGTTTAAGTATTGTATATAAATTTTTCAATATAATATAAATTCTCTAATGTAATGTGTATTAATGGTTGCACTAAATAGTATTACTTGCAATTGCAAAATAATTTAATTCATTTTAGTGAGAATTTGTGTATTATGCAAGATACTATCAATGTTCTAATGTATTTTGTACTAATGATTGCACTAAATAGTATTACTTGCAATTGTAAAACATTTTAAATCATTTTAGTGAGAAATGGTTTATTAACAAATTAATATCAATGTTCCAATGTAGTATGTACTAATAATTGCACTAAATAGTATTACTTCCGATTGTGAAATATTTTAATTCATTTTCGTGAGAAATGGTGTATTATGCAAAATAATATCAATGTTCTAATGTTGTATGTAATAATGGCTGCACTAAGTAGAATTACTTGCGATTTTGAAATATTTTAATTCGTTTAAGTGAGAAATGATGTATTGTGCAAGATACTATCAATGTTCAAATGTATGTTGTACTGATTGTTGCACTAAATAGTATTACTTTCATTTTTGAAACATTAAATGTGTAGTTTTAGTAAAGAAAATGGTGTATTATTTAAGATAATATCAATATTCTAATGTAGTATGTACTAATGGTTTGCACTAAATAATATTGTTAGCGATTGTGAAACATTTTAAATCATTTCAGTGAGAAATAATATATTATGCAAAATAATATCAATGTTTCAATGTAGAATGTACTAATGGTTGCATTAAATAGTATTATTTCCGATTGTGAAATATTTTAATTTATTTTCATGAGAAATAATGTACTTTGCAAAATAATATCAATTTCTTTTAATGTAATATGTAATAGTTGTTGCACTAAATAATATTAATTGCAATTATAAAACTTTTTAATTCATTTTTGTGAGAAATGATGGATTATGCAAGATAATATTAATGTTCTAATGTAGTATGTACTAATGGTTGCACTAAATAATATTACTTTCAATTTAGTGTGAAATTGCGTATTATGCAAGATGATATCAATGTTCCAATATTTTTTGTACTAATGGTTTTACTAAATAATATTACTTGCAATTGTAAAATATTTAAAATCATTTTAGTTAGAAATGGTGTATTATGCAAAATAATATCAATGTTCTAATTTAGTATGTACTAATGGTTGCACAAAATAGTATCACTTCAATTTGTGAGATATTTTAATAAATTTTAATGAGAAATGGTGTATAATGCAAAATAATATCAATGTTCTCTTGTTGTATGTAATAATGGTTGTACTAAATAGTATTATTTTCAACAAGTCGTAACATTTTAATTCTTTTTAGTTAAAAATGATGTATTATGCAAGATAATATTAATGTTATAATGTAGTATGTACTAAGGATTGTATTAAATATTATTATTTGCAATTGTAAATTTTTTTAATCCACGTTAGTGAGAAATTATGTATTATGTAAGATAATGTCAATGTTCTAATGTAGTATGTACTGATGGTTGTAGTAAGTAGTATTATTTGTGATTTTGAAATATATTAATTCATTTTAGTGAGAAATAGTGCATTGTGCAAAATAATATCAATATTCTAATGTTGTATGTAATTATGGTTGCACTAAATAATATTATCTGCAATTGTAAAACATGTTAATTCATTTTTGTGAGAAATATTATATTATGCAAGATAATAGTATTAGTGAGAAATGATATATTATGTAAGATAATATAAATATTCTAATGTAGTATGTACTATTTAAATACTTCCAAATTTTATAATTTTTTGAGAAAAAGTAAATAAATTAATTTATCTTACAATATTCACCATATCTTTAAAAATATTTACTTTTTTTAAAGTTATCTTACATTATCCGTATATATACATACA
This sequence comes from Ballota nigra, assembly GCA_947034835.1. Taxonomy (NCBI): domain Eukaryota; kingdom Viridiplantae; phylum Streptophyta; class Magnoliopsida; order Lamiales; family Lamiaceae; genus Ballota; species Ballota nigra. Next base: position 88,029,649 of record OX344720.1, on the reverse strand, counting down.
CATTCAAGACAAAGTATAGAGTGAAACTAGTTTATACATAAATCCATGAAGGGTATTAATTGTTTTCACTGAAGAGTATTATTTGTTCTTACTGAAGAGTATTACTGATTTACACTAAGACTCTTCAGTGTAAATCAGTAATACTCTTCAGTAAAAACAACCAATACTCTAGTGAAAACAACTAATACACTTCAGTGATTTATATATAAACCAATTTCACTCTATACGTACTCCACATTCAATACTTTTACGAAAATTCAGAGTTTTTGAAATTATTTTACTGAAGAATATTGATTGTTTTACTAAATAAAATTAGTTACTTTTACTAAATGATGTTAATTATACTAAAATGTATTGTATATTGATTTATGTATCAATAAATTTTACAATGTACATAATAAATTTAAATTGTTGATGGTAATTAAAATTGATTATTATTACTAGATATTTGTTTTTACTTAAAATTTGACGTATTTAAAATATCAAATTGAATAAGATTGAACTATTTGATCTTATCTAAAATTAATCATACATATATATTTTTTGTTTTTTACGACATTTAATAGATTTTTATAAAAAACCCGTCTGACCACTAAAATAATTTCACTCCCTCAAATCCCAACTTATTCTCCATTAGATACAATCATATTATCAATAATTTTTTTTATTTGACTTGTTCTCCAATACTTTTATTAGATAAAATCGATTCATTTTTTTTAATTTAATTATATATAATATTTTTAGGTGAATTGCTTTTGTGTAATTAATGTCTAAAATTTAAGTTGGTAGACAAATTGCATTAGGTTGAGGAATTACGTGTTTACTTGATCAAAGAAATGAACTCAAATAGTATGTTTAAACAATAAATTATAAATAATATGTTTAAACAATAAATTCTAAATAATATGTTTAAATAATAAATTATATATAATATGTTTAAACAATAAATTATATGTTTAAACTATAAAATATAAATAATATGTTTAATAATTATTTTGTGCCTACATGATTAAATTGCATAATAATTGTATTAGAATTATACATAAAATAAATGGGCCAAATTTTTAAACCATAATGGCCCAAAAAAAAAAACTAATGGGCCGAAAGCCCAAATAAGTGTGTAGTACATGTGCAGCTAATGTGCATCATATGTGCATGCTGTCAATCATTTGCTTCCCTTGAAATGCGTGAAATAAAAAAAAATGAACCGGAGAGTCACCTGGTGACTGGACCAGGTACACTGGTGTCCCAGGGGCTCCCTAGAATTCCCCCAAAATTTTTGGTATATCGGTATTTTCGATACGATAATGGTATGAACATCTTAAAAAAAAAATTGATATTTGGTATACCGATATATACCGTACCAAAATTTACAAAACTACGCAAGATAATTTATTATTTTATTTATAAATTATTTCGATATGAACGGTATATCGATATTTCGGTATGAAATGGTGTACAGAATTTCAGTATATACCAAAAACTCGGTATGGTACGGGTGTATCGAATGCTTAGTACGGTATGCGATATGTAATTTTGACATATACTTAAATTTTTGGTATGATATCAGTATGACTTTTCTCATACCGAAAATTTCGGTACGGTATTGCTTCAATATTTTTAATATACCGTGCCGAATCAACCCTAGTCTAAGTTCATATATACTTTACATATATATGTGTTAAAAAATGCAGAACAATGAACGGAAATGATCACATGCCCACCGGTGGACATTAATATTATACCCACTGCGAATGTGTTAATGACACATAAGCAGGGTCCCACTTTTATTTTAATTAATTGTTTATATCTGCTTATGTGTCATTAACACATTCGCGGTGGGTATATAATATTATGCTCACCGGTGGGCATGTGATCAATTCCGAAACAATGAATTAACAGAAGAAAACAAATTAGTAGGAGAAAATGGAATATTCTGCGATGGTTTGTTTGCACATTGATAATCTTTGACTTTATTCTATGTATGAATGACTATATGTTGAATAAAACTTTGCTAAACTGTTCAATCCCAATAACCGCCTATTAAAATGTAATACTTATATTTGAGATGTACTATTTTTTTAGGTTTTTATTATGAATAGTTATTTAAAACGTGTGTTGCACGTTGTTTAAAACTTTGCAATAGATATTAAAAAAATTCGTAGAGAGAGTATTTTTTGAGTTGAAAAATCTCTTGCACTAATATCTTAATTTTGATGTGTATTCAATGTTCGAGTTTTTCACAAGTTATTGTGCCTCCAAAATATAATGGATTAATTCCTGTCTTGTTGAAGCTGCAAATAGAAATCTAAATAATTAATGAATTACCAGATATCATGTATTAAGAGAAGTTTTTGTGCCATTTCCATATAGTAATCGAAAAGCTCTTTTGTGTACTTTGTGTACAAGAGTAAAATATCTGATATTGATTATCTTTTCTAATCAATGTTGATTAGTGGCTGTTTTTACTAAGTAAGATCATCAAACAAATACTAAGATCATGGAATTTAACTAAGTATCAAGCAAGAAATGAATTCACAAGAGTTTGTCTAATATTTTCAATTATGGAAAAGAATCCCCCCTTCTTCATGCAAATGAAGGGGTATTTATAGATGTACAAAGTGACTATGTGTCACCATCTTAATGGCTTAACCATTGGATCTTTGCCAAGTGTTGGGACACTTGTATAACATCTAGGCCATTGCTCAATGGATGAGTGCCAAGTGTTAAGACACTTGGACCATGTCTAAGCATGGTGACCTTTGGAATTCCCAATGTTGTACTTGATCTTCATAACCACTCAGCTACTTTCCTTGGTGACCAGTTGTTCGCTAGTACATCTTCGTTGGGCGCTATGGACCTCTTGCTCGCCTCGTGTTTGGGCTTGATGCACGCTTGCTCGCGTGGTTGCAAGGTTGTTCGCCTTTTGTCTTTATCTTTTGCTTTGGCTATGTATTTCTCTTGTCCTTTACTCTTCTGGTCGCGTAAAATGTATCTGATTGCAATCCTGCTCGCCAGTGGGGTTGATTCTCTTTAATACTCCGATGGTCGCCTGCTTGTTTGTCTTAGTTCATTAACTTCTTAATCTTCGATCACTGTTGCTCGCCTGGTCGCCTATCAACATTGCCCCCTGACTTGTTCTTTGTTAGGGAAATTATTGCCTAATGAAGGACAATGCATAATTTCGATAGAATGATAGTTGTGTGTGGAGCGAGCAACAAATTTTTAAATTCTTTTGAGCGGGAAAAATGGCGACCATCAGGTCATTTAGGCGAACACTGGGGCATTCCGAGCGTTGGTGACGGTTGAGTTCCCGATGTTCTCGGAAATCGAAACGTCGTGGGCGGTCGATGACGTCATCGCCGCCCACGCTTATTTTCTTTTTATGCGTATAGGGGCCTATAAATTTCTTTAAAAATTTCATCTTGGCCCCAATTTTTTAGCCTAATAAATACTCGTCTTCTTCCATTATTTCATTCTTTTGAATTCTTTCTTCTCACGTCTGCCATTAAAGCTTCACTTCAAGCTTTTCTTATTCACTTTCGTCGGATTCTTGATAGAATTTGAGTGCAATCATCAGGTAATCTCCCATTATCAACTTTAATTTCCATTTTGCTTTTGATTTTACTTTCATTTCTGCATTTTCCTTTTCGAAAAGTTCTTTCCACCGTTGTACTTCCTCCAGCGCCGCCGCGTTCCGCCGCGCTCCGCCGCGTATCGCCGCCTCTCAAAATCCTTCATCATTTTTCTCGAAATTTTTGTTATTACTCTTATTTTGTTGAGAGATTTCCTTGAAATGACTTCCTCGAGTGATACTCTTTCGATTGAAATTATTGAACGTAATCCCGGGAAGCGTCCCATGGAAGAAACCTCTTCCCCTGCTCCTCGCCGCTCTGTTCGCCAAGCATTTGCTCACAATCCGAGAACTTTGTTGGTGGACGAGGAAACGGGTTCTGAGGCTTCCTCTGTTGTTCGCTCCCTCGAAGCTCATGCCTCGGAACATTCTGGCGAGGAGGAAATCCAGAACTCTGCTGGTCGCCCTGATGCAGAGGAAGTCACCTCCTCCGACATAGGGGAGGATTCGGAGGAAGTGGCTGCTGAGATTGATGCAGAGAGCGATCATCAAGAAGTTACGTGATCAAGATTGGCCGTGACTTGGGAATTCCTTGAGGAAATAGGGTTTCCTACTGCCAAGGTGACTCCCGAGTCTCAGATCCCAGAAGGCATTGCTCGCCCAAACGAGTGGGAAGACTACACTGCTCGCTTTTTTGAGACCTTCCCTGTTCGCGTACGAGAGATTATGTCCACCGAATTGAATGCTTATACCGCGAGCAAGATTTCGAGCTTAGTTGTGGAGGAGGACTTGGATAGTATTAGGTCCCAGTACAAGATCCCTTACGACATATTTTTGTACGCCCCCAAAGAAGGAGAGACTGCTGATCGCCCTCCGCCAGGTTGTACGGCGATTAACCTGGACATTCTTAACACGGGTTTCCCGTTGCCGCTTCATCCCATCATTGGTCGCCTTTTAGAGGACCTCAACTTGGCGATCACCCAAATTACTCCCAATGGGTGGAGCAATCTGCTCGCCCTGATGACCCTCTTCGGCCTTGAAGGATACAAAAATAAACTCAGTACGACTGAGATTTTATATGCCTGGGTTGTCTCGGCTTGTAGCGAGGAGGGGGTGGGCTGGTATTACGTTAAAGCGAGGACGGGGGTGAAACTTATCGAGGGAGTTCCCAATAAAGTCAAGAGTTGGCATAACCAATTCCTATTTATTGGCGGCGATTGGCGAGCATCGGTGGGATTTACTGGCTGCCAAGCGCGCATTAACTCTCCAGAACGATTTGGCATAATAAAACGTATGCCTCTCTTTCTTTCTTAGGACCGCGTTGGGGACTAATTTTAATTTTTTCTTTCTTTTTGTTTTGCAGGTCGAAAAGTGTTGAAGTGGGGAGATTCAGGCCTTAGTGAAGAGTTCTTGTACACGTTGGCAGTAATTGTGCTCCGGAACCCGGGTGATCGCGACATCTTGCACCTTTCCAAGGCCCATTGCCGTAAGATTGCCCAACTCTTCACAAGTCCTCACCATTTAGAGGCTCAAGCAGAGATTCCTGAAGGTAATCATTATCAATAACCTTACACTATTGCGCGCTTGGTCGTTCGTCTTGGCTAACCCTTTTGCTCGACTTTTCCTCTTTAAACAGATCAAAGGGTTACTGTTGCTGTGCCAACTATCCCACAATCTTATCACTTGCTCGCCGCAAGAGTTAAGCAGATGGCTGCTGAGGAGCCAACCAGGAAGAGGCAGGATCCGCCTCTATCACTTATGTGCCTACGGGCCGGAGGAGACCAGGGTGCTCGCTCGCGAACATCCAAGGGGGGTTCCAAAGGGACTTCCAAAACAGCTCCCAAGGCGGCTTCTTCTTCACAAGTAGTGGAGAAGGAAAAGACAAAAAAGAAGGCCCCACGAGACGATTCTCGCGAGGAGGGGGATGGCGCCGAGCGAGCATCAAAGTGCTCAAAGACTATCACGGAGGCGAGTAATCGCGCTCCTCGCTCGCCTGCTACCAAGCATGCCTTGGTCGAAGTTACAAGTGAGCAACAAACTGTTGCTGCCATCTTGAATAAGAAATCGCGATCATCCAGTGATCGCTCGTATCTGGGTTATGACCCCGTAAAGCTGAGGGAGTAAGTTTTCAAATCTTTACTCTAATGATCGCTCCTCCGTTATATATTGTACTTATGACTTTTCCCTCTTTTCTAGGTATAAGCCTGAGGAGCACCCTGGGCGGGCAGAAGTGCTCCATCAGCTCAGTTGTGTAAAAACTCCTCCTCCTTATTTGGACATCGCGGATTCCCATGTCCGGCGAGCAACTGAGATGGTCCCTCGTTCTTGGACCAAGACCTGCGAAGATATTGTTCAGGGGCAGACCACGAGCGACAATGCTCACTTGATCGCGTACAATGCTAGCCATCAAGTTGTGATGGCTCAGAGGCTCCTTGATCAAATCGCACTCCTGGAGAGGACGAATCGCAGTCTTGGTCGCAAGATTGAAGGCTTTGAGGCGGAGAAGGCTGCAACCCTAAGGAAGAAGGACGAGGAGCTCGCACAGGAGAAAGCTGAGCACTCCAAAGCGATAGCAAATTTGGAGCAAATGTATGACGCTTCCGTGGCCAGCGAGCAATTTGCTCTGAATCAATCGGAGAAGCTCTCTCTTGAGTTGGGAGTGGCCGATGAGCGAGCAAGAGCGCTAGAGGTTGAGAAGACAGCCATGGTCGCCCAAGTAGAGGAGCTTCAAGCCGAGGTTGCTCGCCTTAAGCGAGAGAAGGTTGGGATGGTCGCCTACGACCTTTATGCTCAAGATGTGGCGGACAACACCAACCTGGGATATGTCTGTGCTTATGCTGAGAGCTTAAGATCGGTGAATTTCGCTTTGGACCATAACTTAGACGTTTTGGCCACTGCAAAAAAGGACTTTATTGGTTATGTCCAAGACAATCCCCTTGGTGAAGGGTTCAAGCTTCCCTTGGCTGATCTTGGAGAGATGGGAGTTCCCTTGGACATTTTTGGGGAAGGTGTTGAAATTGTTCCTCCCGAGTCTTCCGGCGAGCAGCCGAGTAAGGAGGCGGACATCTTCGATGGCCTTCTCTCTCTCCCCCTGACTCCAATTGACGGAGCGAGCACCTCCGCTGTGGCGACCACGATTGTAGCGGCCACTACTGAAGAAGCACCTTCTGCTCCGGCGATCACGGATGCGCCTCCAGCTCCTCCAGCCTGAAGATCTTGTATTTTTTGTTTCTTTTAGATCTGTATTAAGGCTAGCTTGTACTCTTCACTTCCCTTTTGATGTAACAACTTGCTTCCTTAATGAATGAAAAATTTGAACGAATTTATTTTCTTTGTTTCTATTTCTTTTGTTTCTCGCTTGTTCGCGCATTTTCCTTTTTTAGAATAAATATTTTGTGCCTTAATGCTCGCCTGATCGGCTTAGATGGGCTATTAGTGTCTTTTAAAAAGACTTAGCCTTAGACCATTGGGCCTTGTGGTCTCTTCGTGGACTTGGCCTGGCACTTTATTTGCATTCAGCTCTGTTGCTCGCCCCCTGCATGGTGATTTTGGAGCGAGCAACTTTGCTTTGTGGAGCGAACAACTTAGTGAAGCAACAAAAGTTCTATACATACACATATATTCACAATATTTTGAGAATCTCACCGTATTTACAACTCTATACAGGTGATGCAAAAACTAAATTAACTTTTACAACTGCCAAACAAAACTTGTCTATTGATAATACTTTTTTAGCAAAGCCGCATTCCAGGAGTATTGGGCCGAATTGCCTTTCGTGTCTTCCAGATCATATGTGCCGTTGTCCCATTTTTGAGTTATTCTGTACGGCCCTTCCCAAGTTGGTCCGAATACTCCTGGTGGTGGTGCCAAAACTTTCTTGAGCACGAGATCTCCAATCTTGAATTCTCTGACTTTTACTTGTGAGTTGTAATACTTTGTGATCCTCCTTTTGTAAACTGCATTTTTCATTTCTGCCGAGATTTTTTTTCCTCAATCAAGTCCATTTCTGCAGCTAGAGCTTGGTCATTTGTCTGCTCGTCGAAAGTCGCAGTTCGTTCTGTTGGAACCTTTAATTCTATGGGTATCACTGCTTCGATGCCGAATGCCATTGTGAATGGAGTCTCGCCTGTACTCGTCCTGTGAGATACTCGATACGCCCATAACACTTCTGGTAGCTCCTCCGACCATTTTCCTTTCTTATCGACCAACCGGATCTTCAGTATGTGTTTGATTATCTTGTTAACCGCTTCGACCTGGCCATTGGATTGGGGATGATATGGAGTTGAAAAATGTTTCTTTATTCCCCACTTCTCACAGAAGCTTCTAATTTTCTTGCCTTCGAATTCTCGCCCGTTGTCAGTCACAAGTGCCTGTGGCACTCCAAACCGACATACGATGTTCTTCCATATGAAGCTGATCATTTTTTCTTGCGTAATTGTCACGAGTGCTTCTGCTTCGGCCCACTTTGTGTAGTAATCCACGGCCACCATTGCGAATTTGACATTTCCCTTTCCTATCGGAAAAGGTCCTATAATGTCGATTCCCCATTTTGCGAATGGCCATGGACTATTAACTGCTATCATCTCGGTTGGTGGCTTGTGGATATTGGGGGGCGAATATCTGACATTTGTGACAGGTTTTCGCAACTTTGATAGCATCTTTTAGCAATGTAGGCCAATAATATCCTTGTCTCACTGTTTTGTAGGCCAACGCACGTCCTCCAGCATGGTTTCCACATACGCCTTGATGGATTTCTTGCAGGACTTCTTGGCCTTGTGCTCTTGTTAAACATTTTAACAACGGGAGAGAAAATCCTCTTTTGTACAATTGTCCATCCATTATGGTATATCTTGCCGCTCTTTTAATCATCTTGCTAGCCTCCAACGGGTTGTCCGGTTTTTCATCGTCCCGCGGATATTTAACGATCGGCGTTCTCCAATCATCTTCATCCATTTCTGCATTAACTTGATAAATTTTGTAATCCTCGGTTGACGAGTTGGTTATCCTTGTTAATGTAACTTCGGACAACTCCACCGGTCCGGCACTAGTTGCTAACCGAGCGAGTGCATCTGCTTGCGCATTATTGTCTCTTGGTACTTGTTCGATTTATATTTGCTCGAACATGGAGGCCAAGTGAGCAACAATTTTTTGATACAGAGCCATGTTTTCATCTTTTGCTTCGTACTCTCCTCGAACTTGGTTAACAATTAGTTGAGAGTCTCCGAAAATCTGTAATTTTCTTACTCCCACCGCTAATGCTAGCCGCAATCCAGCGATCAATGCTTCATATTCAGCTTCATTGTTTGTTGCCATGAATTCGAAACGAACAGCTGAAGTGAAGACCTGTCTGTCAGGACTTATCAAAACTATTCCTGCCCCCGAGGCCGTGTTTGTGGACGACCCGTCAACATACATGTGCCAGGGATGACTATGTCCTCTCGTCGGATCTTGGGGGAAAGTTAGCTCGACTATAAAGTCGGCTAATGCTTGCCCCTTGATCGCTGTTCGAGGAGCATACGAGATCCCGAACTGGCTGATTTCTAAGGACCACTTCAGGAGGCGACCGGCTGTGTCAGGCCTATGCAATATTTGTTTGAGCGGGAATGTTGTTAGCACTTCCACCTGGTGGTCGAAGAAATATGGTCGTAGTTTCCTGACGCTCATCACTAGCGCGTATGCTAGTTTTTCTGTTGGCGAGTACTTGAGTTCTGCTTCGTGTAAAGCCTGGCTTACGTAATAGATGGGCAGGTGAAACTTTTCTTCCGCTCGAACAAGTACTGAGCTGATTGCCACCTCTGAGGCCGCCAAGTACAAATACAATTTTTCTCCTAGAATTAGTTTAGCAAGAATCTTCGTGTCACCGAGATATTCTTTTAACTGCTCGAACGCTTGTTGGCAAGCGTTCGTCCATTGGAATTTCCCCTTCTTGATTGCCTCGAAGAATGGCCTACATTTGTCTCCGGACCTGGAGATGAACCTGTTCAACGCTGCTAGGCATCCGGTCAACCGTTGAACTTCTTTTACTGACCGGGGTGGTTGCATTTCTATAATTGCTTTTACTTTCAATGGATTCGCTTCAATCCCCCGTCGACTGACCAGGTGTCCCAGGAATTTTCCGGAATGGACCCCGAAACTGCTCTTTTTGGGATTTAATCTCATGTTGTAGGTCCGGAGTATTTCAAATGTTTGGGCAAGATGTTGCAAGTGATCTTCCTTCCTTGAGCTTTTAACGACGATATCGTCCACATACACTTCCATTGTCTTTCCGATGTGGTCGTCAAACATCTTGTTGACCAGCCTCTGGTAGGTGGCCCCGGCGTTGATTAACCCAAATGGCATCCTCTTCCAACACAACAAATTTTTGTTGGTGTAAAACGCCGTGTGCTCCTGGTCGTCTGGGTGCATTGCAATCTGGTGATATCCTGCAAATGCATCCATGAATGTGAGGAGCTCATGTCCCGCCGTGCCATCAACCAATTGGTCGATATGTGGCAATGGGAAGTTGTCCTTTGGGCAAGCGGCATTCAAGTCGGTAAAATCGATGCACAATCTCCACGCCCCACTTGCTTTCTTAACCAACACCGGGTTCGCCACCCATTGTGGGCATAAGGCCTGTCTAATCAAGTCGTTATCCAAAAGCTTTTTCACTTCCACATCGAGCGCTTCATACTTGTCGGGCCCAAATTTTCTCCTCTTCTGATGGATTGGCTTTTTCATTGGGTCGATGTTGAGTTTATGGCAGGCATGCTCGGGGCTGATACCTACCATATCTGCATGCGACCATGCGAACACATCGAGATTTGCTTTAAGGAACTTCGTCATTTCGGATCTGTATGGCTCCGGGAGCTCAGATCCTATGAAGAGTTCTAAGCTCTCTTGGTTCGGGTCGACTTTTATTGCCTCTAACTCTTCGACCGGAGTAGCTCTTCGCTTTTGGCCTTTCCAACGGGGATCAATAATGGGCCCTTCCATATTTAATTCGTCCTCGACTTCCATTGATTCCGCGCCCAGTCGTGGTTCGATATCCTCTGCCTCCATGCTGTCTGTTGTTGTATGCTCTGCTCTGTTGTTGGTTGTTGCAGTTTCTTCAACTCCCATATGGCTTGGTTGTTCGCTCTCGTTCATCTGCTCGTCATTACACTCTTGCTCGTTGTTACATTTCTGCTCGTCATTACACTCCTATTCGCCTTCGTACAGCTGCTCATCTACCTCCATCATTTCCGTATCGATAGAATCCATGGTTTCGTTGGGAGCAGAAGGTTCCTCTTCATTCCGACTGCTAAGTTGTTCTTCCACCATGCTGACTCTATGATCTCCGGGTTGAAGTTGTAAGAGACATTCACGAGCTTTCCTCTGGTCACCTTTAACTGTGCCTGCACCTTTCGACGTGGGAAATTTTACACAGTAATAATACGTCGAAACTGCAGCCTTGAATTCATGTAAAAAAGGACGGCCGAGGAACCCATTGTAGGTGGACTGTTGATCTACAACTAGAAAGTCTACCATCCTACTCAGCCTCCTTTCAGGGTCCTCGACCGATATAAGTTCAACTGCCAGCGTAATCATTCCTAGCGGGAAGGTCACAGCATTTCCGAACCCAACTATCCTATGATCGCAATCTTTGATGTATTCGGCGCATTCTCCCAGCTGGTCCACCGTGCTTTTAAACAAGATGTTTGTGTAAGAACCAGTGTCGACAAGTAGACGGTGCACCTTCGTTCCCATGATGTTAGCGCAAATGACTAATGAGTCATTGTGGGGAATGAGCACCCCGTCTAGGTCCTTTTCTGAAAAAATGAGATTCCCCGTTCGTTTGGTTGATGGATTTGTACCTACCTCCATCACTTGCGCCACTGCTCTCAACTCCGCCTTCTTTTTCCTTTTCGACATAGGTGGTCCCCCGTCGGAACACCCGCCTACTGGCCCAAATGGTTCTAACATTAGGATCTCTGGGATTGGCCTTGCTGGGGCTGCGGGGACCTTTTTTCCTTTCTTGCCCGCCCTGCTTGGTTGCTCGTCGCCATCATCCTCATCTGAGCTGGACGGAGTTGCTGCCCTTGGCCTCTTACCAGGTTCCCTTTTCACGAACTTAGATAACCTTCCTTCTTCATAGAATTTCCACAGTTGCTTTAATAAATCTCGGCATTCACTGGTGAAGTGGCCGATACTCTGATGGTATGCGCAATACTTGTTTGGGTTCAACTTTCCTCTCTCCTGCCTTATTTTTTGGGGCTTTGATAGCATCTCCTTGTCTTTGACATTGTTGTACACAGCGTCTACTGACATCGTGAGAACTTGATTCAACTTTTCCTTTATTTCCGCTCCTTCGTTGAATGACCTCATGTTCTTTGGTGCTTTGTAATCACTCCCTCCAGATTTCTTGCCAAACTTCTTTGGATCAGCCTTGTCTCCCATCTCTCTGTGTAAAGCCTCTTGCATTGATACATGAATCCCTGCCTTGTGTCGGAATTCCATGTACGTTTTCGGACATGTCAAGTGCATTTCTTTCCACAACTCGGTTCCTTTTTTTAGCCCCGCCATCACTGCAACTATTTTTGTGTCTTCACTCACCATTTCGCCTTCCAGCAGAACTTTATCAAATCTTTCCAGAAATTGTTTGTCTGACTCCTCGTCTCCTTGCTTAATGTCTGCCAACCGATGCCTGTGGGTTAAGTAAGACCCAGCTGTTGAGAAGTGAGACAAGAACTCCCTGCTCAATTGGGCAAAGGAGTTGATAGAACAGGAGCCAGTGCTGAAAACCATCTGTGTGGACCATCCTCGAGGGTGAGTGGGAAATTTCGACATTGGGTAGCGTCGGTTGCCCCCACTGAGATCATGAAGTCTGAATATTTTGTCACGTGAATTCGTGGGTCCGACGTCCCTTCATACAGACTGATGGCAGGGAATTGTATCTTCTTCTGAATTGGTGCATTGAGGATTAATGAAGACAACGGCGAGGATGGGAGAATAGTTGACCCAACTCCTTTCTGAGATTCTAATTGTTTCTGCAATTCTTCAATTGCTTTTTTCATCTCCTGCAACTCACTAGGGGGAGTTCTCCCATCGGAAGGCTGTTCATCGTGATTAAGTCTAACTTTTTCCCGATGCAGTCCCTCCTCGACGGGAAGTTTCTCTTGAGTTGCCCTCCGTGCAATGTTGCTAGCTCCATTTGGCCCTAGTCGGCCAAAAGCTGATCTCCTGACTCGATCATGTACAGATGGGCGAGCAGCAGGGCGTAGTCGCGCATCATTTCTCCCAGATTGTTCTCTAGTGGTTGCATACCTTGTTCCCAGCCTTTCCAACGCACTGGTCCGAGAAGTGCTTTTACTCGACTCACTTGCCGGATTCGGCGATGATTCCTCTCGATTTCCCAAACGCTCACTTATGGGAGCCTTTCCTTTGTTTCTACGGACTTCCGCGCTGTCAGCCTCATCACGGCGCACATCTTCTCTCATCTTACTCCTCTGCTCGCCTGTTCGCCCTTGCTCGCCCCTGCTTGCTGTTGCTCTCGACGGCCCAGCTGTTTGCCGATTTTGTAAAGATTGAAGAACAGCAATCGTTTTTGCTAGTTCTTCGGGATTTTGAGCAAGAGCTTCAACTTCCGGTGGAATTGTATCGATGGTGACTTGAACATTCCTTTGCGAGGTTGCTCTCACCGTCCGGGCATGTCCTTCGGTGGAAGAAACCCTAGTTCTTGGCCTAGGGTTCGGTGATGCGCTCGAATGTCGTTCTTCTTGTGACCTAATCATCTTGGTTGTCGAAATGTATGGGATAAATAGAGGATTGAGGTGATCTAGCTTCTAAAAAACACCTTTTTCAAGAGTTACTAGCCTTGTATGTATGAATATGGTGGTTTGAAAACCCTAGTTCATACATGCATGCATTTAAACCCTTAAAATGATGTATATATGGATAACTTTGTTCCGAATGGTATGCACACTTGATTTCCGGTGGCTTCTTCCCGGATTCTGGCCAACTTTTGCAGATTCCGGCGAAAATCTTCAAGCTTTCTTCGAATTTCTCACAAATCGGAGGTTCGAACCCTCCTTCTAGCGCCAATTATTGATGATCTTTTCTAATCGATGTTGATTAGTGGCTGTTTTTACTAAGTAAGATCATCAAACAAATACTAAGATCATGGAATTTAACTAAGTATCAAGCAAGAAATGAATTGACAAGAGTTTGTCTAATATTTTCAATTATGGAAAAGAATCCCCCCTTCTTCATGCAAATGAAGGGGTATTTATAGATGTACAAAGTGACTATGTGTCACCATCTTAATGGCTTAACCATTGGATCTTTGCAAAGTGTTGGGACACTTGTATAACATCTAGGCCATTGCTCAATGGATGAGTGCCAAGTGTTAAGACACTTGGACCATGTCTAAGCATGGTGACCTTTGGAATTCCCAATGTTGTACTTGGTCTTCATAACCACTCAGCTACTTTTCTTGGTGACCAGTTGTTCGCTAGTACATCTTCGTTGGGCGCTATAGACCTCTTGCTCGCCTCGTGTTTGGGCTTGATGCACGCTTGCTCGCGTGGTTGCAAGGTTGTTCGCCTTTTATCTTTATCTTTTGCTTTGGCTATGTATTTCTCTTGTCCTTTACTCTTCTGGTCGAGTAAAATGTATCTGATTGCAATCCTGCTCGCCAGTGGGGTTGATTCTCTTTAATACTCTGATGGTCGCCTGCTTGTTTGTCTTAGTTCATTAACTTCTTAATCTTCGATCACTGTTGCTCGCCTGGTCGCCTATCAACATCTGATATTAGTTTTCTTCTAATGTTTAGGTAGAGGATAACAATTGAATATGCTCAACAAAGGGGAAAGTTGATATCTCTCAAATATATACTTCATGCAACTTAAAAAAATTTACCCGATATTATGATTGCCAAATTATAAAAATGAAAAAGAAAAAAGAAAAGTAAATTAACTACTAAACCTATCAAATTGTTGTAGAGAATAGAAATTCCTAATACATTATTAAGCTCCAGAGAATAGCAATAATTTTGAAAAAATTTTAGGCTTAAAAAAAGGAATATAAGAGAAAAATGAATAATGGAGGAAATTTATAATTTTGAGTAAATATTCCATGGGATGAGGAATAACTCGTGAAAATGGATAAAATTATGAGGGATCCACGTACTCGGCCACATTTCTCCTATATATTTGCACGGAAATGATGAATTTAGTTTGAAATATGAATTCTTGTGCCAAAAAATTAGAAAAATCCCAACAGCTCTTGTTCCTGATGGAACCCATTCTCATATCCATCCAACCAAAAAGAAATGTCTCACATGCTCGCACCGAAAAAATAATAAAATAGAAAGTAAATATATATGAATTGGGAACTTCATCTAAAATATAGGAGTGTTTCAAAGCAGATGGTTAATCATTAATGGTGGTCTAACCTATAATAATCCTATTATATGTGCATCTTTCTAGTCCAACCATGAAATAAATGGGCATCAGAGAGGATGGAGCATCAATTTCAATAAAGAGGCATCAAACATCACTTGATATAAGTTTTGCGTAGTAACATAAACCAAAATTCGCTCAACAAAGAGAAAATGTAGGAAGATAAAGAGGGAGAATAAGAGTACAAAATTTCCTTAAAACCAGTGCAGAACAAAACTTGTAAAGAACTTTGAATATTTCTCTTTCATTCTATGTAGACAATGCAAGATATAAAGACAGATAAATCCAAAGTCATCATTGTATTAATAGGAAGTGAAATGACATAAATTATTAAATTGAACTTTTTTTTTACAACTATCATTTGCATATCCATTTCATCTAACTCTGCAAGCATATTGTTATAAGTCGGGTCGTTAAACTATCAACAGTGAACTGTATATTTCAATAATTCGGAATGCCAGATTCCTATAAAATATGTTGAAGAGCTCCATCGTATGGCGACTGGATTGCCTCGCGGCTACTATGCCAGGCCGTCAAGGCCGAACTGAGAATACTCGCACGAATTGCCTTCGATCGTTGTGCGCATTCCAACTCACTCTCCGGGAACTCGATCAGCCTACATCACTATGGACAGGTGCTAATCCGAGTCGTAGGAGCAGCCTATGATATACTACAGAGGTTTAGTGATAAGACTGATGCGAGCATTCACCACGATATGATCGCTGACACCTACACTACGGACCTCCACTGGTGTGAGGAGAGGTTGACCGCTCATAAGAAGGGAGTAGAGATCAAGAATAGGAAAATGGCAAAGATTCTGAGGAAGGAGCATTACTATCGAGAGTACGCTAAGACTTGTAGAGTGGATGCCATGAACCTCTGGGAGGAGAGCGGATTTCCAGGAGGGCCGGATGAGTCAGACCCGTTCGAAGCTGCCGAGGAGGAAGCGTACCACATTACTGAGTCGGGTGGAGAGAATCGCTCGCATGGAGACGATGAAGCCGATTCCGGACCTAGTAGACCTTCAACATCTTAGACTTGTTATCTGTACCAGACTTATTCTATTTAAGCAGACTTATTATTTTGGGCATGTACTAACATTGTGGTAGGAAACTCAGACCTTGATTTTATTATGTTAAAATTGTACTACTCAAGGGGATTTCTCCCCATGACTTTTAATATATGTATATTATGTGAGCGTATGTTTCTCGTGCAATACGGGTTATCATTATTCTACCCACAATTATTTTTGCCCAATTACTGCTTTATAATATGCGTTACTAGTTCCCTAAACATTTGAATTGAGTTCGACACCGTGCTGCTGAGCTAGACAATATGTTCTGGTTTCGAAGACTCGAACTAAAGCACTTGGTGCTAATAAACTATTATCAAACATGATTGGGCTTGTTTCGAATCTAATCATACTTAATTATACTGTAACATATTCTTTTACTTTCATCCTTATAGGATGGTAAAAGGTAGGGGTAGACCCGCAACAAGGAACAAGGTAAGAGAACCCTCAGAAGAATTTGTAGACCAACAACCACCCATAGCACCCCAAAACACGGCCTCTGGAGCCGATATCGCACGGGAGTTCTTCCACTCCCTGCAGACTTACATGCAACAACAAACACCACCACCACCACCAAACTATGTTCCCCACTACGAACAAAGGGCCTCTAACTACGTCGAGACCTTTCGGTGTATGCAGCCTCCCCGCCTGAACGAGAGAGGAGGACCTACACACACGAAGGAGTGGATCTCTGAGCTAGAAAGGATCTTCAGGCACATGACCCTGACTGACGCACAGAAAGTCTCGTGTGCGCTTCAACTAGCTGAAGACTCTGCGAAATGGTGGGAATCGTACGAGCGTACGATGAATGCTGAAGAAAGAGGAGCTATAAGGTGGGAAGATTTCAAGGAATTTATCTTGAAGCGATACTTCCGTGAAGCTTTGAGGGACCAAAAGGAGATCGAGTTTGTAAACCTCCATCAGGGAAGTCTGTCTGTGACTGAGTATAAAAGAAAGTTTAATAGGCCGTCAGCATATGCTCCACATCTGGTGGGCATAGAGGAGAGGAAAGCAAGGAGGTTCGAGAAAGGACCGAGGCTCGAGATCGGAGGGATCGTGGCAGGGCTGAGACTTCAGAGTTATAATGAAGTTTTTGACAGGGCACTCAACATAACGATCGGGTTAGGGCAAGAGTTTAAGACTGCACTGGCAACACTAGCTATTAACAAGAATTGGCAACCTAACTTCAAAACCGCTTCAAGCCAGTCGTACGGGAGAAATAAGCCAGCACCAACTAATGAGACGAGGTCTCTGCCTTTGTGTCAAAGGTGCAACAAAATGAACTTTGGAACTTGTCTCAGAGGAACACCAAATTGCTTCAACTACCATCAACCTGGTCACATAACCTCGGAGTGTCTTAGACCACGAGGTGGACATCCAATGGCAGGCAACCAGTTCATGCCACAGGCAATGGGAAATGTTCGACCACCAGGACCACCCATGAATAATCACTTGCCAGGACCGCCCTCAGGAAACCCTCATCAACAAGGACCACCTAGGGGAAATGCTCCACGAGGAGGGAGGGCACAAGTGAATGCAATCCTTGAGGAGGAAGAATCAGGAACTGAACAAGACCATGGCAGGTATGCTACACATACTTGGAAAACCTGCTTGTGTATTGTTCAGGAGCTTCTCACCCCTTTATGTTTGAGAACCTTATGAAGGAAGTGAACATAGAATGCTCAGTAGGAGAAAACTTGAGGATTAGTGTTCCATCTAGAGTAAGATAGAAATTAAGATCCAAGTGAAAGGAGTTAGAATAGAATTGGACGAACATCAAGTAGAAACTGACCTTCACATCCTTAGGATGAAGAATTTTAGTATAATCTTAGGAATAGACTAGTTATCAAACATAAGAAACTTAGCCAGGTGGACCAAGGAAACCACATTCTTGTAGAAAGAAAATTTCGGGCAAAGTTCGAGGAAGAATAATTTTAGGATAACTCTAGATTAATAGATAGGGTCTCACTAATAAATTAGTACTATTACAAGGGTTGTTAGGATGACACACCACCGACAGAGTAGCCGGTTTTACGTATGAGGAAAATATTTATTAAGTTGTACAAAATAAATCCCCACCTCTTTTCTTCAAACTACAACTTTATCATCTCCACTCAACTCTTTAAACGGTCGTAAATAGTCATAAACGGCCATATTTTTCAAAAGTTTTACTATATAAATAACTCATTTCACCCCCACCTCTAAGCACATTTCTTTGAATTTTCATCATCATAACCAAAAATGAGTAAACTCTTCCTCACCATCGTCGCTTTTATTTACGTTCTCATGCTCATCGTTTGTTATAATGCGGAGGAGAAATTTAGTGCACCTCTCCTAGATACCATGGTACTTGTTGCACAATTTTTAGTTTTTGCTCTGGGAGTAGAATTTTTATAATTTTGTAAGTAATGCCTTTGTGAAGTCATATGTGAAGTATGTAGTCAGGCGAGTCTGAGTTTTAGTAGTCAGTAGAGTTGGAGTTAGTGGGTGCCAGTCCCTTTAATACTAGTACCATGAAGCCAACACGGAAAGGAATGAACCACTTGGTAGAGAAAGGAAGATATATTAACTAAATACCCGCAATGCCTTTAGGATAATTAAGTAAATTTCGAGGACGAAATTTCTATTAAGGAGGGTAGGATGTAATACCCCGACCCATTTTGAGTTATTAAATAAATATTAAATATTGTTGTGTTCTTGCATTCATGTTTTATTTTCGAAAGGAGGACAATAACTCTATTTCATTGATTTTTCAAACGACGAATGAGAAAGTCGAACAGGAGGCACTCCCAACACTATTACTGATGAAATTAATTCATGATCTAATGAAATGAATAAAATACAAATTCCAAATGGGTATTTCAATGCTCTAATAACGCTTATAATTACTAAACAAAAATTAAATACTTGTCGCTGAAAGTTGGGCGAAAAAAGCCCCGATTTTGATCCGACGAATAAATACGGACCCTAAATAATACCCAATTAATAAAGTAAGTTAAATAATAATTTTGAATTAGGAAAATTAAAACTCTAATTTATTCTTATGAAAATCAATCCAAAACATCATTTTCGGAGCTCGAAGCTTAGCCAAAAAACATCCGATTTTAAAAGCGAAAACTATATCGCATCCAATAATATTGAGAGGACTCGAAAGTCCTCCCATGGGCCCACAAATTTTTGTCCAGCAGCTGCTAAGGAAGGGCAGAAATCAGCCGCCCATCTTTCCCCCTAATTCATGCACAAGTACTTTTTTTTTTTTATCATTTGTACATGTACTAGCCTTGATCTCATTTTTTCTCTTCCCACACCTCCATTTCGCCGACCATGACTCCCCCTCCCCTCTATAAATACCCCTCAAACCCATTCATGTGTTCACCTTGCCACACTCCCACTAGAAAGAAGAAGAAAATCCCTCTCTCCCTCCTCTATACACCCTCTCGGCCATTAGCAAGAAAAGAAGGAGAAAAATTATTCTCCTCCTCCTCTCACTCTTAGAAGGTCCCCAAGGTCAAGCACAAGGTTCCCCTTTGGTAAAAGATTAAGGTTTGAGGCCTTTTGTGCCACTCAATAGCTAAATAGGCCCTCTTAGATAAAAAGGAAAGTCCCCAAAAGGTTGGAAACAACCCTAACTTCTTAACTCTTTAAATATGTGTTATATGTGATCTTGTGAGCATGATAGGCTTGTATGTTAGAATATGTAAAAGTCTTGTATAAAATGTGAGTATGGGTGTTTAGATTCATTCTAGGAGATATTGTTTTAATGTGTATTAAGGGTTAAAATGGTATGGCATGATAGGTATAAGAATAGAAGTAAGTATTCAAACAAGTGTGTTGAAAACCCATTGTATTGGAGCAACCTGATGCTTCTGGAGTAAAACGAGATTTTGTACAATTAGATTATGAGTATTTTGTTTTCATATTATGAAACTTGGATGAGTTAACTTTCACTTGCCACTGGTTTAATGTTATTCCGATTTTTTGTTGATAAGCTATGAATTTTACGTGTGACGATCTGCAACATTTTACGTGTTCATATGTGAAACTACTTTGATACGTTAACTATGGAATTTGAAGTGTTGCTGTTTGAGTGGGAGCGTGTCGAGACGAACGATGGAAAGCAATAAGGACGATATTTCGTGTCAAGACATGAAGAAATTAAACCGTGACAATTGGATTTGAGTGCTCCAATGTGTTTAATTTTGTTTTGATGGATGTTTTATTTCGTGCACTTATTATTATTTGTTAATATGTGTTTGCATGAATTTTATTGTCCAAGAAAAACCTTACTTTCGAAAATTACTAAGTATGTTTATTTAATCGCAATTTTATTCTGGATATTAAAATTGGATTAATTTGGCCTCCATAATTTATTTATTTGTGAAGTTCTTTTGGAATACATTCCCCCCTCGGATCGGCCAAAAGAACGGATTTCACATGAATAAATTCCGAAAGGATGATTGTGGATTATTACTAGTGGCGGTATTGACCCTCACCACGAGTTGCTTGCTCAAAGCGAAATAATAATCCTGTATTTAATTATGGTTATTACTTAGGCATAAGAAATTGATATTAACTTACTCCCCTCGGAGTCCCTGTCAATTTTTATGTGGTCAAAGTGGGAGCCAACTATTAATTTTGAATTAAGGATTTGTAACTTTTAAGTTTGTGATCCGCTTGAATGTGTTTAAATGTATAGACCACTCCTCGTGGCGCATTTAAATTGTTTCGAGATGTTGGCTGATGCATGATTATATTGTTTTAAGGTTTCAATATCATTGATGTGATCGAATTATGTGATAATTTCGTATTTTTCTAGATATTGATATGAATGTATGTTTTATTCTCAGTTCATCATGTCGCAACCTTTTAATCCACTGTTTAGTATACTTAAAGATAACAAACTTGTTGGTGAGAACTATATTGATTGGAAACGTAACATGAATAAGGTCCTACCTGCGCAAGAACACTATTGGATATTTAGCCTTGACGTACCCAAGAAACCCAATGATAAGTCAAGTAATGGGGAAAGGGCGGTATTCGATGATTGGAAGTATTCCAATGAGCACATGAAGCGCATCATCTTGACATTTGTGTCTGAAGATTTGAAACGCATTCATGAAGGCATTGAAGCGGCTGTTGATATCATGAATAGCCTTGAAGAGATATTTCAACATTAGAACCCCATGGCGAATCTGTTCACCATTCGTGAGAAGCTCACGAAGGAAATGGTGAAGGGAACACCTGTAAAGGATCATGTTCTCAAATTTAGGCATGAGTTTGAAAAACTCGAGTTTCTTGGTGCCGGACAAAGTGAAGAAAGTCAAATCGATTCCATACTCCTAAAGCTATCGAGCAGTTTTGATGGGTTCTTTTGGGAATACGTGTTATTAGAACACAAGTTCACTTTAGATACCCTGCTCAAAACTCTGATAACGGTAGAGTCATACTTAGGGAGTAAGGATGAGGCTTTGGTGATCAAGAGCTTTTTCTCGAAATCTAGGCCAATGGAAGGTAAGATTGAGAAGAAGGAGATTGATCGGAACCAAACCAGTAGACTCACTCTTGGTGGCAAAGAAAGAACGTTCAAGCCGTACGGCGTGAAGATATCCGGTAAGAGCAAGTGCTTCAATTGCTGGGAGAAAGGACATTGTAGGTCTACCTGTTCTAAGCCTAAGAAGACAGTAAAGAAATGTAAGTCTCATGCTTTAGTCGTTGAAACTTATGTTGCGGCGTATGCTGCCCACGTTTGGGTAGTGGATACCGGGGCAACTGATCATATTTGTTTCACTCTTCAGGGGTTCCAGCTAACCCAGCGACTTAGCAAGAATGAGATCACCATCATTTTGGGCGATGCTACGAGAGTGGCAGCCGAAGCAATGGGAGTCGTGCACCTATCTTTTGAAGATAGAGTTTTAATTTTAAGAGATGTTTTATACGTTCCAAACTTTAGGAAGAATTTAATTTCAGTTTCTAAGTTGTTTTTTTATGGATATTCAGTTACTTTTAATAAAGTTGTTACTGTTTCTTTTAAGAATGATACTATCTGTCATGGAACGTTGGTAAACAATCTCTATACGATTAAGTGTGCACACCACTTAAATAATGAATCTAATAACACGTCGATCATTTTGAGTAATAAAAGAAAGCGTTCTTCGGAGATGAACGAAACACTTCTATGGCATCTTAGACCAGGTCATATTAATCTAAAACGGATAGAGAGATTGGTGAAAGACGGATCCTTGGAATCATTCCAAGTCGAGCCATTTCCAACTTGTGAATCCTGTTTAGAGGGTAAGATGACCAAGATGGCATTTGGAGCCGAGGGGAATAGAGCCACGGAAGTGTTAGAACTCATTCATACCGATGTGTGTGGTCCAATGACGATCAAAGCGAGAATTGGGTATGAGTATTTCATCACCTTCATTGATGATTACTCGGGATATGGGTACATTTACCTTATGAGGCATAAGTCTGAAACTTTTGATAAGTTCAAGGAGTTTAAGGCCGAAGTCGAGAAACATAGGGAAAAGAGTAACAAGTTTCTACGATCAGATCGTGGAGGTGAATACCTCAGCGATAAATTCTTGAACTACTTATTGGACGAAGGGATCGTATCCCAGTTAACCGCATCGGGAACCCCTCAACAGAACGGTGTGGCGGAACGAAGAAACCAGACTCTTTTAGAGATGGTCAGATCCATGATGAGTTATTCGGATTTACCCAAGTCGTTTTGGGGTAATTCCTTGGAAACGGCGGCTTACATTCTAAACTTGGTGCCATCCAAATCTGTTCCTAAAACCCCAATGAAATTGTGGACCGGACGCAAGCCCAGTCTAAGACATTTGCGGATTTGGGGTTGTCCGGCATACGTGCTAGACAAGGAAGCCGATAAGTTGGATCCACATTCAGAATTAAGGCTGTTTATAGGATACCATGCGGGAACGAAAGGGTGTATGTTCTATAGTCCCAAGGATCAAAAGACCGTGATTAGTACACACTTTAAATTCTTGGAGGAAGACTATATGAACAATCGGAAGCCTAAAAGTGAAATTACCTTAGAAGAATTGAGAGGTCAAACCTCAATACCAAGTATACAAGATGATGTACCACACGTCACATCTTCACAACCAGAACCCCGTCGTAGTGGGATAGGAGAATCTTCGGATTTGATTCCCGGCGATGAATCAGACCCATGGACATACGACGAGGCAATCCAAGACAAAGACGCAGAGTCGTGGCAAACAACAATGGAAACCGAGATGAGTTCAATGGATCATAATCAAGTGTGGGAGTTGGTCGAACCACCCAATGGGGTCGAACCCATTGGATGCAAGTGGGTGTACAAGAGGAAAAGAGGACCGGACGGAAGGGTTGAGACCTTCAAACCAAGGCTTGTGGCCAAAGGGTATACTCAGAAAGAAGGGATCTATTATGAGGAAACCTTTTCGCCTCCATCCGTATTCTCTTGTCGATCGCTGCGCACCTAGATTACGAGATTTGGCAAATGGATGTTAAGACAGCTTTCCTTAATGGAAGTCTTGACGGGATAGATATCTATATGCAACAGCCCAAAGGTTTCATTGAAAAAGGCCAAGAGCATCTCGTATGCAAGCTTAAGAGATCCATTTATGGACTTAAGCAAGCATCGCGTACTTGGAACCAGTGTTTTGATCAAGTGACTAAGTCTTATGGGTTTGATCAAAGCGAATTCGAAAGTTGTGTGTATAAGAAGCGTGATGGAACTGCGGTAGTATTCTTAGTATTATACGTAGACGATATTCTGCTCATTGGAAACAATGTAAAGGTATTGTCAGACGTAAAGGTATGGCTGTCAAGACAATTTGATATGAAGGACTTAGGGGAAGCCGATCACATCCTTGGGATTAAGATCACTCGCGATCGCAAGAAGAGGATGTTGGGCTTATCGCAAGCTTCATACATTGACACTGTTTTGAAGCGTTTCAGCATGCAAGATTCCAAGAAAGGTTTTGTACCTTTTAGGCACGGAATCCATTTATCAAAAGAAATGAGCCCTAAGACGCAAGCGGAGATAGATGACATGAAAGGTGTTCCGTACGCTTCGGCCGTAGGAAGCCTTATGTATGCAATATTGTGTACGAGACCGGATATCTGCTTTGCCGTGGGCATGGTGGCAAGATATCAAAGTAATCCCAAAAAAGGCCATTGGATGGCCGTAAAGTGCATCTTGAGGTATCTGAAAAGAACTCGTGAGCGGATGCTGATTTACCAGTCAGATAGTCTTGTGCCTGTGGGATACACGGACTCAGATTTCCAATCAGACATAGACTCAAGAAAGTCAACCTCGGGTAATGTGTTTTACGTGGGAGGAGGAGCCATTTCATGGAGAAGCGTTAAGCAGAAATGCATCGCCGATTCGACCATGGAAGCCGAGTATGTAACTGCTTGTGAAGCAGTGAAAGAGGCAGTTTGGCTCAAGAACTTCTTAGTGGACTTGGACGTTGTTCCAAATTTGCCCGATAAGATAATTGTCTTTTGTGACAATGCCGGAGCAGTTGCAAATTCAAAGGAATCGAGAGCTCGCAAGGCCAACAAACACATAGAAAGAAAATACCATCTTATACGAGAAATCGTTAAGAGAGGAGATATAGAGGTGGCAAAGATAGCGTCGGGAGACAACCTAGCTGATCCATTCACAAAGGGTCTGCCTCAGAGTACATTATAGAGACATGTGGATGGAATGAGAGTCAAGACTATTGCCAATCTGCTTTAAGTATAAGTGGGAGGAATTATTAGGTTAGTGTAGGTTGACATGAGATGTCACGTAGAACTACTACACTAAGATATGCATGATGTATACTAAAAAACAGGCTTTAAGTATAAGTGGGAGATTGTTGGAGTTATACGTGAAAGTATGCTTTTACTTTGTATAACTCATGTATCAAACACTTGTTTATGAGAATAATTCTTTTATCGCATATGTTTTAGATATGATTGAATGTTGAATATTTATTGCAAACAATTCATAATAGTACTAGTTACATTGTAGTTAATGTGGCGATACCTGATCACGGAAGATAACATTAACAGTTTCTTTGTAACTAAACGTACATTTTCACGACCTAGGTGGAATTGAACAATCCGCGGTGAAAGATCGATGTGTAAGTCTCAGTTTGGTCTGTCTTGACTAAGAGATTGCACTAGCACATTTAGTATGTGTTGAAGAGGACCTACAACGAGGATAAATTCTTTTGTTCTGAAATGTGAAGAATTAGACCTCAGTGGTTGTTGATTTCTTAATCTCCGTCACTTAAATAGGACCGTGTGTGCTTAATGGTTACTGCTTTGATTCATGTTGGGTGAGAATCATTGTGACTTCGAACTTTGTGTCTTGGGCAGTAATATTAATCATACGACGGTTGCTAAGATTTAATACGGAGAAACGCGTGCGAGTACGGCTCGTGTGATTAGTCCCCTTGGTGGGCTCAGAAGTTTTATCGTACCAAATCTTGCAAGTGAAGAATTAGTTTCTTCGGTACGGATAATAATGTTGAGCTGTCTTTACTCCAAGGTGAAATATAATTTAGAGATATTCAGAAGCTTAATTAATTAATGGACTTGATAATCTTAAACGCGGGAAATAATAATTGGGAGCCCATATTATCGTAACATGGATTAAGATGGATAGTGCAATATTAATTTATTAGTGGTAATAATTAATATTAATGGATTGAATTATATTGGGGCTCAATATTGAAATTCAGAAGTCCATTAGGAGGTTCAATCTTAATTCTCCTTAAAGGCCCCTCAAGTAGCCCAATAATAATAAGGTGATTAAAATTAAAAGAAAATATTAATGCTGATTTTTCCATGATAATTTCGAAATTAGCATATTTAGAAGAGAAAAGATTTTGTTGATTTTCTTGGAAAAATATTATGGAAGATAAGTATTCTTGGAATACTAGATTATCTCATATATTCAAGAAGATCCAAATCTTGATTCTTTTCTTCATAAATTTCGAAAATTATAAATCATTAAGGGTGAGTGAGATTTTTGTGGAATATATTATTATGGAGAAAAGAATATATGAGATATATTCAAGATTTCTTAGAGACTAAGAAAAGATTTTCTCCAGGCCCATAAAATATACAATTTTCGGTCACTGCTTCTTATAAATAGGGGATGATTATTTCATCCCCAAGTACATATTTTCATGTGTTGGAAAAATCAAGAGCATATATATTTTTCTTTTTCCTTAGTTATTAAAATTACTTGAAAGCATCTCCCACCGGTGATCAAGTAAGGCGAAAGGGAAATACTTGAGAAGGTTTTTGGGTAGATAAAGCGAGATCGTGATTGTCTCGTTTATTCAAAGGCCAATTCTACAAGAGGTACGTAAGTAACATAAATTCTTGTTTATTCCACCTAGATTTTATGTAAATTAATTCAACATGCATGATGTTAAATTTGTTGTTGGAATTATTATTTGAATTAATTAGGATTAATTCATGCTAGTAATAATTGAATTTAAATTCGTATTTAAATTTCATCCCGAATAGATTACGGGCACCCCTATATTCCCAACAGTAACATCTCCTAACTTCCCATCATCATGAAGCCTCTGCAAAATAGAAGAAGTCGAATCAAATTATTTAATAACAACAAATTTACAAATACTTGTTAGGCTAAGGGATTAGGAGATTTTATTTGCCTACATAATTTTTTGAAACTTTTGATTTTGCCAAAGGTCGGGGACGTCCTGACCCCATTGCACTATCCTTACCATTCATCTAACATCTCCTGACCTCACGGATCCACTGCCTTTCCATCCCAATTCCACTTCTCCCCCATTTGCTTCTCACAAGCGCTAAAAAGATAATCCTAAATTCTTAAATCATCAACTGCAACTAAGCAATGGATTATTTTCTCAAGTTTTTACTCGGTAATTAGCAAGGGTAATCTCGATTGTACAATAAAGGGCTAGGTGAGTGGTACAATAAAAATATGTAACAATAATAAACACATATAAATAAAATGGGTACATGATCGAAACACACATATATAAAGAGGGCATCTGGTCGTCCGATGGAGGAAGATTTCACACTGTTGGAAGAGGAATTGATATCGTCGATTTTCGACCTGGAAACAACGTGGGGCATAGCCGCATATGTATGAACTGGTGGTAGAAGTCACCGGAGAAGCGACTGGGAAGGTGTTGTAAGAAGAGGAAAGGGCAGATACAATGGTAGTGGAGTAATAAATAATAAAAAAAAATGCAAAAGTAAAAGTAAAAAAGGATGAAACCATATAAAATAAAAGAGTGAAGGGGCAAAACTGTCCGAAATGATTTACAAGTGCTAAACACTTATATATATATATATATTATAGAATTATAGATATAGATATAGATTATAGATAAGTTTTAAATTTAATTTTTAAAGAGTATCACAATTTTTGAAAGAACATTAGGCCCAAAACAGGAAAAGTCTAGCAAATACAAGCCAAAATATACATAATTAAATTATACAAAAAATGAGATAAAGTGAGTATATAATTTGAGAAAAAAAGTTATATGGTCTCATAACTTATCAAGTGTTCGATTTTAGTCCCAAAATTTTCGACTCTTCGATTTTGGTCCTGTAACTCCTATGGATTGTCCAATTTTGGTCCCATTTTTACCAAAAATCCTAAACCGACAACGTTTACATCATGCGCAACTCACATTCTGGCCGAATTTTAGGCTTTCTGGTACCCTCCCAGATGTGGCTGCAAAACGGCTTTTTTTAATCATTTTTTCTCATATCATTAATATATACGTGGTTGAAAATATAGGGGATAAGAACTTACAAATTGGGAGTGGGGGGAGGCGAGGGGGAGTAGGGTTGGGTTGTCTAGAAAAAAAAAGAACCACACAGGTTGTAGGAGTTGGGAAGAAAAATATATTTATTTTAGTTTAGTTTTTAATTTCTTGTAGTTTAATTTAATTTAGTTTTAGTTAATTTTTTTTTATTAGTTTATTCAGTGGAGTATAATAAAAAAAAATTGCCACTTGACAGCCATGTAAATGAATAGAATGAAAACCTCCCAATTTCACCGGCACGTAAGCTATGCATGATAAGAAACAACGTCATTTTTTTATTTCTGAAAAAAAATGGGTAAAAATTGAACAAAGACTAGGAGTTATGGGCCTAAATTGAGGAGTCAAAGATTTTAAGATTAAAATTGGACACTCGATAAGTTATGGTACCGAACTTTTTTTTTTTTGCGAGACTGGGACCAAAATTGGACAAACCCTAGAAGTTATAGGACCAAAATCAAAGAGTAAAAATTTTTGGGACCAAAATCGGACACTCGATAAGTTATGGGACCAAAAAACTTTTATTCTCATATAACACAAATTTCTTGAACAAATTACGGTTCGATCTTTTGTTAATAAACTCCACCAAAAATATGTTTGGAAAAAAAATCCGAAATATTGATTTTTTTGTAATTTTTTTCTGGAAATGTGTATTTTTTTTTTGGGTTTTTAGTTTTTAGTTTTCGATTTTTTCCGCTAAAATTATCAAAAAAATTTGGACTTTTTTTCCAAATATTTTTTATGTGAAGTTTTAATAACAAAAGGGACTTAATATAACATGGGGTCCAGCTATATACCCCTCCAACTCTAATAGATACACCTCCATACACATTGAACTACCAATTATACCCTCTTCTATTATTTTTCTCTCTTTTCTCTAATTTTTTTCTTCGTCTTCTTCCCTGCAGATTCAACAGCCGGTGGCGGCGCGTAGGGCGGTGCCGTATATTACTCCCATTGGAAGGTCATTCATTGTCGTATTTATACATATGCTTAGGAGATTTTATTATTGATATTGAGAGAAATAAAAAAATGGTATCATTATATATACCATGTTTGGGCGGTGACGGAGGGGTGGCGGCTGTGACCTGTTGGTGGTGAATCAAATTAGGGAATTGGCTATTTAATTTTAGAATACTAAGGGTAATTTTGAATTTTTATAAATACAATAAAAAATTGGAGGTATATCCATTATAGTTGGAGGGTATATAGTCAGACACTTTAACCTGCCTTTCATATATGAATAACGCCCATGAATTAGGCCTGTCTTATCAGCCGTAGTTCATGGCCTCTCTATTGGTGATAGTTATTTCCGTGTGTATCGGTTTGATGAAGGCTCAGCTTAAATAAAGAACTATCTTTTGTTAATACACCATACTTAAAAAATGTTTGGAAAAAATATTCGAAAAATATGATAATTTTTGGATTTTTTTTTTTAGTAAATTGTTACTTTTACAGAAAAAAAAAAGTTAAAATATTTTTTATGAGTAGACCATATTAATAGAATATAAGTCTGTATATATATTTTCTTTTTATCAGGAATACATAAGCTGTATATATAACTTGGGCCTTTGCTGAACTGTGGATTAGAAGAGTTTCTATGATCAGCTTGGGGCTTGAGGTTTTATTGGGACGATCTGGAGGCTACACTTCAGCTAGTTATTTATTTATTGGGGCGGGTTTTATATATATCTCCATGATTAGTAGATACACCGAACTTAATATTAAGCTACCATTTATACCCCTTTAAATTCTAATACACCCTGTGATTTTACTAAACCAGATTATCGGCCGTCATCAACACCACAGCCAGTAAGCACTTTCCTCGTCTCCACGTCGGTGTCGCCGCCGTCCCTGCAAACGGGTTGCCGCTGCCGCCATCAAACCTCCAGGTTTGCCTTCTACCCCCAATTAGACTACGATTTTAAACAACCTTCCGA
Source organism: Ballota nigra (assembly GCA_947034835.1). Classification (NCBI taxonomy): domain Eukaryota; kingdom Viridiplantae; phylum Streptophyta; class Magnoliopsida; order Lamiales; family Lamiaceae; genus Ballota; species Ballota nigra. Next base: position 87,999,809 of record OX344720.1, on the reverse strand, counting down.
AGAACCATGTCCCCGTTCTGTTGTGTTTTTCGAAAAAAATTGTCGGAAGTTTTTGTTGTGTTTTTTCGATTTTTTTTTTTTTGCCGGAACTTGTGATTTTAAGCAGAGCTTCGCCGTGATGTGATTGACCAACTGAAAAACTCAGATTTGCTCAATCCTTATCCTAAGGATTACCTTAATTGCATTATAAATCCAACTTAGAAATATTTAGAAGAGACAAATTAAATCCCCAATGCTTCGCCTCAATTTTGATTATATAAACAATCAGTCAAATTCAAATTTAGGATTTACAAAGATCCATCGTGAGATCCACTCTAACCCAATAATTAATCATGAAAACTCAGATCATTGAAATTGAAACAAGAGAGTACCTTTTGCCGGAAGTTTTTGTTTTTCCAAAAGTTCTTTTTTGCAGAGGCGATCTTTTGGGGGTCAATACCGGAAGGATATGAATTAATTCAGATCTGTTTTATGAAGGGTGTTTGCGTCTCTTTTCCACTAAAATAAAATTTTTGGAGGTGTATTTACCAAGTATGGAGGGTATATAGCAGGGCCCTTATTTATTTTTGGACCGTTGTATTTCTAGTTTTTCGGCCCAGGTTATTTAGATCCCACTATTTGAGTAGTACACCCCACTGATTAGAACACCCCATTGTGAATTGGTACATCCTAAACGAGTTTCCCAATATTTATATACCCTGCTTCCCTATCTATACCAATTTTCCAAACCGCCCCCCATGTTTCTACTCTACAGAAAAATAATTGCGCCTAAGTTCCTTAGAGTTCTATAAGACTAAAGCTATTAAACAAAACGAGTTGCTCGTGAGCTCGACTCAACTCATAAGGTTAAAAGAGCCGAACTCAAGTTAAAAAATATTCGATTGCTTAACAAGCTTGGCTCGCGAGCTATTCAATAAGACTCGGGGTATATAAATAATGAGTAGGTCTTGTATGAGACCGTCTCATGACATGAGACAATGAGATGAGGTATAATTTGGGCATTGACGCATTAACACTTTGGTAGGGGTAGGTGTTAATTTGTATTGTCTCATACCATGAGACCGTCTCATACAAGTTTTTGCCATAAATAAATTCCTTACTTACAATTTTTCATTATACCTTCATTTTCTCTTCAGTTTCACTGACCATAATGTCACGCCGCTCTCAATTTCCACCCCGTATCCAAAATCTCAAATCTCAATCCCGACTACAACCGGCCACTGCCCACCCGTGCCCGTCGCTGCCCTAAGCCTTACGCTGAACTACGCAGTCCACGCCTTACGCCTCCAGTCCGCGCACCCCCACCACCTGATGCCGTCCTTGTAAGATTTTGTGGCCCACGCGCCACATAATGAATAAATTACATATTTAATTATTGATAATATATAACATTAAGATTTAAATAATATTTGGTCAATTAGGAAAAGATCAGAACGAATCTCTCACGTTGATAGACCGTGTGATTAAGTTACCATATGAGCAGTTTCTTGGAGAATAAATTTCTTAAAAGTTAAGAAACTAATTCTTGGAGAATAAGAAACTACTCCCCTCTCTGCCTATAAAAGACACAGATTATTCATACAATTAAATTAATCAATTCTATCACTTAAATTTATATCCTGTGTTTAAGGGAGGCCAAGAGAGAGAAATACAGTTTTATCAGAAGAATTATTATGGCTACTCAAGGTTAGTACTTTAATTGTTTATCTATAAATTTATGGATGTGAAAATCATGAAGTTTCAAGATCCATGCATAAATTAAATTTATGCTTACATGTGGTACCAGAGCATGGTTTAAGAACTCGTGATTTTCCATTGCTTATAGATAATTTATGAACCCTAGAATTAGATTGAGGAATAATCTTACTCGAAATTTTTTATGGATTCGGTTGAAATTGAATTTTATTTCAATTAATATATCTTCCTCATAATTATGGCAACATGTAACGCCTATTGATTATTATTTGGGCATAATATTATAGTATGCAATAATTGATGTTTGAATCTAAAGATTAATTTGTAATTAATCTTCCGCTGCAACTTGTATGTTAAATTTATGAATTAATTGTGTCATGGCAGACATATTATGATGGAAGGTTTTAACCACAAATTAAATTCATGTGCATGTGCTCTTTTGTACATATTAATTTTTTTTAATTAGTGGTTAAAATATTGTCTATACATGTTAATCTTTAACCTGTAGCAATTATTGGTTTCTGCTAATATGTTTATGAATATTCATAACCGTATAAGGATTAATAGATCCATGGGTATTAGAGTAGAGCCACCCTGATCTTCATCTTTTTTTTTTAATTTCTTAACTCACTGTTCTTATGATGTATGTTAACTCGAGATTCGGGCTACGTCAACTTTTCGAATATTAAACTTATATGATAAGATTTTATATGCTATCTTATATCTTTTTTGGGAAATAATAACCGGGAGCCCATTTTATCGTAATATGGATTAAGATGGATAGTGCAATATTAATTTATTAGTGGTACTAATTAATATTAATGAGCTGAATTATATTGGAGCTCAATATTGAAATTCAGAAGCCCATTGGAGGTCCAATCTTAATTCTCCTAAAGGCCCCTCAAGTAGCCCAAGTTAGTAGCCCAATAATGATAAGGTGATTAAAATAAAAGAAAATATATTTGCTGATTTTTTCATGATATTTTCAAAAAAGATATATTAGGAGAAAGAAAAGATCTTGTTGATTTTCTTTGAAAGATATTATGGAAGATAAGTATTCTTGGAATACAAGATTATCTCATATATTCAAGAAGATCCAAATCTTGGATTCTTTCTTTAATATTTTCGAAAATATGCTTATTAGGAGGAGGTTGAGATTTTTGAAGAATATTTTATTATGAAGAAAAGAATATATGAGATATATTCGAGATTTCTTGGAGTCCAAGAAAAAAAATTTCTCCCCCTAAAATACACCAAAATTTCGTTCACCCTCACCTATATATAGGGGATGATTATTTTATCTCCAGTTTACTTTTCACAGCGTTGAAAAAAAAATCAGCAACACTATTTTTTCTTTCTTCCTTGTTATTTTAAATTGCTTGAAAGCATTTCCCACCGGTGATCAAGCAAGGCGAAATGGACATACTTGAGAAGGTCTTTTGGTTGGTAGCACGTTCGTGATAGTCCCGTGATTATCAAAGCCCATATCTACAAGAGGTACGTAATCGCATAAATTTCTAGTTTTTCCGCCATAGGTTTTATGTGAATTAATTCAACATGCATGATGATAAAATTGTTGTTGGAATTATTATTTGAATTAATTAGGATTAATTCATGCTAGTAATAATTAAATATAAATTCATATTTAATTATCATCCTGAATAGATTCCGAGCACCCCTATTTTCCCAACAACTGGTATCAGAGCCACGGTTTCGGGCTCTGATATTTAAATTAGAATTTAAATTGTTTGACATTAAATTAAAATTGGATAATAGAATTGCTAGATCTTTTTTGCAGGTATCCAATTGTCGTGGTTTTAATGTTTATTTTTTTCATGCGTGTGAATTAATTGTTTTTTTTAATTCGATTCGTTCGAATTTATTTTTCTCGTGAGAAAATCCACGAGTAGATTAGTTGGTTTTATTTTGATTTGATCATTGTAATAGACTAGTTTAGATCTAGTTTTTATTTATTTTTTGTAAATAAATTGTAACTTGATCGAGACAAAGACGAAAACGAAGAATTAAAGACGGCGTACCCGGATGACGCATGCATGTGTGTCACATGCATGGACGTAAAATCATGCATGTGGTGAAAAATAAGAACGAACGATGAAACCTGGTGCACGGAGTGCGCGATGCGCACGACGCCGTGCATGACGGGCGAGCCGAGGTGCACGAGCGCGCGAGCGAGGCGCCGCCTCTCGGCGCTAGGCGGTCGTGCCGAGAGGTGCGCGGCCCATCCCGTGGGCCGACGCGCGCCGTATCTCGGGCCGTGAATTTTTTTTCTCTCGTTCTCGATTTTTTGTGTGATTTCAAACGTCGTCCCGAACCCCAAACAAAGTTATTTTTTATGAAGTGTTGTTGTTCGAGTGAGAGCGTGTCGAGACGAACGATGGAAAGCAACAAGGATAATTTTTCGCATCAAGACGTGAAGAAATTAAACTGTGACAATTAGATTTGAGTGCCCCAATATGTTTAATTTTGTTTTGATGGATGTTTTATTTCATGCACTTATTATTAATTATTAATATGTGTTTGCATAATTTTAATTGTCCAAGAAAAACCTTACTTTCAAAAATTACTAAGTATGTTTCTTTAATCACAATTTTATTCCGGATATTAAAATTGGATTAATTTTGCCTCCATAATTTATTTATTTGTGAAGTATTTTTGGAATACATTTCCCCCTCGGATCGGCCAAAAAGACGGATTTCACATGAATAAATTCTGAAAGGATGATTGTGGATTATTACTAGTGGCGGTATCGACCCTCACCACGAGTGGCTTGCTCAAAGCGAAATAATAATCCTGTATTTAATTATGGTTATTATTTAGGCATAAGAAATTGATATTAACTTACTCCCCTCTGAGTCCCTGTCAATTTTTATGTGGTCAAAGTGGGAGCCAACTATTAATTTTGAATTAAGAATTTGTAACTTTCAAGTTTGTGATCCGCTTGAATGTGTTTAAATGTATAGACCACCCCTCGTGGCGCATTTAAATTGTTTTGAGATGTTGGCTGATGCATGATTATATTGTTTTAAGGTTTCAATATAATTGATGTGATCGAATTATGTGATAATTTCGTATTTTTCTAGATATTGATATGAATGTATATTTTATTCTCATTTCATCATGTCGCAACCTTTTAATCCACTGTTTAAATATACTTTAAGTTAATAAACTTTTTTGAGACAATTATATCGATTGGAAATGTAATTTAAATTTTGTCCTTACTGCACAAAAATACAATTGGGTTATTCACGTTAATATACCCGACAAGCCTAATGATAAGTCAAGCAATGGGAAAAGACAGTTTATGATTGGAAGCGTGACAATGAACACATGAAGTGCATCATCTTGACATCTCTGTCTAAGGATTTGAGGTGCATTCATGAGGACATTGTATCCGCTGTCGAAATCATGGAAAACCTTGAAGGGATGTTTTCACATCAGAAACCCATGACTAATCAGTTCACCTAATATGACTCGGTCAAGTTGGAAATGGTGAAGGGAACGCCCGTGAGGGAGTACGTTCTCGAGATTATGGCATACCTTAACAAGTTGGAAGTACTTGGTACAGATTTTGATGTCCCTTATAAGGTCGATTTCATACTCCATTCTCTTCTGAAAAGCCTTGAGCAGTTTCAACTGAACTTTTAGATGAATGAATGGACAAGTCATTTGCCCGAGCTCTTGCAAGCTTTAGCTTTAGTTGAGGCGATAATGGAGCACCAGTCCAGTGCTATGGTGGCTAATGGTCCGTCTACCTCTTTTGGTCCCAATGGAAGGAAAGAAGAGGAAGAGAACCAAAGGGTGGGTCCAAGAAAATCTAACTGTTGCGAAAGGCAAATGCAAAGGCTAGCATCGAAGGGGAAGTATTTTAGTTGCGGTGAGAGAGGACAATGGAGGTCTGTCTGTTCCAAGCCTAAGAGGCTAGGAAAGTTAGGTAATTCAGACGCCTTAGTCGTCGAAACTTGTGAAGTGGCGTATGCTGTCCATTCGTGGATAGTGGATACGAGAGCCGCTGATCACATTTGTTTCATTTTGCATGGGTTCAAACTAACCTGACGACTTAGCGGAGGTGAGATCCCCATCACACTGGGAAATGCTACGAGAAGTGGTAGCTGAAGCAGTGGGAGAAGTGCGCCTATCTTTTGAAGATAGAGTTATGGTCTTGAGAGACGTTCTTCATGTTCCTACTTTAGAAAGAACTCAACCTTCAGTTTCTAAACGGTTTTGAATAGATACTCAGTTTCTTTTAATAAAGATGTTATTATTTCTTGAAACGAGGAGTTTATCTGTTTCGAAATATTGTTGGATGATCTTTATACCATTATTTGGGCACACCACTCATAAATAATGAATATAATAACACGTCGATCATTTCGAGCAATAAAAGAAAGCGTTCTTCGGAGATGAACATAACACTTCTATGACATCTTAGACTAGGTCATATTAATCTAAAGCGGATAGAGAGATTGGTGAAAGACGGATCCTTGGAATCATTCCAAGTTGAACCGTTTCCAACTTGTGAATCCTGTTTAGAGGGTAAAATGACCAACAGGGCATTTGGAGCCAAGGGGAATAGAGCCACAGAAGTGTTAGAACTCGTTCATACCAATGTGTGTGGTCCAATGACGATCAAAGTGAGAATGTGGTATGAGTATTTTGTAACCTTCATTGACGATTACTCGAGATATGGGTACATTTACCTTATGAGGCATAAGTCTGAAACTTTTGATAAGTTCAAGGAGTTTAAGGCCGAAGCCGAAAAACATAGAGAAAAGAGTATTAAGTTTCTACGATCAGATCGTGGAGGCGCATACCTCAGCGATGAATTCTTGAACTACTAGTCAGACGAAGGGATCGTATCCCAGTTAACCACACCGGGAACCCCTCAACAGAATGGTGTGGCGGAATGAAGAAATCGGACTCTTTTAGAGATGGTTAGATTCATGATGAGTTATTCAGATTTACCCAAGTCGTTTGGGGTAGTGCCTTGGAAACAACGACTTACATTCTAAACTTGGTGCCATCCAAATCGGTTCCTAAAACCCCAATGGAACTGTGGACCGGGCGTAAGCCTAGTTTGAGACACATGAGTATCTAGGGGTGTCCGACATACGTGCTAGACAAGGAAGCCGGTAAATTGGATCCACGTTTAGAATTAAGGTTGTTTAAAGGATATCCCATGGGAACGAAAGGGTGTATGTTCTATAGTCCCAAGGATTAAAAGACTGTGTTTTGCGCATACTTTAAATTCTTGGAGGAAGACTATATGAACAAAAGAAAGCCCAGAAGTGAGATTACCTTAGACGAGTTAAGAGGGCAAACTCAAATACCAAGTATACAAGATGATATACCACACGTCACACCTTCACCACTGGATCCCCATCATAGTGGAAGGTTTGTTAGACAACCCGAGAGATTCATGGGAATAGGAGAATCTTTGGATTTGATTCCCGGTGATGAATCAAACCCATGGACCTACGACGAGGCAATCCAAGACAAAGACGCATATTCATGGAAAACTACAATGGAAGCCGAGATGGGTTCGATGGATCATAATCAAGTGTGAGAGTTGGTCGAACCATCTAATGGGGTAGAACCCATTGGATGCAAGTGGGTATACAAGAGGAAAAGAGGACCGGACGGAAGGGTTGAGACCTTCAAAGCAAGGCTAGTGGCCAAAGGGTATACTAAAAAAGAAGGGATCGATTATGAGGAGACCTTTTAGCCTGTAGCTATGCTTAAGTCCATCCATATTCTCTTGTCGATCGCTGCACACCTAGATTACGAGATCTGGCAAATGGATGTCAAGACAGCTTTCCTTAACGGAAGTCTTGACGGGTTGGATATCTATATGCAACAACCCAAAGGTTTCATTGAAAAAGGCCAAGAGCACCTTGTATGCAAGCTTAAGAGATCCATTTATGGACTTAAGCAAGCATCGCGTACTTGGAACCAGTGTTTTGATCAAGTGATTGAGTCTTATGGGTTTGATCAAAACGAGTTCGAAAGTTGTGTGTGTAAAAAGTGTGACGGAACTACGGTGGTATTCTTAGTATTATACGTAGACGATATTCTGCTCATTGGAAACAATGTAAAGGTATTGTCAGATGTAAGGGTATGGCTGTTAAATAATTTTGTAATGAAGAACTTCGGGAAAGCTGGTCACATCCTTGGGATCAAGTTTACTCGCGATTGCAAGAAGAGGATGTTGGGCTTATCGCAAGCTTCATACAAAGACACTGTTTTGAAGCGATACAATATGCAAGATTCCAAGAAAGATTTTGTACTTTTTTGACATGGAATCCATCTATCCAAAGAAATATGCCCTAAGACGCAAGTGGAGATAGATGACATGAAAGACGTTCCGTACGTTTCGGACGTAGGAAGTCTTATGTATGCAATGTTGTGTACGAGACCGGATATCTGCTTTGTCGTGGGCATGATGGCAAGATATCAAAGTAACCCCGGGAAAGCACATTAGATTGTGTTGGGATATGTATTTTAGTTTTGATGATTTTCCAAAACAACATGTAATAGGTTTGAAAGCAGTCAGGATAGTATCTTTTATTTCAGGCCAGACTAGGTTAGCTCCTAGAGAATAGGCTGTCAGTTGAGAAGAACTCAGTTTAGGGAACACTCAGTTGAGGGGGAACTCAGCAACACAGCCTGAATATATCAAGATGACACCCAGAAGAACTGACTGAAGCCATGCTTGTAACCAGAACCAGAAGAGAAGCCTTAAGGATATCCCACTGAGTGTAAACCAGGCTAATCTAAGCTAAGTCAGGTGGACCACTCAGTGAAGAGCATGATCAGGATGATCAATGCTGCACCAAGTAGGTCCTGAATGAGTCAGGCTACTGTGGTCAGGGAAGTTTGTCATTCAGCCTTATGACAAACTTTTTGGAATGATCTTCAAACATTCTCTGAAGGACAATTACACTGAAGACGTTCAGTCCACTGAAGATCATCAGTCAGTGAAGGAGGAAGCTACCTAAAGTCAGTGGGTCTTAGTCAAACCCACTGAGTCAAAGATCCGTGAATCCAGGCCACGTGGACCAATCAGCACGAGGCAGCAACTCTGACACTGACAAAGGCCGCATTCCGAGAAAAGTGGTTGAAACCATTTAATGTTGGATTCAAATGTATCTTCCCTCTAACGGATACATTTGAATCCCCATTATAAATACAAGCTCATAGCTGCGTATTCAAGTGTGTTGAAGTATTGTATTGTGTGTGAAGAAAGAAAAATCAACACCTACAAGCTATAAGAGTGTGTGAGTTGTTAGGGAGTCATAAGGAAGTGTGCTCACACCCAAGACACTGACCTTTAAGGTTATCACTTATATTCATTGAGTGTCAAGCTTGTAACTCCTAGCTTAGAGAGGTTTTCCTAATCTTAGCTTTAAGGCTAACACATTGTAAAGGAAAACCTCACCTAGTTGGAGAAAACCAAACCAAGCTAAACCCTTTCAGAGAATGTTAGGTTTGTTGTGAAGTGAGGAGAGGCAGCCCAGGGAGTGGCGTGAGTCCAGTTGTAAGTGCACCTTGGCAAGTTAAAAACAAGAATCCCAGTTAGTGGATTTCCTATTAAATCATGTCGTGGATGTAAGAGCTTGAGTCTCTGAACCACGTTAAACTGAACATTGTTTATCGTTTAAGCACTTGCTAATTATTTGTAGTGTATGCTCTCTGAGTGTACTTGGAAAGTTTGAAAAGAAGATTAGCTAAGTATTTTAGTCAGGGAGAACTAATCTCACTGACAAGCTTAGGCTAGCACTCGAGAGTTTAGTCTCTCGAGTCACTGCCTTGTTGAGAGCCTGAGCTTTCAAGTCTCATCTCTGACTTGATAGCTCTGACTCTCAGCAACGCAGTGACTTGAGTATTCCGTCACTAAACTCAGTCAGGGTGCAAGCTGTGTTTTATAATGCACTCGAGAGTTCATCATCTCAAGCCACTATCCTTGCTCAGAGCATGAACCTCCAAGCCTTCTCACTGACTTGGTAACTCAGCCTCTGAGCAGAGCAGTGACTTGAGTATTTCTCACTCTTGCTGAACTCCCTGAGGAAAAGTAAAAAAAAAAAAATTTGCTCCTGAATTCCCATTTTGCCCTTCGAAAACGGGACCATCAATTGGTATAAGAGCGGGTTGTTCACATGACCACTGATCCAGTTTTGTTAAAAAAATGGTCTATCGAACAGATCTTAAACGTTTTAAACCATGGGAATTCCTGCATTCTTCAAACCATTACCTGTATTCTGACATTATTCTTGTAATAGAAAATCATTTGGTTAGAAGTTTTGGAATCATCAAAAAGGGGGAAATTGTTGGGATATGTATTTTAGTTTTGATGATTTTCCAAAACAACATGTAATAGGTTTGAAAGCAGTCAGGATAGTATCTCTTATTTCAGGTCAGGCTAGGTTAGCTCCTAGAGAATAGGCTGTCAGTTGAGGAGAACTCAGTTGAGGGAACACTCAGTTGAGGGGGAACTCAGCGAGGGGGAACTCAGCAACACAGCCTGAAGATATCAAGATGACACCCAGATGAACTGACTGAAGCTATGCTTGTAACCTGAACCAGAAGAGAAGCCTGAAGGATGTCCCACTGAGTGTAAACCAGACTGATCTAAGCTAAGTCAGGTGGACCACTCAGTGAAGAGCATGATCAGGAGGATCAGTGCTGCACCAAGTAGGTCCTGAATGAGTCAGGCTACTGTGGTCAGGGAAGTTTGTCATTCAGCCTTATGACAAACTTCTTGGAATGATCTTCAAACAGTCTCTGAAGGAAAATTTCACTGAAGACGTTCAGTCCACTGAAGATCATCAGTCAGTGAAGGAGGAAGCTACCTAAAGTCAGTGGGTCTTAGTCAAACCCACTGAGTGAAAGATCCGTGAATCCAGTCCACGTGGACCAATCAGCACGAGGCAGCAACTCTGACACTGACAAAGGCCGCATTCCAAGAAAAGTGGTTGAAACCATTTAATGTTGGATTCAAATGTATCTTCCCTCTAACGGATACATTTGAATCCCCATTATAAATACAAGCTCATAGCTACGTATTCAAGTGTGTTGAAGTATTGTATTGTGTGTGAAGAAAGAAAAATCAACACCTACAAGCTATAAGAGTGTGTGAGTTGTTAGGGAGTCATAAGGAAGTGTGCTCACACCCACGACACTGACCTTTAAGGTTATCACTTATATTCATTGGGTGTCAAGCTTGTAACTCTTAGCTTAGAGAGGTTTTCCTAATCTTAGCTTTAAGGCTAACACATTGTAAAGGAAAACCTCACCTAGTTGGAGAAAACTAAACCAAGCTAAACCCTTTCAGAGAATGTTAGGTTTGTAGTGAGGTGAGGAGAGGCAGCCCAGGGAGTGGCATGAGTCCAGTTGTAAGTGCACCTTGGCACGTTAAAAACAAGAATTCCAGTTAGTGGATTTCCTATTAAATCAGGCCGTGGATGTAAGAGCTTGAGTCTCTGAACCACGTTAAACTGAGCGTTGTTTATCGTTTAAGCACTTGCTAATTATTTGTAGTGTATGCTCTCTGAGTGTACTTGGAAAGTTTGAAAAGAATATTAGCTAAGTATTTTAGTCAGAGAGAACCAATCTCACTGACAAGCTTAGGCTAGCACTCCAGAGTTTAGTCTCTCGAGTCACTGCCTTGTTGAGAGCCTGAGCTTTCAAGTCTCATCTCTGACTTGATAGCTCTAACTCTCAGCAACGCAGTGACTTGAGTATTCCGTCACTGAACTCAGTCAGGGTGCAAGCTGTGTTTTATAACGCACTCGAGAGTTCAGCATCTCAAGCCACTATCCTTGCTCAGAGCATGAGCCTCCAAGCCTTCTCACTGACTTGGTAAATCAGCCTCTGAGCAGAGCAGTGACTCGAGTATTTCTCACTCTTGCTGAACTCCCTGAGGAAAAGTTAAAAAAAAAAATTTGCTCCTGAATTCCCATTTTGCCCTTCGATAACGGGACCATCAATTGGTATAAGAGCGGGTTGTTCACATGACCACTGATCCAGTTTTGTTAAGAAAAATGGTCTATCGAACAGATCTTAAACGTTTTAAACCATGGGAATTCCTACATTCTTCAAACTATTACCTGTATTCTGACATTATTCTTGTAATAGAAAATCATTTGGTTAGAAGTTTTGGAATCATCAAAAAGGGGGAAATTGTTGGGATATGTATTTTAGTTTTGATGATTTTCCAAAACAACATGTAATAGGTTTGAAAGCAGTCAGGATAGTATCTTTTATTTCAGGTCAGGCTAGGTTAGCTCCTAGAGAATAGGCTGTCAGTTGAGGAGAACTCAGTTGAGGAAACACTCAGTTGAGGGGGAACTCAGCGAGGGGGAACTCAGCAACACAGCCTGAAGATATCAAGATGACACCCAGAAGAACTGACTGAAGCCATGCTTGTAACCTGAACCAGAAGAGAAGCCTGAAGGATATCCCACTGAGTGTAAACCAGACTGATTTAAGCTAAGTCAGGTGGACCACTCAGTGAAGAGCATGATCAGGAGGATCAGTGCTGCACCAAGTAGGTCCTGAATGAGTCAGGCTACTGTGGTCAGGGAAGTTTGTCATTCAGCCTTATGACAAACTTCTTGGAATGATCTTCAAACAGTCTCTGAAGGACAATTACACTGAAGACGTTCAGTCCACTGAAGATCATCAGTCAGTGAAGGAGGAAGCTACCTAAAGTCAGTGGGTCTTAGTCAAACCCACTGAGTCAAAAATCCGTGAATCCAGGCCACGTGGACCAATCAGCACGAAGCAGCAACTCTGACACAGACAAAGGCCGCATTCCAAGAAAAGTGGTTGAAACCATTTATTGTTGGATTCAAATGTATCTTCCCTCTAACGGATACATTTGAATCCCTATTATAAATACAAGCTCATAGTTGCGTATTCAAGTGTGTTGAAGTATTGTATTGTGTGTGAAGAAAGAAAAATCAACACCTACAAGCTATAAGAGTGTGTGAGTTGTTAGGGATTCATAAGGAAGTGTGCTCACTCCCACAACACTGACCTTTAAGGTTATCACTTATATTCATTGTGTGCCAAGTTTGTAACTCTTAGCTTTGAGAGGTTTTCCTAATCTTAGCTTTAAGGCTAACACATTGTAAAGGAAAACCTCACCTAGTTGGAGAAAACCAAACCAAGCTAAACCCTTTCAGAGAATTTTAGGTTTGTAGTGAGGTGAGGAGAGGCAGCCCAGGGAGTGGCATGAGTCCAGTTGTAAGTGCACCTTGGCACGTTAAAAACAAGAATCCCAGTTATTGGATTTTCTATTAAATCAGGCCGTGGATGTAAGAGCTTGAGTCTCTGAACCACGTTAAACTGAGCGTTGTTTATCGTTTAAACACTTGCTAATTATTTGTAGTGTATGTTCTCTGAGTGTACTTGGAAAGTTTGAAAAGAAGATTAGCTAAGTATTTTAGTCAGAGAGAACCAATCTCACTGACAAGCTTAGGCTAGCACTCCAGAGTTTAGTCTCTCGAGTCACTGCCTTGTTGAGAGCCTGAGCTTTCAAGTCTCATCTCTGACATGATAGCTCTGACTCTCAGCAACGCAGTGACTTGAGTATTCCGTCACTAAACTCAGTCATGGTGCAAGCTGTGTTTTATAACGCACTCGAGAGTTCAACATTTCAAGCCACTATCCTTGCTCAGAGCATGAGCCTCCAAGCCTTCTCACTGACTTGGTAACTCAGCCTCTGAGCAGAGCAATGACTCGAGTATTTCTCACTCTTGCTGAACTCCCCGAGGAAAAGTTAAAAAAAATTTGCTCCTGAATTCCCATTTTGCCCTTCGAAAACGGGACCATCAATTGGTATAAGAGCAGGTTGTTCACATGACCACTGATCCAGTTTTGTTAAGAAAAATGGTCTATCGAACAGATCTTAAATGTTTTAAACCATGGGAATTCCTGCATTCTTCAAACTATTACCTGTATTCTGACATTATTCTTGTAATAGAAAATCATTTGGTTAGAAGTTTTGGAATCATCAAAAAGGGGGAAATTGTTGGGATATGTATTTTAGTTTTGATGATTTTCCAAAACAACATGTAATAGGTTTGAAAGCAGTCAGGATAGTATCTTTTATTTCAGGTCAGACTAGGTTAGCTCCTAGAGAATAGGCTGTCAGTTGAGGAGAACTCAGTTGAGGGAACACTCAGTTGAGGGGGAACTCAGCGAGGGGGAACTCAGCAACACAGCCTGAAGATATCAAGATGACACCCAGAAGAACTGACTGAAGCCATGCTTGTAACCTGAACCAGAAGAGAAGCCTGAAGGATGTCCCACTGAGTGTAAACCAGACTGATCTAAGCTAAGTCAGGTGGACCACCCAGTGAAGAGCATGATCAGGAGGATCAGTGCTGCACCAAGTAGGTCCTGAATGAGTCAGGCTACTGTGGTCAGGGAAGTTTGTCATTCAGCCTTATGACAAACTTCTTGGAATGATCTTCAAACAGTCTCTGAAGGACAATTACACTGAAGACGTTCAGTCCACTGAAGATCATCAGTCAGTGAAGGAGGAAGATATCTAAAGTCAGTGGGTCTTAGTCTAACCCACTGAGTCAAAGATCCGTGAATCCAGGCTACGTGGACCAATCAGCACGAGGCAGCAACTCTGACACTGATAAAGGCCGCATTCCAAGAAAAGTGGTTGAAACCATTTAATGTTGGATTCAAATGTATCTTCCCTCTAACGGATACATTTGAATCCCCATTATAAATACAAGCTCATAGCTGCGTATTCAAGTGTGTTGAAGTATTGTATTGTGTGTGAAGAAAGAAAAATCAACACCTACAAGCTATAAGAGTGTGTGAGTTGTTAGGGAGTCATAAGGAAGTGTGCTCACACCCACGACACTGTCCTCTAAGGTTTTCACTTATATTCATTGGGTGTCAAGCTTGTAACTCTTAGCTTAGAGAGGTTTTCCTAATCTTAGCTTTAAGGCTAACACATTTTAAAGGAAAACCTCACCTAGTTGGAGAAAACCAAACCAAGCTAAACCCTCTCAGAGAATGTTAGATTTGTAGTGAGGTGAGGAGAGGCAGCCCAGGGAGTGGCGTGAGTCCAGTTGTAAGTGCACCTTGGCACGTTAAAAACAAGAATCCCAGTTAGTGGATTTCCTGTTAAATCAGGCCGTGGATGTAAGAGCTTGAGTCTCTGAACCACGTTAAACTGAGCGTTGTTTATCGTTTAAGAACTTGCTAATTATTTGTAGTGTATGCTCTCTGAGTGTACTTGGAAAGTTTGAAAAGAAGATTAGCTAAGTATTTTAGTCAGGGAGAACTAATCTCACTGACAAGCTTAGGCTAGCACTCGAGAGTTCAGTCTCTCGAGTCACTGCCTTGTTGAGAGCCTGAGCTTTCAAGTCTCATCTCTGACTTGATAGCTCTGACTCTCAGCAACGCAATGACTTGAGTATTCCGTCACTGAACTCAGTCAGGGTGCAAGCTGTGTTTTATAACGCACTCGAGAGTTCAGCATCTCAAGCCACTGTCCTTGCTCAGAGCATGAGCCTCCAAGCCTTCTCACTGACTTGGGAACTCAGCCTCTGAGCAGAGCAGTGACTTGAGTATTTCTCACTCTTGCTGAACTCCCTGAGGAAAAGTTAAAAAAAAAAAATTTGCTCCTGAATTCCCATTTTGCCCTTCGAAAACGGGACCATCAGATTGCAATTAAATGCGTTCTGTTGTTTCTGAAAAGAACTTGTGATGGAATGCTGATTTAACAGTCAGATAATCTAATTCCCATGGGATGCACGGACTCAAATCTCCAATCAGACATAGACTCCAGAATAACTACCTCGGGTAGTGTGTTTTGCATGGGAGAAGGAGCCATGATATGGAGAAGCGATTAGCAGAAATGCATCGCCGATTTGACCATGAATACCAAATAAGTAACTGCTTATGAAGCAGCGAAAGAAGCGGTTTGGCTTAAGTACTTCTTAGTGGACTTGGATGTTGTTCCAAATTTGCCCACCATAATTATTGTGCCGGAGCAGTTGCAAGTTTAAGGGAATCGAGAGCCCACAAGGCCAGCAAACACATTGAAAGAAAATACCATGTTATACGAGAAATTGTTAAGAGAGGAGATAAAGAGGTGGCAAAGATAAACGTCGGAGGACAACCTAGTACATCCATTCACAAAGGGTCTACCTCAGAGTACATTCGAGAGACATGTGGATGGAATGGGAGTCAAGACTATTGCCAATCTGCTTTAAGTATAAGTGGGAGGAATTATTAGGTTAGTGTAGGTTGACATGAGATGTCACGTAGAACTACTACACTAGACATGCATGATGTATACTAAAAAGCAAACTTTAAGTATAAGTGGGAGATTGTTGGAGTTATACGTGAAAAAATGCTTTTACTTTGTATAACTCATGTATTAAACACTTATTTATGAGAATAAATTTTTTATCGCATTTACTTTAGTTATGATTGAATGTTGAATATCTATTGCAAACCGTTCAATATATAGTACATATTACATTGTAGTTAATGTGGTGATACCCGATCACGGAAGATCACATTAACGGTTTTCCTTATAACTAAACGTACAAATTCACGACCCAGGTGGAATTGAACAATCCGTCGTGAAAGGTCAATGTGTATATCTCAGATTGGCCTGTCTTGACCAAGAGATTGCACTAGCACATTTAGTATGTGTTGAAGAGGACCTACAGCGAGGATAAATTATTCTGTTCTGATATGTGAAGAATTAGACCTCAGTGGTTATTGATTTCTTAATCTCCGTCACTTAAATAGGACCGTGTGTGCTTAATGGTTACTGCTTTGATTCATATTAGGTGCGAATCATCGTGACTTCAAACCTTGTGCATTGGGCAGTAATATTAATCATACGACGGTTGCTAAGATTTAATACGGAGAAACGCGTGCGAGTACGACTCGTGTGATTTGTCCCCTTGGTGGGCTCAGAAGTTTTATCGTACCAAATCTTGCAAGTGAAGAATTAGTTTCTTCGGTACGGATAATAATGTTGAGTTGTCTTTACTCCAAGGTGAAAGATGTTAATTAATTTAGAGCTATTCAGAAGCTTAATTAATTAATGGACTTGATAATCTTAAACGTGAGAAATAATAACCGGGAGCCCATATTATCGTAATATGGATTAAGATGGATAATACAATATTAATTTATTAGTGGTACTAATTAATATTAATGGGCTGAATTATATTGGGGCTCAATATTGAAATTCAGAAGCCCATTGGAGGTCCAATCTTAATTCTCCTAAAGGCCCCTCAAGTAGCCCAATCCAATAATGATAAGGTGATTAAAATAAAAGAAAATATATTTGCTGATTTTTTCATGATATTTTCAAAAAAGATATATTAGGAGAAAGAAAAGATCTTGTTGATTTTCTTTGAAAGATATTATGGAAGATAAGTATTCTTGGAATACAAGATTATCTCATATCCAAATCTTGGATTCTTTCTTTAATATTTTCGTAAATATGCTTATTAGGAGGACGTTGAGATTTTTGTGGAATATTTTATTATGGAGAAAAGAATATATGGGATATATTCGAGATTTCTTGGAGTCAAAGAAAAAAAATTTCTCCCCCTAAAATACACCAAAATTTCGTTCACCCTCACCTATATATAGGGGATGATTATTTTATCTCCAGTTTACTTTTCACAGCGTTGAAAAAAAAATCAGCAACACTATTTTTTTCTTTCTTCCTTGTTATTTTAAATTGCTTGAAAGCACTTCCCACCGGAGATCAAGCAAGGCGAAAGGGACATACTTGAGAAGGTCTTTTGGTTGGTAGCACGTTCGCGATAGTCCCGTGATTATCAAAGGCCATATCTACAAGAGGTACGTAATCGCATAAATTCCTAGTTTTTCCGCCATAGGTTTTATGTGAATTAATTCAACATGCATGATGATAAAATTGTTGTTGGAATTATTATTTGAATTAATTAGGTTTAATTCATGCTAGTAATAATTAAATTTAAATTCATATTTAATTATCATCCCGAATAGATTTCGGGCACTCCTATTTTCTCAACAACTGGTATCAGAGCCACGGTTTCGGGCTCTGATATTTAAATTGGAATTTAAATTGTTTGACATTAAATTGATATTGGATAGTAGAATTGCTAGATATTTTTTGCAGGTATCCAATTGTCATGGTTTTAATGTTTATTTTTTTTTCATGCGTGTGAATTAATTGTTTTTTTTAATTCGATTCATTCGAATTTGTTTTTCTCGTGAGAAAATCCACGAGTAGATTAGTTGATTTTATTTTGATTTGATCATTGTAATAGACTAGTCTAGATCTAGTTTTTATTTATTTTTTGTAAATAAATTGTAACTGGATCGAGATGAAGACGTAAACGAAGAATTAAAGATGGCGTACTCGGACGACGCATGCATGCGTGTCACATGCATGTACGTAAAATCATGCATGGGGTGAAAAATAAGAACGAACGATAAAACCCGGTGCACGGAGTGCGCGATGCACACGGCACCGTGCATGATGGGCGAGTCGAGGTGCACGAGCGCGCTCGCGAGGCGCCGCCTCTCGGCGCTCGGCGGTCATGCCGAGAGGCGCGCGGCCCACCCTGTGGGCCGACACGCGCCGTATTTCGGGCCGTGATTTTTTTTTTCTCTCGTTCTCATTTTTTTGTGTGATTTCAAACGTCGTGTACTCAACGTTGGGCATTGCATTCAACTTGCCCTTACCCTTTTGGTTCACTCCTTTCGGATTCGGCATCCTTGGCAATCGTGTACCAACATTCCTATCACTCCTTGCTTGGGTACCTATTGCTTCCGGACATTCATTTGCCATGTGACCTAATTTTCAGCAACGGTAGCAAGTATGTGTTCCTTGTAGACACTCTGGTAGTTTTTGTTGCAAGTTGGGCAAGGTGGGGTCTTTCTTGGGGGTATAACTGTAGAAGATCGAACATTCCTGATCACTGTGTTCCCTCTCAGACCAGGTTGTGGTGCTCCTTTCCTCTTAAACTGGTTTGATACTTGGCGCTCACTTTCTAAGCCCAAACTCATTGATACTATCCTTGCTCTTTCGAAAACATCCCTGAAGTGCGGTAGCCTTAACCCAGACACTATCCCTCCAACTTCAGGATGCAGTCCCCTCTCGAACCTGCGTGCCTTCCGATCATCAGTGTCCACCAGTTGTGGGGCATATCGAGAGAGCTTATTGAATTTGCGCTCATATTCTATGACAGTATCATTTCCTTGTCGAAGATTCAGAAATTATATTTCTTTCTGGTCTCTAACTGATTGCGGAAAATAACGGTTGAGGATAATCTCTTTAAATTCCTCCAATCCTAGAGCACGTCGTGTCTCCATTGTCATGGTCCTTTCGTGAGATTTCCACCACTGTCCCGCATCCTCAGGTAGTTGGAACTTCGCACATGATACTTTATGCGCATCAGTCACATCCATATGTTCAAAGATCCTTTCGAGCTCAGCAATCCACTCTTCGACCATTGATGGCCCTTCCTTTCCATTAAACCTGGGTGGTTGGAAACGTCTAAATTGTTCCACTATCGGCTTTGACCTTGGACTTTGTTCTTGGTTGGTCTGAACCGGTGCAGGTTGTTGTTGCTGCATGAACTCTCGCATTTGTGTGAAGAAATCCCTTGCCCAATTTGTAACGCCCTGGAATTCAGAAAGTTGACCTTTGAGGTCACAACATCCTAAACCCGAGTCATCACTTAGTGAACCATAAAAACTGAGCCATAAAATTTCTTTATAAAAGATAAAACAATAAATATAATTATACAGATGCAGCGGAAGAACTTAACATAATACTTATTTGAGAAAACATCAGTTCGTTACTTAATAAAAACCATCATCCCATTACTTAATAAGGAAACATCCCGACGAGTCTTGGGTATGACTCTCGAGGCATTAGTGACAAAAGATTAGCAGTAGTATTAAAATAGCATAATGTCTCAATCTTGATAAAAACAGTTTATTTAATTAATAAGCGGGAGTGGGAAGTAGTCATCTACGGCAGCTCCCGGACCTCAGCATCATAACCTGAAAATGTTTAGAGAGGGGCGTGAGATAAAATCTCAGCGGGTAACCTGTATGCTGTTATACAGATTGTCAGGAGATCCAAATAATAATACTTTTAAGACTTTCACCTTTCAGTTGGTTCATTATAATTTTTGGTCATGTGTATTCACTTTCTTTAACATAAAACTTATAAACACATATTTAGAACAAAGCATTCATATGGCCCGAAGGCCCATCAATCATATGGCTCAAAGGCCCATCAATCTCCTTTCTCATTCATATGGGGGGCACCGGTGGCATTTCCACCACGTCCTTGTCCCTAAAAAATATGGGGGCACTGGTACTCTTTCAACCACATTCTTATCCCTGTTGGGGGGGCACCGGTAGCGACTCTACCGCATCCTTGTCCCTTAAAGTTTGGGGGCACTGGTACTCTTTCAACCACGTCCTTATCCCTGTTTGGGGGGCACCGGCAGCGACTCCACCGCGTCCTTGTCCCTTCCGTCCTTATCCCTCCATCAGCTTCCCTTACAACTTTCACATAATTCACAAATCACATACCACATGCTCACATTGTTATAATCGTATACTCACATTCACATTCATAAGATTGTTCATGTCTTTTACTGATATTCATTACGTTTGTTTCAGAAAACTGACAACAGTCCATATAACATTAACTAGCTATACAGATAGTGTCACCCACCTGGAAACTTTTAGAGATAAAGCTTAACTTCTTGATTGCTTAGAACAAAGGCGACCTCCGAGCTTCCGAGCTAACCCCACTATACCTAACACAGTCCGTTAATTTAGTCATCGTTCATTCTTTTAGTTTATTACTCGACTTCGCATCATACTTAGGGATTTTCTATAATAGGGGAAGTATTTATCCTATTAAAACAGTCCTAGGGTTTCGTTCAAGTTCAAGAAAGGCGTTGAAACTTGTTCATTCGGGTAGTAAGGTTACTCTAATTCAATACGGGTCCACCGGTTGGGGTTTTGGATCTTCCGGGTTCATTCAACACTCAAAAGCAATTAAAACACGCAAACACATTTTTTGGAAAAGTAAACACAAGTCATTCATATACCTAAAACATGCTTGTTTATAAAAGTATCACTTATTCCTTCTTTCTAGTGCTACTTATTTAACAAAAGACATACATACGAGTATTAACTGAAAAAGGAATTTAGACTTACTGGAAAATTATGAGATTTTAGTATGTTATACATCAGATGATATGGAACAAAGTTCATTAAGGGTACCAAGTCATTTGAGCTACGGAAATAGGGTACATTTGCATTTGAAAACAGAACAGCAAGACATTCGTCAAAACAGTGTACATTGAAGTCTAAAAATCATATCTCACAGTCGGTGCATTTGAAAATCATGAAATTAATATATGTTACAGATAACTTAAAACCAAATATTTTTTATTTATAAACCTAAGTCATTTGAGTTACGGATCATTACCATCTGTTTGATGGAAAATGGGTTTATAACATAGTTTGTCATGAAGTACATACTTTACTTAAAAAATACATAACTTATTGTAAACTTACTCAAAATTAACCAAGTATTTCACATAGCATTCCAGACTCACTGGAGAACATCTCCAAATTTTTCTAAGATTTTTAAACACTTATAAAAGGGCTAAATTAATTTTTGAAAACAAAGAATCAACCTCAGTCAAGTATTTACCACACAATATTAAAACAGGTATATATCATTATCTATTACACAAAAAGGTAGGATATTTGGATATATCTTAAAAAACAACAAAGTTAACATCCCCAAATTTTCGTATAATTTTATCATTAGTGCAACTAGGCAAAAAGGTTAGATTGAGTCACTGCTCCCAGTTTCGCACGGTTTCAGATACACAAATTTCTATGAATTTATTCTCCCTCAATATAAATCAGATGACCACCAAATTTTCACAGTTTCTTGCATACATCAAAAACTATATTCAGGTATTTTTTCATGATTTTTAAACATAAAAAAAGGTCCAAAATGAGTTCATAAAAAAGGGGACAGTAGCTAACTCGGGTAGAAATGAATATTGTCGAACTTTCACATACATGATCATATAAGCTCAAAAACGTGGAAAAACTTAAACACAAACCTCATACAATACATCCACAGTTTAAACAAGCTTAGGGGATGTTCTTAGCATGCCATTTCTAAGGGTTTCATACTCAAAACAAAACATGATCATAACATCAAGGGGAAAAGGATTTAAAGGGCTTACCCTTGTAGTTTCTTTCTTTCCCTTGAAGATTAGGAACCTGTTGGGACATTGTCAGTTTTGATTAAGATCCCAAAACCCCTGAAAAGATTGTTGCCTTAATCTGCCTTTGTCAGGCTAGTCTTGGTTAGGATTAGTACTTAGTCTTTTTACACTTCACAGGTACTCAGTGAGAGGAGAACTCACTGGTGACAATCAAGTCTAAGAACCTGAAGACGAAGAGCACCATCCTGAACTTATGGCAGTCCTCTAAGCTGGCTGAATAAGTGTCAGTGATGAAGAGTTTTTGACCCTGAGGTCATTACTAACTCAGTCCTGAAGGGAACAGGATGTCACTGAGTTTATGGGAAGACTTGGAGTAGAGCCAAGCAATGCAAAAGGAATTTCAGCGTCAGGACAAGACTGGTGAGCTCAAGACAAAATGAACTTAATAAGACAAGCCTGAAGCTCAGGAATAAGTTCTGACATTCTCACCAACCTGATGAAGTGGACCAATCCGGGAAGGACACGCACGTACGGAACCTGACAAGAAGACTGAATTCAGACTGCATATTCAACGGGCAAGCAATTAATGTGCATTTAATGCAACTACCAAATCCATGCAAGGACGGCTGCTGCATGAAGATATGTCCGTTTGAAGCCACTCTACATAGTTGACAGGAAAGGCTATCTCTCCAACGGATAGTTTTTCAAATCATCTATAAATACAGAAGACCTTGAACCCATTCAAGGTTACGGGAAATTTCCAAGCCAGAAATTACTCAAACTCTCAAGCATTCAAAGCATTCAGCCTTTAAGAGAAGCACTCAAAACCATTTAAATTTCCCGAGTGTTTCTTAGCAACTGAGAGTTATTCTGTATTCCAAGAGCTAAATTGCATTATATTAAGCTTAGAGAGATTATCCAATCCTTAGCATAGCTTTGCCTTGTAAGGATAATCTCAACCTAGTTGGAATCCAACTGAAACCAAAACCCTAAGTTAGGTTTGTTGGGAGTAAGTCAGTTAGTGAGTTAGTAAGTGGAGTTGTATAGATCAGTGAGGTTAGCTGGTCTTGGTGCACCTTGGCACGTTAAAAACAAGAATCCCTTGAGTGGATTTCCTGTTAAGTCAGGCCGTGGATGTAGGAGCTTGAGCCTCTGAACCACGTTAAACTCCTTGTGTTCTTATTGCGTTGATATTGTGCATACTTGCCATATTACTTGCTCATTCATTGCATTCGGCTTATCAGGATTGAATCAATCAGCCTGATCCTCAAAAGGAGCTCTACCTTACTAAACACCTTTCAGAATTGAGTAAAACAAGTTTTCAGAAAGCAAACTAAACAAGACTTTAAACTATCAGGGCTCAAACATTTCCGCACTGAACTTGAACTGATAGTTAACCAACTGACCCGCACCAAGTGTAGTCAGTAGGTGTGTTATCAGCTCCTAGTTCTTTACCACTCTGAGTAAAGGGGACTCAGTCTGTTTTTAAGTTTGAAAAATTGGTATACGTGTATTCCCCCCCCCATACACGTATTCCTCAGTCTTGTACCGGGACCAACAAGTGGTATCAGAGCAGTGGTTCAAAAGACCACTGACTTTGAATACTAATAGTTTCAGAGGAGAAACTGTTGGTGGTCACTGAACAGATCTGAGTTTGCTTTTCATAAAACTTGCATCATCATGACTTCAAGGAGACTTGAAGCTTCGTTACCTGAATTCTCTGTGTCTAACTTTGTCTATTGGAAGTTCAGATTAGAAGCACATCTAGATGCCATCCATGACCAGATGCCACGTGTACTCAAGAAAGGACCGATCAAAATCATTGTCCCTAATACCAGAGGGAGAGGATATGATGATCTCGATATTGGTGTACCCATTCCTAAAGAAAGGAAGGATATGACCACTGATGAGATCAAGATGATGGGGCTTGATAACGTCGCCAGCAACATCATCTTGCATACGGTGTCTTTAGAGGAATCAGCCAGGCTGATGAACTTAAAGACGACAAAGGAGGTTTGGGATGAGCTGACAAGGATGTGTGAGGGATCAGAAAAGATCAAGGAGAACAAGAGGAACATTGCTATTTAGAAATTCGAGGCGTTCGAGATGCTGCCTGACGAAAGCATAGATCAAATGGAGTCTAGATTCATCAAGTTGATGAACGAGTTGGTGATGTTGGACAAAGATGTCCCAAGGAGAGATGTTGCTTCAAAGATCCTGAATGCCCTTCCAGAGAGATGGGATAATAGTGTAATTATGCTTAAGAACACTCAGGATATGAGTAACATAACTTCTGCTTTACTTTTTTCAGAGCTCAAAGCGCTTGAATTTGATCTTAACAAAAGAAAGAATAAAGTTCAGTCAGAAGAGGAAGTGAAGGAGAAAACTCCTGAGAAAAGTGTGGCGTTCAAGGCCAGGTTTGAACCTGTTGAGCCCTCATCAAATTCTTCATGAAAGTCACTGATGGAGATGAGCAGGGAAGAACTCGCTGAGGAGTACAGCCTGATGGCCAGACGTTTTGACAAGCTCAATTCCAGGTTTGGTCGTTATAAAAAGTTTTATCAGGACTCACGTGACAGAAAACCTGAAGGAACCCACCAAAGCTCAAGGAGATATGAGGAGCGAAGGAATACTGACCAGAGAAGAGAACGTGGTGATGAAAGGAGATATTCTGAACCAAAGCCTGAAAGAAGAGACGAACAGAGACGTACTCGCGATGATAGATATCCAACCAAGGCTGAAAGCTCACCAAGAACCAGGGAACCTGACTCAAGGAGGAACCCTGAACCGAGAAAAGAAAGAGTAAGTGAGCAGGTAGCATGTTACAACTGTAACAAGATTGGTCACTATCAGTATGACTGCCCGGAGCTGAGTGCGAGGGAGAGAGATGAAAGGAGAGCCATGAGGGATCTAAGATCTGCCGATCGGAGAGTAATGGTCGCTGAGGATGCAACAGACTCTGATGGTCCTGCTGAAAGGTCACCTGAACTCTTCTCAGATGACGAGTACGATGATGTCTGTCTGATGGCTAGGGATGAGCCTGAGGTAACGTCAAATTCTGTTTGTGCTTCTTACACTGGTCAAAATCCTGAGCTTAGCTCAGAGTCAGTTAGAGAAATGAACCTTCAGATCTGCCTTGATCAATTGATGGTTGACTTCTCCAGACTGCAGGAAACTAATGTCTTCTTGGTAGAGGAGAACAAGAAATTGAGTACTGAGGTTCAAAACCTGAATGAACAACTCACTCAGTCTGATCTTAAAGAATCAGCTCAAATTGTGAGACTAACTCAGGAGATTGATTTAATCAATGCTGAGCGTCTTCCAAGAGAGAAGATTCTGAAGGAATTAGTTGAGGAAGAGCTGGTCAGGAAGGAAGAGCTGAAAGCACTTAAGAGTAAGTTTGATGACCTCTTTACCAGACATGAAATCCTGAAAAAGAGTGAGGACTCTCTCAAGAGAAAGGTTGCAGCAATGAATAAATCCTCAGTGGCTAGAGAGGAAATAAATAGCAGCCAGATGCTTGGGAATGAGAAAAAGGGACTTGGATATGTTCCTAAGAAATTCTCACAAGGTCAGTTTCATGTTGCTTCAGGGAGCAACACTGAGTGGGTATTTGTTCAGGCAGGCCAGAATGCACCTAAGGTTGTACTTCAGGCCCGCCAAACCGATAAGGGCAAAGAAACTGTTGACACAGTCAGGGTTGCTCCTAAGGTAGCTAAGCCAAAACCTAAGGGAAAGGCAAAGCAATCTAAGGAAGCCCCTGAGAGCTCAGGCCAGGGAAAGCCTCAGCGAAAGCAGAGGAAGACTCAGGCCAAGAGCCCTCAGACTGGTCAGCGAGGGTACCATCATGCTTGGCAATACCAACAGGGAAGGCCAAACATGATGACACCCCCATGGTTTTGGCATCCTGAGGCCTTTAACTGTTTTCCATTCCCTCACTTGCCTAGGGGGAATAGAACACAGGGCCCTTATCAAGAACAAGGCCCAAGACCTGCTGCACCCAGACATAGGAAGAACAGGAAGCTAGCCCAAAAGGCACCCACTCAGGCTCCTGTAAAGCCTAAGTCTAGCACTCATACACCATCTTCCTCTCAGGCAAAGAAGAAGAAAGTTGTGTATGTTGATGTTTCAGGGAGACAGATTTACCACTCTGAGGCAATCAGGGTTGTTAAGCAAGTCTGGATCCCGAAGGGTACAGTTGACACGATAGGACCCAACACCCAATGGGTACCTAAAGCCTGTTTTGATTGCAGGCGGCTGTGGATCACAACAAAAGGAGAAGAGACTCAATCAAAGCTGTTTGATATCTAGACAGTGGTTGCTCAAGGCACATGACTGGAATGAAGAGTCTTCTCTAAGAATACCAAGCTAAAGATGGTCCACAGGTAACCTTTGGCGATAACTCAAAAGGTGTTACTAAAGGTTTTGGTGTTTTGATAATAGGTACAGTCAGAGTGGAAAATGTGTCCTTTGTGGAAGGACTGAAGCATAACCTGTTGTCAGTAAGTCAATTCTGTGACAAAGGTTTCAGTGTTGAGTTCTCATCGAATATATGCTCAGTCAAGGACAAATCAACACAAGTGCTTCTATCAGGTATCGGGAAAGGTAACGTTTATCTCGCTGATTGGAGCAGCACTATTCCTAATACTTGTTTTATTGCTAAAATCTCTCTAGAGCTCAGTTGGTTATGGCATAAAAGATTAAGCCACCTGAACTTCAAGATTCTTAACAAAATTTCTAGACACTCACTTGTTGATGGTCTACCTAATGAAGTTTTTAGCAAAGATCATGTGTGCAAAGCTTGTCAGGAAGGGAAGCAGGTCAGAGCATCATTCAAAGAGAAAGCTTCTTATTCCACTGACAGAATTCTTCAGCTCTTGCACATGGATTTGTTTGGTCCAATAACACCTGTGAGTATGAATGGTAGAAAATATACCCTTGTGGTTATTGATGATTATTCTAGATATACTTGGGTTATTTTCTTGTTGAATAAGAAGGAAACACAGGTGAAGCTTCCAGAGTTGCTCAGGAGACTCAGCAATGAGAAGAATCAGTCCATTACTAAGATCGGATCTGACAAGGGCACTGAGTTTATAAATTCATATATTTCTGACTTTTGTAATGAACTTGGTATAGCTCATGAGACTTCTGCAGCTAGAACCCCACAACAAAATAGTGTCACTGAAAGGAGGAACAGGACACTGAAGGAAGCTGCAAGGACCATGCTGGCTGAGTCAGGATTGCCCAAGAAATTCTGGGCTGAGGCAATCAACACTGCATGCTACACTCAGAACAGATCCATGCTGAACAAACAACATGCACAGACCCCATATGAGACATGGAACAAAAGGAAACCTCGTATTTCTTATTTTCATGTATTTGGTTGTAAGTGCTTCATCCTCAACAATGGGAAGACCCAATTGAAAGCCTTTGATAGCAAATCTGATGAAGGAATATTCTTAGGATATTCTGAAGTTAGTAAGGCCTTCAGGGTTTACAATTGTAGGACCCTTGTTGTGGAAGAATCACCTCATGTTGTCTTTGATGAATCTGCTAATGAGTCTAGGGCAAAGGTGTTGAATCCTAACACTGAGGAGGTCACAAAGAGAGTGACAAGACTGAGCTTAAAGAATCAACCTGATCCAGAGGTCAAAACTGTGCCAATTCCAAGGTGGGATGATGACGATGATCAGGATGATGAATCAAGTGCCACTCCTAAGCCCAGCACATCAGGGACAGTTGAGTCGCAGACTGAGGAACATGCTCAACCTAAGGTAAGTACCGTCTATGAAGATGCTGTCGCAGCTGAGACGGTTCCTGAGTCACCTCATCAAGGGGGAATCAATGTCCCTGACATTGAGCTTATTAATCCCTTTGGTATAGACTCAGGATCATCCCCTTCTGTTCAATTTCCTGAATTTTATGAGCCTGTAGACACTAACATTGCAGGTACTTCAGGAACAACACCTGGCAAGAGAACATGGCTAGAGGATCATCCCATTAATCAAATCATTTGTGATCCAACTGAGGGAGTCAGGACCAGACGGTTCCATGGTGAGAGTGCACTGTTCTGTTGCTTTCTCTCTGAGCAAGAGCCTCAGAACATTGAAGAAGCTCTCACTGACTCGAACTGGATCATTGCCATGCAAGAGGAGTTGAATCAGTTCACAAGGAATCAGGTTTGGGAACTGGTAGATAGACCTAGGCATCAAGGTGTAATTGGTACCAAGTGGGTCTTTAAGAACAAGAAGGATGAGAATGGTGTTGTAGTAAGGAACAAGGCTAGACTGGTTGCAAAAGGGTATTGTCAGTCTGAAGGAATAGACTATGATGAGACTTTTGCTCCAGTGGATAGGTTGGAAGCTATCAGGTTGTTCCTTGCATATGCAACATATAAGAAGTTCAAGGTGTATCAAATAGATGTCAAGAGTGCCTTCTTGAATGGTGTACTCAATGAAGAGGTATATGTTGAACAGCCTCCCGGGTTTGAGGTTGGAGATAGAGTATACCATTTGAAGAAAGCACTCTATGGACTTAAGCAAGCACCAAGAGCTTGGTATGATACCCTCTCTCAATTCCTGACAGACCATGGGTTCAAGAAGGGAACTGTGGATAGGACATTGTTCAGGGTCACTGAAGTTGATGACATTCTCTTGGTCCAGACTTATGTGGATGACATAATATTTGGATCACCAAATCATCAGCTCTGTGAGAAATTCTCTAAGTTGATGACTGGTAAATTTGAGATGTCAATGATGGGAGAGATGAACTTCTTCTTAGGATTGCAGGTCAAGTAGACTGATCAATGTATCTTCATAAATCAGGCCAAGTATACAAGAGACTTGATTCAAAAGTTTGGTGTTCAGAACAGCAATCCAGCCAGGATCCCTATGAACACAAATTGGAAGATGGATCCTGACACTGAAGGGACTTCAGTAAATCAGACTGAGTATCGAGGGCTGATAGGTTCCTTGTTGTACCTGATTGCAAGTAGGCCTGACATTACGTTTGCAGTTGGTGTGTGTGCTAGGTATCAGTCTGATCCCAAAAGGAGTCATTTGGAGGCTGCTAAGAGGATACTTAAGTATTTGAAAAGGACGGTCAATATGGGACTATGGTATCCTTCAGATGACAACTTAGAACTGACAGGTTATTCAGATGCAGATTATGGAGGCTGTAGGATTGATAGGAAATCAACCTCAGGGACATGTCAGTTTTTGGGGAGTAAGTTGATCTCGTAGTTTAGTAAGAAGCAGAATTCAGTGGCTACATCCACAACTGAGGCTGAGTATATGGCTGCAGGTAGTTGTTGTGCTCAGATTTTATGGTTGAGGCAACAGTTGAGGGACTATCAAGTGTTTGCTAATCAGGTTCCAATCTATTGTGACAACAATAGTGCAATAGCAATTACTCAGAACCCAGTGCTTCACACAAGGTGCAAGCATGTGGATATTAGGCATCACTTCATTCGAGATCATGTGGAGAAGAAAGATATTAGGATGGAGAAGATTCACACTGACAGGCAAAGAGCTGACATCTTGACTAAGCCTCTGGCTGAAGCAAGGTTTATGGAACTGTCAGTGGAGTTAGGTCTCTTAGATCCGGGAGAACAGTCAGTGTAGGGTTCTAGGGGGAACTCAGGCCAGACTCGACTCAGCGAGGTATCAGGGTGCTACAATGTCTCCCTGACAGGTATGAGTTCTATCCTGACTCTAGTGAATTTCAAGCGTCTCCCTGTGTCCTTCGTCCTGAAAATCTTTATTAAATGCATTCTGTTTTCATTAAAAGCGCGCCTTTTCATATTTAAACCCATGCGCACGGAGCATTTAATGCTTCAGTTACTTTTTCATATACGTGTCCGTTTTATACGGAATATGACTGACATGGGGTTTTGATTGAAGCTGAGATTAATGCTGTCCCTTTATTTCAAAACCTTTCGAATTCAGGGATTGATCTCAACCCCACGTTTGAGTAACTGACTTAGTCTTATCAATCAAGAATGCCATTTGAGGTTTTTTTTTTACGCAAACACAACGCACATCTGCACACTGAGTTTTCTCTTGCTCAAACACAGAAATTTTGAAAAATCTCTTCCTTTCAAATCAATGGCATTTCTTGATTCCAACTGGACAACCGACAAGATCGAAGACGTTGTCGAGAACAAGCTGATACACATGGAGCAAGTCATCTCCATGGAAGGTATCTGTCTTACAGTTGAGGAAATCAAACCCGTGTTCAAGTGGATTTCCAATGCTGGGTTGGAAACATACTTCACCACCCGCCCCATTTCCGTGCTCCCAAGAACAGTTGTGGAAGCTTATTTGAACATGTTCTTACGGAAGGGGGAACTATTCATGAAGGTAACTGCGCTTAAGCCGACGGGAGAGAGGGACGGCGACAGCGAACCACTTTACAACTCAGAGGTGGTCACTATTGACATCAGGAGGGCGGTGAGGGAAGCCTTCAAGTTGCCATTCTCAGGCATCAACCCAAAGACGTACATGGAGAACTCGGAGGGAGAACTTCTTGGGAAATGGACCAAATCTGGGTCATCAGAGTTCAAGGCTCGTCAGAACAAGAATACGCTAAAGCCTGAGTACAGAGCTCTGGTGGATTTGGTGTCCAAGATTGTGATGGGTGCAACTGGCTCTCACGAGCAGTTGAGTCAGCCCAAGCTGAGACTCATGGGAGCTATTGTTGATGGAGTGGAAGCGAACTGGGAGCAATTCCTCCTTGATCAACTCCATCAGGCCGGGTTGGACAAGCTAAAGCGAGATGATGAGAAGAAGCACATTTCCGTCAGTGCCATCTTGCCATTCGGAACGAGGATGTCCATCCTGATAGCTCATGCCTGCCATGGGTATACCTTCGACTTTGAAGATAGTCTTTCTTCAAAGAAGGTAATGTTTTCCTCACTGAGTGATACCTATTCAGTGCTAGGGCTGACTGATCCCAATGCGAAAGCAAAGGGTCAGGCCAAAAAGCCAACTAGTAAGGCCAAGAGGGTGGCTACCAGTCTCAATGAAAGGGTAGATGACCTCCTTGAGAGGAGTAAGGAAGTTGAGGAGGTAGCAGCTGATGAGGTGGAGCAGCCTGAGGTGGACGCGGCTGAGAAGAGGAAAAAGGTAAGGGTCGTGCTGTCAGGGAAGAGCACGAAATCTGGGACTGAGTCTGATCCCAAGAAGGCCGGGTCTGAGGCTGAGGGAACTGATGATGACGTCAGGAAGAAGGGTGATCAGGGAGAGAGGCCCCTGAAGAGGCTTAGGAAGGGACCCAAAAAGTCCCCTGCTAAGAAGCTGCCTGAGGTGAGTGAGAGGGAGAAGTCAAGCTCTCCTGGAGCCTCTGACTTGGAGGAAATGAGAAAATCTGTCGAGACGGCCGAGTTGTTGCAGCCTGAGACAGTACCCACTCAAAAACCCCCACACCTTGAAACCCAAACACTTTCCAACCCTGACCCTACTTCCCAACCCACTGAAACACCCCAAACATCAGAACCAAATCATCATATTGAGTCAGTGCCATCACTTTCACCAACGAATGAGCCTGGCCAGTCAGTCGAGCCAAATCTTCCAAACCCCACAGACTTTCCCTCATACCCCAATCCCAAAGACTGTCCCAAATCCACTTCAACTGAAGAGGATGAATTCCTCGAAGTGGAGGAGGAGGAGTTAGATGAACATATGGCAGGAGGGATTCTGGAGAACACTCTCAGGGGGAATGCCACAGAATGGGCAGGTAAGTGCTGGCCTGGGCTGTATAAGTACAATGAGCTGCTAGCATATGTGATTGAGCTCAAGGTTTGGTTGGATTTCAAACAATCAAACATGCAGGAGCAACATTTACTAGTGGACGCTCGTGGCTGGGAGCACTGGGAGTCTGAGGAAGCCAAGATTTACTCCTTCTTTGGACTAACTAGCTGGCTTCAACTTCTAAACTTCGACAACCTGAAGCAGTTAGTGGCTGATATGATGTCCAAGAGCAAGGCTGACATCCTGTCTGATGGAGAGAAGGATGATGAGGATGATGATGAAGCTCAGGGTGGAGCTATGGAGAAGGCAGTGGAGGAAACTGCGAGGGAAGTTGATGAGATGAACTCTGAGCCTCAGACTCAGGGGGTAGGTGAGAAGGACACTAGTGCCAAGGGTGGACCAGTGGCTGAGGATGTTTTGAACATCTCAGCTGCCAATGAGACATCTGTCAATGAGGGGATTCCTTGCCCTGAGACAAGAGAGGAAGATGTTGAGGCATCCAAGGAGACTCTCAGTTCCGAGGGACAAGTTCCTAAGGTTCAAGTTAGCTTAGCTGAGCCTGAGCGGGCGGCTATGACTACTTCACAACTGTCTTCAGTGCACCTTGAAGAAGGGACTGATGCTGCAGGGGCTGACAAGGGAAAGCAGCCAATCACTGATGAGGCCGTTGATGATGAAGATGTGATAATAACTGGGGTCGCCGTGCTGAATTCACAAGCATAGTGGAGGTCAAGAAGGAGAAAACCACTGAAAATCTAGCTGAACTTTAGGAGGAAGTAATGAGGCTACGAGCTGAAAAGGAAGAAGACTCCAAGGCCCTGGCAAAATACATCAGGTGGACAAAGTCAGCCTACAACACCTTTGCCAACAGGGAGCTGATTCTGTTGAAGAGAATGATGACTGACACGGCCAAGTCAGTGAGGAATGAGAGGAAGCGCACTAAAAAGATGCTAAGGCAAACCTTGAAGCAGTTGGCTGAGAAGGATGAGCAAAGAAAGGAGGATCTCAATCAGGCTGTGGAGAAGCTTGCAGCTCAGGCTGGAGCACTATTCACTCAGGCCATTTCTGGCTCAGCGTCAAAGTTTGAGCTAGAGTCAGAACGTATTGCTCAGACTTCGAAGGACATTGCCGAGAGGCTGACCCAGGCAGATGAGCGATCCGCTCAGGTGGAGGAGAAGATTGAGAAGGCAGAACAAAGACTCCAACTCTCCATGGAGGTCTTTGAGAAGAAAGTACAAGCTGCAATCAGTTCAGTATCATTTGCAGGAACTGGTATCTCAATGGGGGTTGAATTACTGAAGGAGGGAATTAATGATGTCCATTCCCTAGCCTCCTTCGTAATCAACAGCGGATCTGACGCATTCCCATCAGAGGCCAATGATGATGCCAAAAAGGGGGAAAAGAAGAAGAAAAGATCCCGCCCTGAGGCATCGGAGGCAGTCAACCAAGGTGAGACCGTTCAAGCTGATCCTGAAGCCAATCCTGAAGGGAACGTGCTAAGGGTGAGGAAATCAGCTAGGTTGGCGGCAGTAGAGAAGGAAGGAGATGAGGTAGTTGCCAGTCTGAGGGCGGAGGCAACAAAGGCAAAGGCTGATGAACCTTCCAAGCAACAACCTGAGCCAGTTCAGAGGTCTTCTCCCATGAGCTCAAGGAAGAATCCCATCACTTACTCCGGGGAGTTGGTGACGGAGTTATGTGCTGAAGCATGGGGAGATCATTCTGAGAAATCTGAGGCCATGCGCAGAGCTGAAATTGCTCAGAAGGAGAAGATGCGCATCTTGGAAAAGAAGGTTGAGAAGCTGACTGATATCAATGAGCTTCAACAAAGGGAGTTAGATGATGCAGTGATCAGTTTGCTTAGGTGGAAGAAGGCAAAGCCTGAGCCTAGGAAGTACAGAAAGAAGCCAACAGTTAGGAAGACTTCAATTCTTCAAGTCAGTAGGCCAGAATCAGGAGTAAGGGGAGCTTATGTCGATGAGTTCATCTCAGAGGCATTGAAGGAGTTTTGGTCTGATGCAAAGGATGAGTTTGTTAGACTGTGGTTTGTGGTGAAGAAGTGGGGCGACACTGATGACATTAATGCCCACTTCACTGACTACATGATGGACAACCATCCTGAGCTATTCCAGGAGATCTTGGAGGAGGCTGATGCAGCTCAAGTCCAAGTGAAGGCTCTTGAGTTCACCATTCGAGCTCCTCCCTTAGTCCCTGGAACTCAAAAGCATGACACAAAGGCCATCATGATGGAAGTATTGAAGATTACCAAAGCTGAAGGGTACGTGAACCAACCTAGAAGACTTGACGAGCTGAAAGCAAGAGTCTATGCAGGATATGGACTCGAACCTGAAATGAGATTAGTCTAGGTGTTCACAGGCTTCTTTGTAATAGATTAGATTCATTGTAACCATTTCCACATCTATCAATGAAATCTATTACTTTTGCCCACAGACAAAAACTCATTGTCTCTTTGGCTGTTGTTTAAATTCTGTACTTTATCAAGAACTGCTCTAACACTGTCTTATCTTATAGATAGGTTTATCATATTTCCTCTAAGTATTTTGAGGATCTTTTCAGTGTTTTGGCATCATAAAAAAGGGGGAAATTGTTGGGACATTGTCAGTTTTGATTAAGATCCCAAAACCCCTGAAAAGATTGTTGCCTTAATCTGCCTTTGTCAGGCTAGTCTTGGTTAGGATTAGTACTTAGTCTTTTTACACTTCACAGGTACTCAGTGAGAGGAGAACTCACTGGTGACAATCAAGTCTAAGAAGCTGAAGACAAAGAGCACCATCCTGAACTTATGGCAGTCCTCTAAGCTGGCTGAATAAGTGTCAGTGATGAAGAGTTTTTGACCCTGAGGTCATTACTAACTCAGTCCTGAAGGGAACAGGATGCCACTGAGTTTATGGGAAGACTTGGAGTAGAGCCAAGCAATGCAAAAGGAATTTCAGCGTCAGGACAAGACTGGTGAGCTCAAGACAAAATGAACTTAATAAGACAAGCCTGAAGCTCAGGAATAAGTTCTGACATTCTCACCAACCTGATGACGTGGACCAATCCGGGAAGGACACGCACGTACGGAACCTGACAAGAAGACTGAATTCAGACTGCATATTCAACGGGCAAGCAATTAATGTGCATTTAATGCAACTACCAAATCCATGCAAGGACGGCTGCTGCATGAAGATATGTCCGTTTGAAGCCACTCTACATAGTTGACAGGAAAGGCTATCTCTCCAACGGATAGTTTTTCAAATCATCTATAAATACAGAAGACCTTGAACCCATTCAAGGTTACGGAAAATTTCCAAGCCAGAAATTACTCAAACTCTCAAGCATTCAAAGCATTCAGCCTTTAAGAGAAGCACTCAAAACCATTTAAATTTCCCGAGTGTTTCTTAGCAACTGAGAGTTATTCTGTATTCCAAGAGCTAAATTGCATTATATTAAGCTTAGAGAGATTATCCAATCCTTAGCATAGCTTTGCCTTGTAAGGATAATCTCAACCTAGTTGGAATCCAACTGAAACCAAAACCCTAAGTTAGGTTTGTTGGGAGTAAGTCAGTTAGTGAGTTAGTAAGTGGAGTTGTATAGATCAGTGAGGTTAGCTGGTCTTGGTGCACCTTGGCACGTTAAAAACAAGAATCCCTTGAGTGGATTTCCTGTTAAGTCAGGCCGTGGATGTAGGAGCTTGAGCCTCTGAACCACGTTAAACTCCTTGTGTTCTTATTGCGTTGATATTGTGCATACTTGCCATATTACTTGCTCATTCATTGCATTCGGCTTATCAGGATTGAATCAATCAGCCTGATCCTCAAAAGGAGCTCTACCTTACTAAACACCTTTCAGAATTGAGTAAAACAAGTTTTCAGAAAGCAAACTAAACAAGACTTTAAACTATCAGGGCTCAAACATTTCCGCACTGAACTTGAACTGATAGTTAACCAACTGACCCGCACCAAGTGTAGTCAGTAGGTGTGTTATCAGCTCCTAGTTCTTTACCACTCTGAGTAAAGGGGACTCAGTCTGTTTTTAAGTTTGAAAAATTGTTATACGTGTATTCCCCCCCCCATACACGTATTCCTCAATCTTGTACCGGGACCAACAGAACCAAAGATGAACAACCTAGCTTCTAACACTCCCTTGACTTCAAGATGGTGGGGAAACACTCCTCCTAGGTGGTGGTGGTGTAGGCCAAGAGGGGGAGGAGAGGAGAGGGCTCCTTCTCCTTCTACTCTCACTTCTAACTTTCTCTCTTTCTTTCTTTCTTTCTTTTCTCTCTTGAGTGCAAGAACTAATGTGGCAAATGAAAGGGGTTTGGAGGGGTATATATAGGAGGAAATGGAGTGGGTTGGCTGATCATAAGGAGGGGGGAGAGGGTGATGTGTTCTTGTGCGTATTACACACAAGAGTTATGAGATGGGATGGGACATAGGATTAGGGTCTAGCTTAGCACTCATTACATGTACTTCCACTTGACTTAGCTGAAAAAGAGGGTCAAAGGTGCAGGTTTTTACTGTTTTGGGGCTGCCATTTATGGTAGTCCCGATTCTAGACGCGATTTTGGCTTCGACAGTGTATTTTTGATATTTTTCGGTTCGGTTTTTTGTTCCAAAATTTAATTCAAACGTACCGTTAAATTCGTATGATTTTTGTGATTCATATAAGTGTTCTTATTCATCATTTTGAATTCTTTGAAAATTTATCAAGAAAATTCGACCCGTTTTACGGATAAAACTCGAAAAGTGCTAGTAGGATTTTTCGGCTCGAAATGCTCGTCTGTCACCTGAAAGATTAGAACTTGCATGCACAAATATTTAAACCAAGCATTTCATTTAAACACATTTAAACATAAATCATGAAAACCCTAAATTGGTTTCGGGTCGTTACACAATTAGCACCTGCATTCTGCCCGTCATGCTGCTCTTCTAGTTCTCTCTCTCGTGGTGGTGAGGCCATAGTAGTAACCCTACATGGGAGATAAATTTTCTTACACATTAGGCTTAGTTCATTATTTAATATTTTTTTCTAGGTGTAAAATCTCCCATTTAATTTAACAAGAAAATCGAAGGTATGTTGGTCCTAAAAGGATTGTCCAGCGGAAAGCGTTTTGAAATATTTTTAATGAAAAATCAACTTTAAATTAAGTGCTAGAATTAAGATGTAGAAATCTAAAATGCAGAAAAGTAAATGACACCAGGATTTATAGTGGTTCGGACCAACTTGTCCTACGTCCACTCCCTCTTTCTCCAAAGGAGACTCACTCTCCAACCAACTTACTATCTGGAATTGGGAAGTATCAGATCCTTCGTACAACAACTTTCACTCTTACGATCTAACTCTTACACCAATCTATCTAGAAAGATAAGGATTGTGTAAATCGTCCAACTAAGAACCCCTAAAGAGTGTATATACGTGAATGAACAAGGTTTAGTGATGGAGAGTTCGTGTGTCTTTGTGCTCTTTCTCGACTCTTATATAGAACTCATCACTATGCACTCCTATTTATAGTTGTAGGAATTAACTAGCCGTTGGAATGCTAGCAATTCAAACAACCATAATTGGAGGAATATAATCAATCACAGATTGATTAGTTGATTGATTGATATCCTCCATTGATTGCATATTCCAAGATTGATACCAATCAATCAATCAATCAATCCTCCTATCAGTTGACTCTCCAGATTGCTTCTTCTCTATCATTGAACTCCAAGATCTTCTTGTCTCCAGATTACACGCAGCCTGGTGAACTAATCTTTCTCCCTCATGTGGTCAGGACTCTTCTGATCTGGGGTCTTTTGGTCTGGCCTGGTGACATTTCTACTCGGAACCTCATCTAGGAGAGGTCTTCTGGCAAACTCCTCTAGCAAACTCCTCTGGTCCGGCTCCTCTGGCAGACTCCTCTGGCAGACTCCTCTGGTCAGACTCCTCTGGTAAAGTCACCTCAAATTTTTTCCTTCTTAACCAAAGACCTATTCTAGACCTAGACTAATCTGTAGCTGCTTAACATGTCCAGCTAGTCATATTACAAGTTCTTTGTTTTAACATATTTAAAACATGTAACCTATATCCCAACAATTTCCCCCTTTTTGATGATGTTAAAACTAGAAGAACTTAAATAAAACAAGACAAGAAAATTTGAAATAACAAGATAAAGAATCTAGCAAGCTGGGTCAACTGATCTTCCCCCTCAAAATATGCTCAGTTGATATTGGGGAAAAACATCAGTTGGTCTTCTTGTGTATCTGCAGGCAATCAACTTTTTGGTACCCTTCTGGGTCCAGGGGGGTTAGCACAATATGTAGGAAGCCACAAGAATAGATCATTTCTTTTTGGATCAGGTGATCTTATCTTTCTTCCATATAAGTCCACAAAAACACACTCAACAAAAGAACCTTTGACATGGTTATTTCTTCTAGAGGCTCTTCTTCTCTTATGAGCTTGTCTAGTAGAAGAAGTAACTTGTCTTAAAGCAACAGTCTTAAAATTCTTTTGATAAGGATAAGTTTTACTAGAACCATCAAAGGTTCCAGCTGGTCTGGTAGATGACTTGAAAGTCTTCTGCAACTGAGTAGGAGTCAGCTGGTTCTACCTCTTTTGAGAAGTTCCAGACTGTCGTCTACTCTGCTGGCCTGGCTGAGGTCTTTTATTCTGGGTATAACCCTTCTTAAATTTCCTCTTCTGCCTTTTGGGTTTTTAAGTTTCAGTACTCATCTGCCCATTAGGCTAAGTTGCCTGGTCAGCTGACTTCTTGCCATTATCAATAAAATTTCTAGGTTTTTCTTCTTTCTGAACATGTGAGGATTCAGGTTTGGAATAATCAAGGCCTGTCTTATCATGCTCTTTTTGAGATGAGGCAGCTATGTGTGACACAACATTGCTTGCTGTAGTCAGCTACTCCAGTCTCATCTTGAGCTTGTCCTCACTTTCTCTTACAATTTTGTTTTGATGGAAGAGTTCATCAAACTTAGCTTTAAGCAGGTTATATTCATTGTCTTTCTCAATATTTTCAACAACCAACCTTTCTATCAGCTTAACTTATTCAGTACACCTGGTTGTCAAGTCAGAAGACTCTTCGACCAGTGTATGATTTTGTTCAGCTGGTAGATCAGCTGAGTTGCCTAGATATTGTGAAAGCTTCTGATTTTTTGCTTTTAGCTTTGAGTTCTCATCTTCCAACTTTTGACAAAGTTGTATAGATTTTTGGAGGTCTAATAGCAGATTTTGCATATCAGACTCCTCTGATTGTCCAGAAAAAGAAAAAAAATGAAAAAGAAGAGAAAGTTCGATTACATACCTCATCTGTCACTAGATATATCTCTTCGTCTGGTCCAAAATTAGATGATGAACCAGAAGTGGATACCTCTTCTTCCTCATCTGCGAAGCTTCTTTTGGATTAACTCCTAGTGTCTCTTTTACTACTTCTCTTCGAGCCCATTTCTGCAAAAACTGTTAGCACAACAAATATTTGGGTTTTCAAAAAAATGGATCTGCCCTGGTGACCATCAAAAGCTTTTCAAAGCAGTGGTCTAGGACACACTGCTCTGATACCACTTGTTGGTCCCAAAAGGATTAATAAGCGGAAAGCGTTTTGAAATATTTTCAATGAAAAACCAACTTTTAAATTAAGTGCTAAAATTAAGATGTAGAAATCTAAAATAGAGAAAAGTAAATGACACCAGGATTTATAGTGGTTCGGACCAACTTGTCCTACGTCCACTCTCCCTTTCTCCAAAGGGAACTCACTCTCCAACCAACTTACTATCTGGAATTGGGAAGTACCAGATCCTTCGTACAACAACTTTCACTCTTACGATCTAACTCTTACACCAATCTATCTAGAAAGATAAGGATTGTGTAAATCGTCCAACTAAGAACTCCTAAAGAGTGTATATACGTGAATGAACAAGGTTTAGTGATGGGAGAGTTCATGTGTCTTTGTGCTATTGCCCGACTCTTATATAGAACTCATCACTATGCACTCCTATTTATAGTTGTAGGAATTAACTAGCCGTTGTAATGCTAGCAATTCAAACAACCATAATTGGAGGAATATAATCAATCACAGATTGATTAGTTGATTAATTGATCTCCTCCATTGATTGGATATTCCAAGATTGATACCAATCAATCAATCAATCCTCCTATCAGTTGACTCTCCAGATTGCTTCTTCTCTATCATTGAACTCCAAGATCTTTTTGTCTCCAGATTACACGCAGCCTCCATGTGGGTGAACTAATTTGTCTCCCTCATCTGGTCAGGACTCTTCTGATCTGGTCTGGTCTGGTGACGTTTCTGCTCTGAACCTCATCCGGGAGAGGTCTTCTGGCAGACTCCTCTAGCAGACTCCTCTGGTCAGACTCCTCTGGCAGACTCCTCTAGTCAGGCTCCTCTGGCAGACTCCCTGGTCAGACTCCTCTGGTCAAGTCATCTCAGATTTCTTCCCCCTAGACCTAGACTAATCTGTAGCTGACTAACATGTTCAGCTAGTCCTATTACAAGTTATTTATTTTAACATCTTCAAAACATCTAACCTATATCCCAACAAGGTATAAACACGGATGCAAACATTGGATTACATAAAACTAACATTCATTTCATATAATTAGGCATCGATACATATTGGGAAAAAGTTAGGGATCATCGTCTAGTCAAGCAAAAGTACGTTAGAGTAGTGGCAAGTACTACAGTCTACTACCCTATATATACAATAAAATAATGAGATCATCATACGAGTTCTACATACTCCCCGGGAGGCCTACTATGCCTTTCAACCGGTGTAAAAAGGTACATCACAAAAGAAATCCTACGACTCCACTAACTACCTAGAGTCTCAGCTCTCATCTCCTCCTTCATCAAAACGCCTATAACGTGGGCATTTTGCAGCACGCCCAAAGTCGTCACGAGCAGGCTCACTCGGTCTAGCCTCATCAAATACTACCCCATCTCTAATCTGGGCTAAGGTCCGGCTAACACGCGGATAGGGGGTCCGGGGATACTCAGGCGGTGCAGGCACAATAGAGTGCTCACTAACTATATCATTAGAGCTGGTCTCCAACTGGAGGGATGTCCGAATGGCCTCAGCTCGCTGGAAAGCCTCCTGAGCATGGGTGTTGTACACCTCCTGAGTTACGCGCTCTTCAGCGACACGTTCCTCCAATCTCTGGAGGCAGATCGTCGAATCAGTCGCGCACATAGAATAATGATGCCCATCAGCCTCAAAATCCACTATCTCCTGTATCCTCGCGTCATACCTCCTCGCTGCATCCTGTAACTCCAACTGATGAGTCTCAAGGTCCTTCTGAGGTCCCTCCACACAATCATAGATAGTCAAATATCGAAAGGTCCTCCGTGCTACTGCTCGATAATGAGTATAAACCCTATCCCTCATGTGTTTAGCAGCTTCATACTCTGTGTCAATCATGCCAAAAGTCTGTGCTCGCCTACGTGTCTTACTAATCCGAGCCACAAATTCATCCATAGCCTCCCATGATCTCTGGAAACAATCGCGATACTCTATCTCATAATGCTCTCTGCGAGCGGCATCACGATCCATCCTGGACAACTAATTCTAGGTCAAGACTCGGTCATCTAATCAAAGGAGGTTACATGTAAAATAATGCATGTAATTTATAATAATCAACATTTTCAATCAAAACAAAAGACAATAATAAAAATATAAAAATGATAAAATTAAATAATTAATCGATTATACATTTTC
Organism: Ballota nigra; assembly: GCA_947034835.1. Classification (NCBI taxonomy): domain Eukaryota; kingdom Viridiplantae; phylum Streptophyta; class Magnoliopsida; order Lamiales; family Lamiaceae; genus Ballota; species Ballota nigra. The sequence continues at coordinate 87,958,355 of OX344720.1, read as the reverse complement.
AATAACTCTCTCAATTTCATCACATTCCATAAATATTTTTCCATTCTCGGATCTTTCTCGTCATCTTTGAACATATGATCATAACTCTTTTTTTTTTTGCAACCATAAAACTCTTAAACATGACATAAACTATTTGCAAATTTATCTCTTAAAAAAAAATTTGTAGTGGTTACCTGGAGACTATTGGGATGTGTGTTGACTGTGGACTCTATTTCTAATACCTCTCATTCTTAATCGTCAAATAGTATAAATAGTAATTTCCGTGTATTTTATCAAGCATAATCATCCTATATATTCATAAGAATAAGATTGTATTGAATCACAACCATAAACAATAACTATACCATCTACAAATATGGTATCAGAGCCAATATGTGTAGATGGTATAGTTATTGTTTATGGATGTGATTCAATATAATCTTATTCTTATGAATATATTGCGAATGAAGGACAATGTCCAGAACTCAATCATTCAGGAGTATGATATTCCTGAGAATCTTGATCTGTTAAACAGATGGACTATTCCTAGAATTGAACCTAAAACGGTTTATAAAATCATAACTTTTGAAAGAATATGTTTAAAACAAATTGTTAAAACTACAGAATCCTCGATTTCTCTTAATGAAGAAGAAATGGTTATTAAATTACTTAGTAAAGGCGATATTTTACCTTTTAAGAACACTCATAAGTTTCTTCATATTGGATGTGTTCAAATTGCTTTCAGACCTCTTACCCTTAAAGGTCTCCCTGAAAGCTTTCTTGCTGCTCTTAGAGATGGCAGAAACTGTAACTGGAAACAATCCCTTATGGGAGTCATTGAGTCCAATCTTGCGTTAGGACCTATTTATTTCAATATTTATCCTAACTTATCTCTTTCTTTATCTGATGAAAATATTCTTAATGCTCTGACATTAAATGTTAAAACACATGGCTATAATTATATGCCAGGGACTCAGGTAATATGTATTTGTTATCGTATTTACTATAAACCTCTCTTTACTCTTAATCCTAGGTGTAAAATCAGTGAGAATGATAATAATGAAACTATTCTTATTGAAACTAATTTTGGAAAATCTAGTATTACTAGAAGAAAACACATAAAATGGGAAGAAATCGTATTTCTTGATAATTGGGTTTTGGAACAATCTGTGCCAAAAATTCCTTTTATTAACAGTGATTTAAGTCACATAAAACATGATAATAATGGAGTTATCAATATTGGTTTTAATAGTCAAAGAAGACAAGCTTCTCTTTCAAGGTCCTGCTCAGGACACTCTTATATTTCCCCTTTAGATTATGAGGTTAACTTTCCCTCTACGTCTAGAGCTTCTACTTCTCATTACAGAGAAGACATGTTTTCTAAAAACAATGATTTTGATAATAATGATATTATTATAATAAAAATAATATTATTCACAATGCTGAAAAAGAACCCGGAACAATTTCGGAATGCAATTTCAAATTATGATTTATGGATTTAAAACTTATCCTAGATTTTTCTAAGGGTTCTTCTACAAGAGCCTATATTAATAATGAGTTTAATGATCCTAAATGAGATGATTTTAGGTTTTGGTATTTCAAAACATTTTCTAAAGATGATCTTGACTACTTTGTCAATAGTTTTTATAAATTTTGTAAAGAACACAATGAGATCACTTACTATGTTCCTTGGTTTATAAAAACCTTTTATATTGATTATATATCTGTGATTGAACGTGATTATAAGATAGTTGCTGGAGGGATTCAAAGATCTGTCTTTCCTCCTCATATCCCTTTCCAAATGGAAAAAAAATGGCAGAACTTTTAATTTTTTTCCATTCTCTAAAATCATTGAAAATGATACTCTCCAAATCACCGCTAAGCATATCAATCATATGATTGAGCAAAATAATTTTTGCAATATTTATCTCTCTATTCTGGGAGAAGAAATAATTTCCTTACATGATAAAATCGACAGTATTATTTCCTTACATGATAAAATTGATGAGATCAATAGGATTATTTCTCAGACTAAGTCTGAAAATAAGGATGATAATGTCAATACTGTCATTAAAACTGCTTCTTCTATACAATCACCGATTGAAATAAAAGATTTCAAAATTGAAGCTTCTGTATCTGAATTTGAAAAAATTATTAATGAAAATTTTGAAAAAATGAATATTTCCGTGTTAGATAATAATCTTGAAGAAGACTCTTCTTGTTCCTATGAACTTGGCAATCTGAGTATTAATAAAATAAAATGGGCCGATAGGCCTACTTTAAATAAACATTATTATCAAAGGCCTACTCCTTTAGATGTTCTCCATGAAGAGCAGGAAAACTTTTTCAATACCTCTTATTCTGGAAAAAGTATTTATGAATGGAATATTGATGGCGCTAGTGATAAGCATATCTTCACTCAGTGTCATAGAATGCTAATGTATAGTTCTGCTTGCAGAATTTGTGGTAATAATGATCTACAATATGCTCAGGCTATAACTGTTGGATTTACTGGACAACTCAAAGGTTGGTGGGATAACTATTTAAGTCCCCATAATAGAAATGAAATTCTTTCCTCTGTTAAAACTGAGAATAATGAGGTTAAAACTGATGTTGTTTATTCTCTTGTGTGTACTATTTTAGAACACTTTACTGGCAATTTTACTAATAAATCTGAGAATACTAAAACTCTTCTTTTAAATAAGAAGTGTAAAACTCTTACTGATTTCAGATGGTACAAAGATACCTTTTTATCTAGAATTTATGATATTCCTAACTGTAATCAGGATATTTGGAAGAATAAACTTATTGATGGTCTTTCTTATTTATTGTTGGTCCCAAAAATATTATTTGCGGAAAGCGTTTTATTCTTAATTTTAAGAAAAATTCTTTTTAAAGTGCTAAAATTAATTATGCAAAAATTATAAATAAAAACAGTAAATAAAAGAGACACGAGAATTTTTATAGTGGTTCGGATATAACGATCCTAGGTCCACTCCCCCTTTCACCAAAGGGGTCTCACTCACCAACCAACTTACTTACTCACTGGAATTGGGAAGTACCAGCTCCTTCGTACAACTTACAACAACCTTTCAATGTAGTGAATAGGTTGAGTAATATTCCAACTAGAACTCCTAAAAGAGTAGATATAATACTTGTATGAACAAGGTGAGTGTATGGTGTGTTCGTGTATTACTCTAACTTTTATGCTCTCTTGTCCGTCTTTCTTGTATTGAACTCATCACTATGCACTTCTATTTATATGTGTCAAATAACTAGTCGTTGGAAGCTAGAAATTCAAACATCTATAAATTAAGGAATATAATCAATCATCTTGATTGATTATATGATTGATTGGTTGACTTTTTCTTTGATTGATTCTTCTTTGATCTACAACCAATCTTTCTTGATATCAGTTGACTTCCCTTTCTTGATTCTTCTTAACTTTGGATCACAAGATCTTCTTGGTAGAGTAGTCTAGTAGAGCTCATCTGGTAGAGTAGTCTGGTAGAGCTCATCTGGTAGAGTAGTCTGGTAGAGCTCATCTGGTAGAGTAGTCTGGTAGAGCTCATCTGGTTGAGCTCATCTAGTAGAGCTCATCTCGTAGAGCTCATCTCGTAGAGTAGTCTGGTAGAGCTCACCTGGTAGAGTAGTCTGGTAGAGTAGTAGTCTGGTACACCTCTTTTTGTCTATCTCATCAGGTCCTCTACCTCATCTGGTCCTCTACCTCATCTGGTCTTCTACCTCATCTGGTCCTCTACCTCATCTGGTCCTCTACCCATCTGGTCCTCTACCTCATCTGGTCCTCTACCTCATCTGGTCCTCTAGTCCTCTACCTTATCTGGTCCTCTGGTCCTCTACCTCATCTTGTCCTCTGGTCCTCTACCTCCTCTGGTCCTCTACCTCATCTTGTCCCGACCTCATCTTGTCCAAGACTCCTCTTGTCCAAGACTCATCTTGTCCAACACTCATCTTGTCCAAGACTCTTCTTGTCCAAGGCTCCTCTTGTCCAAGACTCCTCTTGTCCAAGTCTCATCTTATCCAAGACTCCTCTTATCCAAGACTTCTCTTGTCCAAGACTCCTCTTGTCCAAGACTCATCTTGTCCAAGACTTCTCTTGTCCAAGTCTCATCTTGTCCAAGACTCCTCTTGTGCAAGACTCTTCTTGTCCAAGACTCATCTTGTCCAAGACTCATCTTGTCCAAGACCCCTCTTGTCCAAGACTCATCTTGTCAAAGACTCCTCTTGTCCAAGACTCATCTTGTCCAAGACTTCTCAAGACTCATCTTGTCCAAGACTCATCTTGTCCAAGACTCCTCTTGTCCAAGACTCCTCTTGTCCAAGACACATCTTGTTCAAGACTCATCTTGTCCAAGACTCCTCTTGTCCAAATCTCCTCTTATCCAAGACTCATCTTGTCCAAGACCCCTCTTGTCTAAGACTCATCTTGTCCAAGACTCCTCTTGTCAAAGACTCATCTTGTCTAAGACTCATCTTGTCCAAGACTCCTCTTGTCCAAGACTCCTCTTGTCCAAGACTCATCTTGTCCAAGACTCATCTTGTCCAAGACTCATCTTGTTCAAGACTTCTCTTGTGCAAGACTCCTCTTGTCTTGGACTGCTCTTGTCTGGGACTCCTCTTGTCTGGGACTTCTCTTGTTTGGGACTCCTCTTGTCTTGTCTAATTCCCTTCCCCCTTAGCCTAAGACATATTCTAGTCCTAGACTAGTTACCAGTTCTTATTCTAACATCTTCAAAACATCTAATCTATATCCCAACATTTATTTGCTGAAAGAGTCAAGAAAATTTTGAGAAAAGACTCTGACTCGATCCATTACGAGTTACACTCTTTTGGAAAAATTATCAGTATTTGTGTGCAAGAGGGATTAAATCTTTGCAACGAGCTTAAATTAAGAAATCAAATGAAAAGAGATAATCTCTTAGAAAGAAAACAGTTGGGTCAATTTTGTGACCAATTTGGTTTAGATAATTCTAAACTAAAAAATAGTATTAATAAAAGAAATAAAAAAGAGATTAATTATAAACCTAATTATAGAAAGCGTAAAAGACATCCTGTTAACAAACGAGATAATAATAAAGAAAGAAACCATGTTTATAAGCATGGAAAGGATAAAAGAAATTCTTTTAAAAATAGAAATTATCTTGATAAAATTATTTGTAGAAAATGTAGCAGAAATGGCCACTATGCTAACCAATGTTATGCTAAAGATAAAATTAATAATCTAGATATTGATAATAATTTAAAAGAAACTCTTTTTAAAATCATTATGGATTCAGACAATAATATGTCTGAAGAAGAAAATATTTCTGAAAATTCTGCACTGATTTCTCTAAAAAGTCAAACTCTGATGAGTGTGAAAATTGCTTAAATGGCAAACCTTGTCTTGATTGTATCAATGACACTAATAATAATGATGATTATTATTATAGACTTATGAGTCAATTTCAAGACATGAATATAAACGTCTTAGATAATAATAATAATAATAATAATAATAATAATAATAATAATAATAATAATATTGATTTTCATAAACAAATCAAAGATTCCAGCTTAAGAGACAAAATTATTGAACAATTCGAAGATTCTTCTAATAAGAATAAAACTAGCCTTACGAATAAGGTCAATAATAATAATTATTATAATATGGGAGAATTAGAAAAAATTCTAAAACATAAAAATATTAAACAAAACCCTGTAACTATTAATGATTTAGTTCATGAAATTGATAAAATTAAAACTAATGTTAAAGTCCTACAAAAACAGAACATTGATTTTTCTCGTCGTCTTTCTCTTATGGAAAAAGGAAAAGAAAAAATTGATAATTTTGATACTAGCACCACTACCCTTTCTCAATTTTTTAACTCTAGTAGTGATCTCAATATCGATAAAAACCATCTTTCCGCCATTAATATGATTATGTCTCGAAAATGGTATACAAAAATCTCTCTTATTAATAATTCTTATAAAAAGGTTTTTATTGCCATGATAGATAGTGGAGCCGACCAAAATGTTATCCATGAAGGCATTATTTCCACCAAGTTTTTTGAAAAAACTACTCAATCTCTTTAACATGCTGGAGGAGGATCTTTAAAGATTGAATACAAACTCAGAAATGCTTCTGTTTGTATTGATAATTGTTGTATTCCCAATGATTTTCTGATTGTTAAAAATTTAACTAGCCAAATGATTGTTGGCCTTCCTTTTATTAATTTTTTTTACCCTATACAGGTTAGTGAAGAAGGAATTTCTGGTGTTTATAAGGAAACACCTATTTCCTTCTGATTCATTACTAAACCTATTAATAGTATTCTTGATATCATACAAGATAAAATCAATTACGAAAATTGTCAAATCAATTTTCTCAAAGATGAGATTAATTCCTTCACTATTGAAGATAGAATAAAGAACTCCAAGCTTCAGGATAAAATCCATCTCTTATATAATAAACTCTCCATTGATATTTGCAATGATTTTCCAAATGCTTTTTGGAACAGAAAAAAACATATTGTTTCTCTTCCTTATGAAGAAAATTTTAATGATGCTAATATTCCTACTAAGTCAAGGCCTTGTCAGATGAAATCTGATTATTTAGAGCTTTGCAAAAAAGAAATTGAATCTTTATTACAAAAGAAACTTGTTACTCCTTCTAAATCCCCCTGGTCTTGTACTGCTATCTATGTTAATAAGCATTCTGAGCAGGAACGTGGTGCTCCAAGGTTAGTCATTAATTATAAACCTCTTAATAAAGCTTTAAAATGGGTTAGACATCCTATTCCCAATAAAAAGGATCTCTTAGATAGGTTAGTTAATGCACTTGTCTTTTCCAAATTTGATTTAAAATCAGGATTTTGGCAAATACATATTAATCCTTCTGACAGGTATAAAACTGCCTTTAATGTTCCTTCTGGACATTATGAGTGGACTGTCATGCCTTTCGGTCTGAAGAATGCTCCCTCTGAGTTCCAACAAATTATGAATGATATTTTTAGTCCCTATAGTGATTTTATTATTGTTTATATTGATGATATCCTTGTTTTTTCTAAGGATATTGATATACATTTCAAACATCTTGATATCTTTAAAGAGATTGTCATCAAGAATGGTTTGGTAATTTCAAAACCAAAAATGGTTTTATTTCAGACAAAAATCAAAATTTTGGGTCATTTCATTGAAAATGGGAGAATTATCCCTATTCAAAGAAACATTGAATTTGGAAATAAATTTCCAGATATCATTACTGATAAAACTCAGTTACAGAGATTTCTTGGAAGTCTTAATTATGTCTCCTCCTATATTAAAAATCTTACGGAAGACTCTGCCATCTTATATGATAGGCTTAAAAAGAATCCTCCTCCTTGGAATGATAATCACACAAAGGTTGTTATAAAAATTAAAGAAAAGGTTAAAAATATTCCTTGTCTTACTATTGCAAATCCCTTATGGGAAAAGTATGTTGAAACAGATGCCTCTGAGTTAGGCTATGGTGGTATTTTAAAACAAATAAACCCCAATAATAGACATGAATATATTGTCAGATTTTACATTGGAAAATGGAGTAATTCTCAAAAGAATTATTCTACCGTTGCTAAAGAAATTTTAGCTATTGTTAAAAGTATTCTTAAATTCCAAGATGATTTATACAATAAAATTTTTACTATAAAAACTGATTGTAAAGCGGCTACTTTTATGTTTACTAAAGATGTTGAACATAATGTGTCCAAGCAAATGTTTGCCAGATGGCAATCACATCTTGCTTACTTTGATTTTGATATTGTCCATTTGAAAGGAAATGATAATCATATTCCTGATTTTCTAACCCGAGAATTTATTTCTTAAATGACAGAAATGAGCCAGTCTGGCAGAAGCACCTATTCCTCTTATAGAGGAAGAGGAGGCAGAGGAGGAAGACCTCCTATCATTCAAATGGGACAAAGATCCCTTTATCACCAGAATATTTCTGGTGAAAGCTCTTCAAAAGACCAAAAGGAATTCCAGGAATTCCTTAAACAACGTGGTAAAACCACATCAACAGAGAATGGTTCTCTTGATCCCGAGGAAGTATCATATGCTTCAACAATACAGACAGAGAATAAGTTCTTTGATTCTCCTAATAAGAAATTTATTCTTCTTATAGAAGATGGTGATGAAAAGCTCAGAGAATCCCCATGGACTCTCATGGAGAAATATGTCCCAAATAATGGTTGGGCTGTTCAGACTTATAAGTCTAGAGGTTTCTATTAGTGTTGTTATACGAGCCGAGCGAGCCCGAGTAGTGGATACTCGAGCTCGGCTCGTTTATGTATCGAGCTCGCTTGATAAAGCTACCGAGCTCGAAATAAGGCTCGGCTCGGTTCAAAAATTAAATTATTAAACTCGAGCTCGAACTCGAGCTCGACTTGTTTAGCAGGATGAGCTTGACTCGATCGAGCTCGAAAATGGAAATTTTTTCGAACCCCAATCACCATATCCCATTTTTTAATGATTTTTTTTCAATTTTAGTGAATCAAATCAAATGTGCAGAGGCAAATTTAAAATCCTGATCCTCAATACATAAATTAAAAACTACAGATTCAATAAATCGAAAAATCCTGATCCTGAATACATAAATTAAAAACTACAGATTCAATAAATCAAACAATGTAAATCCTTAGGCGTGTAAAAGCAAATTAATATCCACACTTCAAAAAAATCAAATAAAATTTCACTTACCAGCTATTAAAAACATCAGAAGAATAAATTGGAAAAAATTACTGGATCCTGAGAAGAAAAAATTAGCATATCTTAAGTTTTGAGTTGATATATGATAGAGAAAAAGAGAGCATCAGCGAAATTCGAGCTCAACACCAACTAAACAGATTCTTCACGGTGGGTTTTTCGATTGGGCGAGATTCGACGTTGCCTAGCGGGTAGCAGTGGGGGTTTGCCTGAGATGGGAGTGAGGACATGCGTGAAGCGACGGACGGCGGTGGGCGGCGCACTCGGCGGCGGCCGGTGGCAGCTAAAATTTTTGGGATTTGGTATGGGGGTTTGCGTGAGATTGGAGTGAGGATCTGTGTGAAACGACGAAGGTGGGCGGTGGGCGGTGGGCGATGGGAGGCAGTGGGTGGTGGCGGCTGAAAATTCGAGGGTTTGGTATATGGGATTTGGAGCTACGCAGTGGATGAATAAAGTGAAGTAAAGTTTATGGGTAACTAATAATGGAAGTTATGAGTTATGCCTTAATTAATATAAATTACTTAAATACCCTCAATACTTCGAGCCTATTCGAGCTGCTCGCGAGCCGAGCCCGGCTCAGCTCGTTAAGTAAACGAGTATTTTTCAAGCTCGGCTCGTTTAACACTACAATTCGAGCCGAGTCGAGTCGAGCTCACGAGCAGCTCGTTTCGTTTAACAGCTCTAGTTTCTATGAAAACATTCTTATTGAATTAGGTAGTGTTGATATTCAATATTATTCGGTCAAGAATAATATAAATTATTCAAAATTTATTATTAAAAATATTTTCTCCATCCAAGAATGGGGAATTTCGCCTTTTGCTGAAAGAAAAGTGACTAATAAAGTTAGTCAAAGTACTTTCCAGTATAATTACTGGGATTATGTAGAAAGTTTTTATAAAACTCTTTTCCACCAAAATGCTAAGCATACCCATACTTGGTTGTTTAAAATTTGTGAGAATATTGGAAGGAATCAAATTCCTAACTGGTTCACCTCTTGGTGGAATACTTTCGGGGCTTCGGTAGATATTCTACCCGACAATTTGAAAGGCCTCCTTGAAGATTACTCCATTGCCTCTTCCTCGTTTAAAACACATAATACAAGTGGTAAAACCACTTTCATATTTTTTGTTGACTCAGGTATTCCATGGGTCTGGAAATGGAGAGCAGAATTTGATTATACTAAATTCGGTTTACCATGTCTGTGGAGAAGGAGTACCACAAGATTTTGGGGCAACTTAAATGTTGTCATTCCTGGCTCCAATGAGCCCCCTATACAGGAGAATATTGATAGAATTCAATCTAAGATTGAGGAATTTAAAAAAAGACATTCCCTCTGATACTCTTCCTCCACTCTCTGATTATACCAAAAAGTATCAGGGAATTATCCCTAAGGGAAGGATTATTGATCTTTATATGGGTCACCTCAAGAAAGATCTTTTTAAAGATATTGATTTTTCAGATTTAAAATCTGATTCCTCTATGGCTTCTGGGTCTGATATGCAAGACTCCCAAGACCCTAATGAAGATTATCAAGATTTCTCTCTCCAGGAGAGTTTCGATCTACTGAAGAATTCCCTTAAAGAGAAATTCAAAGAAAGAAAACAGTGATGGAGGAAAGAATTCTTGAAGACTGGAGAAGGTTCAGAGTAGGACTGCATCATGAAATCTGGCAGATTCCTATTCATATTAATTTTGATCAGAATCAAAATATAATTAAAGAAAAAAATTATCTTAAAGGACTCAAAAAGAAAATCAGAGTTCTTGAAATTTTTATCCCTATCCTTGAAGGTTCTTACTATGGACAACCATATAATTTCCAACAATTGGAAAAATTCAAGAAGACTTTAAGTCTTCTATAAAAGCAAGCTTCTCTAATGACAATCTAACAAAAAAGAGATCCAGGAAAAAAGACGAATCAAATTTCGTCATTGCATAGGTCACCAACAGACCAAACTCTGTTCATGAATAGTATTTACTATTCACTTTTGACTTTTTACTATTCACTTTTTTGTTTTGGAATCCGGGGTTTCATGTCCGGCTCTTCTTTTTCTATAAATAAGTTTCTTTTTTCTTTAGGAGAAGCACGCTTGAGTTTAGACTCGCTCTCTCTTTCTCTCTCTATAACCCTCTGTTGCCTTTAAGCTGTAACCTTGTAAATTTCCTGTATAAACACTTTGTCCTGGTGGTTGTTTAAGGTATATTGTTTTATTTAAATTCTGAATTTAAATTTTTATTATCGCCGCCTTAATGGTCGGCTAAATTACTTGTATCGAATCATGGCCTAACATAGCTATACTCTACTTTCATATGCATTTGGAAACTTATTTCTATTGAATCTGTATGTTGTTATATCAAAGGTAGCGTTGGTTTAACCAGTAGGTATGAGCTTCCTTAAAAATTTATAAGTTGTCCGTGTGGGCTTGCCCTTGTTGCCATTTTGTCAAGATTAGGCGCAGGCGTTTCTGGGTGTAAAAAACTTTTTTCAGGTGAACTTATAAAGTAAGAGGATTTCTCAGTCAGATCCTATTGTTTGTAAAAGAGCCACTGGATACTATTGATATAATAAGATGCACGGTCCGCTATAAATATGGTAATATATATATATATATATATATATATATATAATTTAACGTAGAGTCCAAGGAGGTAAAACCCAACCTCCGCTCTGATACCACGCTGTAACGCCCCAAAAGAGGCGTCGTCAAACTCGGGGAAAGACAGACAATATTTACCATAAAAAATAATTTTTTGAAAAATTAATTATCAATTGGAGTTGAAAATGAATATTTATTTCTCAAGCAGAACAATATACAGTAAAAACACGAGTAATTTTTTTTTTGGCCTAACCATGCTTGTGCCTAACTCGTGTTAAAACCCACATTTCTAAGTAAAAAAATTTAGAAATAATTTTAAGAGCAATTAGCATGCATTCGTTCCTACTATATCTAACTTATCATATTAAAATATCACATTAACCGTTAGACTAGTCATACACGCAAAATAGTTCAAATACCAACATAATTACTTCCAGTAAATTAAAAGTGACTCAACCACACGGCCTAGCAATCCATACGTAGTTATGAAATTCGACCCAAGGTAACGAAATTCTACTATAGCTAATTTAATTCATACATAAACTTATTTCATATCAGCTTAATATAGTGGAGTCAACCTAGTCAATCACACGTCCGCCTCGTCACCTATAGGACCTGAAAAATTTAAGGTAGCATCATGAGTCTTCTCCTGGAGGAGAAGCCCAGTGGGATAACAATAATTTGCAATTGCATTAGAAAGACTAATAAGCATGTCAACCGAGTACACGCCAGGTCCGTAGACCTAGCTCAATTCACACAGATATAGTCCGTAGACCCGTCTCATTTCATAAAGCTTAGCCCGTCGACTAGCCATGATTCACACAGAGCATAATCCGTAGACTTGCTATAATTCACACAGAGCATAATCCGAAGATCTGTCTGCTCGTACACATACAAATTATTCTAACCAATGCACAAGATATTAAAATTACACACTTTCTTGATGTTGGATTTGATGGGATAGCTTCCTCAGAGTCCAGCTGTCTCGCACTGCACTCGACACATTCAGCTATCTCTTATTTTTGTGATACATTAAATCTTATTTTAACGTATTCACATGTGGTTTTACTATTTTTAATACCTACGCATATTAGTCTTATATATATGTATATCCTATATGTATATACATACACATCATAAAAATATTCAAGTAATGTTTATCACAAGTTCAAGTCTGTTAGAAATATAAGACAGGGAGCCCTAACTTAACCCAAAACCATGGTCAAAGGTTAAGGATTGACTCCCACTTATATACTCTTCCACACTTTCATGTGGAACCGATGTGGGATCGTAACAATCGACCCCCCTTAAAGCCGGACGTCCACGGGCGGCACACTCCGGGTGGCAACCCATATGCCAAGGCCCACTTCACGGGTGGCAACTCCCCTTGGGCCCACATCCGAGGTGGCAACCCCTGGGCCCACCATCGGGTAGCCCCATTCCGCAGTGCCCGAACTTTTCCCACAGACGGCGCCAATTGTTAGGAATATAAGATAGAGAGCCCTAACTTAACCCAAAACCATGGTCAAAGGTTAAGGATTGACTCCCACTTATATACCCTTCCACACTTTCATGTGGAACCGATGTGGGATCGTAACAAAGTCATCCATTCTGAAAATAAAACTCCAAATTTTTATCCAACCAGGAGATAAAATAATTTGGTAAACTCACTTTCTACTTTATACACCCTAAAAGACAGTATGTAGTATATTATTTTTTTAACCAAGCATAGACATTTCAAGGTAATGTCAAATTTGTACAGTAGGTTCATACCTCACATAGTCACATAATATACAAATTTCAATTAAAAATAGTATAGGGATATTTTCTTGTGATTTTTACAATTGGGCTGATAAACTGGTTACGAATAGGCCTATGTCAAGTCATTTTCTAAAATTTGTTGTAAAACGTATATTGCATATAAAAATATAAGGAAAAATTATACATAACCTTAAGAGACAGTAGTAACATATTCCAAAATTTTATATTTTAATTTTGCTTATTTCATCTTATGCATGCATCCTAATAGAGGACAAAAACAGTTCGATTTCACTAGAGAAACACTATTTAGGAGAAAAATCACTAAAAATAGGATATTACTCAAAAAATGGCTAGATAAAATTCATAAGGCACCAAAGAGATATTAAAACAAATCAGTAAAAAATCATTCATAAATTCGAAATATTCTGGCTATTGAGATTTTTACAAACACGCCTTAAAACGAGACATTTTTATCTCTGTACAACACTTTCTTAGGAAAATCATATAAAACCGAAAAAATCTCATAAAAATTTGAAATTTTTACCACATATCTAGGACTTCCAGTAATTCAATCGGATAAAAGGATTTAAGTAAATAAAATTTAGAAAGTGTCTGAAGCTATTCAGTAAAATGGAGTAGTTCCAATAGAAATTTTCAGCAATAATTTTTTTTCATAAAAGGCATAGTTGAGACCCTCAGCGCATTTTAAACACAAAAACACCATTAAAACAATCCCCACTAACATGCTAACATCCTACAGTAGGTAAAAAGAATCATCTAAAGTCACATGCAATTACAAAATCAACATGCAATCCTCTAATACACATCAAATAACAACATAACTCACATATTCATAAGACAAATCATAAGATCAAATCAAAATTCTCAAACAAGTGCCAAAGAACATATTTGGGCTTCAAACACCAGTATTTAATCACTATCACTTGAGAAATCATTTCAGAATATAGTGCAGAAGAAATTAATAGTGAAAGAGTGATGATCAGTTTCTTAAGAAAACCCTATTTGAAGAAGAAAAATTGATGAAGGTATTTTATTCGTATCTTACCTTGAAATTTCTTGACTGCTTCACCTAGCTTAGGATTACAACATAAAATCGGTAGTTTCTCCAGAAAGATTTTAGTGAGCGAAAGTATGGAGTGAGGGTGAGAAAGACAGGAATGAAAATTGACGTTTCATATTCTCCAATTTTTCTGAAATGAAGAAGCTCCTGGAATTTTATTATTTGACTACGTCTTTTCTTTTCTTTCCATTTATTATTATTATTATTATTATTATTATTATTATTATTATTATTATTATTATTATTATTATTATTATTATCTTCTTTTGGGCCTCCACATAATTTAATGAGATTGGGCCAAGTCATAAAAAAAATCTATATTCTTTAAGCCCAAAATTAAAAATATTATATATCTATTTAATCCATACTTTTTTTTCTTACTTGTTTGTGTCAAGTGAGTCGCAATCGAGATCGGTCCCCTCAGTAGGCTATCCTGCATAATTTTAAAACTTCATCGAAAACGTTAGCTTTACAATTTAATGATTCCATAAGTTTTTGAAACTAGAAAATATATATATATATATATATATATATATATATATATATATATATATATATATATATATATATATATATATAATATTTTAAAATAAAGTTCAAGAATAATTCACGTATTAAAAAAATGAAATGCAATTTTTTAAAAGTTTGGTGTTACATCCATGATTCAAATGTAACAGATGATTAGTATAAAACTTACAAAAAGAGTGATTAATTTATTTTAAGCATTATATCAAACACTTTACTAGCATGAGATAACGCACAACTTATTTCATCATATCTCTTTTACATTAACCCCAAGAAATTAAATAAAAGCTCTTTTAACATTATATCGCAACTAACCTTGGAGGCGTCGTCCCACTGAGGATGAAAGGATATAGATCAATGGCGCCGGCAAACGTATTTTCTGAGACTAGGAGAATTCAAATTGCATTGAGAATTAAATGTTAATTAGGTTTAAAATAAGGATGAGGCTAATATATAATTTATAAAAAGTTTTAGTACGCAATTAATATTCAAATTTAATTTTACTTTTTTTTAATGAAAGAAAATTAAGGTATTGAGTCAAAGGCTATTTGAACAAAAAATATTATGTGAAAGAGGCCATAAGAACTAATTTCCTTTTTCTTTTTTTATTAATTTGAATTACAATTTTATTTTATTTGGCGTTAAATTTTATTTGTATTTGGATAATATTATGTTTTTAGATAATATTATATTCTTGGAACATTATATAAACAAAGTTGGTACGTAAAAACATTTTTATAAACAAATTAAAAATAAAAATGAATTAATTAGATGATTTTTTTTTTTAAAGACTTGATATGTATACATATACAGTTAAATGCATAAAAATGAACAACTTATAAATTTTTAAATAATCTAAATCATTAAATTTACAAAATAAAAAAAGTTGGTGAAAACATTTATATAAACAAATTGGAAACAACATGGAATGAATTAGATGATTTTTTTTAAAGAACTCAATCTAGATACATATATAATTAAATGAATAAAAAAAACAAATTATAAATATATAGGTAGCCTAAATTATTTATTAAATTTTACAAAATAAAAAAATTGGTGAAAACATTTAAACAAACAAATTAGAAATGAAAAAGAATTAATTAGATTTAAAAAACGACACAATTTGAATACATATACAATTAAATGCATCAAATGAACATATTATAAATTTATAGGTAGTTTAAAATCATTAAATTACAACATTAAATAGGAGTTTGTGAAAACATTTATATAAAAGGTAAATTGTATTTTTGGTCCCATAAGAATAGATGGTCTGCAAAAATAGTCTTTTTTTTTTTACATTTTTGGTCCCGTAGTTTTATACGACATTTTTTGTCCCAAGAAAAATACAATTTTGGTCCCAAAAAAATGTATAAATTGCAATTTTAGTCCAAAAAATTTGCGGCTTTGGTCCAAAAAATTAACAGAAATGACCAAATTTGCAAAAAATGGAACAAAAAGTGAACGTGAGACCAAAATTGTTATTGAAAAATTCTCATGAGACCAAATTTGTAATTTTCCCTTTATATAAATAAATTATAATAAAAAGAAATTATTAGATATTTTTTTCAAAGATGACTCAATTTGAATACATATATATAATTAAATGTATAAAAATGAACAAATGAAGTACGTATTCCATTGGAACACTTCTCCTCTAGGCACCTATTTTAATGATGGACAAATTTCTATCTTAAATTCATCGCAGAACATGTTTTGAGATGAGATAATAACAACATATTATTCTTTTCTTTTTTTGAATGTCCATTTGTAAAAAAAAAAACCATGAAATCGATCTAGTTAATTACATACTTGCACTATTGCAAATATATAAAATATGAAATTCATTTTAAAACGTAAACTCTTATTAAAGTAAACGTTTGTGAAATTTGTTCACCTTATAAAATTCCGTGGCATTAACATTAATTATTTCGATCAGTAATAATACTATACCCTTATAATGTAATATTACATCCAACGCAAACACGTCAACCTGAAGATCTACAATTTTCACTACAAAAAAAACACTGTTTTGCGACGGAATTAAACAGCCGTAGCTAATTTTTGCGACGGATTTTGCCTTCTGTCGCAAATTAACGACGGACAAATCCGTCGCAAAATCGGCGGGTCAGACCCGGCCGGGTCACACAGAATTTGCGACGGACAGTATTCCGTCGCAAATATTTCGGGTCAGACCCGTTCGGGTCAACAACATTTGCGACGGCCACATTTCGTCGCAAATGTTTATATATTTTTTTTTATTTTTTTCTGTTATAATTTGCGACGGGTTGTTTTCCGTCGCAAAATTCAATATTTGCGAAGGAATTTGGCCGTCGCAAATTACCGAGCCTATACAAAAAAAAAAAAAGTGGCTCGCGTGGTTCGAGCCCGGGCACCCGAGGCGGCCGGGGCGGGCGCGGACCACTGGGCCAACCGGCCCATCTCTTTTTATATGCGGCCCACCTTCTATATTAGTCTTATTAGGCCTTGAACAATTAATACATTTTTTGCGTCCAAGGGGAATCGAACACGGGACCTCTTGTGCAAGAGGAGGGGGCGCGCGCTACTAGGGCACAAGCTACTTTCGTTTATTTTTATGCAATTAATTGTATATGTATTCAAATTAAGTCATTTTTTTTATAATTCACCAAATTAATTTCTTTTCGTATCTAAGTTGTTTATTAAAATATTTTGCCCAACTATTTTTTTTATTTTGTAAAATTATTTATTTCGACTCCCGCTTAAATTTATAATTCGTTCATTTGTACGCAATTAATTGTATATGTATCCAAATTGACTCTTTTTTTTTCTACAATTCACCAAATTAATTCATTTTCGTTTCTAACTTGTTTTTATAAATATTGGGGCCATTTAATTTTTATTATTTCTGTAAAATTATTTATTTCGACTCCCGCTTAAATTTATAATTCGTTCATTTGTACGCAATTAATTGTATATGTATCCAAATTGACTCGTTTTTTTTTTCTACAATTCACCAAATTAATTCATTTCCGTTTCTAAATTATTTTTATAAATATTGGGGCCATTTAATTTTTATTATTTCTGTAAAATTATTTATTTCGACTCCCGCTTAAATTTATAATTCGTTCATTTGTACGCAATTAATTGTATATGTACCCAAATTGACTCATTTTTTTTTCTACAATTCACCAAATTAATTCATTTTCGTTTCTAACTTGTTTTTATAAATATTGGGGCCATTTAATTTTTATTATTTCTGTAAAATTATTTATTTCGACTCCCGCTTAAATTTATAATTCGTTCATTTGTACGCAATTAATTGTATATGTATCCAAATTGACTCTTTTTTTTTTCAAAATTCACCAAATTAATTCATCTAAGATCATGTATATGTTTGCTACAAGTAATTATGCTAATTAACACTGAATTAGTAATATCTTTGTTGAAATACTATTTGTAACATCATTCCCGGTCACAAGGTTTCCGCCATTATTACAGAGATATTGAGGGATAATCTAGAGGAGAACGCAATGAAGTTCAAACTCGTCTCGTCGCAGCGGAAGCAGTACTACTTGGATGAGTTTCGGGTATATATATGCAAATATTTTTAACCAACTAATTGTTTATAAATATTTGCATATATATACCCCAAACCCATCCAAGTATTACTGCTTCCGCTGCGACGAGACGAGTTTGAACTTCATTGCGTTCTACTCTAAATTATCCCTCATTATCTCTGTAATAATGGCGGAAACCTTGTAACCGGGAATGTCTTTACCAAAAATTGTTCAAAAAACATAAATAAATTGTTCAAAAAACATAAATAAATAGTTCAAAAAACATAAATAAATTGTTCTTCATCAGAATGATGGTTCACTGTTCCAGTGATCCACCAAACCATCCCATATCGATCGTCCGTCTGGTGCTCGACCCAACTCCACCCGATCCCCACGCTCCCACCGCTTCTTCAGACCGTAGATAATATCTTTGTACCGTTCTTTCGCTTTCGCACAGAACAATTGATACATAATACTATCGTTGGCAGGGTCCCAAACGCACCGCCTCTGCAAATAAATTAAAAATAGAATATTAACGAATAAATTAAAAAATTAAAAGTTAAATTAAAATCATAATAAATAAATTTTTTATACCTTGAAGTCATCAAAGTACTCCATCCTCTTTTGCTCGGACACTTGACTCCACGAGTGGGCACCATACTCAAATTGTCCCATCCTAATGATTTGTGAGACGATTAAGCTAGTCTCATGGGCTGGAAGCAGTCTGTGACAATAAAATTAAAAAATCAAGTTAATTATATTAATATATATATATAATTAAAAGTATACATAATTCATTAAAAAATACTTACTTGTTGTCGACTATGATGACAGTGAGAAAATTATCTTGACCTGGGTTCATCTGTAATAATTTAACAATTCAACTAATTCAATTATAAACTTAACAAAAATTAAACATGCTTTAAAATTAAATTAAAATTCGATCTACTAATTAAATTAGATCAACTAATTCAACTAAAATCAATTCATTTCTAATATAATTCAAACAATTCAACTAATTCAATTCTAAACTTAACAAAAATTAAACATGCTTTAAAATTAAATTAAAATTCGATCTACTAATTAAATTAGATCAACTAATTCAACTAAAATCAATTCATTTCTAATATAATTCAAACAATTCAACTAATTCAATTCTAAACTTAACAAAAATTAAACATGCTTTAAAATTAAATTAAAATTCGATCTACTAATTAAATTAGATCAACTAATTCAACTAAAATCAATTCATTTCTAATATAATTCAAACAATTCAACTAATTCAATTCTAAACTTAACAAAAATTAAACATGCAAAATTAAATTAAATTAAAATTCGATCTACTAATTAAATTAGATCAACTAATTCAACTAAAATCAATTCTCTAAACATGCTTTAAAATTAAATTTTAAACGGTAAAAATGAAGAAAACTTACGGTTTATTTGTAGAAAATGTCGAAACGAAAACTCGGTGGGGACGGACGTCTTCCTTTTCCCGACTTCTCCTTCCTTTTCCTTTCGTTTTCCTCCACTTCTTCCTTTTTCTCGCAGGATCCGTCTGCTTCGCGAGGAGAGTATTTATAATTGTAAAAAAATTTGCGACGGACGCCTATCCGTCGCAAATTTCGCCGGTCAAAGACAAAACGACGTCGCAAATCAGTCAACGCACCGTTTCCCGAGAAGACGCGTAAAAACGGTTCGTACTTGCGACGGAAATTCCGTCGCAAAACAGTCAAAGGACCGTTTCCCGAAAGGTCGCGCATATAAATGTAAGATTTGCGACGGCTTTGGTCCGTCGCAAACTCAAAGTTAAAATTTGCGACGACCTTATCTGTCGCAAATCAGTCAAACGGGTCGCTTCATGAACGGTCACCTTTAAACGGGTATATTTTGCGACGGAATGGACCGTCGCAAACTCAAAGTTGAAATTTGCGACGACCCTTCCGTCGCAAATGTAGTCGTTTCAAGACGAAGGCGGTGGGCCATAGTGTTTGCGACGGCTTTTCCGTCGCAAATTACAAAACTTTGCGACGGCCATCCTTAGTCGTCGCAAAATTTCATTTTTTTCGACGGCTTAGTAAAATCCGTTGCGAATTCACTGAATTTGCGACGGATATTTGGCCGTCGCAAAATTTCCGTCGCTAATCTCCGTCTTTTTTGTAGTGTTTCTTTTACTTAATCTTTCCAATAGAAAGAGGCAACAATTTTCTTTTACTCAAACATTATTTTTCCGTCAAAGAGCAAAACCTAACACTATAAATTAAACCCTTTGAAGGAATAAATTTCATACAATGAAATCATTTTTTCTCATCAAGGAAAAAAATCGAGTCTAGGAAATTTCACTTACAATTAATTATCTGAACTTTGCATTCTTTTTCCAAAGTTTCAAAAAGTTCCAAAAAAAAGGGGGGGAAAATTGTCATGCTACAAAATATAAAATACCAAGTTTTGAATCTATAATTGAAGTTCCCCTAACAACAAGCTTCTCAAGTTTTCAAGTCGGATTCACATATATATAGAAGCAACAGCATGCATCTCTCTCTCTTCTTGATAATGCAACTTAGTCCTCCTTCTCCTGCAACAAAAAAAATATATAAACCTAACATTTTCATTTGCAAAATGGTTTTCATTATCCATAATTCGAGATATATATATATCACTCTCTAATTTACGTTCCTAAATTTTTATCTTAGGAGTCACTTATATATATATATATATATATTTAGGAACGTAAATTAGAGAGTGATAATTTAAGGACAATAACATTTCAGTTTAGCAAAAGTAGTACATTATTTCCACACTGAATGTGGTAAAAGATAATTAAATTATGGACCTAAAAGCTTACGGGCTTAAATTTGCACTAATGTCCTACATTAGAGAAAGTGAAACCATATAATCTTTACATTGTCACTGTCCGTAGTTAGGGCAAGGGAAAAGAAAACATTTCTCCCCAACACCAACATAAAATGGTTTTACATTATAATAAGGTAATTTTTTTTAACTTGTGGAGGGTAGTCAAATGAGGACCGTAACTTGGTGGGCTGACAAAATAAGAACAATAACTTTTTGAGCTAATAAAATAAGGACCATAATATTTTTGGATTGACAATTTAAGAAATATAACTTCTCAAAGTGGCAAACTGAGGCTAAATCAACGATATGGGACCCAAATTCAGTTAAAATTCAGCCCAAATTGGCGCGAAATTAAGCTCAAATTGGGCCAATTAGTCAATTTTGGGTTGATTCGGATTGATTCAGCCTCAATTTTCCACATCTAGAAGTTACAGTCCTTAATTCGTCAGTTCGAGAAGTTACCGTGTGTTACCTCCCCTAAATTAGGTCCTTAAAAAATATTTTTCCCATTAAAATATAGCACAAGTAGTTTATACTGGTTGAGTTTCATAAAAAAAAAAGTATTATAGAGAGAGTTAGTACCTATAATATCACGATCTTCGTTTCCTCATTCAAATCCAAACCCTTATTCCTTCACTGGAAATTGGCGCCACCAAAAGGTTGCCGCTGCGATGTACTCTTTCCTTGGGAATCCAAATTGGAGGCGATATCGAACCCGTTTTGGTGCTCCCTCACACTCCTCACTATCTCCCCTACTCCAAGAAAATCCCTCGTCAATCTCCCTTGCTCCTGCAGGCTACTGAAGCTACTCTGCTGATCAAACGCCCCCTTATTATTATCGCCACCGAATCCTCTATAGTCGTCGAGATCCTGCTGATCGTGGGGCCCCCCGCCGCTGTACGCGCCCCCATACATGGAGGCGGCGGAGCTCCCGGCGATTGAGTTCATGAGGTCGTGGAGGTGGTTGCCGTTGTTTCCCCCGAAGCCGAAGGCGTGGTCGCCCGACTTTCCGAAGGTTTTGAGGAGAGAAGAGGAGGCGTTCGCGTTGCTCGTCGTGGACCCCAGCTGCGCGGCTTTCTGGAGGAGTGCCGTCGCCGACATGTGGCTGGAGGTCGGGGTCTGGATGGTGGGGGAGTTGCTGTATAGGGATGGGAGCGCCATGCTCATCAGATTACCTGATGTGTAACAAAAATAATTAAATGATTACTAAGTTAGATCGAATTTTTAGATGCAATGAAATTCTTTCATAATTATCATTAAAACTGAAATGTTAACATATATAATCACGGATTTGTGCAAGTGAATGTTTACATTTTTTTTTTATATGTAGAGATATTTTCAAAATATTTTTGGTCACATGTTTCGAAAGTAGCATGCATCTTGTTTGTAAAATTGGTCCCAATTATTAAATAAAACATATTTGGTTCCACAATTTGTTCGGAAATTGTCAAATTGGTTCCAAAATTAATCATTTTATTTAATGGTTGTTACATTTTTTTGCATAAAAAAAGATCACTTTTGAACATTGGATTAAGAAATGCTTTGGGAATATTTATATGGGACTAAAACTACAAATCAAGAACTAATTTTGTGGAAACATGCAAATCCCTATATAAGTGTGATGTTTTGTTCTTTGAAAGTCATATGAGATTTCCTGTTGCACAATAATACATCATAATCGCTCTTCTGTCATACATTTGTAGCTCTTTATTGTCATGTATTAGTTGTTAAGACATTTACTTTAGAGGTGCATCTAAAACTTTACATCATTGTGTAACATGAAATTCATACTGAAAGATGTAGGGATGTCTTTGATCCTGTGTTATTTATGGTCCACCACAAGAATTTATAGTATTAATTAGTAAATTTATATTTTTCAAAATTCAATTGAGGGTGAATAGACAAACAGGACCGTCTATTATATAATGGTGTGACATCTTCTATTACACTATTTAGAGAGATAAATGTAATTAACACGACATACGTGTCATTCATCTGAGTAGTGTAACATAAGATGTTACATTATTGTGTAACGGTAATTCGATCAAATTTGCACCAAAACCCTAAACCCTAAATTATTGGTGGAGAAGTTTTGAGTTCCTGGCCAAAATTGAGTCATTTTTGGTTTATTTTCCCCTAAAAGTTGATGCTATTTTGGTAGCTACAATATGATAAAATATATATATACCTGATGAGAAGAGGGTGGAGTCGTCTCCGGAGTGGTGGCTACCGTCCATGGTACTAGCGGCGCTGCCGTTGTTGGAGAGGAAGCTAAGGTTAAAGTGATTAGGTGCGGATGAAGAAGAGGCATTGGCATTAGCATTAGCATTATTCATTTGAAGCTGGGGAAGGTGCATTAGGCCATGAAGTGAAGACGATGACTTGTTTTGCATCATCCCATGATGATGATGTGGAGATTGGTCAGAATCTTCGTGGTTGGGGTGCATGAATAGGGCAGGCGAGGGGGGCAGACTCCGGGCGTACCCCGGGCTGAGGAGGGGCTCAAATTGCGGGCCGTGCCTGCCCAGTCTGAGCATATCATGACTTGAGAGCCGGGGAGCGTTGACCTGATCTTGAGAACTCGACATTTGGGAGAGGCCTAAGAGGTGGCTCCCGATTGTGCTCAGAGAAGGCGGGTTCAAATTCCTCGCGCTTTCTTGTGCAAGCGCGTCGCAGAAAGCCCGATGCGTGATGAAGCTGTCCCGCCTGCACCAATTTTTAAATAATAAAAATAATTGGACACAATTTAGTTTAGGCAATGTGTGACACCGACTGTACAAGGGTTCACATGATTTTATAAAGACTGGCATCGCCTAGGGCCAGGGGTGTCCCATTGACAACTATATATATATATATATATATGGTCCATTTCAATTTGCAAACAAATTAAATATATATGTGTAATACAATTATCATGTTAAATTCAATACTAGAGTTTTTAAGGTAATTACGAGATGAAAATTAGGTGAACTTGGGAATCGGATGTAGCTCCAAAACTATGCAAGTTTTTATTCGAAATAATAATACAAAATATCAAGCATTTTTGTTTTGTAATCCTGAGCAAGGGAATCTTATACAGAATAGAATATAGTTGGTAGGATAGTTTTGGGGTGTTTTTAAAATTTGAAAATTCAGATAAATTAGGGGAAAAAAGACAAAGGCATATATATACTGTATACACACATGTATATAATATAATACATGTATAATTGAGGGTGTTAGGTGGAAGAATTTCTGCAATTCCAGCATCACCATTTCCATCAATTTCCCATAATAAGCAAATGCAGAAGATGGGTAAATCAACAATGAATTAATTATTATAGTGATGAAAAAACATTAATATTTAATATCTTCACTAGTAGAATTGAAATTTTAAAAAAAAAATACGAGGGGCCCAAATAAGAGATTATCCAGCTGAAATAAAAATTAAAAAAAAATGAAATTTTGCAAAATTGAAATAAAAACACAGCTCCAACATGGGGAACATGGATAAGCTGCAGAAGCCAAATAATTGAGAGAGAGAGAGAGAATGTAACTTGTAGGTGAAATAAAAATTGTAGACACTATGATTTCAAAAAAAAAAAAAAAAAATTGTAAAACTATGATTTAAAAAAAAATAGCAGACACTATAGTAGAAAAGATTATCATGAAAAAGGATATACGTGCCACCAGTACACAAGTGAAAACACGTCTATCCAACGCACAAAAGAACAAAGCTGGTATTCTTACATGCCTTATTATCACCACGTGAACTCCAAAAACAATTCAAAGAGGGTAAAATTATAGACACAAAATTTCATCTTATAATTCTTTTTTTTTTCTTTTTATAATTCTTTAAGAGAGAGAGAGAGAGATTGGGAGCAAAACCCAAATTCACGTGGAGTCATTTTTTCGACAGGCAAAGATCCAAAGAACAAAACGAGATATAAGAGAAACCCCAAACTAAATTCCAAAATCCATTTATAAAAGGAATCACTGCGTGTGTGCGCTCTCATTAATACTGCGTTTTAATAAAGAGAAAGCAAGAGAGAGAGGGGAGGAAAATTAATCTGCAAAAGCTGGACACTTTTACAACCCCGTGAGAAAGCTGCAGTTACAAGAATCTAAGCCCTAAAACCCACCTCACCTTTCCCAAATTGGTTAATTTTTCATGTGATATTAGTTTATAAGTGCAATCGCATCAGTAAATTAATATGAGAGTTTGTGACTTCCATTTCATCATAAAAAAAAATTCACAAAGTCTCCTATAAATAAATTTCAGTGTACAAGTTTAGTAGTACCAGTGAATGTATCTAATGATATCACTAAATATATTTAATGGTATCAGTTTTATATTATAAATTTAATAACGAAGTACCTTAATGAATTGAAAAAAAAAAAAATTCCTTACCTAGAGAAAAGGGTGCCACAGTCGCATCTATACTCTCTGGTGCCACAGGTTTTGGAATGAGCCTTCCAATCCGACTGAACGGCATATTTCTTGGAGCATTTCTCACACTTGTATTTCTTCTCCCCGTGCTTTCTAGAATAATGTTTCTTGATTCCGGTCAGGTCGCCGAGGGCCCGGGCAGGGTCGTGGTGGACACAACTAGGCTCCGGGCAGAGGTACACCTTCCTCTTCACCTCTTTGGAGCTCTTCTGCTTCAGCTTCCAGGGCAGGTTGTGGCCTCTTCGGTGGAGCTGAAGATTCTGCTCTCGTTGGAACCCTTTGTTGCACACTTCGCACACGAATCTATTCGTTGCCATTAGCGTCTTCGGCGATAAGGCAATCACTTCCGCATCCGGATCTGCAAAATTCATTAACAAAATTAATTAATAAACATCGCGGGGGCCATCGGCCCCTTGTTTTTTTTTTTTTTTTTTTTTTTAAATATGAAAAGCTCTAATATCATGAAAGAATTTGGTTCCAGGAAAGTCCTGAATCCGTCCGACAAAATCAGTAACAAAAAAGATTGCATCTTTGATGACC
The DNA here is from genome assembly GCA_947034835.1 of Ballota nigra. Taxonomy (NCBI): domain Eukaryota; kingdom Viridiplantae; phylum Streptophyta; class Magnoliopsida; order Lamiales; family Lamiaceae; genus Ballota; species Ballota nigra. Next base: position 87,932,315 of record OX344720.1, on the reverse strand, counting down.
CTTTTGGGCAAAGGAAAAAGGGATTTAAAGATTTGCGAGAAACGAAGCTTTCTTTCAACTTCATTTCATGTAGATTTGATTCTAAAAAAGGGTTTTGTAAAACTTGCTTGGATTTCCAGCTTGATTTCTCCGTTTCTTTGAGGGCGGCGGCTGGGGTTGCTGCGACGGTTGTAACATCGGATTCTCGTTCTCGTCTCTCATTGCTAGAAAAGCCGAGGAAGAAGAAGAAGCCGCCATTAATTAATCTTGGGAAAAACCAATCTGCAAAGTGAAGTATTAGCAAACCTCAGCTCAACTATCATCTAATTGATTGAGGAAGAGATGTTGGAGCTACACAAATAAAAATAATTAAAATCGATAAGGGTTGTGTTGAGGTTTGTTTAGAGAGAGAAATTAAAGGAGGAAGAAGGGGGAGAGAGAGGGGGAGAAGAAGGCATGGAATGGATGGATAGATAATTATGTGTATGATGTGATACTTTTATTTTCCCTCTCTCTAAGAAATGTTTTCGCCCTTGCTTTCAGTGAAATAAGAGGGAGGTTTTCGAAATAGATGCTACCTAGGGTCTTCTATGTCTTTGATGTCCCCTCACCCCCTTATATCACAATTTCCATTTTTTTTAAAAGGAAAAGAAAACACAAACACATCATAAAAACAAATTAATTACATACATGTAGATAATACATACATACACATATCTATTTATAGCAATTCTAGATGAGCCATGTAACTCAAAATATTTTCAAAACATTCACAATTATTTTTACTGAACAATACCTTTTGTTAACTGACTATTCAATGAAAATAATTACGGCTATTTAAAAATACTTTTAAGTTGCACAATATATATAGTGCATACAAGACTAAGACATATTCCTTTATCTACTAAAAATATGTTCAAACTGTTTTTTACAACAATCTTTTTTTCTTTACCATTATTTCGCATTCTAGCTATTGATTTTACAATCATAATCAATCATTTAATCCATAAATTGGTCATATAATACACTAAAATACTCTTATTTTATTACATACTTCATCTATTTTTTTTTTAAACCTATCAAAAACCAATAGTCACACTTTTAGTGGATAGATGAAGTATATGTATAGTTATATACTTATATCTATAGATAGAGAGAGAAAGTAGGGTAAGAGGGAAGGTGGATTAAGAGCTTTCAGCCTGAACCCACGTCCCATAGTGTGTCCATAAGCGGCGAGGGGGGGCGGGTCCCCCCAACACCCAGAGGGGGTGGGTGGTTGGTGGGGTGGGGGGGAGGGCTCTCATTTTCGTATCTTTTGGTCATCACTTGAAGACAAACATACCTTCGTCAGTTTTCTTTGGCAGTCACAGTAAAAGAATTTGAATATAATATAAAAAAGGGTATGTAATATTTAGTCAAGGTTTGTTGTCCATATCCATGGATGTTAGTCCAAACACAAAATGGTTTTATTACAACATATTTAACAGTAAACATGGAACCCTGTTGCCTAAAGTTCATTTTTTTAAGCCTACAATCTTGATCTGCAAAAAGGAATAGAACATTGAAAAAGTCTCTCTGTGTGTGTGTTATTTTGAATTTTAATTAATGTGGGATTATTTTTTGGGAAGCCATGCTATTTTTTACAAAATGTAAATTAAAATATTACCATTAAACACAAAGTAAGTGAAGTTAATTGTAGCTCCTTAAAAAAAGTTTTAATATTGAATATATTTAAATTATGAGCGAGTGTTGGATGACAACTGTTTCCTAGAATGCATTATGTGTAACGGGAAAAATAATTTAATGCTTTGAAAAGCGAAATTGTTAATTTATAAAAAACATTGTGAAAAAAAATTAAGTATCATTTCTTAGTTAAAAAAAATTGAATATCAGATACTACTGACTAAGGTTATATTAAAATGCAAAAGAAACCGTCTAAAAACCATTCGGCCACACATCGAAAAAGAGGTTGGAGCCCCATTAAAAACTTTGCTAAAGAAAAGCTCTCCTTATAAACAAAACCCTAAGTCAAGGAAAAGGGAACCTCTATATTATAGGGAAGGCAAAAAGATAAAAATCGGAATGCAAATCCTTCTGAAGATAAGAACATAGTAAATTTAGATATAATTAGAGTTATGAGCAAGTGTTGGATGATAGCTCTTTCACGGAATGCATTATGTGTAATGGAAAAAAAAAAAAAAAAAGCTAATACATTGAAAATGCAAATGAAATTTTTCAAAAAAATAAATATAATTTTTTTAAATGTTTCTTAATTAAAAAAAATTGAATATTAATTATATATTTAGAATTGCGAGCAAGTATTGAATGACAATTGTTTTACGAAATGCATTATGTGTAACAAAAAAAAAAGGTTTATACTTTGAAAGTGAAAATTATATTTATACAAATATATAGAAACTACTTTTTTTGTAAAAAAAAAGTAAGTAACATTGTGTAGTTAAAAAATTTAATAGCAAATATATTTAGAATTAAGAGCAAGTGTTGAATGACAATTGTTTCTCGGAATGTATTATGTGTAACGGAGAAAAGGTTAATAATTTGAAAGCGAAAATGATATCTATAATCTATAAATATATAATACAAGCAAGTTTGCCTTATTTAGTTTAGGCGGGAACTTTTTTGGACCGTTGATCCAACAATTCGTGACTTAATCTTCACCGTACATTTATTTGTTTAACAATTATGGTAATTCGATAATTAATAGGTCCATGATTTGCTTAATTTTAGGAAATGTTATGCTTTCTCTTCTATTTATACCCTATGCCTATCAATCATTTAACCATGTACAATTTTGATTTCTTCGTTATTCTATGTATGTAATCTCCAGAAGTTCTGTATTTCTTCATCTTCTTATGTAGAAAGTTTATGTATATGTATTTAGTATGTATTTGTAGATTTTATTCAATATGATGATTGTAGATTTATATGTTTTCCCTTGATTTCTATTGATTGTAAAATTTTCCAATTTATTATTCAGAAGTTTGAAGACCTCCGTCAAAGATTTGAAAATATTTATCGGTGATTAGTGATTATTCAAGATATTATTAGTGCTCTGACCACTATTTTGTAGAACTCATATTTCTTCCGCATGTGAGTCTCAATTCTTTTATGAGTTTTTCACCGTTTTATGTAAAAATGGTCTCACACAAGACCTACTCATGAACAATTTTCATTTAGTTTTTAGAATATTAGAAATATGTATAAATGTATTAAGTTCTTTTAATTTTTCAATAAACTAAATAATTTATCACCTTCACTTATAGTGTATTGTTTCTATCATTATCGTATGAGTATTGTGGACATTATGCAAATTTGATATCAGTTCATTTTAATAATTTATTGCATTAGAGTTTGATCATTTTGGAGTTTATTTGAACATTTCATTTTCCATTGATCAACAATTCGATATTAAATATGAGTATTTCCCGCGACAATTTTGTTTCCGAAGACTTTCTCCAAATTTAATTTCCAGTGAAAATAGGTGAGTGATGGACTAACACAACTCATTTTGCAATTGATTGACTTCACCATACATTTATATGTTTAGTAATTAAGGTAATTTGGTATTGAAAATATGGGTATTTCCACTACAATTATGTTTCCGTTTCTTCAAATTTAATTTTCCATTGAATATGGGTGATTGATGAATTAACACAATTAAATATATATATCTCATTTACTATCTACACCTCATTTAAAGTAAAAAAAAATCATTAAAATTACTTAATATACCCCTAATTTTTACTATTGGACCATTTTCACTAAACATTAAAAAAAATTAAAATTAAATGTCTCCCACCCTTTCAGACACAAGAATGGAATCATCATTTCAAAATTAATATGAAAATATTTGTTCTATTGTGCATAAGAAGCATGAATATAGGTTAAATTAATTAGGACTATTTTGGTAAATTTTTAATTTGGAGAAAAAAGATTAAGATTTTATCTATGGTTAATTTATGTTTCGTGGCCATTCTTGAAAAATTTAATGGACATTGGGTTTTATCAGTGTGATCTTTTGTTTGAAACTAACTTTATATATGTTTTTCTATAACAAATGTGAAAAGAATGTTAGTTTAATGAATTAATTAAAATATTTAATTTAATTATTGTTGTGATATTAGATCAATTATATTAGATCATTAAAGTATATTTTAGCAAACACTGAGTGATGAATTGTGTGTATCCTTGAAAGTTGTAGATAAATACCAATATATTAGTCCAAAATTTTAGGGGGATGAGATATTATTTTTAGGAAAAAAAAACGTGTAGAATTGTTTAAAAACATAAGACTGTTTTTAGGCGTAACAAGTTAATTTATTATTATATGTAGATGGAATATTTCCTTAGATTAGTCTGGATTAATGTCTTTTAAAAATTAACTGTAATGTTTTTATCTCTCATTAATATAAATAATAATTTCTACACAATTAAAGTTAAAATGATCATATGTTCATCGATAGACATAAACTTAAATGAACACCATAAAATTTATAGTGATACATAAGCAGGGGTCTCGCTATTCTATAATTGCTATCTTAAGTGTCCTTATTGTAATGATCATATCCATGGACATATAAATTTGTGTTCACTCGAAGATATAATATTTTCATACAGTTAAATTCTTTTCCAATATATATATATATATATATATATATATGAAAAGAGTAAATCTTAGAATGAAGATTCAAAGATTTTTAATTCACAGAGACTTCAAAGTCCAGACTGCGAAATCTTAGACGTTGGACTTCATGATATATATTATTTACATTGTCGGCCAGTATATATAATCTATTTAAAAAAGATAAATTTTAGGTGCACCCAAGTACATAGCAAGCACTTGAGTTTAATTGTAATGCATTCATGGAATGTAAAACAGGAAAATAATTCTTCAGTCTTCAAATATACACATCATTTATCCAAAAGTGTGCCCCAAATTAAATGTAACATTTTATCATCAAACTACTCCCTTCAATCATTTATGTATAGAGTGAAATTAGATTATACACGAACCACTTTACAATACTTCTTAGTGTAACCAACTAATATTATTTAGTGTAACCAACTAATAACCTTTAGTTAAATAACTAATAATTTTTGTACCGTTCAACTAATACCTTTCAGTAAAAAAAAACTAATATCCTCCATAACGAATACCTTTTAGTGAAAATAACTAATGCTCTTTAGTGAAAATAACTAATACCCTTCAAATGATTCATGTATGAGTCATTTTCACTCTATACTATGTCCTCAATATTACACCATATGTCATTATTTTGCTCTCACAGATCCAGTTCTCATACTAAAATTCGTGTCAAACTCTCATTATACCCTCATTTTATTTTATGTAATACTAATTAAACAACTCTCACATATTAAACTTTGTGTAAACAGTAAATGATGCATTTCATTGGTGATAGAGGGAGTATTGGTTAATCAGAAGTTGAATTTTAAATTTTTTATTATGTGATTACAAAGTATTACATTAATACATGTTTGTGTTAGGTAAAAAAAATTGCAATTTCTTTTTCGTATTTTATTATTTTAAACATGGAATGAAAATGCTTCAACTCATTTAGTAATTTTGTAGGATAAGCAATTTTATTTTAGGCTGTCTTTTGTATATATTAAATGTAAGCAAAGTTTTGTGTGAACATTTCTTGTATTGAAATTGGTTTGAAGAGTATTAATATTTTTATTAAAGGATATTATAGGTTTATATTATAAGGTAGTATTAGTTTTGAATGATATTAGGGAGTATTTTGAAACACTAAAAACTGCTTCTAGAAGTATTTTTTTTCAAAAGTTACATCTCACTAACTTTTGAAAAAAAAAATTACTTCTAAAAGAAGATTAAAAGTTTCAAAATACTGGTTTAATTTTTTTATTAAAAAATATTAGTTTTTTTACTATAAGGTATTAGTTGTAAATCAATTTCACGAAAAAAATGATGCATGTAAAACCAATGTTATCTAAAATTCAATATGAAAATATAACATAATTGGTTCAGCCTAATTCAAGTTTTTAATTCAACTAATTAAAAACATTTTTACTTTCTTGATCAATAAAGTAAATAAGATGCCAAGTGAAGAAACATATTTACTCTTTTATCAAAAGATAAATTAAATTCACAATTTAAATGACCAATGAACCTAAAACTAAAGTGAAACATCATTAGAATTGTCATTGTATGTATGTATGAATGTATATATAAAAAATAATTATATTAATATAATTGTAATGTACAGTTTTACAAAGAATTAGATGTATAATTATTAGAAGAAATACATTATTACAGTTCTGTGTTGTAATTCTTTTTTTAAAATTTATAACATGTAAATATCTAATATAGTTATTGGGTTAAATACATACTTCATCCATCTTAATTATACAAAAATGACCAGGTACCCACAATGACACATAAGTAGATGAGCCATATTTATATTAATCGATTACTTAATTATGCTTATATGTTATTATCACATTCGTGGTGGACATATAAGTTTGTGTTCACTGGTGGACGGACGTATGATATTTTCACCAAATTATATAGGTTGATTGGACTTTTCACACAAACTTAAAAAATAAAAATAAAAATAAAATTTCTATTACAACCTATTGAATAAGTATTATGATTTTAAAACATATTTAGTGCATATGTTAAATATGAATATAATAGTAAATTAACGACAAGAGAAATTAGTCTATATATTAACCAACCTATATAATTGAGACATTTATTTTAAAAAAGAATTACTCTATAAAGTTGAGACGGTTGAAATATTTTTTATAATTAATTTTCTGCTTTAAAATTAGTAATGTATCTCTATAGAGTAGGTTTTGTGTGAGACCGTCTCATGCCATGAGACGGTGGGATGGGTATAAATTGGGTATATTACATTAACACTTTAACAAAGGTGTGTGTTAGTTTGTGTTGTCTCATGTCATGAGACGGTCTCATAAAAAAAATTCATCTTTATATATTAATTCAATAATGATTTATTTATTTATTTATTTTTTGTTGGGGATTATGAACGAAATATTTTTCCAAATTCTTTGCTCAGTATTGCTTCTCATTTTCTAATTTCATTGTTTCTTGCTCTTCTGTTCTGTTTATTTGATACCATAACAATAATATATCAGAAACCGGAAAAAAAAAAGTTGGAGGCTATGGACATTTGTTGGGTGTTACCTTGATGAGATTATATACATTCAGATTCAGTACATCTTTTTAGAGAAGAGATAATGGCTACCATATGAAAAAGAAAATTAAGCAGAGTAAATTAGTTTTCATTAATATTTTACAATCTATATAGATACAATCTACACAACACAATAAATCTAAAGATATGATAGTCATAACAGAATTGCTAATTTCATGTTTTTCTCTTGATAAGGTTGATCTTATATATTTGAAGAAAAAAAAAAGATGTTTGAAGATTTGACAAAGTTTATTGATAAAATCTTATATTATTTTGTGTGTGATTGTTTTGGAATTTTAATTTAAATGATTGAAGTGTTTTATTTTATTTTTTCTTTGTATCCATAAATGTTTAATTTCTTACCTACAGAATTTGTATGCTAATTTATTATGAAGTTTATTCCATAAATATCATCTTCTAACATAAGTTCACATTATAAGTAACACTTACCATTTAAATAACATCTTTCTACTTAAAATTGAAATAGCAACCAAATAAATCTCAAAAAATAAGAACGTAAAGAGATTTATTGCATATAATTTATGTTGGTTGTTGTTTAATTTTTTTGGTTGCTATTTTAATTTTAAGTAGAAAGGTGTTATTTAAATTGTAAGTGTTACTTGTGATGTGGATTTAAAAAATAAATAAAGTAAACATGTGTAATCCTATATGGCAAGATTGCACACGTTTCGGCAAGCCACGTCATCGGTTGCCGTCCGGAAGAAAAAAATGTGTATTAAATTGCAATAATGTCAAAGGTTGGGGTTTTTTTTTTACAAAAATCTAAAAGTTCGTGATTAAATTGACACTAAGCATAAAGATTGTGAATTTATATGGAATTAACCCTTTTTTTTTATCTTCGTATTATATTAGTTTTTATTACTTTTTGTTTAAATAATGATGAAAGATTTCAGTGGATCATGTGTAGACAATTTAAGTGTTTCTCCAAATGTTTCTACTGAAATCAAATTGATCATTTTTTAATAAGATATTGAAGGAAAATTAGAATCTGCGAATGTTGACAAAATTGTTGTTTTTTTATGTGAAATTCAATAATACTGAATTTAAATGTTGTATGGTGAAATTTATATTTCTTTGGATATGTCGGTTGTAAAATATCTTAGAGAAAAATTCGATTTTATTATATTGGAGTAGGTCAAAACTGAAAAAATTGTTCTCGATTTATTATGTAATCAGGTTTATTAGTAACATAAATCGTCTCATGCATCATTTTCCTAAAGTTTAGTATAAATAGATTAGAATTGATGCATTGCATAAAAATGATAAAATTATTTTTAAGAAGTATAAAAAAAGAGTATGCTAATGTGGATTAAATGTAATAATTAAATTATTAAGGATTTAATGAACAAACCCCACTTTTGACAATTATATCCTCTATTTGTAAAATGAAATAAAGAAATTACACTCATTTCCATTCTAATTCATGTTTTTCGAATATCAAAATCTAGAACTCGATTTTTTTAATTAAATTAGAAAAATTATGTTAATTTTCCAATTAAAAGTTAAATGTGTATGCAACATTTGGATAAGGACTTATGCAGCCAGAGGAAAGAGGGAAAATAAAACAAGTAACTTTTTTCTAGACTAGAAGCAGCAGCATGACAAGCACAAATGTGCAACAAACTATGACTCTACCATTAACCTTACTTTTAGGTATTTTCAAAGCAAATGACGCGTTCAATCATGACTTTTTTTAGCAAAAGGGCATGAGGATTGAAGACCAAATATTTGGGTATAATGTGATCATAAATCTGGTAAGATTTTGTTTCAAAGGGGTTAACGAATATTATTGTCATTTAACATATGTGCATTTTAGTTTAAAAATATTTCAGGGTTTGTTTAGGAATTTCTGGGGTTTATATAGCCGCTGCCTTTTTTTAATTCATACTAATTTGTAGAAGCTTTTAGTAACAAAAATAATGGGATGTTTGTAAGGAATGTATTATATATCTCTTTTATGTAATTATATGCTATTAATTATTTTATTTTATATCACTTAAAAATTATATGTATGCTGAAAGTAATAATTAATTTAATGTAAAAAAATACAAATTGTTCAAACATTTATTTATTATATATGTAAAAAATTTAAGAGAATTTATTTTGATGAAACAATGGTTTCTCTCTCTCTCTCTCTCCCTCCCTCCCTCACACGCACACGCACACACACATGCACTCGTATTTAGTTAATGCTAATGATTTTGTTATAAAAATATATTATAAGTTTTGTTATTAGTTTAAAGAAAAAAATTGTAAATTTTTAGCATTAAAATTTTAAAATATAATTGTAAAATTTTCAGTGTAGTTAACTATATTCGGTTTACATCTTTTGACTTCATAATTAACTGTTTGTGATGTGTTATTTATTATAGGTTGGTGCATGTGTTTCTAATATCAAAGTACCCAAATTTATCTTAAGCCTTTCTTTCTCGGAAATAAAAAGAGAAAACTGGTAAGTTTATACATTATTTTCTGTTTAATCTAATATCGGTTGGATTCAGAAAAATGATTAATGATCATGTTACAAATATTTTATGTTATTTCAGTATTGAGGCAGAATTTTTTTTCATGCATCGTAATGATAGTAATACATGAAAAAGAGTTGTTATAATTGGTTTGATTTGATTATCATTTTTAATTATTTGTAGGAATTCTTCTCATTCTTTTAACCAATAAAATTAATTCTTACAAATATTCAATAAGTCATATATTAATATTATGTGTTTGATCTTGACATTTATTTATTTTTCTTCTTCAAAGAAAATGTTTTTTTTAAATGGTATATTGTAGGTTATTGTTTAAAATATTTTATGTATAGCTTGAAATTGTGAGAGATTTTCTCTTGGAACTAGAAAATACAAATTTAAATACGCCTACGTTGAAATATTAGTGTAATAGGTCATTCTTATCATATTCCAGGAGTCAATTTTATATGAAAATGGTTAATTGTAAACTTATCATAAACTGTTTTAAAATATTGGATATTATAAATAAAATTTATAAAATTTAATGAGAGGTAATGTTAGTTTGAGTCCAACAAATTTTTTAGTTATATTATTTTTTAAAAATTTGTATATTTTTAGTTTTATAATTAAATTTTGCATTGTTATAGTTTAAACAATGTAACAAATTCCATCCGTGCGAAGTACGGGATTTACAATCACTAGTTTATACAACTATATAGAAACTATATATTTTTTTTTTATATAAAAAAGTAAGTAACTTTTCTTAGTTAAAAAATTGAATATCAGATATATTTAGAATTATGGGTGAGTGTTGGATGACAACTGTTTCACGGAATGCAGTATAGCTAACGGGAAAATAGTTAATACTTTTGAAAGTGTAAAAGATATTTTTCAAAATAATATTTAAAAAAATTGAGTATAATTTCTTAGTTAAAACATTGAATATCATATATAATTATAATTATGAGCAAGTGTTGGATGACAACAATCTCAAAGAATGTATTATGTGTAACTTGAAAAATAAAATCTTCTTCCATCTCCCAATTTTATTATAATTTGAATAGACACATATTTTAAAGAAAATAAGACAAAATAAGAGTATTGTGGTATAATTGTGAGTTTATTTATGAATAAAATAATTGTTTTTTAGACTGATAATAAAATAATAATTTCTAAACAAAAAAGTATGAGATAATAGATTTGAGGGAGACTAAAAAGACAAGTGAAAAATAGATTTGAAGGACGGAAGGGGTACTACTGTGAAAGCGAAAATAATTATTTTCAAAATAATATGAAATTAATTGAGTATCATTTCTTAGTTAAAATTTGAATGTTACATAATTTTCAATTATGAGCAAGTGTTTGAAAGGCAGCTGTTTCATAAAATGTATAATGGACAAAAAGTTAACACTTTGAAAAGGAAATTTGATAATTTTCAAAATAATATGGAAAAATTATTGTGTGTCATTTCTTAGCTTTTATATTTATATAGAAGTATATGAGCAAGCATTGGATGACAACTGTTTCACAGGATGCATTGTGTGTAACGGAAAAAAAAAAAAAAATTTAATACTGTGAAAGCAAAAATGATATTTCTCAAAATAATATTAAAAAAAAATTAAGTATCATTTTCTTATTAAAAAATATTACTTTTTACTTGAAAAATATCATCTTCTTTTTCTATTTCTATAGTAGGGAAAAAAAATCAAAAGATTTCACATGAGAATTACACGGGCGTGTGTGAAGTTGAGGGTGGTCACATGCATGAGTCACATGAGGGGATAAAAGAAGGTAATTGTGTCAACTTGATTATATAAAAGTAGTTATCAACACTCTGACCCACAAATAGACCTATTGATTATTTTCTGATAATCAAATAGTAACCCTGCATTTATTCGTACGCACATCATTGGGTGTTGTAAGTAATTAAAGGTATAAATGGCAACGAATCATCACCATACATATATAGTACACATAATAGTTGGGATATCATCATATATATGAAGGCTGCTTTTTTTTATTACTATTACTATTACTATTACTATTACTATTATTATTATTATTATTATTATTACTATTATTATTATTATTATTATTATTATTATTACTACTACTACTACTAACTTTCATACAAAATAGATTTAGTCCCAAAATTAATTTTTTTATAAGATTTTGTTTAAATTATTTTTTGATAAAGTCCAATTTTGGTCTCAAATCGTCCGGAAAAGTTAATATGACATCGTTTTGAAGTTTGAAATTGGTGATTTCCGGTAAGGGTGTAAATGTGGCATCCATATGTGTTAATTATATATTATTCGTTTTCTTTTATAATTTTATTACACATTACATATATATAATTTAAAAAATATATATTTAATTTTTTTAAAGTATTTCTATAAATTGTACCGATGGTATATTTTATTTTTAAAAAGCACTTTAAACGATGTTGTTTCTCTTTTCCCAGCCGATTTGGGACCAAATTTGGACCTTGTCAGAGAAATTAGGATTGTATTTGATAAAAAGTTAAATTTGAGACTATATCTATTTTATCAGAAAGTTATGAAACAATTTGTAATGTAAACTCTTACTATTACTATTATTTTATAATAATAATAATAATAATAATAATTATTATTATTATAATTATTATAAGGGATTCAAGAAAAATAAATAAATAGACAAATAAGAATACGCGATATTTATATGGTTCACTAAAAAATGTTAGTTAGGTTCACAAACAAAAGAGATGATTTTCTCTATTATGTTGAGTAGGAGTTAGCAATCAGACCGTCGTGTCGTGAAACAAGGCAAAAATAGAAACTAAGTCCCCCGAGTTTGAAAGCAAGTGGTTCAAGACATTCCAATTATTATTACTCCATATTTTTAATAAGTGATTTTTTTAAAATCATATACTATCGTTAATAATATGACACGTAACTATTTATCCAAGAACTGACTTCATATCAACTAAAGTTTGTAATCTTGAAAGCTATATATCATGTGATAGGGTTCGACTTAAAATACCTAAAAGTTAAACGTACAATTTTGTCGACTTGATTAGCTAATTATAGAAGATTGAATGCTAACACAAAGTTTTTCTAAGAACCTTCCTGCCCTAAAAGGCAACGTGAATAAAGGGTTAAGATTCTTTATTCCATTTTAGTATTTAAATGTGTGTTCTATTGTCACTAATACATGACATGTGTTAATTATTGGTATCATTTGATACTTGATAGTATATGTTTACTGTATTAAACGAAATTAAACAAAAACGAAGCACCAAATAGAATATAAAATTAAATCTCAAATATATAGAGAGAGACAAAGTCTAGAGTTAAAATTGTTCATACATAAATCATTGAAGGATATTAATTATTTTTATTAAAGAATATTAGTTGTCTACAGTAAAAAGACTTAGTTGTTTACTAAAAACAAACAAAGACTTCTCAGTGAAGACAATTAATATTTTTCAGTGAAAACAACTAATACTCTTTAGTAAAAACAACTAATATTTTTCAATAATTCATATATGAAATAATTTCACTCTATACATACTCACATATACATACATATATATATGTATATATATATAATATTTCAATTATATATATATAGATTGTTTGAAGGAAAAAAATTGAAATATAAAAATCTTAGAAATATCAGTCAAGCTAAATGCTAAAGAATTTGTGGTCAGCCAAATGTTTTTAAACACGGCAAATATTTTTGTGAGACCATCTAATGATATGAGACAACACAAATTAGGAGACGCTTGGTTAGCAATTTCTTAATGGTAATGAGAATGAAAATTATTTTTCATCTATGCCTCCATAATAAAAATGATATGTTGGGGGAAGACTTGCTACAATTGTAACTCCATTACTATTGTCATGCCCTAATTTTGAAATAGTAGTAGACAACAATTGGTTGTTGGTAGATGAATGGGGGAGTGATCGAGGAGAATGATTGTAGGAAGAGAATAGGGTAATCAAAATGGAGTAGTGATTGTCTTATTTAAGAGAGGAGATGGTGATTTTGTTCTCATTAATCATCATAAGTACACTAATTTTCAATCTCATTCTCATTACCATTGAAAAGTTGCTAACCAAGCGCCCCCTTAATACTCATTCCTATTAAAGTTCTAGTGCATCGTGTTTAATATATATCTCATTCTACCATCTTACAGTATGAGACAATTTCACACAAAAAACTATTCTATAAACACATATAAAATTAATTTTTTTCCCCCTAAAGTTACCGTTAAGGAGAAAATGTAGTACCGACAATTCTCAAATTTTACTCCATAAAAGATAACCAACTTTTGCGAAATTGGTTCATAAATTTAGCTCCATTATTTTATTCAATAAATCCTAAAAAGAATTATTTTATTAGATTCATTCCATAAACAGTAAAAATGGAATGAAGTTAGTGCGAACCAAGTTCACACATAAAAAAAAATGTCGATTGTCCAGTTTTATTCGGTAGAAATTTACTTGTGACTTCTTGGATTTGAAGAAATCTACATTGACGATTAAGATTCTAATGAAATTCATCCTTAAATTGCACAAAATTGAGTCTTTATAGTCTTAGTTTTGGTGGGTTTTAAAAATAAAAAGATTCCACGTGAATCAAAATCACACATGTATTATTACTAGAATTTTTTTTTTTTTTTTTATCGATAGTCCAATTTATTCGTTAGAACCTTACTCGTGACTTCTTGGATCGATCGATCATTCAGCTAATAATGAATTTCATTATTTCATCCTTAAATTCTACAAAATTGAGTCACTAGCTAGTCTCTATTTTGGGGTGGTTGATCACGCCCACAATTTAAGCTTGCTTTCTATGCTAAGTTCAATCTATTTATCCTTTCAAAAAAAAAAAATAAAAAAAAAAAATATATATATATATATATATATCTATTTATGCAAGATCGTGAACGCCTACTCTCTCTTTTATTTAGTCACACCTAAAAATATCATCATTTTCATTTACACGACCAATTTGCAAATTCAATAATTCATAATTTATATATATTTGATGGAAAATAATTTTATATTTGATTAATCAATTTCTTGAAAATATAAATTAACGATAATTCACAATTATATATTTTCTTAATATGCAGGAGTAATTAATTGTGAAACGCCAATTCATTGTAAATATCGAAATAAAAAGTAGCGTAAATCATGGTCTCTTTGTTTTTTATATCGACAAAAAAAAAAAAAATTATTGATAAGGGAGTGTAAGGGACTCCAACCCACTTACAAAGAACACATGATCCTTCCAATCATGTTCTCTTACTTGCGTACGTTGGGATTGAAAATACAAAATTTTAAGGATTTCATCATTAAAAAAATTAAAATTGAATTATTAAAAATAGACAAAGTATTGTGTGTACACACCATTACAAATCCATGTATAGTAGTATTTTGAGGTTTTTTTTTTTTTTTTTTTTTTTTTTTCAGTTTCACAGGCAACCAACTGCGGAGAAGATAAGTACTTGTTACACACAGGTTCTATTTTCGTGTGTTAAATACATAATACCCACTTTTAAGAAAAAAAAATCCAAGGGTGGTCCCTAGTGGTGATAAGTACTTGAGATTTAGGAGTGTGGTGCTCCAAGACAAAAATTTGCAAGAGAATGAGTTCAAAACACTTTTGGTACCTATGTTAAAAAATTGTCTATTTTTTTTTGTAGTTTTGGTTCCAACTGTTAATTTTTAGGACAAAAACTGCAAATTTGTCATATTCATTTGGGATCAAAACTGCCATTCATACAATTTTTTTTTTAAGACTAAAACTGCAATATATCCTATTTCCTTGAGACCAAAAAAAAAAAAAACTACGGGCCTATAAATACTAAAAATGACAATTTTAAAATGAACGCATTATCTTCGTATTAAAAGTACAATTAAGCCTGGATCTCAAAAGAATCCTTCCATGAGCACCAAAATGTAACGGAAAGTAGATTTATTTCAACTGCAGATCATTAAATTACTTTTTCAGAAACCTTGTCTTGTGCGTGTAAATTGTATATATTTGTATGTATGTAGAGGTTGAATTAATTGCAGAAATAAAGGTTTAGTTACGGCTGATTTTGTCGAGAGGTGGGAAAGAGCAACGACCTTTTTGGTGGGAATTAAGAAGGGTCCTTTTTTTTTTTTTATATATATAAATTCATTTGAAGGGGGGGTGCATTTAGTGACAACATATGACATCGTACCACTACCTCCATCTTCTCAACAAGGACAATTCTTCTCGATCCACTTCTACTCTATGTATATCTCATGTACACTCGCTAACAAACACATATGTTTTGTATATGTACATACATATTATGTTATGTTGTGTGTGAGATTGTAAAAGTACAATAACAAACAACAATGTGGTTTTTTTTTAAATCACTTTAGATTTAACTCATCATAAGTATTATTAAGGGTTAATGGAAAAAAAATATGAGCTTTATGATTTTTATCAATTACAGATATATTTTTTTTTTTTTTGTAATTTGATACACCAACTTTATAAGTTTTACAGTTTAAAACATCGAATAATTTTCCATCAACAGTTAAATTGCATGGTTGTCGGATATGTCAAATAGAGCCCACGTAGATACCAACAAATAAAATTATAATTTTTTATATTGCGAAAAATGTCCTTAAAATATGTTTTAACTTTAGAAACATATCTTTAAAATGTTATTTTTATTTTTTTTTTAATTTTTTTATTTGTTAATATATATGTGGATATTAATGTGACATTCTGGAAGGGACGTCTTTTAATGATTGTTGAAAAATTATCAGATGTTTTAAATTGCAAAACTAAAAAATTGAGTGTATTAAATTGCAAAGAAAAAAGTTTATATTGCAATTGATAAAAATCATAAAGTTTATAAATTTTTTTCAATTAACCATATTACTAACACTAGTACAAATAACGTTTTATATAGCGGTTATTTTTTTACTAATATAGCGGTTAAAACCGCTATATAAGTGGCAGCTATATAAGCTCACAGAGCGGTTAGGAACCGCTATATAAAATATCGAGCTTATACAGCGGTTAAAAACCGCTATATAAAGTACAAACATATACAGCGGTTATAAACCGCTATATAAAGTTCAAACATATACAGCGGTTATCAACCGCTATATATAGTATGCCTTTATATAGCGGTTAATAACCGCTATATATTGTCTTTTTAAATTATTTTAATATATCCCTTTTCATGCATTTATATTAATGTATAGCGGTTATTAACCGCTATTAAAACTATTTTTTACTTTTTATTTAATTTTTAAGTTTTCTTATAAACCTGTTTTATAATTTATAATATATATATATATATATATATATATATATATATATATATATATTTTCAACACCAAAACACGAATTAATAAACATAAAAACCAATTAAATATACCAAAAATATGAAATACATATATCATTAAAGAGTAATATTTAATTTACATGTCTACTACCAAAAGTAATATTATAACATATAATTCAAGAATCGGTTGAACAAATACCCCGTCCAATCTAATTTTCATTTCTCCATTCTGCTAGTGGGGTAACAAGCCGGTGGACGTTCATATACAAACTACAAATATTAAAAAGTTAATTAGATATATTGTACGAAATTTTATTCAATCAATAATAATTTAAATAAATCAATAAATCGACTTACATTGTTGGGAATGGTCGTACGGGAAGTGATGATTATATCTTCAATGTAGCAGCACACAAAATGTCCACAGTGTACGCTATCTCGCTGCCTCGGAACCTATTGATTAACAATTATATATAGTCACATACTACAATTACGATTATTTTCTATTAATTAATTTGATAAAAAAAATTGTAAATTTACCTTAATGTTTTTCCAGTCCACTTTTTCAAGGGTCTCTAGGTCTTGAGTACCAGGAAGCCGACTCCGATACATCTTCATCACACTATTATTATGCATAAAAAATAAAAATACATTACATATATAACATAATTCTAAATGGATTAAAAACAAATTATTATATTAAAAATTAACTTACGCGTTAATATAATTCTTGAGAGCAGGACGATTTGATATCACCCCATTACTAGCTGGATCCATAAAATACACATCTAGTCTACTCATATTTATGGCGACCAGCACCCAATGCCTCCTACATTATATTAAGAATATTAAATTTAATTGCATATTAATTTAAATGAACATAAATTTTAATGAAATGTACTCACCCCACATTTGTTGGCCAAAAGATGAGATGATTACTACCAGTATATTTTAGCATATGTGCTACAACCTCCCCGATGGTCTCATTTGAAAAGCAACTCACGTGGGGAGAGATGAAAGAATACATTGTACTCGCCTTGATATCTCTGGAGAGATATACCTCACCCAAATATCTAATTAACCAACACGCACAAATTAATATCAACAACAAAATTAAACTATAAATACTGAGAATTACTATACACGTACCTTAGGTAAAAAGTTAAGGTACTTGCACTCAACTCCTCATCGTGCAAGGCTTCTTCCACTTCCTCCCGATGGATAAAATCATTAAAACCACCCTGATGAAAGTAAGCAACCAAAGGAATTGTGATGGGATTGAAACTGGGAGATGATATCAGCATCTTCACCGTAGTCTGTAGAGTGGCTTCGTGTTCCATGTCACCTGGCATGGGATAACCTAATGGCCGCGGTCTGTCACCAATGGAATGCCTCATACTCTCTCTCTCACTATATACGACATCCTTTGATTTTTGTGTAGTTTTTTTTGGACTCGATAGTTTCTACAATCAATTTGTAAATTATTTAGAACAGATAAAATAATATAACTTTAATAACATATATTTTACCTTCTTGGTGAGAGAGACCAAGTGGCGCGGCCATTCGAGGAAGTACCCGACCGCTTGTCCGACTGTGGTGGCCACATCTTCTGGTTTTGGCAGCGGTGAATTTTCTTGTCCGATTTCAGGTACATTCAGAGTGACTCTCACAAAACCAGGAGTGGGGGCACGACAATGAATCGTTCCACTGGAGGTGTCGTGCATCAATATTCCAGTGGCCACCAACCGAAGAGGATTATCCAAATAAAGGTAACATTCCACTGACTGTTCAAATAAGATATTCAGTTACAAAATTTTAATATACTAGTATTTAATTAAAACAAATACAAGATACCTCTGATACCTGGGAGACGTTTTGAATTGGATCATCGAAGTCGTTTCTAATATCAGCAGAAAACATAGACGGGACACTGTTTTCACAGCTAGCACCACTCGACGACATCCCGTGTGTACATTGTCTCTGACTCATGAGCTCCACTTTCTTAGTCAAGTCGGCAAGTTGCACACTAAGTTTATCCACCATAGACATAGCAGCAACACCGGGTGCCATTGGCAATGATGTCTTCGTGACACCATATCCAGTACTCCGTATGCGTCCGGAATGCTCCTGACGACCTATTGCCCGTGCAAATAGATCATCAGTCCCGATCATGCGGTGGTCATCGGGTGTCATGCTCTGAGATATGCGATCCTAAATCACAAAAACATACTAAATTATTTGAAATTAAATAATAGATTATAATTCAAAAATAAAATAATGAATGAATTACCGCTTCATCAATGATACGCTGTGTACTGTAATCGGGAATATTCCCATCCCGAGTCTTTCTTGTAGCCTGAAATAACTCGTAACGAGTAACAATAGGCTGACTCTCTCCAGCTTTCTTTTTTTCTTCTTTCTACAATAATGATAAACATGTCCCGTTATTAGATATATTACAAGTCAATATATAAAAAAAAGTATAAATTTTGGTCTTACCATTTCTTCCCTAATGCGTGCATAACCTTTGCGAGATCCACGATATCGTGCCTCCATACTCTTAGCTTGTTCGCGATTTCTAACATTTTTTTCTCTAAAGTGTAATATAAACATGATAAGCACTGAAATTAATCGTGCATTAATAAAAATAGATGAAATGAGATTGATCAATTTTACCTGAAAATCCTCATCCATAGATTTCTGCACGAACGCATTCCAGTATGGGGCCACCATAGGGCAATCGGCATAGAGATTAAGCGGGCTAGGCGAGTACAGACCAGTCTTCGGGTCTCGTGATTCTCTCCTCAGCGTAGCCCGAAAGTTCTTGGCCATATTCCCAGCTTGCGAAAGTATTTGCTTCTTATTTGTGTGATCAAGGCCAACGAATGTATTCTGCATACACATATAATATAACAATTTAGTAATTTCACAAGCCCAATACATATATCATTGAACAGTTTTAATATACATATAATTAACATACCATAAGTTCATCCCATATCGCTTCCTTGAAATGAGTCATTTCCTTGCTACGCCAGTCGTCGCATGGCAGCACGATGGGGATAGTTTTCCTAACTACAGTCCCAAGAAAGTGCACAAACTTCTCACTCTCTTTTCCTATCGCCTGTCCATACTCATTGAATGATATCTGCAATTCAATGATATCTTAAGGTCAACGATTGAAATTAATATAATAAAAAATTCAATTATTCAATGAATATAATACCTTAAGCAATTTTCCCTTGCTACGATCTCTCTTCAATGAAGTCATCGTGACTATACCCCGCTTGCGCTTGTCCCCAGAGCTACTAGTAGTGGGAGCATCAGTGCTATTCTGTCTCAAGTCATCCTCCTCCTGGATGTCATCTATGTCATCTGGGTCTAGATGATCATCATCATCTCCATCAGCTCCGGGATGGGGCAAATAAGACATGGTCCTGTAAAACAGAAAATAATATATTCAATAACCAAAAGAAACAACATTTAATAAAGCAGAAAAAACTAAATTCAATAAAGTCGTACATTTTTTTTAGGATTGATTTTTCTTTTTCATTTTTTTGTTGACTTTTCTCTTTCATGACCATGAATGTTAACGAGATCCGGATTATTATATTCATTCTCTTTTCTAAGTGTTCTCTGGTACGGGCGTGGATTTGCAGAATCATCGAAAGAGGGTACAAAATGAGTGAAATTCTGAAAAGGATCATCAAAACCTTCATCGACGTGGTCGTTGATCTGATAACTATGGTTGAATTTGTTTGATAGAAGCACAATTGACCATTTCTTATTAACTGGGTCGGGAACATAGAAAATTTGTTGAGCTTGACTGGCCATTATGTAAGAGTCATCTCTGTATCCCACATTCTTCAAATCAACACGTACGAACCCAGAACTTTCAATTTGGACCCCATTTGGGATCCTCACCCAACTACAATCGAAGATTGGTTCACGATGACCAACATAGTCGAGTTCCAAATATTGACAATCTGTCCAAAGTAAGTGGTATTCGACTGATTCAAATATTGGAATGTATCGATGGTCGGAAAAGTATCTAATTGCATGATTACAAAATTCTTCCACCCCATTCCTATACTCCTCTGATAATCGATCTGCTCGAACCCACTTTCGATCCATATAGAACTAGAGATGCTGATTAGGCGTGAAATTGTCATGATTCGTAGCTTGAAATACCCCAATCTTGGTTGAGTTTATAGAGTATTTAGAGTCAATTGAGTATTATTTCTACACATTGATGAACTTGTCTCTTTGATGCTCATAGGTGAATAGAGGACGAAAAACGGAGTTCGTAGGACTTTGAATCGACTCAAACGGATGCCCGGATGAGAAGATATTGAAGAAATACGATTGGTATTAGTGCGGACGAGGAAAAGTATCACTTGGGAGGAGTTAGAAGTCACTCGAGTGACTAGGTCGAGCGCACGCGCTCGAGCGCATTGCTCGAGCGCTTAAACTTACAGAACTATTCTTGCGCTCGAGCAGCTCGAGCGCCACCGCTCGAGCGAATTGCTCGAGCGCCCAAAACATGCAGAGAGATTTCAGCGCTCGACCAGCTCGAGCGGAACCGCTCGAGCGATTGTGTCATTCGAGCTACACTGCTCGAGCGGGACCGCTCGAGCGTTTTGCTCGAGCACCCATGGATTTTTGCCTCCGGATGCGTATTTTCGGCCCATTAACTCCCGTTTCGACCCGTGCCTATATATACCTCTTCCAAACACGTTTTGAGAGAGCCCCGAATTTTAGAAATAATTTTAGACTTAGTTTTTGAAGAGGAGAAAAAACGAGCAAGCTTTACTTTTACGTTGTTGAGGTTTTTCATACGAATTCTAGTTTCTTTTCAATTCTTAGTTTCTTTTCATTAGCTTGATTACTTTAAACGCTTTTAATTTCGTTCTAGTTAATTAAATTTCAGTTCTTCGTATTTATTTTCTTTAAACCCTAGTTCATGTTTCGTATTTTCTTTCTTCAATTCATCATGTTTATGTTCGTCGTTTCTTCTATTGCTTTAATGTTTGTTAACGTCATGTCTAGCTAAAACCCTTACATGCTTAGGGTAGGATGAACTCGTAGAAGTAGGTTGTGGGTACGTAATTAGAGTAATTCGTGACGGTAGTTTTAATTCTCTTAATTAATGAATTCTTATAATTAATCTGAATTTTACCTTTAAATTTAGTACGAAAGTGTTAGAGAGAGGACGACCGCATCACTCAATAACAACTAGTAGTCTTAACGAGAAGGTTTAGGAAAGGTTAATTCATCTACCGGTTTAGCGAAGGAGGACGACCGCGTCACCTTAGTTAAATTAGGGTCTCATTAATTGAGCACAATCCATTAACTTGTTAGTGGATTAGTGAAGTCGAGTGTTAGGGTAAAGTATTAGGGTTTAGAATCTTGAGCTTTCACCTTGCATTCTTATACTTAGGTTAATTCTTGTTTGTCACGATTACTTTGATTATGTACCTGCTCCGTTAGTATACATAGGGATTCCTATCTTAAGCATCACCATCTCCCATTAGAAAACAACCTTAGTTAATTCGTTTCTTACGTTCTTTAGTTTAATTAGTTTACTTTAGTTGCTCTTAATTAATTCTTTCAAAAAACCCAAAAACATTACACTCATATTAACTACGACGCGTAGATCTTCAGGGATCTATTCGCATATACACCATCCCTTGGGTTCGATAATACTTGGTCCCTATACTTGCCCATACTACAGTGAACCCGTACTCTTGCGGGGTAGCTACTAGTAGAAGCTAGTGTAGTTCGCTTCAAGTCAATGGCGCCGTTGCCGGGGATGGCGTTGTATGCTTTTGAATAGGACTTGTAGATAGCTTAGTAGTTAGTAGTGGGTTATTTATTTTCTGTTTTTATTTTTTTATTTGTATTCAATCGGCAGTTGCGTTTTGACCCTTCTGCTAGTGTGTCAGGTTTATGAAAACACGCTCACAAGGCAATACGAGCGAAGAGAGAATACCGTTGGACCCTGAGACAATAGCCAGAAGGAACCGAGCCTTCTTGAGAAGGATGAACGTTGCCGACTTAGGAAAGAAACCAATGGATATCAATAATGAGTTGGACGATGCTGCCAACGATTTCAATCAAGCAGTAGACCGAGTTGAAGGCACTGGAGTTAGTGGTAGCCAGAATCAAATTCCATTAGGGGATAGCCAGAGCCTAAACCCGGATACACGAAACGTAGGGAATCCAGCTCAGAACCTTGTCCATAATCCTCATAACAACCCTGCTTACCCACAAAACCCAAATAACCCTTTTAACAACCCAGTATACCAACATTACCCATACCCACCTTATCCTTACCCACCATATCCATATCATCCACCACCAGTCTATAATCAACCACCTGTTTACCCACCACCACCCCAAAAAGTACCAGTACCTGCTGCTAATCCTCACCACGTTCCTCAGAACGTGGATCACAATATGGCTATTCGAGGGAGGTTTGCAGCGCAGCCACAACGGTACTATGATGGAGTGGTTTTGCCTCCTGTTGAGGCAAACAACTTCTCGATATCCCCGGGGATTTTAAAGCTGCTTACCGAGAATCAGTTCAAAGGGGTGATCGGGAAGGAGAACCCTCACACTCACTTAAGGAGCTTTCTCATGATAGCCTCAACATTTAATTATAATGGCATGTCTGAAGATGCCAAGAGGCTTAGGCTGTTCCCATTCTCATTGACGGGAATAGCTAAGGAGTGGTACGATAATACGCTTCCGTGGGGAGGTATTACCACTTGGGCCGAGCTCGAGCGTCTGTTCCTCGAGCGATTCTACCCTCCATCTAGGACGATCAAGGCTAGAATTGAGATCTCATCCTTTCGCCAGAAGCAAGGAGAGGACCTACGTCAAGCGTGGGAGAGATACTCAAACATGCTGATTGAGTGCCCGCAGCACGGGTACAATGAGGGGGATATTATGGCATTCTTCTACAGTGGTGCCAACAAGGCGGGGCAAGACCATTTAGACGCTTGTGCGGGCGGAGCATTCTTGAACCAAGGCATAGAGAGGTGTAGGGAAATTGTGGACAACATTGTCACGAATGCCGGTGCTTGGAGTGGAGATGCAGATTTTCAGAGAGTGCATCAGGTTGAAGAGGGAGAAGGAACGAGAAGGCTATTGATGGCCATGATGGAGAAGATCAACAACCTCGAGTTGGGGAAGAGTTTGGGTGGAGAGCATGCAGTAGAGAATGAGAGAGTAGACCAACCAAGTGGACATCAAGAGGTAGCCAATTACATGGGAGGTCCGTATTACAATCAGAATGGCTACCAAGGTGGAAACCAGTATGGAAGGCCTTCGTATGGCCAACCATTTGTGCCTCCAGGCCCTCAGCCACTTCAAAATCAATGGAGGAACACACAAGGAGTTCAAGGAGGCCAGCAGCCTCCTCAAAACACATGGAGGAAGAATGATAATTTTTCTTATGCTAACCCAAAAGCTGGTGTTACTGTTCCTCCAGGTGTTGATCCGGGGTCTAAACCTCCTGGTGGAGAAGGCGGTGCATCAACCGAGGAGATGTTGAGAGCGATCCTTCAGAAGGTGGAGGAAGGAAGCAAGCGGTTGTCATCCTTGGAGTACGATGTGAAGGAGCTGCACAAGAAGGGTGATCAATGTGATCAAGAGCTCCAGAAGATGAATGTTGAGTGGACTAGAACTCAACAAGAGAACAATCGAAGGTTCACTTTTTTAGAGCTCCAGATGAGCCAAATTACAAAGTCAGTGAATAGAATGCCGGAGGGAAACCCGAAAGAGCAGTGCAAGGCGATCCAGCTAAGAAGTGGAACCAACTATGAAGGTCCTCAGATGCCTGCTGATTCTGAGACGCCTCAAGTTGAGAAGGGGATTGAAAGTGAAGGGATTGAGAAGCATAAAGATATGGATGAGTCCCAGAAGGGAAAAGACTTTGAGGAGATAGAGAGAGTTCCTAAGTGGAAAAAGGCAAAGGAAGCAAGGGAGAAAGTGAAAGAAACAGAAAGAGATAAATGGGGGGTACCCAAATCTGTGATACCCGTCCCATATCCACAACGCTTCATGAAAAAGAAGCTTGATGAGAAATTCGCTAAGTTCCTTGATGTTTTTAAACAACTGCATATTAATATTCCCTTTTATGATGCTTTGGAACAGATGCCGCATTATGCAAAGTTTCTGAAGGACTTGATCGCGAAAAGACGGCGAGTGGATGAGCCGAAGTTGGTGCAGTTGAACCACGAGGTGAGTGCATTAGTGCACAAGGCGCTTCCACCAAAGCTGAATGATCCCGGGAGCTTCACGATCCTATGTGATATTGGGAACGGGATCAAGAAAGGAGCGTTGTGCGACCTCGGGGCGAGCATCAATTTGATGCCACTGTCGCTTTTCAAGAAGTTGGAAGGTGTTGAACTTCAACCCACAATGATGACGCTTCAACTAGTCGACCGGTCTATTACTAGACCTCAAGGTGTGGTTGAAGACATCCTAGTGAGAGTTGGAGATCACATTTTTACAGCTGACTTTGTAGTGCTAGAGATGGAGGAAGATGAGCACGTGCCCCTGATTTTGGGAAGACCGTTCTTAGCTACGGCGGGGATGGTGCTAGACGTGGCAAATGGGAAGATCACGTTGAAGGTTGATGATCAAGAAGTGAAGATCTCCCTATATGAAGCCATGAAGCACCCGAAGGAGGATGAGAGCTTGTATTGCATGGATGCCATTGATCCTCGTGTTGAAGACACACCTTCTATCCCTAATCCTTCTCATATTCATGAATTTTATAATCCTTCACTCAATTACTTAACCCATGAACATTATGTTCTTGATTATTTTGATAGGGATAAAGTGAAGAAGTTGAAGGATGAAGAGGTGAGGAAAGTGGACGTGGTCCAGTTAGAAGGGAAAGGAGGAGTTAAGAAGAAGAAGTCAAAATTCAAGAAATTGTTTAGTAAGACTCCTCCAGATAAAGGTAAGAAGGAGTTGAGACCCATAACACTTGGGGATGAGAAGGGAGCAACAGAACTCATGATGGTGGGGCATCAAGGAAAGGAGTTCAAATACCACTCTTATGAGAGTAAGGGAGGTAAATTTGAGTATGATGTCCCATAAGCTCCTTTGAGCTCGGCCCGGCATGAGGACCTTAAAAATAGCGCTGAATGGGAGGCAACCCATTTTTATTTGCTTTCATTTATTTTTAGTGTCTTTTTATATTATTAGGGAGTTATTTTGAGTCGTATGTTAACCTCGTATTTGAGTGAGTTGCTTGTAGGCTTGTCTCTAAAGGAGTAAAGGTATCATGGAGTTATTCAGATTGAAGGAACCAACTTGAGACAAGGAAGTGTGCAAAGCTATTGAGAGAAATTGAATTATTTGGTGGAGGTAACCCACAACCCCAAACTTAGACCTCTAGCAAGGTCGAAGTTTGGGGGGGTGGAGATTTTTATGTTTCTTGTTACATTGCACATGCATGCACGCCCTTATCTTTGAGTTGAGTTTGATTGATTATTGGTTAGTTGAGATACTCCTTGGGGTGATTTTGAGTTGACTCGCTATTGCATATTTCATATCTATCAATCATCTTATGCTTGTTGATTGCTATCTTTGAGTATGATTGGGTGAGTAGAGTGAGTTGTAAGGGTGAGTTAGAAATTCTTTTGTGTGAGTGTTTGAGTTTGAGCTGATTAGGAGAGAATCCGTATGCTTATGAGTTTTCTTTTGAGTGCTTGTGTGATGAGAGTGAGAATTCACTAGGACTAGCATGGATGTGAAAGCCGTGAGATTTGAGCCTTACGACATTTTAATGCATGATTTAATCTCTTCGTTTGTGAGTGAATCATCACTTTAGAGGATGCTAGAACTTGTGTGTGCTCTTACTTCTTGATTCTGTCTAGTTTGAAATGCCGAATGTGATCTTAGGCCATCTTTGATTTGAATGAGTCACTTAGCCAAAAATTTTCCTTACCAATGACATTGATCCCTTGTTAGCCCATTTGAGCCGAAAGCCTATTTTATTTGCTAGCACATATGAACACTATTCCAATTCCTAAGCCTTTTTGTCCCAATTTGAGTGGAGAATAGGAAAGTGTGAATATGAAGGGAGTGAATTGAGTTGAAAAAGGAAAATGTTGTTTGTTGAGTGAATATGAGAAGAAGGTGTGATGAAGTTTTGAGATGTGGGAAAAAGAGAAAGAAAATTGAGAATGAGCAAAAAGAAAAAAATGAGCTCATGTGTTTGTGCGAAAAAAAAAAAAAGAGAAAAAAAAGTGATTGAAAAAAAAAAGTGAAAGAGTGAGAAAGAAAAAATTTGAAGTGTTGAGAGTATGGAGTTGAAAGGGTGTTGATTGAATATGTTTGAAGTAGTCTGTTCCTAATCCCGAAGTACCGAAGTCTGATTTTCTATTCTCCATTCATTTTAGTCACTTTACCTTATATTGTTATCCCACCTGTCCAAAGAGCCTACATTACAACCTTGAGAAAAGTCCTTTTTGATTCGGCATTGATTTCTAGAGTATGGTCGGAGTTAAGAGTGCTTACAAGCCTATGGCTGCCAATATGTGTGATTGATTGTTTGAGTGAGTCCCTTAATCATTGATATACACTTGTGAGGGAGTGAAACACATCGTTGAGAGCACATCCATGTTTGATCTTTGTGTTTCTTGTTGTTGTTGCATGAGTATGATGAAGGAATGTGAGTGAGTATACGGGTGATTGACTTTTGAAGCTCGAGTTCATTAGCTTGCATGATTGATTTTTTTTGACTCATTCCTAACAATTTCACTCGACTTATTATTTCATTGCTTGAGGACAAGCAATATGGTAAGTTTGGGGGGGTTGATTAGGCGTGAAATTGTAATGATTCGTAGCTTGAAATACCCCAATCTTGGTTGAGTTTATAGAGTATTTAGAGTCAATTGAGCATTATTTCTACACATTGATGAACTTGTCACTTTGATGCTCATAGGTGAATAGAGGACGAAAAACGGAGTTCGTAGGACTTTGAATCGACTCAAACGGATGCCCGGATGAGAAGATATTGAAGAAATACGATTGATATTAGTGCGGACGAGGAAAAGTATCACTTGGGAGGAGTTAGAAGTCACTCGAGTGACTAGGTCGAGCGCATGCGCTCGAGCGCATTGCTCGAGCGCTTAAACTTACAGAACTATTCTTGCGCTCGAGCGAATTGCTCGAGCGCCCAAAACATGCAGAGAGATTTCAGCGCTCGACCAGCTCGAGCGGAACCGCTCGAGCGATTGTGTCATTCAAGCTACACTGCTCGAGCGGGACCGCTCGAGCGTTTTGCTCGAGCACCCATGGATTTTTGCCTCCAGATGCGTATTTTCGGCCCATTAACTCCCGTTTCGACCCGTGCCTATATATACCTCTTCCAAACACGTTTTGAGAGAGCCCCGAATTTTAGAAATAATTTTAGACTTAGTTTTTGAAGAGGAGAAGAACGAGCAAGCTTTACTTTTACGTTGTTGAGGTTTTTCATACGAATTCTAGTTTCTTTTCAATTCTTAGTTTCTTTTCATTAGCTTGATTACTTTAAACGCTTTTAATTTCGTTCTAGTTAATTAAATTTCAGTTCTTCGTATTTATTTTCTTTAAACCCTAGTTCATGTTTCGTATTTTCTTTCTTCAATTCATCATGTTTATGTTCGTCGTTTCTTCTATTGCTTTAATGTTTGTTAACGTCATGTCTAGCTAAAACCCTTGCATGCTTAGGGTAGGATGAACTCGTAGAAGTAGGTTGTGGGTACGTAATTAGAGTAATTCGTGACGGTAGTTTTAATTCTCTTAATTAATGAATTCTTATAATTAATCTGAACTTTACCTTTAAATTTAGTACGAAAGTGTTAGAGAGAGGACGACCGCATCACTCAATAACAACTAGTAGTCTTAACGAGAAGGTTTAGGAAAGGTTAATTCATCTACCGGTTTAGCGAAGGAGGACGACCGCGTCACCTTAGTTAAATTAGGGTCTCATTAATTGAGCACAATCCATTAACTTGTTAGTGGATTAGTGAAGTCGAGTGTTAGGGTAAAGTATTAGGGTTTAGAATCTTGAGCTTTCACCTTGCATTCTTATACTTAGGTTAATTCTTGTTTGTCACGATTACTTTGATTATGTACCTGCTCCGTTAGTATACGTAGGGATTCCTATCTTAAGCATCACCATCTCCCATTAGAAAACAACCTTAGTTAATTCGTTTCTTACGTTCTTTAGTTTAATTAGTTTACTTTAGTTGCTCTTAATTAATTCTTTCAAAAAACCCAAAAACATTACACTCATATTAACTATGACGCGTAGATCTTCAGGGATCTATTCGCATATACACCATCCCTTGGGTTCGATAATACTTGGTCTCTATACTTGCCCATACTACAGTGAACCTGTACTCTTGCGGGGTAGCTACTAGTAGAAGCTAGTGTAGTTCGCTTCAAGTCAGATGCCTATATAGATTGAACCGAAAACCACACAAGTTGAGTCTACATATAACTAGCAATTCAATATAACTACTACATTCTAAAACATTAAAACCTCTAACTAGAATACTTATGGTCTAATGCAGCTAGCATCAAAAGCCCAGTCTTTAATGTTTCTCAGCCTAGTCCTTCAGTGGACTGAGAAACTCTTCTTACATTCCACTTATGTCAGCTTAGGAAAACTTTAGATTTTAAGAAGTCTTTATCACTTAGGCATGTGGATCTTGTTCTTCAGCTTATCGCTATCTTCAGATTAGTTCCCCTTAATAGGAGAAAATTTTACAAGTACAGACAAAATACAGAGAACATTTTACACACTAGCATGAAGACTTAATACTTATAACAGATCATCAGGGCTTTTGTTATCTAAAACAATGTGATTATAAGTTCAACCAAATAAATAAAAGATTACAACTTTAGTACAAACACAATTACAACTTTTTTATAAAGTTCAAAATTACTTTAATAAAGTCATTAAATATAATTTCAATCACAGACACACATTTGCAAAATGTTTATTATAAGTTCAAATATTTGCAATCTAAAATTGCAATTTATTATTCTGAAATTCAAAAGGAAACTGCAATCACAATAGAAGGAGAATTCACTTCACTTCACATTTCACACCAACCCCACCACCATTTTCTAAAAAAACTAAAAAAAAAAAATGTACAAGTGCCACTACATGTGTTATTCCATGACGAGTGAATAAACAAGCTTAATTCAAGTAAAATCATCATCATATCATCATCATCATTATCACTAAACTAAATTAATATACCAAACAAGCATAAAACCAATAAATTAGGAAAAAATTATACTAACCTGTAGAGATTGGCAGCGGCTGTGGAGAGGAGAGCGTCGACGGCGGCTGTGGAGAGGAGAGCGTCGCGCGGCCGTGGAGATAGAGGAGTGGCGTCGCGCTTCCAGGAGCTGTCGTCCAAAGAAAATACTCAGCAGCGTCGGGCGAGGCTGCACGGCGGGGTCAGCGGCGTCGGGCGAGGCTGCACGGCGGCGTCGGGCGAGGCACGGTGGAGGCGCACGACGAGGACGACGAAGCGGCCGCTAGGGATTTGGGAAATTTCAGTCGGAATTGTAATTTGGGGGCGGAGTTACTGTGTGTATACGAAATATATATATATATATATATATATATATATATATATATATATACAGCGGTTTTTAACCGCTATATAAGATTTAACTTATATAGCGGTTCTAAACCGCTATACATGTACTTCCGCAGCGGTTTTTAACCGCTATATATGATAAATTTTATATAGCGGTTATAAACCGCTGTATATATATTTTTTTTATAACCGTTGTATATAGCTTTACTTATACAGCGGTTATTGAAAATGGCTGTATATGTGCAGTTGTGTATGTCCAATATTGTAGTAGTGTAATTAGGATGGGAGTTCAATTTAACAATAATAGTAATTAATTTAGATTAATATATAGTATCAGCTTTATATTGTTATACAACTGAATTCAATAGTCAATATTGATTTGGACTACTGCACAACTTGTAAACACAGTTAATAATGACACTAACAAATTCTAAATTTTATATTTAAAACTTTTGAACAGGCACTATTTATATACAACTACAACGACCCTAATAAGCAGGTAAAATGTAGTTAGAAAAAGAAGTTTTGACCAAAAAGAGTTGATTGGACTTTGAATTATATATTTGGTAAATTTGTAAAAAAAAAAGGAACAAAAACTGGAAAGAAGTTGTCAATGCAGTGTTTCAAACAAAAATTTATATATATACTCTATCAATTTTGATACGGAGCATGGAGCCAAATACCTCTTGTAAGTTGTATGAGTATCTTTAAGGCGTCACATTAATAATATTTGTTTGCTAGTATTTTAATTGTTACATTAAAAAAAATAAAAATTACTCCGTCCATCCAATAAAAATAGGTAGACTTTTTTTTTATCGTTCAATATAAATAGACCATTTTTTTAAACAATATTCTACACTATAAATTTACAATCTCTTTTACTTTTCCACATAATATTATTTTTGTAAAACATGTAAAAAAAAAGGTCTACTAAAATTATACGGAGGGAATAGCTATTTTAGTTAAAAGTGATGGCTAACTCTTCTTTACCATGAAATATCCAATTTGACGAAGCAGGTGAGCATGAAATTAAAAAAAAAAAAAAAAAGCTACAAAAATCTATTTCATTAGGAAATTGTTTAATTTCTGGAGATTGTAAAGCATACATAGTCGAGTATATTTTATCTCGGAAAGCCCTAATTTATGTTCTTCTCGACAATTTCCTAAAAACTAATACTCAA
The DNA here is from genome assembly GCA_947034835.1 of Ballota nigra. Taxonomy (NCBI): domain Eukaryota; kingdom Viridiplantae; phylum Streptophyta; class Magnoliopsida; order Lamiales; family Lamiaceae; genus Ballota; species Ballota nigra. The sequence goes on along the minus strand of OX344720.1, from coordinate 87,900,491 downwards.
CCACATCTCTTATATCGAATACGGAAGACCATATTGAAAATTGTGTCTTAGAATTTAGTAACAAAATTAAGAGCCAGTCCCTCCGTTTGGAAAAAAATATACTAAAATTTAAGAGACGTCGGTCTCCAATGACCCTTGTTCATCGTATAAAATAGATATTATTATATTCATTTAATATTACCATAATATTCATTCAATAATATCATTATACGTATAAACTAATATTATACTCCCTCCGTCTCAGAGGAATTTGCACCCCTGAGATTGCTTGTTGATTAAAAAAAAAGAAATAAAGTAGTGACATATGGGTAAATATGTGTATATTAGTGTAAGTGTGCACACAAACCAATGTTTCCTTTTTAGGTAATGTGCAAATTGGTGTGAGATATCAAAATAAGGAAAATGTGCAAATTCATCTGGGACAGAGGAAATAACATTTATCCACACACATATCCGGTTTAAAATGTCAGTGTATTAGTTTATAAGAGCAATGATATTACTAATTGAATGTTATGGTATTAGTATAGATCCTGTTAGGAAATAAAGACATATAAAAAAATAAGCGAAATTGTCTCCCAAAGAATCTAACAATGATAAAAGTGTTTGGAACAGCTCTTATGTTAATATAAGAGAAAGTGTGTGCAAAAACCAAGAGTTTGAATCCTTCATTTTATATGAGTATACAAGTCAGGATACTAAAAAAAAGGCAAAGTATTATATGAAAATAGTTTATGATAAGTTTATCATGAAACAATTTTAGAGTATCATTAAACTCATTGAGAGTATCATTAAACCTATCAGGGGTATCATTAGTCTGAGTTCAAAAAAATTTCTTGAACTCAGACTAATGATACCCCTGACATGTTTAATGATACTCCCGATGAGATTAATGATACTCTAAAAGTGTTTCATGTTAAGCTTATTATGAAGTGTTTTCATATAAAACCTACTCCTAAAAAATATTAATTTTCATTGATGAAGAATTAACCCCTAAGATGTTGAAGAAAAAGACTTAATATTTTCTAAGTATGAGAGATGTAGATTCTGCAAGAGTTGACATCAAAAGTCAATAATCCGGAGTCGACAACAAGAGCCGATAGCCAAGTATCGAAAGTCGTTAAGAGACAACAGTCAATGTGTTACACTACAAAAAAAACACTGTTTTGCGACGGACACGTATCCGTTCCTAAAACAACCGTAGCTAATTTTTATGACGGATTTTGCACTCCGTCGCAAATTAACGACGGATAAATCCGTCACAAATTTGGCGGGTCAGACCCGGCCGGGTCGCACAAAATTTGCGACGGACAGTAGTCCGTTGCAAATCTTTCGGGTTAGACCCGTTCGGGTCAACAACATTTGCGACGGCCACATTCCGTCGCAAATGTTTATATATATTTTTTTATTTTTATCTGTTATAATTTGCGACGGGTTGTTTTCCGTCGCAAAAGTCAATATTTGCGACGGAGTTCGGCCGTCGCAAAATACCGAGCCTATACAAAAAAAAAGTGGCTCGCGTGGTTCGAGCCCGGGGCGGGAGGGGTGGGCGCGGACCACTGGGCCACCCGGCCCATTCCTTGTTATATGCGGCCCACCTTCTATATTAGTCTTATTAGGCCTTGAACAATTAATCCATTTTTGCGTCCAAGGGGAATCGAACACGGGACCTCTTGTGCAAGAGGAGGGGGCACGCGCCACTAGGGCACAAGCTACTTTCGTTCATTTTTATGCAATTAATTGTATATGTATTCAAATTAAGTCTTTTTTTTATAATTCACCAAATTAATTTCTTTTCGTATCTAAGTTGTTTATTAAAATATTTTTCCCAATTATTTTTTTATTTTGTAAAATTATTTATTTCGACAATGCATAATTTTATAATTCGTTCATTTGTACGCAATTAATTGTATATGTATCCAAATTGACTCATTTTTTTTCTATAATTCACCAAATTAATTCATTTTCGTTTCTCACTTGTTTTTATAACTGTTGTGGCCATTTAATTTTTATTAGTTTGGTAAAATTATTTATTTCGACTCCCGCTTAAATTTATAATTTGTTCATTTGTATGCAATTAATTGTATATGTATCCAAATTGACTCGTTTTTTTTTTCATAATTCATCAAATTAATTCATTTTCGTTTCTAACTTGTTTTTATAAATGTTTGGGCCATTTAATTTTTATTATTTCTGTAAAATTATTTATTTCGACTCCCGCTTAAATTTATAATTCGTTCATTTGTACGCAATTAATTGTATATGTATCCAAATTGAATCGTTTTTTTCCATAATTCACCAAATTAATTCATTTTCGTTTCTAACTTGTTTTTATAAATGTTGGGGCCATTTATTTTTTATTATTTCTGTAAAATTATTTATTTCGACTCCCGCTTAAATTTATAATTCGTTCATTTGTACGCAATCAATTGTATATGTATCCAAATTGACTCGTTTTTTTTTTTTCATAATTCACAAAATTAATTCATTTTCGTTTCTAACTTGTTTTTATAAATGTTGGGGCCATTTAATTTTTATTATTTTGGTAAAATTATTTATTTTGACTCCCGCTTAAATTTATAATTCGTTCATTTGTACGCAATTAATTGTATATGTATCCAAATTGACTCGTTTTTTTTTCATAATTCACCAAATTAATTCATTTTCGTTTCTCACTTGTTTTTATAAATGTTGTGGCCATTTAATTTTTATTAGTTTGGTAAAATTATTTATTTCGACTCCCGCTTAAATTTATAATTTGTTCATTTGTATGCAATTAATTGTATATGTATCCAAATTGACTCGTTTTTTTTTTCATAATTCACCAAATTAATTCATTTTCGTTTCTAACTTGTTTTTATAAATGTTTGGGCCATTTAATTTTTATTATTTCTGTAAAATTATTTATTTCGACTCCCGCTTAAATTTATAATTCGTTCATTTGTACGCAATTAATTGTATATGTATCCAAATTGAATCGTTTTTTTTCCATAATTCACCAAATTAATTCATTTTCGTTTCTAACTTGTTTTTATAAATGTTGGGGCCATTTATTTTTTATTATTTCTGTAAAATTATTTATTTCGACTCCCGCTTAAATTTATAATTCGTTCATTTGTACGCAATCAATTGTATATGTATCCAAATTGACTCGTTTTTTTTTTCATAATTCACAAAATTAATTCATTTTCGTTTCTAACTTGTTTTTATAAATGTTGGGGCCATTTAATTTTTATTATTTTGGTAAAATTATTTATTTTGACTCCCGCTTAAATTTATAATTCGTTCATTTGTACGCAATTAATTGTATATGTATCCAAATTGACTCGTTTTTTTTTCATAATTCTCCTCCTCCTCTTCTTCTTCTACTTCTTCTCCTCCTCCTCCTCCTCCTCCTCCTCCTCCTTCTTCTTCTTCCTCTTCTTCTTCCTCTTCTTCTTCCTCTTCTTCTTCCTCCTCTTCTTCTTCCTCTTCTTCTTCCTCTTCTTCTTCCTCCTCTTCTTCTTCTTCCTCTTCTTCTTCCTCTTCTTCTTCTTCCTCCCCACCGCGCTCTTGTCCATCACCCTCATGATCACTTTCAATCATTACCATTTCTGGATTTGCAGCAAGTAAGTCGACAAAAATATTCACACCTGCTTGATCAACCTCTGTTTGAGCCTCTTGTATCTCTATTTGAAATGGATTTGTTGGTTCTACACCGTCTTTGTTTGACGGATTAGAAACTTCAACCAATGATCTTGCCTTTACTTTGCAATCTGTCCTCAAGTTGGGCCTACTTGATCCGGGGAATTTGCAATAATATACCTGAGATGCTTGCGTTGTAAAAATATAGGGATCGTATGCCGCCGGAAACTTCTTTCCGGTGTTGATATCAACAATCTTGTAGTTTTTGTCGACTCTTGTTCCTTGGTTCCCTGGATCATACCATTCACACAAGAACAACACTATCGTCCTCTTCGGCCAACCCGGATATTCTATTTCAACTACTTCTTGCAGCACTCCGTAGTAATCGATGGGTTCTTCGTTGTAGTTTGCACCGGTAATGCAAACACCACTGTTTGTAGTCGATTTCGTTGAAGCATACGCTTCAGTATGAAATTTGTATCCATTTGCGTAATATCCGTGGTATGATACCACACTACGTAGTGGTCTTTTGCTCAGAGCTTCAAGATGTGGGTTGTTATTAAGTAGGCCACTTTGTCCCTGTAAATATTAAATTATCATGTATAAAAATAATAACATATTTGTTATAGGGTAAAAATCATATAATTATGTGATACTCACGTAACGTTGGAACCAAAACATAAAATCATTGCGGATGGATTGAAAAACTGTTGCATCTGTGATGTCTGGTTCTACTTGACGTTTATACTCACAGAACATCCTTATATATCAGAAAAAAGAAATTAATTACTTTTCAGATATCAACAGTATACATATTGTAAAAAACTCAACTATAAAATGAAATTACTTACTCTATATACGGTTGGACTTCAGGACAATTCATCAAAACATATGAATGTATTGTTTCCTCTTCAATACTGCCCATGAACGGTCGTTTGGTGCCCTTACCCATTGGTCGACCCGGATGCAAAAATACAGATAACATACCTTCAACATCACGAAGGGGATGGTCTACTCCACGACCATCGTAGTTGCGAGGCACATTTTTTATTCTGGTTTGAACTTGATCGCCGAAGTAGTAAGAACAAAATGCTCCAACCTCTTCAGTAAGGTATGCATTAATAATTGATGCTTCGATGTGGGCCGCATTTCCAATATTGAGCTTTAAATTGTGCAAATACCTAAAACAAGAAGTGTTAGAAAATTTATTCAGTATTGATCTTAAAAGTCGATCTAAAAAATGGTATAGAATTACCTCTCAAAAGGGTACATCCATCGATACTGTACGGGACCAGCAATTGAGGCTTCATACGCTAAGTGTACGGTTAAGTGCTCCATCGAGTCGAAGAAGCTGGGTGGAAAAATCCGCTCAAGTTTGCATAAAATAACAGGGATCTCCTCATCCAAATGCCTCATGTCCTCAACTGTAATCGTTGATGCCGTTAAGTGTCTGAAAAAGAGACTTAATTCCGTGATGACACTCCATACATTCTTGGGAAGTGAGTACCGAAATGCAATAGGTAAGAGTCGTTGCATGAACACGTGACAATCATGACTCTTCATTCCAGACACCTTTCCAGTTTCCATGTCAACTCTGTCTCCCAAATTCGACACATAATTATCAGGAAAGCTCAACTTTTTCACCCACTTACACAAATTCTTCCTTTCTGCTTTACTAATTGTGTAAGAGGCCTGGGGATATGTTCTTGACTGCTCATCCTTGTGTAGAGAAGCACGAGAACAGAAGAGCCTCAACTCATCTCTGGATTTTGAAGTGTCTTTGGTCTTTCCTTCAGTACCCAGGACCGTATGAAACAAGTTATCGAAAATATTCTTCTCTATATGCATCACATCCAAATTGTGTCGAATCAACAACTTGTTCCAATAAGGTAAGTCCCAAAAGATACTTCTCTTCTTCCAACCACCCTGGATGCGTTTATTGTGCTCCATTGCACCCGCCTCAGTTGTCTTCATCAAATCGGTGACTGTAACCTCATACAACAACAAATCACTTGAAATAATTAATTTATATATGCTAAACTTATTTATATGAGACACATAGACATAAATAGTGATTCAGTACCCAGACACATACCTGATCGAATCCGTGGTCTTGGGCGGCCTATTGCATTTTTACCCTTTAGAAAGTCTGTTTTGTTCCTCCGAAAGGGATGATCAGGAGGAAGAAACTTGCAATGGTTGTCAAACCATGACACTTTTCTACTCAATGGAAGATAGAATGTATCAGAACCGTCCATGCAATGCGGGCATGCTAGTTTTCCTGCTGTTGACCACCCAGACAACATAGAAAATGCTGGAAAGTCACTAATGGTCCACAAAAGTGCAGCTCGCATCGTGAAGTTCTGCTTCCTATGAACGTCGTAGGCCTCCACCCCCGTAGACCACAAAGATTTCAACTCTTTAATCAATGGCTGGAGATATACATCCAATTTATGCTTGGGGTTGAGTGGTCCAGGCACCAAGATACTAAGAAATATATGTTGAGGCTTCATGCACAACCAAGGAGGTAGATTGTACGGGGTCAACAACACAGGCCATAATGAATACTTTTTTTCGTGCATTCCAAATGGAGCAAAACCATCCGTGCACAAGCCTAACCCCACATTTCTCGTCTCCCTTGCAAAATTTGGAAACTCCCTATCAAGATGTTTCCATGCCTCCGAGTCTGCAGGATGTCGCATCTCTCCAGAATTCTCACCAGAACACTCCTCAGCATGCCATGTCATGTCTTTAGCCGTGACACTAGACTGATACAACCTCTCTAGACGAGGAGTGATGGGAAGGTAATACATTGCCTTATAAGCCTTCAACTGCACTTTCTTCTTACTTTTTGTACGACCAGATGGTTTGTACCATGGGTGACCACACATCTTGCAATAATCCTCATCCTCATCCTCATCCCAAAACAACATGCAACCGTTTGTACAACAATCAATCTTCTCAAAGGGTAGACCCATATCCTTCAAGAGGCTCTTACTCTGATAGAAATTATCAGGCGCCGTGTTGTCTTCAGGTAGAGCTCGTTTGAACAATTTAGCAAATTGATTGAACACTTTTTGACTGATCTTGCCTTCAGTTTTGATGTTCAACATTTGAGCATTGAATGACAATTGCGTCTCAGTCTCACAACCAGGAAACAGCTTTTGATCAACGGTTTTAAGCATATCAAAAAAATTCTTTGACCGATGATTTGGTTCCTCCTCCATAGGTGTTTCATTGAATTGTGGTTGACCACCCAAAACAAATTCTGTAATCATCATCCGATATCTATCAGGTTCATCCTCTATTTGTGGTTCAAATTGAGTATACGGAACATAACTTGAACCACCAACATCAGAACTTCCACCACCGCTCCACCCAGTATACCAGTATTCTACGGTTTTGATGTCAACATTCCATCGTTGTTCACCGTGACTGGTCCAGTTGTAATAACGGGGAACAAAACCGAAAATCACAATATGAGTTCTAACCTCATCAACACTCAAGAATCTCATATTTCTGCATCTTATGTCTTTACACGGACACCTAATATTACCCATACAATCCATACTGCATGGATGTTGTAGTGCAAACTCAATAAACTCATCAATTTTATTGCAAAAGACAGAGTTAATGCCTCCTCCTATCATTCTAGGTATTGAGTACATCCAACCACGATCTGGAAATTGCATCTGTTACAGATTAAAAGTAAATATCACGTGAGTTGTAAAAAATTGGGCAGAGTTTGCCTAAAAATAAGGATATACAAAATTTTCCTTCACAAAAATCAATCCAACACAACCATATATATCAATCATAGTAAACCAATCAAATAAACAAATATCACACAATTTATCTAATAGTGTACATAAAAATTGAGCAGAGTTTCGCCTAAAAATAGGTATAAATATCACACAAACTAAAATTAACGTACCCATCAAATAAACATATATCATCAATCATACTAAAACCCATCAAATAAACATATATCATGCTCATTACCTAATAGTGTACTAAAAAATTGAAACAATAAAAATATGACATTTAAACGGTTAAAAATGTAAAAACGTACGGTGAAGTTGAAGGCAATGACAAATACACCAATTATACGTGAAGAACATATGAAAACCGCATCATTTCTTATTTTTTTCGTGAGTGAAAGTGAAAGGGAAAGAAGAGTGAAAGTGAAAGGGAAGGAAAAGGAAGGGGACTGTTATAAATCTGCACAAATTTACGACGGACTGATTTTCCGTCGCAAATTCAATATTTTGCGACGGCAATTCCGTCGCAAATACGCTTTGCGACGATCCAGGTCAATTATTGGTTACCAACCCCTCTGACGAGCTTCAACTACTCAATTTTGCAACGGAAAAGTGGCCGTTGCAAATATGAATTTAAAATTTGCGACGGACGTTCTGTCGCAAACCAGGCAAATGGGTCGTTTTCCTGGTGGCTACTTTTAAACGGGTCATTTTGCGATGGAAAATGCAGTCGCAAATTTCAATTTTAACTTTGCGACGAAATATCTGTCGCAAATGTAGCAGGAGTACAACGAAGGTGGTGGGCCCTAGGATTTGCGACGGACGTTTCCGTCGCAAAACACTAAGTGTTGCGACGGAATTTAATATCCATCGCAAACCGACATTTTTTACGACGGCCTGCCCAAATCCGTCGCAAATACACGATATTTGCGACGGATAATTGGCCGTCGCAAATTTTCCGTCGTTAAACCGCATCTTTTTTGTAGTGTTATTCTAATCTACTTTCTAATCAACAAGTATTAAGGATTATTAAATGTAGCTTGTGGACACCAACTCCCTGAAGAGAAGACTTTAAGAAGCTGCTAGTGTACGATGTATTAAATGGAAACATTGCTCACCCCATGCAAACTGGTTGTACATGAGGAAAAATAAGAAAACCAAGGAAGTATGCTTTAGGCCTTGTTCTCTTTCAGCCTACAAAGTTCCGATTTGGAATTTGATTTCTCCATCCCCATCTATATTTATTATATTTGCAAATCTTACTCCATCCAAATACACATTGATATATTAATACACATAGACATCTAAAACAATTACATCATTCTGCTATCTTACATTTACTCATTCTCTCTTCTACTTTTATTAAACTCAATTATTATTTTACTAACTAGCATCAATAAAATAATATATCATTATTACTAAAAAATATTGATTTGACATAAAACTAGATCCAACCATATTCCTCCATCCCAAACTATGATAAAGATTTACTGTTGGGATATGTTTTAGTTTTGATGATTTTCCAAAACAACATGTAGTAGGTTTGAAAGAAGTCAGGATAGTATCTTTTATCTCAGGTCAGGCTAAGTCATTTCTCAGTGGAATAGGCTGTTCAGTTGAGGGGGAACTCAGCAACACAGCCTGAAGATATCAAGATGACACTCAGAAGAACTGACTGAAGCCATGCTTGAAACCTGAACCAGAAGAGAAACCTGAAGGATGTCCCACTGAGTGTAAACCGGGCTGATCTAAGCTAAGTCAGGTGGACCACTCAGTGAAGAGCATGATCAGGAGGATCAGTGCTGCACCAAGTAGGCCCTGAAGCTATCAGGCTACTGTGGTCAGGGAAGTTTGTCATTCAGCCTTATGACAAACTTCTTGGAATGATCTTCAAACAGTCTCTGAAGGACAACTAAACTGAAGACGTTCAGTCCACTGAAGATCATCAGTCAGTGAAGGAGGAATCTACCTAAAGTCAGTGGGTCTTGGTCAACCCACTGAGTCAAAGATCCGTGAATCCAGGCCACGTGGACCAATCAGCACGAGGCAGCAACTCTGACACTGACAAAGGCCGCATTCCGAGAAAAGTGGTTGAAACCATTTAATGTTGGATTCAAATGTATCTTCCCTCCAACGGATACATTTGAATCCCCATTATAAATACAAGCTCATAGCTTCGTTGTAAATTGTGTTGTATTGTGTGAAAGAAGAAAATAAACACCTACAAGCTGTGAGGGTGTGTTAGTTGTTAGGGAGTCATAAGGAAGTGTTACACACCCACGACACTGACCTTTAGGGTTATCACTTATATTCATTGAGTGTCAAGCTTGTAACTCTTAGCTTAGAGAGGTTTTCCTAATCTTAGCTTTAAGGCTAACACATTGTAAAGGAAAACCTCACCTAGTTGGAGAAAACTAAACCAAACTAAACCCTTTCAGAAGATTGTTAGGTTTGTAGTGAGGTGAGGAGAGGCAGCCCAGGGAGTGGCGTGAGTCCAGTTGTAAGTGCACCTTGGCACGTTAAAAACAAGAATCCCAAGTAGTGGATTTCCTGTTAAGTCAGGCCGTGGACGTAGGAGCTTGAGACTCTGAACCACGTTAAACTGAGCGTACTTATCTTTCAAAGTATTTACTAAAGTATTATGAAAATCAGCTCACTGAGAGCTTTGTTAAGAAAACTTTAGTTAAGCATTTGTCAGGGAGATCCAACTCACTGACTAAATCAGGCAAGGCACTCCAGAGTTCAGTCTCTCGAGTCACTGCCTTGTTCAGAGCCTGAGCCTTCAAGTCTCATCACTGACTTGATAGCTCTGACTCTGAGCAACGCAGTGACTTGAGTATTCCGTCACTGAACTCAGTCAGGGTGCGGCGCGAAGGTTTAAAAAAAAAAAATTTGCTCCTGAATTCTCATTTTGCCCTTCGAAAACGGGACCATCAATTGGTATCAGAGCGGGTTGTTCACATGACCACTGATCCAGTTTTGTTAAGAAAAATGGTCAACCGAACAGATCTTAAACGTTTTAAAATATGGGAATTCCTGCATATTTCAAACTATTACTTGTATTCTAACATTATTCTTGTAATAGAAAATCATTTGGTTAGAAGTTTTGGAATCATCAAAAAGGGGGAAATTGTTGGGATATGTTTTAGTTTTGATGATTTTCCAAAACAACATGTAGTAGGTTTGAAAGCAGTCAGGATAGTATCTTTTATCTCAGGTCAGGCTAAGTCATTTCTCAGTGGAATAGGCTGTTCAGTTGAGGGGGAACTCAGCAACGCAGCCTGAAGATATCAAGATGACACTCAGAAGAACTGACTGAAGCCATGCTTGAAACCTGAACCAGAAGAGAAACCTGAAAGATGTCCCACTGAGTGTAAACCGGGCTGATCTAAGCTAAGTCAGGTGGACCACTCAGTGAAGAGCATGATCAGGAGGATCAGTGCTGCACCAAGTAGGCCCTGAAGCTGTCAGGCTACTATGGTCAGGGAAGTTTGTCATTCAGCCTTATGACAAACTTCTTGGAATGATCTTCAAACAGTCTCTGAAGGACAACTAAACTGAAGACGTTCAGTCCACTGAAGATCATCAGTCAGTGAAGGAGGAAGCTACCTAAAGTCAGTGGGTCTTGGTCAACCCACTGAATCAAAGATCCGTGAATCCAGACCACGTGGACCAATCAGCACGAGGCAGCAACTCTGACACTGACAAAGGCCGCATTCCGAGAAAAGTGGTTGAAACCATTTAATGTTGGATTCAAATGTATCTTCCCTCCAACGAATACATTTGAATCCCCATTATAAATACAAGCTCATAGATTTGTTGTAAATTGTGTTGTATTGTGTGAAAGAAGAAAATAAACACCTACAAGCTGTGAGGGTGTGTTAGTTGTTAGGGAGTCATAAGGAAGTGTTACACACCCACGACACTGACCTTTTGGGTTATCACTTATATTCATTGAGTGTCAAGCTTGTAACTCTTAGCTTAGAGAGGTTCTCCTAATCTTAGCTTTAAGGCTAACACATTGTAAAGGAAAACCTCACCTAGTTGGATAAAACCAAACCAAACTAAACCCTTTCAGAAGATTGTTAGGTTTGTAGTGAGGTGAGGAGAGGCAGCCCAGGGAGTGGCGTGAGTCCAGTTGTAAGTGCACATTGGCACGTTAAAAATAAGAATCCCAAGTAATGGATTTCCTGTTAAGTCAGGCCGTGGACGTAGGAGCTTGAGACTCTGAACCACGTTAAACTGAGCGTACTTATCTTTCAAAGTATTTACTAAAGTATTGTGAAAATCAGCTCACTGAGAGCTTTGTTAAGAAAACTTTAGTTAAGCATTTGTCAGGGAGATCCAACTCACTGACTAAATCAGGCAAGGCACTCCAGAGTTCAGTCTCTCGAGTCACTGCCTTGTTCAGAGCCTGAGCCTTCAAGTCTCATCACTGACTTGATAGCTCTGACTCTGAGCAACGCAGTGACTTGAGTATTTCGTCACTGAACTCAGTCAGGGTGCGGCGCGAAGGTTTTAAAAAAAAAATTTTGCTCCTGAATTCTCATTTTGCCCTTCGAAAACGGGACCATCAATTGGTATCAGAGCGGGTTGTTCACATGACCACTGATCCAGTTTTGTTAAGAAAAATGGTCAACCGAACAGATCTTAAACGTTTTAAAATATGGGAATTCCTGCATATTTCAAACTATTACTTGTATACTAACATTATTCTTGTAATAGAAAATCATTTGGTTAGAAGTTTTGGAATCATCAAAAAGGGGGAAATTGTTGGGATATGTTTTAGTTTTGATGATTTTCCAAAACAACATGTAGTAGGTTTGAAAGCAGTCAGGATAGTATCTTTTATCTCAGGTCAGGCTAAGTCATTTCTTAGTGGAATAGGCTGTTCAGTTGAGGGGGAACTCAGCAACACAGCCTGAAGATATCAAGATGACACTCAGAAGAACTGACTGAAGCCATGCTTGAAACTTGAATCAGAAGAGAAACCTGAAGGATGTCCCACTGAGTGTAAACCGGGCTGATCTAATCTAAGTCAGGTGGACCACTCAGTGAAGAGCATGATCAGGAGGATCAGTGCTGCACCAAGTAGGCCCTGAAGCTGTCAGGCTACTGTGGTCAGGGAAGTTTGTCATTCAGCCTTATGACAAACTTCTTGGAATGATCTTCAAACAGTCTCTGAAGGACAACTAAACTGAAGACGTTCAGTCCACTGAAGATCATCAGTCAGTGAAGGAGGAAGCTACCTAAAGTCAGTGGGTCTTGGTCAACCCACTGAGTCAAAGATCCGTGAATCCAGGCCAGTGGACCAATCAGCACGAGGCAGCAATTCTAACACTGACAAAGGCCGCATTCCGAGAAAAGTGGTTGAAACCATTTAATGTTGGATTCAAATGTATCTTCCCTCCAACGGATACATTTGAATCCCCATTATAAATACAAGCTCATAGCTTCGTTGTAAATTGTGTTGTATTGTGTGAAAGAAGAAAATAAACACCTACAAGCTGTGAAGGTGTGTTAGTTGTTAGGGAGTCATAAGGAAGTGTTACACACCCACGACACTGACCTTTAGGGTTATCACTTATATTCATTGAGTGTCAAGCTTGTAACTCTTAGCTTAGAGAGGTTTTCCTAATCTTAGCTTTAAGGCTAACACATTGTAAAGGAAAACCTCACCTAGTTGGAGAAAACCAAACCAAACTAAACCCTTTCAGAAGATTGTTAGGTTTGTAGTGAGGTGAGGAGAGGCAGCCCAGGGAGTGGCGTGAGTCCAGTTGTAAGTGCACCTTGGCACGTTAAAAACAAGAATCCCAAGTAGTGGATTTCCTGTTAAGTCAGGCCGTGGACGTAGGAGCTTGAGACTCTGAACCACGTTAAACTGAGCGTACTTATCTTTCAAAGTATTTACTAAAGTATTGTGAAAATCAGCTCACTGAGAGCTTTGTTAAGAAAACTTTAGTTAAGCATTTGTCAGGGAGATCCAACTCACTGACTAAATCAGGCAAGGCACTCCAGAGTTCAGTCTCTCGAGTCACTGCCTTGTTCAGAGCCTGAGCCTTCAAGTCTCATCACTGACTTGATAGCTCTGACTCTGAGCAACGCAGTGACTTGAGTATTCCGTCACTGAACTCAGTCAGGGTGCGGCGCGAAGGTTTTAAAAAAAAAAATTTGCTCCTGAATTCCCATTTTGCCCTTCGAAAATGGGACCATCATTTACTATTTAGTTTATTTTCTCCATCCATTTTTTATTTCTCTATCCGAATTTGTCAAATCACTCTCAAGCCGAAAGAGAACATGGTCTTAGGGTTTCCCTCCAACTAAACCCTAAGGCTCACTCTATAAATAGAAGCGACATAATTGAAATTAGACATGCGCACTTGAGAGAACATTAATTTCAAGGGAAAAATCCTTCAAGAATTTTCTTAAGCAGTAGTCTCTTTCAATTAATAGTTGGAGACAATTTCTAATTGCTTGTTAGTCAATTTCTAGTGGAAGAAAGAATTTGAGTGATTATCTAGAGTATTGTGATAGTAAATTGAGTGTGACTTTGAAGGTTCCACTTTTTGAGAGATTAGTTTGAGTGAGATCATCAAGATAGGGAGGAACGTGTATCCAGCTAAAGTTAGGTTTTGGTGAAACTGGTTGGAACTCTAGCGAATTCGATACATGTTGGTGTAACAATGGATGTAAGAGGATTAAACTTATCTTTATATGTGTTTTTATATTCGCTCATCATAAAAGTTTGCGTTTATCAATTGCAAAGTCTAAATTGTTGATTTCTTCACAATCTTAGTTGTTGACTCCTTCGTGAAATTGTTGAGTTGTGTTCATCATATTCTTTGATTATCACTTAAACTCTTTGAGAAGAATATTTTAAAACGGGAAGAAGGTATATTACCCCCTGCCCAATTCCTCTAGAACTTCCATCTAGGATCAACAAATCAAATTTCATACGATGAACAAACTTCACATGAAAATTTACCCAAAATATAATTGTAGATTATTAGATTCAGTCAGCATTGAAAGGATGGTTACTTAATCCTGAATGACATTTTTGTTATGGGTTACGTGTATTTCGAAAATCACTTGAAATTCGGGACAAAATAAACCAAAGTCCAACAATTGCATTTTTTATGGACTACAATAATCGTTCCTAAATGAGAAGACTTTAAAATTATTAGTGAACTAAAGAATTTATTTGAAACTTTCTCGAATGAAGGGGTAATTCTATAATGTGTGAATGTATAACAAATATTTAGTGAGGATTGTGAAATTTTTTGGCGGTCAATTTACAAAAGATGAAAACTTCATTATTATTATTCTTATATGAATATGCGCATTGTTAGGTTTAGGGCGAATTTGGACCGTTATGGTTGTGTCCCTTGGTCAAAGTCATGATCAGATGGAGCGGGTTGCACCCGCTCAGACGAATCAAACTTCTATGCCCATTCTGAAGTAATGTGAGTTCGAAGTTGATCACTGTATATGTGCATTGGATGAATTATTGTGTCACCCACATGTCTCATAGAGATGTTAATCCGGATCAGGCTAAACGGGCCGGCCCGTTTAACCCTACAAAATGCAGGGTCAGGGTCATGGTTTAAGAGGCCCGTTTAAATCCGGGCCTTTTTGGCCCGACCCTATTAGCCAGCCGGTTAACCGGGCTAGCCCGCCAGCCCGGGTTATATATATATATATATATATATATATATATATATATATATATAATTATTTATATTATATAATAAGTGTATTAATTATTACTATTAAAGTATTAATATACTCACATTTTTCCAATTATCAGTTTATTAATTACATATTGATGTTTGAACTATTACGTGTTGGTGTTTTGTATTTTTTAAGTATTGATGTTTGAATTGTTTTTATGTAATTTTAATGAATTTATGAACAATATTTAAATTCATTAACATTTTATTGTCACTATTTTAAATTTTATGTTGAATATTTTTTTCTGACATAACCCGTTTGTGGCCCGTTTAGTCCGAGGTCCGCTAAGGTTAGGGTTAGGTCTTAATTATTAGAGGTCTGTTAAGAGTGAATCGGATAAGACCCTAACCCGTTTAGTCTGAAGCCCATTAGGGCCGGGCCTTATAAGGTTAGGGCTAGCCCGTTTAACGTTTCTAATGTCTCGACTGCTAGTCCACACCGAAACAAGCCATGAGCGAGCCACAATTCTCCGAAAATTAAAGGATTCTCAGCTTCTTAAGACAGTTGATTGGGAAGAGAGGATGTAAAAATATTTACTTTGAGGCACTACCAATTTCATATTTTGTTATTGTTTTGTTTATAGACTCCACTTTAATCATACATACTCATTCAAACATGCATACAAACACCCTTTATCAGCCAACATCAATTTAGTTGATACTACATCAAAAGATCTCTTAGATGTCCACATACTTCTTAAGTAAGAAAAGATTTACCTTCAAGCTAAATTGGGTATAATCTAGGGCTCATACTTCAGCACAAGCTAATTTTGATAGTAGTCCAACTGAATAGCTATTCAGTAATCCGTAGGATTGAAATCATACCCTCGCTTAACACTCTAGGCCAACTGAGCTTCTATCCAAAGCTAACTTTGATAATTATGCTTAACCTCAGCTATATATGTTTGCACAAGGTAATTTCAAAAGGCCAAAAAATATTGTCACCCCTCTCTCATTTAGAGTTTTTCCCTTATTAATACTTGTTCGGAACCAAAAAGTGAAAATACGGAGGAGTTGATTATGTGAAATTAATATAAGATAGGGAGATGAGCTAATAAGTAGGTTATTCCACAAGTTGGAGGCAAACTTACTAGTTTTCTTAGTCAATTTTCACATATTTAAATCATACATATCTTCACTAATGTATATCAATAATAATGATATTTACTTGACTATACTTTTATATATATATATATATATATATATATATATATATATATATACTTTATATTAGTATCTACTTTTATGAACACCTCGTGTAGTACATGTCTAGTTAATAATCACAAAGTATAGATTGAAACTGGTTTATACATAAATCATCGAAAGGTATTAGTTATTTTCATTTAAGAGTATTAGTTGTATTTACTGAAGAGTATTACTGATTTACACTAAAGAGTCTTAGTTGTTCAGTGAAAATGGACTAAGACTCTTTAGTGTAAACCAGTAATATTCTTCAGTAAAAACAACTAATACTCTTCAATGAAAACAACTAATACCCTTCAGTGATTCATATATAAACCAATTTCACTCTATACATACTCGTTAATAATAGGGCTGTTCACGGAGATTGGAGAATACCGAACCCGTACCGAAATCCGCACAAAAAAAGAATTGAACCGAAAAAATTATGGACTTTTTTATTTTAACCGTACCGAAACCGAACCGAATATTTTTTTGGTACGGACCTGAATATTACCAAATTAACCGTACCAAAAAATCAAATGTGACCGTACCAAACCGTACCGTACCGAACTGAATAACCGAACTAAATATGTATTAAATTTAATTATTATTTATTTTTTATATATCAAATATTATTATAATATTATTGAATTCAAGTACAACTATATGATATCATAATTTCTCCTCCTTTTAAGAATACAAACAATATACTCCCTCCGGCCCATAGTTGTTTTCTACATTATGTTTACACAGGTTTTAAGAAAAAAAATTATCGATTAGTATTTAAAGTGATAAAGTAGATAATTTTAGTTAGGAGTGTATGAAGAATATAATATTAAAAAATATTTTTTTTTTTTTTCCTTACAAAAATAGATGTAGCAATTGAGTATGAGATTGACTTTTTTAATAATATAGCAAACAACTTTGGGACGGAAGGAGTATTATTTATCTTATTAAGTTCTTAAAATGTTAACTTATGTTTAGGTGTATATCAAAATAATTTAAATGAATTTTTTATTCTTTTAATTTTGTTTTTCATGTATATTAACTTCTTACAAAAACTTGGATATGGTGTACCCTGTGTCAGGAATTACGATCAACATGATTTTAATATTCCACTTTCCATTCACAATATATTTCAAATGAACTTTTTAAATATATATTTTATATTCTATATTTTCATTACTCTATTGGTGGTGATTTGCGTTAATATTTTAATCATCCATTATCATATAATGTGTTATATTTTGAGCTTGTAATGATATATGTTTGATTGTGGTTGAAGTTGTATAGTATTCGTGTAAGTGTGCATGCATCAATATATATATATATATATATATATTTATAAAAAAAATGATTAAAAAAGGAGAGAATGATAAAAAAAGGTTAAAAAATCTGTACCATACCGTACCGAAAATCCGCTCCGATCCATACCGAAAAATAAAATTTCCGTACCATACCGTACCGAAATTTCGGTATGGACACGGACACACGAATTTTAAAATAACCGAACTTTGGTACGGATACAGATATTTTCAAATATCCGTTTTGATCCGTACTGTGAACAGCCCTAGTTAATAATATATAAAAGGGAAAATTTTGCATTAAACCGTCTCACATAGTAGGTTCAATGCGACGGTGTAAAAGTACTCTTTTTTAAGTATCAATATGAAGTAAAAATTAGCATATTTCAAAATAATATAATATTATTAAAATATTTTTTGTGAGGAAAAAATGATTTTTTTTTTACAAGTGATACTATTTTTCACCATCTTACAAAATAAATACATTACGTGAGATGATTTTATATTAATTTGATATATAGAGAAGGTATAATACATTTCTCTTAAATAGTTTTGTGTGTATATTGCAAGAGACAAAATATCAAATCAATCATTTGGAAAATAAAATCATGAAAGTAGAACTAAAATGTTCTCATACCTTCTATGATATGATTTTAGACATTATTTGAGTTACACTTTTTGTGACAGATGGTCTCACATAAATTTGGTGTTCGAATATAGAAAGTATATTTTTCCTCTTAAATTAATTTCCTGTTAATTTCGCAAGCGACAAGATATCAAATAAATGTTGAATCCTTGGTAAGTAAAATCATGAGAGGAAAATTAGAATAATTCAAAATAGGGTTAATTGCATATAAATACACCACCTTTTTTCCAACTTTCAATTTAATCCTGAACTTCACGATTAAATTATAAAAACCCAATCTTTTAACGAATTTAAATTTGATACATGTTTTTGTATCTCTGCTCATTTTCGACCGGTATCTGGTGACGTGTCTCGTCGAGACACGTCACCAGCTATTGGCCGGAGACGGGCGGAGACACAAAAAGACGAGACACGTCACCAGATATCGGTCGGAAATGGGCGGAGACACAAAAACATGTATCGGATTTAAATTCGTTAAAAGGTGGGGTTTTTATTATTTAATCGTGAAGTTTAGGTTTAAATTGAAAGTTGAAAAAAAGGTGGTGCATCTATATGCAATCAACCCTTCAAAATTGTTGTAAATAAGTGTGTAAATAAAGAGACACGATTTGTTGACACAGTTCGTCGGGAACGACTACGTCTGGGGGCGATCCAAGCCAGGAGTTCCACTAATAATCTTGTGTATGAGAGTACAAATTTATGAGTACAAAGGGGTATATATAATAGTAAAACCCTAGTCTAATGGATAAAGCCCAATATGTTTCTTGGTCCTTAAGTAATGTCCACACCAAATCTCCTAGATTTGAAATATTAAATCTTCTAGATTTATAACACTCCCCCTTGGACATTACGACATAACATAAATGTCTTGTCATAAAAACTCCACGTGTTAGGGATCTGCCAAATAATAAGTAGGGAGGAATGTCATCGATCTTCTAGATCTAAATCTTCCAGATTTATTTCGAGGTTACCGCTCCCCCTGAAGACAACAACACTTTAAGTCTTTGCATCCCAATACCACGAACGTACTTTTCAAAAGTAGACGTAGGTAAGGACTTAGTAAACAGATCTACTAGATTGTTACTAGATTGCACCTTTTGAATGGTAATCACGCCACTCTTCTGGAGTTCGTATGGGTAGAAAAACTTAGGTGAAATATGTTTCGTCAAGTTTCCCTTGACGTACCCATTACTCATTTGTGCGATGCAAGCAGCGTTGTCTTAAAATATAACGGTGGGAGGTGTATCGCCTTTGGCGATACCACACGAGTCACCAATGTGTTTTACCAATGACCTTAACCAAACACATTCTCGTGCGGCTTCAAATAAAGTTATGATCTCTGAGTGATTTGAAGACGTGGTAACCATGGATTGTTTAACCGATCTCCATGAGATCGCGGTTCCACCACAGAGAAAAACATAACTAGACTGGGATACGGTGTTGTGGGGATTAGACAAATAGCCAGCATCCGCATAACCTACTAAGGTTTTGTCTTGGTTCTTACGATAAAATAGTCCAAGATCTTAGGATCCTTGGAGGTATCGTAGAACGTGCTTAACACCATTCCAATGTCTCCTTGTAGGAGAAGCGCTATGTCTCGCAAGCAAGTTGACAGCAAATGCAATGTCCGGCCGGGTGCAATTTGCAAGATAGAGCAAAGCTCCAACAGCGCTAAGATAAGGAACTTCTGGTCCCAGAATTTCTTTTGAATCTTCTCTTGGCCTAAATGGGTCCTTATCCACTTCGAGGGATCGGACAACCATCGGGGTGCTAAGTGGATGAGATTTATCCATGTGAAATCTCTCCAATACCTTCTTCACGTAGGTCGACTGATGAACAAGAACTCCTTCTGGGAGGTGCTCGATCTGCAAGCCGATGCAGTACTTAGTTTTACCCAAGGACTTCATTTTGAATTCAGCTCTCAAGATTGAACTGACTTTTTCAATCTCTTTGCATGTTCCGATCATGTTCAGGTCATCAACATATACGGATATGATGCAAAAACCGTCTTGCGATTTCTTCGTGAATACGCACGGGAAAGCTTTATCGAACGTGTATCCATTCTTCTGAAGGAATTCACTAAGTCGGTTGTACCACATAAGGCCCGATTGCTTCAGGCCATACAACGACTTTCGCAGTTGTATGCTATACATGCTGCGGTTTTCACCATCCCTTAACTGAGGAATGTCAAATCCATCTGGGTTTTTCATATAAATGTCGGCATCTAGTGATCCGTATAAGTACGCGGTTACTACGTCCATTAATCTCATTTGGAGATTCAACTTAACTGCCAAAGATATCAAGTAGCGGAACGTTATTGAGTCCATGACGGGAGAATAGGTTTGATCGAAATCAATCTCGGGTCTCTGCAAAAACCATTGTGCTACCAGCCTCGCTTTGTACCTCTCCAAAGTATTGTTCTCATTTCGTTTTCGTACAGATACCCATTTATATCCTACAGGGATAGCACGCGCGGGTGTACGAACGATAGAGCCAAATACTTGTCTTTTGTTAAGCGAGGCGAGCTCCGCATCAATTGCCTCTTTCCATTTAACCCAATCGTGGCGCTTCCGGCACTCTGCGATTGTTTTGGGTTCAGAATCTAGATCATTTATAATGGAAAGAGCTATTGACGCTGCAAATGTGTCGTCGACGACAGTAATATTTCTATTGTATGTTTCTCCCGTATCTGTGAAGTTCACAGAGACTTCGACATTTACGTCAACCAGACCTTCCTCATTTCCCATTGTATCAGGGTCTGGTCATTCCATGGTCCTAGTGCATGAAATGTTTTGTGCACGTGCTTCATCACTAGGACTCTCGTCTCCTAGAGACTTGAGATTATCTAAACGGATCTCTTCTAGAGATTTTCCATTCGACTGACCAGATTTGCTAGCCTTTCGTTTAGGTGTGTTACTATCTCTTGAGGGTCCCTTACGCTTTTGGCGTGTGGGGGCATGAGTACTCATTTTTCTTGGGACCTCAACCCTTTAGGGAGCATTTACTGCAGGTATATGCGATCTAGTCACACCTCTATGGTCAGTGAATGCGTCTGGCAGGTTATTTGCTAAGTTCTGCAGGTTAATGATCTTCTGAACTTCTAGTTCAGATTGATTAGTGCGCGGATCTAGATACTGAAGATTACTTACGTTCCACGTAAGTTTCCGGTATTCATTCAATTTTGAATTCGGATCTCCCCCTAATGCCGGGAAGTAATCTTCATCGAACGTGCAATCAGCGAACCGGGCCGTTAATTGATCCCCGGACAAAGGCTCGAGGTATTTCACGATGGATGGAGAGTCGTATCCGACGTAAATACCGAGTTTCCTTTGTGGGCCCATAGAGGTTCGCTTGGGTATCGTAATTGGTGCGTATACCGCACATCCGAAAATTCACAGATGGGAAATGTTAGACTCTTTCCTACGCACTAACTGTAGGGGGGAATGATCATTATATGCAGTTGGAAGGATTTGGATTAAGTGTGATGCATGAAGGACTGCATGCCCCCAGCATGAGGTGGGTAGTTTAGAGTTCATAAGCAATGGTCTCGCGATAAATTTGATACGTTTTATTAGCGCCTCAGCAAGACCATTTTGGATATGGACGTAGGGGACCGAATGCTCCACTTTAATTCCCAGGGCCATACAGTAATCCGTAAAGGCCTTCGAGCTAAACTCAGCTGCATTATCCATGCGAATCGATTTAATTGGATAATCCGGGAATTGAGCTCTAAGCTCGATAGTCTTCGCAATGAGCTTCGCAAAAGCTTGATTGTGGGTGGACAACAAACATGCAAATGTCCACCTAGTGGAGGCATCAATAAGGACCATGAAATAACGAAATGGTCCTGATGCTGGGTGTATCGGTCCGCAAATGTCTCTTTGAATTCGCTCAAGGAAAACCGGAGACTCTAGTCCAACCTTGGTGCGCGACGGGCGCACTATCAACTTACCCTTAGAACATGCATCACATAAATACTCATCGACGAGAGGGATTCTATTATTCGAAATATTATGACCAGTTGAATTAGATTGAATCCTACGTATCATTGTTTATCCCGGATGACCTAACCGCTGATGCCACAATTTAAAAGAATTTGGGTCATGAAATTTCATACTCATCGCTAGATGGGAACTAGACGGCTTGATGTAGGTATAGTACAAACCGGAGGAGAGGGATGGAAGTTTTTCTATAACTTGCTTACGGCTACCTCGAGTACAAGTCATCAAAAGGTATTCGTTATTGTTTTCAGTTTTAGTTTCAATATGATACCCGTTTATCCTAATGTCTCTAACACTGAGTAGGGTACGCTTAGATTGCGGAAACAATAAAGCATTATCAATTATTAATTTAGTACCCTTGGGGAGGACAATGGAAGCTCTTCCAGAGCCCACTATCAATGTACTGTCATTCGCAATTGTACTTATACTCCCCTTACGATTAATCAAGTTATGAAAATACTTCCTATCCTTTAGGATCGTATGTGTGGTGACGCTATCTACCAGACATACATCACTATCGGCGTCCATCATGCAAGAGGAAATAGTCCAAACCTAATAGCTGATTTGTTTACAAGCCATAAATGAGAACATCAATATCCAAAATAAATACATGGACAACTATTAAGGTAAATATATCAAAGCTAATAAATTCATTCATAAATAAAATATCCGAAAGAAAGGATCCAAAACATAATGTGAAATTATTTTATTCAGAAAATAAAACACTAGGAATAACTAAATACATAAATCTACTCGTCATCTCTAAAATCCTTAAGCTCAATGCCTTTGTGATCTGCATTGTCTAGGTCAGAGTCTGCTTCGGGCAGACTGGCATGGTGAGTTTCAACTCTAGGAGCCTTCCCCTTATCGTCCTTCTGCTGCTTTTGATAAGCCTAGACCAAATATTTGGGAGTGCGACACGTGCGAGACCAATGGCCCTTGCATCCGCATCTGTAGCAGGATTGTTCACCCTTATCTTGATTCTCAGATTTTCGGGTAGCAGAGTCCGTGTTAGGTGCAGCCTTCCCACGAACCTGAGCTTGATTGTCATTCAAGGCACCTGAACCACCGGATTTATTACGACCTCGACCTTGGCTATAAGTTCGTTTACT
Source organism: Ballota nigra (assembly GCA_947034835.1). Classification (NCBI taxonomy): domain Eukaryota; kingdom Viridiplantae; phylum Streptophyta; class Magnoliopsida; order Lamiales; family Lamiaceae; genus Ballota; species Ballota nigra. The sequence continues at coordinate 87,877,134 of OX344720.1, read as the reverse complement.
CCCTCTCTCCCTTCCACGCTTGCGACCTCTTGTACCACTTTGAGCTACAGCATGTGCTTCGGGCACCGATGTCGAGTCAACCGGCCTCGCATTATGATTCTGCATAAGGAGCTGGTTGTGCTTTTCCGCTACTAGAAGTGCATAAATTAGCTCAGAGTGTACAGTGTAGTTCTTAGCCCTATACTGTTGCTGGAGTACAAGGTTGCTTGCGTGGAAAGTCGACAAAGTCTTCTGGATTAAGTCGTCCTCAGTTACAGTTTTCTGACATAACTTTAACTGAGACACAATACGATGTAGGGCTGAGTTATACTCTGTTACGGACTTAAAGTCTTGGAAATGGAGGTTCAACCAATCGTATTGAGCTTGAGGGAGTATATCATATTGTTGTTGGAAACGGTCCTTCAGGGACTTCCACAACGTTCCAGGATCTCTTTCAGTGAGATACTCATTTTTCACGTCCTTATTGAGATGATGCCTAAGGAAAATCAAAGCTTTCGCCTTCTGGGCGTCAGTTGATTTTTGATCATCGACAATCGTGCCACTAAGATTGTTCGAGGCTAGATGTATTTCGACATCTAGCGCCCATGTCAGGTAGTTACTACCATCAAGAGTAAGCTCAACAAATTCTCTTTTGGTAATATCAGACATTATTCACTACAATTAAAGTGACATGGGTAAGAGGATTGACCAAAATCATAGACAACGGGGAGACAATGATTTATTTAGTTATTCTAAGGCACATAGATGCACGTACTGGGCGCCGTCTACCCAAGGCATAAATTTACGGTCCGACAAATACCGGGCGCCGCCTACCCGGGCATAAAATGCGAACTATAAATAAACTATGTGCGCAGGATTAAAGCATGTAGGATAATATCACATAAACATGCAATAATAAATAATGGCGATAATCACATAAAAATAATTTACAGAAAATATACGGTTTAATAGCCAGAGGAAATAATCGTAAGAATAATTATTTCGTATATATTAACGCAATTTAACAAAATATTTTCAGGATTAAAGAATAAAATTATGCACAAGAAAATGTCGCGGAAGTCGCATATGGCGAGTGGGAAACGTCGCACGTAGGTTGGCAACGAAAAGGCTGCGAGTGCGACGGACGAGGGAGCACGGGTACGCACGCGGTGACGGGCAGCACCAGGCGTGCAACGGGCAGCGCTGGTGCGTGCGTCGTGCGGCGCTGGGGCGCGCGCGACGTGCAGCGCTTGTGCACGCGACGTGCGGGGCTGGAGCGCGCGCGACGTGCGGCGCTCGGCGGCGGCGAGGAGGCTGTGCGGCGCTGCTACGAGTGGCGCTTCAGGGCCGTTCCGGGCAGCGCGACGGCGCGCGTCTCGCGGCGGCGGCCGTGGGGCTTTGGGCGACTGCCGGCGTTCGTTTTTTGATCTCGATCTAAGAATTAAAACAATAAATTCAACACAATAACGCATATAATTCAATTAATATCGAATATAAGAATCAAACAAGATAATAATATACGAGCATATAAATCATGTAGAACATGGATTGAATAATTCAAATACGGGAATTAATTCATGTGATTTAAAAGGGATTAATTCTGAGGCGTACCGTTTTATCTCGGGCAGAGACTCGTGCTGATAACGTGTTGTAAATAAGTGCGTAAATAAAGAGACACAATTTGTTGACCCAGTTCGTCGGGAACGACTACGTCTGGGGGCGATCCAAGCCAGGAGTTCCACTAATATTCTTGTGTATGAGAGTACATAGTTTATGAGTACAAAGGGATATATATAATAGTAAAACCCTAGTCTAATGGATAAAGCCCAATATGTTTCTTGGTCCTTATGTAATGTCCACACCAAATCTCCTAGATTTGAAATATTAAATCTTCTAGATTTATAACAAAAATAAGGTAGATGCAACAGAGTATTAATCTCTCATTTCTATTGCAATTGACGTTTAGGGCTTGTTTGTTTTGGGATTCACACGGACAGGACTAGAACTTTCCGGCCCCCGCCCCATTCTAGTTAGAGATGTAATATCCCATTTTTACATCTCATTCTTCATCCACACCTATAATACCAATTTTCTCTCACTTAAACTCTATTTCCTACTTTTCTCTCACTTACACTCTATTTCCTACTTTTCTCTCACTTACACTCTCTTTCCTACTTTTTTCTTACACATCCTACTTTACTTTTACACATAATTTGACATAAAGTAAAATCTCATCCTACTAAAATCTCAAAACAAACACACATTTTTATTATCATCCAAGACTTTAAATCTTGTGGGCGTAAAGTCATGACTTCACACGCCCACCTAAATCCCGAAACAAACAAGTTTACACGTATTAAGAAAGTCATATAATATGAATAAATATGTGTATACGATGTCGTTAACCTTATTATCATTTTATTTTTTGACAACGTTTTTTAAATTAATTTATAGAAATAATGAAAATGAAAAGTGGAGTAGATTTTTAAATAATGTATATCACAATTATTAAGCGAGGCGACATATTAGCACACACTTATTAATTCTTCTACGTAATTGCATCATAAATTTTTTACTGGAACAATATTTAACTTCTAAAAGGGAATTGAACGGGTAAATATTTACTACGGCCGTGATGAAATAAATCGTTAAAAGCCCAAGAACAAATTCATAACGAAGTTATACTTCTTTGAAAATTTAAAATAACAAGTCACTTTTTATATTTACTAGTTATATACCACGTGCGTTGCACGTTATATTTAAATAGGTAGTTAATCAAAGAAATTAGGGATATGATTTCCATATTTATGTCCATACTTTGTTTAAAAATAGAATATTTCTCAAGTAAAAAATATTGAATAATAATTAAACCAAAAAGATTGTCGGTTTCCAAGGAGTCCAACAGAAAAACTCATTTTAAAGGAGACGGGAAAAACTAATCAAGATCAAGTAAACTGAAATAAGCAATCGAGCATAATGTAAACATAATTTATCTAAAAATAATACAATAAATTTAGTAAATATTATAGTTGAACATCTTTTTGTTCATGAGAACCGTGTCCTCTTCATTTATTGGATGAGATATTTATGAAGGTTGCGGCTAATAACACCCAAACTTTTGCTCTTCACACTCAAGCCTATTTTTTTATTTTACTCAAAACACCCGTAATATATTGTCTATTTTACCCCTCAACTTATATTTCAATATTTTAATACACCCAAATCTTAAACCCAACATTAAACACATACTCAAATAAAAAATCCAAAAAAACCCACACACCCAAACACACACAGAAGAAAAACACGCACGCATGCAGCATAAGAAAAGAACACACAGAAAAAAATGCATGGAAGAAGAAAACGCACGCACGCATCCAATTCCTCTTTGAAGATGAGCAATTTTTTTTACTATCGCGTTTGGCCAACAGTGACCAAACTTTATTAATAAAGTTTGGCCAACAGTGGCCGAACATTATTCATAAGGTTTGGTCAACAGTGACCGAACATTTATCATTGCGTTTAGCCAACTCCGGCCGAACATAATGACAAATTTCGGCTCTGGTTTGCCAAACATGCCCATTTTCATAATTCTTGAACATTAAATCCGCAAACATAACTCGATCAATACAACTTTTAAACCCTAAATATTCTTCTCTAAATAGATTTATATCGTGACACATACCATATAGAACAATAAACTCATCAAAAATTTGCATTACTTATATTTTCCGAAATGTGTTCTTTCTCCATGACATCTCTCATGAGTATTGAATTTAAGTGGTTGAGTGAAGAATGAAGAAGAAAGAGTTTGGGTGTGGATGGGGGGAAGAAATCACGATGAATAATGAAAGAAAAAAAATTGGATTGGGTGTATTGAGCAAAAACTAAATTTTATGTTCTAATAGATTTTAAGTGGTAAAGGGTATAATAGTCTAATTACATTAGACTATTTTGGTAAAAAAAATTATTTTTGGTTAAAAGAGCAAAAGTTCGGGTGTTATTAGCCGCGGCCATTTATAAACATACAAATACAGTCTTTTGTGATAATTGTTATATAACTACTTGTTGGGAAATTATATAGACTTAAGTTTTGATTAAGATGCCAAATGTTCCTCCTAAGTTATTTGTAAGTAAAATATTCAGTAGCGTTAGTGGTTAGTTAATCAGTTCAATTGTTAGGGAACTGAAGTAAAGTTAGTAATTTCTAGAGTGTATTGAAGAATGAAGTCTACTGAAGTCAAAGTCTGCTGAAGACGAAGTCCACTGAAGACAAGTGATCTGAGAAATAGTCTAAGTCTTGAATGTTTTCTAAGTGCATTCTCACTAAGACTAAAACCATTAGGAGAGGACCAAGGTCCACTGATGAGAACTAACAAAGCACATTCAATGCTAAACATATTAAAAGCTGTTAGTTAATCTGGTTGGAACAAGGCAAAATGAATTTCAGTAAAGTCTACGATAAATGAAGGAATAAGAAGGTTCTCTCAGAGGAGTTCCACCTTAAAGCAAGACAAGAAACTGGGCAAACAGACTAAAGGTCCAATGAGAAGATGATACGTCAGTGTACTTTACTGACAACCTACCTGCTCCAGACTGACAAGTACCAAAAGTCTTTCCCTAGCTATCTCCAGAAAGTTGGTGACCAGGCATGGTCTTTCAGCCGTTTCTTGACAAGACTTAAAGCTTCAAGTAGAGCCGTTTGAGCCAATCAGATACAAGAAGACTTACTTGAGAAGATTCAAATCCAACGGGAATATTTTCAAGAAAGCCTATAAATACAGAAGGACGTGCTCATTTCTATGCACGGGAAACTCACAAGATCAAAGCTATCTCTACATTCATAACAACTAGAAGCACTCGAAAAAAAAAGAAACATTTCCCAAGTGTTTCACATTTGTAGAGAGCCTAACAAACCTTCTGTAACCAAGCTTAAAAGCTATATCCAAATCTTAGAAAGAGATAATCCAATCCTAAGCCTTGAGCTAAATTTGTAAGGATTATCTCAAAATAGTTGGAATCAAAACCCTACTCAAAACCCTACTCAGTGTTTAGGTTGAGAGCTAGTGTTAAGTGGTGTTAGTAAGCTGATTGTTGTATCAGTCTGAAAGCTGGTTTGTTAAGTGGTTTAAGAAAGTCACAAAGTATATAGACTGAGAAAAGCTCTGTATGGACTTGAACAGGCTCCAAGAGCATGGTATGATACTTTGTCACAATTCCTTTTGGGTCATGGTTTCATCAAAGGAAGAGTAGATAGAACTCTCTCCAGGATCACAAAAGGAGAGGACACTTTGCTTGTACAAATCTATGTGGATGATATCATTTTTGGTTGTCCCAACCAAGTCCTCTGTGAAAAGTTCTCTCAACTGATGAAGGGAAAATTTGAGATGTCAATGATGGGAGAAACGAATTTCTTCCTAGGACTTCAAGTCAAACAGTCTCCTGAAGGAATCTTCATCAACCAAGCCAAATATACAAGGGAGCTGATCAACAAGTTTGGATGCTAGACCAGCAAAGTTGCAAGAGTTCCACTCAACACCAACACCAAGATGGAACCAGATGAAGATGGTGAATCAGTAGACCAGACTCACTACAAAGCTATTATTGGATCTCTACTGTATCTCACAGCAAGCAGGCCTGATATCACTTTTGCAGTTGGGATTTGTGCAAGATATCAAGCCAACCCAAAGAAAAGTCATATGGAAGCTGCAAAGAGGATTCTCAAATATCTCAAGGGTACTGTGAACATGGGATTATGGTATCCCTCAGATGACAATCTGGAACTCACAAGATACTCAAATGCTGACTATGGAAGATGCAGAATTGACAGGAAATCAACCTCAGGCACTTGTCAATTCTTGGGAAGTAAGCCAATCTCTTGGTTTTCCAAGAAACAAAATTCAGTAGCCACAAGCACTACTGAAGCTGAGTATATGGCAGCTGGAAGTTGTTGTGCTTAAATTATGTGGCTAAGATAACAACTGATAGATTACAACATTTTTGCCAATGAAGTCCCTATTTTCTGTGACAACAATAGTGCAATTGCTATTTCAGAAAATCCAGTTCTCCACACAAGATGCAAACATGTGGATATAAGGCATCATTTCATCAGAGATCATGTGGAGAAGAAGGACATCAAAATGCTCAAAATCCACACTGACAAGCAGAAGACAGATATCTTCACGAAACCTTTGGCTGAAGCAAGGTTTCAAGAGTTGTCAGTAGAGCTTGGACTCCTAGATCCAGGAGAGTAAAGAAAGGATTCAATCTCAGAAGAGTTATTTTCAACTCAGTGGAGGTTCATATTCAGAGGAGGATCTTTCTCAGTAGAAGCTCCTCATCTCAGAAGAGTCTTGAATATCAGACGAGGTCAAACCCTAGTGGAGGTCAAAAGTTTATACTTATGATATTTTCAAATCTAAAGCCTATTTTTAATATATATTTGGTTTCAATAAAATTACTAATGAGTGCTTTCTGAAAATTAAATCTTTCTTACACTTTTTCGAAGAGATTTTGGTATGGCAAGCATTTAATGCGCGTTGTACAAGTCAGGTTCACTTTTACAATTACCTATCTCACGCGCCTTAAAACCCGGATGATGTGACCTTCCGGCTACCAACCCTTTCAATCTAAACCTTCCATTTTAGGCGGTTCTTTTCTAACCGTCAAGATCTCTTAAAAACTCCCCACTAACCTCTTGGACTATCCACGATCTCAAACCGAATTAATCTCAGACGTTGATCTCTCCTCTCAATCTCACCGTTCTTTACTCATATAAAAATCCCAAACTTACGCTTGTAAACCTTTTCGAAATCACTCACAAGTAAACACTTTCTTTCTATTCCAAACTCACTCTGCAATTCTCTCTCAAATCCTATTTAAAAAATGGCAAGATTAAACCTAAGTTTTCTTACCAATAAAGAGAATTTCTGGTATGAACCCATCGTAGTTTTTGATAACCCTGAGATTGAATCCAGGCCAGAATTTGTTCACATCAAAGAGGCCCTAGAAATGATTAAAACTGCTAGGTTAGAGAAGTTTTCAACAGTTCATCCTGAGAACTGTTTTGATAGGCAGGTTCTTGAGTTTTTCTATCATATATCCAACTCTGATTCAAGAATCAGGTCTCATCTCATATTACAAAGGAAGAAGAAAGTGATAAAGGATGACATGGATGTTACGGAGCACTAGAAGATTAGAAAGAAGATTCGCATTAGTGGAAATGACTTGAAGGAGCTGTTCAATCTCCCCTCTGAAGGTCCGAATCCAGATACTTGTATTGCGGACAAAGAGGAAGAATGGGTTAATTCCATTATGCAAAGGAAGGTGAAATACAGTCCAACAATGAACAGAAGTGTACTCCTGCCGGTATACAATGTTCTCTGTGAAGTTGTTGGAAAATGTATACTGGGAAACCAGGGAAGCACGGAGCAAGTGAGCAAGCCCAAGCTCAGATTAATGAAGGCGATTGTGGATAGCAAGGAAAAGTCATTCAACTGGCAACAGTTTTTTCTGAGGGCGTTGAATAAAGAGCACTCAAAGTTCCAACCTGACAAAACTTCCCAACTATCAAGTAAGCTAAACTTTGCAACAAAAATCTCTTACTTGATAGAGAATGTAGATCTGGGAGTGGATTGGATTCCAGACAGGAAGTGGAGTGACCTAAAGGCCTTGTTCAAGTCTGGAAAGGCACTAGAAACAAGAATGCTTAAGCCTGCTGTGGAGAGCCCAGAGGCAGTTGAGGAGGAAGAAGTTGACCCTGCTGAAGGGAAGAAAACCAAACTGAAGAGAAGACTGGTTAAACTAAGTGATAAGATGGCCCAACACAAGGAGGCCGAGGCAGAAAAAGCTTCTAAGAATGAGAAGAAGAAGTCTACTGAGGCAGTGAAGGAGAGTGCATCAAAGAAAGCTAGAGTCACAAACTCCACTGATGAATCCTCATCAGGTAACCCTGACTCTTCTCCTACTATGATCTCAACTGAGTCTGACTCAGATGCCCCTGCCCCTACCCCCATCAAACCCAAAACCAAACCTCGCACCCCTGCCAAAATCAAACACATCTCCAAAATAACTAAAACCCCCACTGAAGGCTCTCAACAGCCTGAAAGTGGATCCCAAACCACCACCCCATATGAAGCAACCTCAACCCCAACTGAACCCGTCCCCTTAACCCCCTCTGAACCCATTCCCTCAACCCCCACTGAATAAAATCCTACCTCTACTGAAACCCAACCTCAAACCTCATCTGAACCGAACCCTCCTAAAACACACAAAACTCACCTGGAGTCTATCCCAGAGGAACCAACAGATAGCAGATCCCCTACTCCTTCTCTTCCTTCAGACGATGAAGAAGAGTACTCATTCTTAGACACTCTTAAGGATGAGGTAGCCTACTCTTTGGAGTCTAAGTACCCTGAGCTTGATGGGTGCCCCACCCTAAAAGTATTATTCTTGAGACTGAGACTCCTTGTCCAGCTCAAAGACAGAAGATTGGGTGAAATTTTATTGGCTGTCAGAGGCAGCAATGCAGATGGCTGGAAGAAGGAGGAGGTGGAAGTGATACAATTTGCTGGAATGACCAAAACCAGACTTCTCTGTGATGAGAAGATTTTTTAGAGTCTGGTTATGGACAAAATAGCTGAGGCAAGAAAGGCAGATGCAGTGGAGAAGGTTGATGGAGGTGATAAAGAGAAGCCAACTGAGGTTTTAGCTGAAGAAGGAGCTGAGATTGTGAAAGCTGTTGAGACAAAAGATAAAGAGAAGGAGAAAGAGAAGGAAAGTGAACAAGGAGGAGGTACTTCACCTAGGCAAGGTGATGGTGAGTCAAGGATGTATCCATGGCAAGGGATACTGAGGCACAAAATTTGCCACATGAGAGCTCAGTAGAGGTGTCTACTGAAGTTCTCCCACAACAGCCCTCAGTGGTGACTAAGGAGTCAGCTGAGGTGTCTGGAAATGTTGGAGTTGAAAATAAAAAAGAAAAAGAAACTGAGGTTGAGATAACTGGAGTTGTAAGTGGTGAGATTAGAGCAATCATCCCTGTAAAGGGTGAATTGGCTGAAAAGAATCTAGTTGAAAGAGAGAGAGAAAGTGATAAAAGTGAGAAGAGAGAGGAGGAGGGAGTCCCAATGAAAGTAGATGCTTCAGGAGATTTAGGATGTGAGGCTGAGGAGGAAAGAGCTAACCTTGTTTGTCATGCATGTATTCAAACTGATGAGGTTCCCCCAGTAGAGGTCAACCTAAATCCTCTGAAAGATGCTGTTCTTTCACTCCAAGAAGAAAGCCTTCCTTCTCTCCAAGCACAGCTGAGGGATGTCCAGGAGATAGTACAAGAAGAAGTGGATGAGATGGTCATCCTCTCAGACCATGTTGATGAACTCATGGAATCCACCACAACATCACTCCCAAATCTTACTCTTAAAGTTGAAGACTCTCAGCAGATGGTGATTGATGTTGTTGAAGGACAGTGCGTGCTTGTCATAGAAGCTTTGAAGAAGCTGGAGCAGAAGGAGGAAGAGGCCAGAACTCAATTTCTTAAAGACTCAGTGGAGAATGTCTCCATCAACCTAAAGTCCTCAGTAGAGGCTTTCTCAGCGGACCTACTTGGGAAGGTTGAAGGGTTGTGGAACTCAAAGCTGTCAGAATTCGAGGCCAAACACGAGTAGCTTGGAGCCAAGTTGGGTGAAGTCCTGAAGAAGGCGGCAGAGGACTTCCCAACCCAGGAGAAAACAAATGTTTTGATAGATGAGAAGTTGGCTCAGTTTGTGAACTTTGGGCAAACGGCTGGAGCAACTTTGGAAAGACTGGATGATGAAGTTGATCATTGCTCAACTGAGTTGAAGGCCTTAGCTCATGATCAGCTGAAGCTCAACATCACTGTGGTCGAATGTATGATTAATGCCGGAAAGGGGGAAAAGAGGATAAGCTCTAAAGATATGAAGCTGGACCCCAAGAACAAAATGAAGATTATCCTTGAGACCCCTGACTTTGAGAAAGGCCAACAAGTGAAGAGCACATTAAAGAAGGTAGATGCAGAGGCTCAGAAGATTGTAGAAGCCAAGAAAGGGAAGGAGACCCCATCTGAGGACTTGTCAAAGTTTAAGAAAGCTCATCTGATGGAAAAAGAAGAGAGAGCTGCACAGAAAGGGGAAACTACCAAGAGGAAGGCAACTGGCGTCCTCTCAGCTGAGGTGGCCAAGAAGACCAGAACCTCAGGGAGGTTGGCAGCTAAGCCCACTAGCTCATCTGAAGAAGTTGAGGTACTCATCATTCTTAACCCTGAACCTCTTTCATCTGAACCTTCTAAATCTGCCCCCACAAGAGTCACAGAGCTCACTGAGCTTATCAAAGAGGCTGGAGGGATGAATGAGAGAGCACATAAGCTGGCTGCTCAACAACAAGAAAGGAGGGACAAGGTGGTTGGAAAGATGGAGACCATAACTGAGATGGCAGAAAGGAAGAGGAAGGAGAGGCTAACCACTTTTGATAAGACTACTTCCAAGAAGTTCAGGAATAGTTATCAAAGATGGGCTGCTAAGCTTAAGAAAGATAAAATCACTCCCTCAAAGGCCAAGTTTCCTCACCATGATGCATGGGTACCTAAGAAGCTCAATGATGCATGGGAAACTGCTCAAAGGGAATTTGTGTATTCCTATTATGTCAGTGGAGAATTGGGAAAAGACAATGTGCAAGAAGTCTTCAACTCATGGATGTTTGAAGTTTACCCAAAGCTCTTTCCTGCCATCATGGAAGCTTGGAATGATAAATTCCCTGATCAAGCCTTGAAGGCCCCTGAGCAAATCATCTACTGGCCTCCTCAAGATGCAACTGGAGCTGTGGATAGAGATCGGATCACAGAAGAATGGGTGTCCTTATGCGAGCAACTGGGTCTCAAGGGTCACTCAAAAGAAGTCATGGAGAGGAAGAATGAGCTGAAGATCCGAGTCTTCAAGCAATATGGACTGGAGCCTTTGTTCGAATCCATTTGAAGAAGCTAAGTGTTTTGTACTAGGCATTTGTTTATAAGTCCCATATGTTTTTAAGTTTGAACTTTTGTTAGTAGACTTCATGTAATATGTACTTCACTATTTATCATGAAAGGAAACTCTACTGAAGTTTTTGCCCAAGATAATATCTCATTATCATTTAGGCTTTTGTACTTGAATGTTTTTACTTACAAAATCCTTGAACTTTTATGTCATCTGAAGAACCTCATCTGAATGAAGATATGTAATAAGATAGGTTCCGGCATAATCAAAAAGGGGGAAATTGTTGGAAAATTATATAGACTTAAGTTTTGATTAAGATGACAAAATGTTCCTCCTAAGTTATTTGTAAGTAAAATATTCAGTAAAGTTAGTGGTTAGTTAATCAGTTAAATTGTTAGGGAACTGAAGTACAGTTAGTAATTTCTAGAGTGTATTGAAGAATGAAGTCTGCTGAAGACGAAGTCCACTGAAGACAAGTGAACTGAGAAATAGTCCAAGTCTTGAATGTTTTCTAAGTGCATTCTCACTAAGACTAAAACCATCAGGAGAGGACCAAGGTCCACTGATGAGAACTACCAAAGCACATTCAATGCTAAACATATTAAAAGATGTTAGTTAATCTGGTTGGAACAAGGCAAAACAAATTTCAGTAAAGTCTACGATAAATGAAGGAATAAGAAGGTTCTCTCAGAGGAGTTCCACCTTAAAGCAAGACAAGAAACTGGGCAAACAGACTAAAGGTCCAATGAGAAGATGACACGTCAGTGTACTTTACTGACAGCTGACCTGCTCCAGACTGACAAGTACCAAAAGTCTTTCCCTAGCTATCTCCAGAAAGTTGGTGAACAGGCATGGTCTTTCAGCAGTTTCTTGACAATACTTAAAGCTTCAAATAGAGCCGTTTGAGCCAATCAGATACAAGAAGACTTACTTGAGAAGATTCAAATCCAACGGGAATATTTTCAAGGAAGCCTATAAATACAGAAGGACGTGCTCATTTCTATGCACGGGAAACTAACAAGATCAAATCTATCTCTACATTCATAACAACTAGAAGCACTCGAAAAAAAGAAACATTTCCCAAGTGTTTCACATTTGTAGAGAGCCTAACAAACCTTCTGTAACCAAGCTTAAAAGCTATATCCAAATCTTAGAAAGAGATAATCCAATCCTAAGCCTTGAGCTAAATTTGTAAGGATTATCTCAAAATAGTTGGAACCAAAACCCTACTCAAAACCCTACTCAGTGTTTAGGTTGAGAGCTAGTGTTAAGTGGTGTTAGTAAGCTGATTGTTGTATCAGTCTGAAAGCTGGTTTGTTTTGGGAACTAGGACCTGGAATTTCCTAGTGATCAATCATCCTAAGAGAGGATTAGTTGATCAGTGCACCTTGGCACTATAACACAAGTAATTCCAATTGAAAGGAATTCTCCTGTTTGATCAGGACAGTGGACGTAGGAGATTCTTCTCTGAACCACTTTATATCTTGTGTACTTACTTTCTGCTATTTCCTAAGTGTGTGTTAATCTCAAGTTTATCAAAGTAAAACGAGTTTTCTAAAGGGCTCACTAATCCGCATCTGAAAGCTAATTAGATAGTGTTTAAACTGAAAGTCTCGAGCTTTCAGTGGAGGTATTATCTCACTAAGCTTTCACAAAGTAACTCTCAGCAGACCTCATGTCCACTGACGAGCTACTGTCTTAAGTAACCTGATAAGTTTTACAAGAAGAAGATTTAATTTGTAACCACAGGTGTATTCCCCCCCCCCCAAACACCTGTTTACTCATTTCGGGACCAACACTACTCAATTAATGGATCCTAAATTTGAAGTCTCTGCTTACCTTACTTCCTTAACCACCTCTCTATTTACAAATACTTTCTCAGCTACTTGTTATATGTAGTCAACATCCTCAAAATCAAAATGGCATTGTATAAAGGATCTGCTTTCACTTGCAACCATAGTGGACGGACATTCCAATCAAATATAACCCATATTTAACCGGTACTCCAATCAAATATAAACCATAGAATATTACATATGTTGAGGAATGTTTAGCACGTCAAGCATTAGTATTGTGAGGGTGAATTGTATAAAATCACCTACCAAACATTTATTCCCGCATAAAACTTCAACATCAAGATTATCTTCAAAATTTGACCAATAGAAAAGTGTAAGAGTGAAAATATTATGTAGTCTATAAGGTCAAAAAAAAGATGCTTTCCCATGATTATCAATCCAAGGGATCTTCCATTTTCCTTTATAATTAAGATTCTTGATTTTCTATTTAGCAAGAGATCCTTAAATTTAATTTTAAAAATGAAATAAGATCACATTCTTGCTTGGCAGTTTTCGGAACACGTGGGCTTACCTTAGGCATCCATATACTGAGATTGGAATTTAGATGGTCTCCATATGCTATCTTCATCTCCAGCCCAATCATGAGGCTGCTCAGAATAAAATAAAAAATTGTCATATCCTTATAATTTTGATCATTAATATACAAAATATTGGTACCCTTCCAAAATTATTTCAACTAATTAAATTAGAAGCCTATAAATAAAGATTGATTGTAGGATAAAAAAAATGATATAAACCAAAATTTTCTCATTTCACTCAAGCCAAGTGTTTTCCTGTTAGCATTCGTCAATGAGAGCAATAAAATTCAAAAACTCTGGTAGAAAAAATCACCAGTCTGACAAAAAACAAAAGGAAGAGAGTAAAATTATTCACCATATAACCAACAATTTAAGAAATGTAACTTCTCCAATTTACTTATGCTTTAATGGTATACGTAAGCATATCTTAAAATCATTGAAGCACACATAATCTTCAATAATTACATCTCCTACCTCAATGTTGTCTCTTGTATGTTTCAAGAATAATTTAAAATACACATTTGCCAATAAATAACAGAAGAAATAATATGTCCTAAATGATCAGTATAAATTAACCCCTAGACAAAGAAATATCCAGTAAAGCAGGCTTCAGAGTGAAGTACCTTTAATGGATCAAGATAACTATGACGAATGTAAGTAGCCAACTTCATCTGCCTTAGTTCACAAAATCAGAAGAAAAAAGCTTAATTAAACACACATGTATCATCTTAATCAAATCACTCAACTCAATTGTTCATTCATAAAATAAAAATAACACTGCTCAATTGATGAAAACCCAACAAAAATGTGTAAATAGCTATTGAGTGAAAACATATATGGTGTGGTAAAATGCAAAAAACAAATTAGTTAATATTTCTTATGAGAATAGCAATACTGATTATCTTGAATATGACTCTCCTATAAAGAAATAAGAAGAAAGATCCCTGATATAAATGGTAATTAAATCTAAATATGGAAATATTGATGCTACGAAATTAAGAAAATATTGTCACTTGTCCAAATAATCACAAAGTCTAAATAATTTAACTCATTGTATGACCTCCTGCATTCCAATAACTTATTATATTGTACATAAATCACAAAAGGGCATCGCCAATGATCAATAACTCAGTGTATATTCCATTCAAATAATAATAAAAATATCGACATTTCGAATGCAAAAAACCTAATCCAATAATTATCTATAACAAAGAAATCAAAGAGACGAGCAAATTGACTAATCAATAATCACTTAGAAGGGTAATTGGCCTGTGCTTCAGTTTCATCGTCACTGTTGCGGTTAGCCGTCACCCTTAGTAGAAGCCGCCCTTCGTGGGCATTCCATCTCACATTTAATAAATTGGTAATTTGATTAGTAAGAGGAAAGAACAAAGAGCACTGTACTCATGGTGAGAGATGATGGGGGTGCTATCAAGATGGAAGATGATGGGTCGTTCGATAGTTGGTGAGAGATGGGGGTGTTATCATGAGTCATAGGAATCGGTAGAAGTGGAGGGGCGAAATTGTACAAGGAAAAAGTGTGAGGGGTAAAAACGTCCAAAAATGATTTACAAAGTTTAGTCACTTTTATATGTACTAGTTTCTACCACGTGCGTTGCACGTTGTACACAAATAGTTTGTAATAAGCAGTTGAACTTTATCATATTGAACTTTGACGTTTAATAGGGCATAGTCTTGCATGTTACAAATGCACTGAGCAACTTAAATGTATTTTTTAAAAATTACTTCTAATATTACTAAAAAATTATTCTTGCTATTACGAAAAGTGAATTAATAAAATATATTTTTTTAGTAATAACAGGGGTAACTTTTCAGTAATAGTAAGGATAACTTTTCAAAAATACACTTCAGTTGTACGGTGCACCGGATGCACATGAGACTTACTCTGTACAAAATTGTATCACCAAATTAATTCTATCACAATTTTTGTTCTTAAAAATATTGTAGTTAAAGAAACAATTTGTATATGTAACTTGAACATGACTTGTCAATTCAAAATGAATAGATCTGATGGGGCTCATGATCATCAATAGTTGTCAAAAGAGTTGTTTTTGGACTAACATCCTTAGCAAGCATATATAAATAAATAAAATAAGAAAATCCATACATTATTGTAGAAATCTTGAAAGTGGTTCCAATGAAATGAGCTTTTCAAGTTTTTTAATGAGTATTCAAAGACAATTCTCATTTTTTGTTCACTGCTACCATATTTTCTAATTGCTAATGTAATATACCGCAATACACAAATTCTCTGAAATACACATTTCATAAACCTTCTAAACCCATCCACATAATCTTTGTTAAAAAAAGTTATAACATGAATAAAGTAAATAATTTGGAGAAACAGACCAAGAAAAAGTATTATTTGAATTGCAAATTAGAGACTTTGGCAGATTATGATAAACTCCAATAAAGAAGTCAAGTAATAACCTATCTAACAATACATACTTGTATTGCTTGTACAGGTAGAAGAAGCTCTCTCTTCAGTTCATTTGAGTTCAGCATGGGAGGAAACTGCAGGACGTCCCTGGAAGTCCGACATGAGAGCAAGCCGCAGGGTGTCCCTGGAAGCCATCTTCAACCTAACTCAAGTTCCCCTAAGAACCAAGAAACTGTTGAACAATCATAACACATTCCAGAAATCTAGTAAGAATGTGAAATGCAAGAGTCTTGTTCAAGGAAAAACTATTTAGTAATCAACAAAACCCAAATTCTGGCAAAAAAGATACGCCTCAAATTTGAAAAAAAAAATCACTAAATCAAATGCAAATCTAGCAAGAAGAAGTTAAATTGAAACTAAACGGATCAAAATCTAATTTAAAATTCTTAAAAATGGCTTATCAAAAATTACATATTTAACTCAAGCCTTCATGTAACCTCAAACAAAGTACCCTCGCTGAAAATGAGGTCAGAGAAAGCCCTAAAGCCTCCATTCTCTACAAAACACCTAAGAAAGTATTATAGAGTCAAGCAAATTACCATTCTTTTAGAAAAGGCCCACAAGAGGAATCACAATTAAAAAACCTCATTTTAATATATATATATATATATATATATATTAATCAAGCTGGAAAAATAAGTGTAAGAATGAAAATTAATCTACAATCTGAAAACTAATCTTACAAGACAAGAAGAATTTTTACAAAACATGAGAAATGGGAGAAAATGTATAAGCAAAAGGCGCAAGAAGTGAAAGATCAGATTCCAAAAATGTGAGAGTGAGAGAACAGGGGAGATGAGAGAATTTTTGGCAACAGGGAGATAAAGAATTTAAATTGTATTGCTACTTTGAACCGAGATCCAGCAACAACAGGGACAGAGGTAGCAGGGGATATCAAGTTAAATTTATAGGTTACTTGATAGTTTTGGTAAACTAAATACCCTCAAATTAACCATCTACATAGTGAGTAATAAAATGAATCTTCAATCCAAGTTACTGTTTTTAGTAACAAAGAATGCAAATATATAAACCTCCTCTCTAGTCGCATAATACTGCCAAATATAGGGAGATGAGAGATGAAAAACCTCTAATTCTTCGTTTACAGGATAACTAAAAGCATCCAATAACGTAACATCCAGAAAAAAATCCTGCGGCAAGATGCCTGTTTTTTTTTTTTTTTTTTTTTTTTGCCAAGAAAGGTAAACATATTAAAGGAGTCAGGACAAGAACATTAATTGAAATATTCAGATCCAAGTTTTGCATTCCACATATAATTAGTTTTTAAGTCACATAGCGCTTTTATTAGCATCACAGGTTAAAAGCTAAGAGAACTTTCTTTTCAAATACCAACGTACAATACACTCAATACTCAGTTCTGAGGATGATCAAAATGCTAAATGATGTTCAAGATATCTCTTTAAGCTTCAATGCTTCATTTACCATTCTTGAACTTTGACTGAAGATCACAACCTATGTCCGCACTACGATCTACTTGTTTAATTTTGGAAGGATGAAATGCAATGGAGTCTAACTTTTATATAAAAAAACTCAAAAAAAAAAAAAACAGCTAGGTGTAATTAGTAAAATCTTAAATCTCATTATTTGCATAAATATTTCACAATGGATCGCCAAATGGTTACACATTCCAGTCCATGTCACAAGTAAAATTTAATTTCTGCATTGAGTGGTGAAAGGTTGACAATTCAACAAAAAATATATAGCTATGCATTAGCATCAATGTTTTATTTAGGTAAAACTGCAAACAAACTAAAAGTGCAAACAAACAGAAACGAAAACTTGAGGCATAGTTTTATCATCTTGTTTAACTAAAATGATGTACTGGTTTAGTAGAATACCCACGGAAAATCAATGTGCATCATTGTTTATGCATGAACAAACAAAACCAATGGTGTTAAGCTGTTGTACATTTCCCCCAACAATGCTCCATACGCCATCACTATCTTCTCAATCTCAGATGTACTTGAATGGTCAATAGATGAATGGTCAATAGATAGTCGCACCGGAGGATCCTGACATGAGGGAGTAAAAGTCATCAACAAATTTCAAGAATAAATTAAATGTACCGTAGCCTCAAAAAGTAAAAATTCACTTCCTTGAAAATCTGCTTGTTGAAGTTATCTCTGTAGTGCCATAGAAATGGATAATCTAGTTGATCAATTGTAACTACTATATTTTTTAGTAAAATTGTATTGTTATCACTAATGAAACTATTTACTTTTTACAACAAAACTGACTCTACATCTAAACTTACACATGGGGTTTGTGGGTTCTCAGCCTCAAGAAAGAACCACATCATCCAATATACATGTGTGTATATATAATACACGCACACATAATTCAAGTTGACTCGCACCAGATATAAATGTTTAAATAATATAACATCTAGCCCATTATGTAGAAAGGAACCAAAATATCCTGAGCTTTTCAATTTAACCTCAAATAAGTAAAACCCGAGTCAATTGTGAGTTTAAATGAGTTGAGATACTTACTCTAGTTAAAAAGGTAACGACGTACTCTAGTAGTTCGACTGACTCGATGAATGCAGCTGCAGAGGCACAAATTATTTTTCAACTGTACATAATGATACAAAGGTGGTTTGACAATTATGGAGATGATGAAATATACGAAAATGAGATAAATGAGAAGATCTAGATTTGGGAAATTACAGTCTAGGAGAAAGAAAATGTTCTAAAAAGAGTCAATATTTACCTTGTAATGTCTTGTGGACCTGTAAAATAAATGACGGTCTGAACACTAATTATATAAAGACCCTGAAAATCATGCAAAATATAACAATGAGATGGCTCCGCCATCATCACAACATGAACACATTATTTTTATATTTAAACGAACTGATTCCACTGTAGGTAAATTAATAAATAAATTTTTGACTTACACGAGCAGCCACATCTGCTGCGATAAGAAAATTCATTTGCTGCTTCCTGAAAAGTTTCATAATTTTTAAAACTCAAACGACTTGTAGGGTGAAAAAAAATCATGATTAAACAATTTCCACAAACTGCCTTGTGGTTGCCACACACCTGTAGCATTTAGTATGTTCTCCAAGTGTTCTTCTTTAATGAAAATAACACTGTGAAAAGAGTGAATACCGGAAGTTAATGTGATATGCTCATGCCATTGCTTCAGAAACACTCCGATCAATCATAAACTTGAGCAAAGCATTTCATGACTACACATTGATAACACGGAGATACTTGCATTGATGGCAAACCTTGCCCTCATTGGGAGTTTTCATCTCCATGTAAGTTATTAGAGGCATGGTGTAGTCTTTGAATGTCAGGTGTAGTTACATGTGAACACCCGTAAAGTTTATCACCAAAGCAAATACAGTCTGCAAATTTGAGCACATGACTAAGAAGAACAACCAGAGTAATGATTTGTTAGGATAAAAATTGTTAGTTTTGATGAGTTAAAACAAACCAGAAGATGTAATAGGACCATCTGGACCTGTTAGCCAGATGATGATCTAGATTAGGACTTAGTCTAGGGGGAACTGCCAGACCAGAAGACTTCACCAGAAGAGTCTCCAGAAGACCCCACCAGAGGACTTCACCAGAGGACTCCACCAGAAGACTTCACCAGATGAGATCAGACCAGAGGCAGAGGACCTTCCCCAGACCAGACGAGTCCGGACCAGACGAGTCTGGTGGAACAAAAGATGCTCAGTTTGATCCCCTTATTCTACTGAGTATTCTGGTTGTTCACCAGATAAGGACCAGAAGACACCGAGGTTGCCTGGTGTCTGGTCCTGCCTTCTCTGGAGAGAATCAGAGTTAGGCAGAGGAAGCTATTGACCGTTGGTGATTCAAATCAAGTCAACAAGATCAGGATTGGAAAGTATTTGAAGATAATCAATCCAAGGATCCCACCAACCCAATCAATCAATTAGGGAATTGATTGATTGAGGCTTCCTTATATAGAGGATCTGATTGGATTAGCCCTCCAACGGCTAGCCCTAATCCCCTCTATATATACAAGAGTGCAGTTCAAGAAAAAGCTCTAGAGACTCTACACGCGCACATAGCATTCTAAGCTTTTGATCACTACGCATTTGCACTCACTTTGTTCTTAATTACTCATCCAACTCGTAAGGAGTTTATATACTCAACCTGTTCATCTTGTTAGATAAGGTTGGAGTAAGTTTGTCTTTAGATCGAAGTTAGATCTAAAGAGATTATAAGAAGGTGCTGGTACTTCGGAAATTCTAGTGGTTAGTGAGTTTGTTGGTTGGATAGTGAGACCCCTTTGATCAAGGGAGAGTGGACGTAGGATATTCAGATCCGAACCACTATATATACGGTGTTATTTATTGCTTTCTTTAATACCTGTTGTTTATTATTTGTGCTCTTAGAAAAGATTTTCTCTAAAGACATTTTGGCTAAAGGCTTCCGCAATTAATCTATCTAGTGGGACCAACAAGTGGTATCAGAGCAGTGTGTCCAACGACCACTGCTTTGTAAAGCTTTTGGTGGTCACCGGGCAGATCCATTGCTCCTTAGTGCTTTTGTTAAAGTTCTTGTTATTTCCCAAATTTTATTTAAAATGTCTGCAAAATCTTCTTATAAGAGTCGCAAATTGCCAGAGTTCTCATTTGAGGACTATAGCCACTGGAGCTTCATGATGAGTAATCATCTGGGAGCTATCCACCACCGCATGTTAGATGTGGTAGAGAGTGGCCCCATTAAATTTTACTGGACTCCTATTGATAGTGGCAGGTTAGAGTCCAGAGAAGAAACTAGCGACGCTGCAGAGGATAGAGTTCCCAGACAACGAATCCTCAAAAAGAAAGAAGAACTTGACAACGATGAGAGAAAGCTACATAACCTGGACCAGGTGGCAAGAACCGAGATTATCAACACTCTCACCAAGGAGGTAATAGAGAAGGTCAGAACCTGTGTCACTGCGAAGGAGATGTGGGACAAACTTGCACTTCTCTGCGAGGGAACAGAGAAGATTAAAGATAACAAGCTCCAGGTTGTTCAACACTCATTTGATACGTTCAAAATGAAACCAGACGAGACCATAGACCAGCTGGACATGTGCCTCACAAATCTCCTAAACAAGGCTAGTGCCTTAGGTAAGACCTACTCTGAAAAAGAAATTAATAGCAAAATCTTGCGTTCACTAACAAGCAGGTGGAGAATTAAAGTCACTGTGATCAAGGACAACAAGGATCTCAACACTCTGGATCACCATCTTCTGTTGTCTGATCTCAAAGCTTACGAATATGATCTTCAAGAGGAGGATCAAACAGAAGAGGTTTCCTCTTCTGGCCAGAAAGGAGTTGCATTCTCTTCAACTCTCAAGCCTGATGTCAAGCCAAAGGAGTCTACTGCAGATGACTTGAGCCTCAAGGAGCAGGTAGCACTTCTAACTCGTAAATTAGACAAAATGAGTTCAAAATATGGCAGGTACAAAAGGCATTGGAAGGAGTCTACCAGAGACAGGAAGAGTTCTTTCAAGCCTGCAGAGAAGGAGAAGACATCTGGAGACTCAAGGGAGACCAGATTCAGAACTCCAGAGAGGAGGAGAGATGACAACCCTGGCAACTCTGGGAGATCAGATTATCAGAGAGGGGATGGTAGCTCTGGCAGACCTGACTACCAGAGGAGAGAGAGTAGTCCAGCCAGATCAGACTATAACCAGAGGAGGAGAGAGCCAAGTCCTAGTCCCAGAGGAGACAATGCCTGCTATACATGCAACAAGACTGGTCACTACAGTTATGATTGTCCTCAGCTTACTCCTAGGGAAAGAGAAGAGAAAAGAATCAAGAGAGACAGGAGATATGCAGATAAGAGAGCATTGCTGGCAGAAGCAGAGGAGGAGGATACTAGTTCCAGTTCTTCTTCTTCTGACTTTGGATCAGATGATGATGTGTGTCTCATGGCAGACATCACTGAGGTAAATGAAACTACTCTAGTTTTATCTAATTCCAAATGTACTGAATCCTCTAATTCATCTGGTAACTCCAGAGAGTCTGATATGCAACAAATGCTATCAGATCTCCAAAATTGTGTTCAACTTTGTCAAAAACTTGAGAAAGAGAATGGTAGGCTCAGAGCTGAAGTTCAATCACTCTCTCATGAGCACAAATCCACCAGAGAACTCATGAAAGATCATTCCAAAGAAGTCTCTGAACTTCAGGATAAGATCACAGAAAGAGATACTCTGGTAGATCAACTCATGAAAGAAAGGACCTCTCAAGAAGATGAGATCAATGAACTCAGAGCCAAATACCAGACTCTTATCAAAGGAAAACAGGTTGCTCACAACATAGAGGAGATACCTATGCCCAGAGAAGCTCCTAAGATACCATCTGTTGTATCTATCATATCAGAGTCTTCTCAGCGCATTTGTGATAAGAGTGGTTTAGGATATTCTGGAATTACCACTAAAACCCATAAATACCTCTATAATAAAGACAAGTCTGTAAGAGCTGGTAAATTGGTAGAAATCTGGAATGATAAAGACTTAACTGGTAATGGTTACAAGGTGGTTCACAATCCTGATTGGAAAAGAAATCACTCTGTTAATCACATAACAAATGGTCCAGAAGAGTTGACTGTTCTGGAAGAGAAGATGCTAGAGAATAAGTGTCAAAAAGGGGAACCATTAAAGATTGATGGTTCTGTGAACAATGAGTCCCAAGGAGTAGGAATTACTCAAATTGGAGGACCCCAGAGAAATCCTCAAAGGGAACCTAAACAGATTAGGGGACCTCAAAGGAAACACTCAAGGAAGGGGAATACCAATCAGAGTAACATCTACCAGAGAAGGAACAATGTTCAACAGAACCAGGTACCCCAGAGACAATTTTCTCAGAGGAATCAATTCCAGAATAGGTATACTCAAAGGAACTATAATCACCAGAGCAAGTCTAATTATCAGAACCAGAGGAGGTCTTCCAGACCCATCTATAGAAAACCAACTGATCTGGGTAGTTATGACACCAGAGATGGTTCTTCTAGGATGTACCCTTATAACCAGACCTTTAAGACCATGTCTTTGAAGCAGGCCATTCCAAAGGCCAGATTTGAGAAAAGGTACACCAGACCTGTTTATAGGAAAGGTGTCCTTATCAGACCAGTAGCTCAATATGTCATTGTCAGAGGACATGTGCTGGTAGATAGATTTGGAAGGAAGATAAGATCTCCTCATCCATCAAGGGATGATCTTTATCTATGGATTCCTACAAAACCTGCAACTAACCAATCAGGACCCAGCACTAGTAGGGGACCTAATTGATTTCTCTGCAGGTAGACAAGAGTCCATTGGAGAAAGGTTTTTCAAGCAATCATGTCTGGTACATTGATAGTGGATGTTCCAAGCACATGACCTTCCAGAAAGATAATCTCCAAGATTTCAAGCCATTGAATGGACCAAGAGTGATGTTTGGTGACAACAATTATGGCGTCACCAGAGGAGTTGGAAAGTTGACCTTCAATGGAGTATCTGTAGAAGAAGTCTACTACGTAGAAGAACTCAAGCATAATCTGCTTTCAGTATCCCAATTCTGTGACAAGGGATACTCAGTGAAGTTTTCTAGTGATTCATGCACTGTTTTCTCTTCTGATTATAATGATATTTTGCTAATAGGCTTGAGGAAGGGTAACATTTATCTTGCAGATTTTAGCAGTTGCCCAAGAAATGCTTGCCTGGTTGCTAAAGGATCTGCAGAGAACAGCTGGATTTGGCACAAAAGATTGTGTCATCTTAACTTCAAAACATTGAACAAGATTGCCAGAAAAGGTCTCATTCGAGGTCTTCCAAATGAAGTGTTTAAGAAGGATCAGGTTTGTGGTTCATGCCAGAAGGGTAAACAACCCAAGACTTCCTTTAAGGATGTCCAGAGCACAACCACAACCAGAGTACTTCAACTACTTAACATGGACTTGTTTGGACCTGTTTCTCCTCTTAGTTTCAGTAGAAGGAAGTACACCTTAGTAATAGTAGATGACTTTTCAAGATACACTTGGGTAGTGTTCTTGTTTAAGAAAAATGAAACTATAACTAAGCTGCCAGAGTTCTTCAAGCAGATTCAGAATGAGCAGAACCAGAGCATAGTCAGGATCAGAAGTGACAAAGGAACAGAGTTTTTGAATTCACACATTGCAGATTACTGCAAGGATCATGGGATTTTTCATGAGACATCTGCTGCCAGAACACCCCAACAAAATGGAGTAGCAGAAAGGAGGAATAGGACTCTCAAAGAAGCTGCAAGAACACTTCTGGCAGAATACAGCACTCCACAGAGATTTTGGGCAGAGGCCATCAATACAGCTTGCTACACTCAGAACAGATGCCTGATTGCCCAGAGTCATAATAAAACACCATATGAGGTATGGAAAGGTAAAACCCCATCTGTTTCATACTTTCATGTTTTTGGATGTAAGTGTTTCATCCATGACAATGGGAAATCTAAATTAAGAACCTTTGATGCTAAAGTGGCTGATGGAATATTCTTAGGATATTCCAGCACCAGTAAAGCTTTTAGAGTTTTTAATAAGAATTCACTTTGTGTGGAGGAAACACCTCATGTTGTTTTTGATGAATCTGTTTTTGAGTGCAAGGTGGACTTAAAGTCTTCTAATGAGACCCAGAATCAGACTACTCCCAGAGTAATCAAAGTCAATCCACCTGTTCTTGACTCAGATTCAGATTCAGATGATGACCCATCTCATGGTTCTCTGAAGCAGCAGCCTTCACAAGGAGCAGAACCAGAAGAGGTTGGAACTCCTGTAGGGGGAAGCTCTTCTGCAGGTGGTGATAATCACCAAGGTACTGCAGAAGATGATCAACCAGGCAAGACCACGGGAAGGAGGACCCTGGTTGATCACCCAAATGACCTAATCCTTGGAGATCCAACTAAGGGTGTCCAGACTAGGAGATCTCTTAACTTAGCTGCCTTATTCAGTTGCTATGTGTCCTTGATTGAGCCTAAGAACATCAAGGAGGCACTGAAAGATTCAAATTGGATTGTTGCTATGCAAGAGGAGTTGAATCAATTCACCAGACAGGATGTTTGGGAGCTGGTAGACAGACCAAGACATCAAAAGGTGATAGGCACTAAGTGGGTCTTCAAGAATAAGAAAGATGAGAATGATGTCATTACTAGGAACAAGGCAAGGCTAGTGGCTCAGGGTTATTCTCAGTCTGAAGGAATAGACTATGATGAGACATTTGCTCCTGTTGCCAGACTAGAAGCCATCAAATTGTTCTTAGCATATGCTGCTCACATGAAGTTCAAAGTATACCAGATGGATGTGAAATCTGCCTTTCTTAATGGGATTCTCATTGAGGAAGTGTATGTGGAACAACCTCCTGGCTTTGAACAAGGTGACAAGGTGTTCAAGCTTAAGAAAGCTCTTTATGGGCTGAAGCAGGCACCCAGAGCATGGTATGACACTCTATCTCAGTTTCTTCTGGACAATGGTTTTTCTAAGGGTAAGATTGATAGAACCTTGTTTAGGAAAGAAGAAGGAAAGGACATCCTTCTGGTCCAAATATATGTTGATGACATCATATTTGGATCCCCTAACAAGAAGCTGTGTGAGAAGTTTGGTGAACTCATGCAGAGTCAGTTTGAGATGTCCATGATGGGTGAAATGAATTACTTTTTAGGTTTTCAGGTTAAGCAATCAGAGAAGGGAATCTTCATTAATCAGGCAAAGTACACCAGAAACATGTTAGAGAAATTTGGAGTAGGATCTAGCAAAGCAGCCAAGATCCCTATGATGACAAATTTCAACATGGATCCAGATGAGTCTGGAGAGAGTGTGGACCAGACTCAGTACAGAGCACTTATTGGTTCTCTTCTGTACCTGACTGCAAGCAGACCAGATATTACCTTTGCTGTTGGAGTTTGTGCCAGATTTCAAGCTAATCCCAAGAAAAGTCACTTGGAAGCAGCAAGGAAGATTTTGAAATATCTCAAGGGAACTGTGAATTTAGGATTATGGTATCCTGCAGATGACAATTTAGAATTGAGTGGTTATTCAGATTCAGACTATGGTGGGTGCAGAATAGATAGGAAATCTACAAGTGGAACATGCCAATTTTTAGGGAATAAATTGGTATCCTGGTTTTCAAAGAAGCAGACCTCAGTTGCTACATCAACAACAGAAGCAGAGTACATGGCTGCAGGGAGCTGTTGTTCTCAACTACTTTGGATTAGTCAACAGCTTACGGACTACCAGATTAGAGCTAAGGATATTCCTATATTCTGTGATAGTAATAGTGCCATTGCAATTACCCAGAATCCAGTTCTTCATACCAGGTGTAAACATGTTGATATAAGGCATCATTTTATCAGAGACCATGTTGAGAAGGGAGATATAAGGATGGAAAAGATTGCAACAGAGAAGCAGAGAGCAGATATCTTGACTAAGCCTTTGGCTGAGACCAGATTCAGAGAGTTAGCATTTGAGTTGGGTTTGTTGGAACCAGAGATAGATTTGGTTTAGGGGGAACATCAGAGATGTATCCTTTAGTTCTTATTTATTCTATTATCTTCTCGACTAACATGTCTACAGGTTAGATATACCAGAGAAATTGCATTTCCAGGTGAGGTATGTGCCAGATGAGGTGCATCCCAGATAAGGTGCAGAGTAGGACTCAAGAGAAATCCAAAGCCTTCTCTGACCAGAACCAGATAAATGTTATTCAGATGAGATGTGACTCCAGACTAGTTGAGGTATCATCTGGATACAATACCAGATGACAGGTATGTTTTACTTCTCTGGCCACTGATCATTGGGATACACTTTTCAAATTAGTAAATACACTCAAAACCTTTCAACTTCGATGTGTATTTAAGACTAGAATGTAGGGCCTAGGCAATCATTTCGCTTTTTACCTTGACTGCCACAAAATCCCTTTAACCCACTCCCAATGACCATGCCAACGCACCAGATTAAATCTGTATTTTGCCTTTCAATCTTGGCCATCGGATTTAATTGCGTGCAATATATCAATCAATTCAAAAATTGATTTTGTTCCTTCTTTAAAATTAAAATTCTCACACGCGTGTTACTTCATTAAATTTTATTGCCACGCGTTCTTTCTTATTTAAACCAAAATAATTTCAAATTGTCTTTTCACGTTTCATTTCTCAAACCCTAACTTCTCTCTCTCTGCGAGTTTCTCTCTTTCTCAAAATCTTACAGAAATGGCTCCCAAATGCAATTTTGATCCCGATTATGTGATGACGAAGATGAAATCAGAGATGGTGGTTGATTTCTACACCACCAGGAACCCAGCAGCGCTATCAATTCTGGAACTGTTCCAAAGATCTGGAGTAGAGAAGCTGATTTCAACAGTTCCTAAGGGGTTTAGGACTCTTAATGGTTATGCGGCCCAGTTCCTGGTTCGCATGAAGATTCATGAGGATCATATTTCTTCGAAGATTGAAGATGATGATGTGGTATTTACGAAGCATGATTTCTACACACTGTTCGAGAACATTTCTGCACAGGGAGTTGATCCATTGACCTACAAGGAGGATGACATTGTTGGTTCATTCAAAATCTTTGCCAGATCTTCTTGTCAAAATTTGTCGAAGGGTTTTTTGGATAAGCATTTAAGGCAGAAGTACAAGGTTCTGTTTGACATTGTGGTGAAGATTTTGATGTGCGAAAATCACAGTACAGATGCCATTTTCAATGGCAGGATGTGTGTGATGAGGGCGTTGTACGATGGAGTAGAGTGCAATTGGGCAGAGTTCTTCTGGGACGTGTTGAGGAAGAACAGGGTGAAGGTGAAGAAGGAGCCGTGCCCATCCAGACCAGGGGAGTTGCAGTTCTACTTTAATGCAAATGTTTCATTGGGGACCAAGTTGTCTCTCATCTTGGACTCAATTTTTCCAGAGATGGAGTGGGATGCCTCCTGGTGTAAGGGATTTCACAAATCCAAGATTTTATTTTCTAAGGATGGTCCTCTCCATGGTCATCCAGATTCAGATGGGGAGCTAGCCATCCCTGCCCCTCCCATTCAAGCAGTGCCTTCGCCTGTTAAGGGGCTGAAGACCAAGAAATCTCAGAAGAAGCCTGAAGCTTCTAAGTCTTCTACTGTTTTCTCTGGTTCATCAGATGATGACCAGATCCCCCTTCAGAATGCTTTGAAGAAGAAGGGTGGAGGTGCTGACGCTGCTAAGACAGCGGGTGCAACCAAGAAAAGGCAGAGACATGAGGAGCCCAGGAAAGCCTCTGCCAAGAAGGCCAGAACTTCAAGAAAGGCCAAGAAAACGCTTCTGGTGGACGAGCCATCGGAGGAAGAAGAGGAAGAGGAAGTTGTGCCTCTTGTGAGGAAGTCCAAGGCCAAGAGAGCCCTTCTCCAAGATCCCGACTCTGGATCTGATCTTGGAGAGGCCTTGGAAAAGGCAATTGAGGAAGCATCTCAAATAATGGAGGATGCCCCTATTCCAGAACAGGTTATTCCAGCTGGTGTTGACCCAGCTGAGGTAAATCCTTCTTCCCCTTCCCCTATTAATCTAGTTACCCCTTCTACCTCTCCCCCAGATACTCAACCCCTAATCCCCCCTTCTACTTCTGGTGCCCCTCCAGACACACCCTTATACACCTCTGCATCCTTACCTACTCGAACCCCCTCACCCCCTACCCCACAAACACATCTCCCCACAGATCCCTCCCCCTCAGCCCCTGTACCAGAGGTTCCTTCAACCTCCTCTGGTGCAGATCCATCTACTTCACATATTCCTCCCCGTGTTTCTGTACCAGAGGTTCTACCTACCTCTTCCGGTGCAGAGCAACCCATCCCATCTACCTCTCCCTCACTAAATCCTACCCCTCCCCAAACTCATACAGATCAAAACCCATCCCAAGACCCCTCTTTATCCATGGCTATGGGATTCCCTGCCCCTCCTCCCTCCCCCACATGCCTCTCCAGCAATGATAGTGAAGATGAGGAAGCTTCACTGGAGCCGGATCACTTAGCACCTTCCTCCTCTGCCTCTGGGCCCAAACCCTTTATATTCTCTTCTGATGATATGGGTCCCATTAGGCAGAGTATGAGTGTGAGTGCTCAGCTCTGGCTAAGAGAGCAATTTCCAATTTTGTTGGAGCACTCACCCCTTCTGGCAGATTTAACTGATGCCAAGGTTTGGAGTATGGCAAGACTCCAGGATGTTGAAGATCTCATGCTTCTGCTAGAAGAGATGTCTCCTTCTGCCTTCACTGCGTGGGAGATTGAGCTGAAGAAGAATTTAAACATTCAAAACCCAGCAGAGTTGGAGACACCAGAGGCGGCCAAGGTCCTGATCAGAACCCTCTTGATCCAGAAAGGTGTCATGCTCACTCCAGAGGGCTTCTCCTATAATTTTGGTCCGCATTTCTCATTCCCTCCAGAGTTGTACTCTGATGAGGAAGACTTTAATATGACTCCTGCCGTGCTCCAGAAGATGAAGGGCTTCTTCAATGAGCAAATTATGCAGATTGGGCGGTTTTCCAAAGCAATCCAGCATATGGCCCCTGCTATAATTGAGCACCAGATTAGGCAGGAGAGGAAATTTTTTCTTAAGCAGATCAAGTCTACTCTGGCTAATGTTAAAGCTTCCTTCAAGGCTAATGGCTTGTTTGTCAAGTTAGATGTCATGCACAGCCAGAAGCAGCTCCAGGAGCACGTGCTGGAGCAGTTGAGGCCAGTCTCTGTTCTCAAGGTGGAGATGGCCAGCCAGATGATTCAGACTGCAAAGCTGAAAGACTCCCTCCAGGAGATGTTGGAGACGCAGGAAAGACTTGTTGCAGAGTCTAAAGCCTATCTGGAGGAAGCCAAGCAGCTGCGTGATCTTCACTCTTTCTCCAACACTGCCTTGCCTGATCTTATAAGGCAGGTAGTGGAGCCCCTCCTTGATGAAGTTAAAAAGGGGGAAGAGAAGTCCAGAACTGATCGGGCTAAGATCACAAATGAGACTCTGTTTAGCCATAGAGCTCGTCTGGACCTGCTGGAGAACACATTGGCATAGGCTGAGTTGCAGAAGAAGAAGAAAGAAGAGTTGAAGTCTCTTTCTATGGCTAAACAACTTGCTGCAGAAGAAGAGTCATCTGAAGCTGAGCAGGATCCTTCTACCATTCCCGGTCCTGCTAAGATGAAGATTAGAAAAGTGAAGAAGAGTTTCCTTGAATCTGTTGTTGAAGAAGCAGAGAAGAGATACAAGGAAGAGACTCCAGAAGAGAGGCAAGCAAGAATCAGGAAGAACATAGATGAAGAGCAGAGGCTCAGATATGTTAAGAGGCAGAACAAGAAGGCCAGAGAAGCTGGTATTCCTTCTGGTGCAGGTGGCTCAGGTCAGAAGAGGAAAGCTCCTGTGGAAGTTATGAACATCTTGCCACTCAGGACAGAAGGGTCCTTTAACTCTACTGTGCCGTATCCTCTGATTGAAAGATGGAGAGAAGCCAAGACCCTCTGGTTCATTCAGCATTATATCCAGAGGCCAGCACCAGAAGATGATGAGCTGATCAACAGAACCTTCCATTCTTGGATGCAAGCCTATGATGCAGACTTGTACAAGCAGCTAATGGATTCAACCATTGAGTTCAACCTGGAGGTAACTGCTCCAGAATTTACTTATCTTAATACTCCCATGAATGGGAACCAGGTGGATTGGGCAGAACTGAAGAAGCTTTACAAGACCAAGGTGTTGGTGAATTTCACCCCAACATCTTCTGCAGAGTTGAAGGCCGTCCAGGATAGGTTCCTTGACTGGTTTCTTGTCCCTAAAGAGAACAGAAGATATGCCTAGAGTAGGACTATGAACTTCAATGTAATCTGTAATTATTTTGTCCTCTGATTATTAATGGAAAAACACATATCTTCTTTGTTCTAAAGACAACTCCTTGTTGTCTTATTATTTGCCTGATGAGATCTATTCTAAGGTCTCATCCCTTTATTGTTTTCTTGCTTAAGTTTACTTTTGATCAGTTCTGGTAGTGTTTTAACTCCATCAAAAAGGGGGAAATTGTTAGGATAAAAATTGTTAGTTTTGATGAGTTAAAACAAACCAGAAGATGTAATAGGACCATCTGGACCTGTTAGCCAGATGATGATCTAGATTAGGACTTAGTCTAGGGGGAACTGCCAGACCAGAAGACTTCACCAGAAGACCCCACCAGAGGACTTCACCAGAGGACTCCACCAGAAGACTTCACCAGATGAGATCAGACCAGAGGCAGAGGACCTTCCCCAGACCAGACGAGTCCGGACCAGACGAGTCTGGTGGAACAAAAGATGCTCAGTTTGATCCCCTTATTCTACTGAGTATTCTGGTTGTTCACCAGATAAGGACCAGAAGACACCGAGGTTGCCTGGTGTCTGGTCCTGCCTTCTCTGGAGAGAATCAGAGTTAGGCAGAGAAAGCTATTGACCGTTGGTGATTCAAATCAAGTCAACAAGATCAGGATTGGAAAGTATTTGAAGATAATCAATCCAAGGATCCCACCAACCCAATCAATCAATTAGGGAATTGATTGATTGAGGCTTCCTTATATAGAGGATCTGATTGGATTAGCCCTCCAACGGCTAGCCCTAATCCCCTCTATATATACAAGAGTGCAGTTCAAGAAAAAGCTCTAGAGACTCTACACGCGCACATAGCATTCTAAGCTTTTGATCACTACGCATTTGCACTCACTTTGTTCTTAATTACTCATCCAACTCGTAAGGAGTTTATATACTCAACCTGTTCATCTTGTTAGATAAGGTTGGAGTAAGTTTGTCTTTAGATCGAAGTTAGATCTAAAGAGATTGTAAGAAGGTGCTGGTACTTTGGAAATTCCAGTGGTTAGTGAGTTTGTTGGTTGGATAGTGAGACCCCTTTGATCAAGGGAGAGTGGACGTAGGATATTCAGATCCGAACCACTATATATACGGTGTTATTTATTGCTTTCTTTAATACCTGTTGTTTATTATTTGTGCTCTTAGAAAAGATTTTCTCTAAAGACATTTTGGCTAAAGGCTTCCGCAATTAATCTATCTAGTGGGACCAACATGATTAATCAGTAAAGAGGATAAGAATAATCATACATCATACCTTTAGACACGACCTCATATTTGGGTAGAGGTGAAAACTTCTCTTACAAATCAGGGTTTCCCTTCCAAGCTTTTATCATCTAATTCTTTATCTCCCTTGCTGCCTTCACCTGATCAGACCAGCCCACATTTCATCATAAATGTATTATGTTTCAAGCTCTGCCTCAATTGTTTGATTTTGATAGCAGTGGTCTTTCCATCTGGATCTGTAATATGACAAAAGATTTAACTGCGATGTATGTATCAAGCAATTCCAAAATAAGGCTAAGAAAACGAAAATTGTATGTAATTACTAAAAAAAAAATTCCCACCAACACAATTCCCAAATTTACCATATGTAAGCATACACAATTGAATTGTTCTCAACCTAATTGCCCAACCAACATCTAATTATCATTATACACAATTCTAAATGAAATTTCTCAATATAAAATTGATATGAAATCATCTCAAGTTTATTCCCAATTCTCAAAACAATACTAAACAAATCCTCACCATTATCGACTTTTTGACAAATCCACATGATTAGGTTTACTCCCAAGTTTAATCCCAATTCTCAAAATTACGCCAAACAAATCACCACCATTATCGACTTTTTGACAAACCAACATGATTGAGTTCGCTAAGGCATTAATAACAAATGAAAAGTTAAGAGATGATGCATAGAAAGTGCGATGAAAAACAACTTAATGACAGTCAAACTTGAATTCAAATATCAAATTTAAGGGAGAACTAACCTCCATATCTGATAAGAAGAACCTCTGCGAGCCTAGAACATAACCAAAACATGAATCATCTACACCAAGAATCAAACCAGTTCACATGCAATTAGCCATTGAACGAATCCCAGCAAGAATAATAGAACAAATCCCAGCAAGAAACCTATAAATTAAATATTGTCAAAAACTCAAATTGATTCAAGCAAAGAATTTAAATATTGTTACAAAGGACTTACACCTCCGTGAAAGTATAAATGAATGAAACTTACATGTGTGACCTTACAAAATTGTCGCAATCATTAGTTATATTCTAAACATTTATATTTTATATGCATAGTTCACACGGGCTCAGATTACCTGGTAAAACCTTGAGAGCGTTGAAACAATGACAGGTATCCTCCACAAGCAGTGGTCCGTTTACCTTAATTTTCAAAGAAAAACACAGTCAGCCCATCAACTATTCATCATTCTCTCGCAAGTTATTCTAGAAATACATTTTATACATAATTTTGCAATACCTCTTAAACAACTAATTGAACTTTCTCTCTGGAAATTTCCTCAGGCTTGCCTTGTAATTCTGGCACTGTTTTGGAAACATAAAAACCATTCAAAGAACTCAAATGCACATTGACAAACAAAAAAGAGATGAGCATGATTTTGATAACACAATACCATACCACCTGTATCTGGCAACCATGTCATGTCCAAAATAACAAAAAATCATACATAAAAAATGCACTTATTTTATTAATATCAAACTTCTGGAATTATGTTATTTGACAATTACCAGCAATTCAAAATACAAAAGCAAGAGAAACTTCCAAAAAACAAAGTAAATAAAAATTCTAACTATGATGAGCATAGATGTAGGCAGTGTGTATCAAACAGGCGTAATCCCCTGGAGGCTGCTCATTTTGAATCTTCGTGTTTATTTTCATAGAACAGATTAGAAAAACAGTCCCATATACTTAGAAAAATCAGCCCAAACAACAATCCATCTCTAAAGTAAAAAAATTGGGGAAATTCTGGCAATGAATACAGGGAAAAAATGGAGGATGTCGGAAATGAAATTGGGGAACTTTGCTTCATCCTAATAATGATATAACATCCAGAAAACAATTCAAACAAACACACATATTTCACTAATTTTCGTCCAAGAAAATAACTACAGAGAAAATTATCAGGGCCGTGTTAGGTTGATTTTTAAATTCAAGCAATAATTATTTAAATTTCAAACTATCTTGAGCTTTGGAGGGCCTGATTACGCCTGTAAATTTCTCATATGAATCAAATCAATTACGAAATTAGAAAAAAACCAAGCAACAAACTGAATACAAATATCAAATCAGCAAATTGTAATTGATCTTGAAACCAAATAGAACAAAGTAAGGGAACTAAATTGCATAAAAGAATTAAATAATTAAAGAAAGTGTCAGAAAATCGAGGAGTAAACCAGAAATTCAAACCAGTAAAACCAAGCGATCTTCTTAAGAGACGAATATGGAAGCCTCTGGAGTAACGACCCAAGAACTCGATTACGGTGAAGATGATTTTGGGAAGATAAGGGGAGGAACAACGGTAAAACAGGTGTAGTGACGGAGGAAGGAGGAGAAGGGATCACAAAGAGGCCGAAAAATGGTACAGCAGGAGCGACGGGGGAGAAGGATGGAGAGGAAGGGATCACCGAGAGGTCGGACAGGAAGGAGAAGCCGAGAGGGGCCGATGAGAACGCTATGGGAAAAAATATTATAGGCAAGGGTAATATTGTAGATTGCTAAAAATGAGAGGGATAAAAAGGTCCAAAAATGATTTACAAGTGCTAGACACTTTTATTTAAAAAAGGCCCTTATTTTATTAATATCAAACTTCTGGAATTATGTTATTTGACAATTACCAGCAATTCAAAATACAAAAGCAAGAGAAACTTCCAAAAAACAAAGTAAATAAAAATTCTAACTATGATGAGCATAGATGTAGGCAGTGTGTATCAAACAGGCGTAATCCCCTAGAGGCTGCTCATTTTGAATCTTCGTGTTTATTTTCGTAGAACAGATTAGAAAAACAGTCCCATATACTTAGAAAAATCAGCCCAAACAACAATCCATCTCTAAAGTAAAAAAATTGGGGAAATTCTGGCAATGAATACAGGGAAAAAATGGAGGATGTCGGAAATGAAATTGGGGAACTTTGCTTCATCCTAATAATGATATAACATCCAGAAAACAATTCAAACAACCACACATATTTCACTAATTTTCATCCAAGAAAATAACTACAGAGAAAATTATCAGGGCCGTGTTAGGTTGATTTTTAAATTCAAGCAATAATTTTTTAAAATTCAAACTATCTTGAGCTTTGGAGGGCCTGATTACGCCTGTAAATTTCTCATATGAATCAAATCAATTACGAAATTAGAAAAAAACCAAGCAACAAACTGAATACAAATATCAAATCAGCAAATTGTAATTGATCTTGAAACCAAATAGAACAGAGTAAGGGAACCAAATTGCATAAAAGAATTAAATAATTAAAGAAAGTGTCAGAAAATCGAGGAGTAAACCAGAAATTCAAACCAGTAAA
Organism: Ballota nigra; assembly: GCA_947034835.1. Classification (NCBI taxonomy): domain Eukaryota; kingdom Viridiplantae; phylum Streptophyta; class Magnoliopsida; order Lamiales; family Lamiaceae; genus Ballota; species Ballota nigra. The sequence goes on along the minus strand of OX344720.1, from coordinate 87,841,953 downwards.
ACCAAGCGATCTTCTTAAGAGACGATTATGGAAGCCTCTGGAGTAACGACCCAAGAACTCAATTACGGTGAAGATGATTTTGGGAGGATAAGGGGAGGAACAGCGGTAAAACAGGTGTAGTGACAGAGGAAGGAGGTGAAGGGATCACAAAGAGGCCGAAAAATGGTACAGCAGGAGCGACGGGGGAGAAGGATGGAGAGGAAGGGATCACCGAGAGGTCGGACAGGAAGGAGAAGCCGAGAGGGGCCGATGAGAACGCTATGGGAAAAAATATTATAGGCAAGGGTAATATTGTAGATTGCTAAAAATGAGAGGGATAAAAAGGTCCAAAAATGATTTACAAGTGCTAGACACTTTTATTTAAAAAAGGCCCTTATTTTATTAATATCAAACTTCTGGAATTATGTTATTTGACAATTACCAGCAATTCAAAATACAAAAGCAAGAGAAACTTCCAAAAAACAAAGTAAATAAAAATTCTAACTATGATGAGCATAGATGTAGGAAGTGTGTATCAAACAGGCGTAATCCCCTGGAGGCTGCTCATTTTGAATCTTCGTGTTTATTTTCGTAGAACATATTAGAAAAACAGTCCCATATACTTAGAAAAATCAGCCCAAACAACAATCCATCTCTAAAGTAAAAAAATTGGGGAAATTCTGGCAATGAATACAGGGAAAAAATGGAGGATGTCGGAAATGAAATTGGGGAACTTTGCTTTATCCTAATAATGATATAACATCCAGAAAACAATTCAAACAAACACACGTATTTCACTAATTTTCGTCCAAGAAAATAACTACAGAGAAAATTATCAGGGCCTTGTTAGGTTGATTTTCAAATTCAAGCAATAATTTTTTTAAAATTCAAACTATCTTGAGCTTTGGAGGGCCTGATTACGCCTGTAAATTTCTCATATGAATCAAATCAATTACGAAATTAGAAAAAAACCAAGCAACAAACTGAATACAAATATCAAATCAGCAAATTGCAATTGATCTTGAAACCAAATAGAACAGAGTAAGGGAACCGAATTGCATAAAAGAATTAAATAATTAAAGAAAGTGTCAGAAAATATAGGAGTAAACCATAAATTCAAACCAGTAAAACCAAGCGATCTTCTTAAGAGACGAATATGGAAGCCTCTGGAGTAACGACCCAAGAACTCGATTACGGTGGAGATGATTTTGGAAAGATAAGGGGAGGAACAACGGTAAAATAGGTGTAGTGACGGGGGAAGGAGGAGAAGGGATCACAGAGAGGCCGAAAAATGGTACAGTAGGAGCGACGGGGGAGAAGGATGGAGATGAAGGGATCACCGAGAGGTCGGACAGGAAGGAGAAGCCGAGAGGGGCCGATGAGAACGCTATGGGAAAAAAATATTATAGGCAAGGGTAATATTGTAGATTGCTAAAAATGAGAGGGATAAAAAGGTCCAAAAATGTTTTACAAGTGCTAGACACTTTTATATATATTATAGATTATAGATATACTTGGGGTCAGTTTGGTTTTAAAATTTTAAACGAATTGGTTATGGCCCCTTAGGATCAGCTCTAACGGCTTTGAGCTAAACATGTTGATTTAAATGAGTTACTACTATTGGGACACAACCCCAACCTCATCAAATTTGAGCTAAAAGGATTAATATCGGGTTATGGGATAAATTTATATTTAAAATTCAAAATAAGTTTTTTAGGAAATTAAATACTAAATTTTGGTGAAGCAAAGTAGTCTACAAACTAAAAGTTCGGATCCCTCAACTTATGTGTTGATGATTGAAATTAGTCGCAAGAAACAATGGATAAGAGATGAGAAACAATCCATAAGAAAGATGACAAACTTAGAATTTTTTTTCTAAGTCTTACGAATGTAGTGTGTGAAGGAGTAGACAGCGGTCTAGGATTGTAAAAACCGTTCAAGCATAATTTCTACAACTACCCACAAGTGTATGGGATCGTAATAGTACTAGCATGCGATCAAGTTAAATTTATAAATCATGAGAAGTGGAAAGTGCTCTAAGGACTCAATCTCAAAAGTTGTTATGTTACGATTTAAAGGTTCGGTTTGGTTTTTCAACAAGTAAATTAAATGACAATTAATAAAAACTAAAGATATTATAAGCAAGTAAATTAACAATTAAACTAACTATTGGGACAATGTCAATTTTGATTAGATCCCAAAGACCCTGAAAAGATGAGTTGCCTTAGTAGTCAGGCTAGTCTTGGTTAGGTTTGTAAGTTAGTTTATTTTACATTCACATGTACTCAATGAGAGGAGTACTCACTGATGACAATCAAGACTGAAGCCTGAAGACACAAGAGCACCATTCTAAGCTTATGACAGTTCTTCTAGGCTGACTGAGTAAGTGTCAGGATGAAGAGCATGATCCTGAGATCATTGCTAACTCAACCTGAAGGGAACAGGACGACACTGAGTATTTGGGAGAAGTCTTGGAGTAGGATCCAAGCAAGTCAAAAGGAATGTCAGCGCTGGGAAATGTACGTAGATGAGGACAAACCTAAACTCAGTAAAGACAAGACTGAACTGAAGAATGAGTTATGACATTCTCACCTACCTGATGACGTGGACCAATCAGAGAGCGCCAAGTCATGTACAGATACTGACTTGAACCTGACATCCCTGCACAGTTCAACGGGCATGCATTTACCAAATACATGCAAGGACGACTGCTGCATGGAGATTGTATCAGTTGAAGTATCCTACAAGAAAGACAACCTAGAAGGTTATCTCTTCCAACGGATAGTTTTTTAAAGTTGCCTATAAATACAGAAGACCTTGGACCCAATCAAGGTTACGGGAAATTTTGAAGCCAAGAAATTACTCAAACTCTCAGCGCACAAAGCATTCAACATTCAAAGAAGCACTCGAAAAACCTTTAATTTCCCAAGTATTTCTTAGTTAGAGAGTTATTATGTATTCCACTAAGGGAAATAGAAATATCTTAAGCTTAGATTGATTATCCAATCCTTAGCATAGGTTTGCCTTGTAAGGATAATCACAACTGAGTTGGAATCCAAACTGAAACCAAAACCCTCTAGTCAGGTTTGTTGGTGGAAGTTAGTTAGTGTGTTAGAAGGAGGAAGTAAGGGTCAGTGAGTGAAACTGATCTTGGTGCACCTGGGCACGTTAAAAAACAAGTCAATCCTTATTGGATTCTCCTGTTAAATCAGGACTGTGGACGTAGGAGCTTGAATCTCTGAACCACGTTAACTTCCCTGTGTTCTTACTGCTTTGATATCTGTTCTTAATTACTTATTTGATTAAGTCATTCATTGCATCTTTAATCAGGCTTGAACTAATCAGCCTGATCATTAAACTGAGCACCGCCCTTCTAACCACAGTTTCATAAAAAGATAAACAAGTTTTCAGAAAGCAAACTAAACAAGACTATAAACTTTCAAGGCTCACACATCCCTCACTGAACATTAGTAGATAGTTAGCCAACTGATCTGCACTCAGTGCTGTGAGTAGGTATATTATCTACTCAGTGTTCATACACCACTCTGAGTAAGGGGACTCGGTCAGTTTGAAAGTAGAAAAAATTGTATACGTGTATTCCCCCCCATACACGTATCACTCAGCCTTGTACCGGGACCAACAAGTGGTATCAGAGCAGTGGTTCAAAAGATCACTAACTTTGAATACTAATAGTTTCAGAGGAGAAACTGTTGGTGGTCACTAAACAGATCTGTGTTTGCTTTTTCATTTGAAAACTTGCATCATCATGACTTCGAGGAGACTTGAAGCTTCATTACCTGAATTCTCTGTGTCTAACTTTGTCTATTGGAAGTCCAGACTTGAGACACATCTAGATGCCACCCATGACCAAATGTCACGAGTCATCAAGAACGGACCGATCAAGATCACCATTCCAAATGTCAGAGGATTGGGATATGATCATCTCGATATTGGCGTATAGGTTCCTAAGGAGAGGAAGGATATCACCAATGATGAGATCAAGATGGTGGAACTGGATAATGTGGTCAGGAACATTGTTCTTCACACGGTGCCGTTCGAGGAGTCAGTGAGGCTGATGAACTTAAAAACAGCAAAGGAGGTCTGGGATGAGCTGACCAGTATGTGCGAGGGCTCAGAAAAGATAAAGGAGAACAAGAGAAATATTGCCATTCAGAAGTTTGAAGCGTTCGAGATGCTGCCTAACGAAACTATTGATCAGTTGGAGTCAAGATTCATCAAGATGATGAATGAGTTGGTGATGTTGGGAAAGGAAGTTCTCAAAAGAGAAGTTGCTTCAAAAATCCTAAATGCTCTTCCTGAGAGATGGGATAACAGTGTTATTATGTTGAAAAACACTCAGGATATGAGTAATATAACTTCAGCTTTACTTTTTTCAGAGCTCAAAGCGTTGGAGTACGATCTGAACAAGAGAAAGAAGAAAGTTCAGCCTGAAGAGGAAGAGAAAGTACCTGAGAAAAGTGTGGCATTTAAAGCCAAGTCAGAACCTGTCGAGTCTTCATCAAAGTCACTGATGGAGATGAGCAAAGAAGAGCTCCCTGAAGAATATAGCATGATGGCCAGACGCTTTGAAAAGCTAAATTCCAGGTTTGGTCGTTATAAAAATATTATCAGGATACTCGTGACAGGAAACCTGAAGGAAGCCACCAAAGTTCCCGGAGATATGAAGAACGGAGGAACACTGACCAGAGACCCGATCGTGGCGATGAAAGGAGATACTCAGACCCAAAGCTCAATCGTAGAGATGAACAGAGACGTACTCGTGATGAAAAGTACCCAGCCAAGAATGACTCATCAAGAACCAGGGAACCTGACTCAAGAAGGAACCCTGACCAAAGAAAAGATTGAGGAGATGAGCAAGCAACATGTTACAACTGTAACAAGAGTGGGCACTATCAGTATGACTGCCCTGAGTTGAGTGCATGGGAAAGAGAGGACAGGAGGGACAAGAGAGACCAGAGGTATGCTGATCGGAGAGCCAGGCTCGCTGAGGACGTGTTGTTACCCGATTGATGATTTTAAGAACTTTATGTGGTTATGATCGGATAAAACAAAATAAAGAAACGAAAAGTAATGACTCGGAGGATTGCCGAGGGGTTTAGGCTCGGTCTTAAGTTGTGTCTCCTTTATTTATGAGCTTAAGGGCTCTATTTATAGTAAGTCCTAGGATACATTGTGTTGTCTTAGCTATTTGGATAGAATTTACAATGATTGCTAATCATTTTCTGTCTCTTTGCTATTGCCTAGTCATTGATGCGCCAGGGCCTTTACCGGCCCTGCTCGAGGATCGTCCTTGTCCAATAAGATGGCCCCAGCTGGCCTGTGGGCACTATCCCATCAGGGCATCGGCCAGTCCTTTCCCTATGCCTGCATCTGCATTCGTCCTTTCTCCAGGCGCGGGCATCGCTGCAGGCTGGTGGTTATGTCCTCTCCTCTATCTTGATCTCCAGCTGTCTCGCCTGTTGCGAGCTTGTGGCGGGCTTGCGCAGGTCCGAAACATTCCCCGGCTCAGACGGACCACTCCTGGTCGGTCGAGGAGGCGGGGTCTCTTAGGCTGGCAAGGTAGCTTCTTATCGGGATAGCCTACTTGGGGTGAGGTCGAGGTCGGTCGAGCTTGCCAGGTGGAGGCGGGGTTCCTCGGCTTTATAGATTGGCGTGGTACACGTTATTTTCTGCCTACAACAATTGCCCCTCAGCTTGGTCACCGAGTTTGAGGAGGGGTCCAAGGTGAATCTTTGCCCCTGGTGGGGTTTTGTCTTTTCCCAGGGTGAATCTTCACATGTGATCCTTTAAAATTCCTCCATGATCTGCGTCGGTCCACGTGTTGAAATGGGGTTTGGGCATTCCGAAAGGCGTCTGTTGAAAAGATTTCTTGGAAAGGCGCCGATTCTTTTTGTCGCTTTCAAGAGGAAAATTAATGATGGTCTGAAAAGCGCCACTCTCACTGATTAGACGCGTCTTTACTGGAGGGACGAAATCATTTATGGTCGCGTCCGGCGGTCGAGTTTAAAGACGAAAAGTCGCCTCTTTTCTGCTGCCTTTATTTGCAATTTGGTCCCAATTTTTCTCCTTTAAAAGGGGGTTTTCCTTCGTTCTTCAAATCTTTCGTTTCCCGCTTCCTTGCTTTGAAACCTTCCATTGAAATCATTCTTTTCTCTAAGGTAATTTCCCAAATTTCCTCAATCTCATAGCTTCTAATTTTCTTAACATGGCGGGGGATAGGGCCATTTCGTCAGGCCGTCGAGATTGCCCACCCCCAGAATCAACTCCGGGAACCCAAGGGCCATCCGTCAGCGGTTTTTAGTCTGCCTGCCCCGCGGACCCCTCCCCTCAGTCAGTTGGTGAGGACCGTGTCCCTGGAGGGAACTCCGTCGAAACTGGGGCTTCAGTAGGCCCCGTGGTTGACGATGGTGAAGAGAAGGTTATTCTGGAGTACGTACAAGATGAGGGGACTTATGACGAACAGGTCTACGTGGCTTTCCAGGCCTGGGAAGAGTTCATCGATCGAATCGTCGGTCCGCCTCGAGTCTTCGACTATGCTGATTATCTGAGGTGGCATCCTTACGTCTATCGGGGGTGGAATCCTAGGTCGATCATGGAGGCCCAGAGCTCCGAGTGGTTCGCTTCTCGGAGAGAGAGAGCTAGTTTCATCACGTCTGGGAAGTTGGCTGCATGGCGGATCCGGTGGGAGATTCCAATCGATGTGCATCTTTACTCCCCCGATCCACTGGAGAGAGCGGACCAGCCGCCTCCTAAAATGGTGGCCGTTAATTTTTACACCATGGAGGCGGGGTTGCACTTTCCCTTGCATCACAATCTGGTACATCTCCTGAATTTCTGGGAACTGGCGCCGGCACAGTTGCATCCCAATCCTGGTATAACATCATCTCCCTCTTCACCCTGCTCTACCAACAACGGCTCTACCGGATGCCCACCCCAGGGGAGGTCAACTTCCTCTTTGGGATTAACGCCGAGACTCGGTTTTCGGGCGACGTCTATGTCAGGGGCCGCCCAAACAGGGTATCTTTGGAGAGGATAATCCTCAGGATTCTGCCGAAGTTGCGCGACTACGCGCATCGGTGGTTTTGGGTGGCTGGTGCCTGTAGGCCCTCGGATGCAACTGGCCAAGAAATGGTTGTGCCCACGACCTTCCAGTGGAAAAGGAAAAGTAAGTTCCGCCTTGTCTTTTTTCGTGCCTTTTATACTAATCTAATTTTCCTCTTTTTCCTTTGCAGGCTATCTGGTGCCCCGGTGTGAAGATTTGAATTGAAATTTTAACCTTGCGCTTCGACAGGTTGAGAAAGTCCCGGCCATCGAACGTCAGATAATTTCCCTTAATACGAGAACAACTCGTCGTCGGGCGCGGTTCTTCCAGTTCCCGCGTCACTTGAATCAGGAGATCGGTGAGTCTTTGTTTAGCGTTCTTCGTGTCTGACCATATTTCCTCATAGTTGCGATTCAAAATTTATCGATGTTGCAGGGCCCAATTTTTGTGTATACACTCACTGCCCTTCTCAAGTGATGTCGAGTGCCCAGGAGCCTTTGTAGCCTGCACCATAGCCGTCGGGAGCAAGGAGGTGCCCCAATCCCGCCGGTTGCGCCCTTGCCCATTCCGATGGGGGGTTCCCCTCAGGCAGGCGAGCCCGTCAATGGCTTGCCCAGCCCCACCGTCTCTACCGCGTGCTCCTCTTAAGAGGGGTCGTGACGGAGGAGGTGAGAAGGGTGGACCGGCTGGGTCGAGGGGCGACCCTAGAGAGAGTTCAAAGAGTAGGAGGAGCCGTCGCATTTTGCTGGTCGATGAGGATGAAGTGACTGAGCTGAATGAGCCCGAGGAATCGGAGTCTAGAGATGGTGAGCCTGCTGCTGCGAATGTACCGTCCATTAAACATCGTGCTGACACAGTTGATCCTTCCTCGGCAGAGAAGACGAGCCGAGGCGGTGCTGCTCCTGAGCCCGCCATGCTCGCAACGGATGCCCCCGTGCCACCAGGATCGGCCCCGTCTGGACCCATCCTGGGGCGTGACCCTGAGCGCGTTCGGAGGTATGAAACTAGAATTCTGGACTCGCTTGTGACTCTATTCCTCGTCTTAATCTTGAGAATGGATGTTTGACTGTGCACTGCTTCTTTTTTATTCATTCTTTTAGGCTGATGGAAGATGATCCGACCTGTCCGACTCCGATAGCCGACTTTCTTGCCTCCCACCGGGTTAGGTCGTCTGAGGGGCTACCCCTGCATCTGGCTCGAGCGATGCGGGATATCCCCTCAGCTTGGACCACGAGCTTGAAACCATCGCTGCCCATCCGTCTACGGACAACTGCTTCTTTGTTGTCCTGTTGCTTTCCAGACAGATGGCGACCATGGCGCAGCAGGCTATTTTCCGTCGTGACTAGGAAGTAGATGAAATCTTCACCCTTCGCCACCATCTGGAAGATCTGGAGAAGGAGAAATCCTCGCATCAAATACGGCAGGATCACAGGGTGAAGGAGTTGGAAGGCAAGGTGGCGCAGATGGAGATGTCTTGGAAGGCTGAGCTGGCGGAGGTAGAGCGGCAGTGGCAGGAGCGAGGTCGGGCGGTAGCTATGGCCGTTCTGGATAAAGAAGTATCTGATGCTCATAAATGTAGGACGGAAGCCGGGCAGTGCGGCGGCAGCTGAAGAGGTTTGGAGGTATCGGGTGGAAGCGCTGGAGGCGAAACATGCTAAAGAGGAGGCAGAGCGTGCCGCGGAGGCGGCACAAAATGAGGTAAAGACCCTCTAGCTTCAGGCCACCAAGGACGTCGAGACTATCAAAGATTTGATTGTTGCCTCAGAATGCATTCGAGCCATGCAAGATGCAAACCGGGACGACCCCTTCTTGGACCCGCCCAAATCGGGGAGTTCGCCTACTACAAGGTCTTTGCTGACTCTATGCGTGAGGCTAGGAGAGCGGGTTACCCGACTGTGGCAACGGAGGCTTACTTCCATGAGTATGTCCTGGCGCATCGTCTACATCCCTCGATCTTATGCTATTTCTGGGACCTAGAGAGAGATTTCGAAGTAGACCTTTATTGGGGGCCCAGACCCGATACCCTGCTGTATCCTGAAGACGCCTAATCCGCCCCGGTTGGAGCTGAAACTGTAGATGATAGCGTCCCCGCATTTGGTGGTTCTGGTGACCCACCCGACGTTGTTTAAGAGAGAGAAATTTGTGCCCGGTGGGCGTTTGTTTGGCCAGATGTGGCCTTAGAATAATTTCGTTTGCACTCTTTTATTTTCTCGTTTCGTTTTGAACAATTTGGGTGGCCGTGTTTTTGGCCTTATGTTTCTTTTCTTTTTGTCTAATGCACATCTGAATCAGTTTTACGCATGACTTGTATAGCCTTGTTGGCACTTGACAATTCTGTCTTTTTGTAATCTGGGCGAGTCGACTTTTGGGCATAGCCCTTATGCTTGACTGCATATGCCTTAGCGTTTCTTTCCTTTATACCTTGTTTATGTTAGATGGTTCACACATTTTTTAGGTTTATAGGAGGTGCTAGCGCTTCGTCCCGGTCTCGTCATCGCCGGCTCCATTGCAATCTAGGCAACTACCAGGGTGGAAATCGAGAGGCTTTGCTCGAACGGGAGCTAGCTCGCTGTGAGACTTCTGTCGTTTCACTTACGGCGGGTGGTGCCTTGGTTAGTAGAATGGCTGGGCCTTTAACCAAGTTTAGCACCTCTGCCCTTTTTCGATCCACCCCCTTCTTCCCATTGAGGGGTGAGGGTTTGGACCTACGGAGTGTTGGAGTTATACGTGAAAGTATGCTTTTACTTTGTATAACTCATGTATCAAACACTTATTTATGAGAATAATTCTTTTATCGCATTTGCTTTAGATATGATTGAATGTTGAATATTTATTGCAAACAGTTCATAATAGTACTAGTTACATTGTAGTTAATGTGGTGATACCCGATCACGGAAGATAACATTAACAGTTTCCTTGTAACTAAACGTACATTTTCACGACCTAGGTGGAATTAAACAATCCGACGTGAAAGTTCGATGTGTAAGTCTCAGATTGGTCTGTCTTGACTAAGAGATTGCACTAGCACATTTAGTATGTGTTGAAGAGGACCTACAGCGAGGATAAATTCTTCTGTTCTGAAATGTGAAGAATTAGACCTCAGCGGTTATTGATTTCTTAATCTCCGTCACTTAAATAGGACCGTGTGTGATTAATGGTTACTGCTTTGATTCATGTTGGGTGAGAATCATCGTGACTTCAAACCTTGTGCTTTGGGCAGTAATATTAGTCATACGACGGTTGCTAAGATTTAATACGGAGAAACGCGTGCGATTACGGCTCGTGTGATTAGTCCCCTTGGTGGGCTCATAAGTTTTATCATACCAAATCTTGCAAGTGAAGAATTAGTTTCTTCGGTACGGACAATAATGTTGAGCTGTCTTTACTCCAAGGTGAAATATATTAATTAATTTAGAGTTATTCAGAAGCTTAATTAATTAATGGACTTGATAATCTTAAACGCGGGAAATAATAACCGGGAGCCCATATTATCGTAATATGGATTAAGATGGATAGTGCAATATTAATTTATTAGTGGTAATAATTAATATTAATGGATTGAATTATATTGGGGCTCAATATTGAAATTCAGAAGTCCATTAGGAGGTCCAATCTTAATTCTCCTTAAAGGCCCCTCAAGTAGCCCAATAATGATAAGGTGATTAAAATAAAAAGAAAATAATATGCTGATTTTTCTTCTTAATTTTCGAAAATTTGGAAATAAGGAGAGAAAAGATTTTGTTGATTTTCTTGGAAAGATATTATGGAAGATAAGTATTCTTGGAATACAAGATTATCTCATATATTCAAGAAGATCCAAAACTTGGATTCTCTTCTTGTGAATTTCGAAAATTGCAAGCTAAAAAGGTGAGTGAGATTTTTGTGGAATATTTTATTATGGAGAAAAGAATATATGAGATATATTCAAGATTTCTTAGAGACTAAGAAAAGATTTTCTCCAGGCCCATAAAATACCTATAATTTTCGGCCACTTCATCTATAAATAGGGGGTGTGATTATTTCATCCCCAAGTACATAATTCCACGTGTTGGAAAAATCAAGAGCATATATATTTTTCTTTTTCCTTAGTTATTTAAAATTACTTGAAAGCATCTCCCACCGGTGATCAAGTAAGGCGAAAGGGAAATACTTGAGAAGGTTTTTGGGTTGATAAAGTGTGATCGTGATTGTCCCGTTTATTCAAAGGCCAAGTCTACAAGAGGTACGTAAGTCACATAAATTCTTGTTTATTCCGCCTAGATTTTATGTGACTTAATTCAACATGCATGATGTTAAATTTGTTGTTGGAATTATTATTTGAATTAATTAGGATTAATTCATGCTAGTAATAATTGAATTTAAATTCGTATTTAAATTTCATCCCGAATAGATTTCGGACACCCCTATTTTCCCAACACGGAGGCCCCCATTTTTTGCTTGTTTCAGGTTCCATGGAACTGATTAAGTAAAAATTAAAACAAAAGGAACATTTTCTGAAACTGGCGATTTTATTGAGATTGCCTGTGTGACATATAACACTTTGGCTTTTACAAGATGTTTCTATTGATAGAATTTCTTGAGGTAGCAGTCGTTCCAGGAATACTGGTCTGGAACGCCGTCCAGGTGTTCGAGCTGGTATGCCCCCCTGGGAAGGACTTTTGTGATACGGAAAGGTCTTTCCCATTTAGGGTCGAAAACACCCCTGGGGCCCTGGACCTACTTTAGGACTAAGTCCCCCTCAGCAAACTTTCTTACCCGGACCTTGGAGTTGTAAATTTTTTCTGATCTTTGCTTGTATGCCGCGTTTCTTAGGTCCGATGTTAGCCTTATTTCTTCGGGCATGTCGAGATCTGCCCGTCTGGCCCTATCATTATCCTCCATAAATTTTTGCGAGGTTCTGTTGCTGGGTATGGCGAGCTCTGATGGAATCACAGCTTCTATCCCGTATGCTAGGGCGAACGGTGTCTCTCCAGTTGAATTCTTAGTCATCGTTCGATATGCCCACAGCACGCCCGGGAGCTCGCTAGCCCATTTCCCCTTCTTGTCTTCAAGCTTCATTTTGATCGTATGCTTGAGGATCTTGTTAACAGCCTTTACATGCCCATTCGTCTGTGGGGTGATAGGGGGTGGAGAACATCCTCTTGATCTTCCATCTTTAGCAGAATTTCATCATATCGAGACCGTCGAACTGTTTCCCATTTTTGGAAATTTTCACATGGGGGAGTCCGAAGCGACAGATTATGTTTCTACAAATGAATCTGATGATCTGTTCTTGGTCTATCTTGCCCAATGGCTCGGCTTCGGCCCACTTGGTGAAGTAGTCGACGGCAACAACAGTGAACTTCAGGCCCCCAGGGGCGGTTGGGAGAGGTCCTATTAGGTCAATCCCCCATTGAGAAAATGGCCATGGGTTGTACATGGATGATAGTAGCTCGGGGGATGTCTTGATGTTCGGGCCCCAAACCTGGCACCTGCGGCAAGCTTTGGCAAAATCGTTCGCCTCCTTTCTCATGGTTGGCCAGAAGTATCCCTGCCGCAGAATTTTATGAGCTAGACTTTGGCCGCCTGCGTGATTTCCATAGACGCCTTCGTGTATCTCCTTCATAATTATGAGTCTGTCCTCTGGCGTGATGCACTTAAGGAGTGGCAGCAAAAAACCCCTTTTATAAAGCTGATTATCAATGAGAATGTACCTCGTTGCTCTCAGCTGTAGCCGTCGGGCTCTGATTTTATCTTCCGAGAGGTCGCCGTTCTGTAGAAAGCATAGGATTGGGGTCATCCAGCTCTCACCTTGGGGAATGACCGCTGCAATCAGGCTTGTGCTGACTGAAGATTTGGTGAGCTTCAGTAGCCGAATGTTGGAGAGATCCGCTACCCCCTCCGAGGTGGTGAGCTTTGAAAGCGCGTTCGCCTGAGAGTTCTGCTCCCTCGGGATTTGCTCGATGAGCACCTGGTGGAAATGCTCGCAAAGGTTGGACACGTGTTCCAGGTACTTTGCCATTTGCTCGCCCCTGGCTTCGTACTCTCCTTTGATTTGATTAACCACCAGTAAGGAATCCATGCAGACATGGAGTAGGCGTGCCCCCACTGCCATTGCTAACTCTAGGCCGCTCACGAGGGCCTCGTACTCAGCCTCATTGTTCGTGGCGAGGAAGTCAAAACATATTGCGTTGGTGAAGCACTGACCCTCTAGGCCGATTAAAACGATGTCTGCCCCCACGCACATGGAAGTTGAAGAGCCGTCGATGTACAGCTTCCATGGTGGATATTTGATATGGGTCGGGTTGGGTGGGAACGTTAGTTCTACCACGAAGTCGGCCAAGGCCTGCCCTTTGATGGTTGTGCACGGTGCGAAAGAGATACCGTATTGGGCAATTTCAATTGACCACTTCATCATGCGTCCGCTTGTGTCTGGTCTGTGTAGGACCTGCCTGAGGGGTAAGGTTGTTAGTACCTCCACCTGGTGGTCGAAGAAATATGGCCTTAACTTGCGGACGCTAATGACCAACACGTAGGTGAGCTTCTCCAGGGGTGTGTATCTCGTCTCCGCGTCGTGGAGGACATGGCTAACATAATAGATGGGGAGGTATGTCTGCCCCTCGGCCCGTACCAGGACTGTGCTCAGGGCGACATCCGATGCCGCGAGGTAAAGGTATAGCTTTTCCCCTTGGAGGGGTTTCACCAGGATCTGCGAGTTAGCGAGGTACTCTTTTAGTTTCTAGAAGGCGAGCTGGCTTTCCTTGTTCCACGAGAACTTCTTGTCCTTGATGGTTGCAAACAAAGGTTTTCTTTTATCGCCCAATCTGGAGATGAATCTGTTAAGTGCCGCTAAACAACCTGTCAATCGCTTCATTTGCTTGACACATCTAGGTTCCTGCATGTCCAGGATGGCCTTGATTTTGGCGGGGTTGGTTTCGATCCCCCACTGGCTGACAATGTGGCCCAGGAATTTCCCCGATCCCACGCTGAAGTTGCATTTCTTGGTTTTCAGATTCATGTTGAAAGCTCTCAAGATCTGGAACGTTTCGGTGAGATCTCGGAGGTGGTCTTCCTTTCTTAAGCTTTTGACCACTATGTCGTCGATGTATTGTTGGTCCCACTAGATTGATAAATTTCGGAAGCTTTAAAAGGAGTGTCTTATACAAACTTCTTTTTACAAGAGCACAATAGAATAAACAAAAGAGTAAATATGAAAACAGTAAATAAGACCGGATATATAGTGGTTCAGATCTGAATATACTACGTCCACTCTCCCTTGATCAAAGGGGTCTCACTATCCAACCAACAACCAACTTACTTACTGGAATTGTGAAGTACCAGTTCCTTCTTACAAACTCTTTAGATCTAACTTCGATCTAAAGACTACAGCCTTCAACCTTATCTAGTAGATAAACAGGTTGAGGTCCAACAACTCCTTAAGAGTGAATATTAAAGTATGAACAGAATAAGAGTGCTAAATGCTTTGTGATCAAGAGCTTTGAGTATGACTTCGTGTGCGTATATTTCTCTCTAGCCCTTTTTTCTTGAGTTGCACTCTGTATTTATAGAGGTGATTAGGGAATAGCCGTTGGAGAGCTAATCCAATCATATCCTCTATTTAGGGAAGCTTCAATCAATCAATTCCCTAATTGATTGATTGGGTTGGTGAAATCCTTGGATTGATTGACTTCAAGACTTTCCAATCTTGATCTTGTTGACTTGATTTAAATCACCAACGGTCAATAGCTTCCAATGCCAAACTCTGATTCTCTCCAGAGAAGGCAATACCAGACACCAGGCAACCTAGATGTCTTCTAGTCCTGATCTGGTTAAGAAACAGAATGCTCATCAGAATCAGGAGATCATTCTGAGCATCTTTTGTTCCACTAGACTCGTCTGGTCCGGACTCGTCTGGTCTGGGGAAAGATCTCTGCCTCTGGTAAGTCTCATCTGGTGAAGTCCTCTGGTGGAGTCCTCTGGTTAGTCTTCTGGTGACTCTTCTGGTGAGGTCTTCTGGTCTGGCAATTCCCCCTAGACTAAGTCCTATTCTAGTTCATCATCTGGCTAACAGGTCCAGATGGTCCTATTACAACTTCTGGTTTGAGATAATGAAATTCAGGGGCAGTGACCTCCAGGTTGAATTCTATGGTGGAGTCCATCAGCTGCTTGTACAGACTTGCATCATATGCCTTCATCCAAGAATGAAATGTCCTGTTGATGAGTACATTATCCTCTGGTGGAGGTCTCTGGATATAGTGTTGAATGAACCACAAAGTCTTGGCTTCTCTCCACTTCTCTATCAGAGGGACAGGCACAGTAGAGTCAAAAGACCCTTCTGTCCTGAGTGGCAAAATCTCCATCACTTCTACAGGAGCTTTCTTCTTCTGGCTGGATCCACTGTGTTGGGACATTGTCAGTTTTGATTAAAATCCCAAAGCCCCTGAAAAGATGTTTGCATTTGTTTTGTCAGGCTAGTCTTGGTTAGGATTTGTACTTAGTCATTTTACACTTCACAGGTACTCAGTAAGAGGAGCACTTACTGATGACAATCAAGACTCAGAGCCTAAAGACAAAGTTTTCCATCCTGAACTTATGACAGTCTCCTAAGCTGGCTGAGTAAGTCTCAGTGATGAAGAGTATGACCCTGAGGTCAGTACTACTCAGTCCTGAAGGGAACATGATAAAACTGAGTTAATGGGAAGACTTGGAGTAGAGCCAAGCAATGCAAAAGAATGTCAGCGTCAGGACAAGACCGGTGAGCACAAGATAAAATAAACTTAATAAGACAAGCCTGAAGCTCAGGAATAAGTCCTGACATTCTCACCAACCTGATGACGTGGACCAATCCAGGAAGGACACGCACGTACGGAACCTGACAAGAAGACTGAATTCAGACTGCATGTTCAACGGGCAAGCATTTAATGCGCATTTAATGCAACTACCAAATCCATGCAAGGACGGCAACTGCATGAAGATATGTCCGTTTGAAGCCACTCTACATAGATGACTTGAAGGCTATCTCCCCAACGGATAGTTTTTTCAAATCACCTATATATACAGAAGACCTTGAACCCATTCAAGGTTACAGGAAATTTCCAAGCCAGAAATTACTCAATCTCTCAAGAACTCAAAGCATTCATCTTAGAAGAAGCACTCGAAACCATCTAAATTTCCCAAGTGTTTCTTAGTTACTGAGAGTCATTCTGTATTCCAAGAGCGAACTAGCATTATCTTAAGCTTAGAGAGATTATCCAATCCTTAGCATAGCTTTGCCTTGTAAGGATAAACTCAACCTAGTTGGAATCCAAACTGAAACCAAAACCCTAAGTTAGGTTTGTTGGGAGTAAGTCAGTTAGTGAGTTAGTAGGTGGAGTTTGCATAGATCAGTGAGGTTAGCTGGTCTTGGTGCACCTTGGCACGTTAAAAACAAGAATCCTTTGAGTGGATTTCCTGTTAAATCAGGTCGTGGACGTAGGAGCTTGAGTCTCTGAACCACGTTAAACTCCCTATGTTCTTATTGCTTTGATATTGTGCATACTTGCTATATTGCATATCCATTCATTGCATTCGGTTTATCAGGCTTGAATCAATCAGCCTGATCCTCTAAAAAGAGCACTGCCCTTACTAAACACTATTCAAAATTGAGTAAAATAAGTTTTTCAGAAAGCAAACTAAACAAGACTTTAAACTATCAGGGCTTACGCATTTCCGCACTGAACTTGAACTGATAGTTAGCCAACTGACCCGCACCAAGTGTAGTCAGTAGGTGCGTTATCAGCTCCTAGTTCTTTATCACTCTGAGTGGAGTGGACTCAATCAGGTTTAAGTTTGAAAAATTGGTATACGTGTATTCCCCCCCCCCCTCATACACGTATTCCTCAGTTTTGTATCGGGACCAACAAGTGGTATCAGAGCAGTGGTTCAAAAGACCACTGACTTTGAATACTAATAGTTTCAAAGGAGAAACTGTTGGTGGTCCCTGAACATATCTGAGTTTGCTTTTCATAAAACTTGCATCATCATGACTTCGAGGAGACTTGAAGCTTCGTTACCTGAATTCTCTGTATCTAACTTTGTCTATTGGAAGTTCAGATTAGAAGCACATCTCGATGTCATCCATGACCAGATGCCGCATGTTCTCAGGGAAGGACCGATCAAAATCACTCTCCCTAACACCAGAGGTAGAGGATATGATGATCTTGATATTGGTGTACCCATTCCTAAGGAAAGGAAGGATATGACCACTGATGAGATCAAGATGATGGGGCTGGATAATGTGGCCACGAATATCATCTTGCACACGGTGCCTTTCGAGGAGTCAGCAAGGCTGATGAACTTAAAGACGGCAAAGGAGGTTTGAGATGAGCTGACCAGGATGTGCGAGGGGTCAGAGAAGATAAAGGAGAACAAGAGAAACATTGCCATTCAGAAGTTCGAAGCGTTCGAGATACTGCCTGATGAGACAATCGATCAGATGGAGTCAAGATTCATCAATTTGATGAATGAGTTGGTGATGCTGGACAAAGATGTCCCAAAGAGAGATGTTGCTTCAAAGATCCTGAATGCCCTTCCTGAAAGATGGGATAACAATGTAATTATGCTTAAGAATACTCAGGATATGAGCAACATAACTTCTGCTTTACTTTTTTCAGAGCTAAAGGCACTGGAATTTGATCTTAACAAAAGAAAGAAGAAAGTTCAGCCAGAAGAGGAAGAAAAGGAGAAAACTCCTGAGAAAAGCGTGGTGTTCAAGGCCAGGTCTGAACCTGTTGAGTCTACATCAAAGTCACTGATGGAGATGAGCAAGGAAGAGCTTGCTGAGGAGTACAACCTGATGGCCAGACGCTTTGACAAGCTTAATTCCAGGTTTGGTCGTTATAAGAAATTTTATCAGGACTCACGTGACAGGAAACCTGGGGGAACCCACCAAAGCTCAAGGAGATATGAGGAAAGGAGAAACACTGACCAGAGGAGAGATCGTGGCGATGAAAGAAGATATTCAGATCCAAAGCCCGATCGAAGAGATGAACAGAGACGTACTCATGATGACAAGCACTCAGGGAAGACTGAAAGCTCATCGAGACAGAGGGAACCTGACTCAAGAAGGAACCCTGAACCAAGGAGAGAAAGAGGAGAAGAGCAACCAATATGTTACAACTGTAACAAGAGCGGACACTATCAGTATGATTATCCGAAGCTGAGTGCAAGGGAAAGAGAGGACAGGAGGGCCAAGAGAGACCAGAGATTTACTGACCGGAGAGCCATGCTCGCTGAGGATGCAACTGACTCTGATGGTCCTGAGGAGAGGTCACCTGAACTCTTTTCTGATGATGAGTACGATGATGTGTGCCTTATGCCAAGGAAGGAACCTAAGGTAACATCTAACTCTGTATGTGGTTCCTACACTGGTCAAAATCCTGAGCTTAGCTCAGAGTCAGTTAGAGAAATGAACCTTCAGATCTGTCTGGATCAATTGATGGTTGATTTCTCCAGACTGCAGGAAACCAATATCTTCTTGGTAGAGGAAAACAAGAAATTGAGTACTGAGGTTCAAAACCTGAATGAACAACTCACTCAGTCTGATCTTAAAGAATCAGCTCAGATTGTGAGACTAACTCAGGAGATTGATTTAATCAATGCTGAACGTCTCCCAAGAGAGAAGATTCTGAAAGAATTGGCTGAGGAAGAGTTGGTCAGGAAGGAAGAACTGAAAGTACTTAAGAGTAAGTTTGATGACCTCTTTACCAAACATGAAATCCTGAAAAAGAGTGAGGACTCTCTCAAGAAAAAGGTTGCAGCAATGAATAAATCCTCAGTGGCTAGAGAGGAAATAAATAGCAGCCAGATGCTTGGGAATGAGAAAAAGGGACTTGTATATGTTCCTAAGAAATCCTCACAAGGTCAATCTCATGTTGCTTCAGGGAGCAACACTGAGAGGGTATTTGTTCAGGCAGGCCAGAGTGCACCCAAGGTTGTACTCCAGGCCCGTCAAACTGATAAGGGCAAGGAAACTGTTGACACAGTCAGGGTTGCCCCTAAGGTAGCTAAGCCAAAACCCAAGGGAAAGGCAAAGAAACCTAAGGAGGCCCCTGAGAGCTCAGGCCAGGGAAAACCTCAGCGAAAGTAGAGGAAGACTCAGGCCAAAAGCCCTCAGACTGGTCAGCGAGGGTACCATCATGCTTGGCAATACCAACAGGGAAGGCCAAACATGATGACACCCCCGTGGTTTTGGCATCCTGAGGCCTTTAACTGTTTTCCATTCCCTCACTTGCCTAGGGGGGATAGAACACAGGGCCCTTATCAAGAACAAGGCCCAAGACCTGCTGCACCCAGACCTAGGAAGAACAGGAGGCCAGCCCAAAAGGCACCCACTCAGGCTCCTGTGAAGCCTAAGTCTAGCACTCATACACCATCTTCCTCTCAGGCAAAGAAGAATAAAGTTGTGTATGTTGATGTATCAGGGAGACAGATTTACCACTCTGAGGCAATCAATGTTGTTAAGCAAATCTGGATCCCGAAGGGTACAGCTGACACGATAGGACCCAACACCCAATGGGTACCTAAAGCCTGATTTACTTGCAGGCGGCTGTGGATCGCAACAAGAGGAGAGGAGACTCAATCAAAGCTGTTTGGTACCTAGACAGTGGTTGCTCAAGGCACATGACTGGAATGAAGAGTCTTCTCCAAGAATATCAAGCTAAAGATGGTCCACAGGTAACCTTTGGTGATAACTCAAAAGGTGTTACTAAAGGTTTTGGTGTTTTAATAATAGGTACAGTCAGAGTGGAAAATGTGTCCTTTGTGGAAGGACTGAAGCATAACCTGTTGTCAGTAAGTCAATTCTGTGACAAAGGTTTCAGTGTTGAGTTCTCATCGAATATATGTTCAGTCAAGGACAAATCAACACAAGTGCTTCTATCAGGTATCAGGAAAGGTAACGTCTATCTCGCTGATTGGAGCAGCACTATTCCTAATACTTGTTTTGTTACTAAAAGCTCTCTAGAGCTCAGTTGGTTATGGCATAAAAGATTAAGCCATCTGAACTTCAAGATTCTTAACAAAATTTCTAGACAGTCGCTTGTTGAAGGTCTACCTAATGAAGTTTTTAGCAAAGATCATGTGTGCAAAGCTTGTCAGGAAGGGAAGCAGGTCAGAGCGTCATTCAAAGAGAAAGCTTCTCATTCCACTGACAGGATACTTCAGCTCTTGCACATGGATTTATTTGGTCCCATAACACCTGTGAGTATGAATGGTAGAAAATATACCCTTGTGGTTATTGATGATTATTCTAGATATACTTGGGTTATTTTCTTGTTGAATAAGAAGGAAACACAGGTGAAGCTTCCAGAGTTGCTCAGGAGACTCAGCAATGAGAAGAATCAGTCCATTACTAAGATCAGATCTGACAAGGGCACTGAATTTATAAATTCATATATTTCTGACTTTTGCAGTGAACTTGGTATAGCTCATGAGACTTCTGCAGCTAGAACCTCACAGTAGAATGGTGTCGCTGAAAGAAGGAACAGGACACTGAAGGAAGCTGCAAGGACCATGCTGGCTGAGTCAGGATTGCCCAAGAAATTCTGGGCTGAGGCAATCAACACTGCATGTGTTGGTCCCAAAAATGTTATCCAGCGGAAAGCGTTTTGAGTTTATTTTTAATGAAAACCCAATTTATAAATCAAGTACTAAAATTAAAATGCAGAAATCTAAATTGCAGAAAAGTAAATAACACCGGAATTTATAGTGGTTCGGATATAACGATCCTACGTCCACTCTCTCTTTCTCCAAAGGGGACTTTCTCTCTCACCAACATACTCACTAACCACTAGAATTGCGAAGTACCAGCTCCTTCGTACAACAACTTACAACAACCTTTCAAGATGAACAGGTTAATTATAAGATCCAACTGAAACTCCTAAAGAGTGTATAAACATTAATGAACAAGGTGAGTGTTTGGAAGAATTCATGTGTTCTTGTTGTGTGCTCTCGCGCGACTCTTGTCACTTGAACTAATCCAAGCACTCCTATTTATAGTTGTGAATTAACTAGCCGTTGGAGAGCTAGCAATTCTAACAACCATAATTGGAGGAATATAATCAATCAAAGATTGATTATATGATTGATTATATGACTTTCAATCAATCAATCAAATCCTCCTATCAGTTGACTCTCTAGATTGCCTTCTTCTCCATCATGAACTCCAAAATCTCCTTGTCTCCAGATTATACGCAACCTCCATGTGGGTGAACTAATCTGTCTCTCTCATCTGGTCAGGACTCGTCTGGTCTGGGGTCTTCTGGTCTGGTCAGGTCTGGTCTCATCTGGTCAGGCTCCTCTGGCAGACTCCTCTGGTCAGAGCTAATCTGGTCCATACCTCATCTGGTCACCTCCTCTGATCAGACTCCTCTGGTCACCTCTCATCTGGTCACCTCCTCTGACCAGACTCATCTGGTCACCTCCTCTGATCAGACTCATCTGGTCACATCTCATCTGGTCACCTCCTCTGGTCTACACAGATTTCTTCCCCCTTAACCAAAGACCTATTCTAGACCAAGACTAATATGTAGCCGACTAACAGGTTCAGCTAGTCCTATTTCAAGTTCTTGTTTTAACATCTTCAAAACATCTAATCTATATCCTAACAATTTCCCCCTTTTTGATGATGTTAAAACTGAAAGAACTTAAATAAAACAAGACAAGAAAGTTTTGAAATAACTAAATAGAGATTCTAGCAGGCTGGGTCAACTGATCTTCCCCCTCAAAGTATGCTCAGCTGATATTGGGGCAAAACACCAGCTGGTCTTCTTGTGTATCTGTAGGCAAATAACTTTTTGGTACCCTACTGGGTCCAGGGGGGTTAGCACAGTTTTTAGGAAGCCATAAGAATAGATCATCCCTTTTTGAATCAGGTGATCTTATCTTTCTTCCATACATATCCACAAAAACACATTGAACAAAAGAACCTTTGACATGGTTATTTCTTCTAGAGGCTCTTCTTCTCTTATGAGCTTGTCCAGTAGAAGGAATAACTTGTCTTAATGCAACAGTCTTGAAATTTTGTTGATAAGGATAAGTCTTGCTAGAACCATCAAAAGTTCCAGCTGGTCTGGCAGGTGACTTGAAAGTCTTCTGCAGGTGAGTAGGAGTCATCTGGTTCTGCCTCTTTTGAGAAGATCCAGACTGTCTTCTACTCTGCTGGCCTGGCTGAGGTATTTTATTCTGGGTATAACCCTTCTTAAAATTCCTCTTCTGCCTTTTGGGTTTTTGAGTTTCAGTACTCATCTGCCCATTAGGCTGAGCTGCCTGGTCAGCTGGCCTCTTACCCTTATCAATAAAATTACTAGGCTTTTCTTCTTTCTGAACATATGAGGATTCAGGTTTGGTATAACCAAGGCCTATCTTATCATGCTCTCTTTGAGATGAGGCAGCTATGCGTGACACAACATTGTTTTCTGTAGTCAGCTGCTCCAATCTCATCTTGAGCTTGTCCTCACTTTCTTTTACAATTTTGTTTTGGTGGAAGAGTTCATCGAACTTAGCTTTAAGCAGATTATATTCATTGTCTTTCTCAATGTTTTCAACAACCAACCTTTCTATCAGCTTAACTTGTTCAATACACCTGGTTATCAAGTCAGAAGACTCTTCGACCAGTGTATGATTTTGTTTAGCTGGTAGATCAGCTGAGTTGCCTAGACATTGTGAAAGCTTCTGATTTTCTGCTTTCAGCTTTGAGTTCTCATCTTCCAACTTTTGACAAAGTTGTATAGAAGTTTGGAGATCTAATAGCATCTTCTGCATATCAGACTCCTCTGATTGTCCAGAAAAAGAAGAAGACGAAAAAGAAGAGGAAGTTTGATTACATACCTCGTCTGTTACAAGACATATCTCTTCGTCTGGTCCAAAATTGGATGATGAACCAGAAGTGGACACCTCTTCTTCCTCATCTGCTAAGCTTCTTTTGGAGTAATTCCTAATGTATCTTCTACTGCTTTTCTTCGAACCCATTTCTGCAAGAAATTGTTAGCACAACAAATATTTGAGTTTTCAAAAAAATGGATCTGCCCTGGTGACCACCAAAATAATTTCAAAATAGTGGTCTGTAGGACACACTGCTCTGATACCACTTGTTGGTCCCAAAAATGTTATCCAGCGGAAAGCGTTTTGAGTTTATTTTTAATGAAAACCCAATTTATAAATCAAGTACTAAAATTAAAATGCAGAAATCTAAATTGCAGAAAAGTAAATAACACCGGAATTTATAGTGGTTCGGATATAACGATCCTACGTCCACTCTCCCTTTCTCCAAAGGGGACTTTCTCTCTCACCAACGTACTCACTAACCACTGGAATTGCGAAGTACCAGCTCCTTCGTACAACAACTTACAACAACCTTTCAAGATGAACAGGTTAATTATAAGATCCAACTGAAACTCCTAAAGAGTGTATAAACATTAATGAACAAGGTGAGTGTTTGGAAGAATTCGTGTGTTCTTGTTGTGTGCTCTCGCGCGACTCTTGTCACTTGAACTAATCCAAGTACTCATATTTATAGTTGTGAATTAACTAGCCGTTGGAGAGCTAGCAATTCAAACAACCATAATTGGAGGAATATAATCAATCAAAGATTGATTATATGATTGATTATATGACTTTCAATCAATCAATCAAATCCTCCTATCAGTTGACTCTCTAGATTGCCTTCTTCTCCATCATGATCTCCAAAATCTCCTTGTCTCCAGATTATACGCAGCCTCCATGTGGGTGAACTAATCTGTCTCTCTCATCTGGTCAGGACTCGTCTGGTCTGGGGTCTTCTGGTCTGGTCAGGTCTGGTCTCATCTAGTCAGGCTCCTCTGGTAGACTCCTCTGGTCAGACTCCTCTGGTCAGAGCTAATCTGGTCCATACCTCATCTGGTGACCTCCTCTGATCAGACTCCTCTGGTCACCTCTCATCTGGTCACCTCCTCTGATCAGACTCATCTGGTCACCTCCTCTGATCAGACTCATCTGGTCACCTCCTCTGGTCTGCAGAGATTTCTTCCCCCTTAACCAAAGACCTATTCTAGACCAAGACTAATCTGTAGCCGACTAACAGGTTCAGCTAGTCCTATTTCAAATTCTTATTTTAACATCTTCAAAACATCTAATCTATATCCTAACAGCATGCTACACTCAGAACAGATCCATGCTGAACAAACAACATGCACAGACCCCATATGAGACATGGAATAAAAGAAAACCTCGTATTTCTTATTTCCATGTATTTGGTTGTAAGTGCTTCATCCTCAACAATGGGAAGACCCAATTGAAAGCTTTTGATAGTAAATCTGATGAAGGAATATTCTTAGCATATTCTGAAGTTAGTAAAGCCTTCAGAGTGTACAATTGTAGGACCCTTGTTGTGGAAGAATCACCACATATTATTTTTTATGAATCTGCTAATGAGTCTAGGGTAAAAATGTTGAATCCTAACACTGAGGAGGTCACAAGGAGAGTGACAAGGCTGAGCTTGAAGAATCAACCTGATCCAAAGGTCAAAACTGTGCCAATTCCAAGATGGGATGATGATGACGATCAGGATGATGAATCAAGTACCACTCCTAAGCCTAGCACATCAGGGATTGTTGAGCCTCAGACTTAGGAACAGGCTCAACCTGAGGTAAGTACCGTCTATGAAGATGCTGTCGCAGCTGAGACGGTTCCTGAGTCACCTCATCAAGGGGGAATCAATGTCCCTGACATTGAGCTTGTTAATCCCTTTGGTATAGACTCAGGATCATCCCCTTCTGTTCAATTCCCTGAATTTTATGAGCCTATAGACACTAACATTGCAGATACTTCAGGAACGACTCCTGGCAAAAGAACATGGCTACAGGATCATCCCATTGATCAAATCATTGGTGATCCAACTGAGGCAGTCAGGACCAGACGGTTCCATGGTGAGAGTGCATTGTTTTGTTGCTTTCTCTCTGAGCAAGAGCCTCAGAACATTGAAGAAGCTCTCACTGACTCGAACTGGATCATTGCCATGCAAGAGGAGTTGAATCAGTTCACAAGGAATCAAGTTTGGGAACTGGTAGATAGACCTAGGCATCAAGGAGTAATTGGCACCAAGTGGGTCTTCAAGAACAAGAAGGATGAAAATGGTGTTGTGGTAAGGAACAAGGCTAGACTGGTTGCAAAAGGGTATTGTCAATCTGAGGGAATAGACTATGATGAGACTTTTGCTCCAGTGGTTAGGTTGGAAGCTATCAGGTTGTTCATTGCATATGCAACATATAAGAAGTTCAAGGTGTATCAAATGGATGTCAAGAGTGCCTTCCTGAATGGTGTACTCAATGAAGAGGTATATGTGGAACAACCTCCCGGGTTTGAGGTTGGAGATAGAGTATACCATTTGAAGAAAGCACTCTATGGACTTAAGTAAGCACCAAGAGCTTGGTATGATACCCTCTCTCAATTCCTGACAGACCATGGGTTCAAGAAGGGAACTGTGGATAGGACATTGTTCAGGATCACTAAAGGTGATGACATTCTCTTGATCCAGATTTATGTGGATGACATAATATTTGGATCACCAAATCATCAGCTCTGTGAGAAAATCTCTAAGTTGATGACTGGTAAATTTGAGATGTCAATGATGGGAGAGATGAACTTCTTCTTAGGATTGCAGGTTAAGCAGACTAATCAAGGTATCTTCATAAATTAGGCCAAGTGTACAAGAGACTTGATTCATAAGTTTGGTGTTCAGAACAGCAATCCAGCCAGGATCCCTATGAACACAAATTGGAAGATGGATCCTGACACTGAAGGGACTTCAGTAAATCAGACTGAGTATCGAGGGCTGATAGGTTCTTTGTTGTACCTGACTGCAAGTAGGTCTGACGTTATGTTTGCAGTTGGTGTGTGTGCTAGGTATCAGTCTGATCCCAAAAGGAGTCATTTGGAGGCTGCTAAGAGGATACTTAAGTATTTGAAAAGGACAGTCAATATGGGACTATGGTATCTTTCAGATGACAACTTAGAACTGACAGGTTATTCAGATGCAGATTATGGAGGTTGTAGGATTGATAGGAAATCAACCTCAGGGACATGTCAGTTTTTGGGGAGTAAGTTGATCTCGTGGTTTAGTAAGAAGCAGAATTCAGTGGCGACATCCACAACTGAGACTGAGTATATGGCTGCAGGTAGTTGTTGTGCTCAGATTTTATGGTTGAGGCAACAGTTGAGGGACTATCAAGTATTTGCTAATGAGGTTCCAATCTATTGTGACAACAATAGTGCAATAGCAATTACTCAGAACCCAGTGCTTCACACAAGGTGCAAGCATGTGGATATTAGGCATCACTTCATTCGAGATCATGTGGAGAAGAAAGATATTAGGATGGAGAAGATTCACACTGACAGGCAAAGAGCTGACATCCTGACTAAGACTCTGGCTGAAACAAGGTTTATAGAACTGTCAGTGGAGTTAGGACTCTTAGATCCGGGAGAGCAGTCAGTGTAGGGTTCTAGGGGGAACTCAGGCCAGACTCGACTCAGTGAGGTATCAGGGTGCTACAATGTCTCCCTGACAGGTATGAGTTCTATCCTGACTCTTGTGAATTCCAAGCATCTCCCTGAGTCCTTCGTCCTGAAAATCTTTATTAAATGCATTCCATTTTCATTAAAAACGCACCTTTTCATATTTAAACCACGCGCGATGGAGCATTTAATGCCTCAGTTACTTTTTCATATACGTGTCCGTTTTATACGGAATATGACCGACGTAGGTAATTGATTAAAACTGAGATTAATTATGGCCCTTCATTTCAAAACGTTTCGAATTCAGGGATTAATCTCAACCCCACGTCTGAGTAACTGACTTAATCATATCAATCAAGAATGTCATTCGAGGTTTTTACGCAAACACAAAGCACATCTGCACACTGAGTTTTCTCTTGCTCAAGCAATCTCAGTTTTTCAAAAAAAATCTTTCTTCTTCAAAATGAAATGGCACTTCTTGATTCCAACTGGACAACCGACAAGATCGAGGATGTTGTCAACAACAAACTCATGCACATGGAGCAAGTTATCTCCATGGATGGCACCTGTCTTACAGTGGAGGAAATCAAACCCGTTTTCAAATGGATTTCCAACGCTGGGTTGGAAACATATTTCACTACCCGTCCCATTTCCGTACTTCCAAGAACGGTAGTGGAAGCTTACCTCAATATGTTCTTGCGGAGGGATGAACTCTTCAAGAAAGTAACCGCGCTCAAGCCGACGGGGGAGAAGGACGGCAACGGCGAACCTCTCTACAACTCAGAGGTGGTCACCATCGATATTCGGAGGGCGGTTAGAGAAGTTTTTGGACTGCCATCCTCAGGCATCAACCCAAGGGTTTACAAGGAGAACTCGGAGGGAGAACTACTGGGTAGATGGACCAAGGAGGGGTCATCTGTGTTCAGGGCTCGTCAGAATAAGAACACGCTGAAGCCTGAATACAGAGTGCTTGTGGACCTTGTGTCTAAGATGGTGATGGGATCCACTGGATCTCATGAGCAGTTGAGCCTGCCCAAGTTGAGGCTGATGGGGGCCATTGTTGATGGTGTTGAAGCCAACTGGGAGCAGTTCTTTCTGGACCAACTTCATCAGGCTGGTCTGGACAAGCTGAGAAGGGATGAAGAGATGAAGCACATCTCCATTGGTGCTATTCTGCCATTCGGGACCAGGCTCTCAGTCTTGATTGCTCATGCTTGCCATGGGTATACCTTCGACTTTGAGGATAGTCTCTCATCGAAGAAGGTGATGTTTACCTCACGAAGCGATACCTACTCAGTGCTAGGGCTGACTGATCCCAATGCTCTGGCAAAGGGTCAGGCCAAAAAGCCAGCTGGTAAAGCCAAGAAGGTGGCTACCAGTCTCATTGAAAGAGTAGATGACCTTTTTTAGAGGAGCAAGGAGGTGGAAGGGGAGGTGGCAGCTGAGAAGGAGGAGGCTGAGAAGAAGAAAAAGAAGGTGCGTATAGTGCTGTCAGGGAAGAGCACTAGTTCTGGGACTGAGTTTGTTCCCAAGAAAGCCGATGCTGAGGCTGAGGGGACTGACGATGAAGTCAGGAAGGAGGATGATCAGGGTGAGAGGCCCCTGAAGAGACTTAGGAAGGGGGTTAGAAGGTCCCCTGCTAAGAAGTTGTCTATCCTGAGTGAGAGGGAGAAGTCAAGCTCTCCTGGAGCCTCTGACTTAGAGGAGGTGAGAAAATCTGTCGAGACGGCTGAGCTGTTGCAGCCTGAGATAGTACCCCATAAATTACCCACACATCCTGAACCCCAAACTCAATCCATCCCTGATCCCACACCTCAACCCACCCAAACACCCCAAACCTCAGAGCCAAACATTCCAACTGAGTCAGTGCCATCAAACTCACCCACTAATGAGCCTGACCAGTCATCTGAGCCAAACCTTCCTGATCCCACAGATTTTCCCTCTTACCCCAACCCCAAGGATTGCCCCAAATCCTTCCAATCTGAAGAGGATGATTTCCTTGTCATTCAGGAGGAGGAAAAGCTTGATGAAAACATGATGGGGGGAGTGCTAGAGAACACCTTGAGGGGTAATGCCACTGAATGGGCAGCTAAGTGCTGGCCCGGGTTAAATAAGTACAAGGAGCTGCTAGCAAATGTGATTGAATTGAAAGTTTGGTTGGAATTCAAACAATCAAACATGCAAGAGCAACATTTGCTGGTGGATGCTCGTGGCTGAGAGCACTGGGAGACCGAGGAGGCCATGTTGTGCTCCCACTTTGGATTGACTAGCTGGCTTCAACTGCTCAACTTCGAAAATCTGAAGGAGCTAGTCAACAGCCTGATGTCCAAGAGCAAGGCTGACATCCTTTCTGAGGATGAGGAGGACATGGAGGATGATGAAGATGCTCAGGGTGGAGCACTGGAGAAGGCTGTGGAGGAGACAGCACGGGAGGTTGATGGTATGGACTCTGAGCCTCAGGCTCAGGGAGAAGGTGAGAAGGACACTGGTGCCAAGGATGGACCAGTGGCTGAGGATGTTTTGAACATCTCAGCCGCCAATGAGACATCTGTCGATGAAGGGATTCCCTGCCCTGAGACAAGGGAGAAAGATGTTGAGGCATCTAAGGAGACTCCCAGTTCCGAGGGACAAGTTCCTAAGGTTCGAGATGGCATGGCTGAGCCTGAGCAGGCGGCCTTGACCACTCAACAACTGCCTTCAGTGCACCCTGAAGAGGGGACTGAGGATGCAGGGGCTGCCAAAGGAAAGCAGCCAATCACTGACGAGGCTGAAAATGAAGATCCAGATGTTGTTATAACTGGGGCCGGCCGTGCTGAGTTTACAAGCATTGTGGAGGTCAAGACGGAGAAAACCACTGAAAATCTAGCTGAACTTCAGGAGGAAGTAATGAGGCTACGAGCTGAAAAAGAAGAAGACTCCAAGGCCCTGGTGAAACACATCATGTGGACAAAGTCAGCTTACAACACCCTTGCCAACAGGGAGCTGATTTTGCTAAAAAGAACGATGACTGACACGGCCAAGTCAGTGAGGACTGAGAGGAAGCGCACTAAGAAGATGCTTAGGAAGACTCTCAAGCAACTTGAGGAGAGGGACGCGATCAGGGATGACAAGCTAAATCAGGCAGTTGACAGGCTTGCAGCTCAGACTGGAGCTCTTGTTACTCAGGCAATGAAGGACTCAGCGACCAAACTCGAGCTGGAGTCAGGGAAGCTGGATCGTACCTCTCAGACTGTTGCAGAAACTTTGGCGAAGGCCACTAAGGAATCGGCAAAGATACTGACTGAAGCCAGCAGAATCAGCGGTGAGTCCTTGAAGGTGGAGGAAAGGATCACCCAGGCTGAACAAAGACTCCAACTTTCTATTAAGGTCTTCGAGAAGAAAGTAAACGCTGCTATCAGTTCAGTCTCGTTTGCAGGGACAGGAATCTCGATGGGAGTTGAGTTACTGAAAGAGGGAATCAATGACGTCCATTCCTTAGCCTCTTTCGTAATCAACAGTGGATCTGATGCATTACTATCCGAGGCCAATGATGATGCCAAAAAGGGGGAAAAGAAGAAGAAAAGATCCCGCCCTGAGGCATCGGAGGCAGTCAACCAAGGCGAAACCACTCAAGCCGATCCTGAAGCCAATCCTGAAGGGAATGTGCTAAGGGTGAGGAAGTCAGCAAGGTTGGCGACAGTGGAGAAAGAAGGAGAGGAGATTGTTGCCAGGCTGAGGGCGGAGGCAGCAAAGGCAAAGGCTGATGAACCTTCCAAGCAACCTGAGCCAGTTCAGAAGTCTTCTCCCATGAGCTCAAGGAAGAACCCCATCACTTACTCGTGGCGGAGTTATGCGCTGAAGCATGGGGAGATCCTTCTGAGAAATCTGAGGCTGTGCGCAGAGCTGAAATTGCTCAAAAGGAGAAGATGCGCATCTTGGAGAAGAAGGTTGAAAAGCTGACTGACATCACTGAGCTTCAACAAAGAGAACTGGATGATGCGGTGATCAGTCTGCTGAGGAGGAAGAAGGCGAAGCCTGAGCCTAGGAAGTACAGAAAGAGGCCAACAGTTAGGAAGTCATCAATTCTTCAAGTCAGTAGGCCAGAATCAGGAATAATTGATGGTCCCGTTTTCGAATACCAAAATGGGAATTCAGGAGCAAAAAATTTTTTTTTTAAACCTGCGTTGCGCTCGGAAAGAGATCAGTGAGGAAACACTCAAGTCACTGCGTTACTAAGAGGTTGAGATACCAAGTCAGTGAGACTTGAAGGCTCATGCTCTTAGCAACACAGTGACTCGAGAGACTGAACTCTCGAGCGCGTTGCCTGATCTGGTCAGTGAGAGGAATCTCCCTGACCTGATTGCTTAACCAAAGTTTCCTTATAACAAAGCTCAGTGAGCTGACTTTCACAATACTTTGGTAGATACTTTGAAAGATAAGTACGCTCAGTTTAACGTGGTTCAGAGACTCAAGCTCTTACATCCACGGGCCTGATTTAATAGGAAATCCACTAACTTGGATTCTTGTTTTTAACATGCCAAGGTGCACTTACAACTGGACTCACGCCACTCCCTGGGCTGCCTCTCCTCACTCACTAACTTACTCCCAACAAACCTAACTAGAGGGTTTTGGTTTTAGTTTGGTTTCTCCAACTATGTGAGGTTTTCCTTTACAATGTGTTAGCCTCAGGCTAGGATTAGGAAAACCTCTCTAAGCTATGAGTTACAAGCTGAACACTCATTTGTGTATATCTATGAACTCTAAAGTTCAGTGTACAAGATGTGAATCGTGCCTCCTTATAACTCCCTATATAATGCACTAAACACTCACACCTCCACAGCTCGTAGGTGTTGATTTTTCTTTCTTCACACACACCACAACACACTTGAATACGCAGCTATGAGCTTGTATTTATAGTGTGGATTCAAATGTAACCGTTGGATGAAATTACATTTGAATCCATACAATTAATGGTTTCAACCACTTTTCTTGGAATGCGGCCTTTGTCAGTGTCAGAGTTGCTGCCTCGTGCTGATTGGTCCATGTGGCCTGGATCCAACGGATCTTTGACTCAGTGGGTTTGACTAAGACCCACTAACTTTAGGTAGCTTCCTCCTTCACTAACTGATGATCTTCAGTGGACTGAACGTCTTCAGTGTAGTTGTCCTTCAGAGACTGTTTGAAGATCATTCCAAGAACTTTGTCATAAGGCTGAATGACAAAGTTCCCTGACCACAGTAGCCTGACTCCTTCAGGGCCTACTTGGTACAGCACTGATCCTCTTGATCATGCTCTTCACTGAGTGGTCCACCTGACTTAGCTTAGATCGGCCCGGTTTACACTCAGTGGGACATCCTTCAGGCTTCTCTTCTGGTTCAGGTCTCTGGCATGGCTTCAGTTTGTTCTCCTTGATGTCATCTTGATTTCCTCAGGCTGTGATGCTGAGTTCCCCCTCGACTGAGTGTTCCCTCAACTGAGTTCTTCTCAACTGACAGCCTGTTCTACTGAGAAATGACCTAGCCTGACCTGAAACAAAAGATACTATCCTGACTGCTTTCAAACCTATTACATGTTGTTTTGAAAAATCATCAAAACTAAAATATATCCCAACAATTTTCCCCTTTTTGATGATTCCAAAACTTCTAACCAAATGATTTTCTATTACAGGAATAATGTCAGAATACAGGTAATAGTTTGAAATATGCAGAAATTCCCGTAGTTTAAAACATTTAAGATCTGTTCGGTAGACCATTTTTCTTAACAAAACTGGATCAGTGGTCATGTGAACAACCCGCTCTGATACCAATTGATGGTCCCGTTTTCGAATACTGGGAATTCAGGAGCAAAAAATTTTTTTTTTAAACCTGCGTTGCGCTCTGAAAGAGATCGGTGAGGAAACACTCAAGTCACTGTGTTGCCAAGAGCATGAGCTTTCAAGTCTCACTGACTTGGTATCTCAGCCTCTTAGCAACGCAGTGACTTGAGTGTTTCCTCACTGATCTTTTTCAGAGCGCAACGCAGGTTTAAAAAAAAAATTGCTCCTAAATTCCCATTTTGGTATTCGAAAAAGGGACCATCAGGGAAGCTTATGTCGATGAGTTTATCTCAGAGGCATTGAAGGAGTTTTGGGCTGATGCGAAGGATGAGTTTGTGAAATTGTGGTATGTTGTGAAGAAGTGGGGCGACACTGACGATATCAATGCCTACTTCACTGACTACATGATGGACAATCATCCTGAGCTGTTCCAAAAGATCTTGGAGGAGGCTGATGCAGCTCAAGTCCAAGTGAAGGCTCCTGAGTTCACCATTCGAGCTCCTCCCTTAGTTCCTGGAACTCAGAAGCACAACACAAAAGCCATTATGATAGAAGTCTTGAAGATTGCCAAAGCTGAAGGATATGTGAACCAACCTAGAAGACTTGACGAGCTGAAGGCAAGAGTCTATGCTGGATATGGACTCGAACCTGAAATGAGATTAGTCTAGGAGTTCATTACCTCTTTGTAATAGATTAGATTCATTGTAACCATTTTCATATCAATCAATGAAATATATTACCTTTGCCCACAGACAAAAACTCATTGTCTTTTTGGCTGTTGTTTAAATTCTGTACTTTATCAAGAATTGCTCTAACACTGTCTTATCTTATAGATAGGTCTTTATATTTCCTCTAAGAGTTTTGAGGATCTTTTCAGTATTTTGGCATCATCAAAAAGGGGGAAATTGTTGGGACATTGTCAGTTTTGATTAAGATCCCAAAGCCACTGAAAAGATGTTTGCATTTGTTTTGTCAGGCTAGTCTTGGTTAGGATTTGTACTTAGTCATTTTACACTTCACAGGTACTCAGTAAGAGGAGCACTTACTGATGACAATCAAGACTCAGAGCCTAAAGACGAAGTTTTCCATCCTGAACTTATGACAGTCTCCTAAGCTGGCTGAGTAAGTCTCAGTGATGAAGAGTATGACCCTGAGGTCAGTACTACTCAGTCCTGAAGGGAACATGATAAAACTGAGTTAATGGGAAGACTTGGAGTAGAGCCAAGCAATGCAAAAGAATGTCAGCGTCAGGACAAGACCGGTGAGCACAAGACAAAATGAACTTAATAAGACAAGCCTGAAGCTCAGGAATAAGTTCTTATATTCTCACCAACCTGATGACGTGGACCAATCCAGGAAGGACACGCACGTACAGAACCTGACAAGAAGACTGAATTCAGACTGCATGTTCAACGGGCATGCATTTAATGCGCATTTAATGCAACTACCAAATCCATGCAAGGACGGCTGCTGCATGAAGATATGTCCGTTTGAAGCCACTCTACATAGATGGCTTGAAGGTTATCTCCCCAACGGATAGTTTTTTTCAAATCACCTATATATACAGAAGACCTTGAACCCATTCAAGGTTACGGGAAATTTCCAAGCCAGAAATTACTCAAGCTCTCAAGCACTCAAAGCATTCAGCTTAGAAGAACCACTCAAAACCATCTAAATTTCCCAAGTGTTTCTTAGTTACTGAGAGTCATTCTGTATTCCAAGAGCGAACTAGCATTATCTTAAGCTTAGAGAGATTATCCAATCCTTAGCATAGCTTTGCCCTATAAGGATAATCTCAACCTAGTTGGAATCCAAACTGAAACCAAAACCCTAAGTTAGGTTTGTTGGGAGTAAGTCAGTTAGTGAGTTAGTAGGTGGAGTTTGCATAGATCAGTGAGGTTAGCTGGTCTTGGTGCACCTTGGCACGTTAAAAACAAGAATCCCTTGAGTGGATTTCCTGTTAAATCAGGCCGTGGACGTAGGAGCTTGAGTCTCTGAACCACGTTAAACTCCCTGTGTTCTTATTGCTTTGATAATGTGCATACTTGCTATATTACATATTCATTCATTGCATTCGGTTTATCAGGCTTGAATCAATCAGCCTGATCCTCTAAAAAGAGCACTGCCCTTACTAAATACTATTCAAAATTGAGTAAAACAAGTTTTTCAGAAAACAAACTAAACAAGACTTTAAACTATCAGGACTTATGCATTTCCGCACTGAACTTGAACTGATAGTTAGCCAACTGACCCGCACCAAGTGTAGTCAGTAGGTGCGTTATCAGCTCCTAGTTCTTTATCACTCTGAGTGGAGGGGACGCAGTCAGGTTTAAGTTTGAAAAATTGGTATACGTGTATTCCCCCCCCCCCCCCCCCCATACACGTATTCCTCAGTCTTGTACCGGGACCAACACACTGGTACCAGAAGAGATGCCAGCTTCTCTGCTCTTCTTATTCTGTCTTCTAACATATCTGAGCCTCTGCTCTTCATCTATGTTCTTCCTTATTTTTGCTTGTCTCTCATCAGACGTCTCTTCACGGAATCTCTTCTCTGCTTCCTCCACTACTTCTTCTCGGAAGCTCTTCTTCACCTTCCTGATCTTCTTCTTTGCAGGTCCAGAGATATGGATGGGATCCTGCTCTGCTTCTGACTCCTCTTCTGCCGCTAGCTGCTTTGCCATGGAAAGAGATTTGAGCTCTTCATTCTTCTTCTTCTGCAGCTCGGCCTGGGCCAAGGTGTTCTCCAGCAGGTCCAGACGAACACCATGGCTGAAGAGAGTCTCATTCGTGGTCTTCGCCAGATCAGTTCAGGCCTTCTCTTCCCTCTTTCTAACTTCATCAATAAGGGGCGCCACTACCTGCCTAATGTGATCAGGCAAGGCAGTGTTGGAGGAAGAGTGAAGATCACGCAGCTGCTTTGCTTCCTCCGGATAAGCTTTTGATTCCGCAACCAGCCTCTCCTGCTTCTCTAACATCTCCTGGAGGGAGTCCTTAAGCTTAGAAGTCTGCAGCATCTGGGAAGCCATCTCAACCTTCAACACAGAGACTGGCCTCAGCTGTTCTAGCACATGCTCCTGGAGCTGCTTCTGGCTGTGCATCACATCCAGCTTAACAAACAGTCCATTTTCTTTGAAAGAGGCTTTGGCAGCTGCAAAGGTGGACTTAATCTGCTTCAAGAAGATCTTCCTCTCCTGCCGGATCTGGTGCTCAATCATAGCAGGGGCCATATGTTGAATTGCCTTGGAGAATTGCCCAGTCTGCATGATCTGCTCATTGAAGAAGGTCTTCATCTTTTGCAGCACGACAGGAGTGACATCAAAGTCTTCCTCATCTGAGTAGAGCTCTGGAGAGAAAGTGAAGTGAGGGCCAAATTTGTAGGAGGGGCCCTTAGGAGTGATCATAACTCCTCTCTGGATGAGCAGAGTGTGAATCAAAACCTTTGCTGCTATGGGGGTCTCCAGCTCAGCTGGGTTCTGGATGTTCAGCTTCTGTTTGAGCTCAATCTCCCAGGCAGTGAAGTTGGAAGGACCCATTTCCTCAAGCAATAACATGAGGTCCTCCACATCTTCAAGTCTGGCCTTGCTCCAGACTTTGGCATCAGTCAGCTCTGCCAGAAGGGGTAAGTGCTCCAACAAAATAGGGAAATGCTCTCTTAGCCAGAGCTGAGCACTTACACTCATACTCTGCCTGATGGGACCCATTTCTACAGATGAGAAAGTGAAAGGTCTGGGCCCAGAGGCAGAGGAGGATGGTGTTAAGACCTCCGGCTCCAGTGAAGCATCCTCATCTTCACTATCATCGCTGGTCAAACAGGTGGGAGAATGGGGAGGGGCAAGAGGTCCCAGAGCCATGGAGAAAGATGGGCTCTAGTCTGAATGAGGTTGGGGAGGGGTAGGATTTTGTGAGGTAGATGGTGTGGGAAGGGGCTGTTCTGCACCAGAGGAAGATGGTATCTCTGGTATAGAGGTTGGGACGGCACCAGAAGTAGATGGCACCTCTGGTACAGGGGCTGGGGGAGAAGGATTAGTGGGAAGAGATGTTTGGGAAGGTGGGGAAGAAGGTGTTTGGGTAGGTAAGGTGGAGGGAGTGTATATGGGGGTATCAGGGAGGGTCTGCTCTGGTGAAGCAATGGGGGCACCAGAAGCAGTAGAGGGATTTTGGGAAAGGTTTTCTGGGGGAGAGGTTGATGGGGTGACAAGATTAATGGGGTTAGAGGTAGGGATAGGGGGGATTACCTCATCAGATGGGACTGGAGCAGAGGAGTCCTGCATGATTCTGGCAGCTTCATCTATTGCTTGCTCCAGAGCATCTCCAAGATCAGATCCAGAATCTGACTCTTGAAGAATGGCCCTCTTGGCCCTAGATTTCTTCTTTTGAAGAGGCTCAACCTCTTCTTCCTCCTCCTCCTCTGATGGGTCATCCACCAGGAGTGTCCTTGGAACCCTTCTGCCGGTTCTGGGTTTCTTGGTAGACACCTTCTTGGCCTCCTCTGGCCTCTTCCTCTTGGGAGCTCCTGCCTTCTTAGTAGCTTCTGCACCATCACCCTTCTTCTTCAAGATGTTAAGAAGGGGAATCTGGTCCTCCTCTGAGGAACCAGAGAAAGCAATGGTTGAGGAACCAGTTGCTTCAGCAGGTTTCTTCTGGCTCTTCTGCTGTCTCTGCTGCTTTTTCCCCTTAGCAGGTGAGGGCACTGCTTGTAGAGGAGGGGCAGGGATGGCCTGCTCACCATCAGAATAAAGGATGGCCATGAAGAGGACCATCCTTAGAGAGCAGAATCTTGGACTTATGGAAGCCCTTGCACCAGGAATCTCTCCACTTCTTCTCTGGAAAGATTGAATCCAAGATTAAGGTGGGCTTTGTGCCTAAGGACACATTGGCATTGAACATAAATTGTTGCTCTCCAGGCAACTGGGGGCATTCCTCGGGGGCATTGAACACATTGGCATTCCTCCTTTTGTACCTTCAGCTTGTTCTTCCTCAGCACCCCCCAGAAGAACTCAGCCCAATTGCATTGGGCACCATCCAGAATGGCCCTCATAACACAGAGCCTGCCAGTAAAGATGGCATTTGTGCTATGGCTCTCGCACATCAAAATCTTCACCACGATGTCGAACAAAACCTTGTACTTCTGCCTCAGATGTTTGTCCAAAAATCCTTTAGTCAAGTTCCGACAAGAAGATCTGGCAAAAAGCTTGAAAGATTCCAATGCTTCTGCTTCTTTGTACTTCAATGGGTCCACACCCTCCGCGGAAATGTTGCCAAACAAACTACAGAAATCTGCCTTCGAGAAGACGACATCCTCCCTATCAATCTTGGAGGAAATGTGATCATCATGAATCTTCATGCGGACTAGAAACTGGGCAGCATACCCATCCACAGTGCGCAAATCCTTGGGGATCTTGGAGATCAGGTCCTCTACCCCAGACTTCCTTAGCAGTTCCAAAATCTCGAGCGCCGCTGGGTTTTTAGTGGAGTAGA
The DNA here is from genome assembly GCA_947034835.1 of Ballota nigra. Taxonomy (NCBI): domain Eukaryota; kingdom Viridiplantae; phylum Streptophyta; class Magnoliopsida; order Lamiales; family Lamiaceae; genus Ballota; species Ballota nigra. The sequence continues at coordinate 87,804,133 of OX344720.1, read as the reverse complement.
AATCAACCACCATTTCAGACTTCAACTTCTTGCAAACGTACTCCGGATCAAAGTTGCACTTGGGTGCCATTACTGTGGGAGAGAGAGAGAGAGAGAAAGAAAACTTGCAGAGAGAAAATTAGGGCTTTGAAAAATAAGGAAACGTGAAAAGACAGAGTGAACAGGGTTTGATTTTAAATAGGCAAGACGTGTGGCTTGAACAATAAATGAAGTGTGAACGCGTATATTTGCCAAATTTAATTGAGGGAACAAAATCAATTTTCGAATTGATTGACATATTACACATTAATTAAATCTGATGGCCAAGATTAAAAGGCGAAATACAAATTTAATCTGGTGTGTAGGTGTGAGCATTGGGACTGGGTTCGAGGGGGTTTTGTGGCAGTCAAGAGAAAAAGTGAAATGATTGCCTAGGCCCTATACCCTAGTCTTAAATACACTTCTGAAGTTGAAACGTTTTGAGTGTATTAAGTAATTTGAAAAGTGTATCCCAATGATCAGAGGCCAGAGAAGTAAAAGCATACCTGTCATCTGATATTGTAACCAGATGATACCACAGCTAGTCTGGTGTTACATCTCTTCTGATGGAACCCATCTGGTTCTGGTCAGAGAAGACTCCGTACTTTTCTGGAATCTTATACTACACCTCATCTGGATGTACCTCATCTGGTACAAGCCTCATCTAGTGTGACTCACCTCTGGAGGTGTAACTTTCCTGGTATATCTAGCCTGTAAGCATGTTAGTTTGAAAAAGAAAATTTTAAGTAAAGGAATGAAACAAAGGATACTTCTCTGATGTTCCCCCTAAAATAAATCTGTCTCTGGATCCAATAAACCTAACTCAAATGTCAACTCTCTGAATTTGGACTCAGCCAATGGCTTAGTCAGAATATATGTTCTCTGCTTCTCTGTTGCAATCTTTTCCATCCTTATATCTCCCTTCTCAACATGATCTCTGATAAAGTGATGCCTTATATCAACATGTTTGCACCTGGTATGAAGAACTGGATTCTGGGTGATTGCAATTGCACTATTACTATCACAGAATATTGGAATATCCTTGGCTCTAATCTGGTAGTCCCTAAGCTGTTGAATAATCCAGAGTAGTTGTGAACAACAGCTCCCTGCAGCCATGTATTCTGCTTCTGTTTTAGATGTAGCAACTGAAGTCTGCTTCTTAGAAAACCATGATACCAATTTATTTCCTAAAAATTGGCATGTTCCACTTGTAGACTTCCTATCTATTCTGCATCCACCATAATCTGAATCTGAGTAACCACTTAACTCTAAGTTGTCATATGCAGGATACCATAACCCCAAATTCACTGTACCTTTAAGATATTTTAATATCTTCCTAGCTGCTTCCAGATGACTTCTCTTAGGATTAGCTTGAAATCTGGCACACACACCTACGGCAAAGGTTATATCTGGTCTGCTTGCAGTCAAATACAGAATAGAACCAATAAGAGCTTTATACTGAGTCTGGTCCACACTCTCTCCAGACTCATCTGGATCCATGTTGAAATTTGTCATCATAGGAATCTTGGCTGCCTTGCTAGATCCTATTCCAAATTTCTCTAACATGTTTCTGATGTACTTTGCCTGATTAATAAAAATACCCTTCTCTGTTTGCTTTACCTGCAGACCTAAGAAATAATTCATTTCACCCATCATAGACATCCCAAACTGGCTCTGCATGAGTTCTCCAAACTTCTCACATAGCCTCTTGTTAGGGGATCCAAATATAATGTCATCAACATATATCTGGACCAGAAGGATGTCCTTTACTTCTTCTTTCCTAAACAAGGTCCTATCAATCTTTCCCTTAGTAAAACCATTGTCCAGAAGAAACTGAGATAGAGTGTCATACCATGCTCTGGGTGCCTGCTTCAGCCCATAAAGAGCTTTCTTAAGCTTAAACACCTTGTTCAAAACCAGGAGGTTGTTCCACATACACTTCCTCAATGAGAATCCCATTAAGAAAGGCAGATTTCACATCCATCTGGTATACTTTGAACTTCATGTGAGCAGCATATGCTAAGAACAATCTGATGGCTTCTAGTCTGGCAACAGGAGAAAAGGTCTCATCATAGTCTATTCCTTCAGACTGAGAATAGCCCTGAGCCACTAGCCTTGCCTTGTTCCTAGTAATGACATCATTCTCATCTTTCTTATTCTTGAAAACCCACTTAGTGCCTATCACCTTTTGATGTCTTGGTCTGTCTACCAGCTCCCAAACATCCTGTCTGGTGAATTGATTCAATTCCTCTTGCATAGCCACAATCCAATTTGAATCTTTCAGTGCTTCCTTGATGTTCTTGGGCTCAATCAAGGATACATAGCAACTGAATAAGGCAGCTAAGTTAAGAGTTCTCCTAGTCTGGACACCCTTAGTTGGATCTCCAATTATAAGGTCATTGGGGTGATCAACCAGGGTCCTCCTTCCCGTGGTCTTACCTGATTGATCATCCTCTGCAGTACCTTGGTGAATATCACCAACTGCAGAAGAGCTTCCCCCTACAGGAGTTCCAACCTCCTCTGGTTCTGCTCCTTCTGAAGACTTCTCCTTCAGAGAACCAGAAGATGGGTTAACATCTGAATCTGAATCCGAGTCTGAATCAAGAATAGGTGGATTGACCTTGATTACTCTGGGAGTAGTCTGGTTCTGGGTCTCTCCAGAAGACTTTAATTCCACCTTGCACTCAACAGCATATTCATCAAAAACAACATGTGGTGTTTCCTCCACATAAAGTGAATTCTTATTAAAAACTCTGAATGCTTTACTAGTGGTGAAATATCCTAAAAATATTCCATCTGCTACTTTAGCATCAAAAGTTTTTAATTTTGATTTCCCATTGTCATGGATGAAACACTTACATCCAAAAACATGAAAATATGAAACAGATGGGGTTTTACCTTTCCATACCTCATAAGGAGTCTTGCTATGTCTCTGGGCAATTAGGCATCTGTTCTGGGTATAACAGGCTGTATTGATGGCTTATGCCCAAAACCTTTGTGGTGTGTTGTACTCTGCTAGAAGAGTCCTTGCATCTTCTTTAAGGGTTCTATTCCTCCTTTCTGCTACTCCATTTTGTTGGGGTGTTCTGGCAGCAGATGTCTCATGAAAAATCCCATGTTCTTTGCAATACTCTGCAATGTGTGAATTCAAGAACTCTGTCCCCTTGTCACTTCTGATTCTGACTATGCTCTGGTTCTGCTCATTCTGAATCTGCTTGAAGAATTCTGGCAGCTTAGTGATAGTTTTATTTTTCTTAAACAAGAACACTACCCAAGTGTATCTTGAAAAGTCATCTACTATCACCAAGGTGTACTTCCTTCCACTGAAACTAAGATGAGAAACAGGTCCAAACAGGTCCATGTGAAGTAGTTGAAGTACTCTGGTTGTGGTTGTGCTCTGGACATCCTTAAAGGAGGTCTTGGGTTGTTTACCCTTCTGGCATGAACCACAAACCTGATCCTTCTTAAACACTTCATTAGGAAGACCTCGAATAAGACCTTTCCTGGCAATCTTATTCAGTGTTTTGAAGTTAAGGTGACTCAATCTCTTGTGCCATAACCAGCTATCTTCTGCAGATCCTTTAGCAACCAGGCAAGCATTTCTTGGGCAACTGCTAAAATCTGCAAGATAAATGTTACCCTTCCTCAAGCCTATAAGCAAAATGTCATTATAATCAGAAGAGAAAACAGTGCATGAATCACTAGAGAACTTCACTGAGTATCCCCTGTCACAAAATTGGGATACTGAAAGCAGATTATGCTTGAGTCCTTCAACGTAGTAGACTTCATCTACAGATACTCCATTAAAAATCAACTTTCCAACACCTCTGGTGACTCCATAGTTGTTGTCACCAAACATCACTCTTGGCCCATTCATTGGCTTGAAATCCTGGAGATGATCTCTCTGGAATGTCATATGCTTGGAACATCCACTATCAATGTACCACACATGTTTGCTTGAAAGTCCTTTCTCCAGTGGGCTCTTATCATCCTGCAGAGAAATCAATTAGGTCCCCTACTAGAGCTGGGTCCTGATTGGTTAGTTGCAGGTTTTGTAGGAATCCAAAGATAAAGATCATCCCTTGCTGGATGAGGAGATCTTATCTTTCTTCCAAATCTATCTACCAGCACATGTCCTCTTACAATGACATATTGAGCTACTGGTCTGATCAGAACACCTTTCCTATAAACAGGTCTGGTGTATCTTTTCTCAAATCTGGCTTTTGGAATAGCCTGCCTTAAAGACATGGTCTTAAAGGTCTGGTTGTAAGGGTACATCCTAGAAGAACCATCTCTGGTGTCATAACTACCCAGATCAGTTGGTTTTCTATAGATGGGTCTGGAAGACCTCCTCTGGTTTTGAAAATTAGATCTATTCTGGTGATGAAATTCCTTCTGAGTGTTACTGTTCTGAAATCTTCTTTGAGCATAACTCCTTTGAGATCCCTGAGTCTGATTGAGGTTCTCTGGTTCAGTATATCTCCTTTGATATCTCCTATTCTGATTAGGTTTCCTCTTATAGTTTCCCTTTTGAGGTCCCCTAATTTGCTTAGGTTCCACTCTGTTAGGTATTCTCTGAGGTCCCCTAATCTGGTTAGGCATCTGAACAGAACCATCAATCTTCATAGGTTCTCCTTTCTGGCGTTTGTGCTCTAAGATTTCCTCTTCCAGTTCAGTGAACTCATTGGGAACTTCATCTATATGGTCAACAGAATAATCATTAACCCAGTTAGGATTTTTAACTACTCTGTAACCTTTTCCATTAGGATCCTTTTCATCTCATATTTCTACCAATTCACCAGCTCTTTGAGACAACTTGCCTTTATTGCTATGAAATTTAGTGGATCTGGTTGTAATTCCAGAATATCCTAAACCACTCTTATCATTAATGCGTTGAGAAGTCTCAGTTATAATAGATACAATAGATGGTATCTTAGGAACTTCTCTGGGCATGGGTATCTCTTCTATGGTTTGCTCAACTTGTTTTCCCTTGATAAGAGTCTGGTATTTAGCTCTTAGTTCATTGAACTTATCTTCCTGAAAGTCCCTTTCCTTCATGAGTTGATCTACCAGAGTATCTCTTTCTGTGATCTTTTCTTGAAGTTCAGAGACCTCTTTGGAATGATCTTTCATGAGTTCTCTGGTGGATTTTTGCTCATGAGATAAGGATTGAACTTCAGCTTTGAGCCTACCATTTTCTTTTTCAAGTTTTTGACATAATTGAACATAATTTTGGAGATCTGATAACATTTGTTGCATATCAGACTCTCTGGAGTTACCAGATGAATGAGATGATTCAGTATATTTGGAATTAGATAAGCATAGGGTAGTTTCATTTACCTCAGTGATGTCTGCCATAAGACATACATCATCATCTGATCCGAAATCAGAAGAAGAAGAAGAACTGGAACTTGTATCTTCCTCCTCTGCTTCTGCCAATAGTGCTCTCTTGTCAGCATATCTCCTATCTCTCTTGAGTCTTTTCTCTTCTCTTTCTCTAGGAGTCAGTTGAGGACAATCATAGTTGTAGTGACCAGGCCTGTTGCAGGTGTAACAGGTGTTATCTCCTCTGGGACTGGGGCTTGGATCTCTCCTCCTCTGGTTGTATTCTGTTCTGGCTGGACTACTTTCTCTCCTCTGGTAGTCTGGTCTGCCAGAACTGTCATCCCTCCTCTGGTAATCTGATCTCCCAGAGCTGCTATCTCTTCTCCTCTCTGGAGTTCTGAATCTGGTCTCCCTTGAATCTCCAGATTTTCTCTCTTTATCTGCAGCTTTGAAGGAACTCTTCCTGTCTCTGGTAGATTCCTTCCAGTGTTTTTTGTACCTACCATATTTTGAACTCATTTTATCCAGTTTACAGGTTAGGAGTGCTACCTGTTCCTTGAGACTCAGGTCATCTGCAGGAGACTCTTTTGGTTTGTCATCTGTCTTGATGGTAGAGGAGAATGCAACTCTCTTCTGACCAGAAGAGGAAACCTCTTCTGTTTGATCCTCCTCTTGTAGATCATATTCATAGGCTTTAAGATCAGATAGCAGAAGATGATGATCCAGAGTGTTGAGATCCTTGCTATCTTTAATCACAGTCACTTTGATTCTTCACCTGCTGGTTAGTGAACGTAATATTTTACTATTTATTTCCTTTTCAGAGTAGGTCTTACCTAAGGCACTAGCCTTGTTGAGGAGATTTGTGAGACACATATCCAGCTGGTCAATGGTCTCGTCTGGTTTCATTTTGAAGGTGTCAAATGAGTGTTGAACAGCTTGAAGTTTGTTATCCTTGATCTTCTCTGTTCCTTCACAGAGCAGGGCAAGTTTATCCCACATCTCCTTGGCAGTGGCACAGGTCCTGACCTTCTCTATCACCTCCTTAGTGAGTGTGTTGATGATCTCAGTTCGTGCCACCTGGTCCAAATTATAAAGTTTTCTTTTATCATTGTCAAGCTCCTCTTACTTCTTGAGGATTCTCTGTCTGGGAACTCTGTCCTCAGCAGTTTTCTGGGCAGTTTCACTTGTTTCTTCTCTGGACTCTGACCTGCCACTATCAATAGAAGTCCAGTAAAATTTAATTGGGCCACTCTCTACCACATCTACATGTGGTGATGAATAGCTCCAAGATGATTGCTCATCATGAAGCTCCAGTGGCTGTAATCCTCAAAAGAGAATTCTGGTAACTTACGGCTCTTGTAAGAAGATTTTGCAGACATTTTAAAAAAAATATTTAAAACAATTTAACCAAAAGCACAATAAAGAGCAATGGATCTGCCCGGTGACCACCAAAAAGCTTTACAAAGCAGTGGTCTTTGGACACACTGCTCTGATACCACTTGTTGGTCCCACTAGATTGATAAATTTCGGAAGCTTTAAAAGGAGTGTCTTATACAAACTTCTTTTTACAAGAGCACAATAGAATAAACAAGAGAGTAAATATGAAAATAGTAAATAAGACCAGATATATAGTAGTTCGGATCTGAATATCCTACGTCCACTCTCCCTTGATCAAAGGGGTCTCACTATCCAACCAACAATCAACTTACTTACTGGAATTGTGAAGTACCAGTTCCTTCTTACAAACTCTTTAGATCTAACTTCGATCTAAAGACCACAGCCTTCAACCTTATCTAGTAGATGAACAGGTTGAGGTCCAACAACTCCTTAAGAGTGAATATTAAAGTATGAACAGAATAAGAGTGCTATATGCTTTGTGATCAAGAGCTTTGAGAATGACTTCATGCGCGTATATTTCTTTCTAGCCCTTTTTTCTTAAGTTGCACTCTGTATTTATAGAGGTGATTAGGGAATAGCCGTTGGAGAGCTAATCCAATCATATCCTCTATTTAGGGAAGCTTCAATCAATCAATTCCCTAATTGATTGATTGGGTTGGTGAGATCCTTGGATTGATTGACTTCAAGACTTTCCAATACTGATCTTGTTGACTTGATTTGAATCACCAACGGTCAATAGCTTCCAATGCCAAACTCTAATTCTCTCCAGAGAAGGCAATACCAGACACCAGGCAACCTAGATGTCTTCTGGTCCTGATCTTGTTAAGAAACAGAATGCTCATCAGAATCAGGAGATGATTCTGAGCATCTTTTGTTTCACCAGACTCGTCTGGTCCGGACTCGTCTGGTCTGGGGAAAGATCTCTGCCTCTGGTCAGTCTCATCTGGTGAAGTCCTCTGGTGGAGTCCTCTGGTTAGTCTTCTGGTGACTCTTCTGGTGAGGTCTTCTGGTCTGGCAATTCCCCCTAGACTAAGTCCTATTCTAGTTCATCATCTGGCTAACAGGTCCAGATGGTCCTATTACAACTTCTGGTTTATTTTTAACTCATCAAAACTATACAACATTTATCCTAACATGTATACTTCCATTGTTTTCTAGATCTGGTCCGAGAACATCTTGTTCACCAACCGTTGGTAAGTAGCCCCGGCGTTCTTTAGGCCGGAAGGCATCCTTCGCCAGCAATACAAGTTCTTCTCGGTGTGAAAAGAGGTGTGTTTCATGTCTTCCTCCGCCATTGGGATTTGGTGGTATCCGGCGAAAGCGTCCATGAACGACATCATTTCGTACCCGGTTGTCCCGTCCATGAGGTAGTCAATGTGCGGCATCGGGAAATGATCCTTCGGGCACGCCACATTTAGATCCGTGAAGTCGATGTAGAGTCTCCACAAGTTGTTCGTCTTCTTTACAAGCACTGTGTTGGATACCCACTGTGGTTTGCCTTCGGCTTGCTCGATCAATTTTTTATCCAAGAGCTTTTTTACTTCCTCGGCCAGTGCTGCATATTTGTCCGGGATAAACTTTCGTCTCTTCTGTGAAATAGGTTTCTTCTTTGGATCGATCTTCAGGCGATGGCAGACATGTTCGGGGCTTATCCCGACCATATCCTGGTGTGACCATGCGAAGACGTTAATGCTTTTGTGGAGAAAGTCGATTAGATCGTTTCTCATGTCCGCTGGGACCTTTACCTCGATCGTGACCTCAAGGTCCGGGCGAGCTGGGTCCATAGGAATTCGTTCCAACTTCTCGACGGGCGAGGTATGGCCTCCTTTTCTTGGGTCCCAAATCTCCCCCTAGGGTCGAGGTCAATGGGATAAGGTTCGAAACCGAGCCTTGTCTCAAGGTCCTCCACTTCCATGACTTCAGCCCTAAGTTGGCTTCCGGTGGCAACAGGTTGCGGCGGAAGGTCTCATGGGTAAGGTACCACAAGCTTATGTTTCTATTCAGGCTGGATCTTCTTCGTCTAACGGCAGGAAGAAGAAAAAGCTTTCTCAGAAAAAGGTTGGTTGAGGTAGTGGTGGAAGTAGTGGGAGCAAGGTTTTGGCGCCTTTTGGTGGCGTGAAAAAGCCGAAAGGCAAATGCTTCAAGTGCAACAAGATATGATATTCGAAGCTTGATTGTCCTCTCCTGAAAAATGATAACTCTGGTACGTCTCTATCTCTAGTTGTTGAAACATGCTTTGCGGCTTGGTCTGCCCTTTCTTGGGTAGTAGATATAGGAGCCACTGATCATGTTTGTTATACCTGGCAGGGATTTCTACAAATAAGGCAACTGAGTGAGGGTGAGATTACTATCAGTTTGGGCAACGCTACGACAGTAGCAGTGGTCGCAGTGGGAGATGTGCACTTATGTTTTTCTAATTCTATTTTAGTATTAAAGAACGTTTTGTACGTGCCGAGTTTTCTGAAGAATTTAATTTCTGTTTCGAAGTAGTTTTTGGATGGATGCTCAGTTGTTTTAAATGACAAGGTTGTTATTATGAGAAATGACTTTTTAATCTGTTCTGGCACGTTAGAAAACAATCTTTACACTATTACTTGTGCATATCGTACTATGACTGAAACTCATTCATCATCATCAAATAAGAGAAAAGAACCTTCGAAGATGAATCAAACATATCTTTGGCACCTAAGATTGGGTCATGTCAATCTAAGAAGAATTCAAAGACTGGTAAGTAGTGGTTCTTTGGAGTCTCTCCAAGTGGAACCGTTCTCAGTCTGCTAACCATGTTTGGAAGGCAAGATGACTTCAAGGCCTTTTAAGGCCAAGGGGAATAGGGCCAATGATGTGTTGGAATTAATTCACTCTGATTTGTGTGGGCCTATGTTTGTTCAAGCTAGAGGTGGTTTTGAGTATTTCGTCACTTTCATTGATGATTACTCAAGATATAGGTACATCTATCTGATGCGCCACAAGTCTGAATACTTTGGCAAGTTCAAAGAATTTAAGGCAGAAGTGGAGAACCATCATGGTAAGAGTATCAAGTCACCACGATCTGATCATGGTGGTGAATACCTTAGTAATGAATTTAGGCAATATTTATTAGAGAATGGGATTACATCCTAGCTCGCTGCGCCTGGTACTCCCCAACAGAATGGCATGGTTGAAAGAAGGAATAGGACTCTACTGAAAATAGTGAGATCAATGATGAGTTATGCTTCATTACCTATCTCATTTTGGGGATATGCCTTGGAAACAGTGGCGTACCTTCTAAATTACATACCTTCAAAAGCGGTTCCAAAAACTCTAATTGAATTGTGGTCTGGGCGAAAGCCTAGTCTCAACCACATTCGGATTTGGGGTTGTCCAGCACATGTGCTGGATAAGGAAGCTGTTAAGTTAGCACCTATAACTGAAGTACGGTTGTTTGTAGGATATCCTAAGGGAACAAAAGGTGGTTATTTTTATAGTCCTAAAGATCAGAGGGTGATGGTGAGTACCAATGCCCAATTTTTAGAGGAAGACTATATGAATGAGCATAAGTCTAATAGTGAGATCATTCTCAATGAGTTAAGGGGAAACAATGGCACACCGAGTGTGCAAGAGGAAATACCACAAGAGACTGCACAATGTGATTACTCTGATGAACCTTTGCATGCATTGCCTCGTCGTAGTAGGAGGTTTGTATGTCAACCTAATCGTTTCATGTTTGTGGGAGAGTCTGTGGACTTGATTCCAAGCGATGAACATGATGATAATGATCCCTGGACTTACAAAGAGGTAATTCAAGACAAAGATGCAGAGTCTTGGCACAAGTCTATAGATTCTGAAAATGAATCTATGGATGCTATGGAAGTATACGACCTAAGCGAACTTCCCCATGGCAAGAAATTCATTGGGTGTAAGTGGGTCTACAAACGTAAGAGAGGATCTGATGGGAAGGTTATTGCCTTTAAAGCAAGATTGGTGGCAAAGGGTTTTACCCAGAAAGAAGGAACGACTATGACGAGGCCTTCTCACCAGTAGCCATGCTAAAATCGATCCGGATTCTCTTATCCATAGCTAATCACATGAACTATGAGGTTTGACAAATGGATGTCAAGATAACTTTTCTTAATGGAAATCTGAATAAGGACATCTATATGCGGCAACCTGAGGGTTATGTGAAGAAAGGCCAAGAGCATCTAGTCTGGAAGCTGAAAAAAGTCTCTTTATGGACTAAAGCAAGCTTCCAGGTCTTGAGACATTCGTTTTGATGAGGTGATCAAATCCTTAGGATTTGAACAATGTCAAAATGAAAGTTGTGTGTACAAGAAGAGTAACGGAGAGGTCGTGGTATTCTTAGTACTGTACATAGATGATATTCTTCTCATTGGCAACAATGTGAAAGTATTATCAGACCTAAAGGTGTGGCTTTCAGAGCAGTTTCAAATTAAGGATTTGGGAGAAGCATCGTACATTCTTGGTATTAAGGTCATTCGTGATCAGAAAAAGAGAATGTTGTGTTTATCTCAAGCATCTTACATTGATACTGTGAATGCTCGTTTTAGCATGCAAAACTCCAAGAAAGGTTTACTACCTTTCAGATATGGAACTAGAGTTCCCTTATCTAAGGACATGTATCCTAAGACATAGAAGGAGATAGAGGAGATGTTTAAGGTTCCTTATGCTTTGACTGTAGGAAGCTTTATGTATGCGATGTTGTGTACGAGGCCTGATATTTACAATGCAGTCGGCATGGTAGCAAGATATCAGTCTAACCCTGGTCAAGGACATTGGACTGCTGTCAAGCATATTCTCAAGTACTTGAAAAGGACTCGAGATTATATGCGGGTACACCAATCAGATAGTATTGTTCCTTTGGGTTATACTAATCCGGATTTCCAAGTTGATCTAGATGAACGGAAGTCTACATCGGGTTATATGTTTGTGTTGGAAGGCGGAGCCATATCTTGGAGAAGTGTGAAGCAGAAATGTATCGCGGACTCCACTATGGAGGCCGAGTACGTACTGCCTCAGAGGCTGCCAAAGAGGCTGTTTGACTATGTAATTTCCTACTGGACTTGGAGGTGTCTCAGAGTATGCCAAGGTGTATCACTGTTTATTGTGATAACGCGGGTGCAGTGGCAAACTCAAAAGAACCTAGAACCCATAAAGCGAGTAAACACATAAAGCGGAAGTACCACATTATACAAGACATCGTAAATCGAGGAGACGTAGCTATAGCTAAGATTGTATCATTGAACAACCTAGCTGATCCTTTCAAAAAGACTCTGGCGATGAAAGTTATTGAGCAACATGTGGAAGGTCTTGGTTTACGATGTATTCCAACTAGACTTTAAGTATAAGTCGGAGAATTGATACATCTTTACGTGTATACTAAAAGTTTAGCTTTAGTATAAGTGGGAGATTGTTGGTGTATACTGTAAAGCAAACTTTTGTTGGGCTTTCATGGAAGTATATTTGATTTCCTTATTATCTGAAATAAATGTTTTTTCACATTATTGCAATCTTATTAATTGCTTGTATGTCTGCTTATCTTATATTGTAGATAATGTGGTGGGTTTGTAGTCACAAAGAAGATCACATTGTCGGTTCCTTATAAGATATAAACAATAACTGAGATAGTTCTGGACATAACTATTGGAATAAGTTGTAGTATGAACTTGTTTGTGGCTTGTCTTGGCCATTAGTTTATACTAGTACGCTATGTCGTATTGAATGGATCACAGTTAAGACATGTTCTTCTATTCTGACTATCATGAAGAACTAAAGGTCTTGGTGACTCTTGTAATTCTTAACCATAAGTGTGATATCTAGATGTGTGGAGCGCTTGTTCACTACTTTGATTTATCATGGGTGAGAATCTTGTTTGATTCAATACACTATGTATTTTAGGTAGTAGCATCATTCGCATGATGTCTATTTATTGGCATTAGGGCACCGTGTCCTGGTGATCTAGGTTGATGACTGACTTGAACTGAAAATACTAGCTTTCTACTAGTAGTTTCCCCGCAAGAGTACAGGTTCACTGTAGTATTGGCAAGTATAGGGACCAAGTATTATCGAACCCAAGGGAAGTGAATGTATGCGATATATCCCCGAAGATCTACGCGTCATAATTAATATGAGTGTATGTTTTTGGTTTTTTGAAAGAATTAATTTTAAACTAAATTAAATTAATTAAACTAAAGAATGAATGACACGAATTAACTAAGGTTTGTATCCAAATATGTGATTGTGATGCTCAGGATAGGAATTCCTACATATACTAACGGAGCAGGTACATAATCAAGATAACCGTGACATGCAAGAAATGACCTAAGTAAAAGATTGTAAGATGAAAGCTCAAGAATTCAAACCCTAATACTTTATCATAACAATCGACTTCACTAATCCACTAACAAGTTAATAGATAGTGCTTAATTAACGAGACCCTAATTTAACTAAGGTGATGCGGTCGTCCTCCCTAGATAAATCGGTAGATGAATTAACCCCTTCTAAACCCTTTCGTTAAGCCTACTGGTTGTTAAAGAGTGATAAGGTCGTCCCCTCTCTAACATTTTTTGTACGAAATTCAAAGGTAAAGTTAAGATTGATTTTAAGAATTCATTAATTAAGAGAATTAAAACTAAACGGCATAAATTACCCTAGTTACGTACCCACATCCTACTTCTACGAGTTCATCCTACCCCAAGCATGCAAGGGTTTTAGCCGGACATGGTTTTAATGTTAACAAAAGCAATTGAAGAAATAACGAACATAAACATGATGATTTGAACTAAGAAATTATTAAACATAAACTAGGGTATTAAGAAATAATTGCTAAGAACTGAAATTAGATTGATAAAAACAAAGTCTCAAGTTTTTAACGTCAACTAGCTAATGAAAAGAAACTAAAATCGAAAACAAACTAAGAATTCGTAAGAAAACCTCGACTACACGTGAAAATTAAGCTTGCTCGTCTCTTCTCCTCTTTCTCTCTCCATAAACTAACTCTAAAAGTGGTGTGGTATGAAGTGGTCTGTGATATGTGATTATAACGTGTTCGGGACGAGTATATATAAGTGTCGGGCCAAACCGGGAACTCATGGGCTGAAAAACAAATCCGGAGGCAAAAACATGAAAGTGCTCGAGCAGCACCCGCTCGAGCTGTGTAGGTCGAATGATGCAAGGGCTCAAGCACTAGCACTCGAGCTGGTCGAATGGACAAAACTCTCTGTTGATTTATGGACAAAACTTGAATGAGCAAAACTCTCTGGAAGATTTCGGCGCTCGAGCAACACCCTTGCTCGAGCGGTGGCGCTCGAGTGGCACGACTCGAGTGGTCCTCCTTCTTCTTCAACTAATACTTTTCTTCTCGCACACTAATATCATTCATATTTCTTCGGTATCTTCTCATCAAGGCATCCGTTTGAGTCGGTTCAAAGTCCTACGAACTCAGTTTTTCGCCCTCAATTCACCTATGAGCATTAAAGAGACAAATTCATCAATATATAAAAATAGTACTCAATTGACTCTAAATACTCAATAAAATCGACCAAAACTTGGGCATTTCTAGCTACGAATCATGACAATTTCACGCCTAATCAACCCCTCCAAACTTACCATATTGCTTGTCCTCAAGCAATGAAATAATAAGTCAAGTGAAATTGTTATTAATGAGTTAAAGAATCAAATCATGCAAGTAAATGAACTCGAGCTTCAAAGATCGATCACACGTATACAAACTCACCCCCCTTCATCATACTCATGCAATAACAACAAGAAACACCAAGATCAAACATGGATGTACCCTCGACGATGTGTTTCACTCCCTCACAAGTGTATATCAATAATAAGGGACTCACCCAATCAATCAATCACATATATCAGCAACCATAGGCTTGTAAGCACTCTCCACTTCGACCATACTCTAGAAATCAATACCGAATCAAAAAGGACTTTTCTCAAGGTTGTAATGTAGGCTCTTTGGACAGGTGGGGTAACTATATGGGGTAAGTGACTCAAGTGAATGGAGAATAGAAAATCAAATTTCAATACTTCAAGACGAGGAACAAAATACTTCAAACATCTTCATGCTATACACTTTTCAATTCCTCTACTTTCAACACTTCAACTTTTCTTTTCTCTAACTCTTTTCACTTTTTCAATCACCACACTTTTCTTTTTCACACATACTTATGAGCTCATTTTTTTTCTTTTGCTCATTCTCAATTTTTTTTTTGTCTTCCCAACAACTCAAAACTTCATCACACCCTTCTTTTATCACAACCCAACCATCATAATTCTCTTTCTCAACTCAACTCAATCCCTCCTCATTCACACTTTTCCTATTCTCCACTCAAATTGGGACAAAAAGAATTTAGAAATTTGGATAAGTGTTAAAATGTGCTAGCAAATAATAGGTCAAGTCTCAAACGGGCTAACAAGGGATAAATATCATTGGTAGGCTTATTTAGGCTAAGTGACTCAACAAATCAAAGATGACTTAAAATCACATTTGGCATATCAAACTAGACACAATCAAGAAGCGAGAGCACACACAAATTCTAGCATCCTCTAAGGTGATGACTCACTCACAAACGAAGAGATAAATATAATGCATTTTAATCTCTAAAAGGCTCAAAACTCACGGATTTCACATCCATGCTAGTCCTAGTGAATTTTCACTCTCATCACTCAAGTACTCAAAAAGATAATTAGTAAGTACACTAGTTCCCTCTCAAATCAACTCTAACTCATACACTCACACAGTAAAATTCCTAACTCAACTTCGCAATTCACCCTTCTCATCAAATCATACTCAAGGATAGCAATCAACAAGTATAAGAGAATTGATAGGCATGAAATGTGTAGTAGCAAACCAAATCAATATCAGCCCAAGGAGCATCTCAAGATATCAAATAACCAAACTCAACTCAAAGGTGTGCACCTGTGCAATGTAACCATAAAACATATAAAAACTCCACCCCCCAAACTTCGACCTTGTGAAGCGGTCTAAGTTTGGGGTTGTGGGTTACCTCATCCAAATAATTCAGTTCTCTCAACAACGTGGCACACTCCCTTGCTTGAGTTGGTCCCTTCAATCTGAATAACTCCATGATACCTCTACTCCCTCGAGACAATCCTACAAGCAACTCACTCAAATACGAGGTAAAAACATACGACTCAAAACGACACCCTAATAACATAAAACACTCAAAAGCAAATAAAAGCGGGTTGCCTCCCACTCAGCGTTATTTTTAAGGTCCTCATGTCGGACCAGGCTCAAAGGAGCTTATGGGACATGATACTCAAAATTACCTCCCTTACTCTCATAAGAGTGGTGTTTGAATTCCTTTCCTTGATGTCCCTTCATCATGAGTTCCTTTGCTTTCTTATCCACCTCAATTGGTGGGGGTCTCAATTTCTTCTCACATTTATCTGGAGGAATCTTACTAAGCAATTTCTTGAATTTGGACTTTTTCTTCTTAACTCCTCATTCCCCTCCAACTGGACCACGTCCACACTTTTCACTTCTTCCTCCTTCAACTTCTTCCCTTTATCCCTATCAAAATAATCAAGATCATAATGCTCATTGGTTAAATCATCAAGTAAAGGACTATTAAAATCATGCATATAAGAAAGATTAGGGAGAGGAGATGTGTCTTCAACACGAGGATCAATGGCATCCATGCAATAACAGCTCTCATCCTCCTTCGGGTACTTCATGGCCTCATATAGTGAGATTTTTATCTCTTGAACATCAACTTTCAATGTTATATTCCCATTCACCACATCTAGCACCATCCCAGCTGTGGCTAAAAACGGTCTTCCCAATATCAAAGGAACGTGCTCATCTTCCTCCATGTCGAGCACTATAAATTAGCTGGAAAAATGTGATCCCCAACTTTCACGAGGACGTCTTCAACCACACCTTGAAGTCGAGTAATAGACCGATCGGCTAGTTGAAGCATCATCATTGTTGGCTGAAGTTCTCCACCTTCTAATTTCTTGAATAATGACAAGGGCATAAGATTGATGCTCGCTCCAAGGTCGCATAACGCTCATTTCTTGACTCCATTCCCGATATCACATAAGATCGTGAAACTCCCGGGATCCTTCAACTTCGGGGGAAGCACTTTGCGCCCTAATGCACTCACCTCATGGTTAAGCTGCACCATCTTGGGCTCATCAAGTCCTTCAGGAACTTGGCATAATTGGGCATCTGTTCCAAAGCATCATAAAAAAGAATGTTAATATGAAATTTCTTAAAAACATCAAGGAATTTAGCGAATTTCTCATCAAGCTTCTTTTTCATGAAGCGTTGTGGATACGGGACGGGTATCACCGATTTAGGTACCCCCCATTCATCACGCTCGATCTCTTTCACTTCCTTCCTTTCCTCATTTGCCTTCTTCCACTTAGGAACTCTCTCAATCTTCGCAATGCCTTCCTCTTCAGGCTCTTTGCTCTCTTGAGTGCCTTCACCCTCTATTTTCTTCTCAACTCATACCTCCTCAATTTCATCTCTATCCTTCTTATGCTCTTTCCCTTCTATCTCAACCTCTCTTTTGGGCGTCTCAGAATCAGCAGGCATCTGAGGACCATCATAGTTGGTCCCACTTCTAAGTTGGATCGCCTTACAATGCTCTTTCAGGTTTCCCTCCGGCATAGAAGGATATTTACCCGGCTCTCTACCCAATGATTTTACGATCTGGCTAATCTGGTACTCCATCGAAGTGAACCTCCTATTATTCTCTTGCTGAATTCTATTCAGCTCCACATCTCTCTTCTGGAGTTCTTGATCACGTAGATCGCATTTCTTGTGTAACTTCTTCACATCATACTCCAATGAAGACAATCTCTTGCTTCCTTCTTCCACCTTCTAAAGGATAGCTCTCAAAATCTCCTCAGTTGAGGAACCGTCTTCTCCACCCGGGGGTTTTGAACCTGGATCAACACCTGGAGGAACTGCAATTTCGGCCTTTGGAATGGCATGCGAGAAGTTCTCATTCTTCCTCCATTGGTTTTGTTGAGGCTGCTGGCCTCCTTGTTAGCCTTGATTGTTTCTCCACTGATTTTGAGGAGGTTGTGGACCGGGTGGTACAAATGGTTGGCCATAGGAGGGCCTTCCAAATTGATTGTCATCTTGTGGATACCCGCCTTGATTGTAGTAAGGTCCTTCCATATAGTTGGCTACCTCTTGCTGAACTGGGGGCTGGTCCATTTTCTCACTCACTGCTACATTCCCTCCAACCAAATTCTGCCCAAACTCAATGTTACTTATCTTCTCCATCATAGCCATCAACAGCTTCCTCGTCCCTTCACTCTTCTCAATATGATATGCCCTCTGAAATTCTGAGTCCTCATTCCACTTCCCGGCATTCGTGACAATATTATCAACGATCTCTCTGCATCTAGTTGTACCATAGTTCAGGAACACTCCATTAGCACACGCGTCAAGATGGGCTTGACCAGCCTTGCTGGCTCCACTATAGAAGAATGCCATGATATCTCCCTCATTGTACTCGTGATGCAGGCGCTCAATTAACATGTTAGAGTATCTCTCCCACGTCTGACGTAAGTCCTCTCCTGGCTTCTGGCGGAAAGAAGAGATCTTTATCCTTACTCTGATGGTTCTAGATAGAGGGTAGAATCGCTCGAGGAACAGACGCTCGAGCTCGGCCCAAGTGGTTACACCTTCCCGTGGGAGCGTGTTATCGTACTACTCCTTTGCTATTCTCGTTAAAGAGAATGGGAACAGCCTGAGCCTCTAGGCATCTTCAGACATGCCGTTATAATTGAACGTGGATGCGATCATCAGAAAGCTCCTCAGATGAGTATGAGGATTCTCCTTTCCAAACTCCCCTTTGAATTGATTCTCAGTAAGTAGCTTTAGAATTCCAGGAGAAATCGAGAAATTGTTGGCCTCTACAGGGGGCAATGCCACTCCATCATAGTACCGTTGCAGTTGTGCCATAAACCTTCCTCGAATAGCCATGTTCTGATAGGCGTTCTGAGGAACGTGCTGAGGAATAACAGGTGGTACGGGTACTTGTTGGACTGGTGGTGGTTGATAGATTGGTGGTTGGTTGTAAACAGGAGGTGGAGGGTATGGGTATGGTGGATATGAATATGGTGGGTATGGGTAAGGGTAAGGTAAGTTATTTTGTGGGAAGTTGTTCTATAGATATGCAGGGTTGTTCTGAGGATGTTGGACAAGGTTATGAGATGGATTGTTTACATTCTGTGTACCCGAGTTTTGGCTCTGGCTTTCCCCTAACGGAACTTGATTCCAACTGTTAGTTCCTCCAATGCCCTCAACCCGTTCCACTGCCTGATTGAACTCGGTTGCAGCATCATCCAACTCATTACTGATGTCCATGTTGTCGTTCTCTCCTCCGGTAGCATTCATCCTTCTTAAGAAGGCTCAGTTTCTTCTTGCTATTGTCTCAGGATCTAGCTGTAGTCTCTCTTCGCTCGTACCTCCTTGCGAGCGTGTTTTCATAAATCTGAAACACTAATAAAAGAATAAAAATGCAACTGCTGAACACGTATGAATAAAACAGAAAAGTAAAGCACTCACTACTAACTACTAAGTTATCTACAAGTCTTATTCAAATGACATACATCGCCATCCCCGGTAACGGCGCCATTGACTTGAATCAAAAATACTAGCTTTCTAATAGTAGTTTACCCGCAAGAGTACGGGTTCACTGTAGTATTGGCAAGTATAGGGACCAAGTATTATCGAACCCAAGGAAAGTAAATGTATGTGAATAGATCCCCGAAGATCTACGCGTCGTAATTAATATGAGTGTATGTCTTTGGTTTTTTGAAAGAATTAATTTTAAACTAAATTCAACTAATTAAACTAAAGAATGAATGACACGAATTAACTAAGGTTTGTATTCAAATATGTGATTGTGATGCTCGGGATAGGAATTCCTACATATACTAACGGAGCAGGTACATAATCAAGATAACTGTGACATGCAAGAAATAACCTAAGTAAAAGATTGTAAGATAAAAGCTCAAGAATTCAAACCCTAATACTTTATCATAACAATCGACTTCACTAATCCACTAACAAGTTAATAGGTGCTTAATTAACGAGGCCTTAATTTAACTAAGGTGATGTGGTCGTCCTCCCTAGATAAACCTGTAGATGAATTAACCCCTTCTAAACCCTCTCGTTAAGCCTACTGGTTGTTAAAGAGTGATAAGGTCATCCTCTCTCTAACACTTTTCGTACGAAATTAAGATTGATTTTAAGAATTCGTTACTTAAGAGAATTAAAACTAAACGTCACGAATTACCCTAATTACGTACCCACATCCTACTTCTATGAGTTCATCCTACCCCAAGCATGCAAGGGTTTTAGTCGGACAGGGTTTTAACGATAACAAAAGCAATTGAAGAAATAACGAACATAAACATGATGATTTGAACTAAGAAATTATTAAACATAAACTAGGGTATTAAGAAATAATTGCTAAGAAATGAAATTAGCTTGATAAAAATGAAGTCTCAAGTTTTTAACGTCAACTAGCTAATGAAAAGAAACTAAAATCGAAAACAAACTAAGAATTCATAAGAAAACCTCGACTACACGTGAAAATTAAGCTTGCTCGTCTCTTCTCCTCTTTCTCTCTCCAAAAACTAACTCTAAAAGTGATGTGGTATGAAGTGGTCTGTGATATGTGATTATCCCCAAAAATGTGTTCGGGACGAGTATATATAAGCGTCGGGCCGAACCGGGAACTCATGGGCCGAAAAACGAATCCGGAGGCAAAAATATGAAAGTGCTCGAGCAGCACCCGCTCGAGCGGGGGCGCTCGAGCTGTGTAGGTCGAATGATGCAAGGGCTCGAGCACTAGCGCTCGAGCTGGTCGAATGGACAAAACTCTCTGTTGATTTATGGGTGCTCGAGCAACATGCTCGAGCGGTGGGGCTCGAGTGAATGACTCGAATGAGCAAAACTCTCTGGAAGATTTCGGTGCTCGAGCAACACCCTTGCTCGAGCGGTGGCACTCGAGTGGCACAGCTCGAGTGGTCCTCCTTCTTCTTCAACTAATACTTTTCTTCTCGCACACTAATACCATTCATATTTCTTCGATATCTTCTCATCCGGGCATCCGTTTGTGTCGGTTCAAATTCCTACGAACTCAGTTTTTTGCCCTCAATTCACCTATGAGTATTAAAGGGATAAATTCATCAATATGTAAAAATAGTACTCAATTGACTCTAAATACTCAATAAAATCGACCAAAACTTGGGCATTTCTAGCTACGAATCATGACAATTTCATGCCTAATCAATGACGTCCCTTTGAGGAAACTCATAAAGGATTGTCGTATTAAACCCTGTAGGTAGATTATATATGTACAACAACAAGGTTGAGTGGTACTACTCAAGGAATAATAGATATTAATTAATTAAAGTAGTCAGAAGCTTTAATAATTGCGATATCTTTAACACGGGGAATTATAGAGTCTAATATAAGCCCTGATTCGGTTTGGGATAGGACAGGAGTTCAACATTAATTCTCTAGTGGAATGAATTAATGTTCACGGGCCAAATAAATGTTCTGGGCTGAACATAAGAGTATTTGGGTCCGTGAGGAGCCCAAATTTTATACCTTCTAACAGATCCCTAGTCTGGCCCATTAAACCTAAGGAGTCTATATAAAGACCTCAATTTCGTCTTTGAAACCCTAGCACTCTAAAAAAATGAACAATAGCAAAAAACAGCGATTAGGGTTTTGGGTAGACGATCAGGAGGTGATTTTGCTCCACGTTCGATAGTTTGCCATCCACTCGGTGTTCGAACGAGATTGAAAGACAGACTAGAAGATCTCTAGTGGAATCAACACCTCGGTCTTCAAGGGTAACGAATCTAAACTCGTCTTTAGATGCATGTTTAGGTTTTTATATAATCGTATATATTTTGGTATCCCAACAACGATCTTGGGGATGGACCGCCTTCACCGGCGGGTTCCATCAGAGTGGACGTAGGATATTCAAATTCGAACGACTATACATTGTATGTCCATTTAATTTTTGCACATCTTTTATTCTGTTTGAAAAAAGATTTTATGAATTAAAGATTTATCTAAGACTTAGTTTAAATCAACTTCCACACAAACCAGCCCAGTAAAGCCAAAACCAAACCAAGAACCCCTGTAAAAATAAAGAAAATTTTCAAAATGTCTGAAACCCCCACTGAAGGCTCTCAACAGCCTGAAAGTGGATCCCAAAATACCACCCCATCTGAGGCATCTGCTGAGGCATCCTCAACCCCATCTGAACCTATCACCTTAACCCCCACTGAACAAAACCCAAACCCAACCTCATCTGAAACTCAACCCCAAACCTCATCTGAACCTAACCCACCTGAAATCCATTCAACTCGCCTGGAGTCTATCCCAGAAGAGCCCACAGATATCAGATCCCCTACCCCTTCCTTACCATCAGAAGATGAAGAAGAGTACTCCTTTCTGGATACTCTTAAAGATGAGGTGGCTTACTCTCTAGAGTCCAAGTATCCTGAGCTTGATGGGTTTCCCACACTGAAAGCAATGTTCTTGAGAGTCAGACTTCTTGTCCAACTCAAGGACAGGAGGTTAGGAGAAATGTTGCTGGCTGTTGGAGGCAGCAATGCTGATGAGTGGAAAAAGGAGGAGAGGGAAGTATTAGAATTTGCCAAGATGACCAAAACCAGACTTCTCTGTGATGAGAAGATATTTGAGAGTCTGGTTATGGACAAACTAGCTGAGGCAAGAAATGGAGATGAAGTAGAGAAGGTAGATGGAGGTGAGAAAGGGAAGCCAGAGGAGATTGTAGCTGAAGCAGGAGCTGAGGAAGAAAAAGAAAAGGAACAAGAGAAAGTAAAAGCTGTTGTAGGAGGAGAAGAGGAGAAGGAGATAAAACAAGAGGGAGGTACTTCACCAAAGCAAGGTGGTGGTGAAGTAGCCGAGGATGTATCTTTGGCAAGAGATACTGAGGCACAAAATTTGCCAAAGGAGAGCTCAGTAGAGGTGTCTACTGAAGTTCTCCCACAACAGCCCTCAGTGGTGACTAAGGAGTCAGCTGAGGTGTCTGGAATTGTTGGAGTTGAAAAAGAAGTTGAAAAATCTGAGGGAGGTGAAAAGGATGTGGAAATTACTAATGTAGTGAGTGGTGAGATAAGAGCAATCATCCCTGTAAAGGATGAATTGGCTGAAAAGAAAAGAGTTGAAAAGGAGAGTGAGAAAGAAAGTAAGAAAAGTGAGGAGGAGGGAGCACACATGGAGGTAGATATATCAGGAGACCTAGGATGTGAGAAAGAGGGAGAAAATACTAACATTGTTTGTCATACAGGTGTACAGACTGATGAAATTCCCTCAGTCCAGGTCGATCTAACTCCACTGAGAGAAGTTGTCCAACTCTTGCAAGATGAAAAGCTTCCTTCTCTACAAGCTCAGCTGAGAGATGTCCAGGAAATAGTTCAAGAGGAAGTAGATGAGATGGTCATCCTCTCAGACCACGTCGATGAGCTAATGGAGTCTACCACCAACTCATTTCAAAATCTTACTCTTAAAGTTGAAGATTCACAGCAAATGGTGTTGGATGTTGTTGAGGGCCAGAATGTGCTGGTACTTGAAGCAATGAAGAAACTGGAGCAAAAGGAAGAAGAGGCCAGAACTCAATTCCTGAAGGACTCAGTTAATAATGTTTCCATTAACCTAAAGTCCTCTGTTGAGGCTTTCTCAGCTGACCTTATTGGGAAGGTTGAAGGGTTATGGAACCAGAAGATGTTGGAGTTTGAGACAAAGCACGAAGAGCTGGGAGCCAAACTGGGTGAAGTCATAAAGAAGGCGGCAGAGGACTTTCCTACCCAGGAGAAGACGAATGTCTTGATTGAAGAAAAGCTGGCCCAGTTTGTGAGCTTTGGGCAAACAGCTGGAGCAACTTTGGAGAGGCTGGAGGATGAAGTTGACCACTGCTCCACTGAGTTGAAGGCCCTTGCCCATGATCAGATGAAGCTAAACATTACTATGGTCGAATGCATGATTAATGCCGGAAAGGGGGAAAAGAGGATAAGTGCTAAAGACATGAAGCTGGATCCTAAGAACAAAATGAACATCATTCTTGAGACCCCTTAATTTGAGAGAGGCCAACAAGTCAAGAGCACCCTAAAGAAGATAGATGCTGAGGCCCAGAAGATTGCAGATGCCAAGAAAGGCAAGGAGGTTCCCTCAGGAGACCTGACAGAATACAAAGAAGCCCACGAGAAGGAGAAGAAGGAGAGGGCTGCACAGAAGGGGGAAACAACGAAGAGGAAGGCCACTGACGTCCTCTCAGCGGAGGTAGCAAAGAAGACCAGAACTTCAGGAAGGTTGGCTGCAAGGTCAACTGATTCAAGTGGGTCATTAGAGGTAATTCCTGTTTTAAACCCTGAACCCATTGCATCTGAAACTCCTAAATCTGCTCCCACAAGAGTTACAGAGCTCACTGAGCTTATCAAAGAAGCTGGTGGGATGAATGAGAGAGCACAGAAGCTTGCTTCTCAACAACAAGAGAGGAGAGACAAGGTGGTTGGGAAGATGGAGACCATTGTTGAGATGGCTGAGAGGAAGAGGAAGGAGAGGCTAACCACTTTTGATAAGACGACTTCAAAGAAATTCAGAAACAGTTATCAAAGATGGGCTGCCAAGCTGAAGAAAGATAAAATTGCTCCTTCAAAGGCCAAGTTCCCTCACCACGATGCGTGGGTACCCAAGAAACTCAATGATGCATGGGAAACTGCAAAAAGGGAATTTGTGTATTCCTATTATGTCAGTGGAGAATTGGGAAGGGACAATGTGCAAGAAGTTTTCAACTCATGGATGTTTGAAGTATACCCAAAACTCTTCCTTGCCATCATTGAAGCCTGGAATGATAGATTCCCAGATCTTGCTTTGAAGGCTCCTGAGCCAATCACCTACTGGCTTCCTCAAGATGCAACTGGAGTTGTGGACAGAGAGCGGATTACGGATGAATGGGTGTCTTTATGCGAGCAACTAGGACTCAAGGGACACTCAAAAGAAATCATGGAGAGGAAGAATGACTTGAAGATTCGTGTCTTCAAACAATATGGACTTGAACCTCTGTTTGAGTCCATCTAAGGAATTAAGTGTTTTTGGGCATTTGTTTATAAGTCCTAGCTAATCTTGTTTTGAATCATTTCAGTGGATGTTTTGTAATATGTACTCAGTTCCTCCTTAATGAAAACTCTACTGTTTTTGCCCAAGATAATATCTCATTATCATTTAGGCTTATGTACTTGAATATTTTTACTTACAAAAAAAATCCTTAAACATTTGTGTCATCTGAAGAACCTCATCTGAAAGAAGATATGTAATAAGATAGGTTCCGACATAATCAAAAAGGGGGAAATTGTTGGGAAATTGTATAAGACTTAAGTTTTGATTAAGATGCCAAAATGTTCCTCATAAGTTGTTTGTAAGTAAAATATTCAGTAGAGTTAGAGTTTAGTTAAACAATTCAAAATGTTAAGAACTGGAGTGCAGTTAGTAACTTCTAGAGTGTATTGAAGAACGAAGTCCGCTGAAAGCAAAATCTGCTGAAGATAAAGTCCGCTGAAGACAAAGTGATCTGAGGAAGTAGTCTAAGTCTTGAATGTTTTCTAAGTGCATTCTCACTAAGACTAAAATCATCAGGAGAGGACCAAGGTCCACTGATGAGAACTAACAAAGCACATTCAATACTAAACATATTAAAAGCTGTTAGTTAATCTGGTTGGAACAAGGCAAAACGAATTTCAGTGAAGCTTACAATACATGAAGGAATAAGAAGGTTCTCTCAGAGGAGTTCCACCTTAAAGCAAGACAAGAATCTGGGCAAGCAGACTGAAGGTCCAATGAGAAGATGACACGTCAGTGTACTTTACTGACAGCCGACCTGTCCCAGACTGACAAGTACCAAAAGTCTTTCCCTAGCAATCTACAGAAAGTTGGTGAAAAGGCATGGTCTTTCAGCCGTTTCTTGACAAGACTTAAAGCTTCAAATAGAGCCGTTTGAACCAATCAGATACAAGAAGACTTACTTGAGAAGATTCAAATCCAACGGGAAGATTTTCAAGGAAGCCTATAAATACAGAAGGACGTGCTCATTTCTAAGCACGGGAAACTCACAAGATCAAAGTTATCTCTACATTCATAACTACCTAGAAGCACTCAAAATTACCTTTGTTTCCCAAGTGTTTCACATTTGTAGAGAGCCTAACAAACCTTCTGTAACCAAGCTTAAAAGCTATATCCAAACCTTAGAAAGAGATAATCCATCCTAAGCCTTGAGCTACACTGTAAGGATTATCTCACAAACAGTTGGAACCAAACCCTACTCAAAACCCTACTCAGTTGTTAGGTTGAGAGTTAGTGTTAAGTGGTGTTAGTAAGCTGATTATTGGTATCAGTCTGAAAGCTGGTTTGTTTTGGGAACTAGGACCTGGAATTATCCTAGTGATCAATCATCCTAAGAGAGGATTAATTGATCAGTGCACCTAGGCACTATAACACAAGGAATTCCAAGTGAAAGGAATTCTCCTGTTTGATCAGGACAGTGGACGTAGGAGATTCATCTCTGAACCACTTTATATCTTGTGTATTTACATTTTGTTATTTCCTTAGTGTGTGTTATCCACTCAAAGTTTATCAAGTAAAACGAGTTTTCTAAAGGGCTCACTAATCCGCATTTGAAAGCTAATTAGATAGTAGTTCAACTGAAAGTCTTGAGCTTTCAGTGGAGGTATTATCTCAGTAAGCTTTCTCTAGTAATTCTCAGCAGACTTAAAGTCCACTGACGTATTACTATTTGAAGTAACCTGATAAGTTTTAGAAGAAATTTTAATTTGTAACCTCAGGTGTATCCCCCCCATACACCTGTTTACTCGTTTCGGGACCAACACCCACTGACTTTAGGTAGCTTCATCCTTCACTGACTTGATGATCTTCAGTGGGTGGTTAATAGTTATTGCTTTGATACATGTCGAGTGAGAATCATCGTGACTTCAAACCTTGTGTTTTGGCCAGTAATATTAATCATATGACGGTTGCTAAGATTTAAAACGGAGAAACGTGTGCGAGTATGGCTTGTGTAATTTGTCTCCTTGGTGGGCTCATAAATTTTACCGTACCTTGCAAGTGGAAATTAGTTTTCTGGTATGGATAATAATGTTGGGTTGTATTTTCTCTAAGGTGAAAGATATTAATTAATTTAAAGCTATTCAGAAGCTCAATTAATTAATGGACTAAAGAATCTTAGACACGGGAAATAATAACTGGGAGCATATATTATCGTAATATGGATTAAGATGGATAATGTAATATTAATTTGATAGTGGTATTAAATAATATTAATGGGCTGAATAATATTGGGGCTCAATATTGAAATTCAGAAGCCCATTGGAGGTCCAACTCTCCTAAAGGCCCCTCAAGTAGCCCAAGAAAAGTTTTTTTCCTCCTCCACAAGCCTCATATTTTTTGCCCCCTCACCTATATATAGGGGATGAATTTTTCATCCCCGGTTACACACAATTCCATGAGTTGAAAAAATCGAGAGCAATAAATATTTTCTTCTTCCTTAGATTATTAAGTTGTTTGTTAAGCGTTTCCCACCAGCGGACGAGCAAGGCAAAGGAGAATACTTGAGAAGGCTTTTACGATTGATAGGATTGTTACGCTTGTCCCGGTCTTCTCGGTTGGACGTCGCTTCAAGAGGTATGTGTTCATGTAAAATTCTTAATTATTCCGCCGTAGAATATTATGTGATAATATTCACATGCATGTTCTTTGTTATTGGATTATTTATTATTTGTATTAATTTAGGATTAATTCATGCTAGTAATAATTAGATTTAATTCGTATTTAAATTTCACCCCGGGTAGATCCGGACACCCCGATTTTTCCAACATAACTAAGCATATCCCTTTAAGAAAACCTCTGAAAAACTGCTTTGAAAGAATTATGAGCTTACACAAATCCCCTGATGTGGTTGATTCAAAAGTCTCAAAGTTTTGCATTGAGGAATATGGTAACTGGAAGATAAGAATGAAAACCCAGTTGTCAACTAGATAAGATGTGCAAATTCCAGTATGAAAATAGTGTACTCAACCCTCGTATTCTTGTAAATATTAACCAATATATAAATTAATATAAATATTATTTAAAGTAATAATCACAACCCATCAATTTAATCTAATAAACCTAGAATTAAACTACATATGTCCTGACTTCAATCGTTAACTGAATTCGCACATGATCCAAAATATAAAACAAAATAAGATCTAGCATTTAAATTAATAAGTAACTAAAACTCTCACTCATCAACATGAAACAACATGCTTAAAAACATTCATCAATATAGATGTATTAAAGCATAATCATTAGGTAATCAAAACACTAAACACCAACTGCAAATGTTATTTTTAAAACAATTCAGTATCAGGAACACTTGAAGGACTTATTTATACAATCAGTGCTTGGAATTTGTGTTGTGGATGTTGTAGCTTAAGTGTGAGGTTAAGGTAAACACTTCATACTCAAACTTAAAATTGTCTTAGCATTGTCCCAAGTTTAAGGGTTGTACCTTGTGTGATTTTACTTTCTTGTACATTTGCACAGACGCACCTACCTTATTAAGGTTTATTTGTGTTAAGTGTGGTGAATTTGTGCGTACATTGTTGAATCGTGAAGTTCTTTTGTTGTGGATGTTTTTAATTCCTTTTGAATTGTGTTTGAATTTGTGACCTTGAGTTGTTGGTTGATGTTCATTTTTTGTTAGTTTTTGTATAATATGTGTATGTAACTCATTTATGGGTCGTGGTCTTTACATAAATGTTTTGAGACAAATTGAAAACCTCTGAGATTTAAGCTTGAAAACCGATTTGTTCCTGGTTTGTCAATTGAAAGTGGATTGTTCATTGTTATTAGCCTATGAGCTTACTTGAGACCATATTTGTGTGAAAATAATGGGAAATGATTTAGGTCATCTTTCGAATTACAAGTCATTTAGACAAATTTTCCAGAACAAAATAAATTTTTCGTAGTTAGCCATGTTGAGTCTAATGTTCATATTCTTTAACCACCTACAACATTTAACCACTAGATCAAATAAGTCAAATCTCTCTATTTAGTGGAGGATAAAATATAAGTGGTTGAATGAGCTTGAAAAGAAATGGTTGAGAATTTTTGTGCAAAAGTGTGAATGTATAAATAATGAAATTATTTGTAAAGGTGATGGTGAAAAAAAAAAGACAAAGGTTAGAAATGTAAAAATATCTTAAAAAAACGAAAGAAAAAATATCTTTGAAGAGCTTAATTGTGAAATTTTGTTTAAGTGATAAGAGGGATGAGTACATAAGATGAAATGAAAAGAAAAGTTAGAGTGAGGTTGGGGACGTTTTGTTAGGGATATACTGAAAATTGTGCTTTTAGTGCTACTTTATATATTTAACTGGTTCTTCCACTCTTATTTATGAGAATAAATCTTTTATTGTTGTTTGCTCTGAATATTATGAATGTTATTTATTTATTGCAACAATCATTCAAATACTTTACATTATAGACAAATGTGGTGTGTAGTAGATCATAGAAGATCATATTATCAGTTCCTTGTAATAAGTATAAACGAATTCACAACTTAGATGGACTTGAACGATCCATTGGTAAAAATTGATGTGTAAGGCTCATATTGGTTTGTCTTGATCCCAAGAGATTACACTGGTGCATTTGTTGCATTGAATTGGACCTACAACGAGATAATTTTTTTAGACTGGCTTGGAAAGAAAAATTAGATCTCAGTGGTTAATTATTTTTTAATTTCTGTCACTAAATAAGGATTGTATATGATTAATTTATATTGCTTTGATTTATTATAGGTAGAGAGTCAATCAGACTCAATACTTTGTATTTTGGGCTATATTATCAATTATATGACAACTGCAAAATTAATACAGAAAATCGTGTCTTGGAATGACAAGTTGATTTTATATCCCCTTGGTGGGCTCAGAAAGTTTATCATATCAAATCTAGCCAGTGGATTAATTTCCGGTATGATAATAATGTTGACATGTCCTTTTCCCAGGAATGAAAGATATTAATTAATTATAGCGTCCAGTGGCTTAAATAAATTAATGGACATTGATATCCTAAACACGAAAATAATAATCGGGAGTCATATTTCGTAATATGGGTTAGGATGGATAGTGAAATATTAATTCTATAGTGGAGTGAATTAATATTAATGGGCTAGAATAATATTGTGGCTCAATATTGGTTTGTAGGCCCATTGGGAGGTCAAACCTTATTAATCTAAAGACCCCTTGAGTAGTCCATTAAAAGCCCATTAACTAAGGTGATTAAAAGATAAGAATTAGTTTTACTGCAAGAAAAAGAATTATTATCTTGGAAAGAAATAATATATGAAAATATATATTTGGAGTTACATATATGAAATATTCTTAGGGAATTTAGTCTTTCCATATATTGGATTTCTTGAAATCCAATAATATAATCTTGGGATTCTTTGGTACAAGAAATCGTATTATTTCCATCTCATACAATTATAAATTAAAGGGGTTGATTTTTCATCCCCAAACATGCATAATTAAGTGCTAGGATTTGAAAATTAAAGCAACAAAGGAGAAAAATTAATTTTTCCTTGAGGGTTTAAAAGTTCGTGAATATTTTCCCCCGGATCTACGAGCTTGGGCTTAGGGAATATTCAAGAAGGTGTTTCGGTTGAAAGCATTAATCTTCTCAACGGTGTCTCTCCGATTAAACGGTAAATGCGATATCCCTTAGTTCTGCATGGTTAGGTATTTTTATGATTTAACTTATTCAATACATGAATTCCATGAATTTAATTTATTAAAATTTTTTTAATTCATGCTTGATGGATTTATGATAATTCGTATTTAAATTATACCCGTATAAATCCATGGTATTTTTCCGTGTTCCCCAACATGTTTGCCTTGAGAGGAAGAGTGAATTTAAAAGATAGATATTTACCCTGTTATTGACAAGATACTATTCCTATATTCATTTCACCTTGTCAAAATGGGCCAACATTACATCCCTTGTGAAGACCTTTTGATCTATTTTATTAAATGCATTAACATTGTGAAGACCTTTTGATCTATTTTAGTAATTGAGTGGCATGAGTCGATTTTTTATCTATACACGTCCTTATAATTTCCTTGAGCGATGTGAAACACCATTCTATGAGGTTTTTGGTGTTTAAGACTTTGTTATTGCACTATTCACTAAGATTTGTTGCATGCTCGTGTCTTGAACTAATGAGCTTGAATGTTGATTCACACTAGAAGTCACTTATTTATGCATGAATCTTTGGAAATAAATATTATTTCAACCCTCCCACCATGGATATTTTCTTTTTTTGCTCAGGGACGAGCAACATCTTAAGTTTGGAGGTGGATAATTAGTGTGAGAATTGCATGATTTTTTTATCAAAGGTTGAATCGATCATCAAAAGAAGAATTAGGTAAAAAAATTAGGATACATTTTGGGAAAATAAAACTTCCATTGAATAGAAGAAAAAAATGGATTTTTGTTCAAGAATGAAATCTTATTGGAACTTTCCATATCCGGTTCATCCTTCAGAACCCTATCACACCCCGGATCTAATGAAATAGGATGAATGTGTTTATTTGGTCATTTTTGGTACGATTTCGTGCAATATCATTCAAATTTAATCCACATTGAGCTTATCATTCAGATTTAATCCACATTATCCACATAGGAATTTTTCCTGCGAGAAACGGGTGAACAATGATGAAGATATGCCAGCATGGCAAGATCATCACTCAAGTGGTCCAGCCATATCACGGGACTCAAGTTATGCTGTAGTTTCTATCCTCGAAGGTCCGCTCGACCACTCTTATGAGATCTTTGGACTCGAGTTGTGAAGAAGTGTCAAACAACTTGAAGAGGCGTAAGGAGCTCGTTGGACTCAAGTCACCTCACTGGACCACTCGAGCGGGAGTTTTGGTGCAGAAAGTTTTGTACAAAATGCACCACTTGACCGCTCCAGTGATCTCGCGGAATTCCAAAAAGAGTTATGACAACTTGAACAATTTTTTACGATTCAAGAAGTTACTCGAACACTCCAGTGAGATGGTGCGACTCCAGCGAACTTATTTTTAGGTATTGTTTGGCAAATTCGTCCTAAAATTCAATTTTGAAGCCAATATTTGGCCTTTTTCTCTTTTCCAAGGCAAATAAGAATCAAAAGTTGTTGGAAACTTGATTTAGAAGCTTGGAGCTCAAATCATTATTCATTCACACACTAGGGAGTAACTTTTTACACATAGTTTTAAGTGTTCTTCAATTTCTTTCAATTTTTTGCAAGGTTTGAAGATTTTATGGTTCAGTCAAGTTGTAATCATCTTTAGTAGGTGAATTCTACCATTTACTCTATTAAATTTTCTTTAATCACTATGTTTATGGATTATAACTCATTTTTAGCCATAAATTTCATTTGTAAAACCATGAGTTAATCTTTCTATGCTTTGGGGAATTCGAAACCATGTGAATATTAATTGGGTGTTTGTTTATGTTCTTGTTTATATTTTCTCTTAGATGATTCTTCTAATTATGGACTTAATTGTGCTTTAATTAATTTGTTTGTCTAATTTATTTGAGAGATTATGCGTGATATATACGAGAGTTGCATGAGCATGAACAAATGCATATTCACGAGTTGAGAACTAATTAAACACTTTAATTGTATTTTGTATCCATTCGAGATAGGGTAATTAGTAATAGAACCCCCGTAGTTAGAAACTTGAGCTTAAATTTAAGGGAGCAAAAAGTGAGAAAGTTAGGGGAGAGGCCTTAGTACTGGGTTAGAAACACCTCATTGAGAGGCTAAATTACCCGAAGGAGAACAATTTCTCTTTTTATTGTTTGTTTATTCATTGAGAATTTTGAGCAAATTGCCCCTAGACATCCAAATAGAGACATAGATAAGACATAAACAATACCGTTATTTATAGTTTGGGAAGCAACTTTTGAAATTTCAAATTCAATTTATATAATTTCAGATCCTCTAAAATCACACTCTATAGTAAATTATCTTACCTTTTTCTAACATAATTTATAATAAACTATCAATCATCTATCACACACTTTTTATTTACTATTATTATCTATTAACTCAACACACTCTATCCTCCTTATTACTTTATATATTATCTCTCCTACTTTATACACAATTTTTAATAAACAATCAGTCATCTATCATATCTTTTTTAAATTATACCCTATCAAATCCCACTTCACACTTCCAAACATATAACAAATCCAAATACACCTTTCACTTTATTTTAAATGGAAGTGTCTCGTGTGGGTTAAGTGTAAATATTGTAATGCATGTTATAACAAACACTATGACAATCTGAAGAACAAAATGTAAAGAGTATACAGCGAAACATGATATTTCAAGATGGAATAAATTTTTAACACAAACTATAAATAGTTTGGGCGAGCCTCATGATGAAACCTTCACTATAACAAAGTAGTGAATACAAATATTGTGTGGAATGATTCCAAGACATATCTTCTACAACTGAAACAAGACTCAATATACACCTCTTGAATCTAAATGGTTAAGTGTATAAAATACACCGTCAAAGTTGATCTCTCAATAATCTCTCTATCTATTGACACAATGATTGATTTATTGCTATGCGAGATGTACTAAACTTCCGACATAACGTACAATGGGAAATAATGACCCTATCACCTTAAAACTCAATATCAACACCAGAGTAGGTGTAGTCGATTATTCATTGTCTGATATTGAAGTCCTCGTCCTCTATTTATAGGTGTTAAAGCTCTCGGTCTTCGACCCACTAGATCCTAGTAGATGGATCTAGAAAATAATTTCTTATGTAACTTTTATGATCTCCTTCATTAATCATCCATGTTGATAAGTTTATTCTAGATATTTGACTGCAACCGCATGATCTAAATCCTTCTTAATAGGCTGGAAAGCTTCAAAACATCTAGGTCCTTTTAGATCCTTCTACATGTTGTAATCGTCATGTTGTAACATCGGGTGTAAAATCTAATCTTCCAGATCCTTATAGAATGCTCTAGATCTTCAAATTGCATGTCAAAAAATCCATTGCAATATGTGATTATATAGAGTTAGTCTATATGAAGAAAGGGTAAATTTTCAGAATGTTGTTAAAGGAATGTGATAAATTCACAACCAACAACATTAAACTTGAATTAAACAAAACAAAAAAAAATAGTAAAGAGGATCATTCCTATGAGAAATATACACAACTCCCCCTTAGTTAATGATCACAAAACTCCCACTTTCACCATCAAGTGAGATCACCAAAAAGAGTAACAAGCTCAGCAGACAAGGCTGCAATATTAACAGCAATATCATCTGCAACATTAACAATAGAAACTTTTGGATCTAGTTCAATCGCATCAAGCTCAGGTGCATCACCTGGAGAATCTCCACAAACTTGAACTCAGTCAGAATGAAGGGGGACACCCAGCACCTGGTACTCCCCCCTGTTGAAGCAGAAAGTGAAAACTCCTATAATGTCTTTTGAGTCTCTAGATCAGAAATTGTAACCTACAAAACAGTAATCTAGTCATCCTATACAATAATATGACTTGATTAACAGTTAGTCAAAAAGATAAAATGATGAAGGCAAACATAAGAAAAATAAAAAATATTAGCCAAACAATGAAAATAAAAAGCACGATTCTTACTAAATAAAACAATAATAAAAGTAACCAACTTATCTCAAGTAAATAATGTTCCCACTCTCATAATTAAGTTTTCATTATTTAAACAGCACAACACTCAAATACCTTAAGTGAAGAATAACAAGAGGTCATTATTGTATCTAGTCCACAAAATAATACTCAAGAAATGTGATAAGATCATGAATATGGGATGGAAATCGCCATATACACTGTCACTCCATGATCATGCATTTTGCAGAGATTGAATAACCGCCCAAAAAAAATTTAAAATTATATAACTACAACATAGATTTCGAAATATAAAAGATATAAATAAAAACATTTTCTTTGCTAGAAAATTTTGACTCAGAGAAAATCAAAACTGAACCAAGTAGATGTTGTTATTAATGTCTGGACACATACTTCAACATACTTTATGTTACAAATCATCTTTCTTACACGCATCTTCACATTGATCCACTTTTTTAAAAGAGTACATCGTAGTTGTGAGCTCTGTGTCTCATAGTTACTCAGATTTGTTAATAAATTAATATATTTCCAGTCATCTTTTGAAAAAAGTGCATCGTAGTAGTGAACTCCGTGCCCCATAGTTAATCAGTGACTAGAACATATAAAAAGTGTATTTTTCATGCATTCAAGACGTGTGTCCAGAATTACATAATCTTAGTTCAACACTGTTTTCAAGAAGGAATTAAACTAACAAAGAAAAGAAAAAATTTACAAATTTTATAAGACAGCCAGGTCCTGTGTTGTTACTAACATGTGCAGTGTTTCATTCAGACATTACAAAAACCAAGAGATTTCCTCACAAAAGTACGTCTCTCATTATCAAGGGCCATAAAAATATCCTCAAATTGTTTTTCAGTGGACATATACTCTAACATCAAAATATTTTTCTCTACAAGGTCTCTCATGAAACGATGTCTAATATTTATATGCTTAGTAAGAGAGTATTTTACATGATTTTTGAGATATTAATATCACTTGTATTATCACAAAAAAAAAAATGCAAGAATAGTACTATCAAGTTTATAGTCATTGAATATTTTTTCGGTATACTCTAATTATATTTCTGGTTTGAACTTCAGATGTAATTTCACCTATAATCTGATTTATTGTATTATTGTTCAAGATTCTGGAAGATGAAATTATATCGGGTACCTGAGTATTCCATGCAAATTCTATTTTTTTTTTTTTAGATATGTTGTATCATATGTTATAACATTTGATGCAACATCTTTAGTTTGATCAGTATTTATAGAAACTTTATAAATTTCAACGATATCAGAAACGTCAACTCAAGAAATCACATATTTCAATTTTTTTTTATAAATTTTGAAATTTTACTTGGAGATAAACCGTAGTTTGTGTTATGTTTATGAAAACACGTCAACATGTCAGGATTATATAACGGATGATATGAGTTAAAAATTACGTTATTAACTTTATAAGGAAAAAAGGGATATTTTACTATATTTATAAAACTACAAGGGATTTTCACGCAATTTTCAAAGCACGGGTGGTTTTTACGCAAGGGGATTTGGCGCAATTTACCCCTTATAGAAGTTACCTAATAACTTCACCTCTCTTCTATCACTTCTTTTGTAGATATATAAAAGTGAAATTGGTTTATACATGAACCACTTTACAACTAATATATTTTGGTGTAACCAACTAATATCATTTGGTTAAACAATTAATCTCTATGTAGCTTTCAACTAATACCCTTTTGTGAAAACAACTAATACTCTTCAATGAAAATAACTAATACTCTTTAATGAAAACAACTAATACCCTTCAATGATTCATATATGAACCAATTTCACTCAATACATGCTCAAAAGTTATAGATAATATCTATATATGATTTATTTGCAGAAAGTGAGTTGTGGAGCCCCAATGCCTCCAAACAAGAAACCAATAAATTAAACGGTATATGTATATATATGTTAGCACTTTTTGCACAACGAAGATGTAGCAAAATTCGGAAAACAATTGGGCAGTAAAGATAAAATTGATGATTAATTTGTCTCACCACGAATGAGTGCTATAAGATTTTACATTCAAAAAATTATTTGATATGCTGTATTATTGAAAAAAAAAAAAATTGCATGTGACAAGCTATGATACTACAACTGGAACTGTTTTTGAATGATTGTCCACAAGAAATTGATAACATAGGATTCCATAATTCATGCATCAATACATCCAATCTCCCTCAACAATCCAAGTGCATTGCCTCCTAAAGTGCTTGCACTTCTTAGCCAGTTTTTAACATTTTCTCATGAATATATCTACGACTTAATTGGGATATTTATTATTGGAATACTAATTATTTGGAGTTAAATGTTATCCAATTACATATGGAGACCTCATCATTTTTGTTAGAATTACACCTGCATTCTTCCTGACATTGTATATAATACTCGTTCTTTACGAACAAAAAAAAAGAACGTATACGGTGAAATTGGTTCATATAAGAATCAGTGAAGGGTATTAGTTATTTTTATTAAAAATTATTAGTTGTTTTCACTTAAAAGTCTTACTTTATTTTTAGTAAATAACTTATATTCTTCAGTGAAAACAACTAATACGTACACTTCAGTAAAAATAACTAATACTACTTTTTAGTGGAAACAACTAATACCCTTCAATGGTGCATGTATGAACCATTTTCACTTTATACTTTGTCAAGAACAAATATTGAAGTTCTTGGATGCGATATGTGGTATGTCGAACTAATAAAAAACCTATGCACTACAAGAAAATTGATTTTTAGAGATAATAATTCTATCATGATTTGTCATTATTGATTCTCTAGTTAAAAGTCTTTAATAACAGTAAATAAATTTTAATGATAGGATCTTGTCATTAAAGGATATTTTATGTCATTAAACGCTTATAATTAGAGAAGCAATAGTGACAAATTACTGTCATTAAAAATAATTTTTCTTGTAGTGATGGTAATTCGTATACATTAAATAAGTTATTATCTTTATTACATATATATAATTTATATACTTAAGAGAGTTTAACATTTTGATGTGAGGATTTTATATATAACTTATGCATCGATTTATGATTAATTTAAATTTTATGTTTCTATTATTATTATGTTGAATTTGAAGATTATTAATATTATGAAATATAAATTTTCTATTGGTTAATTTGTGTTTAATGTATGGCATTATCTTTGTTCATTAACGTTGATTCTAAATTAAAAAACAGTATCACTTATTTAAACGTTGCACCTCATGCTTATAACCAATCAGACAAATCTATAATTTTTTATACATTATGAATATAAATTTATTTAATTATTTTGGTCTTTTGTTTTTATTTAATAAAAATACGTATCACTAATGATTAATTTTTAGTATTAAGAAATTTAATAATTTTATTATATTTTTTTATCCTGAAATTCTTATAAATATTTATATAATTTTAAATAGAAATAAATAAATGACAATTTTTTTAGATGTACAATAAACTACATATTCCTGATAAAGAATTTTTGAATAATTTATAAATTTATTATATTTGGAAAATAAAACTATAAAATACATATTATTATATTTTATATATACATATTATATTAAAGAGTGATTCTTGTATGCATTCAAGTGTATGCTATGCATTTGTGTGTATATAAAAAAAATTGTGATAATCACTACAAAAAACTCGCATTTTTGCAACCGAACTTAGCGACCGCCTAGAAATCGGTCATTAAATAATGTATTAGCGACCGATCAGCGATCGAGAAAGACCACCGGTCTCAAATTAAAAAAATTGCTACCGCCAGAAAAATCGGTCTCTAAATCGAAAGATTAGCGACCGCCTACGACTGCCAGGGCGGTCACTAAACTCGCATTTTTGCAACCGAACTTAGCGACCGCCTAGAAATCGGTCTTTAAATAATGTATTAGCGACCGATCAGCGATCGAGAAAGACCACCGGTCTCAAATTAAAAAAATTGCTACCGCCAGAAAAATCGGTCTCTAAATCGAAAGATTAGCGACCGCCTACGACTGCCAGGGCGGTCACTAAACTCAAAGGTCAGTCAAAATTGACCAACACTTTTTTCCGCCTGATCAGCGACTGCCCTTGCGGTCGCTAAATTCAGTTTTGTATTTAGCAACCGCCAAAGGGCGGTCACAAACTGGTAAGTTTGACCCGTTCTTGAAAATCGGCAATGGTCATTAATGATTGTTATAGGCGGTCGCTAATCATAAATTTGGTCAATCAAGACCGTTGAAATCGGCGGTCGCTAATTTTTCTACCCTTTTTAGGCGGAGGCCGTACTCACTTTTGCCAATCACCCTTCAAAAACCACCCCCGTCTCCGTCGAGCAATCCGTTCAGGTCAAATCATTTGTTGCTTCCTCGTCTACACAATAACCGTAAGTTTTTTAGATTTTAACCGTTTATTATGTTTGTATATCATTTTTTAAAATTTTAACCGTTTATACATGAAGTTATATATATGTATATATATATATATATATATATATATATATATATTTGTATAAATAATGCATGTTTAATTGTTTATAGGATTTATATATATGTATATGTATGATTTTATATGTTTGTATATATATATTTAGTTGGTATGTTAGTTTATATATTTAATTAGTTGGTATGTAGTTTAGGAATATACATCTTTACATGTTGATTGGTATGTTAGTTGATTGATATATATTTAGTTGATTGATAGGTAGTGCATTAGTTGATTGATATACTGTTTATGGGCGAACAACTTTGTAAGAGGGCGAACAACTAAGTAATCAATAAACGAAAGATTGCTGGAAATGATATAATGTAAAGAGGTTAGCTAACAACCCCATTGAGTGAACAACCAGGTAGGATGTTCTAATA
Source organism: Ballota nigra (assembly GCA_947034835.1). Classification (NCBI taxonomy): domain Eukaryota; kingdom Viridiplantae; phylum Streptophyta; class Magnoliopsida; order Lamiales; family Lamiaceae; genus Ballota; species Ballota nigra. Next base: position 87,764,737 of record OX344720.1, on the reverse strand, counting down.
AATAAGGCGATTTAGGCGAACAGCTTCACAATAAAGCGAGCAATAATGCAACGATCACAAACAAAAGGCGAGCAACTTGAAGTAAGGGTTTTCAACACCCAATGAAGATGTACAAGCGAGCAACTGGTCACCACGGAAAGCAGTTGAGTAATCCCAATAGTCAAGTACAACATTGGGAATTCCAACAGTCAATAGCTTAGATATAGTCCAAGTGTCCTAACACTTGGCAAATATCCAATGGTAGAATAGCTAGGATGGTGACACATGTCCCCTTTGTATGTCTATAAATATTCCCTCATTTACATGAAAAATGGAGAGTTCCACAATTCAAAAAATAGCCCAAACTTTTGCAAATTTACTTCTTGATTCTTATCCATGATCTTGATTCTTGTTTGATGATCTTACTTAGCAAAAACAGCCACTAATCACCCGATTAGAAAAGGTCATCAGCAATTGGCGCTAGAAGGAGGGTGTGTCGAACCTCCGTTTATGAAAAGTTCGAAGAAAGTTTGAAGACTCCCACCGGAATCTGCAAAATCTCGCCGGAATCCGGGAAAAAACCACCAGAGATCAAATATTTGCACTCTTTTGTGCATGATTGCTCATATACATACTATTCTAAGGGTTTAAATGCATGTGTGTGTGAACTAGGGTTTATAAACCTTCATAGTCATACATCCAAGGCTAGTAACTCTTAAGAAAAGTGTTTGTTGGAAGCAAGATCACCCCACTCCTTTGCTTATTACTCATACCTTGGCAACCAAAATGATTAGATCACTAGAAGAACGACATTTGAGTGCATCCCCGAGTCATAGATCAAGAACTAGGGTCTCGTCTACCGAAGTACATGCAAGGACGGTTAGAACGACCTCTCGGAGGAATGTCCAAGTTACAATTGACACAATTCCATCGGAAGTAGAAGCTCTTGCTCAAAATCCCGAAGAGCTAGCAAAAACAATTACCGTTCTTCAATCATTGCAAAATCGACAAGCAGCTGGACCGTCAAGAGCCCCAGAGGCTACCAATCGAGCAGGCGAGCAGCGAAGTAAAATGAGGGAAGATGCACGTCTTGACGAGGCTAACAGCAAGGAAGTCCGTAGAAACAAAGGGAAAGCTCCCCTGAGCGAGCGTTTAGGGAGTAGAGAAGAATCATCACCAAGTCGAGCAGATGAGTCAAGCAAAAGTACCTCCCGAACAAGCACTTTGGAAAGGCTAGGAACGAGGAACGTAACTAGGAGGGAGCCGTCCAGGAAGAACGAGGAACGACCACGCCCAGCTGCTCGTCCATCAGTACATGATCGGATCAGGAGATCAGCTTTTGGCCGATTAGGGCCGAATGGAGCTAGCAATGTTGCTAGGAGAACAACTCAGGAGAAACGTTCCATTGGTGAGAGACTGCATCGCGAAGAAGTTATCGAACCCAATCACGATGAACAACCTTCCAACGGGAGGACTCCTCCTGGTGAATTACAAGAGATGAGAAAAGCAATCGAAGAATTACAAAAGCAGATAGAATCTCAGAAGGGTGTCGGATCAACTGTTCTCCCATCCTCACCACTATCTCCATCAATCCTCAATGCACCAATCCAAAAGAAGATACAATTTACAGCCATCAATCTGTATGAAGGGACGTCGGACCCCCGAATACATGTGACAAAGTTTTCGGGCTTCATGATCTCGATGGGGGCAACTGATGCCACACAGTGTCGAAATTTTCCACTCACCCTTGGTGATGGCCCCTACAGGTGGTTTTCAGCACTGGCCCCCGGCTCCATCAGCTCTTTCGCTTCTATCCCATTTCTCAACTGTCGGATCTTATTTGACCCACAGACATCGGTTAGCAGACATTAGGCAAGGAGATGAGGAGTCGAATAAGCAATTTCTGGAAAGATTTGATAAAGTTCTACTGGAGGGCGAGATGGTGAGCGAAGATACAAAGATAGTAGCAGTAATGGCTGGATTGAAGAAAGGAACAGATCTATGGAAAGAGATGCATCTGACTTGTCCAAAGACGTACACGGAATTTAGACACAAGGCAGGAGTCCACGTATCGATGCAGGAAGCCCTACACAAAGAAATGGGGGATAAAGTTGACCCAAAAAAGTTTGGCAAGAAGTCTGGAGGATATGACTACAAGGCTCCAAAAAATATGAAGTCATTCAACGAGGGAGCTGAGTTAAAAGAGAAGCTGAACCAAGTTCTTACTATATATGTGGACGTTGTGTACAACAATGTTAAGGACAAGGAAATGCTATCAGAACCACGGAGAATAAGACAAGAGAAAGGAAAATTGAACCCAAACAAATACTACGCATATCATCAGAGCATCGGCCACTTCACAAGTGAATGTCGAGATTTGTTAAAGCAGTTGTGGAGATTCTACGAAGAAGGAAAGTTGTCTGAGTTCGTGAAAAAGGAACCAGGCAAAAGGCCGACAGCAGCAATACCGTCCAGCTCAGACGATGAAGATAGCGACGAGCAACCAAGCAGGACGGGTAAGAAAGGAAGAAAAGTCCCCGCAGTACCAGCAAGACCAGTCCCGGAGATCCTAATGCTAGAACCAACTGGACCAGTAGGCGGCTGTTCTGATGGAAGACCACCCATGTCGAAAAGAAAGAAGAAAGCGGAGTTAAGAGCGGTAGCACAAGTGATGGAAGTTGGTATGAATCCATCAACCAAGCGAACCGGAGACCTAATTTTTTCAGAAAAAGACTTAGATGGGGTGCTCACCCCTCACAATAATTCGCTAGTCATTTGCGCTAACATTATGGGGACGAAAGTACACCGTCTGCTCGTCGACACTGGCTCTTACACAAACATCCTGTTCAAAAGCACAGTGGATCAGCTAGGGGAATGCGCCGAATACATAAAAGATTGTGATCATAGAATTTTGGGATTCGGGAATGTTGTGACCATCCCTCTAGGAATGATTACACTAGCAGTCGAACTTGTATCGGTCGAGGACCCGGAAAGAAAACTGAATAGAATGGTAGATTTCCTAGTCGTAGATCAACAGTCTTCCTATAACGGATTCCTCGGCCGTCCTTTTTTACATGAATTTAAGGCTGCCGTTTCAACGTACTATTACTGCGTGAAATTTCCTACATCAAAAGGTGCAGGCACAGTTAAAGGAGACCAAAAGAAAGCTCGTGCATGCCTCTTGTAAATACAACTGAAAGATCATAGAGCCGACATGGTGAACGAACAGCCAAGCAACTGTGGTGAAGATAGATCATCCACTCCCAACGAAACCATGGACTCTATCGATACAGAGATGATGGAGGTAGACGAGCAGATGTGCAAAGACGAATAGCTGTGTAAAGATGAACAACTGTGCGGGGACGAGCAGGTGTGCGGGGACGAATAACCAAGCAAGGAGAGAAGTGAAGTCACATCGGCTAGCAACAGAGTAGAGCATGCAGCACCGACCAACAGTGAGATGGAAGATATTGAACCACGGCTGAGTGCGGAACCGATGAAAGTTGAGGATAAATTGAGCTTGGAAGGGCCCATTATCGACCCTCGATGGAAAGGCCAAAAATGGAGAGCTACCCCAGTTGAAGAATTAGAGGCAATAAAGGTCGACCCAAACCAAGAAAGCTTAGAACTCTTCATAGGATCTGAGCTCCCAGAGCCATACAGATCCAAGATGATGGAGTTTCTTAAAGCAAATCTCGATGTGTTCGCATGGTCACATGCAGATATGGTAGGCATTAGCCCTGAACATGCCTGCCACAGACTCAATATCGACCCGAGGAAGAAGTCGGTCCACCAAAAGAGGAGGAAATTTGGACCTGACAAATATGAAGCGCTTGACGTGGAGGTCAAGAAGTTGTTGGACAACGATTTGATTAGACAGGCCATGTGCCCACAATGGGTGGCAAATCCAGTATTGGTCAAGAAAGCAAGCGGGGCATGGAGATTGTGCATCGATTTTACTGATCTAAATGTTGCCTGCCCAAAAGATAACTTCCCGTTGTCACATATCGACCAGCTGGTTGATAGCACAGCTGGACATTAGCTCCTCACATTCATGGACGCATTTGCAGGAAACCACCAGATTGCAATGCATCCAGACGATCAAGAGCACACAGCATTTTATACTAACAAAAATTTATTATGTTGGAAAAGGATGTCATTTGGGCTGATTAATGCCGGAGCCACATACCAGAGGTTGGTCAACAAGATGTTCGATGACCACATCAGGAAGACGATGGAGGTGTATGTGGATGATATTGTTGTTAAAAGCCCAAAGAAGGAAGATCACTTACAGCACCTGACTCAAACATTCGAAATACTCCGAACCTACAACATGAAGCTAAATCCTAAGAAAAGCAGTTTCGGAGTCCACTCCGAGAAATTCTTGGGACATCTAGTCAGCCAACGAGGAATTGAAGCAAATCCAGTAAAGGTGAAAGCAATAATGGAAATGCAGCCACCCAGATCAGTAAAAGAAGTCCAACGACTGACGGGGTGCCTGGCAACTTTGAATAGGTTCGTCTCAAGGTCCGGGGATAAATGCAGGCCATTCTTTGAAGCAATCAAGAAGGTAAAATTTCAATGGACGGATGCTTGTCAACAAGCATTCGAGCAACTGAAAGAGTACCTCAGTGATACAAAAATTCTTGCCAAGCCGATCCCAGGGGAGAAGTTATACTTGTACCTGGCGGCCTCAGAAGTTGCAATCAGCTTAGTACTCATCCGAGCAGAAGGAAAGTTCCACCTACCCATCTACTACGTGAGTCAGGCCTTACATGAAGCAGAGCTCAGATATTCACCAACAGAAAAGCTGGCATACGCACTGGTGATGAGTGTTAGAAAGCTTTGTCCATATTTTTTCGACCACCAAGTGGAGGTATTGACAACGTGCCCGCTCAAACAGATACTGCACAGACCCAATACAGCTGGTCGCCTCCTAAAGTGGTCCTTGGAAATTAGCCAGTTCGGAATCTCATATGCTCCTCGAACAGCGATCAAGGGGCAAGCCTTGGCCGACCTCATAGTCGAACTGACTTTCCCCCAAGATCCGACGAGAGGACATAATCATCCCTGGCACATGTATGTCGACGGATCATCTACCAACATAGCATCGGGAGCAGTGATAGTTTTGATAAGTCCAGATAGACAAGTCTTCACTTCAGCTATTCGCTTTGAGTTCATGGCAATGAACAACGAGGCAGAATATGAGGCACTGATCGCTGGGTTGAGGCTAGCATTAGCAGTTGGGGTAAGAAAATTACAAATTTTTGGAGATTCACAGCTGATTGTCAACCAAGTTCGAGGAGAGTACGAGGCGAAGGACGAGAACATGGCTTTGTATCAAAAGATTGTTGCTCACCTAGCCTCCATGTTCGAACAAATATACATCGAACAGATGCCAAGAGATAATAATGCACAAGCAGACGCGCTCGCTCGACTGGCAACTAGCTCCGGACCAGTAGAATTATCCGAGGTTACGTTGACAAGGATACCTAACCCATCAACCGAGGATTACAAAATTTATCAAGTCGACGAAGAGTTGGAAAAAGATGATTGGAGAACGCCGATCATCAAATATCTACAAAATAATGAAAAACCAGACAACCCGTTAGAGGCTAACAGGTTGGTCAGGAGAGCAGCAAGATACACCATGATGGATGGACAATTGTACAAAAGAGGATTCTCACTCCCACTCCTGAAATGCTTGGCTAGGGGGCAAGGGCAAGCAGTGTTGAAAGAAATACACGAAGGCGTATGCGGAAATCACGCTGGAGGACGGGCATTGGCATACAAGACCGTAAGACAGGGATATTACTGGCCGACCCTCCTCCAGGATGCAATCAAAATTGCCCGAACTTGTCACAGGTGTCAGTTGTTCGCCCCAAGCATCCACCAGCCCCCACACGAACTGATTGCAGTCAATAGCCCGTGGCCATTTGCGAAATGGGGAATTGACCTCATCGGGCCTTTTCCGCCGGGAAAAGGAAATGTTCGATTCGTAGTGGTGGCAATAGACTATTACACGAAATGGGCTGAGGCAGAAGCACTTGTGCGAATTACACAAGAAAAAATGATTAACTTCATATGGAGAAATATTGTTTGCCGCTTTGGGGTGCCTCAGGCAATCGTGACGGATAACGGAAAACAGTTCGAGGGGAAAAAGATAAGAGATTTTTGTAAAAAGTGGGGAATGAAGAAACATTTTTCAACACCGTATCACCCCCAGTCGAACGGCCAAGTAGAAGCAGTGAACAAAATAATCAAACATATTTTGAAGATCCGCTTAGCCGACAAACAGGGGAAATGGTCTGAAGAATTACCGGAGGTGTTGTGGGCATATTGAGTGTCCCACATAACGAGCACGGGTGAAACACCATTCACAATGGCGTTCGGGACAGAAGCTGTAATACCGGTTGAGCTGAAAGTCCCAACAGAACGAACAGCTACGTTCGACGAAGAGGCGAACAACTCGGCACTAGCAACAGAGTTGGACTTGCTTGAAGAAAAGAGAATAACAGCAGAAATGAAAAATGCAATCTACAAGAGAAGAGCAGTAAAGCACTATAATTCTCAAGTAAAAGTGAGAAGTTTTGAAATCGGAGATTTGGTACTTCGAAAAGTTTTGGCACCGCCACCAGGAGTATTCGGCCCGACTTGGGAGGGCCCGTACAAAGTGATAAATAAGTGGCACAACGGCACATATGACCTTGAAGACATGGAAGGCAAGTCGTCCCAATACTCCTAGAATGCAACTTTACTCAAGAAGTACTATCAATAAAGTCCTGTAAGTCAGAAATTTTACCATGTAAATCCCTTGTAAATTTCTATAAATTTGAAGTTTTTGGGTAAGATTATATATCTTTAGGCGAACAGTCATGCATGTTTTACTAAACTACTCAGCTGCTCGCCCAGAACTTGAAAAACACAAGTTCGTCGTAAGACGAACAGCTTAGCGTAATAAGCGCCAAAAACGAGGCCAAGTCCACAAGTGACCAAAAAGGCCCAAACAATTGAAGGCCAAGTTCCATGAGAACCAAATGACCAATTTAAAAATTTCACTAAGTGTTTACCTCAAGAAAAAAGGAACACTTAGAAACTAATAGTCATATGCAAAAACAGTAAGCGAGCAACTGAGTAAGAGAAAGGTATAAATTTGTAAATTAGCAAAAACTTTCATTTCATTAAGTCAAAAGATGTTTACAATAGGAGTGAAGTACAAAAAAAGGGATGTGTATCCTATTGTAAACTAAATCTTCAAGATGGAGGGGGAGGAGCATCAGCAGTACTGGTCGCCACAGTGCTCGGTTGCTCGCCCGGGATAGTTGAAGTGCCAGCACCATCAATTGGTGTCAACGGAAGCAAAGGCAACCCCTCAAAAACATCATTAGTCGCCGCGGGGGATGCCTCTGGTTGGCCACCGTAAGTAGGGGGCACGATGTTGACCTCCTCGCCAAAAATGTCCAGAGGGAAGCCCAAGGCGGCCAGGTCAGCAACGAACAAAGTCGAGCCTGGAACAGGAGGGTAATTCCTCACATATTCAATGAAGTCCGCCTTTACCGCACCACGAATATCTTGGTTATGATCATGGGCAAAATGGACGGACCTCAAACATTCAGCAAAGGCACAGATGTACCCAAAGTTGGTTTTATCCAACACCTCCTGCTCGTGGACCTCATAATCAATCATATCTCTTCGCTCGTCCTCCAGCCTCTTAATTTGCTCCTCGGCGAGCAGCCAAGTCTGCTCGCTCCTTCTTAGCTCTCTCCGCTCGAAGATCAGCAGTCTTCACTTCGAGCAACATTTTTTCGGAGCGATCAAGAGCACTCTTCTCACTAGCCAAGGTGGCCTCCATCTTCTGCTCCATCAGAGCCATCTCTTGGGCATGGTCAGCTTTACATTGTTTGATAGCAATGGCTCTCTCCTCATCCATCATCTCCACGCGACGACCCAAATCGCGATTTGTTCGCTCAAGCTCAGTAATCTGGTCGAGCAACATCTGAGACTGAATCAGTTGGTGACTAGCATTATATGCCATCAGGCGAGCATTGTCACTCGCCGTTTGGCCAGCGACGAGAGTGTTAGCCGACTTGGTCCAGGCTCTTGGAACTGTCTCAATAGCTCGGCGCACATGGATGTCAGGAATATCATGGAGCGTGGAGGGTGCATTTTTCACAACGGAAAAATGATGAAGTGTTGTCCCTCGGCCAGGGTAGAGAGTTGGATTGTACCTACACGGCAAAAAAGACCACAAACGTTAACACGCGAACAAGAATGTGAAATAAGCGAACAAAGAAATAAAAGGAGAACTTACTCTTTGATCTTAACTGGGTCCCAGCCCAGGTAAGAGGTGTCTTTGGGGTTATCTCCCCTCTTGGTCGCCACCAGGCTGGCGACCACTTGTTGATCGTCCACAATTTCCAAAGATGTGGACTTGGAGGCAGGAGACCTTGGCGCAACGTTGCTCGCCTCAGCACCAGTTTTCGAGCGCTTTGGGGCGCGATCATCACCACGGCTGTCGCGAGCACCGTCTCCACGTGGCGCCTTCTTCCTCTCCCTCTCCCGCTCTTTCTCTCTTTCTTTCTCCCTCCTTGTATCTCGGGGACAGGAGGAAACTTTGGTTACTCTCTTGCCGCGAGCAGCTCCGGAGCGAGGGCGAGCAGTAGGGTCCTCTCCTGCTCGTAGACGGAGAATTGCGAGTGGAGGATTCATCTTTTTCCTTGACGCATCCGCCATTTGTTTAACGCGATCAGCGAGCAAGTAGTATGATTTAGGGACAGATGGAACGGCAACAGTAACTTGTTGCTCTAAAAGAAGGAGGAAACAAGATTAGGCGAGCAGGAAGGATAAGCAACAAACAAAGATAGTATATGAAATTACCTTCAGGAATGGCCGCCTGGGCTTCAAGATGGTGGGGGCTTGTAATCAAACCAGCGAGCTTGCGACAATGGTCTTTTGAGAGGTGAGCCAAGTCGCGGCTGGCAGCGTCGCGAAGAGAAATGACAGCAAGTGTGAAGAGGTATTCGTCGCTGAGATCAGGATGTCCCCACTTCAAAATTCTTAGGCCTACAAAACAACAAGAGATTAAAATTAGTCCTACTTGTGATACAGTAAGACAAAACCAGGCCTATGTTTAATATTTCCAAAGCCTTCAGGCGACATGATACGCGCCCGACCACCGGCAAAACCCTCAGTCGCTCACCAGTCCCCACCAATAAAGAAGAATTGGTCGTGCCAACCCCTAACTTTATTCGGAACCCCTTCAATGAGCTTCACTCCACTCCTTGCCTTGATGTAGTACCATCCAATACCATCTTCGTTCTGGGCTGAGATAGACAGGGCGTAGTGAAGCTTCACCGTGCTTATTTTGTTCTTATAACCCTCAAGACCAAAGAGGGTCATGAAGGCTAAAAGGTTTCTCCAACCGTTCGGGGTGATTTGAGTGATTGTTGTTAGGATATAGATTAGATGTTTTGAAGATGTTAAAACAAGAACTTGTAATAGGACTAGCTGAACCTGTTAGTCGGCTACAAATTAGTCTAGGTCTAGAATAGGTCTTTGGTTAAGGGGGAAGAAATCTGTGCAGACCAGATGAGGTGACCAGATGAGAGGTGACCAGATGAGGTGACCAGATGAGAGGTGACCAGAGGAGGTGTCCAGACCAGAGCAGAAGAGTCACCAGAGCAGATGAGGTCCAGATGAGTCTGACCAGATGAGTCTGACCAGAGGAGTCGGACCAGATGAGCTCTGACCAGAGGACCAGAGGAGTCTGACCAGAGGAGCCTGACCAGAGGAGCCTGACCAGAGGAGTCTGCCAGAAGAGGACCAGAGCAGAGGCAGAAGACTTTCCCCAGACCAGACTAGTTCAGACCAGGTGAGGGAGACAGATTAGTTCACCCACATGGAAGCTGCGTGTAAACTGGAGACAAGGAGATTTTGGAGATCAATGATGGAGAAGAAGGCAATCTGGAGAGTCAACTGATGGAGGATTTGATTGATTGCTTGATTGGAGTCAACTAATCAATCATATAATCAATCTTTGATTGATTATATTCCTCCCATTATGGTTGTTTGAATTTCTAGCTTCCAACGGCTAGTTAATTCCTACAACTATATAAAGGAGTGTTTTAGTTGAGTTCATTAGAGAGACACAAGAGTCGGGCAAGAGCACACAAGACACACGAACTCTCCACTCACTCACCTTGTTCATTCAAATTTTATATCTACTCTTTTAGGAGTTCTAGTTGGAATATTACTCAACATATTCACCTTGAAAGGTTGTTGTAAGTTGTTGTACGAAGGAGCTGGTACTTCCTAATTCCAGTGGTTCGTGAGTAAGTTGGTTGGAGAGAAAGTCCCCTTTTGAGAAAGAGAGAGTGGATGTAGGACAAGTTGGTCTGAACCACTATAAATCCTTGTGTTATTTACTTTAGTGCACTTTAAGTTTCTGCATCTTAATTTTAGCACTTAATTTAAAAGTTGGTTTTCATTAAAAATATTTCAAAACGCTTTCCGCTGGATAACCTTTTTGGGACCAACAATCGCCAAATTCACATCAGCCAAGAAGCGACCAATTAATGGGTGCACAGGAAGTGGGAAGCCTGTGTTGAGAACATCTAGATTAATCGCCATGCAACCGGGAGGTGGGCGATCAGCAGTCTCTCCTTCCTTCGGCGTATACATGAAAATATCATAAGGGATTTTGTATGTTGCACGGATGCTCGCCAAGTCGTCCTCGGTAACGACGCTAGCAATTTTGCTCGCCACAAACTCACTCTCGCGCGCCTTTATTATCACCCTTGACGGAACAGGGAATATTTCAGAATAGCGAGCAGCATAGTCCGTCCATTCATTGTCGCGAGTAACTCCCTCAGGAATCTGAGATTCCGGTGCAGATTCAGGCATGGGGAGTTAATCTCCCTCAAAAATTCCCAAGTAAGAGTAGGTTCTCGTTGCTCACTAACGACATCAAGCTGCTCGCCTTCGTGGCTATAAGAGCCCTCTATTTCCGCGGCCACTTCCAAGGAATCTTCTCCGAGATTGGAAGACGTGCGAACAGTTGGGTAAATCTCTTCTTGATCACCTGAGCGATCAACGGCATGCTCTTCAACTGAGCGAATAACGGAGCTCGCATCAGAGTCCGTGTTCTCATCCACTAACAATGTACGTGGGTTGTTCACCAAAGCCTGGCGAACAGATCTACGAGGAGAAACCAGATTTACAGGTCTTTTTCCCGAGTTTCGCCCAGGTCCGGATTGGAAGGAACTTGAAGAGGGAGAATCCATTCAAAATAGTAATGAAAGAAGTTTAATCGATTCTAAGAAAAGAATCGTCGGCGACGGAGTCACGATGGCAGTCTGTTCTGGGTCGAAGGCGCGGCGGCGATTCACGACCAAAATTAAAAGAGAGAGAACGCGAGATTGAAAAAGAAAATAGGATTAAGGAAAATAAACTACGAATTACCTTAAAAATTAGAGTCTGGAAGATATACAGAGAGATTTGGGCACAAGAATCGCAAAGGAAAAAGCTTGGTAGTGTTTGTCAATGGCGGAAATTCGAAAAATCGTAAAGAAGAAGAAAGAAGAAACCACCGCCTATTTATAGAAATAGAAATGGGGTAAAATGCAATTTTCTAAAAGTATTATAGACCCCTATGTGCAAATAGGGAACCGCGCGCGCCTGACGCGATGCCTCGGTCCCCACGCCTCGGGAATCCAACTGTCGCGTCACGAAGGTGCGAGCAACGGTTGGTCGCGCATGATCAATTGCTCGCCCAACACAGACCTGGTACCCGTATGCTCTCCCACATAAATAACCATATTGCCATATTGCTCGCCCAATTCGGAGGATGAGGTTATAGCTTGGTCTCAGTTGATCAATCCACATCCAACATGAGGCCAAGCTAGGAGGCAATTGTTTATGGGCAAACAACTTTGTAAGAGGGCAAACAACTAAGTAATCAATAAACGAAAGATTGCTGGAAATGATATAATGTAAAGAGGTTAGCTAACAACCCCATTGAGCGAACAACCAGGTAGGATGTTCTAATAAATAAGGCGATTTAGGTGAACAGCTTCGCAATAAAGCGAGCAATAATGCAACGATCACAAACAAAAGGTGAGCAACTTGAAGTAAGGGTTTTCAACACCCAATGAATATGTACAAGCGAGCAACTGGTCACCACGGAAAGCAGTTGAGTAATCCCAATAGTCAAGTACAACATTGGGAATTCCAACAGTCAATAGCTTAGATATAATCCAAGTGTCCTAACACTTGCCAAATATCCAATGGTAGAATAGCTAGGATGGTGACACATGTCCCCTTTGTATGTCTATAAATACTCCCTCATTTACATGAAAAAGGGAGAGTTCCACAATTCAAAAAATAGCCCAAACTTTTGCAAATTTACTTCTTGATTCTTATCCATGATCTTAATTCTTGTTTGATGATCTTACTTAGCAAAAACAGCCACTAATCACTCGATTAGAAAAGGTCATCAACATATACATAGCTAGGTATTCATTTAGTTTATTGAAATACGTATGTATAGTTATGAATTTAGTTGATTGATATATGTAGGTATGAATTTAGTTGATTGATATGTGTAGTTATGAATTTAGTTGATTGATATATGTAGGTATGAATTTAGTTGATTGATATGTGTAGGTATGAACTTAGTTGATTGATATGTGTAGGTATGAATTTAGTTGATTGATATGTGTAGGTATGAATTTAGTTGATTGATATACATATGTATAGATTTAGTTGATTGGTATATGTAGGTATATATGAATTTACTTGATTGATATACGTAGGTATGAATTTAGTTGAATGTGTATAAATATAATATGGTATGCTAATTTGTTGAATTTATAATTATTACAGATGAGCTCTCAAGATAACCCTGATCAGAGTGGGGAACAGGGTCGGGGGAGGGGGAAGAGGAGGTCGAGGTCATTGAGATCGGAGATCCCGGAGGTTAGACGGGCCCCGGAGAGGACATCATCATCCTCACAGCAGTCCAGTGCTGCTGGCTCTACTTCAGTTGCCAGATCTTCGGCTTCACGGCAGCATCCTGCGTTGGATAGTTGTCTCACTGTTGTCCCTCGCGACAATATGTAAGTATTCTTAGATAACGAATTAAATAATTTTAATTGTATTCATTAATACTAATTATTAATATTAACTTGAATTTATTTTTTATGTTACAATATGCTTCCAAGTCATGAGACTAGCTCTCGCATCTTAGAGGCCATTAAGAAGCTCTCATTTGAGGTTGGTGCCTCCTCGTGGTCCATGGTGTCCGAGCGAAAGAGGATGGACTACTTCGAGGTGTTCAAGGTATATTTATTATGATTTTAATTTTTAATATTTTATTTTTAATTTATTTGTTAATATTTTATTTTTAATTTATTTGTTAATATTTTATTTTTAATTTAATTGCAAAAGTTGTCCGTCTGGGACCCTATCCATGATAGTATTATGTACGGCTTATTCTGCGCGAAAATGCAGGAGCGGTACAAAAATATTATCTACGGGCTGAAGAAGCGGCTTGATGAGGGGAAGCAGTTGGAGTTGGGTCTAGGGCTAGACGGACGTTCCGTCTGGGATGTTTTGGTTGCTCACTGGAATAGTGATGCATTCAAAGCCAAGTCCACGAAGTCCAGGGAGAACCGGTTGAAGGACCCCACCGGGCACGGCGTCGCCAGACATTGGGCTGGATCCCGATCCATCTACGAGCACTCCTTCGCCTTTGTAAGTACTATAATTTTTATTTACATTTGAATAAATATTAATAAATTTTTAAATATTTAATATTTAAATATCTTTTGAATTTGGTTCGCAACAGGAGAGGGAGCACGGACGAAAGCCCTCTTTCTATGAGCAGATGGAGATCTCCCACCCAGTAAACTCGGAGACTGGGACGTCTACCTACGCCTGCACCACCAAAATCCACGTAAGTATTTTTTAAATTTTAATTACAATTGTAATTTAATTATAATTGTATTTTATTTATATAATTTCAGAACCAGTTTAGGGATCGCCTCGCCCAGGCCTCGCAGCAGGTGGCTCCCACCGATGACAGCGGGGAGAACCCCACCCCTCCCCGGATTGATGAGGACCACATCTGTTTAGATGTGGTCGAAGTCAAGAAGGGGAAGGTCATGGGGCAGGACGGTCACAGTAAGGTCATCCTGCAATCCTACCGCCGCTCCAGTGGATCGTTCTCCTCGATCGACTTTGCTCCCTCTCAGTTGGAGTGTGAGCTGAGAGACGTCCGGAAGCAGATGGAGGCCCTGACGAGCTACAACGAGAGTCTTCGTGACTGGTTCTCCAACATCACGCAACGGATGGGATTCGACGTTCCACCTCCACCCCCACCCCCACCAAATTTTGATGTCGGGGGGAGCGGGCAGGTGGTGAGGATGACGATGACGAGTTGACCTGCTTCCTCTCTGATGATGATACTTAGGTGGAGGGAGAGGGAGAGGGAGAGGGAGAGGGAGAGGGAGAGAGAGAGAGAGAGAGAGAGAGAGAGAGAGAGAGAGAGAGAGAGAGAGAGAGATTTAATTTTTTTGTTGAATTTTTTTTTTTTTGTTGAATATTATAGATTTGCATATATTTTATAAATCTATAGAAAAGATGAATTTAAAAAAAAAGACTCAATTTGATGAATATATATATATATATATATATATATATGAATTAGAAACAAAAAGGAATTAATTTGATGAATTTAAAAAAAAAAACGGGAGTTAATTTGAATTTATATACAATTAAATGGATAAAAACGAATGAATTAATAATTTATAATAGTCTAAAATATTAAATTTACAAAATTAAAAAAAATTAGTAAATATATATATAAATGAATTAGAAACAAAAAGGAATTAATTTGATGAATTTAAAAAAAACGAGACTCAATTTGAGGTTATATACAATTAAATGCATAAAAACGAATGAATTAATAATTTATAATAGTCTAAAATATTAAATTTACAAAATAAAAAAAATAAAAAAAAAGTTAGTAAATATATATATATATAAACGAATTAGAAATAAAAAGGTATTGATTTGATGAATTTAAAAAAAAAAATGGGAGTCAATTTGAGGTTATATACAATTAAATGCAAATAAACAAACAATAATAGCAAGTGTCCTAGTGGTTGCCCAGACCCCAATGGGTGCGGGTTCGAACCCACTGAGCCTTTTTTTCTTCGCAGGTTCGCAAATTAGCGACCGCCTACGGGTCGGTCGCTAATCACAAAATTAAATTTAACAATTAATTTTATTTAAAAATAAATTAGCGACCGCCTTGAAAACCCGATCAGTTCAGCGGCTCAAACCCGATCAATTCAGCGACTGCCAGGTGGCGGTCGCTAAAAGCTAGCGACCTATTTCAAAAGGCGGTCGCTAATATTAGCTACCCTCGTTTTAACGACCGGCTTTTATCGGTTAGAAATCAGTCTCTAATCACGTTTTGCGACCAAAAATCGATCGCTAAGTCGGTCGTTAATCTGCATTTTTTTGTAGTGAATTAAGATATCTGTTATATAATATATATATATATATATATATATATATATATATATATATATTATTTTAAAAAAAATAGTATGTTTTTGTATATATACACAATACATATTATATTGTGTTATTTAGGAACATTCCATGAAATACATGGGTCCAATCTAATTTGAAATAAAATGAAGTTAAACTTTTGTATGTTTTATGTGCATCATGCAATCACGTATCTTTTTAAATTGTATTAATTGTTTTTACTGAATAGTTGCTGCTGTTATCACTAAGTTGTTACAAATGTTGAAAACAACTAATATTGTTTAAAAATACACTTTAATTGTACGATACACTTGATGCACAAAAGACCTAACTCAGTGAAAAAATAACGGAGTAGAAACAATTAGAAATTTTATTTTATTTTTTGTGTAAAATCTTGTGCAAATCACAGACTAAATTTTGATGTATAGAGTACTGTAATAGGTTAAAGGTGATGTTTAGAAATGTAGATGCACCGTGTAATAATACCAATTAAACCCATAACTAGTTAGATTGATGGCTCATTAATAACATACATGCTTGCACTTACATGAGTTTATAATAAGTAAGATGAAGTGTGCAAATTAGATGTAAATATAACTCAAAATAAGAAAGGAAAAAGAGAAGCAAAAATGGAAGAACAAGTTCATACAATTATAAACCCAGTGAATATATACACACCAATGTCAATTAGAAGCAGCATAGTTAGAAATTCAATTAAGGAAACCCTGCTACTCTGCTTTCTTGGACTTATACATTTTGGCGCAGAAAACGTAAACCACCATGTTGGCGAAGCTGAGTGCGGCGAGGAGCCAGAAGAAATAATCGAGATGCCCCTCGTTCAAGTTATCCGGTATCCACCCGGGCTTTCCTCCTCGAGTGGTCAGAGACGTGACGACAGTGAGAATGAACGAGCTCAAATAATTGCCCAACGCTGTCGTGAGGAGTGAAAGCGCGCTGCACAAACTGCGCATGGCGTCCGGAGACTGGTCGTAGAAGAACTCCAGTTGCCCGATAAATGTGAAAACCTCGGCAGCCCCCAGCAGGAAATACTGGGGTATTTGCCAGAAGATCGATAAAGGTACAGCGACTGCTTCGCCTGTGACATCCAGGTCTCGTGCGAGGCTGAGCCGCCAGATCTCGACGATGGCAGCAGCCGACATGCACAGGACAGAGATGAAAAGACCGATCCCCATTCGTTGAAGCTCCGAGAATCCTCGTTCTTTGCCTGTGAGCAGGGATGTAAAAGAATCAAATATTTTTTATTCGAATATTAAGATTGAAATTCAAAATTTATATGAATACGAATCGAATAGTTCAGCAAATTGAATTGAATACTGCAATACTTGTTTCGATTCTATTCATTCACATCCCTACCAGTGAGCTTTCGGGCGAGTGGCATGAGGAACTTGTCGTAAACTGGGACCCAGAAGATGACACTGATGA
This sequence comes from Ballota nigra, assembly GCA_947034835.1. Lineage (NCBI taxonomy): Eukaryota > Viridiplantae > Streptophyta > Magnoliopsida > Lamiales > Lamiaceae > Ballota > Ballota nigra. The sequence goes on along the minus strand of OX344720.1, from coordinate 87,747,757 downwards.
CGTCGAAAGTCGAGAGAGAAGCAGCAGGGATGGTGAAGGCACCGGCCGAAGTGTCCATTACCATGCCTTGCTCCACAAACATCGTTGACATTTGAGCATAAACGGCAGCAAAAACTATTCCTGTCGCCCAGATGGGGAACATGCGGATCAAGATCTTCAATTCCTCGACTTGTGTTACGGTGCAAAGCTTCCAAGGGTCGGAATAATCTCCTCGTCTGCTTTCGGCATCCGAAATTATAGCAGCTTTATCAAGGCACCTTCAGAACAAAGAGCTCCGTTAAATATAGAACAAGTGAAGGTCTTATAAAACATCGAATAGTTTTGTTAAAGCAGAAATATAAATATCAACCACCTTGAGAAATACCAGGGCAAATCATAGCTTAAATTATCTAAAGAAACGCGAGAAACGGTCAAAAAAGAGACAAAAAATGGCCTCCGATTCGCAATTGGATTTGACACAACACATTGCTTTCCAACCAATTTCCGACTTTTTTCCCGCGAAGTGAAGGACGCGCCATATATCCAGATGATGGGCTTGGAGAGAAGAAAAATCGACATATAGTGTGACCTTCGATTCGCTTGAAAATGACCGAATTTTGGCAGGTAGAAAACATTTGCGAATTAAGACTCAACCTTAAAGTTGTGGACTTATATACAAAATGAACAAGTGGAGATAGGCATGGGAAGATGAACAATTTGGTGTATCACTTGTCTTTCAATTCGCCAGAAAATGGCGCTCGCAGCAGCGAAAGATGATGAATTTTATATTTTACAGAGAAATTGGGAATAAATTGCCAAAATTGGTAATTGTGGGCATAAATTGCCACCCCCTAACATGACAGACAAATTTTGTTACCCTTAATCTGATGGGCAATTTTGCAATTTTCCCCACCAGAAATGAGATTCTATACAAGAAAAATTGAAGTTCCATAATTATGGAAAAATCAAGACATGAAAAAGAGGTAATTAAAAAGGGACGTACTTTAATTCATCGGTGTGCAGCAATTTTCGGCTCCCTTCAATGGCAGAGCTTTTATCTGGTGTTTCATATAGAAGGCTGCTATCATCAGGGACAGCCAGATTCCATTTACGGAACGATGCAACCAGGACCTGACAGAACCTGGTAATAGGGCTGCCTCCCGGTTTCTGAAACCTATACAGAGGGGTTCCTGCAAAGAAGCTTGCTATAGAAATTCCCATAAACAAAGCAGGAATGCCAAAACCTAGGCCCCACCCAGCATTATCTTGAATCCACACGATTAAACTACTTGATATCAAGGCACCAATGTTGATAGAAAAATAAAACCAATTGAAAAAGGAACCCTTTTTAACTCTCTCTACAGAGTCGGTATCATCAAACTGGTCAGCCCCAAAAGATGAAACGCAGGGTTTGATCCCTCCCGTTCCAAGGGCTATAAGATATAGCCCAAAGAAAAATATGAGATATTGAGAAGGCGAAGCAGCGGGGCAAACAGAGTCAATGCATTCAGGAGGCTTAAAAGCTGGTATAGTTGCGGATATTGTCAATGTGCACATCCCCTACACAAAATTAGAGTACGTCAGGGTCGAAATAATAAGATAAGAGCACCAAAGAAGCAAGAAATGTATATAAGGAACATACTAGAAATCAACAGATTAACAAGAATATATCTGGAGAGATTTATATCAGGTTTATATAAAAAAAAAAAAAACAGTGAATTTCAAAGAAGAATTCAGGGTCATTCAGGCATTACGTGATCTCGTAGTTTAGTAATGTGACTTATGTCAGTCACTCAGACTTGAAGCACCTACAGTAGCTTTAAATTTCAAGTTTTTAAGTAGTTTTGGGCCAAAACTACAGTTCCTGCTTCAAGCTAAGTTTATATTGCTCAAACCTGCTGGCAATAGCACAGACAACCTAAATTGAACCCACATAGTGAAACTCACATGACCTTGGGCACCCTTTGCCCTGAAATGTATCTGAATATTGTACCACAAACCTCTGATAACAATTACAATCAAATCCTAATATCACTCAATTGTTAGGCTGCAATTCTATTTCAACTTATCAAGATCTACGAAAGATATGTTCATGCTAGAAATACCATGGTAACAAACATTTAGCAGTACAAACGAGTTAGACAAATTTTCAATTTGAAACAAATTATAAATTTCTGTGCACCAGCAGGTAAATTAAAGGTGAGAAAAATAAATATTTCAAGGGAGAAAAGGGTTTCAGATTGTAGAACCAAACACTGCAAACAATAAGGAGCAGATTTATTGAGAAATGAAATTTGAAGGCAGCACAAGACTATATCAACTTCTTACTTTGTTTAATAAAAAGTGCATACACACGTTAAAGGACTATTTGCAAAAGAAGGTGTACGTCCAATTTATTGGAGAAAAACTGAGTCATTAATTTTCACTTATGTTAAATATTCAATCCTGGATAATGAGAAAGAAAATGCTAGGCACACAGGTTGGCTATGTCAAAACCACATTAGCACACAAAGGATAACAAAAATAACAACCGTTTAAGATTAACAAAGCAAGATTTTACTTTCAAAATCCTAATGCATGTTTGTTTGTAGGATTGTGCGAGCAGATTTCAAAATCCACCAAAATTCTAACCTATAATATGTATGGTCTCTTACATTCTCTCTCATACTTTTCTTTTACCAAATATCACACACCTTTATTTTTCACAATATAATAATCCAACTATCACTGACTTTCACTATCATTTTTTCAATCTTACCCTAATACCATAGTTGTTAAGGTGATAAGGCGCATCTAGGCGCAAGGGTGCGCCTAGTGCCTAAGGCGCGCCTAGTGCCTAAGGCGCGCCTAGCGCCTTTCGACCATTGCGCAAAAACATAGAAAATATAGTACATAAGCTTAATTTAAACATATTTGCATGCAAATAAATATTAGATTGAAGTTCATAAGCACATAAAAGAGTAATTGACACAAATTATGGACATAAACTTCGGAGTGAAGGGTGCGAAAGCAGCGGCAGTAGGCGGGACTTGGGAGGAGGGAAAGAGAAAGGCAGGGTTTTGGGTTTTTTTTTAATTGTTTGTAAACCCTGGGTCCTTAAAAGTGCTATTTAAAAAAAGTGCTAAAGCTAAAACACGGTTTTAAGCAAAAAAAAAAATTTAACATATATATGTGCCCGGATTTTAAGGCGTGAGGCGCTTCTGGTGCGCCTAGCGCCTTAGGCGCGCCTTTAACAACTATGCCTAATACATCCATCTTATCAACCCAACATATGAAATAGTCAAATTCATCATATATCTATTCCAGGATTTTCCCAATCGCCCAACAGCTCGAAACAAACAAACCTTTAAGTCTTTATCCTACTGTGGGTTGGCTATATGAATATTCGGTCAAGGCCCGTGCTCTCATTAACGTCATCACCCAAAGGATAAGCCAACAAATTCTAGTTATAGCACAAAAATCCGGAATGATGAAAAAGAAGTTGGGAGCTAACAATGAAGTAAAGTGTTGAAAATGCAGCAATCGTCCAATATCTTCCCCAGTAAGCATCAGCCAGGACAGCCCCAATAAGGGGAGTTAGATAGCAGGTGCCTTGCCATGTGGTCACATTTCTGGCAGCCGACACATTACCTTCGTGTAACTTTTTAGTGAGATAACTAACAAGATTAGTTGCAATTCCATAGTATGCTAAACGCTCACAGCATTCAGTCCCTGACAAAAGTATATAAGGTTAGAAAACTGAGGAACAGGCACGATAAGTACTATTGTACTGTAAATACCCAGAATGAAAGGACAAGCTCTCCAATTGCCCGTGTTGCTCTTCAAAACACGGTTCCCCTTAAGGTCAACAGAACCATCACCAGTATATAATTTATCGCTTCCATTCTACAGAGACAGAAAAATGGAGGTGAGCAGCCATATATATATATAATTTCAAGGTGAAGAGTCATTTTCAAGAAAGATGTCTGGATTAAATAATATTCACACAGCCCAATGACTTTAAGAATACGTGAGCATGTCATTTCACTAAAGAACATAATTTCACAAAACCAAAAATGACAATAACCAAAGGCAAAGGGAGCATTTTATTAAGCTATCCTCAAAGGCTAGTTGATACACAATAACTAAGAAATGAATTATTTTTAAAACACTCATTTGTCCATAAGATACGAGAAAACAAAAGTAAAGCAAACAACAGCAGTAGTTGCAGCCGATTTGACAATCAAATTACTTGATCTACATATTTTTACTTCATTGAGATAAGCATTGCTATAGAGGCAATACTATTTAAAACTAGATTTCTCTTAAATATAAAGCACCCACGCAATTCCTGTTCTACAACAAAAGTTCAACATTCCATCGCATTTCGGAGCAATTCAAGATTCATTGGCATTGATTAAAAGCGTTCAAATATAGGGGCGCTTGGTTCAAATTCTTCAATGGAAATAGTAATGATAATCATGAATAGTGAATTGCAATGAGAATGAAAGTTGTTTTTGGAATAATTTAGTAAGATAAATGATTGTTGATCGAGGAATAATGAAAGGATAGAAGAGTACGCGAAGAGAAAATGGGATAATGATTAATTTTATTTTGAGTCTCGCTTTTTTATTCTAAGTACGATGAAGGGTGAATTGATCATTATTTATTCGCATCAACCACCATAATTACTCTATACTCATTCTCATCAAGGCTTTAAACTAATAACACTAAATCAACATAAACTAATTCCCAGAAAAACGAAAACACCAACTTCATCTGTTTGACCAAAAAAGAAAAAACGAGAATTGACCAACTGAAAAAAGTAGAATCTGGAATCCAGGACACAGTATACAGAAATTAAAAGAATAGAAATCACAAAATTCAGATCCAAAGAATTTGCCATACTTTCCAGCGCAATGTATTCCATCAAGCAGGACATATAATAGCTAGCTTCAACCCTAACTTCGATCAAACTAAGCTAGTAGCGATGCAACAAACAGAAGAGCAAAATGAAACAGTAACAGAATCTGAAAATTCCTGCAAAGAAAAGGAGAGGTACCTCTGGAAGAGCATCCTCCAGGAGCAGAGTCTCTTCGTCGCGAGTACCCATTGTATATTTTGAGAGATAATTGGAATTCGGATTTGCCAGGGAAAATGGAAGACGCTATTGGAATTGGAATTGGAATTGGAAAAAATGATATTTGAGCTACTTTGATTTTTCCAATACCTGGTTTGTGTTTCTTGGGGGTGGTGCCTGTGTTCAGAATTTTATCGAGTAGAGTCAAAGTTTCTTGTTTCGACCTTTTTTTTTTTTTTTTTCTTTCGTACACTGCACTAGACTCGTTTACTTCATGAGAAAGTAATATTAGGATGATATTTATATTGAAATTTGTTTGAAAAGTAAATATTAAATGTATCAGTATTTAAGTGTATAAATTTTTTTTATTAAAAGTATTAATTGAGGTGGTATTAATTATTTCAATATAAGGTATTAGTAAAAAAACAATTTTATTGCTCAGCAAAAAGGGCATAAGACATGCCTACAGGTTTAAATAGCAACTACAAATCACAAGCTTAAATATCAAACACTCTTCTAGGGGAAACTAACCAATCTTTACTACTCTTCTAGGGTATTAGTAAATTATTGTTCACAGTAATAATTACCGTGAATATCGTTGTCACGCCCCATTTTTAGTACCTTTTTTTGAAAAGTATTTCATAAATGAGATAAGCGGCAACTTTAACTTAATTAAAGATATAAAATTTCCATTTAATAAAGGGTAAGCATCAAATAACAGCTAATAATAGTGTCAAAACACTTAACATCCAAAGTACCAACGAATCAATTAACTTAAAAATAATAAATTGTTAAGTCTTTGAAGATCCTTAAATTTAATAATCATAAGATAAACATCCATCATCACTCCTCGTCGTCCAACTCGTTAACCTATAATAGTAAATTATTGGGGTGAGCATGCAAGTACACTCAGTGAAGTCAAGTTATTCAAAACTTAATGTTAAAAATAAATAGTCAAATAAAAATAGCATAGCAAATAATATTCACATTTGTCACATTTATTTTGCCACACATACTTTGTCACATATATACTTTGTCAACTTTGACATTGAGTTGTGGACCTTTCTAAGGCCGTTTTAAGAACTCTGGTATTTCAACACGTAGATACTTTGTCATTTCAAGTAACATGGAACATATTCACATAAGCATCCAACTCAAATAATTCATTTAAAACATTAAATAAAGAATAACAATTGCAAATAAACTCTACCAACCACTGTAGGGTATAATCAATTGAAATCCCACTTTAAATATGAACGCGGGATGTGATAAGTAGAAGCCTCGTACGAACTAGTCCTCGTAAATACTGTCACCTAATATAGATAATTAAATCTATTTAGGAAGTAATATGAATAAATCTTTAATTAAAAAAAATATACTGTAAATTTCAAATTTACTAAACTTGTTCTTTCTCAACTCTCAATCATTTAACCTGAACAAATTTAATAATCTTTGTAATATGACTTAACTAGTTTTCTGGACAATATGCGGTCACATCATATACTATGTAGTTATTTAAAACACTTAAAATAATAACTAATTATTCCTTCAGCCAACTTGAAGCTTTTCTGTCAAACTACTACCACTAACATATATACATAATGTAGGCATATATACAATATTTATTTAAATTGAATACCCTATCCTTATGCATATAATCTGATCATTTTTCTATTAACACCATAGTGATTATACCTATTCTACTAATAAATAAAATATTCAAATCTCGTCAAGAGTTGGTAGCTCAGTTGGTTGAGTCCACCACCTAAGACCCCAAAAGTCTTGGGTTCGAGACATGGAAAGGAAATTTATTCCCTCTTGTGGTGGGGTGGTGTTCCCCTCTATCAATGATAACCCAAACCGCTCGGTTTTCTCTAGATGATGATGGTAAACCCACAATGAAATCCATCGTGATGTGCTTCCACTCCGGGATGTCAAGCGGGCTTAATAGTCCCGAGGGTCGTTGGTGCTCGGATTTTAATTGTTGAAATGCCAAACATCGTTCTACATATGCTCCAATACTACCCTCCATGTTTCTCCACCAAAATATTGTCTTTAAATCCCGATACATCTTCGTTCCTCCGGGATGAGTTGTATACGGCGTTCGATGAGGTTCTTTTAAAATCTATTTTATCAACTCCTTATCTTTTGGTACCCACAATCGTCCTTCAAAGACAAGTGCACCATCGGGCTCTCACATGCACCCTTTTGCATTCTCATCTTGTAACTTCTTTATCTTGCTAAAAAAAATCATATTTATCTTGTGTTTTCCTAATTTTATCTGTAATAAGGGTTGAGTCACCATTGCTGCCACAATTGCCTCAACGTCCTTTGGCAATTTTTTTACGACTTCTAACTTCAGCTTTGCAAATTCCTTCAATAACTCTTCTTGCTGAGTCAAAAACACGATAACTCTCCATGAGTCTTGTGACTCAACGCATCCGCTACTACATTCGTCTTGCCAGGGAGATAGTGAATCGTGCAATCATAGTCCTTTACCAATTCAAGTTATCTTCGTTGCCTCATGTTTAACTCCTTCTGTGTAAAGTGATATTTCAGACTTTTATGGTCCGCATAGATCTCATGTTAGGATATAGATTAGATGTTTTGAAGATGTTAAAACAAGAACTTGTAATAGGACTAGCTGAACCTGTTAGTCAGCTACAAATTAGTCTAGGTCTAGAATAGGTCTTTGGTTAAGGGGGAAGAAATATGTGCAGACCAGATGAGGTGTACAGACCATAGCAGATGAATCATCAGAGCAGACGAGTCACCAGAGGAGTCTGACCAGATGAGCTCTGACCAGAGGACCAGAGGAGTCTGACCAGATGAGCTCTGACCAGAGGACCAGATGAGTCTGACCAGAGGAGCCTGACCAGAGGAGTCTGCCAGAAGACCTCTCCCAGATGAGGTTCAGCAGATGAGACCAGACCAGATGACCCCAGACCAGAGCAGAAGAGACAAGACCAGACGAGTCCTAACCAGATGAGGGAGACAGATTAGTTCACCCACATGGAGGCTGCGTGTAATCTGGAGACAAGGAGATTTTGGAGATCATTGATGGAGAAGAAGCAATCTGGAGAGTCAACTGATAGGAGGATTGATTGATTGATTGGTATCAATCTTAAAAGATCCAATCAATGGAGGAGATCAATCAATCAATATAATCAATCTGTGATTGATTATATTCCTCCAATTATGGTTGTTTGAATTTCTAGCTTCCAACGGCTAGTTAATTCCTACAACTATAAAAAGGAGTGAATAGTGATTAGTTCATTAGAGAGACAAGAGTCGGGCAAGAGCACACAAAGACACACGAACTCTCACCATACACTTACCTTGTTTATACAAGTATTATCTACTCTTTTAGGAGTTCTAGTTGGAATTTTTACTCAACCTATTCACCACATTGAAAGGTTGTTGTAAGTTGTACGAAGGAGCTGGTACTTCGCAATTCCAGTAGTTCGTGAGTAAGTTGGTTGGAGAGAGAGTCCCCTTTGGAGAAAGGGAGAGTGGACGTAGGACAAGTTGGTCCGAACCACTATAAATCCCAGTGTTATTTATTTTCTGCACTTTAATTTTTAGCACTATCTTTTAAAAGGTTTTCTTAAAAATATTTCAAAACGCTTTCCGCTGGATAATTCTTTTTGGGACCAACAAGTGGTATCAGAGCAGTGTGTCCTAGACCACTGCTTTGAAAAGCTTTTGGTGGTCACCAGGGCAGATCCATTTTTTTGAAAACCCAAATATTTGTTGTGCTAACAATTTCTTGCAGAAATGGGTTCGAAGAAAAGCAGTAGAAGATACACTAGGAATTACTCCAAAAGAAGCTTAGCAGATGAGGAAGAAGAGGTATCCACTTCTGGTTCATCATCTAATTTTGGACCAGACGAAGAGATATGTCTAGTGACAAATGAGGTATGTAATCGAACTTTCTCTTCTTTTTCATCTTCTTCTTTTTCTGGACAATCAGAGGAGTCTGATATGCAGAAGATGCTATTAGATCTCCAAACTTCTATACAACTTTTTCAAAAGTTGGAAGATGAGAACTCAAAGCTGAAAGCAGAAAATCAGAAGCTTTCACAATGTCTAGGCAACTCAGCTAATCTACCAGCTGAACAAAATCATACACTGGTCGAAGAGTCCTCTAACTTGACAACCAGGTGTACTGAACAAGTTAAGCTGATAGAAAGGTTGGTTGTTGAAAATGTTGAGAAAGACAATGAATATAATCTGCTCAAAGCTAAGTTTGATGAACTCTTCCACCAAAATAAAATTGTAAGAGAAAGTGAGGACAAGCTCAAGATGAGATTGGAGCAGCTGACTACAACAAACAATGTTGTGTCACGCATAGTTGCCTCATCTCAAAGAGAGCATGATAAAACAGGTCTTGGTTATTCCAAACCTGAATCCTCACATGTTCAGAAAGAAGAACAGCCTATAAATTTTATTGATAAAGGCAAGAGGTCAGCTGACCAGGCAACTCAGCCTAATGGGCAGATGAGTACTGAAACTCAAAAACCCAAAAGACAGAGGAGGAATTTTAAAAGACCTCAGCCAGGCCAGCAGAGTAGAAGACATTCTGGATCTTCTCAAAAGAGGCAGAACCAGATGACTCATACTCACCTGCAGAAGACCTTCAAGTCATCTACCAGACCAGCTGGAACCTTTGATGGTTCTAGTAAGACTTATCCTTATCAGAAGAATTTCAAGACTGTTGCTTTAAGACAAGTTACTTCTTCTACTGGACAAGCTCATAAGAGAAGAAGAGCCTCTAGAAGAAATAACCATGTCAAAGGTTCTTTTGTTGAGTGTGTTTTTGTGGATATGTATGGAAGAAAGATAAGATCACCTGATCCAAAAAGGGATGATCTATTCTTGTGGCTTCCTAAACATTGTGCTAACCCCCCTGGACCCAGAAGGGTACCAAAAAGTTGATTGCCTGCAGATACACAAGAAGACAAGCTGATGTTTTGCCCCAATATCAGCTGAGCATATTTTGAGGGGGAAGATCAGTTGACCCAGCCTGCTAGATTCTTTATCTTGATTATTTCAAATTTTTCTTGTCTTGTTTTATTTAAGTTCTTTCAGTTTTAACATCATCAAAAAGGGGGAAATGGTTAGGATATAGATTAGATGTTTTGAAGATGTTAAAACAAGAACTTGTAATAGGACTAGCTGGACCTGTTAGTCAGCTACAGATTAGTCTAGGTCTAGAATAGGTCTTTGGTTAAGGGGGAAGAAATCTGTGCAGACCAGATGAGGTGTACAGACCAGAGCAGATGAATCATCAGAGTAGACGAGTCACCAGAGGAGTCTGACCAGATGAGCTCTGACCAGAGGACCAGATGAGTCTGACCAGAGGAGCCTGACCAGAGGAGTCTGCCCAGAGGAGCCTGACCAGGGGAGTCTGCCAGAAGACCTCTCCCAGATGAGGTTCAGCAGATGAGACCAGACCAGATGACCCCAAACCAGAGCAGAAGAGACAAGACCAGACGAGTCCTGACCAGATGAGGGAGACAGATTAGTTCACCCACATGGAGGCTGCGTGTAATCTGTAGACAAGGAGATTTTGGAGATCATTGATGGAGAAGAAGCAATCTGGAGAGTCAATTGATAGGAGGATTGATTGATTGATTGGTATCAATCTTAAAAGATCCAATCAATGGAGGAGATCAATCAATCAATATAATCAATCTGTGATTGATTATATTCCTCCAGTTATGGTTGTTTGAATTTCTAGCTTCCAACGGCTAGTTAATTCCTACAACTATAAAAAGGAGTGAATAGTGATGAGTTCATTAGAGAGACAAGAGTCGGGCAAGAGCACACAAAGACACACGAACTCTCACCATACACTTACCTTGTTTATACAAGTATTATCTACTCTTTTAGGAGTTCTAGTTGGAATTTTTACTCAACCTATTCACCACATTGAAATGTTGTTGTAAGTTGTACGAAGGAGCTGGTACTTCGCAATTCCAGTAGTTCGTGAGTAAGTTGGTTGGAGAGAGAGTCCCCTTTGGAGAAAGGGAGAGTGGACGTAGGACAAGTTGGTCTGAACCACTATAAATCCCGGTGTTATTTATTTTCTGCACTTTAATTTTTAGCACTATCTTTTAAAAGGTTTTCTTAAAAATATTTCAAAACGCTTTCCGCTGGATAATTCTTTTTGGGACCAACATCTCACGTTTGTACCATAGAGATAATGTCTTCAAATCTTCAAGGCATGAACAACAACAGCAAGTTACAAGTCATGTGTAGGGTAATTCAACTCGTGAACCTTTAATTGCTTTAAAGAGTAAGAAACTACCTTACCATGTTGCATCAACACACACCCCAAACCCTATTTTGATGTGTCACTCTAGATAACAAATCTGTCAGTTACATCTGGAATTGTTAACACAGTGTCGAGATTAATCTTCTTTTTAGTTCTTGAAAGCTTTCCTCGCACCTCTCAGTCCAAACAAACTTTTCTCCCTTCGATACGCAGTGAAATTTTTTGAACCCTTCGATAAATTTCCGATATTACCCATCCAATCCCAAGAAATTGTGGACTTTGTTCACATTTGTAGGTGTTTTCCACTCATTGATTGCCTTCACCTTTGTTGGGTCAACTTCTATCCCTCTGGCGGTAACCATGTGACCCAGGAACGCCACTCGATCCAACCAAAACTTGCATTTCTTGAACTTCGCATATAATTTCTCCTTGTGAAGTACCTCTAATACTGCACCCAAATGCTCCTTATATTGCTCTTCATCTTTCGAGTAGATCAATATGTCGTCGATGAAAATAATAGCAAATTGATCTAAGAACGAATGAAAAACTAGGTTCATTAAGTCCATAAATACGGTAGGAGTGTTACTTAATCCAAAAGGAATCATTACAAACTCATAATGACCATATCAAGTTCTAAAAGTCATCTTCGATATATCACTCTCCTTGATCCTTAATTGTTGATATCCAGACCTCAAATCAATCTTGGAGAAAATACAAGCTCTTTTCAATTGTCAAACAAATCTTAAGTTCGTGGCAACGGGTATTTATTCTTGATGGTAAGTCGATTCAATTATCAATAATCTATGCACATCCTCATTGTTTCATCCTCCTTCTTCACAAAAAGAACAGGTGCACTTGGTTGAATAAACTTCTTGTCCAACAACTCTTGTAACTGTACTTTGAGTTCTGCTGATTCCTTGTGTTGGGGTATACTGTAAAGCAAACTTTTGTTGAGTTTTTATGGATATATTCGATTTCCTAATTATCTGAAATAAATGGTTTTTCACATTATTGCATTCTTATGAATTGCTTATATGTTTACTTATCTTATATTGTAGATAATGTGGTGGGTTTGTAGTCACACAGAAGATCACATTATCGGTTCCTTATAAGATATAAACAGTATTCACAATTGAGATAGTTCTGGATATAACTATTGGTATAAGTTGTAGTATGAACTTGTTGGTGGCTTGTCTTGGCCATTAGTTTATACTCGTACGCTATGTCGTATTGAATGGATCACAATTAAGACATGTTCTTCTATTCTGACTGTGTCAAGAACTAAAGGTCTTGGTGACTCTTATAATTCTTAACCTTAAGTGTGATATTTAGATGTGTGGAGCACTTGTTCACTACTTTGATTTACCATAGGTGAGAATCTTGTTAGATTCAACACACTACGTATTTTAGGTAGTGACATCGTTCACACGATGTCTCTTTTATTGGTATTAGGGCACTGTGTCCTGGTGATCCAGGTTGATGACGTCCCCTTGAGGAAACTCATAAAGGATTATCATATTAAACCCTGCAGGTGGATTTAATTTGTACGACAACAAGATTGAGTGGTACTACTCAAGGAATAATAGATGTTAATGAATTAAAGCAGTCATAAGCTTTAATAATTAATGGGCGTGCAATATCTTAAACACGAAAAATTATAGAGTCTAATAGAAACCCTGATTCAGTTCGGGATAGGACGGGAGTGCAATATTAATTCTCTAGTGGAATGAATTAATATTTACGGGCCAAATAAATGTTCTGGGCTGAACATAAGAGTATTTGGGTCCGTAAGGAGCCCAAACCCTATACCTTCTACAGATCCCTAGTCTGGCCCATGAAATCTAAGGAGTCTATATGAAGACCTCAAAATTCATCTTTGAAACCCTAACACTCCAAAAAACGAGCAACAGCCAAAATTAGTGATTGGATTTTGAGGAGACGAAATTGGGAGGCTTTTTCTCCACGTTCGCTGGTTTATCATCAATTTGGTGTTCAAATGAGGTTGGGAGACAGAGTAGAAGACCTCTAGGGGAATCAACGCCTCGGTCTTCAAGGGTAACAAATCTAAACTCGTCTCAACAACGATCTTGGGAACGGACCGCCTTCACCGGCGCGATCCATCAATTGGTATCAGAGCCAAGGATTCGTAGATTGTTGGCTCTACCTGAAACGTTTAGTTATGTATGTCGTTTCTATTGTTATGGTTTTTTTTATCTATTCTCTGTCGCAACCCTTGTGTGATGTTGTAATTGTTTTTCCCACCAGATAATAAGTGTGGGTAGTATATGTTTCTTTTGCAATAGATCACTGTATTAGGGTTTCGTTCGCTTGTATTTGTTGTGTTTTCTAATCACAAGAGCGGGGATGTCGGATGGAGGATTTGGAAACGGATTTGGTTTTTTCGTGTAAAGGTTTTTGGCCTTGGATGGTAACGTTCACTGTTTTGGCCATAACTTTTGACTCGGGTGTCCATTTTTTGCAAATAAGCCCATTTCGGAAACCTCGTGATGTTATCTACATTCTTCAGAGCTTTTCTTTGACTCCCTCTGGTGAGAGCTAATTTATTCATCTTGATGAAGTTTTCTGCCAGTTTAGTTTGGGTGACGTGAATTTGAGCCGTTCGAGACCATGTCTTGCCTTGCGTGAGAGGTCGATGCGAGGCATCCGTCCGTGCTTTTTATTTATCATTGTAATAGCTTTGATAGGCTGGATTTAATGGTTTTACAAGGGGTTGCGATAGATATGCATTTATTTATTCTTTTATTTATCATTTTTTTGGCATGCTTGTATTTATAATTTATTTTTATTATAATTTGTTATGCCTGCAAATAACCTTCATGTTTAAATGAATGATTAAATTGAATTTTAGTTAATTCATCGACCTCCACAATTGGTCTTTATGTAAGGTGACTGTTGCTCTGGGACTTTGGGAGTCTCCCCCTAACAGATGCAACATTCACAAGCTTACTAGTTGAGAATTCTAATCAAAATGTTTTAATCTTTAGATGAAGTGTGTGATCATCCACAACGGATGTATTATTCATGAGTTCATCAGTTAAGATTAGTGAAAAATAACTATAGTAAATTATTTACTGGCGATGTGTTCTTAGTATGAGCCCGTCAATTGTGAATAATGGTTCTTACAGTTAAATTGTGGTCATCACTTAGATGTGAATTTTAATATAATCCCCCAACTGGATCCCTGTTCTAATTCACATGGTCAGTTAAGGTCTGACTATTAATTTCATCCGTCATTAGGATTAGTTGACGTGATATTGAAATTAAAGACTGGGTGTCTGGTTGATGACACATGCGTAAACGACCATCCTAATGTGGCTTGTGTGTGCGCTTGTTGGGCTGTTGGAGGTTATGTTAAATGTTGGTTTTGAAGGTTTCCAATATTTTATGCTTCAATTTATGTGATTTTAATGCTTGCTTACATTTAATTTATTTCAGATATATTAAGATGACGTTCAACCCGCTTATGATTATTTTAATAGAAAATAAGCTTACTGGTCTGAATTATTTGGATTGGAAGAGAAATCTGGACATTGTCCTAGTTGCAAATGAGTACAAGTTTGTGCTCAATACTCCTGCTCCTGCTGATTTGGGACTCGATTCTACTGAAGAGCAAAATGAGGCTCATAAGAAGTGGCACAAGACTGATGAGATGGCTCGTTGTTACATTTTGGTCTCTATGTCAAATATTTTACAACAGCAGCATCAAAACATACCCACTGCCACACATATGATGTTGAGCCTAAAAGAGCTTTTTGGGGAGAAAGATAGGGCTGCCTGTTTTGACGTTATGAGGAAATTTATGACAACCTCTATGCCAGAGGGAGCGTCGGTGAGGGACCACTGCCTCAAGATGATGGAATATCTGAATGAGACAGAGGTACTCGGGGGGAGAAATCGATGGTGATGCCAAGGTCGATATGATCCTCAACTCGCTCCCAAAATCCTTTGAAAACTTCCGTTTAAACATAATCATGAGTAAGAAGGGCTATACTATAGCCAAGCTTCTTGTAGAATTGGTTGCGTCGGAAGGTCTCATGGGTAAGGGACCACAAGCTCATGTTTCTGTTCAGGCTGGATCTTCTTCGTCTAAGAGTGGGAAGAAGAAAAAGCTTTTTCAGAAAAAGGTGGTTGAAGTAGCGGTGGAAGCAGTGGGACATTGGAAGTTAAAAAGCTAAAAGACAAATGCTTCAAGTGAAACAAGATAGGACATTGGAAGTCTGGTTGTCCTCTCCTAAACAAGGATAATTTTGGTACGTCTCTTGCTCTTATTGTTGAAATATATTTTGCGGTTTGTTCTGCCCTTTCTTGGGTAGTAGATATAAGAGCCACTGATCATGTTTGGTATACCTTGCCGGGGTTTCTGCAAACAAGGCAATTGTGTGAGGGTGATATTACTATCAGTTTGGGTAATGCTTCGACAGTAGTAGTGATTAGGCGTGAAATTGTTGGAATTTATAGTTCGAAATGCCCGTGTTTTGATTGATTTATATGAGTATTTAGAGTCATTTGAGTATCATTTTCATAAACTAATGAATTTATCTCTTGGATGCTCGTAGATGGATAGAGGGCAAAAAGAGGAGTTCGTAGGACTTTGAATCGACTCAAATGGATGCCCGGATGAGAAGATATCGAAGAAATACGAATGGTATTAGTGCGCGAGAAGAAAAGTATCAGTTGAAAAAGAAGGAGGACCACTCGAGTGCATTCACTCAAGCGCCACCGCTCGAGCAAGGAGTTGGCTCGAGCGCTAAAAACTTACAAAAGATTTCGTCCATTCGAGCAGCTCGAGCGCCACCGCTCGAGCCCTTGTGTCATTCGAGTGCATCTACTCGAGAGCCTGCGCTCGGCCCTTTGCACCATTCGAGCTGTTCAGCTCGAGCGCCCCCGCTCGAGTGCCCTTGGCGTTTTACGTTTCGATCCGTTTTTCCGGCCTATGAGTTCCTGAATCGGCCCGATGCATATATATATTCATTCCGAACACGTTTTTGAAAAGGATATCACATATCATCACTTTTTGGAGTTCGTTTTTGGAGATAGAAGAGTACGAGAGACGAGCAAGCTTTATTTTTACTTGTAATCGAGGTTTACTTTACGAATTCTTAGATTATTTTAGATTTTCAGTTTATTTTCGTTAGCTCGTTGATATTGAATACTTAAGACTTCATTTTATTAATCTGATTTTAGTTC
This sequence comes from Ballota nigra, assembly GCA_947034835.1. Classification (NCBI taxonomy): domain Eukaryota; kingdom Viridiplantae; phylum Streptophyta; class Magnoliopsida; order Lamiales; family Lamiaceae; genus Ballota; species Ballota nigra. The sequence goes on along the minus strand of OX344720.1, from coordinate 87,731,231 downwards.
TTAGCATTTATTTTCTTTCTTAAACCCCTAGTTTATGTTTGATAGTCATTTAGTTCGTATAATTATGTTTATGTTCGTTATTTCTTCAATTACTTTTGTTATCGTTAAAGTCATGTTCAGCTAAAACCCTTGTATGCTTAGGGTAGGATGAACTCGTAGAAGTAGGATGTGGGTACGTAATTAGGGTAATTCATGACGTTTAGTTTTAATTCTCTTAATTAATGAATTCTTAAAATCAATCTTAACTTACCTTTGAATTTCGTTCGAAAAGTGTTAGAGAGAGGACGACCTTATCACTCTTTAACAACTGGTAGACTTAACTAGAAGGTTTATAAGGGGTTAATTAATCTACCGGTTTAGCTAGGGAGGACGGCCGCATCACCTTAGTTAAATTAGGGTCTCTTTAATTAAGCACAATCTATTAACTTGTTAGTGGATTAGTGAAGTCGATTGATAGGATAAAGTATTAGGGTTTGGATTCTTGAGCTTTCATCTTACGATCTTGTACTTAGGTTATTTCTTGCACGTCACAGTTATTTTGATTATGTACCTGCTCCGTTAGTATACGTAGGAATTCCTATCCTGAGCATCACCATCACATATTGGAAAACACACTTTTACATTCTTAGTTTAATTTTCCTTTTTGCATTCGTAGAGTAATTTAGTTTAGATTATATTTTCTTTTCAAAAACATACACTCATATTAACTACAATGCGTAGATCTTCATGGATCTATTCGCATACATCACTTCCCTTGGGTTCGATAATACTTGGTCCCTATACTTGCCAATACTACAGTGAACCCGTACTCTTGCGGGGAAACTACTAGTAGAAAGCTAGTATTTTCGGTTCAAGTCAAGTAGTGGTCGCAATGGGAGATGCGCACTTATGTTTTTTTAATTCTGTTTTAGTATTAAAGAACATTTTGTACGTGCAGAGTTTTTGGAAGAATTTAATTTCAGTTTCGAAGTTGTTTTTGGATGGATGCTCAGTTGTTTTTAATGAAAAAGATGAATCAAACATATCTTTGGCACCTAAGACTGGGTCATGTCAATCTGAGAAGAATTCAAAGACTGGTAAGTAGTAGTTTTTTTGGAGTCTCTCCAAGTGGAACCATTCTCAGTCTGTTAATCTTGTTTGGAAGGCAAGATTACTTCAAGGCCTTTTAAGGCCAAGGGGAATAGGGTCAATGATGTGTTAGAATTGATTTACTCTGATTTGTGTGCGCCTATGTCTGTTCAAGCTAGAGGTGGTTTTGAGTATTTCGTCACTTTCATTGACAATTACTCGAGATATGGATACATCTATCTGATGTGCTACAAGTCTGAATGCTTTGGCAAGTTTAAAGAATTTAAGGCAGAAGTGGAGAACCGTCATGGTAAGAGTATTAAGTCACTACGATCTAATCGTGGTGGTGAATACCTTGGTAATGAATTTAGGCAATACTTATTAGAGATTGTGATTACATCCCAACTCACTGCGCCTAGTACTCCCCAACAGAACAGTGTGGCTGAGAGAATGAATAGGACTATATTGGAAATGGTGAGATCAATGATGAGTTAGGCTTCATTACCTACCTCATTTTGGGGATATGCCTTGGAAACAATGGCGTACCTTCTAAATTACGTACCTTCTAAAGCAGTTTCAAAAATTCTGATTGAATTGTGGTCTTGGCAAAAGCCTAGTTTCAACCACATTCGGATTTAGGGTTGTCCAGCACATATGCTGGATAAGGAAGCTAATAAGTTGACACCTAGAATTGAAGTACGGTTGTTTGTAGGATACCCTAAGGGAACAAAATGTGGTTATTTTTATAGTCCTAAAGATCAGAGGGTGATGGTGAGTTCCAATGCCCGATTTTTAGAGGAAGACTATATGAATGAGCAAAAGTCCAATAGTGAGATTATTCTCAATGAGTTAAGGGGAGACAATGGCACACCGAGTGTACAAGAGGAAATACCACAAAAGACTGCACAACATGATTATTCTGATGAACCTTTGCATGCATTGTCTCGTCGTAGTGGGAGAATTGTACATCAACCTGATCGTTTCATGTTTATGGGAGAGTCTGTGGACTTGATTCCAAGCGATGAACATGATGATAATGATCCCTGGACTTACAAAGAGGCAATTCAAGAAAAAGATGCAGAGTCTTGGCACAAGTTTATGGATTCAGAAATTGAATCTATGCATGCTATGGAAGTATACGACCTAAGCGAACTTCCCCATGGCAAGGAAGTCATTGGGTGTAAGTGGGACTACAAACGTAAGAGAGGATCTGATGGGAAGGTTATTACCTTTAAGGCACGGTTGGTGGCAAAGGGTTTTACCCAAAAAGAATGAATCGACTATGACGAGACCTTCTCACCAGTAGCCATGCTAAAATCGATCCAAATTCTCTTATCCATAGCTAATCACATGAACTATGAGATTTGACAAATGGATGTCAAGACAACTTTTCTTAATGGAAATTTGAATAAGGACATCTATATGCGGCAACCTGAGGGTTATGTGAATAAAGGCCAAGAGAAAATGAAAAGGTAAGAGAAAATGTAAGAGAGTGTATGTTATTATAGGTTATTTAGTGGATTTTGAAATCTAGCTAGCATAATTCTAAAACAAACATGAATTAGGATTTTGAAAGTAAAATTTTGCTTTTGCTAATCCAGAAACATACCCTAAGTCATTGGGTCATCTAGCTAGTGGTTTGTGTGAATGGGAGAGATGGAGCTCAAATACAAAAAATTCAAATGTTCGTTGGAACTAGGGGTATAAATGAGTCGAGCCAAGTAGTGTCAAGCTCGAACTCGAATCTATTAAAAACTTGAATTTTACTTGAACTCGATCAAACTCAATTCTTTTGAACTTCACCTATTCCATAAATATTCGAAATTTTCGAACTCGACTCGAGTCGATAACTTACATAACTTAATTATAGAATTTTATTTTTATATATAATTAGAATATTTACAAATCATTAGTATAATCTAGGTAAAATAATAAAATTATGTGAGCTCAATTAATCTCATTTAGGCTCGCGAGCTAACTAGTCTAGTATTATTGAGTTCGACTAAATTAAATTTAGATCTATTTTTTGGAGTCGAGAATGAGTAACTCATAAGCCGACTAGGCTCACTTATGTCTCTAGTTGGAACCGTTGTGGCCAACGACGGATGTAGGGTGTGGCAAGGAGAAACAACAACCCCCAAACTTTTTACTAAGAATTGCCGATGTATAAGTATATCAAAATAACTAGAGTGTACCCACGCGAATTTCGCGTACTGAAAAAATATATTATATTTATTTTTTGTAGACATTTAATATAAGAGTATTTTTTTAAAAAAAAATTCGAGGTATATAAATAAATTATGGGGTTTGTTTAGCTGTGGCCCGTGCCCTTCACTAAACCCTATAGGTATATCCTACAAACTAAATAATTAAAAAAAACATCAAAATTCACATAAATTAATAACAATTATGGAATAACATTACATAGACTAATAATTTAATAATAATCAATTTCCATTTCAATATTGAATAATTTATAAATTAATCAACATTATTAGTTATTGGGAGTATACGGTAAGAAATTAATTTATATAAGAAACAATACAAAATTTGAAATAAACTTTAACGTTACAAATACCTGTTCATCGATCAAAATGAGTTCCAAATAGAATTTGTCTCTATTAAAATCATTAAAAAATATTGTCCAACTTTTTCAATCCTAATTTTAACGGTCAATTTTTTGCTCTCACTCTTGATATTAGAAATCAGAGAAAATTGAAGTGTCATACTCTTGGAATCTAAAATGAGACTTAAATTACAACAATTAAACCATCATAATTATTCAGATAAAAATATATGGTATAGTTAAATCTATAATTTTTGCACATGAAGAATATTTAAACTGAACGATGTAGAACATAAATCAACAATCATTATTACATTCATATTGATATTGATATTTAAATCTAATCAAATTGTGAGCACTTAAAATGCTGAATTTAATTATAAAATAAATATACTAATAACAATAGATATATAACTAACCAACAATTGATGGGAGAAATCTCAGCAAAAGAGTGGAACAAATGAAACTTTGATGTAAAAAAATGAAATACAATATGCTCTTATTTATAAAAAAAAATGCAATATTATATCTTGTCCATAATAAGAATATATCACATAAGAATATTATTTGGAATATATAACTATATACCTTTTATTTTAGGAAAAAACAATCGAACATTATATTATACTATATATACTAACCCAAACTTAGAAATGATAAATTTAGATTCATTCAATAAGTAGATCATATTTAATTACATTAAGGTTTGGAAAAAATATGATTTATAATAAATCCTAAAAATAACTAAATAAGAAAATGGAAAAAATATCTATTTGCATTAATTATGCAGATATAAATTAATGGTTTAGATTTAATGATACAGAACGAAGAGTCGAGATTAAAAGTTTAACCAACTTTTAATGAGAGCGCAATATTTCAAAATGGAGAGATTTGAGACATGCCACATCAGCCTAAGAATAAGGTGATGTTGACACATCATCTTGGAGAGGTTTGAAAATATATTATTATAAGATATGGTTTATTCATTTATATTACTCATTTTGTACTATCTATTATGTACATATATTATATACTTATATATATTACTAGTATTGTTTATTAGATATTAATATATAGTATATTGTATACTCTCTGGTGCTTTTCAAGATTATCTATTCGAAGAATTTAGGCAAGTATAATATAATTTGTTACAAAAATAGATATAATTTCCTCTCGCACATGACCCCTCTTATTTTTTTAACAGTTGTCATGTGCATTCGAGTTCACGTGAACTCACTTTTTGAAATATTACTAATATGTATACATACTATTATTGTTATGCACATCAACTATAATGCTTAATTTTTTAAACATTGATAGCACATATGCAGAACAATAATAGTGAATATACATAACAGTGATAGTATGTATGTATAACAATAATATCTGAAAAATCAAGTTCACGTGTTGACACACATTTTTGTCCTTATTTTTTAGGGGAATTCAGCAAAATATTACACTATTGTTTCACGGCCCACATAGTAGAAATATATGAATAGGCCAGCATGGACATAGCTCAGTTGGTTCCTGGGTGACAGATTGCTACAAGGACGCAGAATCGAGTTCTGGCAGCCGCAGTGTGAGAGTTTTATCCCTCCAATGTGGGGGATAGCTCCTTGTGGGCATCAGACAGTCCTCCCACCTAATGGGCCGCTGAGTCACCATGATTTATCACCTCCACCCAATCCTGTCGGGCCAGGGGATGGGGGCCCTGAGGACGAGGGTTTTGCCTTTTTGATATAAGAAAAATATGAATAGCATCTCGCATGGATGAATTTTTTTTTCCAAAATTTTTTTAATGATAATATTTTTTTTCAATTTTCTCACTCTCTCTATTTTACTAAGAAGCATTTACATGTAAGTTGGATAAAGGAAAAATAAAAAATGATGTGAGATCAGTCTCTTATGAAACAAGTTAGCACAAATCAAACATTTTTTCCAAGAGTATTTACATATTTGTTGTTTTTATTCAAAAATATTAGTTGTCTTCCCTAAATAGCCTCAAATTATTTTTGTAAACAATTAATACTTTTCAGTAAAACAATTAATACCCTAAGTAAAAATAATTAATATTTTTTAATGAAAACAACTAATACTTTTAAATAATTTATGCATAAAATATTTCCACCTATACTTTATCTTCTTATTAATAAGTTATATAAATCTCACGCAAAATCTATTCTTAAGGAAAATTACCGAGGGCAAAAGGGGCAAAGCCACGTGACTTCTAGAACCTACCGTTTGGAAATTGCAAGGACTTCATCATCAGTAGCAGGAGCCGAGGCTCGGATTGCGCTTCGGAGCCACCAACCCAGGGACACTCACAACACCACAGCCACAGGGAGCTAGAGAGAAGGGGTTTGTATAGCCGTTAAACATTCCCTCCTCAAATTCCCTCTTTTTTTTCGTTGATTCAGGCTAGGGTTTTAGCTGCTGTCAATGGGGAGCAGGGTTCCGGTGGAGCCCTACAATTTGGCATCGGCCGCCGCCAACTCTTATATCGGTACCTCCTTGCACGACCACAACTCCGCCGACGACGTCACCGACCCTGCCGCCGATGACGTCACCGACGACAACGACGATCGCTCCTCCGCTGTCGTCACTGTTAGTATGAAATATATGGATATTTGAGCTGTTCTATTGTGCTTACCATCCTTAATTTTGTAAACGCACAACCTTGAAATATTTTTCTTTTTTTTTTTTTGGTACTTCTCTTCCTATAGTAACGCGTTTTCTCATGAACTTATTGCACAGTAGTGTGGAATTGCATTCAATTTTTCGGAGATTATATAATTTCCCATTGTTCATAAATTTTGTCACAGAGTTTTTGGCTACTAATGTAATGGAGGGCTCCATTTTGCTCAAAATTCTCATTTATTTTGCTTCTTATTTGTCATTATCTCAGCTCTATTGATCCATGATTAGTAAAAATATTTTGCTCTTTTGCCACTGCGTTTACAACTTCCTTTCTTTTCTTGATTATCGCGTAAATTTGCAATTTTAGAAGTTCTCTCACTAATGCAGCATATATTTGCTATTTTAGAGGTTCTCTTACTAATGCAGCACAAATTTGCTTCATTGCATGGGCCATTATCGTTGGAAACGGGAAACCCATTCATACAAATTGACTTAGTTTTTCCTTAAAGTGGTTTAGTAAAGCATTTTGTTTCTACCTGCTGTATTTTCCTTGTTTCGTAGCAACTGGCAGGTTCTCTCTTCGAAGATTGTTATCCTTAATGACTTCATAACTTGGTGTTTTAATCATGTAGGACTGCATGCATGAGTACCACAGCTCTTTACCAATTCACGGCATGTGCGTGGAGGATGAGAGGAGCAGTCTTGAAAACAATGGCTCTTCCTGCGGTCCCTACTCCCTTTTGACAATTGATGGTAACCTTTATCATCAGTCTATATAATTTGTAGATACAGAGTATTTCTTTTTTTTTTTTAATTGCAGTAGTGCATCGAATATCTGTCTGACTTTTACACCTCTGTACCAGATGTTTCGCCTATTGAAACTGCTAGAGCAAGATTTTTGGACATCATTGTAGATAATTTTATTGATCCACATGTAATTGAAATGTCGGATTATGAGGCTGATTATATGGTGCAACAACCCTCCCAAGATAATTTAAGGAAGATGAAGTCCAGAGAGACCCGATATGAAGGTGATGCACGCTATGCTTTGCCCTTAATGTATGTTGCTAACATGTATGAAACATTAGTCAATGAAGTTAATATGAGGTTATCATCAATGAGTGGCATCCGCGAAAAGACTATAGGTGTGGCCCTTGAAGCTTCTGGTGGATTGTATAGAAAGCTCGCAAAGAAATTTCCTAGGAAAGGTATTATTTGCTTCTTTCTCTTGGTAGAGATTTATTAGAATGTTGGAGGTGCTTGCAAGAAATTTCAGAAATTTCCCATGAATTAATTATGTTTGTATTATATAACCTATCTTGACCTCTCTACAATCATTTAAGTTTTAAAAAAAAGTTGTATGTATTGGATATGTTCTTGGTTTTGATACCCACCCTCAGGTTCCTAAAGGTCCTCCATTTCCTTTCTGAAAGATGGAAAAAGGAAATAGAATATTGTCTACGAGATTTGGAGACCAGTGTTAGCACCTAGCTAATTGAGACAATTTTTGGATTATTTCTGAGATTGGCTTTATATTTTCTTATGTTAGAGAAATAATGTGATGCTTATAATCTTGCAATATGTGACAATGATGTTCTACGTGTAGGCCCTTGCATATTCAAGAGAAGGGAGCTAGCAACTTCTTTTGAAACTAGATCAAAGTTTCCAGAGTTAGTGATACAGGAGGAGAAACGTGTTCGCTTCGTGGTGGTCAATGGCTTGGCGATTGTTGAAAAACCAACTAAAATTGATATTGAAGATGCTGAATGGTAAGTTGTGAGCTCATTGTCCTTTACTTAAAACAACTATTCCTCGTAATTTAAGCCCAAAATATGCATCTAAGTGTTGATAAAATTGGTACATCTCTCTCTTTCTTAGACCACTATAATTCTTTCTTTATCCCATTATTTTAAATCTTGCAAATTGATGGAGGCAAGTCGAGCATCTAGCTCTAATTTTCTTTTAAGATTAGGTAAGGTTTCTTTCAAGGTTCATGTGGAAAAGAATATAGTTTAGAAATGGAAAATTATTTTGTTACTAGGTATCAGGTTCAGGACTTTAGTCAAGTGTTGGAAAGTCATTTTCAGGACTAAACACATCTAGTGAAGGTATTATAGTAACTAGAAGTTGGTCTGCTATAAGACTACAGAGAACAATTAGTTGGACTGTGTTATGATTTCATCCTTTATGTTTTACTCCAAAGAAGGGTAAAATGCCTAGCAAGTAAAATGTTTAACTACTTCTTTGCTTCACAAAAGTGATGCATCCTGCTGCTGTTGGTTCCATATTTCCCTCTTGTGAATGCAATTTGAGAGAGCATCTTCTGTACGTAACTGGGGGGTATGACGTTCATAGACTCATGCAGAATAATGTCCTGTGGGATAATATGTTTGGGATAAATTTAGTTTTTCTTTATATATATTTATATTAATAAAAGGTGGCTTTTGAAATCAATATTTTAAATCACTATTTCAATCCCGCCGGGGGTTTTATCGACTCTTGGTGAATACAAAGGGATAGGATAAATCACCCCTGCCTCAAGCCTTAAATAGATTTCTAATCTTTCATTCGAGTCAAACTCGAAATACCTAAATCAAATTAGATTCAAAGAAAAAACATCAGCTCCATAACATATTTCTATATAACATGGAACTTGATCATTTATTAATGAAATTCGAACAAACATAGATATTAAAATTAATATGGATTAACTCCTACCCATTCCCCTATTTCTTTCTATGGGAATAATGGAGCGTCAAAATAGACTGCGCTGCGACGGAAGGATTCGAACCTCCGAATAGCGGGACCAAAACCCGTTGCCTTGCCATTCCATTCCCATTCCTTATCACCAACCATTGTTTTCTCATACCAACATCCTCAAACCCATTAACCAGGCATTTTCAAACATTTATCATCCCTGGATTCCGGGTCAAAATTCAGGGGAAGCAGTACACAAGAAACTGATCTTTATCTCTCTGTGTGTGTTGGGTCAGAATTTGTCCAATACACTTTTTTCCCCCATTTTTCATACGTTTTATCTAAAAAGATTGTCATATAATAGATGTTTTTGTACAACTAAATGAAAAATTACAAAGTTTAATTACTGAAAAAGCTTCCTTTTCTTTTTGGGTTCCCCAGTACCACTTTTTCGGTTATATATCCACTGTTACATATCTTCTCGCGTTTACTTGCATTTAGATGTGGAATGAACTTGAAAAACTTCTGAAGTTCAGGTGCTCTTAGTGGTTAATAGTAAAAATATCCATCCCTCTCAATTCTGCAGCTATCATTGTTCTCCTTCAGATCCATTCATGCATGCATAAATTAATGAAATCTTCTTATGTTGCATTTGACGTTGTGGCTTGATGAAGTGGGTTATATTTGTTAAGTTTTATGGCTCACTGAACATTAACATTTGGTGGTTTAGGTTTAATGGAATTGATATGTATTGGGAAGCCTCGACATATCTTTTGTCTAGGTGGTTTCCAAATTTCCAGTAGATGGTTTGCAGTGGGCTTAAGTTTTTAAATCTTTGATACCGATGAGTTGGTGATGTGATGCATCATTGTAGCAGTCTTTTTGCCATGTTGAGCATTTTGGTTTTAAATTCACTGCCAATAGGGAAGAGGGAGGAGAGATAGACAGGACTGGACCTAGAGAAGATTGCGGATGTAAAAGAAATTTATATGTTGAGCTATACGAAATGATCTTTTTAGGTATTTGGAAGGAAGAAAGAAAGAAAGAAAGAAACAGATTTAATTATGTTGTGTAAAAAATTGTTTCCTGAACATCATAAGCATAATTAAAGGCTATTTGTTTGGGATGGAGGCATGTTTAGTCTTCTGTGCAACTATTCCAGCACACTTGTATAAAAGCGTGAAAGAATGCAAACCAGGGACTGCTGTGTTACATGCATCTTCATTCATCTTGCTATCGCTGGAAAGTTGACGATGGTATCTATTTATACAAAAAACGTTCCTGAATTATTTTACAAATAATGCTTTGCCTTGATCTTATATTTTGTAACAATCCCATACATGCACCTAATATCTTGATGTCAAAGGCTATAACTAATACCACAATGAATTATGTTTACGGACAAGCACTCTTGAGCCATCTATTACACTATACCTTTAATAGGTTTAGGCGATTGACCGGACGGAATGAAGTTGCTGTTTCTGATAGAGACTACAAATTTTACGCTCCAAGGCACAAGTACAGGCGCTCTGTATCGAACTCTATCTCCAACATGCCTGGTTTGCCTGTAAGTTTAAGAACTTTTAGCTGTACCTTTGGTTTTCAGCTCACCATCTTAAAGATCCATCAAATTACAACTCTTGACATTTTTTCAGGCATTCTCTAGTCCAGAAAACTCTTCATCAATGGCTACTTCTCAAGGATATCGCCCAGAAAATGAAGTGAGACATACTTCTTATTGGCAACTAGAGTACATTTTTCTTTTATGATTAGAGTTTGATGTACGTGCTTTACAATTTGGTTGTTGTGGGAGTGTTTCATCTGAAGTAGTTTTTCTAGTTGGGAGGATGTTTAAAATGCATAATAGCGAACGTAATTTGGTGAACATCAAGCTTGTATGCATAAGCATGATGGTCCAATTCTAGAGGATGCTGAAAAAGATTACTCCAATCATAACTTTTGGATTGAAAGAATCACAATAGGATAACAAAAGCATATATAACATAAACATGAATTATAAGTTAAGAACAAGTGACACACAAAACTGAATAAAAGAACCAATTCCTCAAAGAGGACCCAGAGACTACGTTCTCTGCCACAAGCCGCAAACTGCAATTAATTAATGATGTCTCAATAAAATCCCTAGGGTAAAATCCTGGAATATAAATATGTTGTCTGAATAACTTAAGCAAGGCCCATGCACAAAGCCACTTAATAATAACTTAATTAATAATTAATTCTAATGTCTGGAATTAAAATAAAACTTGCAGAATTGGAAATAAACGTAATTACAAAGCTGCATCACTTTTACTTCTTTGCCCTTCTCTTATAAACGATCACAGGTGCTCTATCAACGGATAACAAATTTAAGATTTTTGGGTGGAAAATATGTATAGTGGTGTATTTGTATGTATATAATGTTATTTCCTAATTTTTTTTGTAACAAACTGACACATAAGAAATTTTAATTAAAGTTGTACTGTTGAAAGTCTATTGATCTTACTATACTTCTTTTCATCGTTTCTTTTCATTTCTCCCTGCTTATTAAAAGAACAAGATGTACAGGATTAAAATGACTTGTAACAGTGTTTGAAATCTTTTCTATCTGATCATATTGACTTTAGGGGTCCTGCTACAGAGAAATGCCACTGCTCATTTCAGAAGTTCAGTTAGGATAAGTATAAGTAATATTGAAAAAGTAGCAGTGTGGTCAAAGGAGAATTCAACAGCAATTGCGTAGGTTAAAGAAGATATAGGCAAGGTTGAGTATAGGTTGTACTTGGTTTAACTGAAAAAAAGGGTAATAGTTGAATTTTCAGCAGAGAGAAATTACTGGTCTGATGCTGAATTTGACATGATATTAGATGTGCGGATTGGTTTCTGTCTCAATCAGTATCCTAGAAAATGATCCTATTTGCATGATTTCCGAATTGTACGCACTGCTCCACCTCCTGCTATGTTAATGTTGGGTTTTATCATATCAATTAGGAAAAGACTATATACTGTCGGTGTCTTTATTAATGTATGAAGCATCTGAATGCATTTTTATGTCATGCAATGTTGTCCATGTAATTATTATGAGAAATACATAGAATAATACAATGTCAAACCAATTTTTACAAATTGGTACAAAATAATTGAACAGATGCACAAAAAAAAGTTGAACATAAGTATACATTTTTTGAACATTGTACTATCTTGTAAATAGTGGTTTGATATTGTACAATTTTGTAAAACCAATTTTTACAAATTGGTACAAAATAATTGAACAGATGCACAAAAAAAAGTTGAACATAAGTATACATTTTTTGAACATTGTACTATCTTATAAATAGTGGTTTGATATTGTACCATTTTGTAAACGGCCCGGATTGTGAGTATTTGCGGCCCAAAGGTAATGCCATTTTGTGTAAAATTTAGGAAATTGTGAGGGTAGTTTACGGGGGTTTTTCCATTTTATGGGTGTGAAAGGTGTTGTGGAAAGGTATTCCGGGACTGAAGGAATATTAGTTAGCTAGTAGTTGGTCTTGAACAATATGAGTTGTTTTTATTGAACAATATTGATGGTACACCAATTGCATGGTTCAATTGGTGTACCCAAGTGTTAGTTTTCTCTTAAAGTTGTCGTCGTATGAATTTTTGGTTTATGTGTTTGTTACTAGTATCTATCGACTAACAATGGCATTCGCAGAGTAACGAGCAGACGCAGTCAAAGCAGCATATGCAAACACTTGATCATCAAGCTCAGTTCCATCCTCTACACCAGGGTGGTCACCATCATATCAATCAAACTCCACATTCTCCCCAGTTTATGCATGGCCAACACTGTGTTCCCCAACCTCAGTTGCCTGAAATTGCTCAGCCCTCAGCTATGTCTCAACATATAACCTGTCTACAGTCTCTTGGTCACGTTGGAGGCCGCCTGCATGTAATGGTCAGTTCATTTCTACTCCCTCCGTTACGATTTAGACTATCCTTGCCGAATAGTGCGGGTTTTAATGAAAAAGTTGTTCATTAGTGTTTAAAGGTGTAAAGTTGAGGATTTATTAGTCCGTCTTTTTTATTGAAGGGAGTTTAGTTTATTGCTATAGGGTATATATATAAAAAAAATGTAGTGCAATGAGATATAAATAAGTGATGTTTGGAAGTGATTAGTTTTAGAGAGTAAAACTGTTTTTTGGTAGCTTGGGATATTTTAAATTGTAATGGAGTATTCCAAATACTTGGTGTATATTGGCATTTTTCTCATTTTGGTGTTTTGAGTTTCAACTGCTTTCCCTAGACGGGCTTTTCTACGCATTTGTTACATTTATGACACTCGATTTTATACAAAGTAGAGTTTGACAAGCGGTGGCAAGAATGCATTGTAGAATCATTACTTTGTTTAAGTTTGAGATGAACTTGTAAGATAAATCATAGCAAAAACAAACTAAAGAAAAAAGAGAATGCTTGGGACTTGTAATTATAGAGGAAGAATAGTTTTCTCTTTTTCCTATCATTTTTGTTTCTTTATTGTCTCTTCTGCATTCGATTAATATCACTGCTTATTATAACAGCCAACAAGTCCAGCAAAGTTCTGTTATGAATGTGGAGCCCCATACCTGAGAGAAACCTTCAAATTCTGCCCAGAATGTGGCACTAAAAGGTTTGGAACTTGATGAGTTTCTCCCATCTCAGTTTGTAGATTCTCTCTCTCTCTCTCATGTAAACTTGAGATCCTCTCTCTCTCTCTCTCTTGTAAAATATATGCAACTTTGGATCGCTCTGTAGATCCTCTTGTTCTGGGGACCTTTCCCTGAACCACAATTATGTCTACGTTTGAATAAAGTTGCTTAATTTTCTCAATGACATGTAATTCCTTGTTAATTTCTTTTTTACCATGTGAAAACATTTAATTTTGAGGAAATTTCTTATATCTAATTTTACTTTTACTAGATGTTATCATAACAACGTACATTGCATATTATACTTTGAAATATTTTAATGGGTAATATAAATGAAAAAAGTTTAATTAATAATCTTGGGGCGTTTACAAAATGGTACAATACCTAACTATTATTTATAAGATAGTACAATGTTCAAAAAATTCGTTCTTATGTTAAGTTTTTTTTTTTTTTTTTGTATCTGCTTAATTATTTTGTATCAATTTGTAATAATTTTCGATAGTAGTTCTGCACAGTAACCGAAAGAGGAACATGTTAATGTTCACTTTTTGAGGAGGTCTTGTGTGCAATATTACGTTGAAAGGGGAAATTTTGAAAATCCGCGGGTCAATGTCGGGTCAAATGGATATTTCCAAAAAAAAATAAAAAAATCGTGCAAAAGCAAATAAAAAATTTTGCTTTTAGATCTGTGTTAATTGTAAGAGTATGCATGTGTTACTATATCAGAAACATAGTAGAATTGCGAAAAAATAGAGGTAACTCATGAAGAAGAGAAACTTGAAAAATACCATAAAATTTGAAAAGTATTACATAATCGTAATATCATAATTCTTGATCCATGTGTTGCTATATGAAAATGGAAGAATCTAACCAATAAAAAGGCTATATGATTAAGTAATTTATCTGTCACTACATGAACAAATAAGTGCTACTACAAGAACAAGACAAAGTAACGATATGAACTAGTAACAAACTTTTTTGCATATGCAATAACACTCGTTTGTTCATATAGTAATACAATTCTCTACCGTATGAAAAATAGAGTACGTACCCAAAAAACCTCAACAGTAATGAAAATGTGAGTAAACTCGTAATGGAAGCTCGCAAAGAAAAAACAGAAACTAGATTGGAGAGGAAACATCGTGAGGGTAAGAAAGAGGAAGAAAAACTGCGCCTATGAAATTTGAAGCGAATATGGAGCAAGATAAATCATATTGCACGGAACTAAATTTGTGCAATATTGCATACAAATCTTTGTGTCACTTTTTGTGTGTGGGATTTTTAGAGAGAGAGGGAGATACATTTGTAAAAATTGTGGCCGTAGCGCAACATTTAAGAAGTAAATTAAAAGGAATATGAAACGATGATTTACCATTTTTGAATATCTTGCAAATGACGCCACTTTCCACATGTATCATTCTCTCCGTCCTAGAGTAAGTGGACGAATGTATAAAAACTTTCAGGAATAATCTTGTAAACATTTATTTATAATGTAAAAGAAATGAGTTGGGTGTTGAAAGGCGAGCAGCCGAGCAATGAGATTATGCTAATTAAAAGTAAATAAAGGGTTAAAAGGTCATTAGAAGTAAAAAAGATCAAATGGGGCGAGCAGCTGGGACTTGTTATTAACAAACTAGACAAGACGAGCAGTTGGGTCGAGTGTCAGAACACACCGGACGAGCAGCTGGTCACGAGTGAATAAAGCTAAGCGAGCAGCACTAACAAGAAGATTCAAGAATAAACCTAAAGGGCAAGCAGGCGAGCAATAGGGCACCTTGGAGGATCATGAAGAATCCCACTAATTAGGCATTGCACTAGGAACAAACAAGTGTCTTAACACTTGTCATTGTATAACATGTAATAGCTTAGGACTAAAACAAGTGTCTAAACACTAGTCAATATATAAATTAGGATGACTAAGGAGGTGACACCTCATGCTTGCTTGTACCCTATAAGTACCCCTTCATGAAAAGGGAAAAAGGGGTTCAATTATTCAAAATCAAGTCCAAACTCTTGCAAATTTATTCCTCAATTTTTACTTAGATTAATCCAGTGTTTAATCCTAAATTGCACACCTTGTTTGATGATCCTCCAAGCCTAAACAACCACTAATCATCTACATTGAATCAAGATCATCAACAATTGGCGCTAGAAGGAGGGTCCGAACCTCCGGTTGGTTGAAGATTTGAAGAAATCTTGCAAAAAGTCGTCGGAATCTGAAAATTATAGCCAGAATCCGGTAAGGAGCCACCGAAAATTGGGTATAAAGGGGTTTTTTTTATATTTGTGATAGGTTTGTTCAAAATTTGAGGACTTGAATGCATGCATGTATGAATTAGGGTTTGTAAATAACCAAAGTCACACAAGCAAGGCTAGTTATCCTCAAATAGACAACCTCAAATACAAATCCTTCATCAAGAATACCCGTATTTGACAAATGACGAGATCACAAGAACGACAATCCTCGAGTACGCATCCATCACATAGATCACGAACTAGGGTTTCATCAACGGATGAACATGCACGAACGGTACGGACAACATCCCAGAGAAACGTGCAAGTTACCATCGACACTCTCCCTACGGAGGTGGAGGCTCTCACTCGGAATCCAGAAGAATTGGCGAAAACAATTGACGTCTTACAATTGTTGCAAAGACGTTAAGAAGCTGTCGGGCCATCAAGAGCTCAGGAGGCGAGCAACCGAGCAGTCGAGCAGGTGGCCAAATAGCATGAGGATATACGAGTGGATGAAGCAGATAGTGCCCAAGCCAGAAGGAATAGAGGTAAGGCCCCGATGAGCGAACGATTGGGAAGCCGAGGCGAATCCACCCCTGGGGGAGGAGAGGAGTCGAGCAGGGAGACAACCAAGGATACAGGCGCACTCAAACAAGAGTAAGAACAAAGAATCGCGGAAGGGATATGAGAGAAACTCTCTAGAAGAGCGAGGAGCGAGCACACCCTACTGCTCGCCCCTCAGTCCACGATAGGCTAAGAAGGTCAGCCTTTGGCTGTTTGGGTCCCAACGGAGCTAGCAACATTGCTAGGTGAGCCACACAGGAGAAACGTCCCGTTGGAGAGGGGCTGCATTGTGGGGAAGTTGTGGGACTTAATCACGATGAACAGCCTTCCAATGGAAGAACGTCTCCAGACGAATGACAAGCCTTGAAGAAAGCAGTGGAAGAGATGCAGAAGCAAATGGAGACCCAAAAGGGCGTTGGATCAACGGTGTTGCCATCATCACCATTATCTTCCATAATCCTGAGTGCTCCCATACAAAAGAAGATATAGTTCCCGACTATTAGCTTATATGAAGGAAACACAGACCCGAGAGTCCACTTGATAAAATATTCAGATTTCATGATATCCATGGGGGCTACAGATGCGACTCAATATCGTAATTTCCCGCTTACACTTGGAGACGGACCTCATCGGTGGTTCTCAGCATTAACCCCGGGATCCATCAACTCTTTTGCACAGTTAAGCAAGGAGTTCCTGTCCCATTTCTCTAGTGTCGGGTCTTATTTGACACAAAGACACCGGTTGGAAGATCTAAAGCAAGGAGACGATGAGTCTGACAGAAAATTTCTCGAAAGATTTGATGAAGTTTTATTGGAAGGAGAAATGGTATGCGAGGATACGAAAATTGTAGCCATGATGGCGGGACTCAAGAAAGGAACCGACCTATGGAAGGAAATGCATCTGGCCTTTCCCAAGACCTATGCAGAATTCAGACATAAAGCCGGCATATACATCTCAATGCAAGAGACTCTTCAAAAGGAATTGGGAGACAAAGCTGACCAGAAAAAGTCAGGGAAAAAATCAGGAGGAGAATACAAAGCTCCCAAAAACATGAAAGTCTTTAATGAAGGAGCAGATTTTAAAGAAAAGCTAAACCAAGTCCTAACTACATCAGTAGAGGCTGTGTACAACAATATGAAAGACAAAGACATGCTATCAGAGCCTAGGAAGATTCGACAAGAGCGAGGAAAGTTAAACCCAAACAAATATTGCGTGTATCATCAGAACATAGGCCACTTCACAAGTGAATGCCGGGACCTTTTGAAGCAGTTGTGGAGGTTTTACGAAGAAGGGAAACTATCAGAATTTGTAAAGAGGCAACCGGAAAGAGACCAAGAACAGCAGCACCATCCAGCTCAGAAGATGATGAGAGTGACGATCAGCCGAATAAGATGGATAAGAAAGGAAAAAGAACAATAACGGCTCCAGCTGAACCGGTACGAGAAATCTTGATGCTCGAACCAACTGGACCAATAGGAGGTTGTTCAGATGCAAGGCCACAGGTTTCCAAAAGAAAGAGAAAAGTAGAACTTAGGGCCGTGGCTCAGGTCAAGGAGGTTGGAGTGAATCCGGCTACCAAAAAGATGGGAGACTTTATATTTTTAGAAAAAGACTTAGACGGGATACTCACTCCTCACAATGATTCGCTGATCATCTGTGCCAACATCATGGGAACCCGAGTACATCGCCTACTTGTCGATATCGGTTCCTACATAAACATTTTGTTCAAAAGCACACTAGATCAGTTAGGAGATTATGTTGAATATGTAAAAGACTGTAATCACAAGATAGTGGGATTTGGAAAAGCTGTAACCATTCCCTTAGGTGTAGTTACGTTATCGGTTGAACTTATATCGACTGAGAACTCTGATAGGAGGTTGACTAGAATGGTAGAATTTTTTGTTGTAGACCAACAATCTGCCTATAATGGGTTTCTTGGTCGTCCTTTTATGAATGAATTCAAAGCAGATGTTTCAACGTACTACTATTGTCTTAAATTTCCAACTTCAAAAGGGTCAGGTACAATGAAAGACGACTAGAAGAGAGCTCGAGAGTGCCTCCTGCAACTACAACCAAAAGACAACAAAGTGTCCATCATGGACGAACAGCCGAGCAGCAGGGTTGAAGATGAACCTTCCATCTTAGACGAAATCATGGAATCCATAGACACGAAGATGATGAAAGTAGACAAGCAGCAGGGTGAAGACGAGCAGGAGGTCTAAAACGAGCAGTGGGGAGAAAAGGTTGTGCCTGTCCCAAACAAAGTTGAAGATATCGAGCCGCGGCTAGGAGCAGAGCCGATGATGATCGAAGATGAGCTTAACCTAGAAGGACCCATAATCGATCCTCGTTGGAAAGGCCAAAAGAGAAGAGCAACGCCGGTCGAAGAATTGGAGGCAATAAGAGTTTACCCGAACCGAGGAGATTTGAAACTTTTTATTGGATCTGAGCTCCCTGAGCCATTCAGATCCAAAATGAAAGAATTCCTCAAGTCTAATCTCGATGTGTTTGCATGGTCACACGCCGATATGGTAGGCATTAGCCCTGAGCATGCCTGCCATAGGCTAAATATTGGTCTAACTAGGAAACCGGTAAAGCAAAAAAGAAGAAAATTTAGACCCGACAAGTACAAGGCATTGGATGTGGAAGTGAAGAAGCTACTAGACAACGATTTTATCAAACAAGCTTTTTGTCCTAAATGGGTGGCGAACCCGGTGCTAGTCCGAAAGCCGAATGGAACATGGAGGTTGTGTATCGACTTCACCGACTTGAATGCTGCATGCCCGAAGGACAACTTCCTACTTCCACACATTGACCAGCTGGTAGACAACACGGCCGGGCACGAGCTCCTCACATTCATGGATGCGTTTGCAGGCTACCACCAAATCCCAATGCACCAAGACGACCAGGAGCACATATCATTTTACACCAACAAAAACTTGTTATGTTGGAAGAAGATGCCATTCAGATTGACTAACACGGGAGCCACGCGTTGGGAAAATAGGGGTGCCCGAAATCTATTCGGGATGAAATTTAAATACGAATTTAAATTCAATTATTACTAGCATGAATTAATTCTAATTAATTCAAATAATAATTCCAACAACAAATTTAACATCATGCATGTTGAAT
Organism: Ballota nigra; assembly: GCA_947034835.1. Classification (NCBI taxonomy): domain Eukaryota; kingdom Viridiplantae; phylum Streptophyta; class Magnoliopsida; order Lamiales; family Lamiaceae; genus Ballota; species Ballota nigra. Next base: position 87,711,668 of record OX344720.1, on the reverse strand, counting down.
TAATTCACACAAAATCTAGGCGGAATAAACAAGAATTTATGTGACTTACGTACCTCTTGTAGAATTGGCCTTTGAATAAACGGGACAATCACGATCTCGCTTTATCAACCCAAAAACCTTCTCAAGTATTTTCCTTTCGCCTTACTTGATCACCGGTGGGAGATGCTTTCAAGTAATTTAAATAACTAAGGAAAAAGAAAAATATCTATGCTCTTGATTTTTCCAACACATGGAATTATGTACTTGGGGATGAAATAATCATCCCCTATTTATAAAGAGTGATGGCCGAAAATTAGTGGTATATGGGCCTTGGAGAAAATCTTTTCTTAGACTCTAAGAAATCTTGAATATATCTCATATATTCTTTTCTCCATAATAAAATATTCCACAAAAATCTCACTCTCCTAAATATAGGGCAATTTTCGAAAAAAATAGGATCAAAGCACAAGATTTGGATCTTCTTGAATATATGAGATAATCTTGTATTCCAAGAATATTTATCTTCCATAATATCTTTCCAAGAAAATCAACAAAATCTTTTCTCTCCTAATTTTGCATTTTTCGAAAAATATAAGAAAAATCAGCATTATTATTTTCTTTTTATTTTAATCACCTTATCATTATTGGGCTACTTAATGGGCTACTTGAGGGGCCTTTAAGGAGAATTAAGATTGGACCTCCTAATGGACTTCTGAATTTCAATATTGAGCCCCAATATAATTCAATCCATTAATATTAATTATTACCACTAATAAATTAATATTGCACTATCCATCTTAATCCATATTACGATAATATGGGCTCCCGGTTATTATTTCTCGCGTTTAAGATTATCAAGTCCATTAATTAATTAAGCTTCTTAATAGCTCTAAATTAATTAATATATTTCACCTTGGAGTAAAGACAGCTCAACATTATTATCCGTACCGAAGAAACTAATTCTTCACTTGCAAGATTTGGTATGATAAAACTTCTGAGCCCACCAAGGGGACTAATCACACGAGCCGTACTCGCACGTGTTTCTCCGTATTAAATCTTAGCAACCGTCGTATGATTAATATTACTGCCCAAAGCACAAGGTTCGAAGTCACAATGATTCTCACCCAACATGAATCAAAGCAGTAACCATTAAGCACACACGGTCCTATTTAAGTGACGGAGATTAAGAAATCAACAACCACTGAGGTCTAATTCTTCACATTTCAGAACAGAAGAATTTATCCTCGATGCAGGTCCTCTTCTACACATACTAAATGTGCTAGTGCAATCTCTTAGTCAAGACAGACCAATCTGAGACTTACACATCGACCTTTCACGGCGGATTGTTCAATTCCACCTAGGTCATGAAAATGTTCGTTTAGTTACAAGGAAACTGTTAATGTTATCTTCCGTGATCGGGTATCACCACATTAACTACAATGTAACTAGTACTATTATGAATTGTTTGCAATAAATATTCAACATTCAATCATATCTAAAGCATATGCGATAAAAGAATTATTCTCATAAACTAGTGTTTGATACACGAGTTATACAAAGTAAAAGCATACTTTCACGTATAACTCCAACAATCTCCCACTTATACTTAAAGTCTGCTTTTTAGTATACATCATGCATGTCTTAGTGTAGTAGCTCTACGTGACATCTCATGTCAACCTACACTAACCTAATAATTCCTCCCACTTATACTTAAAGCAGATTGACAATAGTCTTGACTCTCATTCCATCAACATGTCTCTCGAATGTATTCTGAGGCAGACACTTTGTGAATGGATCCGCTAGGTTGTCACCCGACGCTATCTTTGCCACCACTATATCTCCTCTCTTAACGATTTCTCGTATAAGATGATATTTTCTTTCTATGTGTTTGCTGGCCTTGTGGGCTCTCGGTTCCTTTGAATTTGCAACTGCTCCGGCATTGTCATAAAAGACAGTTATCTTGTCGGGCAAATTCGGAACAACGTCCAAGTCCACTAAGAAGTTCTTGAGCCAAACTGCCTCTTTCGCTGCTTCACAAACAGCTACATACTCGGCTTCTATGGTCGAATCGGCGATGCATTTCTGCTTAACGCTTCTCCATGAAATGGCTCCTCCTCCCATGCAAAACACACTACCCGAGGTTGACTTTCTTGAGTCTATGTCTGATTGGAAATCCGAGTCCGTGTATCCCACGAGCACAAGACTATCTGACTGGTAAATCAGCATCCGCTCACGAGTTCTTTTCAGATACCTCAAGATGCACTTTACGGCAGTCCAATGGTCTTTCCCGGGATTACTTTGATATCTTGCCACCATGCCCACGGCAAAGCAAATATCCGGTCTCGTACACAACATTGCATACATAAGGCTTCCTACGGCCGAAGCGTACGGGATACCTTTCATGTCATCTATCTCCGCTTGCGTCTTAGGGCTCATTTCTTTAGATAGATGGATTCCGTGCCTAAAAGGTACAAAACCTTTCTTGGAATCTTGCATGCTGAAACGCTTCAAAACAGTGTCAATGTATGAAGCTTGCGATAAGCCCAACATCCTCTTCTTGCGATCGCGAGTGATCTTGATCCCAAGGATGTGACCGGCTTCCCCTAAATCCTTCATATAAAATTGTTTTGACAACCATACCTTTACGTCTGACAATACCTTTACATTGTTTCCAATGAGCAGAATATCGTCTACGTATAATACTAAGAATACCACCGCAGTTCCGTCACGCTTCTTATACACACAACTTTCAAACTCATTTTGATCAAACCCATAAGACTTAATCACTTGATCAAAACACTGGTTCCAAGTACGCGATGCTTGCTTAAGTCCATAAATGGATCTCTTAAGCTTGCATACGAGATGCTCTTGGCCTTTTTCAATAAAACCTTTGGGCTGTTGCATATAGATATCTATCCCGTCAAGACTTCCGTTAAGGAAAGCTGTCTTGACATCCATTTGTCAGATCTCGTAATCTAGGTGCGCAGCGATCGACAAGAGAATACGGATGGACTTAAGCATAGCTACAGACGAAAAGGTCTCCTCATAATCGATCCCTTCTTTCTGAGTATACCCTTTGGCCACAAGCCTTGCTTTGAAGGTCTCTACCCTTCCGTCCGGTCCTCTTTTCCTCTTGTACACCCACTTGCATCCAATGGGTTCTACCCCATTGGGTGATTCGACCAACTCCCACACTTGATTATGATCCATTGAACCCATCTCGGCTTCCATTGTCGTTTTCCATGACTCCGCGTCTTTGTCTTGGATTGCCTCGTCGTACGTCCATGGGTCCGATTCATCACCGGGAATTAAATCCGAAGATTCTCCTATTCCCATGAATCTCTCGGGTTGCCTAGCAATCCTCCCACTGCGACGGGGTTCCGGTTGTGAAGATGTGACGTGTGGTACATCATCTTGTATACTTGGTATCGAGGTTTGACCTCTCAATTCTTCTAAGGTAATTTCACTTTTAGGCTTCTGATTGTTCATATAGTCTTCCTCCAAGAATTTAAAGCGTGTACTAATCATGGTCTTTTGATCCTTGGGACTATAGAACATACACCCTTTCGTTCCCGCAGGGTATCCTATAAACAGCCTTAATTCCGAACGTGGATCCAACTTACCGGCTTTCTTGTCTAGCACGTATGCCGGACAACCCCAAATCCGCAAATGTCTTAGACTGGGCTTGCGCCCGGTCCACAATTCCATTGGGGTTTTAGGAACCGATTTGGATGGCACCAAGTTTAGAATGTAAGCCGTCGTTTCCAAGGCATTACCCCAAAATGACTTGGCTAAATCCGAATAACTCATCATGGATCTGACAATCTCTAAAAGAGTCCGGTTTCTTTGTTCCGCCACACCGTTCTGTTGAGGGGTTCCCGGTGCGGTTAACTGGGATACGATCCCTTCGTCCGATAAGTAGTTCAAGAATTCATCGCTGAGGTATTCGCCTCCACAATCTGATCATAGAAACTTGATACTCTTTTCCCTATGTTTCTCGGCTTCGGCCTTAAACTCCTTGAACTTATCAAAAGTTTCAGACTTATGCCTCATAAGGTAAATGTACCCATATCTCGAGTAATCGTCAATGAAGGTGACGAAATACTCATACCCCATTCTCGCTTTGATCGTCATTGGACCACACACATCGGTATGAACGAGTTCTAACACTTCCGTGGCTCTATTCCCCTTGGCTCCAAATGCCCTCTTGGTCATTTTACCCTCTAAACAGGATTCACAAGTTGGAAACGGTTCGACTTGGAATGATTCCAAGGATCCGTCTTTCACCAATCTCTCTATCCGCTTTAGATTAATATGACCTAGTCTAAGATGCCACAGAAGTGTTTCGTTCATCTCCGAAGAACACTTTATTTTATTACTCGAAATGATCGACGTGTTATTAGATTCATTATTTGAGTGGTGTGCACACTTAATCGTATAGAGATTGTTTACCAACGTTCCATGACAGATAGTAACATTCTTAAAAGAAACAGTAACAACTTTATTAAAAGTAACTGAATATCCATAAAAAAATAACTTAGAAACCGAAATTAAATTCTTCCTAAAGTTCGGAACGTATAAAATATCTCTTAAAATTAAAACTCTATCTTCAAAAGATAGGTGCACGACTCCCACTGCTTCGGCTGCCACTCTCGTAGCATCGCCCAAAGTGATGAGGATCTCATTCTTGCTAAGTCGTCGGGTTAGCTGGAACCCCTGAAGAGTGAAACAAATATGATCAGTTGCCCCGGTATCCACTACCCAAACGTGGGCAGCATACGCCGCAACATAAGTTTTAACGACTAAAGCATGAGACTTACCTTTCTTTACCGCCTTCTTAGGCTTAGAACAGGTCGTCCTCCAATGTCCCTTCTCACCACAGTTGAAGTACTTACCCTTAGCAGCTTTCTTTCCACCCCCTTCTCCCTTCGCCTTAGGTTTTGCAACGGTTGGATTTGCTTGGGTCTGGCCTTTCGTCCTCTTTCTCTTCTTCCCTCCCTTGGGACCCGAAGAGGCAGACAGACCGTTTGCCACCATAGCAACAGTTTGATGATCCATTAAAGTCTCCACCGACACCAAAGCTTGCAAGAGCTCGGGCAAACTATTTGCCCGGTCATTCATTTGATAGTTCAACTGAAACTGCTCAAAGCTCTTCGGCAGAGAATGGAGAATGAAATCGACCTTAGTAGGGAGATCAAATTCCGCACCAAGTACTTTTAACTTGTTGAGATAACCCATCATCTCGATAACGTGATCCCTTACGGGCGTACCTTCCACCATCTTCAATGAAAGCATCTTTCGCATGGTGATTTGCCTAGCTGTACGGTTCTGATGTTTAAACATCGCTTCAAGATTGAGCATTATCTCCGAGGCGGTTTCCATGTGTTGGTGTTGGTGTTGCAATACATCTGACATTGAAGCCAGAATAGTACACCTAGCCATCTCATCGGAGTCAAACCAACTCTTATGCTCTTTCTTGACCGCCTTGCTCGCATCTTCGGCAGGCTCTTGGGGCTTAGGAGTAGTAAGTACCCATTTGTGGTGTTGAGCGGTTAGGACAATATCAAGATTATGTTTCCAATCAACATAGTTCTCACCAACAAGTTTGTTATCTTTAAGTATACTAAACAGTGGATTAAAAGGTTGCGACATGATGAACTGAGAATAAAATATACATTCATATCAATATCTAGAAAAATACGAAATTATCACATAATTTGATCACATCAATTATATTGAAACCTTAAAACGATATAATCATGCATCAGCCAACATCTCGAAACAATTTAAATGCGCCACGAGGGGTGGTCTATACATTTAAACACATTCAAGCGGATCACAAACTTAAAAGTTACAAATCCTTAATTCAAAATTAATAGTTTGCTCCCACTTTGACCACATAAAAATTGACAGGGACTCCGAGGGGAGTAAGTTAATATCAATTCTTATGCCTAAGTAATAACCATAATTAAATACAGGATTATTATTTTGCTTTGAGCAAGCCACTCGTGGTGAGGGTCAATACCGCCACTAGTAATAATCCACAATCATCCTTTCGGAATTTATTCATGTGAAATCCGTCCTTTTGGCCGATCCGAGGGGGAAATATATTCCAAAAGAACTTCACAAATAAATAAATTATGGAGGCCAAATTAATCCAATTTTAATATCCGGAATAAAATTGCGATTAAATAAACATACTTAGTAATTTTCGAAAGTAAGGTTTTTCTTGGACAATAAAATTCATGCAAAATATCGTCCTTGTTGCTTTCTGTCGTTCGTCTCGACACGCTCCCACTCGAACAGCAACACTTCGTCAAAACAACATCGTTTGAGGTTCGGGACGACGTTTAAAATCACACAAAAAAAACACAGAACTGAAATTAATTTTAAAAAAAATTCCACGGCCCGAGATACGGCACGCGTCGGCCCACGGCGGCCGAGCGCCGGGCGTCGGGCGCCGGGCAGTAGCCCCGTGTGCGCGCGCGCGCGCCATCCCTCGTGCGCGGGTCGTGCGCCTCGCGCACCCCGTGCACCGGATTTCGCCGTTCGTTCTTGTTTTTCACCCCATGCATGATTTTACGTCCATGCATGCGCCGCGCATGCATGCGTTGTCCGGGTACGCCGTCTTTAATTCTTCGTTCTTCGTCTCGATCCGGTTACAATTTATTTTACAAAAAAATAAATACTAGATCTAGACTAGTCTATTACAATGATCAAGTCAAAATAAAAACAACTAATCTACTCGTGGATTTTCTCACGAAAAAAACGAATTCGAACGAATCGAATTAAAAATAATTAATTCACACGCATGAAAAAAATAACAACATTAAAACCATGACAATTGGATACCTGCAAAAAAGATCTAGCAATTCTACTATCCAATTTCAATTTAATGTTAAACAATTCAAATTCCAATTTAAAGATCAGAGCCCGAAACCGGGGCTCTGATACCAATTGTTGGGAAAATAGGGGTGCCCGAAAGCTATTCGGGATGAAATTTAAATACGAATTTAAATTCAATTATTACTAGCATGAATTAATCCTAATTAATTCAAATAATAATTCCAACAACAAATTTAACATCATGCATGTTGAATTAATTCACATAAAATCTAGGCGGAATAAACAAGAATTTATGTGACTTACGTACCTCTTGTAGAATTGGCCTTTGAATAAATGGGACAATCACGATCTCGCTTTATCAACCAAAAAACCTTCTCCAGTATTTCCCTTTCGCCTTACTTGATCACCGGTGGGAGATGCTTTCAAGTAATTTAAATAACTAAGGAAAAAGAAAAATATCTATGCTCTTGATTTTTCCAACACATGGAATTATGTACTTGGGGATGAAATAATCATCCCCTATTTATAAAGAGTGATGGCCGAAAATTAGTGGTATATGGGCCTTGGAGAAAATCTTTTCTTAGACTCTAAGAAATCTTGAATATATCTCATATATTCTTTTCTCCATAATAAAATATTCCACAAAAATCTCACTCTCCTAAATATAGGGCAATTTTCGAAAAAAATAGGATCAAAGCACAAGATTTGGATCTTCTTGAATATATGAGATAATCTTGTATTCCAAGAATACTTATCTTCCATAATATTTTTCCAAGAAAATCAACAAAATCTTTTCTCTCCTAATTTTGCATTTTTCGAAAAATATAAGAAAAATCAGCATTATTATTTTCTTTTTATTTTAATCACCTTATCATTATTGGGCTACTTAATGGGCTACTTGAGGGGCCTTTAAGGAGAATTAAGATTGGACCTCCTAATGGACTTCTGAATTTCAATATTGAGCCCCAATATAATTCAATCCATTAATATTAATTATTACCACTAATAAATTAATATTGCACCATCCATCTTAATCCATATTACGATAATATGGGCTCCCGATTATTATTTCTTGCGTTTAAGATTATCAAGTCCATTAATTAATTAAGCTTCTGAATAGCTCTAAATTAATTAATATATTTCACCTTGGAGTAAAGACAGCTCAACATTATTATCCGTACCGAAGAAACTAATTCTTCACTTGCAAGATTTGGTATGATAAAACTTCTGAGCCCACCAAGGGGACTAATCACACGAGCCGTACTCGCACGCGTTTCTCCGTATTAAATCTTAGCAACCTTCGTATGATTAATATTACTGCCCAAAGCACAAGGTTCGAAGTCACGATGATTCTTACCCAACATGAATCAAAGCAGTAACCATTAAGCACACACGGTCCTATTTAAGTGACGGAGATTAAGAAATCAACAACCACTGAGGTCTAATTCTTCACATTTCAGAACAGAAGAATTTATCCTCGCTGCAGGTCCTCTTCAACACATACTAAATGTGCTAGTACAATCTCTTAGTCAAGACAGACCAATCTGAGACTTACACATCGACCTTTCACGGCGGATTGTTCAATTCCACCTAGGTCGTGAAAATGTTCGTTTAGTTACAAGGAAACTGTTAATGTTATCTTCCGTGATCGGGTATCATCACATTAACTACAATTTAACTAGTACTATTATGAACTGTTTGCAATAAATATTCAACATTCAATCATATCTAAAGCATATGCGATAAAATAATTATTCTCATAAACAAGTGTTTGATACACGAGTTATACAAAGTAAAAGCATACTTTCACGTATAACTCCAACACCACGTACCAAAGACTTGTCAATATAATATTCGATGAACACATCAGCAAGACGATGGAAGTATACGTGGATGACATAGTCGTCAAAAGTCCAAGGAAGGAGGACCATCTAGAGCACTTATAACAAGCATTTGAAATACTCCGGGCTTACAACATGAAGTTAAACCTGAAAAAGAGCAGCTTTTGAGTTCATTCAGGAAAGTTCCTTGGACACCTGGTCAGTCAGCGAGGCATTGAAGTAAACCCGTCAAAGGTGAAGGCAATCATGGACATGCAGCCACCAAGATCGGTCAAGGAAGTCCAACGGCTCACTGGATGTTTAGCAGCCTTGAATAGATTCATTTCGAGATTCGGTGATAGATGCCGACCTTTCTTTGATGCTATCAAGAAAGGACAGTTTCAATGGACAAGCAGTTGTCAACAAGCGTTTGAGCAACTAAAAGAATACCTTGGCGACACCAAGATATTGTCAAAACCTGTTTCGGGAGAAAAATTGTACCTGTACCTGGCTACCTCAAAAGTGGCGATCAGCTCGGTATTAGTTCGTGCAGAAGGGAAGTTTCACTTACCAATCTACTATGTAAGTCAGGCCTTACACGAAACAGAAATAAAATATTCATCGATGGAGAAGTTAGTCTATGCACTTGTAATGAGTGTAAGGAAGCTACGACCATACTTCTATGACCATCAGGTAGAAGTGTTAACAACATTTCCATTGAGACATGTTTTGCAAAAGCCTGACATTGTTGGTCACCTCCTCAAATGGTCCCTTGAAGTAAGTTAGTTTGGAATATCTTATGCATCTCGAACAGCGATCAAAGGACAAGCATTAGCCGATTTCATAGTCGAACTAACCTTTCCTCAGGATCCGACGAGAGGTCATAACCATCCATGGCACATGTACGTTGATGGATCATCAACGAATACAGCATCAGGAGTCGGAATAGTACTGATCAGCCCTGATAGGCAAGTATTCACTTCAGCTGTCAGATTTGAGTTCATGGCGACGAACAACAAAGCTGAATATGAAGCACTGATTGCCGGACTTCGGTTAGCATTGGCCGTGGGGTTACGAAGATTACAAATATACGAAAACTCACAGTTGATAGTCAACCAAGTCCGAGGAGAATACGAGGCAAAAGATGAGAACATGGCTCTGTATCAAAAAATTATAGCTCATCTAGCCTCCTTATTCGAACATATCTACATTGAATAAGTGCCAAGAGACAATAATGCCCAAGCAGACGCACTCGCTCGCCTGGCTACCAGCACGGGACCGGTAGAACTTTCAAAGGTTACAATAACCAAAATACTTCACCCCTCAACTAACGATTACAAAATCAATCAAGTTGAGGAAGAATTTGGGAAAGATGACTGGCGAACACCAATATTCAAATATCTCAAGGATGGTAAAGTACCCGAAGACCCACAAGAAGCAGCCAAGACAACCAGGCGAATAGCAAGGTTCACTATCATGGATGGGCAACTCTTCAAGAGAGGATTTTCATTTTCCCTACTAAAATGTTTGGCAAGTGGGCAAGGCCAAGAAGTCTTAAAAGAAATTCACGAAGGCGTATGTTGAAATCATGCAGGAGGGCGAGCATTGACATACAAAACAGTGAGACAAGGATACTATTGGCCAACTCTGCTACAAGATGCGATAAAAGTTACAAAAATATGTCATAGGTGCCAGTTGTTCGCCCACAACATTCATAGGCCACCAACGGAATTAATATCAGTAAATAGTCCATGGCCATTCGCAAAATGGAGAATAGACATCATAGGACCTTTCCCAACTGAAAAAGGGAATGTAAAATTTGCAGTAGTGGCCGTGGACTATTACACAAAATGGGCCGAGGTAGAGGCACTTGTAACGATCACACAAGAAAAAATAATTGGTTTTATTTGGAAAAACATCGTGTGCCGATTCGGAGTCTTACAGACAATCTTAACAGACAATGGAAAATAGTTCGAAGGCAAGAAGATAAGGGACTTTTGTAAAAAATGGGGGATCAAGAAACATTTTTTTAACTCCATACCATCCCCAATCCAACGGTCAAGTCGAGGCAGTCAACAAAATAATAAAATATATTTTGAAAATCCGATTAGTTCATAAGAAAGGCAAATGGTCAGAAGAATTGCCAGAAGTACTCTGGGCCTACAGGGTATCATATAGGACGAGCACCGGGGAAACTCCATTTACTATAGCATTTGGCACCGAAGCAGTCATACCGGTAGAGCTCAAAGTGCCAACAGAGCGAATAACAGGGTTTGACGAGTAGTCGAACAATGCGGCTTTGGTTGCGGAGATGGATTTGATCGATGAAAAAAGGATTTCAGCAAGAATGAAGAATGCGATATACAAGAAAAGAATCGCAAAATATTACAATTCGCAAGTAAAAATCAGAGAATTCGAAGTCGGAGATCTGGTGCTTCGGAAAGTATTAGCACCACCACCAGGAGCATTTGGACCGACTTGGGAGGGCCCATTCAGAATAACCCATAAGTGGTATAACGGCACGTATGACCTCGAGGATATGAAAGGCAACTCGGCCCAATACTCCTGGAATGCGGCCTTACTGAAGAAGTATTATCAATAGTCAAGAGTTGATGTAAATTTTGCATATCACTATTGTACGTTATTAATTTAGATGTAAATCTTAATTTTTTTTTAATTTTCTAGTTTAGAATGCTAGTAAGATTGTCAAATTCAAGCAACATAAATGATTATTTGATGTAGTGTATGTCATTTGTTAAGATTAACTTAGAAAGGCACCAAGGTCCACTTGCTGACAAGGCCCACTTGCTCGCCCACAAAGCCCATCTGCTCGCCCAAATGAAACGCACCAAGCACAAACTTGATATGTGGCGAGCAACAAGGCTCAAATGTACAAACGAAAAGAGTAATGAAGGCTGAGTCCAATAAGGACCATAAAAAGCCCAATCAATGAAGGTCAAGTTCCCCGAGAACAAAAAAAGACCAATATAAAGTTATACATGCAGATTTGCAGACAAAAGTACTTTACTCTTGAAAAATAAAAGAGAAGTACTTAGGCAAAAATATGAAGCATAATAAAGGGGGCAAGCAGTAGGGCAAATACGAAGAAAATATTAACATAAAGAAGCTATGGAAGAAAACAAGTTCATTTCATTGATAGATAAAAGGAACAACACAACTAAAAAAAGATTACAAGGCAAGGCCTATTACAAAGCTAAAATTCAAAAAACTAAAAAAACTAAGATCTTCATCCCTGAGGAGCCGGGGGAGCAGAAGTGGTTTCAGTTGGAGGAGCGACATCGGTGGTGGCCGACTCAAGGACCTGCTGCTCGCCAGCTACAGCAGAAGTTTCTGCCTCATCCAAAGGGGCTGGGAAGAGGGGGCTTAAAGCATCAAAGATCGATGCGTCCTTATTCACCTCCTCAGTCCTCAGCTTCAGGGTAATCACCCGGACATCATCTTTGAAGACATCCAAGTTCACACCCATATCCCCTAAGTCAACAATAGGGATATCAAAGCCGGTGGCAGGAGGGTTCTCTATATCATAGTCTGTGAAGTCCTTCGTGACCGAAGTCATAATAGTAAGACCGTTGTCGAGCGCATACTTCACAGACCTCACACAATCATCATATGTGCAAATGTAACTGAAGTTGGTGTTATCGGTTACATCCTGCACATAGTTGGTGTAAGAGACGGCCCGTTTCTTCTCCGCCTCCAGACGAGTGACATGAACCTTTAAGGAATCGACCCTTTCCACCAGGCCGACACGCTCAGTCTCTGGGATTTGAAGGCGATCAGTTGCAACCCCCAAATCCAACCTCAGTTTCTTAGAGGTATTCAGAGCAACCTTTTTTCGGTCCTCAGTAGCCTTCAGACTCCTTTCCCAGCTAAGTTTAGCCTTCTCGTACTCGCCCTTCAACCGAGCCAGCTCCTCATCCTTCTGTTGGAGTTATACGTGAAAGTATGCTTTTACTTTGTATAACTCGTGTATCAAACACTCGATTTATGAGAATAATTCTTTTATCACATTTGCTTTAGATATAATTGAATGTTGAATTTCTATTGCAAACCGTTCAATATATAGTACATGTTACATTGTAGTTAATGTGGTGATACCCGATCACGGAAGACAACATTAACAGTTTACTTGTAACTAAACGTACAATTCACGACCCAGGTGGAATTGAACAATCCGCCGTGAAAGGTCGATGTGTAAGGCTCAGATTGGTCTGTCTTGACCAAGAGATTGCACTAGCACATTTAGTATGTGTTGAAGAGGTCCTACAGCGAGGAGAAATTCTTCTGTTCTGAAAGGTGAAGAATTAGACCTCAGTGGTTGTTGATTTCTTAATCTCCGTCACTTAAATAGGACCGTGTGTGCTTAGTAGTTACTGCTTTGATTCATGTTGGGTGAGAATCATTGTGACTTCGAACTTTGTGTCTTGGGCAGTAATATTAATCATACGACGGTTGCTAAGATTTAATACGGAGAAACGCGTGCGAGTACGGCTCGTGTGATTAGTCCCCTTGGTGGGCTCAGAAGTTTTATTGTACCAAATCTTGCAAGTGAAGAATTAGTTTCTTCGGTACGAATAATAATGTTGAGCTGTCTTTACTCCAAGGTGAAATATATTAATTAATTTAGAGCTATTCAGAAGCTCAATTAATTAATGGACTTGATAATCTTAAACGCGGGAAAGAATAACCGGGAGCCCATATTATCGTAATATGGATTAAGATGGATAGTGCAATATTAATTTATTAGTGGTAATAATTAATATTAATGGGCTGAATTATATTGGGGCTCAATATTGAAATTCAGAAGTCCATTAGGAGGTCCAATCTTAATTCTCCTTAAGGCCCCTCAAGTAGCCCATTAAGTAGCCCAATAATGATAAGGTGATTAAAATAAAAAGAATATATTTTGCTGATTTTATCCCTTAATTTTCGAAAATTGTGATTTTAGGAGAGAAGAGATTTTGTTGATTTTCTTGGAAAGATATTATGGAAGATAAGTATTCTTGGAATACAAGATTATCTCATATATTCAAGAAGATCCATATCTTGGATTCTTTACTAATATTTTCGAAAATTGCTTATTAATTAAGAGTGTGAGATTTTTGTGGAATATTTTATTTTGGAGAAAAGAATATATGAGATATATTCAAGATTTCTTAGAGTCTAAGAAAAGATTTTCTCCAAGCCCATAATCCACAAAAATTTCGGCCACCTCTAATTATAAATAGGGGATGATTATTTCATCCCCAAGTACATAATTCCATGTGTTGGAAAAATCAAGAAGCATAGATATTTTTCTTTTTCCTTAGTTTATTAAATTGCTTGAAAGCGTCTCCCACCGGCGATCAAGTAAGGCGAAAGGGAAATACTTGAGAAGGTTTTTGGGTTGATAAAGCGTGTACGAGAGTCCCGTTTTATTCAAAGGCCAAGTTCTACAAGAGGTACGTTAATCACATATTTACTTGTTTATTCCGCCATAGTTAATATGTGAAATTAATTTAGCATGCATGATGATAATTAGTTGTTGGAATTATTATTTGAATTAATTAGGATTAATTCATGATAGTAATAATTGTATTTAAATTCGTATTTAAAATTCATCCCGAATAGATTCCGGGCACCCCTATATTTTCCCAACAACTGGTATCAGAGCCACGGTTTCGGGCTCTGAATTTTAAATTGGAATTTAAATTGTTGAACATTAAATTTGAAATTGGATAGTAGAATTGTTAGATCTTTTTTGCAGGTATCCAATTGTCATGGTTTTTAATGTTGTTAATTTCATGCGTGTGAATTAATTTGGTTTTTAATTCGATTCGTTCGAATTCGTTTTTCTCGTGAGAAAATCCACGAGTAGATTAGTTGTTTTTATTCGATCATTGTAATAGACTAGTCTAGATCTAGTATTTATTTTTTTGTAAAAATAAATTGTAACCGGATCGTGACGAAGAACGAAGAATTAAAAACGGCGTACCCGGACGACGCATGCAAGCGTGGAGCGTGAATGGAGGTAAAATCATGCAAGGGGTGAAGAAAACGAGGACGAACGGCGAAAAAAACGGCGCACGGGGGTGCACGGCGCCGCGCGCACGGCGCGCGCGCGCCTCGGCAGCTCCCTGCAGCGCCTCGGGGCGCCTCGGTGCGCCTCGGCGCGCCTCCGTGCAGCGCCTCGGGCGCGCCTCGGGTGCGCCTCGGGGCTGCGCTTCGGCGAGCCTCGGGCGCTTTTCCAGCGCTTCTCGGGCCGGGAAGCGCGCGGGCCCAATTCGTGGGCCGACGCGCGCTGTATCTCAGGCCGTGGAATTTTTTCGGTTCGTGTTTTTTTCCGTGTGATTTTAAACGTCGTCCCGAACCCCAAACGATGCTGTTTTTGAAGAAGTGTTGATGTTCGAGTGGGAGCACGTCAAGACGAACGTCGGAAAGCAACAAGGACGATTTTTTCGCATCAAGACGTGAAGAAATTAAACCGTGACAATTGGATTCGAGTGCTCCAATGTGTTTAATTTTGTTTTGATGGATGTTTTATTTCGTGCACTTATTATTATTTGTTAATATGTGTTTGCATGAATTTAATTGTCCAAGAAAAACCTTACTTTCGAAAATTACTAAGTATGTTTTTATAATCGCAATTTTATTCCGGATATTAAAATTGGATTATTTTGGCCTCCATAATTTATTTATTTGTGAAGTTCTTTTGGAATACATTTCCCCCTCGGATCGGCCAAAAGAACGGATTTCACATGAATAAATTCCGAAAGGATGATTGTGGATTATTACTAGTGGCGGTATTGACCCTCACCACGAGTGGCTTGCTCAAAGCGAAATAATAATCCTGTATTTAATTATGGTTATTACTTAGGCATAGGAAATTGATATTAACTTACTCCCCTCGGAGTCCCTGTCAATTTCTATGTGGTCAAAGTGGGAGCCAACTATTAATTTTGAATTAAGGATTTGTAACTTTTAAGTTTGTGATCCGCTTGAATGTATTTAAATGTATAGACCACCCCTCGTGGCGCATTTAAATTGTTTCGAGATGTTGGCTGATGCATGATTATATTGTTTTAAGGTTTCAATATAATTGATGTGATCGAATTATGTGATAATTTCATATTTTTCTAGATATTGATATGAATGTATGTTTTATTCTCATTTCATCATGTCGCAACCTTTTAATCCATTGTTTAATATACTTAAAGTTAATAAACTTTTTGGAGAGAATTATATCGATTGGAAATGTTTTTTTTTTAAATTTGTCCTTACTGCACGAAAACACAATTGGGTTATTTATGTTAATATACCCGGTAAGCCTAATGATAAGTCAAGCAATGGGAAGAGGCAGTTTGTGATCGGAAGCGTGACAATGAATGAAGTGCATCATCTTGACATTTCTGTCTGAGGATTTGAGGCGCGTTCATGAAGACATTGTATCCGCTGTTGAAATCATGGAACACCTTGAAGAGATGTTTTCACATTAGAATCCCATGACTAATCAGTTCACCAAACATGACTCGGTCAAGTTGGAAATGGTGGAAGGAACGCCCGCAAGGGAGCACGTTCTCGAGATAATGGCATACCTTAACAAGTTGGAAGTACTTGGTGCGGATTTTGATTGATTCCATATACCATTCCCTACCGAGAAGTTTTGAGTAGTTTCATCTGAACTGTCAGATGAATGAACGGACAAGTCGTTTGCCCGAGCTCTTGCAAGCTTTAGTTTCGGTGGAGGTGATAATGGAGCACCAGTCTAGTGCTATGGTGGCTAATGGTTCGTCTACCTCTTTTGGTCCCAAGGGAGGGAAAAAGAGGAAGAGAACCAAAGGCCGGATCCAAGCAAATCCAATTGTTGCGAAAGGCAAATGCAAAGGCAAGCATCGAAGGGGAAGTGTTTTAGTTGCGGTGAGAGAGGACAATGGAGGTCTGCCTGTTCCAAGCCTAAGAGGCTAGGAAAGTTAGGTAATTCACACACCTTAGTCGTCGAAACTTGTGAAGTGGCGTATGCTGTCTATTCGTGGATAGTGGATACGAGAGCTACTGATCACATTTGTTTCATGGGTTTAAGCTAACCCGACGACTTAACGGAAGTGAGATCCCCATCACATCGGGCAATGCTACGAGAGTGGCAGCTGAAGCAGTGGGAGAAGTGCGCCTATCTTGTGAAGATAGAGTTATGGTCTTGAGAGACGTTCCTCATGTTCCAAGTTTAGAAAGAACTCAACCTTCAGTTTCTAAACTGTTTGAATAGATACTCAGTTTCTTTTAATAAGGATGTTATTATTGCTTGAAACGATGAGTTTATCTATTCCGGAACTTTAATGGATGATCTTTATACCATTATTTGGGCACACCACTCACAAAATTGAATCTAATAACACATCGATTATTTCGAGTAATAAAAGAAAGCGTTCTTCGGAGATGAACGAAACACTTCTATGGCATCTTAAACTAGGTCATATTAATCTAAAGTGGATAGAGAGATTGGTGAAAGACGGATCCTTGGAATCATTCCAAGTCGAACCGTTTCCAACTTGTGAATCCTGTTTAGAGGGTAAAATGACCAAGAGGGCATTTGGAGCCAAGGGGAATAGAACTACGGAAGTGTTAGAACTCGTTCATACCGATATGTGTGGTTCAATGATGATCATAGCAAGAAGAGGTATGAGTAATTTGATGATTACTCAAGATACGGATACATCTACCTTATGATGCATAGGGAAAGAAGTATCAAGTCTCTACGATTTGTTTGTGGAGGCGAATACCTTAGCAATGAATTCTTGAACTACCTATCGGAAGAAGGGATTGTATCCCTGTTGACCACATCGGGAACCCCTCAATAGAACGGTGTGGCGGAACGAAGGAGCCAGACTCTTTTAGAAATAGTCAGACCCATGATGAGTTATTCGGATTTACCCAAGTCGTTTTGGGGTAATGCCTTGGAAACAACGACTTACATTCTAAACTTGGTGCCATCCAAATCGGTTCCTAAAACCCTAATGGAATTGTGGACCGGGCGCAAGCCCAGTCTAAGACACTTGCAGATTTGGGGTTGTCCGGCATACGTGCTAGACAAGGAAGCCGGTAAATTGGATCCATGTTCGGAATTAAGGTTGTTTATAGGATATCCCATGGGAACGAAAGGGTGTATGTTCTATAGTCTCAAGGATTAAAAGACCGTGATTAGTTCGCACTTTAAATTCTTGGAGGAAGACTATATGAACAAAAGAAAGCCCAGAAGTGAGATTACCTTAGACGAGTTAAGAGGGCAAACTCCTATACCAAGTATACAAGATGATATACCACATGTCATACCTTCACAACCGGAACCCCGTCGTAGTGGGAGGATTGCAAGGCAACCCGAGAGATTCATGGGAATTGGAGAATCTTCGGATTTAATTCCCAGCGATGAATCAGACCCATGAACGTACGACGAGGCAATCCAAGACAAAGACGCAGAAGTGTGGCAAACCGCAATGGAAACCGAGGTGGGTTCGATGGATTATAATCAAGTGTGGGAGATGGTTGATCCACCTAATGGGGTAGAGCCCATTGGATGCAAGTGGGTGTACAAGAGGAAAAGAGGACCGGACGGAAGGGTAGAGACCTTCAAAGCAAGGCTTGTGGCCTGTGGTCTGTAGCTATGCTTAAGTCCATTCGTATTCTCTTGTCGATCGCTGCGCACTTAGATTACGAGATCTGGCAAATGGATGTCAAGACAGCTTCCCTTAACGGAAGTCTTGATGGGATCTATATGCAACAGCCCAAAGGTTTCGTTGAAAAAGGCCAAGAGCACCTCGTATGCAAGCTTAAGAGATCCATTTATGGACTTAAGCAAGCATCGCGTACTTGGAACCAGTGTTTTGATCAATTGATTAAGTCTTATGGGTTTGTGATCAAAACAAGTTTGAAAGTTGTGTGAAAGATGTGACGGAACTGCGGTGGTATTCTTAGTATTATACGTAGACAATATTCTGCTCATTGGAAACAATGTAAAGGTATTGTCAGACGTAAGGGTATGGCTGTCAAAATAGTTTGATATGAAGGACTTAGGGAAAGCCGGTCACATCCTTGGGATCAAGTTCACTCGAGATCGCAAGAGGAAGATGTTGAGCTTATCGCAAGTTTCATACAAAGCCACTGTTTTGAAGCATATCAGCGTGCAAGATTCCAAGAAAGGTTTTGTACCTTTTTTAGGCACGGAATCCATCTATCCAAAGAAATATGCCCTAAGACGCAAGTGGAGATAGATGACATGAAAGACGTTCCGTACGTTTCGGACGTAGGAAGTCTTATGTATGCAACGTTGTGTACAAGACCGTATATCTGCCTTGTCGTGGACATGATGGCAAGATAATAAAGTAATCTCGGGAAAGCACATTAGATTGCAATTAAATGCGTCCTTTAGTTTCTGAAAAGAACTTAGTATGGAATGCTGATTTAACAGTCAGACAATCTAATTCCCATGGGATACACGGACTCAAATTTCCAATCAGACATAGACTCCAAAATACCTACCTCGGGTAGTGTGTTTTGCATGGGAGAAGGAGCCATGACATGGAGAAGCGATTTGCAGAAATGCATCGCAGATTCGACCATGGAAACCGAATAAGTAGTTGCTTGTGAAGTAGCGAAAGAAGCGGTTTGGCTCAAGTACTTCTTAGAGGACTTGGACGTTGTTCCGAATTTGCCCGACAAGATAACTATCTTTTGTGACAATGCCGGAGCAGTTGCAAATTCAAGGGAACCGAGAGCCCACAAGGCTAGCAAACACATTGAAAGAAAACACCATCTTATACGAGAAATCGTTGAGAGAGGAGATAAAGAGGTGGCAAAGATATGCGTCGGGGACAACCTAGTAAATCCATTCACAAAGGGTCTGCCTCTGAATACATTCGAGAGACATGTGGATGGAATGGGAGTCAAGACTATTGTCAATCTGCTTTAAGTATAAGTGGGAGGAATTATTAGGTTAGTGTAGATTGACATGAGATGTCACGTAGAGCTACTACACTAAGACATGCGTGATGTATACTAAAAGCAGACTTTAAGTATAAGTGGGAGATTGTTGGAGTTATAGGTGAAAGTATGCTTTTACTTTGTATAACTCGTGTATCAAACACTCGATTTATGAGAATAATTCTTTTATCACATTTGCTTTAGATATAATTGAATGTTGAATTTCTATTGCAAACCGTTCAATATATAGTACATGTTACATTGTAGTTAATGTGGTGATACCCGATCACGGAAGACAACATTAACAGTTTACTTGTAACTAAACGTACAATTCACGACCCAGGTGGAATTGAACAATCCGCCGTGAAAGGTCGATGTGTAAGGCTCAGATTGGTCTGTCTTGACCAAGAGATTGCACTAGCACATTTAGTATGTGTTGAAGAGGTCCTACAGCGAGGAGAAATTCTTCTGTTCTGAAAGGTGAAGAATTAGACCTCAGTGGTTGTTGATTTCTTAATCTCCGTCACTTAAATAGGACCGTGTGTGCTTAGTA
Organism: Ballota nigra; assembly: GCA_947034835.1. Classification (NCBI taxonomy): domain Eukaryota; kingdom Viridiplantae; phylum Streptophyta; class Magnoliopsida; order Lamiales; family Lamiaceae; genus Ballota; species Ballota nigra. The sequence goes on along the minus strand of OX344720.1, from coordinate 87,691,502 downwards.
GTTACTGCTTTGATTCATGTTGGGTGAGAATCATTGTGACTTCGAACTTTGTGTCTTGGGCAGTAATATTAATCATACGACGGTTGCTAAGATTTAATACGGAGAAACGCGTGCGAGTACGGCTCGTGTGATTAGTCCCCTTGGTGGGCTCAGAAGTTTTATTGTACCAAATCTTGCAAGTGAAGAATTAGTTTCTTCGGTACGAATAATAATGTTGAGCTATCTTTACTCCAAGGTGAAATATATTAATTAATTTAGAGCTATTCAGAAGCTCAATTAATTAATGGACTTGATAATCTTAAACGCGGGAAAGAATAACCGGGAGCCCATATTATCGTAATATGGATTAAGATGGATAGTGCAATATTAATTTATTAGTGGTAATAATTAATATTAATGGGCTGAATTATATTGGGGCTCAATATTGAAATTCAGAAGTCCATTAGGAGGTCCAATCTTAATTCTCCTTAAGGCCCCTCAAGTAGCCCATTAAGTAGCCCAATAATGATAAGGTGATTAAAATAAAAAGAATATATCTTGCTGATTTTATCCCTTAATTTTCGAAAATTGTGATTTTAGGAGAGAAGAGATTTTGTTGATTTTCTTGGAAAGATATTATGGAAGATAAGTATTCTTGGAATACAAGATTATCTCATATATTCAAGAAGATCCATATCTTGGATTCTTTACTAATATTTTCGAAAATTGCTTATTAATTAAGAGTGTGAGATTTTTGTGGAATATTTTATTTTGGAGAAAAGAATATATGAGATATATTCAAGATTTCTTAGAGTCTAAGAAAAGATTTTCTCCAAGCCCATAATCCACAAAAATTTCGGCCACCTCTAATTATAAATAGGGGATGATTATTTCATCCCCAAGTACATAATTCCATGTGTTGGAAAAATCAAGAAGCATAGATATTTTTCTTTTTCCTTAGTTTATTAAATTGCTTGAAAGCGTCTCCCACCGGCGATCAAGTAAGGCGAAAGGGAAATACTTGAGAAGGTTTTTGGGTTGATAAAGCGTGTACGAGAGTCCCGTTTTATTCAAAGGCCAAGTTCTACAAGAGGTACGTTAATCACATATTTACTTGTTTATTCCGCCATAGTTAATATGTTGATAGTAATAATTGTATTTAAATTCGTATTTAAAATTCATCCCGAATAGATTCCGGGCACCCCTATATTTTCCCAACACCTTCTTCTTCAAAATGGAAGCCTTCTCTGCCTCGAACTGGTCAATCTTCCGCCCCAAGCTCTGGTTAGTCCGCTCCAACTCAATGGACTGATCAAGGACCTTCTGAGCAGCAATTGCCTGATGACTAGCGTTGTAGCTCAGCAAGCGGGCATTGTCACTCAGACTCTGGCCCTGAGCGATCTCATCACACAGCTTGGTCCATGAGCGAGGAATGAGCCCAGCTACTCGTCTAACATGCGAGTCAGGAATCTCTTGGTAAGGGGGGCGGTTTTGACGCAGCTCAATTGATGGAGTACCTTTGCTCGCCCAGGGTACTCCTCAGGTTTATACCTACATCAAGAAAAAATAAAGTTAATAAAGGATAAAAACAGCAAGGTGGCGACCAGCCGAGCAGTAGAGAACAGGACTTACTCCTTCAGCTTGATAGGATCATAACCCAAGTAAGAGTTATCTGGAGAAGACCCTCTCCCCTTGCTTGCCACAACGGCGCCAACGACCTGCTGCTCGCTCACTTCCTCTACAGACGAGGAGCACATCACGTCCATTCTGCTCACCTGGGATTGCCCTCTAGCCCTTTTTGAGCGAGTATCTTCTTTGCGAGCGGGGGCAACCTCCTTGGTTAGTCTCTTCTTTCCCCGGTAATCTTTCTGTGCCATAGGGGGCGAGGAGCGATGGGGCGGGCGAGGAGCGATGGGGCGGGCGAGGAGCAGGACCCTTTGCCTGGGGGGTTCCTTCTTCTTCTTCTTCTTCTTCTTCTTCTTCTTCTTCTTCTTCTTCTTCTTCTTCTTCTTCTTCTTCTTCTTCTTCTTCTTCTTCTTCTTCTTCTTCTTCTTCTTCTTCTTCTTCTTCTTCTTCTTCTTCTTCTTCTTCTTCTTCTTCTTCTTCTTCTTCTTCTTCTTCTTCTTCTTCTTCTTCTTCTTCAGCCCTCAATTTGATGAGGGAAATGGGAGGATCGTATTTCTTCTTCTTGGAAGGATCCTCGACGGCCATCTATTTAACGCGGCAAGCAAGTAGGTGATAGCACTCCAGAATTTTGGGAACAACAACGGCCACTCTTTGCTCTGAAAATAAACAAAATACAAAGGAATTATACAATGAATAGGCAACCAAGTGATCAGGAGGACACTAATGCAAGATAATAAAAAATGTTAAGTTACCTTCCGGGATGGCAGCCTGAGCCTCCAAGTGATGAGCACTCGTGGTCAACAAGGCAAGCTTTCGGCAGTGAGGTTTGGAAAGATGCTTAATACTATGGTCACTCATGTTCCGAAGAGTAATCACGGTGAGGACGTATAAGAATTCTTCGCTCAACTTAGGGTGTCCCCACCTCAAGATATGTGGACCTGCAAAACAACAAAAATTAGTTTCACCCTGGCCATAGCAAGTCAAAAGTAAAACATACGCCGTATTTTGCCGAAGCCCTCAGGGGAGTTAATACGACCGGGTCCGCCAGAAAAGTTAGAAGACGACAGTCAATCACTGCCGATAAAAAAGAACTGTCTGTGCCAGCTCTTCACCTTATTGGGCACCCCTTCAATTAGTTTCACACCACTTCGGCCTTTGATGTAGTACCACCCCATCCCATCTTCATTAGCAGCCGAGGAAATGGTCATTGCGTAATGAATCTCGATGGTACTTATCTTGTTCTTATAACTCTCAAGTCCAAAGAGAGTTATAAAAGCAAGCAAGTTGCTCCACCCGTTAGGGGTAATATGAGTAATTGCCAAGTTAGTGTCCTCGAGAAAACGACCAATCACGGGGTGTAGAGGCAGTGGGAACCCAACATTCAAGACGTCAAGATTGATTGTTGTACAACCGGGAGGTGGGCGATCAGCTGTTTCACCTTTATGTGGGGCATAAAGAAAGATATCGTAAGGAATCCGGTAGGCAGAGCGAATACGAGCCAAGTCGTTCTCCGTGATTAGACTCGGTATTTTGCTCGCCGTATACTTAGTCTCTTGAGCCGTCATGATGATCCTTTCAGGAGGTGGGAAGGAATTATGGTGGCGAGTGGCGTAGTCAATCCATTCTTGTCTGCGTACAATCCCTTCTGGTATCTGAGACTCAGGAGTCGGTTTGGAGATGGGGAAATTAATTTCCCTAAGGAACTCCCAAGTCACCCCATGAGAAGGTTGGCCTCATTGGTCGCCTCTTAACTCGCCCATCTGCTCGCTGCTCGCCCCAACGACCTCAAGTATTCTCATTTCATCAATCTCTGCAGCGACCTCCGTGGAGTCTTCCCCCAAGTCAGAGAAAGTATTACCTTCTACATCCGGGCGAGCAACTGGTTGGACGACGTCATGCTCGCCCAAAATATCCACAGCGTAAAAGGCATCGATGGAGCGAGCAACGGAGCTCGCCTTTGAGCCAGTATCTTCGTCAACGAGTAGAGTACGAGGATTCTGAGCAATATCTTGATGAAGCAAACGACGAGGAGCAGGGGGCGTCTCTTCATATTCCATCGACCGTTTTCCAGGATTTCGGCCGAGGTGTTCATCGAAAATAGTTTTGCTCGAAGACGGAGATGCCATAGGATGAAAGTTAGGGATTTTTTGTCCAATGAAGAGTTTAAACACGAAATTGAAGGAGGAAACACGGTGGCGCCGGTAACAACGCGGCGGCGGCAGAAATGGGTGTACGACGGTGGTGGCGATCGGAGATGATAATGATCGAAGTAAAATACAAAAATTGAAAAAGTGAAATGCAAGTATGAAGAAGGGGAATTAAGACAAAGAAAATGATGAATCTACCTTGAGATTGAGCAGATCAGCAAGAAACTAAAGCGAATTAGATGAAAAAGAAAGCTTTGAAGTTAAACAATGGCGGATCTTCGTGCGAAAAATATGGAAAGAAGTAAAGGAGGAGAAAGATAGATATTTATAGAAGAGAAAATGGGGCGAAAAATTGAAAATCTTAAAAAATTAAAGCCCCTACGTGCAAATAGAGAAATAGGCGTGGGCGGCGAATGATGTCACAACCGCCCACGCCGTCTTCGGAAATCGCACCTCGGGAAATGAACCCTCACCAGCCCAAGCGTCACACCCTACTGGTCGCTAAATTTTTCCCGCTCAATTTTTTTTGAATCCCTGTTGCTCGCCAGCAAGCGCGTAGCATTGTCCAAAAATTATAGTTTTACCTAAATTAGTCGATTCTCATCCTAATAGGACAAACTAGGGGGCATTGTTGATAGGCGAGCAGCCGAGCAATGGGATTATGCTAATTAAAAGTAAATAAAGGGTTAAAAGGTCATTAGAAGTAAAAAAGATCAAAGGGGGCGAGCAGCTGGGACTTATTATTAACAAACTAGACAAGACGAGCAGTTAGGTCGAGTGTCAGAACACACTGGACGAGCAGCTGGTCACGAGTGAATAAAGCTAAGCGAGCAGCACTAACAAGAAGATTCAAGAATAAACCTAAAGGGCAAGCAGGCGAGCAACAGGGCACCTCGGAGGATCATCAAGAATCCCACTAATTAGGCATTACATTAGGAACAAACAAGTGTCTTAACACTTGTCATTGTATAACATGTAATAGCTTAGGACTAAAACAAGTGTCTAAACACTTGTCAATATATAAATTAGGATGACTAAGGAGGTGACACCTCATGCTTGCTTGTACCCTATAAGTACCCCTTCATGAAAAGGGAAAAAGGGGTTCAATTATTCAAAACCAAGTCCAAGATCTTGCAAATTTATTCCTCAATTTTTACTTAGATTAATCCAGTGTTTAATCATAAATTACACACCTTATTTGATGATCCTCCAAGCCTAAACAACCACTAATCATTTACATTGAATCAAGATCATCAACATTGGGATTGTATATATGTGTGGTCTTATAGGTAAAATTATTTTGTGTAAAATTGAGGATACAGTGATGGTGGAGTTTATAGATGATTTTTCATTTTGAGGGTATGAGTTTATTGTGGACGGACAAAAAATGAAAATGTGAAGTTTATTATGTGACAAAGGGATAATTATTTTATGTTAATTGTATAATGTGAGGCATTTAAAAGACAAATCAAAATTCAATAAATAAAAATATCAAATCACAATAAATTCATATTTCAAATTTGAAAATTTATTATGCAGTATGAATGTTAAATAAAAGATCGTAAAAAAATTAACTTGGAATGGAATAAAGTTATTGCAATTTAAAATTGATAAAGTCTTATGTATATTAGTTTTAGCATGAAACTATTTTGTTATTTTAAACAATAATAATTATTTTATTCAAAAATATTAATTGTTATACAGTAATGTGATAATTAAAAAGCAGTTTTATGATAAAAAAATATTATATAAGACAAAACTCTTCAAAATTTGGGTGAATAAAAAAGTAAAAGTTTTTATTTTTAGAATGTGACGTTGTCTATTGCTTAAGTGAGACACACGAAAAGAAAGAGATTCTCTGACTTATTCTCCAGTGGTTTTGACATCTACATCTTTATAAACTCCGTAATTTTATTTTGAAGTTTGAATAAAAAAATCACTACATTCAATATATATTTTTAACAAAGTAGTTAAACAAAATTGTCTAAAAAGAATATGGAGCACTCCACTATAATATATTGATGTTACTTTATATATAAAAAAATTAATAAAATTACAATACTTGTAGATCCAAACGAGTTTAATGAGAGTTAAAAGTTTCGAGGGGAGGGGTGAATAGACTTTTAAACTTTTCAGTGAACTTAGCAGGATAAATATATTTTTGGAAGTTAGGTTCAAATAAGGCTAAGTAGAGTGCTAGGTGTTAAGCTCAAATTGATAATTAACCTACTGATTGTTAAGGCCAGTTGATTAGTTGAACGACTATAAAAAAGAGCCAAGTGCAGGCCCTTAACTCGTGTAGGTAAATAGATATCTTCATGTCGAATGTCGTGTGAACTTCTCCCATAAAGCTCTTCTTTGTCTTTTCCTCTGCTTTGAAGTACTTTGATACTTATTGTATATTCCCCCTGTTTTATGTGATTACGTCTTTATTGTCTAAGTGACATTTTAACCTTATCAAAAGATTTTAAGGTAAATTGATATCATAAGAGTCTTAGTATCTTGTAATTAGACTACAAGATACTTAATACTTGAGGTGGTCTTCTCTTCTGACTTAAGGCCATCTGGTCTCAGCTGGTCTTCTCTTCTCTTCAGTGCTCAGCTAACATAAGTCTACAAACCATCGGCTTACTAACAAGCTTAACAGACCTCCTGAATATGAAGTTGGTTAGCATACTCAGCCGATCCTGTTTCATGTGTTTTTGCCTAATCATCAACATATAAGACAAAATTTCCAACATTATCCCCTAGTTGATGTTGTCAAAACTAAGCTAAAATTGAAATATATAAGAAGAGAACAATTAGTTAAACATGTAATAAGGAAAAGAAACACAAACGTAGAAGACAATGAGTGGTTGTCTTGAAACCAGAAAATATGAGTTTCACTATATGATACGAGTAATAACACAAATCTTGTATGTTCTACAAGCTTATTTACATTTTCTTTTCATCAGTTCGAATACAAAAACCATCATACATGCGAGTCTTTAGAGCTTTAATATCATCTTCATTTGTGTATTCTCCCTTGTTGATGCAGTTTTGAAGGATAACGTTGATCTTTAGCTAGTCGAGCTTCTCATTTGCTTTCCTCGGAAAATTGAATGTTTCTAATTTTGGAGTAAGCATATTGCATTTTTTGTTCAGAAGATGCCTTTAAGAGTTCAAGCCAAAGTTGTTCGTCATGACTTTTTGTCCAAGGAAAGAATACTTCTTCTACCATAGTTTCAACTCCCCATTGCCTGATGATATAGTATGCAATAATGATTTTTTTTTTCCAATTCTCCAATTGCCTAATAATTAAGGTTGGCAGATAGTTTGAAGTTTGCTGTCAATAGGTCTTTCATAGTTTATTATTGTCAGCTTCATCTACCTTAATCTTTACCTTCCTTAACTTTCTATCCTAAGGATGTTCAGTTTCGGATTCTCTCTTCTCCAGCTCTTTATCTTGTTTTTCTCTTCTTCGGTATCTTATCTTAAAGATCCTTTTCAATTCTTCTCATCTTCTTCAGAGCAGCAGTCTTCTCGGCTTACTTGAATTCACCTATCTCTTTGTTAGCCTGTCCGATATCTAGCTCCTTGGATTGTAGTGGTTTATAGGAAGGTGTCATGGAAATTATTACTAGCCTGCATTGCTTCAGCATTGAAAAATTTATCGAACTCATTCAACTTATCAGAACACAACTCGCTCTATTGTTGGATGGTCCTAAGGCTCCCTCCACACTCTCTTTTAAATTAGATAAGAACATCTAATAGAGCGTTGTCTTTAGAACCTCAGTCAGCATCTTCTCAAGATGTGATTATCCAAGGCGATATTAAAGAGTTGACATCATTGTAAATTGCAACATAGATATCATGAATGACCTTGACAACAAAATTTTGACAATCTCATTCTGGGTTTGCATCAGCAACAACAACTACATAGGGAATCATCATGGCAAGCTACTTTTATAATTGCTTTTCAAGCGAATCAACAACATATTTTTCTTTGTCTTCTCTTTTTTCTTTCCTCGTTTTCAAATTCCTTTCCTTTATCCTTGATTCTAGCAAGAGCAATATATTGTTCTTTTATTGACACTTCTAGGATCGACCGATTAACATTCTTAGGACCATGTTCCTCTGAGTCATGGGAATGTGATGACACAATTGTATCTTGCTCATTAAGACCAGAGAGATCTTAGTGAACAATTTGTTGTCCAAGCTGACTATTATGGACATCCTCTTTCTTTGAACTACCGTTTGTCAGCGTCGGATCAGTTATTGATGCCTTCAAGATGAGAGTCTTAGTTGCAGGACCCTCAACCTTATCATTGGCAGGTGTCTCAACTGATTGCTCAGTATCTTTGGATAGTTTGACTACTCAGTGTCCTCTCCTTGGTGCATAATTGTATATCTAGTAGTGTCACCAATTTTAAGGTCTGTTGATTACTCAATTTTCCCTCTAACATTGTACTTTGGAGGATTTTCATTGTTGTCAGCATCGTTTCTTGGCTCAGATCTATTATTGTAGGATTGGTCATTATCATCATCAATTATCTCTCATGATACAATTACAAGTATCTTAAGCTTGCTTTTTACTAGGTCAAACAAAGGCTCATCTGGCAACAACTCAAATGCAAACTTTACTTTTTCTCGTGTTTTGGGGCGATCAAGTTTTTTATTAGTATTTGAAATAATAAAGTGATTTTTAAGGTAGGGTATGATAGATCTATATTTCCTCTATTATAAAATAACTTAAAAATTAATTTATTATTTTAAATACTAATAAAAAATTGATCGCTAAAACACCAGAAAAAATCAACAGTAAAAAGTGTCACGGGACAGAGGTAGTATTTGCCAAATATCTCTCTCTCCATGCGGTAATTTCCTCTACATCCTCCAGATTCTCATTAAGTTGTGGAAATCTTTCGTACGACAACTTATCTATCCTAGTCCTAATATTTTTCTCTAAGTCAATCATTTTGGGTGAAGGCAGAAGGTTGTATTTAGATAATCATCAAAATTATATATGAGATTTTTTTTAGATAATCATTGAAATTATATATGATTTTCTTTTTTGATAATCATTAAGTTTATTTAGTGTATACTTATCCCTGTACATAAAAGTGAGTATTAAATTTTCACAAAAAAAAAAAAAATGTATACCTGTTGAAATTGATGATATATCAACATATGTCAGAATTAACTCTCTAGTGTGTGTATATATATATATATATATATATATATTTTGAATAATTCCATATAAGGACCAAATTTTAGGTTATATCTCAATATAAGTACTTATTTTAAAAATGTCTGAATACAAGTATCATTTTTTAACTTTTTTTTCTTAATTTAAGAATTGTTTTAAATTCGTGTTTCTCAATTCAAGACCCAACAAACAATTACTTTTAAAATAAATTCATTCAATATGAAAAAATAAAAAATCAGAGGCATTTGTTATAAATAAATAAAAACTTCATTAATTTAAAAAAAATTAACTTTTTTATTAATATAATGTATATTTCTAATTTTTTATGTCATTGTGTATTAATTTAATTTTAAATTTTAAATTATTGTTTAAAAAAAAGATAACTAGCATTTTGAAATTAAAAAATAAAACTAACATTTTATCATATACAAATGGAATAGATTATATGGGAAAATGCTAGTTTTAATTTTAATTTTATAATATTAGTTGTCATATTTTTTTTAAACAATAAATTAATACACGATGATAAAAAAAATAGAAATATTATATCAATAAAAAAGTTTTTTTTAAAAAATTTATGAATTTTTTAATTTATGACGAATGTCTTTAATTTTTAATTTTTTTAATATTGAATGAATTAAATTTAAAAAAAAAATTGTTTATTGGGGGTCTTAAATTGAGACACAAAAATTTAAAACAAGCTTTAAAATGAGATCAAAGAAAATATTAAAATTTGAATTGAAAAATGAGTACTTATACTGAATTATAATCTAACATTTTAAAGTTATGCAAGAAAAATATTTGCAAACGGCTTGTTAAAAACACAAAACTGGTGGATTCTTACTTTTTAATAATCTTCACAACTACATTGTGTATAATTTCTAGTAAAATGTTCATCTTCCTAATATGAAATTAACAAGTCTAATTTCATGTAATTTGGCAAGAAATTAAATTACATGCTCCAACAAAGCTAATATATTAGAAAAAATAAAGAAGACAAAATCAGTTGCTAGATAAGGAGGGCCTTCTATTTTAAAAACTCAAGCACCACATAGAGCAATAGAGAGGTCTAGGTTAAGTTGATGGAGTTGTTTGGAAGAATTAGACCTAGAGTATGATGAATTAGTGTCACTAATCTCACTAGTGGAAGACACATTACTCCTAATTTGGAATGAAGCATGATGATGATGATGAGGCAAAGACAAAGACAATTCACAACCATCATCCACCCCTCGATTCTTGCAAGACTTATCGTCGATCTTGGATGTTTCCTCCTGAAATTAGATCACACATTACGCATAATTATATTATTTGATAAAACATAAAAACTTGTATGTTCATTTTGAATTTTGAATTTTTCAATCACAAATATATAATAAAAAATAAAAAAAGTTAGGGTTTTTTTTTACTGCTTGGAGTATTACTAACTACTAATTGAGATACTGTTGATTATTGCTCGTGACATTATCAACTATTACTCAGGGTATTGTTTTTCACTGCTTAGGGTAATACTGCCTATTGTTTGGGTATTACTGCTTCAAAATACACAGTACACATCAAACTATGTGTTTAAAAAAAAATTTAATTTTTAAAATTCAAATGCATGTAATACACACAAGAATCAGTAAAAAAAAATGAAATAGTGTATACCTCAATAAATTGATTTGATAATGCATAATAGCTACGAAACTAAAGGTTACACATAATTTGGTTGTTACCAGTTACTACACATTATTTCTAGCATAACCAAACATGAGCAAATATACGAGTCCTAGTATAGAAATACGAGGACATGTATTTTCCAGAAGAACAAAAAGCTGATTATTCACCAAAGTATTTATAGTCAATTTTCATTTAATCAAAATCGTAATAAATGCAAAAGGGTAATATATGGATGAAAATTGAAATGTAGCATAAGTTGATGGCCAAATTCACTGGTCCAAATTGGTAACAACAGTGCATTAAATGTTGTACCAAAACCCTCAACTTTGCAGTAATTATTTTACCAGTCAAACTGCACGGCACTGCCTTAAAAGGGTGGGAACAATTTCTTCTAGGGGAACAGCATTTATTAAATGGAGAACTCAATTGTCAAAATTCATATTTTGAAAAAAAAATATATATATATCTTCAAGGGGAACAGTATTTTATTTTGAATAATGTTTAAATTATATTAAAAAAATCATCACAGTAATAAATATGATTAATGTGACATTCTATATATTCATAATTAATTTAAGATATAAAAAAATATGAGTTTGAATTTGATCATATAATCCTCTCAAATAAGAGTAAAATTACAATTATTTTGGAAAAAGGAAATGTTCTTCCAAAATGAAATAGTAAAGTGAACCAGAAGATGTGCCATTCTTTGGTCGAAACGTATCAAGAAATGTACTCCCTCCGTTCCCTATTAATATTCGCACTTGTGTGGGCACAAGTTTTAAGAAAAACTGCTTTATTGACTTTTTGAACCAATGAATGAAGAATATTTTGAATTAAAGTAGGTAGTGTGAGAGTGTTTTATTTCCTTTTTTTGGGTGTAAATATTATTGTGGGACATCCCTAATAGGAAAGTGTGAATATAAAGAGGGGACGGAGGGAGTAGCATTTTTCAAAACTTTTGACCCATTCTCATACATCTTTATTTCCAAAAGGGAAATACATTACATTTGAATTTTTGGAATAAAACAAAATTGCTCTCTCAAATGAAAATACATCTTTTTTGGAATATAACAAGTCAAACATTAATCTGAATAAGTCACTCCACGTTATCTTTTATGTAGAAACACCGCAGCTAATATTCTCTCATATGATTATCTCGTATTATATTGTATTATTGTAATAATCATTATATAATACTTTATTCGTCTTCTACTAAATTTTACACTTTTGTTTTTAGAACATCCCACAATAAATTTCACACTCCAAAAATAAAAATAAAATGTTCTCACACTATTTCAAAATACTCTTTATTCATTGGTCTAAAAAATTAATAAAACAGTCCTTTCTAAAAAGTGTGTCACCCTACATATGAAAATTAATGGGGGACAGACGAAGCAATAATTTTTTTAAATATAATAATAGAATAAAGGAAGGTATTGTACGAATAAATTTCACCATAAGAATATTAATTATTTCACTAAAATATTAATTATTCTACTAAAAATTATTAGTTGCAGATCGATTTCAGTCCTGCATGCTCTTAAAATAAAAATATAGTACTTCTCAAAAATGGGAAAAAAATTCTCCACGGTGGCAATAGAAATGGAAAGGAGATGAGAATTATTGACCAAACTAAACTCAATTTCTACCAACTCCCAAGAATTTAAACTGCCTACAATTATATTTGTCAATCCTTCATCAACTACCAAAAACAACTATCTTGGATTCATGCGCCTTAAATTTATGTATAACTACTGCAATTAATTCCATTTTTTTTTATTTTCCACTTCATTCTTCCAATCATTGAACTACATTCCTCCAACTCCAATCTATATGTAGAAACTCTTCATCAATATTTTAATACATTGGTTAACAGCCTAATATTAATTAATAACTACATTTTTTATTACACCCTTACACAATAGAATAACTCTATTGTGTATTTGGTGTATGGTCCAGTCACTTAACAGTTGAGACTATTTATACTAAAAACTATGATTTGATTACACTGGAAAATGTGGTTACATTACTCCGAAAACAAATTTTTAGCATAAATTTTTCTGTGTAATCAACCTACACTTTTTAGTGTAAATAACCTCAACTATTGAGTAAATGCACCAAGTGCATATGAGAGTACGTCTACGCAATATTCACAAGTATATATGATCATGAGATTGTGATAGATTAAAAAACCCAACTAAGAATGGTTTATTCTCTTCTACTTGTTTAATTTGTCGTAATACATACTTAAGTATATTATACAGTGCAATATTGCACGATAATTTAATAAATGCCCCACTTCATGTAGAATAAATAAACCCTCAAATAATTGAAAAATGGAATAAATTCAATTGTGCTTTGATGTACAACACATTAAAGCACAACCCAATATAACATAATATATTATTTTGGAAAAAGCTTCATTTTATGGTCATTTGTACCACATTCTTAATTAGTTGTATTTTATAGTATTATAATCACCATAAAGGGAAAAAAAATCGATAAGAAATGAATGATAATGATAGAATAGCATAGTAAAAAATCCATCAAATAATTGATTCATAAAAAGGGAAAAAAATAATTTTAGGAGAGAGATTAGGGCATTGATTGTACCTTGAAAAAGTGTGCAGGAGGGTTTTGAGAATTTAGTTGAAAACACATCTTTATTCCAACTTTGTCCTCCTCCTCCTCCATATTCTTCTGCTGCTGCATGTAATCATCATCACTGTACGGACTAGAGAAACCTCCCCAGATTCTTCTCTGTCCCCATTCCACATTCTCCTCCTCCACCTCGATTCTTGCCCTATTTTTAAATAAAAATATTCACAAATTAAATTAAATTACTGAAAAGCACAATCCTTCTTGTTTCTTGCTACAACCCTTTTTGAAATATGGGTTGCAATAATAATTATTACAAAGAAACAAAAAAGAGTTTCACCTTTTTGTAGTAGGGGAAATGAACACCTCTTCTTCCTCATCACATGAGTGCTTCCCTTGCTGTGATATATTGCAGCTCCTCTCTGCATAAATTTAATTAAATTACATATATCTGCATTTAATTATGTGTTTCACCAACTTGGAAGTTTTTTTCATTAGACATGCTACAATTGGGAGATTTAAATGGATTGTTCCTTCGCGTTACATTCCACAAATATAGAAAAAAAACAATAAATGAAGCTAGCATTCTTACTTCCATAAATTTAATATATTTTGAGTCACAGCTAGGTTGGAAAAATTCACTCATATATGTATGTACGTACCTTGTCGGATGGCTTCACTCTTCATGCTTCTATACATCTATTAATTAATTTCAACAAAAATAATGAGATTAATTACGATTAACACCAAGATACAAATTATAATACGAGAAGTATATATATATATATAGAAGTAATCCTGATAAAAAAAATATATATATATATTACTCCTATATATATATATAGGAGTAATATTTATCAGCTTCTCCTTATAATTTATTTTCTTTTACAAGTATACTTTTTAATCATTTCCTTTTTTTATAGGGGTACTTTTTAATCATTTTATTATACATAAATATGATAATAATACCGAATAATGACAACAACTAATACTATGCCTAGTAAAAAGTTTTGATTTTTTTAGTTCATTCAAAATCGGACATTTTTATTCTAGTCCACCAATAAATTTTTATCCAATTAATATTTTTAACGAAATATCGTAATTCAAATTCACGATAAAACCAATCGACGTTTACCTGGAGATGGCTCTTGACATGAGAAATAGTGAGGCCTCTCACATCCATCATCTGGAGAACCAGTTTGGGCGTCGCCTCTTAAAACACAACAAATTCATATCAGAAAATAAATTTATTTTTTAAAATGAAGAGAGAGAGAGAGAAGGTGAGTTACTGTGTTGGCCGCCGAGGCGATGAATGGCGTGAACGAAGCAACGGTGGAGATCGGGGGTCCATCGTAAGCGGGGCACCTTAGATCGTACGTACTGCCGCACCCCATTACTCCTCCCGTAGCTGCTACTACTACCCATTTTGTGTGTACGAAACAGAAGAGGATGTAGTATATTTTGTAACACCTGAGATTTCTGATATTCTCCCCCTTCAAACCAACTTTAATCGAAACGGAACAAAAAGGACCCTTTCTGACCAAAACCCCCTCCCACCCCACCTTTTTTAATACTTCACAAAAATATACATACAGGCAAAAAAAAAAAAAAAAAAGAAGAGAGAGAAAGAGAGAGCGTGGAAAATAGGGTGATATGTACAGCTGCAAATTCCTGATTCCTGAAGATAGCTAGACTATAGGGATTTATATATATATATATATATATTACGTACTGTTGATGTATTATACCGTATGATTCTGGGTTTACACGTTATAATATTACAATTTGTAATTGGATATACCATCTTTTAAATTGTTGGAAATCGACACGCGGTTTTTAAAATTGTTGTTATTTTATCACACATAACTATTTTTTTTTTTTAATAAGTCTTATTGACATGTCAATTTATTAAACCACAAAAAAAAAAAAAATTGCTTAAAAGTGAAACAATTACAAAAGATAGTAAATTTATCTATCATTTTTTTTTTTGAAAAGATAAATAAAAAATTCAGTCTTTACATCAACATATATAAGTTAACGAAAAAATGGTTATGTAATAGAATTGTAAGAATTGAAAAATAATAATGTATTGAATTACAGATTTTAAGAAGAGTAGAGTGAAATTGGATCATATATAAATAATTGGATCATATATAAATAATCGAAGGACATTAGTTCCTTTCATCGAAAAATATTAGTTGTCTTCACTAAAGAGTTTTAGTTCAGTAAACAATTGATACTCTTCAGTGAAAACAATTAATACTCTTTAGTGAAAACAATTAATATCCTTCAATAATTCATTTATAAACCATTTTTTCTTTATACTTTGTCGCACACTTTTTTTAAGAAAGCCAATAAAAAAGTAGTTTTTAAGGGTTTATTTGAATATAAAATGGTATTGTAATAGAGTTGTTTTTATTTTAAGAGTGTGAAACGTATTGTGGAACAGACGGAAAAAAATGTATTATCTGCATCCGGGAGGAATTTGCACACCTTCCTTATATAGGCGTATTACATCAATTTGCACACTACTTAAAAAAATTGATTTATATGCATACTCATACAAATACACACATATTTACTCATATGTTACTATTTTATTATTTTTTAATCCACGTTCAATCTCAAAGTGCAAATTTCTTTAGAATGGTAGGATGAAATATATTATAATTGGTAAAACGTGTAAAAATATGTGATTTTTATACAATTAATTAACATATGATTTTAAGAGTGTTCTTTAAAAAAAATTGTTGAATAAAGTATTTTAGCTTTAGCAACAGGATATAAAATAGAAAAATAATGGAAAAGATCACGAGGCATCTGATCTTCTTCTCCACACGAAATCATTACCAAAATACAAATACCAACTGCAGCTCTGCAACAGTACTCTGTTGCTCCTTTGACTCTCCTCTCTCTCTCTCTCTCTCTCTCTCTCTCTCTCTCTCTCTCTCTCTCTCTCTCTCTCTCTCTAATATTTAATTACTTTGACAGCCTCCTCATCATCACAAAAAAACACGACCTTCGGATGCAAATTCTCTACTTTCTTTTTTCAGTTTTTTCTATTTTTTATTTATTAGCAAAAAAAGTATGCTACCTTTTAAGATTCACTTTTATAATTCTCTTTTATACTCCGATTGATGTAAACGTGTGTGCATTTGAGGGAAGAGATGTGTATATTGATGGGAAAGGGTGCAACCACCCCTTTTTTCTTTTTGGATTCCATTTAGACCTTATTATATTTTTAGAATAAGTTGAACTTGTCGTGCACTTTAATCGAACTTAGGGTCTTTCTTTGAATGCGAGCCTTTTGATTTTGATAACATGCAAAAATTCCGCCTTATTTAAGATATGAATTTATAAAAAAGTGTAAAATTATTTTAATTAATTATTTCTCTTATAGCTTTCTCTTTTTTTTATCTTATTATGTGTCTACTTTAACAAATTTGATACAACTCTTTCCAAAAAGAATTTTATTTTATAAAACTCAATTTAAAATTTATTTTTATTTAATTTAAATAAAAATACATAATTTAAAGATTTTACTAAAATACTCCGAGTTCTAAAGACTGCTAGATTTCTAGCATTAAACCCTCAAACTCTAAATTCCATTTTTAGAGATGGAAAAAATTGACGCCATTAACGGAGAATTCCTATTACCCGAATCCATTATATATCCAACATATACAATTGCCCAATAGATTTTTAAACCTATTTCATGTGGAACGTTCTCCACTAAGAAAAAAATATTTTGTCGGTGAGGGCTAAGGCTAGGGCATTTTCTCGTCAAACCCGGTTGTCGGAGGTTTGGTGAGAAATTATGTCTATCGCTTAATTTGTCTATAAGGGTAGTAAGTTAATTAAATAATTTTGGTTTGATTTGCTATTCATATTTAAATTTTAATATTTGCATTCGAATTTTATAAATTCGAATATAATTTTTTTATATAATTATTATTCAAATACATATATAAAATAATGATAGTCGATTCGATATTCACAATCATTCAATTAAATATTTATTTTTCCATCAAAAGTATGTTCATTCATTTTATGTCACTGTTGATCTATATAAATTCACTTTTACAAATAACCACTTTATTACCTCGATGGAAGATTGGATGCTTGTTAAATTTTTTATTGAAGTGTTCTTTTGACAAATTTTACTAAAAGAATATTATATTTATGTTTTTAATTATGTTATGCAAACTCTTAAATTTGTAATTTGCAAACAATCGAACCATCAATTGAGCATTTCTTGTTTAATGTTTTTTAGACAAATGTATTGGATAGTGACCTATATTAATTAAAAAAATAATATGGAATTTCGAATAAAAAGTCACTTATAAAATCGAATAGTATGGAATACAAATCAATTTCGAATTGAATCCTCGAATAATATTGTTTAAAACATGTTTGAAAAAAAATCGAATTGAATTTTCAAATAGTTTCAAATAATTCGAATAAAAATTTCAAATTAAATACAAATCACATTTATTATTCAAAAAATATTCAAATTTGAATATTCGTATAATTTTAAGAATATGGATCAAATACAGTGGTATTCACTTTCATTTTATTTATTTGCAACCCTAGTCTTGATCCACTACATGCGCGTCTAGTATCAGTCGACTCACTAAATCTATAAATTGACAAAAACTTGAGTTCATGTGAACTTATTTTCTTCAAATATCGTTGTTACGACCTATGTATACACATTATCACTATTGTACATATTCACTATCACTAATATGCATTCAACTATCGGTGTTCAAAAAATTAAGTATTCTCTAAATAGTGATAGTTGATTTACATAACAGTAATAGTGTGTATGAATAACAACAATAGTTGAAAAAAAGAGTTCGCGTGAAATTGAATTCACAAGAGACTTACTCCTATAAATTTGTGTTTTTTTCTAATTTTTTTAATATGTGTATTTGGATTAAACATGGTTGAATTTTATTTTATTTTTTACTTGAATGACATATTTAAGACCAATTCTGGTGTAAAATCGTCTTGTTGAAAGATCGGTATCATTTTTCGATATAATTATTATCACTTTTAAGATAAATTATATTTATTTTTAATAAATGTATTTAAGACGTCATTTTAAGGTAAAATTTGAAAAGCGGTACACTTTACATTACATAAACTATATCAGCTTTAAACAAAATTATATAAATGTGCTCCATCCGTCTACCAAGACTGTGCCTCATTGGTTGAACACAAATTTTAAGAAAAAATAGATAAAATAAAGATAAAGGATCAATGAAATAATTATTTGTGAGTGTAAAGTTAAAGTGATTGTTGACAAATAAGGAAATGACACACTTTTGATGAACAAACAAATAAGGAAAGTGGGAACATTTTTTTATGGACGGAGTGAGTATCATTTTAAGGCAAAAATTTGAAAATGTATCATTTTAAGGCAAAAACTTGAAAAGTGATATACTTTATACTAAAACAAAAATATTATTTCAATTGAAAAATAATAATGGTTTCATAGTGAATTGAGTCTCACTGAATTCACTATTGATTGGAAAAAAAATCTCACCCAAAATTTTGTCCCATATTTAAATGCTCGAGGAATAAAGAGTCTAAATGCCACTCATTTCATATCATAATCATAATATACTATATAGGAGAGGCTGCAGGAGCTTATGTGGTGAGTCATCCTTCCTCTATTTTGAATCTTTGCTCTCCCCTTCGTTCTAGCTTTTTTCGATCTCAATCGTCTAATTTTTTTGTCGAATCTTTGTCTTTATTTGTTCTGCTGTTTGTCTATATAAGTTATTCCCTTCCTACAATTGTTCAAGTCATTCTACGTGTCTCATCTCTCATCCGTTATTTTCTTTGTTTTTTTATCTCTTCTTAGTGGGCAGGATTACAGATGATTTTTTGCGTTCGTTTTCCGTCCGAGGAGGGTTTTTTCTATTTAAATTTCGGCAAAATTACGCTGTCTTTTTTTGTTCGTGCTCTCATCATTTTTGGTCGTATACATGATTACGGGGGAATGTTTGTCTTCATTTCCGACCGAAGGTCATTTTTTTCAGGCAAGTTTCGGCGTATTTCGATGGCATCTCGATTGTATCCATAGTGTGGTTGGACTTATCCGTGTGATGTGTAGTTTATTGCCGGATATGTATTGTATTCTTAGTTTGCTTTCCTTTTTTTCCTTTGGTTGTTTGCGTTCGTCAGTTACTGGACATTGTAATATTGTATTTTTTTTTTTATTTTACCTATAGGATTTAGATGTATGTGGTCGTTGAATCGCGAAGTATGCATTGTTACTTTGTATTAATAAATTGAACCTTTTGTTCCGCATTTCTTATTTATTCTTCTTTGTGCTTGCACTTTCTTCGTGTTTGGGACTCAAGTTTCCTGATTCCACTTTACGTTTGTTGTATCTATATATTTAGGATAGCATTGTTGTTGTAATCATGGTGTTGCCACGGTTGTTTACGATTAACAATTATTAGCGGTGTGTGTTTAGGTGATCCTTAATAATTATTATTTTTTTGTCCTTTTCCATTTGACAAACGTCTATTTATGGTAATCTACCGAAATTTTCTCATTGCTATATATTTTATTGTTGCCATGTAATTTTTGTATTGTAACCGCCAGATCTCCATTATTGCAAATATGTGTTAATTTTCAAAAGTTTTTATAAGTGGTATTTAAAATCAACCAATTTTGTATCGTGAAGGAGATACCAATATTCGTTGAATTGAGTTAAACATAGAGGAAATGAAATGGTTGAGGTTGATAATCGAGATAGAATAGTTGATCATATCAATATTTTTAATTAATTGTTAATTGACGTTTCATATCCATTTTTTATAACTAGATATAGATAAAATTTTATTTATGTTAATGGATTAAGTGATCAGTTATAAATGTCCCCAATAGGTAGTGCATAAATTTGGGTAATTTAATTTATTATCCTCCTATTGAAACTTATTAAGAAAAACACATATGTTAATGGTATGTTGACTAATTATAATAGGACGATTAAGGTATAAGTTTGGTGAATTAGTTAACGTGCATAATAAGGTGTGTTGATTAATTAATAAAGAGAATTTAATAAATTCTAATCTAAGGGGAGAAAAGAGAAGAAATGGGATAGTTGAGGTTGATAATTGAGATAGAATAGTTGATCATATCAATATTTTTTATTAATTGTTAATTGACGTTGCATATCCATTTTTTATAACTAGATATAGATAAAATTTTATTTATGTTAGTGGATTAAGTGATCAGTTACAAATGTTCCCAATAGGTAGTGCATAAATTTGGGTAATTTAATTTGTTATTCTACGATTGAAACTTATTAAAAAAAGCATATGCTAAGGGTATGTTCACTAATTATAATAGGAATAAGGTATATGTTGGGTGAATTAGTTAAAGTACATAATAAGGTGTGTTGATTAATTAATAAATAGAATTTAATAAATTCTAATCTGAGGGGAGAATAGAGAAAAAATGGGATGGTTGAGGTTGATAATTGAGATAGAATAGTGGTCATATCAATATTTTTTTATTAATTGTTAATTGACGTTGCATATCCATTTTTTATAACTAGATATAGATAAAAATTTATTAATGTTAGTGGATTAAGTGATCAGTTACAAATATTCCCAATAGGTAGTGCATAAATTTGGGTAATTTAATTTATTATTCTCCGATTGAAACTTATTAAAAAAAAGCATATGCTAAGGGTATGTTGACTAATTATAATAGGAATGAGGTATACGTTGGGTGAATTAGTTAATGTAAATAATTATGTGTGTTGATTAATTAATAAAGAGAATTTAATAAATTATAATCTGTGGGGAGAATAGATAGTGACCGTACTTGAACTTATGGTGAGTATTGTATAACTTCTCGGCCTTTCTTTGATAAAGGTACAATCACCGTTATTAAATACTAAAATTGACGTGTAAAATCTTATAAGGAAGGAAGAATAGAATTAGATAAAAAAATTGTAACGAATTCATGTTCCATGTACAATTATAAAGTAAGATTGATCTATTCTTTAGAGTAATAATAATAATATATAGTTAATGTAAAAATTATAAATATAAAGATTGAGAGCGGATAAATGTTGGCGAGTTTGATTGGGATGTACGTGGATAGTTCATTGTGTGCTATTGATTTAAAAGATATATAAATTTATTTAATACTTTTTACATGATTGAAAGTAATGACCGTCGAAATCAAATATTAGAGTTTTTGTAAAATTAGGACACTATCTTTACGTGTTTGAAAAATTGAGACATTTTTTTTTACGTAATTTCAAAATTTTGACAATATCTTTACAGATTTGCAATACTACGACACTATCTTTTAATTTTGGCCAATTTAGGCCAAATTTTATAAAATATGGTCAAATAAATATATCATAATTAGGCTTTATTTGACCTACAATTTATAAAATTTTGCCTAAATTTGTCCAACATAAAAGATAATGTTCTTATTTAGCATGATTGTAAAAGATAGTGTTCTAATTTCATAAGTCCATAAAGATAATTCTATAAGTTTTTTTGTCCCTTTTCATTTGACATTCGACTAATTATGGCTATCTACCCAAATTTTTTCCATTGCTATACATTTTATTATTGTCATGCAACTTTTCTACTGTAACCACTGAATCACCATTATTGCAATGCATGTTTTGTGATGTATTTGTGTTAAATTTCTCCTTTAAGAATATTATGAGATTTTGCACTTTCTAAAGTTGGAATTTATTTTAGTTAGTCTCCTTTATTTTTTTTACCTTGGTTTGTATTGACGTCTCCTTTAATTTGGTCTTTATTTTTTTTAGCAGCAGCTCTAATTGCGCTTTTAATCTTCGGGATTGTGCACGATTGCTCCATTGATCCGTATTGTCCACTGTCGCGCCGGTGTGTATAAATTTGGTGTGTCTTGAGGTGCAATTCACTTTCGTATGGTAATTTGTCATATATATTTTTTAATATTTTTTTGGAAAAAGTTTTATAATTTTTAATGTATGTACCAGTGATTAGGCGTGAAATTGTCATGATTCGTAGCTCGTTTTGCCCGTGTTTTGAGTGAATATGATGAGTATTTAGAGTCAATTGAGTATTGTTTTCATACATTGATTAATTTGTCTCTTTGATGCTCATAGATGGATAGAGGGCAAAAAAATGGAGTTCGTAGGACTTTGAATCGACTCAAACGGATGCTCAGATGAGAAGATATTGAAGAAATACGAATAGTATTAGTTCGAGAGAAGAAAAGTATCACTTGGTTGAAGAGGAGAGCCACTCGAGCAGGTTGAGCTCGAGCGCCCCCGCTCGAGCAAGATGTTTGCTCGAGCGCCAAAACATACAGAGAACTTTGGGCACTCGACCAGCTCGAGCACCACCGCTCAACCGTTATGACCATTCGAGCTCCACCGCTCGAGCGCGACTACCATTCGAGCACTTTCACTCGAGCACCACCGCTCGAGCAGTGGCAGCTCGAGTGCCCAATGCACTTTGGTCTTTTAACCCATTTTCCGGCCCATGAGTTCCTGAATCGACCCGTTGCCTATTTATACCCATTCCGAGCTCGTTATTTAGGACCACTTGACGCATAGAGATAGTTTTTGGAGAGAGAAGAGCACCGAGAGTTTGAGCAAGCATAGTTTACGTGTAATTGAGGTTTTAATATTACGAATTCATAGTTTAGACTTTGATTTTCTTTCTTTCGTTCTTCAACACTTGTTACGTGAGACCTTGGATTTCTTCTTTATTTGATATTCGTTCTTAGATTAAACTTCTTTCTTCAAAACCATAGTTTATGTTATTTAGTTTTTCAATTCAATTCGTCATGTTTATGTTCATTGCTTATTTAATTGTTATTGTTATCGTTAAAACCATGCTAGGCTAAAACCCTTGTATGCTTGGGGTAGGATGAACTAGTAGAAGTAGGATGTTGGTACGTAATTAGGATAACACGTGATGTTTAGTGCTAGTTCTCTTAATTAATTGAATGCTTAAAATAAACCCTAGAATTATCTTTGAATTGAGTACGAAAATTGTTAGAGAGAGGATGATCTTATCACTCTTTAATAACTAATAGGCTTAACGAGAAGGTTTTAGAAGGGGTTTATAATCTACCGGTTTATCTAGGGAGGACGACCGTATCACTTTGGGTAAATAAGAGTCTCATTAATTAAGCATAATCCATATAACTTGTTTAGTGGGTTGTGAAGTAGGTTGATATGACGATGTATTAGGGTTAATTCTTGAGCTTTTAGTCTTTTAATCTGGTGCTAGATTAGGGAAGTTGATTGCCTAGTTTTAGTACATTTAGGATTAATACTTGCACATCACGATTATTTTAGTTATCGTACTAGCTCCGTTAGTATACATAGAGATTCCTATCCTGAGCATCACCATCTCATATTTGCATACAAACCCAAGTTATTTAGTTTGATTTAATTATTAGCATAAGAATAGTAGAATATAGAGTAGTTTATTACAATTTTCAATCCCAGAACATACATTCATATTAGCTATGAGACACACATCTTCAGGGATCTATTCGCATACACACTTTCCTTTGGGTTCGATACTACTTGGTCCTTATATTCACCCATACTACAGTGATCCCATACTCTTGTGGGGTAACTACTAGTTGAAGCTAGTATTTTGCGTTCAAGTCAATGGCGCCGTTGCCGGGGATGGCGATGTATGTCCATTGAGTAGGACTTGTAGATAGCTTAGTAGTTAGTAGTGAGTGCTTTATTTTTCTGTTTAATTCTTACTTGTTAGGCAGTTGTGTTTTGATTCTTCTGTTAGTGTTTCAGGTTTATGAAAACACGCTCGCAAGGAGATACGAGCGAGAAAAGAACACAGCTAGATCCTGAGACAATAGCAAGAAGAAACCGAGCCTTCTTAAGAAGGATGAATACTACCGGTGGAGACAAAGACAACATGAATCTGGATAGAATTGGGGATTTAGACAAAGCTGCTACAGAGTACAATGCTATAGTGGAACGGGTAGATGGAGTTGATGGAAACATCAGTAACCAGCAGATACCCATAGGGAAAACTCAGAACCAACACCCGAACCCGCAAAATCAAAACAACTCTGCACAAACTCCAACCCAAAACCAAAGCCAGAACAATAACCCGAACAACCCGTTCAACAACCCTGTCTACCAACATCACAACCCACTCTATCCACCATATCCATACCCACCACCATATTTGTATCCCCCATACCCTTATCCTCCACCTCCTGCTTATAACCAACCTCCAGTTCCGCAAGTACCTCTACCACCCGTCTATCCTCAGCACGTTCCTCAAAACGCTGATCATGATATAGCAATTCGAGGAAGGTTTGCGGCACAGCCGCAACGGTATTATGATGGAGTAGCATTGCCTCCAGTATAGGCAAACAACTTCTCTATCTCCCCAGGAATCCTGAAGATATTTACTGAGAATCAATTCAAGTGGGAGGTCGGGAAGGATAATCCTCATACTCACTTGAGGAATTTTCTAATGATTGCCTCAACTTTCAACCATAATGGCATGTCTAAAGATGCCAAGAGGCTCAGGTTGTTCCAGTTCTCTTTAACTGGAATCGCGAAAGAGTGGTATGATAACACGCTCCCAAGGGGAGGTGTAACCACATGGGCCGAGCTTGAGCGTCTGTTCCTTGAGCAATTCTATCCTCTGTCTAGAATGATCAAAGCAAGGCTAGAGATCTCGTCGTTCAAGCAGAAGCCAGGAGAGGACTTATGCCAGGCTTGGGAGAGATACTCTAATATGCTCATTGAGTGTCCGCAGCACGGGTACAACGAAGGGGGCATCATGACTTACTTCTATTGTGGAGCCAGCAAGGCAGGTCAAGACCACCTTGATGCATGTGCTAGTGGAGCATTCCTGAATTGTGGTGCAGCTAGGTGTAGAGAGATCGTTGATAACATTGTCAAGAATGCAGGGCAATGGAATGAGGTACAAGAGTTCCAGCGAGCTTATCAGATGTATGAGAGTGAGGGTACTAGAAAGTTGTTGATGGCGATGATGGAAAAGATCAGCAACCTAGAGGTTGGGCAGAATCTGAGTGGAGGGAATACTGCATTGAGTGAGAAAGTGGATCAGCCAGCAAGCCAGCATGAGGAGGCCAACTATATGGGAGGGCCTAATTATAATTAGAATGGCTACCAAGGTGGAAATTATCAGGGGCGACCAACTTATGGTCAACCGTTTGTACCACCGGGTCCACAACCTCCTTAGAAATCAATGGAGAAATACTCAGGGGTATCAAGGAGGCAAGCAGCCTCCTCAGAATCAATGGAGGAAGAATGAAAATTTCTCTTATAGCAATCCGAGAGCGGGTATAATTGTACCTCCAAATGTCGACCCTGGCTCAAAACTCCCTGGAGGAGAAGGAGGTGCTACCACTGATGAGATGTTACGTGCCATTCTACACAAGGTGGAGGAAGGTAGTAAGAGGCTATCCTCTTTGGAGTATGATGTGAAAGAGATGAGTAAGAAGAATGATCAGCGTGATCAAAACCTCCAGAAGATGGATATGGAGCTGAATAGAATTCAGCAAGAGAACAATAGGCGGTTCACTTCGATGGAGTATCAGATTGGCCAGATCGCAAAATCATTGGGAAGAGAGCCCGGGAAATATCCTTCTATGCCAGAGGGGAACCCGAAAGAGCAATGCAAGGCGATCCAGCTAAGAAGTGGAACCAAATATGATGGCCCTGAGATGCCTGCTGACTCGGAGACGCTCCAAGGAGAGTTTGAGATGGAGGGACAAGAACACAAGAAAGATGGAGGTGAGACAATTGAGGTAGAAGTTGAGAAGGATGGTGATATTGGATGAGTCCCAGAAGGGCAAAGATCTTAATGAGGAAAAGATTGAGGAGATTGAGAGAGTTCCAAAGTGGAAGAAGGCAAAGGAAGCAAGGAAGAATGTGAAGGAGACCGAGCGAGATGAATGGGGGGCACCCAAATCTATGATTCCAGTCCCATATCCGCAGCGATCCATGAAGAAGAAATTAGATGAAAATTTTGCTAAGTTTCTTGATGTTTTTAAAAGCTGCATATTAACATACCTTTTTATGATGCTTTGGAACAGATGTCCAATTATGCCAAGTTCCTGAAGGACTTGATAGCTAAGAGGAGGAGAGTTGATGAGCCCAAGCTGGTGCAGCTGAACCATGAGGTGAGTGCATTAGTGCACAAAGTGCTTCCCCCAAAGTTGAAAGATCCCGGGAGTTTTACGATCTTATGTGATATTGGGAATGAAGTCAAGAAGGGAGCGTTGTGTGATCTTGGAGCGAGCCTTAATCTGATGCCATTGTCATTATTCAAGAAGCTGGATGGTGGAGAACTTCAGCCGATAATGATGACGCTTCAACTTGCTGAACGGTCTATTATTAGACCTCAATGTGTTGTTGAAGACGTCCTTGTTAAAGTTGGAGATCATATATTCCCAGCTGATTTCGTAGTCCTTGACATGGAGGAGGATGAGCACGTACCCTTGATCTTGGGAAGGTCTTTCTTAGCCACGGCCGGGATGGTGTTAGATGTGGCGAATGAGAAGATTACGGTAAAGGTAGATGATCAAGAGGTGAAAATTTCCCTATATGAGGCCATGAAACACCCGAAGGAGGATGAGAGTTGTCATTTCATTGATGCCATTAATACTTGTGTTGAAGACACACCTCCTATCTCTAACCTTTCTTATATTCATGATTTTGATAGTCCTTCACTTAATGATTTAACCCATGAGCATTATGATCTTGATTGTTTTGATAGGGAGAAAAGCAAGGACATGAAGGATGAAGAGCTGAAAAGTGTGGACGTGGCCCAATTGAAGAGAAAATGAGGAGTTGATGTTAAGAACAAGAATTCCAAGAGGTGGTACCTCTGTGGAGAGCGAAAAAAAAAGTGAAACCGCCGCTTGAGGTTGAGAAGGAAGCAAAGGAACTCATGATGAAGGGGCATCAAGGAAAGGAATTCAAACATCACTCTTATGAGAGTAAGGGAGGTAATTTTGAGTATCATGACCCATAAGCTCCTTTGAGCTCGGTCCAGCATTAGGACCTTAAAAATAGCGCTGAGTGAGAGGCAACCCACTTTTATTTGTTTTGGAGTGTTTTATGTTATTAGGGTGTTGTTTTGACTCGTTTTTTTTAACCTCATACTTGAGATTTATTTTGTAGGCTTGCCTTGAGGGTGAAGGAGTGCCAAAGAAGTGGAGATTGAAGGGACCAACTCGAGACAAGGGAGTGTGCCAAGTTGTTAAGAGAAACTGAATTATTTGGATGAGGTAACCCACAACCCCAAACTTAGACCGCTTCACAAGGTCAAAGTTTGGGGGGGTGGAGTTTTTATATGTTTTATGGTTACATTGCACAGGTGCACACCCTCTTTTTGGGTTGAGTTTGGTTATATATTGAGCCTTGAGATGCTCCTTGAGCTGATATTGCTTTGATGTGCTACCACATATTTCATGCTTATCAATCCTCTTATGCTTGTTGATTGCTTACTTTGAGTGTGAGTATGAGTTAGTGATTTGTGGAGTTGAGTTAGAGTCTGAATTGTGTGAGTGTAGGAGTTAGAGTTGATTTGAGAGGGAACTCGTATACTTACGAATTTTCCTTTTGAATACTTGTGTGATGAGAGTGAGAATTCACTAGGACTAGCATGGATGTGAAAGCCGTGAGATTTGAGCTTTTTAGAGATTACAATTCATTAAATTGATCTCTTCGTTTGTGAGTGGATCGTCACCTTAGAGGATGCTAGAACTTGTGTGTGCTCTCACTTCTTGATTGTGTCTAGGTTGAAGTGCCGAAAGTGATTTTAGGCCATCTTTGATTTGATTGAGTCACTTAGCCTAAATTTTCTCTACCAATGATATTTATCCCTTGTTAGCCCATTTGAGCCTTGGCCTATTTATTTGCTAGCACATTTTAACACTTATCCAAATTCCTAAACTCTTTTTGTCCCAATTTGAGTGGAGAATAGGAAATTATGAATGAGAAGGGATCGAGTTGAGTTGAAAAAAAAGAATTATTAATGCTTAAGTGAGTTGAGAAGAAGGTGTAATGAGAATTTGAGTTGTGGGGAAGACCAAAAATTTGAGAATGAGCAAAAGAAAAATGAGCTCATATGATGTGTGAAAAAGAAAAAAGTGTGGTGATTGAAAAGGTAAAACGAGTTAGAAAAAAAATTGAAGTGTTGAAAGTAGAGGAATTGAAAAGTTTATTGCATGAAGATGTTTGAAGTATTTTGTTCCTCGTCTCAAAATATTGAAGTTTGATTTTCTATTCTCCATTCACTTGAGTCACTTATCACACATAGTTACCCCACCTGTCCAAAGAGTCTACGTTATAACCTTGAGAAAAATACTTTTTGATTCGACATTGATTTCTAGAGTATAGTCGAAGTTGAGAGTGCTTACAAGCCTATGGCTGCTGATATGTGTGATTGATTGATTGAGTGAGTCCCTTATCATTGATATACACTTGTGAGGGAGTGAAACACATCATTGAGTGCACATCCATGTTTGATCTTGGTGTTTCTTGTTGTTATTGCATGAGTATGATGAAGGGGGTGAGTTCGTGTACGTGTGAACGATCTTTGAAACTCGAGCTCGATTACTTGTATGATTTGGTTTTTTAATTCATTCCT
Source organism: Ballota nigra (assembly GCA_947034835.1). Lineage (NCBI taxonomy): Eukaryota > Viridiplantae > Streptophyta > Magnoliopsida > Lamiales > Lamiaceae > Ballota > Ballota nigra. The sequence goes on along the minus strand of OX344720.1, from coordinate 87,662,634 downwards.
AACAATTTCACTTGACTTATTATTTCATTGCTTGAGGACAAGCAATATGGTAAGTTTGGGGGGGTTGATTAGGCGTGAAATTGTCATGATTCGAAGCTCGTTTTGCCCGTGTTTTGAGTGAATATGATGAGTACTTAGAGTAAATTGAGTATTATTTTCATACATTGATGAAGTTGTCTCTTTGATGCCCATAGATGGATAGAGGGCGAAAAATGGAGTTCGTAGGACTTTGAATCGACTCAAACGGATGCCCGGATGAGAAGATATTGAAGAAATATGAATAGTATTAGTTCGAGAGAAGAAAAGTATCACTTGGTTGAAGAGGAGAGCCACTCGAGCAGGTTGATTTCGAGCGCCCCCGCTCGAGCAAGGTGTTTGCTCGAGCACCAAAACATACAGCAAACTTTGGGTGCTCAACCAGCTCGAGCGCCACCGCTCAACCGTCATGACCATTCGAGTTCCACAGCTCGAGCGCGACTACCATTCGAGCACTTTCACTCGAGCGCTACCGCTCGAGCAGTGGAAGCTCGAGCGCCCAACGCCCTTTGGTCTTTTAACCCATTTTCCAGCCCATGAGTTTATGAATCGACCCGTTGCCTATATATACCCATTCCGAGCTCGTTTTTTAGGACCACTTGACGCATAGAGATAGATTTTGGAGAGAGAAGAGCACCGAGAGTTTGAGCAAGTATAGTTTACGTGTAATTGAGGTTTTAATATTACGAATTCATAGTTTAGATTTTGATTTTCTTTCTTTCGTTCTTCAACACTTGTTACGTGAGACCTTGGATTTCTTCTTTATTTGATATTCGTTCTTAGATTAAACTTTTTTCTTCAAAATCCTAGTTTATGTTATTTAGTTTTTCAATTCAATTCGTCATGTTTATGTTCGTTGCTTATTTAATTGTTATTGTTATCGTTAAAATCATGCTAGGCTAAAACCCTTGTATGCTTGGGGTAGGATGAACTCGTAGAAGTAGGATGTTGGTACGTAATTAGGATAACACGTGATGTTTAGTGATAGTTCTCTTAATTAATTGAATGCTTAAAATAAATCCTAGAATTATCTTTGAATTAAGTACGAAAATTGATAGAGAGAGGACGATCTTATCACTCTTTAATAACTAATAGGCTTAACGAGAGGGTTTTAGAAGGGGTTTATAATCTACCGCTTTATCTAGGGAGGACAACCGTATCACCTTGGGTAAATAAGGGTCTCATTAATTAAGCATAATCCATATAACTTGTTTAGTAGTTTGTGAAGTAGGTTGATATGACGAAGTATTAGGGTTAATTCTTGAGCTTTTAGTCTTTCAATCTGGTGCTAGATTAGGGAAGTTGATTGCCTAGTTTTAGTACACTTAGGATTAATACTTGCACATCACGGTTATTTTAGTTATCGTACTAGCTCCGTTAGTATGCATAGGAATTTCTATCCTGAGCATCACCATTTCATATTTGCATACAAACCCAAGTTATTTAGTTTGATTTAATTATTAGCATAAGAATAGTAGAATATAGAGTAGTTTATTACAATTTTCAATCCCAGAACATATATACATTCATATTAGCTACGAGACACACATCTCCAGGGATCTATTCGCATACCCACTTTCCCTTGGGTTTGATACTACTTGGTCCTTATACTCGTCCATACTACAGTGATCCCATACTTTTGTGGGGTAACTACTAGTTGAAGCTAGTATTTTGCGTTCAAGTCAACCAACACGTGTTTGTTGTTATTATTTCAAGTCAATTCTTAGTGAGTTGATTGTGAAGTTGGGTTCTGTATCGACTGAATATGAGACCTTTGATGTTGGTACCGAGTTTGTTCTCATGTTCAAATTTATTATCTATATTCGTGACGTTTGTGGAGTTTATGATGGTGATTTTTTCGGTTCCTATGAGGAAGCGAAATATGATGCTACTTATCGTGGAATTAATTATCTAAATGAATTGTATTTTGGTAGAATTGTAGATGTAACCTCTTATTAGTATCGTGTACGTTGTGTGTTTCAGATATATCAATAATAAACACTATTATACTATTATTCTCGGTAGTGGATATCGTCGCATGTTGTTGGATTGATGTTGCGTGTATTTTTTGATTTTTTTTAAAACAAATAACACTCTTTGTTGATATGCTTTAATACTCTTTGTTTGGTATTATGAATATTCTTTATTGAGAACGTACGGTGCTCTTTGGTATAGTCGCATAATACTCTTTGAAATGGGAGTTCATTTAGTTGTGTAGTGGTTAATTGTCTTCAAATTAATATTGTATGTATTTTGGTTCAATGTCGCAAGAACCCATTTAGAGACTGTAATCTCCTATTTTTTGGTATGTCATATTGAGATCCCATAATTTTGAGTGAGTTCATATTTTGGCATTGCGTATGTTTTTGGATATAACGTGCTATAATATTGTTAGCATCTTTCCAATTAAATAATTTTTTATATAATATATGTAGTAAGGATAATATTGTGGCTGAATTTTATAATTTTTTCTTGAGTTTTGTAATCCTTATTGTAAAATATATCATTGGGTTCTCATCGTTGTTGCACTTTTTAGTGTATATCTCCATAGTTCATTTTATATTATATAATTATAATTACTCTCAGTAGTTGTTAATTTTAGAAAAAAAAAATTGTAAGGGTTAGATAAAATTTAAGTCCCTTAACTTTACCCAATTTTGGTGTCAATCTTGCGACTTTGCTACTTTAAAATTAGTCCTTTAGGTGCACAACTGTTTAGATTTTGGTCCTTATTACTTGCTCAAAGGTAACCATAAAACGCACATTATTTTTTTATTAATTGAAGATATGAATACCAATATATATATATATGTGTGTGTGTGTGTGTGTGTGTGAATAGATAATTTTTTAAATTAATTAAAGATATAACATATATTATGGATGAAATTTGCATTCACAATTTTTTAGAAAGAAAAGATTGTAAAGGTAAGATAAAATTTAAGTCCATTATCTTTACCTAATTTTGGTTTCAATCCCTCGACTTTGCTGCTTTGAAGTTGGTCCTTTAAGTGCACCATTATTTTGATTTTGGTCCTTATTACTTGCTTATACGTAACCATAATCAATTCATGAAGAATATCACAAGATCGTATATAGAATGTTATGAACAATCTTATATGTGTCCATGTGAACAACTTAAAACGATGTATATTGATATTAATGGTAACTTATATTACGCAAAATTTACTGTGAAAATGGTTCATACGTGAATAATTCAAGTGTATTAGTTGTTGCCGCTAGACAATATTAGTTGTTTTTATTGGAGGGTATTATTTATAAAAAAAAAACACAAGAGTTTAGTTGTTCAATGGAAACAAACTAAGGCTCTTCAATGAAAATAACTAATATTTTTTATTCAAAACAATTAATACCCTTTAGTGATCTGTATATTGACCAATTTCACTGTGTACATGCTTATTATGATAAGCTCCAATTTGTCTAATTATCGAATAAAATTCCACAATATATGTAATTATAATTACCCTTGGTAGTTGTTAATATTGAAAAGTTTTTAGGGCCATAGGGGTAGGATAAAATTTAAGTTCTTTATCAGGGATGTAACTTACATTCATAATTTTTTATTAAGAAGATATCAACCATACAATTACTATACCAAAGAATAAGATTAAAACTTGAATTAATCAAATTGTCGAATTATAAAAAATAATCTGCAATTTATATAATTATAATTACTCTTGGTAGTTGTTAACTAAAAAAAAAAAAATTGTAATGGTAAGATAAAATTTAAGTCTCTTATCTTTACCAAATTTTGGTGTCAATCTCTCGACTTTGCTACTTTAAAATTAGTCCTTTGGATGCACAATTGTTTAGATTTTTGTCCTTATTACTTGCTCACAGGTAACCATACAACGCAAATTATATTTTGATTAATTGAAGATATAAATACCAATATAGATATGTGAATAGGTAATTTTTAATTATTAAAGATATAACGCATATTGTGGATGTAACTTACATTCGCAATTTTTTAGAAAGAAAAGATTGTAAAGGTAAGATAAAATTTAAGTCGATTATCTTTACCCAATTTTGGTTTCAATCCCTCGACTTTGCTTCTTTGAAATCAGTCCTTTAAGTGTACCATTATTTTGATTTTGGTCCTTATTACTTGCTTATAGGTAACCATAATCAATTTATGAAGAATATCACAAGATCGTATAAAGAATGTTATGAACAAACTTATATATATGTGCCTATGTGAACAACTTCGAACGATGTATATCGATATTAACGGCAGTTTATAATACGCAAAATTTACAGTGAAAATGGTTCATACGTGAGTAATTCAAGTGTATTAGTTATTTCCGCTGAACAAAATTAGTTGTTTTTACTGGAAGATATTATCTATAAAAAAACGCAAGAGTTTAGTCGTTTAATGGAAATAAACTAAGGTTGTTCTGTGAAAATAGCTGATACTTTTCATCCAACACAACTAATACCCTTCAATGATCTGTGTATTGACCAATTTCACTTTGTACATGTTTATTATGATAAGCTCCAATTTGTCTAATCATCGAATAAAATTCCACAATTTATGTAATTATAATTACCTTGGTAGTTGTTAATATTGAAAAGGTTGTAGTGGTAGGATAAAATTTAAGCCCCTTATCTTTTAGATTTGTAATTACATCCACAATTTTTTGTTAAAAAGATAACAACCATACAATTAATATACCAAAGAATAAGATTAAAACTTGAATTAATCAAATTATCGAATTAAAAAAAAATCCACAATTTATATAATTATAATTACCCTTGGTAGTTGATAATTTTAGAAAAAAATTATAGGGGTAAGATAAAATTTAAGTCTCTTGTGTTTACCCAATTTTGGTGTCAATCTCTCGACTTTGCTACTTTAAAATTAGTACTTTAGGTGCACAATTGTTTAGATTTTGGTCCTTATTACTTGCTCACGGGTAACCATACAACGCAAATTATTTTTTGATTAATTGAAAATATAAATACCAATATATATATATGTGAATAGATAATTTTTAATTAATTAAAGATATAACGCATATTATGGATGTAACTTGCATTCACAATTTTTTAGAAAGAAAATATTGTAAAGGTAAGATTAAATTTAAGTCCATTATCTTTACCCAATTTTGGTTTCAATCCCTCGGCTTTGCTGCTTTGAAGTTGGTCCTTTAAGTGCACCATTAATTTAATTTTGGTCATTATTACTTGCTTATAGGTAACCATAATCAATTCATGAAGAATATCACAAGATCGTATATAGAATGCTATGAACAAGCTTATACGTGCCCATGTGAACAACTTCGAACAATGTATATTGATATTAACGGTAAATTATAATATGCAAAATTTACAGTGAGAATGGTTCATACGTGAATAGTTCAAGCGTATTAGTTGTTTCTGCAGGACAATATAAGTTGTTTTCACTGAAGTGTATTATCTATAAAAAAAACGCAAGAGTTCAAATGTTCAATGGAAACAAAGTAAGGCTTTTCATTGCAAACAGCTAATACTTTTCACCAAAAACAACTAATGCCCTTCAATGATCTATGTATTGACCAATTTTACTATGTACATGCTTATTATGATAAACTCCAATTTGTCTAATTATCGAATAAAATTCCACAATTTATATAATTATAATTACCCTTGGTAGTTGTTAATATTGAAAAGTTTGTAGGGGTAGGATAAAATTTAAGTCCCTTATCTTTTAGGGATGTAACTTACATTCACAATTTTTTATTAAGAAGATATCAACCATAAAATCACTATACCAAATAATAAGATTGTAATTAGAATTAATCAAATTGTCGAATTATCAAAAAAAAAAAAATTCCTCAATTTATATAATTATAATTACTCTTGGTAGTAGTTAATATAATTTTTTTTTTGTAAAAGTAAGATAAAATTTAAGTCCTCTATCTATATCCAATTTTGGAGTCAATCTCTCGACTTTGCTACTTTAAAATTAGTCCTTTATGTGCACAATTGTTTAGATTTTGGTCCTTATTACTTGCTCACAGGTAGCCATACAACGCAAATTATTTTTTTGATTAATTGAAGATATAAATACCAATATATATATGTGAATAGATAATTTTTAATTAATTAAAGATATAACGCATATTATGGATGTAACTTACATTCACAATTTTTTAGAAAGAAAAGATGGTAAAGGTAAGATAAAATTTAAGTCCATTATCTTTACCCAATTTTGGTTTCAATGCCTCAACTTTCTACTTTAGAATTGGTCCTTAAAGTGCACCATTATTTTAATTTTGATCCTTATTACTTGATTATAGGTAACCATACAACACAAATTATTTTTTGACTAATTGAAGATATAAATACCACTATATATGTGTGTATAGATACTTTTTAATTAATTAAAGGTATAACACAAATTAGGGATGTGACTTAGATTCACAATTTTTGTGAAAGAAAATAACCACCATACAATTAATATACCAAAGAATAGGATTAAATTTTGAATTAATCAAATTGTCGGATGATCAATAAAAAAAATCCGCAGTTTATATAATTTTAATTACTCTTGGTAGTTATTAATATAAATAAATTTGTAAGTGTAAGATATAATTTATGTCCCTTATCTTTACCCAATTTTGGTTTCAATCGCTCGCCTTTGATACTTTGAAATTAATCCTTTAAGTGCACAATTATTTTGATTTTGATCCTTATTACTTTCTCACAGGTAACCATACAACATAAATTATTTTTTGATTGATTAAGGATATAAATACCGATGTATATATGTGAATAATTAATTTTCAGTAAGTTAAAAATATGATGCAAATTAGGGATATATCTTACATTCATAATTTTGAGAAGGAAAATAACAACCATACAATTTCTTCCTTTTATCTTCTTGACGTTTTGTTTGTTGACTTTCAAGTTTCTATGGATTGTTGCCGATTTAAGACTAAAAAAAATTTAAGACTATGAGTGACATGTTTTATTTTATATTCTTATTTTATTTATATGCATTGTTATTTTTTAATTAATTTTTTAATTTCTTATTTTCTCAGTCATATGAAATTAATATATTTTTTATATTTCAGATAATAAAAAATCGTAAAAGCCAAACACAGTCTTATCATGAGTGAGTCCCAAGTTAATAATTTTATCTTTCAGGTCCTGGAATGATAATTTCATTCTTTCGGACCTTGAGTCGATATGAATAATATCTCAGGTCTTAGTTCGTATTCTTTAGTCAATATTCCAGGCCCTAAATTGATGAAAGCCCAAGTTTTTTTTATGGTGTTTCTGTTCTCATGTGAGTCTACAAATATGTTGATAGGCGACCAACAGGGACATAATATTAGTGTTGATAGGCGACCAACAGGGATATAATATTAGCATAGAATCTCAGTCTAATAAGATCAAGGAATCATCAAAAATCAATAATGTGAAAGAGGGCGAGCAACAGGGATTGTATGCCTTAGGAGGCGAGCAGCAGGGACTGTGAACCAAATACATGAGGACGAGCAACAGGGACTGAAGGTCCTAGGAGGCGAGCAGCAGGGACTAAGGACCAAATGGAGAAGGCGAACAACTGGTCATAAGGGCCATTACAAAATAGCGAATAACAAGAACAAGGGGATTCAAGATCTCAACAAGAGACGAGCAGGCGAGCAACTGGGGTTATAAACCCAACAAGGGCGTACCGACGAGTAGCTGGGCACCAGGGAGAATAGCTGAATGGTTTCAAAGACCAAGTACAACATTGGGAATGTCAAGAGTCACCAACTTTAGAAATAGTCAATGTGTCTTTACACTTGGCACCCACTTATTGGACAATAGATTAGTTGTTGTACAAAAGTCATAACACTTGGCAAAATCCCAATGGTTAAGCCATCAAGATGGTGACACCTAGCCTCTTTGTATGCCTATATATACCTCTTCATTTGCATGAAGAAGGGAGGTTTTTCCCCATAATAAAAAAGTTGCTAAACTCTTGCAAAATTATTTCTTGTATTATACTTAATCAAATCTCATAATCTTTGATCTTGTTTGATGATCTTAACTTGAGAAAACAGCCACTAATCATCATAGATTAGAAAAGGTCATCAACAATTGGCGCTAGAAGAAGGGTGTCGAACCTCCGTTTCACAAAAAAAAAGTCGAAGAAAGGTTGAAGAACTCCACCGGAATCTGCAAAATCCGGCCGGAATCCGGGAGGAAGCCATCGGAAATCAAGTGTACACATTATTTGAAGCAAAATCATCCATTTATACATCACTTTGAGAGTTTAAATGCATGTGTGTATGAACTAGGGTTTTCAAACCACTATACTCATACAAACAAGGCTAGTAACTCTTATAAAAGGTGTTTGTTGGAAATAAAATCACCCCATCTATTTGCTTACCACTTGTACTTCGGTAACCAAAATGGTTCGATCACAAGAAGAACGGCATTTGAGCACATCTCCAAGTCGTAGGTCAAGAACGAGGGTTTCATCTACCGAAGGACATGCACGTACGGTAAAAGCGACTTCGCAAAGAAACGTGCAAGTCACCATTGATACAATCCCGCCGGAAGTGGAAGCTCTTGCCCAAAATCCCGAAGAGCTAGCAAAAACGATTGCTGTTTTACAAGCATTGCAAAGGCGACAAACGGTCGGGCCATCAGGGACGCAGGCGGCGACCAACAGGGCAGCCGGCGAGCAGCGAAGCAAAGAAGAAAAAGAAGCACGAAATGACGAAGTTGACAGTGAAGAAATCCGTAGGAATAAAGGGAAAGCTCCTCTAAGTGAAAGACTTGGAAGTCGAGGAGAGTCTACTCCGGGGACAGGTGAGGAGTCGAGCAGCGGGGACACAAGGAGTATAAGCCACCATCACACAAGAAGGGCCAGTTATCGCAGGACACATAGGGAGGATCAACAGAGAGGCGAGGAGCGAGCAACAGGGCAAACACACCCTGCTGCTCGCCGCTCAGTGCATGAAAGGCTAAGAAGATCAGCCTTCGGGCGATTAGGTCCCAATGGAGCCAGCAACATCGCTAGGCATACAACTCAAGAGAAACGTCCCGTTAGCAAGGGACTGCGTCATGAAGAGGTCATTGAACCCAATCATGACGAACAGCCTTCTAGCGGAAAAACGTCTCCAGATGAGTGGCAAGCTTTGAAGAAAGCGGTGGAAGAGATGCAGAAACAGTTGGAGGAGCGAAAAGGCGACGGGTCGACGATGTTACCATCATCACCCTTGTCCCCGGATATCCTTAATGCGCCGGTACAAAAGAAAGTACAATTCCCGGCCATTAATTTGTACGAAGGAAATTCAGACCCAAAAGTACACTTGTCTAAATATACCGATTACATGATATCGGTAAAGGCGTCTGATGCGACTCAATGTCGGAATTTTCCGTTGACTCTTGGTGACGGTCCTCACAGATGGTTTTCTGCACTAGCTCCAGGCTCCATCAGTTCGTTCATGCAACTCAGCAAGGAATTTCTCTCACACTTTTCCACGGTCGGGTCTTACCTTACACAGAGACACAGGTTGGCAGATCTGAGACAAGGAGATGAAGAGACTGATAGAGCCTTCCTTGAGAGATTCGATAAAGTCCTATTGGAAGGAGAACCAGTGAGTGAGGACACCAAGATAGTGGCAGTTATGGCAGGGCTTAGGAAAGGGACAGACCTGTGGAAAGAAATGCACCTCGCTTTCCCTAAAACTTATTCCGAATTCAGGCATAAGGCTGGAGTGTACATTTCGATGCAAGAAACTCTACAGAGGGAGTTAGGAGATAAGGCTGATACCAAGAAGTCGGGAAAGAAGTCAGGAGGGGAATACAAGGCCCCTAGGAACATGAAAGCTTTTAGCGAAGGGTCCGAGCTGAAGGAAAAATTGAACCATGTCTTATCCGCATCAATTGAGGCTGTGTACAACAATGTGAAAGATAAGGATATGCTGTCTGAACCCCGCAAGATACGACAAGAACGAGGAAAGATGAACCCCAACAAATTCTGTGCATACCATCAGACTATAGGTCACTTCACAAGCGAATGCCGAGATCTCTTAAAACAGTTGTGGAGATTTTACGAGGAAGGAAAGTTGTCAGAGTTTGTGAAGCGACAGCCAGGAAAGAAACCAAGGGTGGCAATATCCTCCGGCTCGGAAGATGACGAGAGCGACGAACAGCCGAGCAGGAGGGATCAAAAAAGGAAGAAAACGATGACAGCACCAGCCGAACCCGTCCGAGAAATCTTGATGCTCGAGCCGTCCGGACCGGTTGGGGGCTGTTCTGATGGTAGGCCACTTATGTCCAAAAGAAAAAGGAAAGCAGAGCTGAGGGCGGTAGCCCAAATCAGGGAAGTTGGGGTAAATCAAGCTACTAAAAAGACGGGCGATTTGGTGTTTTCTGAGAAAGACTTGGACGGGATACTCACCCCGCACAATGACTCACTGATCATCTGTGCTAACATCATGGGGGCCCGAGTTCACCGTTTGCTTGTGGACACAGGCTCCTACACAAACATCTTATTCAAAAGCACACTTGATCAGATAGATGATTGTGAGGGGTATGTAAAAGGATGTGATCATAAGATAGTGGGATTTGGTGACGCTGTGACCGTTCCTTTAGGCTTAGTAACGTTGTCAGTCGAGCTTGTATCGACCGAGAATCCCGAAAGGAGACTGACTAGGATGGTTGAATTTTTAGTCGTAGATCAGCAGTCTGCCTACAACGGGTTTCTCGGTCGACCTTTTATAAATGAATTCAAAGCGGCTGTTTCAACGTACTACTATTGTCTTAAATTTCCAACTTCGAAAGGCCCGGGTACGGTTAAAGGTGATCAAAGAAAAGCCCGAGAATGCCTCCTGCAACTTCAACCCACCGACAACAGAATATCCATGATGGACGAGCAGCCGAGCAGCAGGGACGAAGGGGAGCCTTCCGTCCTAGACGAAATCATGGAGTCCGTCGACACTGAAGTGATGGAGGTGGACGACCAGCAGGGTGTGGACGACCAGGAGGGCATGAGCGAACAACAGGGAAGAGAGGCCGTACCCGGGCTAAATCAAGTTGAAGACTTGGAACCAAGGCTGGGGGCAGAACCAATGATCAAGGATGAAATTAACTTTGAAGGGCCCATTATCGATCCTCGATGGAAAGACCATAAAAGGAGAGCAACTCCGGTAGAGGAGTTGGAAGCAATAAGAGTTGACCAAAATCGAGAAGACTTGGAATTATTCATTGGATCTGAGCTCCCTGAGCCATACAGATCCAGAATGGAAAAGTTTCTTAAGTCCAATCTCGACGTATTCGCATGGTCACATGCTGATATGGTAGGCATTAGCCATGAGCACGCCTGTCATAAGCTAAATATTTGTCCAACTAAGAAACCAGTGAGGCAGAAAAGAAGAAAATTTGGGCCCGACAAATATGAAGCATTGGACATAGAAGTGAAGAAGTTACTAGATAATGATCTCATCAAAGAAGCCTTATGTCCTAGATGGGTAGCAAACCCGGTGTTAGTGAAGAAATCAAACGGTACATGGAGGTTATGTATTGATTTCACTGATCTGAATGCCGCTTGTCCTAAGGATAACTTCCCGTTACCTCACATCGACCAGCTAGTGGACAACACGGCGGGACACGAACTCCTTACCTTCATGGACGCATTTGCCGGGTACCATCAAATACCAATGCACCCAGATGACCAGGAGCACACGGCGTTCTACACCAATAAAAACTTGTTATGTTGGAAAAGAATGCCGTTCGGACTGATCAACGCAGGGGCCACGTACCAAAGACTCGTTAACAAGATGTTCGATGAGCACATTGGTAAAACAATGGAGGTGTACGTGGACGATATAGTCGTGAAAAGCCCAAGAAAAGAAGATCATTTAGAACACCTCGCACAAACATTCGGGATACTTCGAGCATATAACATGAAACTAAACCCAAAGAAGAGCAGTTTCGGGGTACACTCGGGAAAATTTCTTGGGCACCTGGTCAGTCAACGGGGTATTGAGGCGAATCCATCAAAAGTCAAAGCAATTATGGATATGCAGCCGCCAAGGTCTGTTAAAGAAGTTCAACGACTAACCGGATGTCTAGCAGCCCTAAACAGGTTCATTTCCAGGTCCGGAGACAAATGCCGACCTTTCTTTGATGCCATTAAGAAAGGACAGTTCCAGTGGACGGATAATTGCCAACAAGCGTTTGAGCAGTTGAAGGAGTATCTGAGTGATACTAAAATTCTATCAAAACCCATCTCTGGAGAAAAACTGTACCTGTATCTAGCTGCATCAGAGGTGGCCATCAGCTCGGTCTTAGTTCGGGCAGAAGGGAAATTTCACTTGCCAATCTACTATGTGAGTCAGGCCTTGCATGAGGCGGAGATTAAGTATTCGCCCATGGAAAAGTTAGCCTATGCACTGGTGATGAGTGTGAGAAAGCTGAGGCCGTACTTCTTCGATCATCAGGTGGAGGTCTTAACAACTTTTCCATTAAGGCAAATCTTACAAAGGCCTGACACAGCTGGTCGCCTCCTCAAGTGGTCGCTCGAAATAAGCCAATTTGGAATATCTTATGCACCTCGAACAGCGATCAAGGGACAAGCGTTAGCCGACTTTATCGTCGAATTAACCTTTCCTCAAGATCCAACGAGAGGTCATAATCATCCATGGCGCATGTACGTGGACGGATCATCAAATAACACAGCAGCAGGAGCGGGAATAGTGCTGATCAGTCCAGACGAACAAGTATTCACCTCAGCCGTAAGATTTGAGTTCATGGCAACAAACAACGAGGCCGAGTACGAAGCATTAATAGCTGGATTACGGCTAGCTCTGGCCGTGGGAGTAAGAAGAGTTCAAATTTATGGAGATTCCCAGCTGATAGTCAACCAAGTCCGTGGGGAATACGAAGCCAAGGATGAGAACATGGTCTTATATCAAAAGATCGTTGCCCACCTGGCTTCGCTATTCGAGCAGATTTATATCGAACAAGTGCCAAGAGATAACAATGCGCAAGCAGATGCACTTGCTCGCTTGGCTACTAGTACAGGGCCAGCAAAACTTTCAGAGGTCATCATCACAAGAATCTCCAACCCGTCCACCAATGACTACAAGATCAATCAGATCGAAGAAGAACTGACAGAGGATGACTGGAGAGCACCGATATATAGATACCTCAAAGATAACACAGAGCCTGAAGATCCGCAAGAAGCAACAAAAGTAGCCAAGCGAGCAGCAAGGTTCACAATCATGGATAACCAACTTTACAAGAGAGGATTTTCACTGCCCCTACTAAAATGCCTGGCAAGGGGGCAAGGTCAGGAAGTTCTGAAAGAAATTCACGAAGGAGTATGCGGAAATCACGCAGGGGGGCGAGCACTAGCATACAAGACAGTGAGGCAAGGTTACTACTGGCCAACTCTATTACAAGACGCAATCAGAATTGCAAAAACATGTCACAGGTGCCAGCTGTTTGCTCCCAACATCCATAAGCCACCAACGGAGCTAATTTCGGTAAATAGTCCATGGCCGTTCGCAAAGTGGGGAATAGACATCATAGGACCTTTCCCAACGGGAAAAGGGAATGTCAGATTTGCAGTGGTAGCCGTGGACTATTACACGAAATGGGCCGAAGCTGAAGCACTGGTAACGATAACACAAGAGAAAATGATCAGCTTTATCTGGAAAAATATAGTTTGCCGGTTCGGGGTCCCACAAGCGATAGTAACAGACAATGGAAAGCAATTCGAAGGAAAGAAGATAAGAGATTTCTGCAAAAAGTGGGGTATCAAGAAACATTTTTCAACACCATATCATCCTCAGTCTAACGGTCAAGTCGAAGCAGTCAACAAGATAATCAAGCATATCCTCAAAATCCGTCTGGTAGATAAGAGAGGCAAGTGGTCGGAAGAACTGCCCGAGGTACTTTGGGCATATAGGGTATCACATAGAACAAGCACTGGGGAAACACCATTTGCTATGGCATTCGGTACAGAAGCAGTTATACCTATAGAGCTCAAAATACCGACTGAGAGGGTAGCCGAGTTCAATGAACAGGAAAACAACAAGGCACTAGCCGCAGAGATGGATTTAATCGACGAAAAAAGAATCTCAGCAGAAATAAAAAACGAGATATACAAAAGAAGGATTGCAAGGTACTACAACTCACAAGTAAAAATCAGGGAATTTGAAGTCGGGGATCTGGTACTCCGAAAAATCCTAGCAACACCTCCAGGCGTATTTGGACCGACTTGGGAGGGCCCATTCAAGATAACTCAAAAGTGGCACAACGGCACATATGATCTCGAAGACATGGAAGGCAACTCGGCCCAATACACCTGGAACGCGGCGTTGTTGAAGAAATATTACCAATAATTAGGAAACCAATGTAAAGTTCTTTATAGGCTATCGTGTCGTTTATATTTTTGTAAGGTGTAAAATCGATGAAAATTTTAAATTTTACACTTTTTTGGGCAAAATTTGTAAGTAGATGAATGATGGTTCAATGAATTATGTACATAAGAAAGCAAAAGGTGTTAAAACCCAACTGTTCGCCAAACAGAAAAGCTGCTCGCCGAAGATACTATATGCATAAAAGCACAAGTACAGTGGAGGCGAGCAGCAGGGTCCATGAGACCAAAAGGCCCACCTGATCGCCCCCTCACAAGAAAGTTGCTCGCCAAAGATACTAAGTGCATAAAGCACAAGTATGGTGGAGGCGAGCAACAGGGCACATGCCAACGCATAATTGCTCGTCCCGAAGCTGAATACACTTAAGTACAAATACGGCAAGTGGCGAGCAACAAGGCATAAAAAGAAACATGATAAGGGTTTAAGTTCTTAAAGAACAAAATAGACCCATACATGAACAACATGTATGAATTTGCAAAGAAAAGTATTTTACTTTCAACATAAGAAAGAAATACTTAAGCAAAAGATAATTAAAGGGCAAATAAGAGGCGAACAATAGAATAAAAGTGCAATTCTCATTCATTAGCACCAAAAATTACAAGAGAAGAACATACAACCATCATCCTACCACATCAGCTAGACAAAAAAGAAACTAAGCCTAAGTCTCGGGAGCTGGCGGAGCAGGTGGCACCAAAGGATCTTGGGAAGAAGGAGGAGGTGGAACATCTTGCACGGTGACCCCGGGGACCTGCTGTTCACCTACTGCTGCAGAAGAGCTTGTCTCACCAAGAGGATTAGGGAGAAGGGGACCCAAAGCTTCAAAGATATTCATGTCCCTGTCCGCCTCCACTCTCTCCCTGGGGGCAACAACACGAACATCGTCTTTGAAGATGTCCAAGTTAACCCCCATTTCCCCTAAGTCAGCTATCGGGATTTCAAAGCCAGGGGCCGGTGGGTTTTCTGTGACATAATCCGTGAAGTCCTTGATAGTCGAAGTCATCACGTCCAAACCGTTATCCAAAGCATACTTCACATTCCTCACACTATCAGCATACGCGCAGATATAACCGAGATTGGTGTTATCGGTTACATCCTGCACATAAGTGGTGTAAGAAATGGCACGCTTATTCTTCTTCTCCAATTGGTCGACGTGGACCTTCAACGATTCCACCCTTTCCACCAGACCCACCCGCTCGGTCTCCAAGACTTGCAAACGATCGGTGGCAACACCCAAATCCAGTCTTAGCTTCTCTGAAGCATTAGACGCTATCATCTCCCGGTCCTCAGCAGCCTTCACCTCCCGCGTCCATGTGAGCTTGGCTCTCTCGAAGTCAGCTTTCAGCTTAGCCAACTCTTCATCTTTCTTCTTCAGCTCCTCGTCCCTTTTCTTCAACTGAACAAGTTGAGCATCACGATCCGCTTCAACTTGCTCGAGCCGTCGCCCCAAACCGCGATTTGTTCGCTCTAGCTCGACGGCTTGATCCAAGACTCGTTGGGCTGTGATCGATTGATGGCTCGAATTGTAGCTCAACAAACGAGCATTGTCACTAAGACTTTGGCTCTGAATAATTTCTTCGCCAGTCTTGGTCCACGAACGGGGAACGTATTCCATGGCTCTGCGGACGTGGGAGTCTTTAATTTCGTGGGGCGCGGGAGGAGACTTCACACAGCTAAACTGGTGAAGCACTTTTGAGCGACCGGGATAATCGTTTCTCCGGTACCTGTTCGGAGGAAAAAGCCGTTAGAAAACTGAATCAAAGGAATAAACAGTCAAGTTAGAAAGGAAGATACTCACTCTCTCATTTTCACGGGGTCGTAGCCCAAGTATGAGTTATCAGGAGAAGTGCTCCTTCCTTGACCGGCGATCATAGCGCCCACGACTTGTTGCTCGGTAACCTCCTCCACCGACGAGGAGCGAGCAGTAGATTTGCCCACCTGGGAAGAACCTTGCCCTCTTGTTCGCTTGGCACGGTCATCCCCCTTACGTGGGGCAGTCTCCTTGGCAAGTCTTTTCTTGCCCCTCGTATCTTGGGGGGGTGGCGAGGAGCGAGCAGGAGGGCGGGGAGCGGGAACAGGGGCCTGAGGAACAGGGAGAGGGTCCTGAGGAGCTTCTTCTTCATCCTCATCGGCTTCAGCTCTAAGCCTGATCAAAGAAGTGCAAGGATCAAACTTTTTCTTTTTTGAGGGATGATTAGCTGCCATCTGTTTAACGCGACGTGCGAGCAAGTGATAGCTTTCGGGAATGGGAGGAACAGCGACCGTCACCCTTTGAGCTGAAAACAACAACAAAAATTATTAGTAAAATTGGCAAGAAAAAACTTATCCTGGACGACCAGCAGGGCCTAGGCGACCAGCAGGGCCTAGGCGACCAGCAAGGCCTAGGTGACCAGCAAGGCTTAGGCGACCAGCAGGGCAAGATTAAATAATAGGAGATACGAGAAAATTAATAAGTAATGTTTACCCTCAGGGACCTCAGCTTGTGCTTCCAAATGGTGAGCACTAGTAACAAACTGAGCGTGCTTGCGGATGTGTACTTGAGAGAGATGTTCGACAGTCCGATCCTTAACGTTTCGAAGAGAAACTAACGCAAGGACGTACAGAAACTCTTCACTCAAATCCGGATGCCCCCACTTCAGGATACGCGGACCTGCAAAAACAAAGAAAAAGATTAAAATTAGTTCACCTAAAAGTTCGATGAACTAAGATTTAAAACCTACGCCGAATTTCGCCGAAATGCGTAGGAGAGTCTATACGCCCCGGTCCTCCCGAAAAATCGGAGGACGCCCGCCAATCGCCGCCAATGAAAAAGAACTGCCTGTGCCAACCCTTGACCTTATTGGGCACTCCTTCAATTAGCTTAACGCCACTACGGGCTTTGATATAATACCAACCAAGCCCTTCCTCATGAGCAGCCGAAGAGATAGTCAGGGCGTAGTGTATCTCCGTCGTGCTGATCTTATTTCGGTACCCCTCCAACCCGAAAAGGGTAATGAAAGACAGCAAGGTACTCCAACCGTTAGGAGTAATCTGAGTGATTGCCAAGTTGATATCCTTCAAGAATTGCCCGATCACAGGATGTAGAGGGAGAGGGAACCCCAGTTTAAGTATGTCGAGGTTGATGGCAGTACAACCTGGAGGTGGGTCATCAGCTCTCTCTCCTGGTTGGGGGGCATACAGATGGATGTCGTACGGAATGCGAAAACGAGATCGTATCCGAACTAAATCCTCCTCTATAATCTCGCTGGACACCCTACCAGCTGTGTATGGCGATGAACGGGCCTCCATAATAGGTCGAGCGGGAGTAGGGAAAGCCTGGTGGTACTTATTCGCATAATCGATCCAATCTTGTCTTCGAGCTACGGCTTTGGGAATAAGAGATTCGGGCATTGACCTTGAAACGGGGAAGTTTATTTCTCGGAGAAATCCCCATGTGACTCCCTCGTGCTCGCCCCCTGGTCCAGTTGCTCGCTGCTCGCCCCTTACTTGGCGCTCGCTGCTCGCTCCCCTCTCTTCTGGAAGACTCATCCCATCTATTTCGGCGGCGACCTCGGAAGAATCCTCACCCAAGTCCGAGTTAGTCCCCTCTCGAGCCGAGGAGCGAGCAACGGGGCCTTGGACATCCTGCTCGCCCGAGCTATCCACAGCATAGAATGAATCAACGGAGCGAGCAACGGAGCTCGCCTCAGAGCCCGTCTCTTCATCAACGAGCAGGGTTCTAGGGTTTTGCCCAGCTGCTCGCCGGATCGAACGGCGAGGAACAGGGGCCGTCTGTTCATCTTCCATGGGCCTTTTTCCCAGGTTTCGCCCAACAATCTCAATAGAGGGCGTATGACTTGAGGAAGGTGACGTCATCTTCGAAAATTTTTGAATTTTTTTTGAAAAATTCCCGAACAAATTAAACAATGGAGTTTGATCAAGAGTTGAACGAATACGGCGGCGACGCGGCGGCGATACGGCGGCGGCGTGGCGGCGATACGACGGCGGCAATGGCGAATAAGGAAAACGAAGAACGAAAATGGCGAAATCGAAAGAAAAATGTAAATAATAACAAGAGTAAACAAGAAAAATCAAAGGATTTACCTTTGATTTGGTTGAGATTGACTGAAAGATCGAAGGAAATAACGAAAAGAAAAGCTTGGAAACTCTCCAATGGCGGTTTGCTTGTGAAAGAGCGAAAAAGAAAGAAAATGGAAGGAGAGAGCTATTTATAGATATGGATTCGGGGGCAAAGTTGAGAAGAGTAAGGAATTAAGGCCCCTAGTTGCAATTATAGGCACGCACGCGTGGGCAGGCGGCGTCGCTTCGTAGTCCGTGCCTCGGGAAGCGAAACGACGCAAATCCAAGAGTCGTCCCTCGCTGCTCGCCTCCAAGAGTGCCCCGCTGGTCGCTCCCCAAAAGTTCCCGCCTAAAAGAAATTCAAAACCCGGTTGCTCGATCCATATAAAGTGGAAAAATTTCGAGTTCCCTGTTGCTCGCCTCCCACTACAAAATACATCTTACCTTATAGTTTGACATAAAAGGATAAAAATTCATCCTTATCTGCCAAACTAGGGGGCATTGTTGATAGGCGACCAACAGGGACATAATATTAGTGTTGATAGGCGACCAACAGGGATATAATATTAGCATAGAATCTCAGTCTAATAAGATCAAGGAATCATCAAAAATCAATAATGTGAAAGAGGGCGAGCAACAGGGATTGTATGCCTTAGGAGGCGAGCAGCAGGGACTGTGAACCAAATACATGAGGACGAGCAACAGGGACTGAAGGTCCTAGGAGGCGAGCAGCAGGGACTAAGGACCAAATGGAGAAGGCGAACAACTGGTCATAAGGGCCATTACAAAATAGCGAATAACAAGAACAAGGGGATTCAAGATCTCAACAAGAGACGAGCAGGCGAGCAACTGGGGTTATAAACCCAACAAGGGCGTACCGACGAGTAGCTGGGCACCAGGGAGAATAGCTGAATGGTTTCAAAGACCAAGTACAACATTGGGAATGTCAAGAGTCACCAACTTTAGAAATAGTCAATGTGTCTTTACACTTGGCACCCACTTATTGGACAATAGATTAGTTGTTGTACAAAAGTCATAACACTTGGCAAAATCCCAATGGTTAAGCCATCAAGATGGTGACACCTAGCCTCTTTGTATGCCTATATATACCTCTTCATTTGCATGAAGAAGGGAGGTTTTTCCCCATAATAAAAAAGTTGCTAAACTCTTGCAAAATTATTTCTTGTATTATACTTAATCAAATCTCATAATCTTTGATCTTGTTTGATGATCTTAACTTGAGAAAACAGCCACTAATCATCATAGATTAGAAAAGGTCATCAACAAAATACATATACCAAGTTGGGTTGTTAATATTCTTGTTGTATGAGTTTTTACTAATTGACATTGTTCGTGCCTGTGTGATTTGCTGTGTGCGAATATTTTGGTTATTAGTTATTTGATCGTGTTTAGGATATTTTGAACTTCTGATCTAATTGTTTCGTTGATTGTGGAGTATTTTTGTTTTACTTATTTCTTAATTGCAATGTTGCAGCGACGAATTAAGCGTTCAAAATGTTTTCGTAGAGATATGATATTTTTTTATCTAGGACTGATTTGGTGGTACTACATTGCTTTGTATTCGATTAATTATGCATAGGCATGTGTTTACGGTGAAATCTTCATCCGTGGGATTGGGTTGTGTAAGTTTGGTAGTTGGAGTTAAAGATGGTGGATGCTTTTAGGAAATCCATGAAATTGGTCTTGATGGGATATTTTTATTATTTGTGTGTGTTGATTTCTTCGGAAGCATTCAATATAATTTAATATGTTCACATATATATGTCTATTATATGTACATCCTATAGTTTGGGCTTTGCATTCATCATTGCCTGCGATATATCTACTCTCTCATCATGATTACTCCGTTATTGTTCCTTTATTTATCTTCCTAAATCAGGTTTCACACATGGGCAATTGTACGTCGCGGTCTCGAGAGTTAAAAATAGGAAGGGACTGAAAGTTATGAGTCTTGATGCCGAGGACAATCCGTCAAAATATACAAGAAAGGTTGTGTATAAGGAAAATTTCAGAAATCTGTAGTATTTTTTAGATGAGGTTCAACATTTGTTTTAAATGTGTGGACCAAAATAAAATGTCTTATTTAATTTCCCCGTCATTTATAATTTAGTGATACACTGTTGTTATGTGTTAGAATATCAATTGTGCTTGAAAATATTACTTTTTATAAGCTAGTGTGAATAGTTACAGTAGTTTATAAACCCGCAAAAAATACGGGTCTAACACTAGTAAAGAATAAACATAAAATTGAAATGACTCGTAAGGCATGTACAACATCTTGGTGTTCCTACAACATAAGAAACTATCCACTCGATTACCAATATTCTTTGGAAATTGAAACCTATTAATACCAAATTGTTTCATTTTTCAAAAAGCTTTTGCTATTACTGTAGCAATGGGGTAGCTTCCATTGTGGGCAAGGGCAATCCCTTATTTTTTTTCCTTGATTAAAAGGTTGCGTACCGTTTTCTCCACTGCTTATTAAAGATGTTAATGCATATGAGTTTGAGGTTAGTTTAGTATGCATAAATTTAATGTGTTTGAGCTCAATATACATATGAACTAAGTATTAATTTTAATCACCAACGAATTCAATTCAATTCATACCAAATTTGTATAATATATATATATATATATATATATATATATATATATACACACACGTATATGTATAATGGGAAACTTATTTAGGTGAAACTGATTTGCAACTAATACTCTTTAATAGAACAATTAATATCTTTAATTGAAAATAATGAATACTCTTTAAAATTAATACTTTTTAATGAAAACAACTAATAATTTTCAAACAAGTTTCATAGTGAAATTTGTTCACACAATACTTTGACTATAAAAGCTTTCATTTCACTTGCATGTTTTATCAGCTCAATAATTAATTTAGGCAAAGTATTATGTCATTATGTGACTTTTGTGCATAGTACACCACTAGTATTATTGCTTGTAATATTATTATTCTAAAAACTAATATTATAGCTTTGTAAGAATTAATACTATTATTAATAATATAAAGTGCAGAAAATATGCATAATACTTTCACATTAATTTATTGAAATGTTATATGTGAACTATCATTTCACATGCATATACTTATTTCAATTATTAATTATTGAAATGTTTCATAGGTTATACATAAGTATTTTTTTTTTTTATAGAATTTCTTTTTTCATACAATGGGTTTTAAGTTTCAACTACCACTTTAGTATAAAAATTAATATTTTGAAAGAATCAACTAAAGTGTTATTATATGAAATTAATATTTGTTCTTATACTAGCAGTATTAAAAATGTGTTATTATATGAACTCAAAGTGTTATTGTATAGAGAAAAATCTATCATTATATGAACAAAATTAGTAAAAGAAATGCGGGAAAAAACTAGATTTAAAGAATTGAAGAATAACTTAAGAAATACATATTTAATTTTATTTTTTATTTTTTTGTAAGAAAAACTAGGTGGGAGCAATTTTTTTTTTTTACTTTGCCTTGATTCAATTTTATTTTTGTAACAACAAATTTCGTAATATTAATATAATAAACACGAAAATGAAAGCTTTCATTTCACTTGTATGTTTTATCAGCTCAATAATTAATTTAGGCAAAGCATTATGTCATTATGTGAACTTTGTGCATAGTACACCACTAGTATTATTGCTTGTAATATTATTATTCTAAAAACTAATATTATAGCTTTGTAAGAATTAATACTATTATTAATAGTATAAAGTGCAGAAAATATGCATAATACTTTCACATCAATTTATTGAAATGTTATATGTGAACTATTATTTCACTTGCATATACTTATTTCAATTATTAATTATTGAAATGTTTCATAGGTTATAAATGAGTTTTTTTTTTTATAGAATTTCTTTTTTCATACAATTGGTTTTAAGTTTCAACTATCACTTTAGTATAAAAATTAATATTTCGAAAGAATAAACTAAAGTGTTATTATATGACATAAATATTTGTTCTTATACTAGCAGTATTAAAAATGTGTTATTATATGAACTCAAAGTGTTATTGTATAGAGAAGAATCTATCATTATATGAACAAAATTAGTAAAAGAAATGCAGAAAAAAAAAAAAACTAGATTTAAAGAATTGAAGAATAACTTAAGAAATACATATTTAATATTATTTTTTTGTAAGAAAAACTAGGTGAGAGCAATTTTTTTTTTATTTTGCCTTGATTCAATTTTATTTTTGTAACAACAAATTTCGTAATATTAATATAATAAACATGAAAATTATTACAATCGAGTTAATTTCGGATCAAACCGAGAAATTTTGCAAATTCTTAACTCTAAACTTGCTCCTCTAATTCTTCTCTTCAAGTTGACTTTGACTCGAACAAAATCTTTGTATCTGATCTTGTTCGGAGTTTAATTTGTGAACTTGTAACATTTTATCCAAGGGCAAGATGTCTTGTTTTGGATTGAACGTTGATTTTTGAAGACGTAATTGATTAACGCCTTTGAATGTAGGATGAACTTCTTTGAGTTTGGTGAAGAACGTCCTAGAATCAAGAATCCTTTGGGAGAAACACTTGTTCGGAGGGTTTTAAGACCTTAGGCTCGAATCGAAGGCTATTTTTGTTGGATTTGCATGAAGAACGACGAAGAACGCCTTTGAATCTCCAAAGGCCTTGAAGAACACTTTTGAAACTTCTTCGATCTTCAAGCACTCCTTCAAAGAAAAACACTGGATCAGAGGGTTTAGGACCTTGAACTCGGATCGAAAGTTATTTTTTATTGCTTTTCATGAAGAACACTTCGGATTTGATGAAGAATATTTTTAGTCTTCAAGAACGGTTTGTTGGGATAAGTTTTAGTTTTGATGATTTTCCAAAACAACATGTAATAGGTTTGAAAGCAGTCAGGATAGTATCCTTTAGATCAGGTCAGGCTAGGTTAGCTCTCAGTAGAATAGGTTGCTCAGTTGAGGGGGAACTCAGCGAGGGGGAACTTCTCAACACAGCCTGAAGATATCAAGATGACAACCAGAAGAGCTGACTGAAGACATGCCATCAACCTGAACCAATGGAGAAGCCTGAAGGAAGTCCCACTGAGTGTAAGTCAGGCTGTTCTAAGCCAGGTCTGGCGGACCACTCAGTGAAGAGCCTGATCAGGTGGATCAGTGCTGCACCAAGTAGGCCTTGAAGGAGTCAGGCTACTGTGGTCAGGGAAGTTTGTCATTCAGCCTTATGACAAACTTCTTGGAGTGATCTTCAAACAGTCTCTGAAGGACAACTACACTGAGGACGATCAGTCCACTGAAGATCATCAATCAGTGAAGGAGGAAGCTACCTAAAGTCAGTGGGATCTTGGTCAACCCACTGAGTCAAAGATCCGTGAATCCAGGCCACGTGGACCAATCAGCACGAGGCAGCAACTCTGACACTGACAAAGGCCGAATTCCAAGAAAAGTGGTTGAAACCATTTAATGTTGGATTCAAATGTATCTTCCCTCCAACGGATACATTTGAATCCCCATTATAAATACAAGCTTCCAGCTGCGGATTGAAGTGTGTGTGAGAGGAGAAAATCTACACCTACGAGCTGTGAGGGTGTGAGAGTTTTTGTGCGTTTCAAAGGGAGATATAAGGAAGCACATCTTACACCTAGAACACTGACCATTAGTGTCTTCACATGTATTATCTGAGTGTTCAGCTTGTAACTCATAGCTTAGAGAGGTTTTCCTAATCCTAGCTTTAAGGCTAACACATTGTAAGGGAAAACCTCACATAGTTGGAGAAAACCCTAACCGAAACCAAAACCCTCTAGTCAGGTTTGTTGGGAGTAAGTTGTTTGTAAGGAGAGGCAGCTCCGTGGAGGGGTGTGAGTCCAGTTGTAAGTGCACCTTGGCACGTTAAAAACAAGAATCCCAGGAGTGGATTTCCTGTTAAATCAGGCCGTGGATGTAAGAGTATTGAGACTCTGAACCACGTTAAACTGAGCGTACTTATCTTTCAAAGTATTTACTAAAGTGTTGTGAAAATCAGCTCACTGAGAGCTTTGTTAAGAAAACTTTAGTTAAGCAATCAGGTCAGAGAGATTCCTCTCACTGACCAGATCAGGCCAGGCACTCGAGAGTTCAGTCTCTCGAGTCACTGCCTTGTTGAGAGCCTGAGCTTTCAAGTCTCATCACTGACTTGATAGCTCTGACTCTCAGCAACGTAGTGACTTGAGTAGTCCTTCACTGAACTCTTTCAGAGTGCAACGCAAGGTTTTAAAAAAAAAAAAAAAAATTGTGCTCCTGAATTCCCATTTTGCCCTTCGAAAACGGGACCATCAATTGGTATCAGAGCGGGTTGTTCACATGACCACTGATCCAGTTTTGTTAAGAAAAATGGTCAACCGAACAGATCTTAAATGTTTTAAACTATGGGAATTCCTGCATATTTCAAACTATTACTTGTACTCTGACATTATTCTTGTAATAGAAAATCATTTGGTTAGAAGTTTTGGAATCAACAAAAAGGGGGAAATTGTTGGGATAAGTTTTAGTTTTGATGATTTTCCAAAACAACATGTAATAGGTTTGAAAGCAGTCAGGATAGTATCCTTTAGATCAGGTCAGGCTAGGTTAGCTCTCAGTAGAATAGGTTGCTCAGTTGAGGGGGAGCTCAGCGAGGGGGAACTTCTCAACACAGCCTGAAGATATCAAGATGACAACCAGAAGAGCTGACTGAAGACATGCCATCAACCTGAACCAATGGAGAAACCTGAAGGAAGTCCCACTGAGTGTAAGTCAGGCTGTTCTAAGCCAGGTCTGGCGGACCACTCAGTGAAGAGCCTGATCAGGTGGATCAGTGCTGCACCAAGTAGGCCCTGAAGGAGTCAGGCTACTGTGGTCAGGGAAGTTTGTCATTCAGCCTTATGACAAACTTCTTGGAGTGATCTTCAAACAGTCTCTGAAGGACAACTACACTGAGGACGATCAGTCCACTGAAGATCATCAATCAGTGAAGGAGGAAGCTACCTAAAGTCAGTGGGATCTTGGTCAACCCACTGAGTCAAAGATCCGTGAATCCAGGCCACGTGGACCAATCAGCACGAGGCAGCAACTCTGACACTGACAAAGGCCGAATTCCAAGAAAAGTGGTTGAAACCATTTAATGTTGGATTCAAATGTATCTTCCCTCCAACGGATACATTTGAATCCCCATTATAAATACAAGCTTCCAGCTGCGGATTGAAGTGTGTGTGAGAGGAGAAAATCTACACCTACGAGCTGTGAGGGTGTGAGAGTTTTTGTGCGTTTCAAAGGGAGATATAAGGAAGCACATCTTACACCTAGAACACTGACCATTAGTGTCTTCACATGTATTATCTGAGTGTTCAGCTTGTAACTCATAGCTTAGAGAGGTTTTCCTAATCCTAGCTTTAAGGCTAACACATTGTAAGGGAAAACCTCACATAGTTGGAGAAAACCCTAACCGAAACCAAAACCCTCTAGTCAGGTTTGTTGGGAGTAAGTTGTTTGTAAGGAGAGGCAGCTCCGTGGAGGGGCGTGAGTCCAGTTGTAAGTGCACCTTGGCACGTTAAAAACAAGAATCCCAGGAGTGGATTTCCTGTTAAATCAGGCCGTGGATGTAAGAGTATTGAGACTCTGAACCACGTTAAACTGAGCGTACTTATCTTTCAAAGTATTTACTAAAGTGTTGTGAAAATCAGCTCACTGAGAGCTTTGTTAAGAAAACTTTAGTTAAGCAATCAGGTCAGAGAGATTCCTCTCACTGACCAGATCAGGCCAGGCACTCGAGAGTTCAGTCTCTCGAGTCACTGCCTTGTTGAGAGCCTGAGCTTTCAAGTCTCATCACTGACTTGATAGCTCTGACTCTCAGCAACGTAGTGACTTGAGTAGTCCTTCACTGAACTCTTTCAGAGTGCAACACAAGGTTTTTAAAAAAAAAAAAAAAAATTGTGCTCCTGAATTCCCATTTTGCCCTTCGAAAACGGGACCATCACGGTTGCAGATGATTCGCTTACTTTGATGCTTGATCGTCTGAATGCTCGTTGATTTTGATGATCAAATTAACAAAAGAAGACCATTATTTATAGGGTGGGGGTTGAGAAACCTTCATTTTCTGTCATGCCACGTGGCGTCGTCTGATTGGTCGGTGCCATTTGATTGACTTAATTTGTGAACTAATCAAATTTGATTTAGTTCGCTTCCCATTTTAATGAGACAACATTTAATTTTCGATCTTATGGTAAATCAATTGTATTTATTACCCAATATGAGCACCGAAAACTCACGTATTTCGACCGACTTGTACCTTGTACATTTAATATCAAGTTCCACTATTAAATTCGAGAATTAATTTAATTAAATTCTAAAAATGAAATAGTAAATTTAATTTGATATTAATATTTGATTTGTACACGTGTCACCATTTAATTGGGTGCAAAATTAATTTGTTTACAATTTTTTTAAAAATCCATTTGACACAATTCACTGGCTTAGAATCCGCAAATTTGTTGTCCCATTTTAAATATGCAATTATTGTATAATTTTTTTAAAGAAAGTTATATATGATATAACCGTAAACTATAACTGCAAAATCACTTCTATTTTTTCTAAAGCTTCTTGGGATGTATCATATACTCCCACCGACCCAGGATGATCTTCATAGTTGAAGATGCACAGATAGATGAAAGTAATGAGTAGAGATTTGAGGGTAATTTGTAAACCTTTATGTATAAGTAAATGAATAAATTGGATTGTGTATAATAAAGTGTGAACGTAAAAGTAATGGCATTTTGTGTAATTTTGAAAATATTATGAGGGTGAAATTTAGAGGGTTTTGAAGATAATTTTGAAAGTACAAATAAAAAAAGTGTGAAGATAACCATTGAATCGATAAAGTAATACATAATCCAACAACATGGAAATTAGAAAATTTGGAGTTCATCTTTTTAAACTTTTTAAGAATTTAGCATTAATTACAAATTTACCCATCAATCGAGATAAACACAAAATAAGTAAATCTAATTGTATTGATTATTTCATTCTATGTAGAATATATTCGGGAAATATCATGTTAAATTGTGGAAGAGGATTCAGATCAATCCCTTAGTCAAATGTCAGGCATGGAGTTCTAGACTTGATGTGAACAAAAATAAAGTCACAAATATAAATTAATATACTTTAATTAAAACTTATGTAGTTAGACTTAGATTGGTAGCATTTTGTTGAGGTCAGCTGAAAATTCTAAATTCATAAAAATTGTTGTTGACGATCTTTGCTAATCACAAGGATTAATGGTTGTTTTTAATCATTAATTAGATCACCAAATAATTACGTGTGATTGATCACTAACGTAATTAGTGAATATGAAATTTTGTATTAGGGTAGAATTAACACGTGTATTGATTATGTACTTAATTCGTATATAAGAGAATCGAGCTGCTTTGGGTGTATAATCGAAGTTTGGACGTGTATATGAATTTGTGCTTATTCTATTAGCTGAAAAAATCTAAGTGTTTATACAAGTTTGCCTAGCAGGAGGTGTACATGACCTTTGACCTCCATAGTGTGCATGTGTGACACTTGGGCTTTGACTATTTTGACCTTATATAAACTAAATCCTATCCTTCTACACTGGACTTGCTCGCATTCAGGAGTTGTTCGTCCCGTTGGGCTTGTCCTTGAATAGTCTTTAGTTTGATTTTGATGGTCTTTATTCTTGATAATTTATTGTCTTGATATTGCAGTCAGATCTGTTCGCCGATGTGCTGGTTATGCTCGCTAGGGCCTCATCTGGGTCCACATGGTCTTTTGGTTAAAGTTGCTCGCCTGGTTAATGTTGCTCGGCGAGCAAGGTCTGTTCGCCTGACGCTTTTCGTTCAGCTTGGTTTAATTTCGTCTTAAGTGTGGGTACTTTGGGTTAATTCTGCTCGCCCAATTGATATTTCTGCTCGCCTATCAACAATTGCCCCCTTGCCAATTATTATGTTGTGATAGGGCAAGACGAACAACTTATGAGTTGGCAACTTTCTGGTGGTACGGATGTGAGCTGATATAACAAGGCGCGATCTACTTTACCAAGGCAAACAACTTTGGTCGAGCTAATTTATATAGGCGACGGTTGAGATCCCTAGGCGTGGGGTGGAGCTAGAGGTGTGACGTGGGCGGAATGATTACTGCCGCCCACGCGCACATGAAATCGAGGTGACGCGCCTCCTATTTTGTCGAAGTAGAGCTGCACGTGCCCTGTAGTTGCAATTTGATCCTCACACTTTCAAACTTGTTCGCCCGAGACCCCGTTTTTCTATACACTATTTAAGGAAAAAAATTGTCATTTTTGTTCATTTTCACTATTCATTCTCAGCGCAAAAACTGTTCATTCCCTTTTCAAATTTCCAGCAACAGAACTTCATCTCCGGTGACGATTCCTCCGAATCAAGGTAGTAATCTCTTATATTCTTTTTTATTTTCGTGATTGTGGGTGTGAGAAACGCCAAAAAACCCTAAACTCCGCCATCTGGGATTTTGAACTGCCGCCGTCCTTTTCACTCTCAGCCAGAAACCACCATTAACACCGCTTGAAGCTTTTTCATTCTAAATGTCCTCCCATTCCGAAACTGGATCATATCCTCCTCGCAACCCTGGGAAACGGCCAATTGAAGAGTCCCTCATCCCTATGGTAAACTTAGAATCCGACCCTGACGCGGTCTCAGTTGCCCGATCCCTTGACTCTGGGGCTCGTCAATCCGGGGAAAGAGTTGCGCGAGTAGATCCCACTCGCCAATTTGAGGAGGAGACGAGTTCTGATCTCCACGGGGAGGAGGAGGTCGAGGTACTACAGCCTGTCCGCCCGGACAAACTGGTCTGGGAGTAACTAAAAGATATTCAGTTCCCCATGCCAAACCCTATCGAGCAACAACTCCCGGTCGCCGTTGCTCGCCAAGTGGACTGGGACGAGTATGTGAGGGAATACTCTACTCGGTTCCCTATTCCAGCTCACGGAAAATGGAAGCTTAGGGCCACGGAATATGGGGCAAGCTGTATCGTGTCCGCCATTACCGAGGAGGACTTGCCCAAAATAAGGAGGGATTATAAGATTCCCTTCGATGTTCACATGTATGCCCCTTTGAAGGATGATAGAGCTGATCGCCCACCTCGTGGACTCACGGCGATAAACTTGGCCACACTAAATGTCGGGGTGACTCTTCCTTTGCACCCGTTGGTCGGCGGGTTCCTTGAGCAAGTAAACTTGGCCATCACCCAACTAACTCATGTTGGGTGGTTCAATTTTATGTCAATAATGGTGTTGTGCACCTTAGAAGGTTACCCCAATAAGTTGTCCACCGAGGAGGTCAACTACCTCATGACGCCTGCACTGGAGAAGAGGCGGGCTGGTATTACCTCAAGGCGCGACCAAATTTGAGGCTAGTGGAGGACATTCCGGGGAAGGTGCGAGATTGGAAGCACGACTGGTTCTGGATAGGTGGTGACTGGCGTGCTTCTGCTCGTCCTTATGGCGGCCCTGAACGAATTAACACTCCGGTGGAGTTTGGGGACTTAATTCGTGAGTCTTATCCCTTCTATATTTTTGAAGTGATAAAACTAATTTTTTTTCTTTTTATTTCAGGTCCCAAAAATCTCAAGTGGCGGAGTGCCAAGGATCACATCAGCGATCAGTTCCTGTTCACCGTCTGCCGAATCGCTCTCCGCCGCCAAACTGATCGCTCCATTAGCCACCTTTGCTTGGAATCTACTCGCAGGGTTGCTCGTTTTACTACCTATCCTCACCACCTTGAGGCTCAAGCTCAGGCTCCAGAGGGTAAGTCTTTTAAACTGGTCGAACAAACCTGTCCACTTCTTTTGATTCTTTATTTAATTTTTTCTAACTCGTTGATGTTTGACTTTTTTGCAGATCAGCTTGTTACAGTTGTTGTCCACCCCTCCTTTTACACTCTTGACCAAGTTGTGTGGGAGATGTCGAATAAAAGAGGGAGGAAGAAGGGTGATCCCTTAACCAAGATAATTACCTTGGCGGAAAAGGCGGGCAAGGATGACCCGCGACAAGCTGGTGGGCCAGGCTCAGGAAAACAGTCTGTCCTAATTAGCAGTCTGTTGGGACATTGTCAGTTTTGATTAAGATCTCAAAGCCCCTGAAAAGATGATTGCCTTAATCTGTCTTTGTCAGGCTAGTCTTGGTTAGGATTTGTACTTAGTCATTTTACACTTCACAGGTACTCAGTGAGAGGAGAACTCACTGGAGACAATCAAGACTCAGAGCCTGAAGACGAAGAGCACCATCCTGAACTTATGGCAGTCTTCTAAGCTGGCTGAGTAAGTGTCAGTGATGAAGAGTATGACCCTGAGGTCATTACTAACTCAGTCCTGAAGGGAACAGGATGCCACTGAGTTAATGGGAAGACTTGGAGTAGAGCCAAGCAATGCAAAAGGAATTTCAGCGTCAGGACAAGACTGGTGGGCTCAAGACAAAATGAACTTAATAAGACAAGCCTGAAGCTCAGGAATAAGTTCTGACATTCTCACCAACCTGATGACGTGGACCAATCCGAGAAAGACACGCACGTACGGAACCTGACATGAAGACTGAATTCAGACTGCATATTCAACGGGCAAGCATTCAATGTGCATTTAATGCAAATACCAAATCCATGCAAGGACGGCTGCTGCATGAAGATATGCCCGTTTGAAGCCACTCTACATAGATGACTCGAAGGCTATCTCTCCAACGGATAGTTTTTCAAATCACCTATAAATACAGAAGACATTGAACCCATTCAAGGTTACGGGAAATTTCCAAGCCAGAAATTACTCAAACTCTCAAGCATTCAAAGCATTCAACCCTTAAGAGAAGCACTCGAAACCCTCTAAATTTCCCAAGTGTTTCTCAGCATTTGAGAGTTATTCTGTATTCCAAGAGCTAATTAGAATTATCTTAAGCTTAGAGAGATTATCCAATCCTTAGCATAGCTTTGCCTTGTAAGGATAATCTCAACCTAGTTGGAATCCAAACTGAAACCAAAACCCTAAGTTAGGCTTGTTGGGAGTAAGTCAGTTAGAGTGTTAGTAAGTGGAGTTGTATAGATCAGTGAGGTTAGCTGGTCTTGGTGCACCTTGGCACGTTAAAAACAAGAATCCCTTGAGTGGATTTCCTGTTAAGTCAGGTCGTGGACGTAGGAGCTTGAGACTCTGAACCACGTTAAACTCCCTGTGTTCTTACTGCTTTGATATTGTGCATACTTGCCATATTATTTGTTCATTCATTGCATTCAAGTTTATCAGGCCTGAATCAATCAGGCTGATCTTCAAAAGAGCATTGCCCTACTAAACACTTTTCAGGATTGAGTAAAACAAGTTTTTCAGAAAGCAAACTAAACAAGACTTTAAACTTTCAGGGCTCAAACATTTCCGCACTGAACTTGAACTGATAGTTAGCCAACTGACCCGCACCAAGTGTAGTCAGTAGGTGTGTTATCAGCTCCTAGTTCTTTTCCACTCTGAGCAAAGGGGACTCAGTCAGTTTTAAGGTTGAAAAATTGGTATACGTGTATCCCCCCCCATACACGTATTCCTCAGTCTTGTACCGGGACCAACACAGTCCGCCCACGGCTGCTACCCCAAAGTCGAAGAAACTTCTTCGAGGAGACGGCACTCCCGTCTCCGATGCTGAAAGGGCGGCCAAGAAGGTCAAGGTCGCCCATGGGAGTGGAGCCATTCCTGCTCGCCCATCTGAGCCTGAAAGTGGGCGAGCTCCTTCCTTGGAGAAATTCTCCGACCAACCTCTGGTCGCCTCTGCCCTCGAGGCATACGCCGATCATCCACACGATGCGACCTATCTCGGCTGGGATAAGGGTCGCCATAATGCGTTTATTGGGATATGTTTTAGTTTTGATGATTTTCCAAAAAAACATGTAATAGGTTTGAAAGCAGTCAGGATAGTATCTTTAGATTCAGGTCAGGATAGTTTGTGTATTCAGTTAGACAGGTTGTAATGTGAGAAGAACTTAGCTGAGGAAGCACTCAGTTGAGGGGGAACTCAACTGAGGGGGAACTCATTGATAAAGCTTGAGGAAGTCAAGATGACATCTCAAGAGAACTGACTGAAGCCATTGAAGGAAGACCTGAACCTGAAGAGAAGCCTGAAGGATGTCCCACTGAGTGTAAGTCAGGCTGATCTAAGCCAAGTCTGGTGGACCACTCAGTGAAGAGCCTGATCAGGTGGATCAGTGCTGCACCAAGTAGGCCCTGAAGGAGTCAGGCTACTGTGGTCAGGGAAGTTTGTCATTCAGCCTTATGACAAACTTCTTGGAAGTGATCTTCAAACAGTCTCTGAAGGACAACTACACTGAAGACGTTCAGTCCACTGAAGATCATCAGTCAGTGAAGGAGGAAGCTACCTAAAGTCAGTGGGTCTTGGTCAACCCACTGAGTCAAAGATCCGTGAATCCAGGCCACGTGGACTAATCAGCACGAGGCAGAAACTCTGACACTGACAAAGGCCGCATTCCAAGAAAAGTGGTTGAAACCATTTAATGTTGGATTCAAATGTACCTTCCCTCCAACGGATACATTTGAATCCCTATTATAAATACAAGCTCATAGCTTGTTGTTAGTGTGTGTTGTTTTTGTTTGAGAGTTGTATTGTTGTATCTTGTAAGAAAAACAAACACCTACGAGCTGAGAGTGTGAGTAGTAGCATACGTGCATGGGAGATATAAGGAGATTCTACTCATTTCTATACACTGAGAGTTCACAAATATATACATAAGAGTGCTCAGCTTGTAACTCTAGGCTTAGAGAGGTTTTCCCTATCTTAGCTATTGGCTAACACATTGTAAAGGGAAAACCTCACCTAGTTGGAGAAAACCCTAACCGAAACCAAAACCCTGAGTCAGGCTTGTTGGGAGTAAGTTGTTAGAAGGAGAAGGGCAGCCCAGGGAGTGGCGTGAGTCCAGTTGTAAGTGCACCTTGGCACGTTAAAAACAAGAATCCTGAGATAGTGGATTTCCTGTTAAATCAGGCCGTGGATGTAAGAGCTTGAGTCTCTGAACCATGTTAAACCAAGTGTTATTATTTGGAATGTCTTTTCTACTAAAGTATTGAAAAAACCTGCTCACTGAGAGCATTGTTTAAAAAGGAACTTTAGTTAAGCATTCAGGTCAGGGAGATTCCATCTCACTGACTAAATCAGGCAAGGCACTCGAGAGTTCAGTCTCTCGAGTCACTGCCTTGTTGAGAGCCTGAGCTTTCAAGTCTCATCACTGACTTGATAGCTCTGACTCTCAGCAACGCAGTGACTTGAGTATTCCGTCACTGAACTCAGTCAGGGTGCAAGCTATGCTTTTTAACGCACTCGAGAGTTCAGCATCTCAAGCCACTGTCCTTGCTCAGAGCATGAGACTCCAAGCCTTCTCACTGACTTGGTAACTCAGCCTCTGAGCAGAGCAGTGACTTGAGTATCTCACTCTTGCTGAACTCCCTGAGGAAAAAGGTTTTTTTTTTTTTAAAAAAATTTTTTTGCTTCTGAATTCCCATTTTGCCCTTCGAAAACGGGACCATCAGCGTTTCTTTTCATAAACTTCTTTTTTTTAACACTTTGACATGTTTCCGTGCAACCATGATCCCAATCACTATCCGGGGCAATCAGATATGGTGCACCAATATTCCTGCTTGAAGGTGCCCGCCAACTATCGCAAAATCCTGGATCCTTTTGTTCGCCGCGCCTCCAAAACTGTCCCTCGCTCCTGGACCAAGGAGTTGAATGAAATCGTCAAGACACAAACACCACGTGATAATGGTCGTTTATGTCTTATGGAGGTGAGCAAGTCTCTGGTCACCGTTCAAAGGCTGGTCGACCAAGTCGACAATGTGGAGAGGGATGCCTGTCACCATGCGTCTACCGTGAGTCGTATTGCCAAAGAAAGGGATGAGGCAAAGGACGAGGCGAAGAAGATGGTGGCCAACCTGGAGGATAAGGTTAAGGCCCATCAAACAAGCGAGCAGTGTGCTCTTGATTTGCACGTAAAGGTCTCGGGGGAGCTAAAGGCCAAAATGGTCGAGGTCGAACAACTTCGAGCAGAACTTGCTCACGTCCATCAACAGAAAGAGGTCGCCGAGAAGTATGCGACAGAAGTAACTGCCAAGGTTGCCGACCTCGAGAATCAGCTCGTCAATTCAATTACTCAAGAGGAGCTGATCCAAAAAATAGAGGCGGGCTCAATCATCGGTTTTGTGACGGCCTACGCGGAATGCATTCGCATAGCGAATGAGTTTAAGATTACCCCCGTTGTCGAAGAGATTGGCAATGAATTCAAGAACTTTATCGAAACTCATCCTCCTACGCCG
This sequence comes from Ballota nigra, assembly GCA_947034835.1. Taxonomy (NCBI): domain Eukaryota; kingdom Viridiplantae; phylum Streptophyta; class Magnoliopsida; order Lamiales; family Lamiaceae; genus Ballota; species Ballota nigra. The sequence goes on along the minus strand of OX344720.1, from coordinate 87,627,780 downwards.
GGGACAACTCTTCAAATCGGCGACCTGCCCGAGTATGGGGTCCCAATTGACTTTATTGACCCCGGAGTCATAATCACAAGTCCCCCGGATGATGACGAGGACGATGAGGCTGCAGTGGGCGATCAGACTCAGCTGGTCGATCAAAGCGAGAAAGCTTTGAAGGAGCATGCTGATGCTGAGGGATCAATTGCCGAGCTCACTCAAGACGTGCCCATCGACCTACTAACTTCTGGGGCACCTTTAGAAGACCCCAAGGATGACAACATTCCTCCCCCCACCGGGCAAGGCTCTTAGATAGTAGGATTAGTTAGATATTTTCCTTTCTTGTAGTTGTTCGCTCCCTTGAGGAGTTTATTTTGTAACTTTTTGGGCGATCATGCCTAGTTATTAAGGAAATCATGTTTTGCTCTATTTATTCTTTACATTAATTGTTCTTCGCATTTATATTTATACTTAACAATCTTAATGTAGTTGGGTTTTGTTCCTTAAGAACTTTTGCCTTAGAAATTTGAGGGCTCTGACCTTAGGCTATGTTCATTTGAAAACGAACAGCCTTTGATAGGCCTAATTGTATAACCAATTTGTACCTTGAGCTTGAATCTCCTTTCAACGAACAACTTCTAATTGAACTTGCTCCAAAAATTACAAGTATAAATGACGACCTAACTTACAAACTATAATAAACTAAGTTGAAGTTGTTCGACCTATACATTTTGTCAAACAACCAACTTATCAAAATTCATAATTTACATCCAAAGTCAAAGTAGCTCGACTATTATACATTTTGTCAAGCTATCCTTGGACTTTTTAAAAGAAATTAAACTATACAAGAGGAAAACAGTATTTGATCGGAAACAACTTGGCCAATCCAATTTTGCTCGACCACCCATGCTTGGTTTAATTTTCCAAAAAAATAGACAAGTTTTTGGATCTTACTTGTACACATGCCGTTTTAGCTCGCCCAAGTAGCTTAGTAGCTCGCCCAGCCAAATGTCACTTTCTCTTCTCATAGGCAAAGTAGCTCGCCTATTGAAAATATTTCTTCAAATTAGCTGTATTCCAAGAATATTGGGCCGAGTTGCTATCCAAGTCTTCAATATCATACGCACTATTGGGTAACCTGTCCATTACCCTGTACGGGCCCTCCCAAGTCGGGTCAAATATGTCTGGAGGTGGGGCAAGCTTCTTTCTCAAAACAAGATCGCCAACTTCAAACTTTCTTACTTTGACTTGAGAATTGTAGTAGCGTTCTGCACTCTGTTTGTAAGTTGCATTTTTTAGTTCAGCCGTGATTCTTTTTTCTTCGAGTAAATCTAGCTCGACTGATAAGGCAAAGTTATTTGCCACTTCTTCAAAATTGGCTGTTCTCAATGTTTTGGTCTTCAATTCAACTGGAATGACGGCTTCAGTTCCAAATGCTAATGCAAAAGGTGTTTCTCCGGTGCTTGACCTGGGAGAAACTCTGTTTGCCCACAATACATCTGGCAATTCTGTAGACCACTTGCCTTTACTTTCTGTTAGCCATATTTTAAGAATATGCTTGATTATCTTATTAACGGCTTCCACCTGACCATTTGATTATGGATGATAAGGGGTTGAATAGTTCTTTCTGATCCCCCACTTTGTGCAGAAGTCTCGAAGCTTTCTTCCATCAAACTGAGGATCATTGTCTATTACAAGTGTTTGAGGAACTCCGAACCGACAGACAATGTTCTTCCATATAAAGTCAATCATCTTTTCCATATAAAGTCAATCATCTTTTCTTGGGTAACTTTAAGTAGAGCTTCTGCTTCTGCCTATTTTGTATAGTAATCTACGGCCACAACAGCAAATCGTACATTTCCTCTTCCGTGCGGGAAAGATCCAATGATATCCATTCCCCATCGTGCAAACGGCCAAGAACTGAAAACCGAAATGAGTTCTTGAGCAGGGGTACGTATACTTGGAGCAAATATTTGACAGTGGTGACAAGCTCTGGCCATCTGGATTGCATCTTTTCGTAAGGTCGGCCAGTAATAGCCTTGCCTTACAGTTTTGTAGGCCAAAGCTTGCCCCCCAGCATGATTTCCACAGACTCCGGAATGTATATCTTCCAAAGTAGTCCTTCCTTGCCCCCTAGACAAACACTTGAGTTGCGGGACTGAAAAGCCTCTTTTGTAAAGCTGCTCGTCTACCAGGGTATACCTAGCTGCTTGTTTTGTTATTCTTGCAGCTTCAAAAGAATTGATTGGCAGCTCACCGTCTTTCAAGTATTTGGCTATAGGAGTTCTCCAATCATCATCATCTTTTTGTTCAACCATCTGGTTTACTTCGTAATCTACCGTCGAAGGTTGGGTTTTTCTAGTAATGACGATGTCTGTTAGATCTGCTTGCCCATCACTCGTTGTTAATCTTGCTAGGGCATCAGCTTGTGTGTTGCTCGTTCGAGGTACTTGTTGGATGTATACTTGGTCTAACATAGATACCAAATGAGCAACAATTCGTTGATATTCTATCATATGTTCATCTCTGGCCTCATATTCACCTCGTACTTGGCTCACAATGAGTTGAGAATCTCCAAAAATCTGGAGTCGTTTGGCTCCAACGGCTAGTGATTAGTGGAGACTTGCAATGAGGGCCTCGTACTCAGCTTCATTGTTGGTAGCCATAAACTCGAATCTGACTGCCGAAGTGAATACTTGTCGGTCAGGGCTGATAAGAACTACCCCTTCCCCCGAGGCCAAATTTGTTGACGAACCGTCTACATAGAGATGCCATGGGTGATCTAGCCCTCTCGTTGGATTTTGGGGAAAAGTCAGCTCGACTATGAAGTCGGCTAATACTTGACCCTTAATCGCTGTTCGAGGTGCATATATCACTCTGAATTGGCTGATCTCTATAGACCATTTTAATAGACGATCTGCTGTATCGGGTCGATGCAGTATTTGTCTGAGTGGGAAAATTGTTAGTACTTCGACCTGATGATCGAAGAAGTACGGTCTTAACTTTCTAACACTCATGACCAAGGCATAGGCCAGCTTTTCTGTAGGCGAGTACTTCACCTCAGCCTCATGCAGCTGACATAATAAATTGGAAGGTAGAATTTGCCTTCTGCTAGTACCAATACGGAGCTTATTGCCACGTCCGAGGCTGTCAGATACAGATAAAGCTTCTCTCCTGGGATTGGCTTTAATAGAATCTTTACGTCTTCCAGGTAGTCTTTCAGTTGTTCGAAAGCTTTCTGGCAACTACCCGTCCATATAAAATTGCCCTTTTTGATGGCTTCAAAGAATGGACGGCATTTGTCCCCCGATCGTGATAATAACCTGTTTAAAGCTGCTAGGCATCCTATTAGCCTTTGTACTTCTTTGACGGAATGAGGAGGCTCCATATCAATGTTTGCTTTGACTTTTGCAGGATTGGCTTCGATTCCTCGTTTACTAACCAGATGGCCTAGGAATTTTCCTGAATGTACTCCGAAATTGCTTTTCTTTGGATTCAGCTTCATGTTGTATTTTCGGAGAATGTCAAACACCTGGAATAAATGCTGGAGGTGGTCTTCTTTTTTAGTACTTTTGACGACTATGTCGTCAACATACACCTCCACCGTTTCCCCGATATGTTCGTCAAACATTTTGTTCACCAGCCTCTGGTAAGTCGCTCCTACATTGATTAATCCGAACGACATTCTTTTCCAGTAAAGTAAGTTCTTGTTGGTGTAGAAGGCCTTATTTTCTTGATCGTCCGGGTGCATCAGGATTTGGTGGTAACCAGCGAAAGCATCCATAAATGTGAACATTTCATGTCCTGCTGTGCTATCCACCAATTGAATAATGTGCGGAAGTGGAAAATTATCCTTCGAGCATGCTGCATTCAGATCTGTGAAATCTATGTATAGCCTCCAGGTTCCGTTCGGCTTCCGTACTAGAACGGGATTTGCAACCCACTATGGACATAGTGCATGCCTGATTAAGTCATTGTCCAATAATTTCCTGACCTCTTCATTAAGAGCTTGATACTTATTCGGCCCGTATTTCCGCCGTTTTTGATGGGCTGGTCTTCGAGTTGGATTAATATTCAATTTATGACAGACATTCTTTGGATCGATTCCCACCATATCTGTATGTGACCATGCAAAGACATCTTGAGAAATTCTGCCATACGAGTCACGTAGGGCTCAGAGAGCTCGGATCCGATGTAAAGTTCAAGATCATCACGGTTAGGGTTAACTTTGAGGGCTTCCAGTTCTTCGACTGGAATTGCTCGCTGCTTTTGTCCCTTCCACTGTGGATCAATGATTGGCCCTTCCGGGTTTAGCTCATCCTCGATGTTCATTGGTTATGTACCTAAACGGGGGTCAAAATCCTCTGTTGGATTAGTACCATTGTTGGTCGCCACAACTGGGCCCTCCAGGTTGATGCATGGATTCAGTTCGTCAGTAACCATTGATAATTTTGCTACTGGCAAGGTTTGCTCGCCATCTAGCAACTTATGTTCGCCCATAGATGAGGGTTGTTCGTCTATATCCATTTGATCATTCTGGGTCCCCAAAATGTCATTGAGGACAGAAGGTTCATCGTCTGGGTGACTGGTTGAGGCTTCCATCATAAGTGTATGTTCTCTAATTGGATGAAGTTGAAGAAGACATTCTCGAGCTTTCTTTTGGTCTCCCTTTAGTGTTCTCGCTCCACTGGCTATTGGAAACTTAACACAATAATGATATGTTGAAACAGCAGCTTTGAATTCATTTAAGAACGGTCAGCCAAGGAACCCGTTATAGGTGGATTCTTGATCTACGACCAAAAAATCCACCATTCTAGTTATATTCTTTTCAGGGTCCTTGGTCGATACAAGTTGTACTGACAACCTAATTATTCCCAACGGTTCTGTTACAGCATTTTCAAAGCCTAGAATTTGGTGATTAGAATCTTGAATGTAGCTAGCATAGTCGCCTAGCTGATCAAGCGTTTTCTTGAAGATGATGTTGGTGTAGGCTCTGGTGTCCACCAATAGTCGGTGTACTTTGGTTCCCATTATCTTGGCACAGATAATGAGGGAATCGTTATGGGGCATCACGATCTCGTCCAGATCTTTGTCCGTGAAGGTCAACTCTACTGTTTGAAGAATTGATGGATTGGCCCCCATTTCCTGAACCTGAGCTATTGCACGTAGCTCAACCTTCCTCTTACGATTCGATATTGGTGGTCGTCCATCAGAACAACCGCCAACAAGTCCCGCAGGCTCCATCATTTGGATTTCAGGAACTGGACCTCCTGCTGGTGCCGGAGCTGGTCGCCCAGCTCGATTTCGGTGAGAAGCTTGCTCTATATACTCTTCTTCGGAATCATCATCTCTGTCTCTCTTACCGGGTTGTCTTTTCACAAACTCAGATAGCTTACCCTCCACATAGAATCGCCACAATTGCTTCAGCAAGTCACGACATTCACTAGTAAAATACCCCACACTTTGATGGTAGGCACAATACTTATTTTGGTTTAACTTGCTAGAGTCTTGACGTATCTTTCTTGGAGGAGTAAGTAATTCCTTGTCCCGGACATTGTTGTACACCGCATCGATTGATATGGTAAGTACATGATTCAGCTTGTCTTTCAGTTCTGTCCCCTCGTTGAATGGTTTCATGTTCTTCGGGGCAAGATAACCTCCACCACCAGTCTTTTTTCCACTCTCCTTCTCTCCACATTTGTCCCCCATGTCTTTTTGCAAGGCCTCGTGCATGGAGACAAAAATACCTGCCCGGTCTCGAAATCCAGCGTAAGTTTTCGGGCATCTGATATGTACATCTTTCCAAAGTTCAGTGCCTTTCTTCAATCCAGCTAGGACGACTACAATTTTAGTATCTTCGCTGACTGATTCGACTCATCGTCAGCTTGTTTTAAGTCGGATAACCGATGTCTCTGGGATAGATAAGACCCCGCCGTAGAAAAATGGGACAAGAAATCTTTGCCTAGCTGGGAAAATGAATGAATTGAAGCTGGTGGCAGAGCCAAAAACCATTTATGGCCACGGTCCCCCAGAGTCAATGGAAAGTTTCGGTACTGGGTTGCATCACTTGCCCCCATTGATATCATATAATCAGAGTATTTCATCAAATGCACCCGGGGGTCCGCCGTGCCTTCATATTGTATACTGGCAGGGAATTGGATCTTTTTTTGAATGGGAACTTTTAAGATTACTGGAGATAGTGGAGAGGATGGAAGGGAGGTATTCCCATAACCTCTCTGCAAGTCCAACTGACCCTGCATGCTTTCGATTGCTTTCCTCATGGAGACCAGTTCCTCCAGGGATCCTCCTTGACTTGGAGGCTGTTCGGCGAACAAAGGTGCATGACTGTCTGTTTGTCGCAGTCCCTCACTTGGTATGGGAACCCCCTGGACTGGCCTCCTAGAATTAGGCTCCGCATCTGGGCCTAGGCGACCAAAAGCTGACCTAGTCAGCCTTTCGTGGACTGACTGGCGAGCTGGTACGTGGACCGGACGAGCTGCTTCTGCTCTTGGATGGATCTCCGTTGCTCCCTGACCAAGACGGCCTAATCTATTCAGTGCACTTTGGCGAGTGCCCTGACTAACCCTCAAAGCTTGGTTTGGGGTTGATTCTCCATGGTTGGTAGCTTCGGCGAGCTGTTTCTCCTTGCCCTCTGTCTGCCTCATTTTGATGGTCATCCCTGGCCTTCTCATGTTCACGAAGTCTTATTGGGCTATGTCTTACTCGGATCTGAGATAGGTCAGGCTGTGCTTGCTGCTTTTGCATGGCCTAAAGCATTGCGATTGTTCGAGCTAGTTCATCAGGATTGCGAACAAAAGCATCCAGCTCTGGTGGCATTGGCTGATGTGTAACTGTTGGATGGTTTTCTTGCTCGTGCCAGGCCATTTATGCTCGTCTACCAGCTTGGGACATCCTCGAATGTGAATCCCTTAGTCTCATGAAACTCAACACTCCCAGCATGTGATAAGGGATTCACGTTCGAGGATGTCCCAGGCTGGTAGGCGAGCAGAAATGGCCTGGCACGAGCAAGAAAACCATCCAACACATTGAAAGAAAATACCATTTTATACGAAAAATCGTTAAGAGAGGAGATAAAGAGGTGACAAAGATAACGTCGGAGGACAACCTAGCATATCCATTCACAAAAGGTCTGCCTCAGAATACATTCAAGAGACGTGTGAATGAAATGGGTGTCAAGACCATTGTCAATCTGCTTTAAGTATAAGTGGGAGAAATATTATTAGATTCGTGTAAGTGACATGAGATGTCACGTGATACACGAGATATGTTGCATTATATTTAAAAGTAGACTTTGAGTATAAGTGAGAGGTTGTTGGGGTCATACATGAAAGTATATTTTTACTTTGTATAACCTATGTATTAAACACTTATTTATGAGAATAAATCTTTTATCACTGTTGCTTTAAATATTAATGAATATTATATATGTTTATTACAAACCGTTTAATATGTAGTACGTGTTACATTGTAGTTAATGTGGTGATACCAGATCACGGAAGATCACATTAACAGTTTATTGTAACTAAATGTACAACTTCACGATCTAGGTGGAATTGAACAATCCACCGTGAAAGGTTGAGGTGTAGTTCTCAGATTGGCCTGTCTTGTTGGTCCCACTAGTTAGATTAATTGCGGAAGCTTAAGTTAAATGTATTTCAAAGTCTTTTACAAGAGAACAATAATCAACAAACAATAAGTAAAATAAAGCGATAAAGAACACAAGATGTATAGTGGTTCGGATTGAATATCCTACTTCCACTCTCCCTTATAACCAAGGGGTCTCACTATCAACCAACTCACAAACTTACTTACTGGAATTGGGAAGTACCAGTTCCTTCTTACAACCTCTTTAGATTTAACTTCAATCTAAAGATCAACCAGCCAACAACCTTGTCTAATAGATGAACAGGTTGTGGTTTCAATAACTCCTTTAGAGTAGATAAATATTATGAACAGTAAGAGTGCTTGGTATGAATATCAAAAGCTTAGATCACTTATGCGCGTGTAGAGTCTCTAGAGCTTTTTCTTGAACTGCACTCTTGTATATATAGAGGGGATTAGGGCTAGCCGTTGGAGGGCTAATCCAATCAGATCCTCTATATAAGGAAGCCTCAATCAATCAATTCCCTAATTGATTGATTGGGTTGGTGAGATCCTTGGATTGATTATCTTCAAATACTTTCCAATCCTGATCATGTTGACTTGATTTGAATCACCAACGGTCAATAGCTTCCTCTGCCTAACTCTGATTCTCTCCAGAGAAGGCAAGACCAGACACCAGGCAACCTCGGTGTCTTCTGGTCCTAATCTGGTGAACAACCAGAATACTCAGTAGAATCAGGGGATCAAAACTGAGCATCTTTTGTTCCACCAGACTCGTCTGGTCCGGACTCGTCTGGTCTGGGGAAGGTCCTCTGCCTCTGGTCAATCTCATCTGGTGAAGTCTTCTGGTGGAGTCCTCTGGTGAAGTCCTCTGGTGGGGTCTTCTGGTGACTCTTCTGGTGAAGTCTTCTGGTCTGGCAGTTCCCCCTAGACTAAGTCCTAATCTAGATCATCATCTGGCTAACAGGTCCAGATGGTCCTATTACATCTTCTGGTTTGTTTTAACTCATCAAAACTAACAATTTTTATCCTAACATGTCTTGACCAAGAGATTGCACTAGTATATTTTGTATGTGCTGAAGAGAACCTACAGAGAGGATAAATTCTTCTGTTCTGAACTAAGAAGAATTCGACCACAGTGGTTGTTGATTTTTTTTAATCTCTGTCACTTAAATAGGACTGTGTGTGGTTAATACTTATTGCTTTGATACCCATTGGGTGAGAATCATTGTGACTTTGATACCTTGTGTTTTGGGCAATAATATTAATCATACGACAGTTGCTAAGATTTAATACGGAGAAACGTGTGCAAGTACGTCTTGTATGATTTGTTCTCTTGGTGGGCTCAAAAGTTTTATCGTACCAAATCTTGCAAGTCAAAATTAGTTTTTCGGTACGGATAATAATGTTGAACTATCTTTACTCCAAGACACAAAATATTAATAAATGTAGAGCTATTCAGATGCTCAATTAATTAATGGACTAGATAATCTTAAATAGGGAAAATAATAACCGGTAGCCCATATTATCGTGATATGGATTAAGATGGATAGTGCAATATTAATTTGATAGTGGTGTTAATTAATATTAATGGGCCAAATTATATTGCGGCTCAATATTGAAAATTCAGAAGCCCATTGGAGGTCCAATCTTAATTCTCCTAAAGGCCCCTCAAGTAGCCCAATAATAATAAAGTGATTAAAATTAAATAAAATATTATTGCTGGTTTTCATATTTATTTTCGAAAATATTGATATAGTGAGAGAAAAGATTTTGTTAATTTTCTTGAAAAGATATTATGGAAGATATGTATTCTTGGAATACAAGATTATCTCATAAATTCAAGAAGATCCAAATCTTGTATTTTTATCCTATAATTTTTGAAAAATGTATAATAATATGAGAGTGAGATTTTTGTGGAATATTTTATTATGGAGAAAAGAATATATGAAATATATTCAGGATTTCTTGGAGATCAAGAAAAAAAAATCTTACTAATTCCATGGTAAAATTCGGCCCACCCATTATTATAAATAGGGGATGATTTTTTTTATCCCCAGTTTACAAGTTCCATGACTTGGAAAAATTAAGAGCAACAAATATTTTTCTTCTTCCTTCGTATTATTAATTGTTCGTTAAACACTTTCCACCGGTGGACGAACAAGGCTAAAAGGAATATTTGAGAAGGTCTTTTGGTTGATAGCATCGTCAAAGCTTGCCCCGTTATTCTCAAATGCCATAACTACAAGAGGTACGTAATCGCATAAACTCCTAGATTTTCCGCTATAGGATTTTATGTAAATTTAATTCATGTGTGTTGGTCCCGGTACAAGACTGAGAGATACGTGTATGGGGAAGGGGGAATACACGTATACAAATTTTTCTTTTCTTTCAATTTATTGAGTCCCCTTTCTCAGAGTGGTGTAGAACTCAGGGTTGACAACACACCTACTAACTGCAAATGAATGCTGGTTAGTTGGCTAACTATCAACTTGAGTTCAGTGCGGAATGCGTGAGCCCTGAAAGTTTATAGTCTTGTTAAAGTTTGCTTTCTGAAAACTTGAGTACTCTTTTCTGAAGTAGTGATTAGAAGGGCAGTGCTCAGTTTAATGATCAGGCTGATTGATTCAAGCCTGATAAACAACAATGAATGACTTAATGAATGATTAGTTTAAGAGCAATAATCAAAGCAATAAAGAACACAAGGAAGTAACGTGGTTCAGAGACTCAAGCTCCTACGTCCACGGTTCTGATTTAACAGGAGAATCCACTAAGGATTGACTTGTTTTTAACGTGCCAAGGTGCACCAGAATCAGCTATACTCACTGACCCTTACTTCCTCCTTCTAACTTACTATCAACCTCAACCAACAAACCTGACTAGAGGGTTTTGGTTTCAGTTTTGTTTTCAACTAGAGTTGTGATTATCCTTACAATGCTAAACTATGCTAAGGATGAATAATCACTTCTAAGCTTAAGATTTTACAATGAACGCTCAGTAGAATACAGAATAACTCTCTTTGCTAAGAAACACTTGGAAAATTTATGGTTTTCGAGTGCTTCTTTGAACGCTGAATGCTTTTGAACGCTTGAGAGTTTGAGTAATTTATGACTTGGAAATTTCCCGTAACCTTGAATGGGTTCAAGGTCTTCTGTATTTATAGGTGACTTTGAAAACTATCCGTTGGAAGAGATAACCTTCTAGTCATCTACGTATGGTTTGTTCAACGGATATTTCTCCCATGCAGCAGCCGTCCTTGCATGGATTAGGTAATGCATTTAATGCTCCATTTAATGCTTGCCCGTTGAAAAGTGCAGTCTGAACTCTGTCTTCATGTCAGGTCCGTACGTGCGTGCCCTTCCTGGATTGGTCCACATCATCAGGTTGGTGAGAAGTCAGAACTCATTTCTATGATTCAGGCTTGTCTTATTAAGTTATTTTTGTCTCGAGCACAACGGTCTTGTCCTGATGCTGACATTCCTTTTGCATTGCTTGGCCCTACTCCAAGTCTTTTCCCATTACTCAGTGTCGTCATGTTTCCTACAGGACTGAGTTAGTAATGACCTCAGGGTCATACTCTTCATCACTGACACTTACTCAGCCAGCTTAGAGAGACTGTCGTAAGTTCAGAATGGTGCTCTTGTGTCTTCAGGCTTTAGTCTTGATTGTCATCAATGGGTGCCCTCTCATTGAGTTCCTGTGAAATGTAAAATGACTAAGTACAAATCCTAACCAAGACTAGCCTGACCAAAACACTCTAAGGTAAATCATCTTTTCAGGGGCTTTGAAATCTTAATCAAAACTGACATTGTCCCAACAATGTGCATGATGATGAACGTGTTATTGGAATTATTTTTTGAATTAATTAGGATTAATTCATGCTAGTAAAAATTAACTTTAAATTTGTATTTAAATATCATCCCGAATTAATCCGGACACCCGATTTCCCCAACAAGATCAACACAAAATCCAAAATATGCAGAATGTAAACATAACAAAGATGTGTCTCTTTACCGAATTATCTGAAGTCCACAATATTGTGTCCTAAACTAAAATATAAAGCACCAAAAGTAACAAACTCCCACTAAACCAAAGTATGTTGAAACAACATAACACCCATATAAGTTTAAAGCTCGTGAAAACCTTGGGTGGTAAAACTTAGCGGATCCACAATTATTGAGTATGTTTTAATATGCTTTATACAAACTGACCACTCTGTAATTGTTAAATTATTTTTAACTTATTTATTCATGTATGTTTACTGTAGACGAAAGTTACATAAACGTGAATGAGTGTGACTTTTTAATGACTAAATGCATTTGTTATGTGATTGATTCGTCGAGAAAGAGTTGATTACATTAGAACATCATAATTAGACATTGATTACTTGGATAGTTGTTTGGGTAGATGATGTGAAAAATAAGGATAACCCAAATACTAGATGGGAGCACCTTAGAAGTAAGTTTATATTGCCAACAGGAAATGACTACACACCTTTGCACCTCATTTGTTTGAATTCCTCGCTTATCATTTGTACATGCTCTTAGCTAACTCAAATTGAGACATAGCGTCGACATTTACTATCCTACTCAAGTTTCACTAGGTAGAAGATACCGGAAGCATTCCCCTCTCACTTATACTTCTTCAAAGTTAGCTTAGTTTGTTGGGCTTTTCTACGGTTAGGAAGGGTTTCGCCCTTCCCGACGTCAGTAAACCCTTTGAATACCATTAGATCTTCGATCCAACGTATAATATTATTTTCAAGGGATTGCACTTTGCATTAAAGCGTTTGCACTTCGCGTATTGCAATCGCACTATATCGCCCTATTAATAAATTAAATTAGTAAATATAAAATTACAAAAATACCCCTTTTAATTAAAATGATTTAAATATTTATAGAATTATATGTTGGAGATAATTTTTCAGTCCCTTAATTTATCCACGGTCCACATTTCATCCCAAACTTTTTAACTATTCCAATACACTCCCATAACTTAATTAGTTGTTCAATTGTAATCCAATTTTCATTGAAAATATGAAAACAATATTATTTCATGTCACGTGGTTATTATGTGATGGACATATTTTGCATTGACGTGGATGCTTAGTGATACTTTGTAATGGTTTAATTAGATTTTATTATTATTTAAAATTAAATACACATCTTTAAATAAAACAAATAAAATTAAAACAAAAAATATGATAAACAAAAAAAAAAATAACTTCCTGCAAACGTAATTCCTATTAATTCATCTTCTTCAAAAACAAAAACCTAATTAATTCTTCTTTCCAAAAAAACAAAAAACGTAATTAATTCATCTTCCTTTATTTGATATTCTGCAAATGTCCTGGAAAAGAAAACAATCAAAGCGCCTCCACTGCTCCGGCAATTTCTCAGTGAAGAATCAGGCTTGTTTAACTCTTCGAGTTTCTGCAACTCTGCCTTAGGTTCCTAAAGCCCAGCCACAAGACTTGGGGCCAACCAACCATCCCGACGTCGAATTGAAGCGAGATGAGCTTCATCGGAGGCCAATTGAATTGAAAAGCATTTGGGTTGAATTAATATTTGGAGTGAAACATATTAATATCATTAGAAGAAGAAAGTTCGAAACTCTGGATTAATGTGAAGAAGAGAAAAAGAAAAAGCCGAAATGAATTTGGGGAGGAACAATTAAAATAAAAAATTATGTTTTCATTTGATTCCAAAATTATGATGTTTAATAAATCTAATTTAATTTTTATAAATTAGATACAAGGTTAATTACTTTTTTTAAGATAAAAACACTATAAGGATGTTTTTGTAATTTTATAATTATTTCTATAAAAAACAAATATTTTCCTATGGGCGAAATTAGATCGCAAATAGCGAGATTAAATGATATGTCAAATTGTTATTGGGTGTCTGACGTCAGGAAGGGCGAAACCCTTCCTAACCGTAGAAAAACCCTAGTTTGTTAATTTAAGTTTAATTTCTTAATTTTTTTTAAATAATTCTAATTTAAATCTTGCTTAATTTAAATCCATAATCAACCATGACCTAGTAGTTATAGTAGTTACATTAGTCCACTGCACGTGGTTTGATATTTAACTTGCTCCAATTCTTACTTTTTACTACTACTACGACAACCCGAAACACTTGCAAGTGATTAGTGAAATATCTTGCTAAAAAGAATTTTACAATCAAGTTTTGACGTCGTTGTCAAGAAAAAAATGAAAAAAAAAATATTGAGATTAAAAAATCCACGGGTAATTCATATATCTGGATTTAGAATTAGATGTAATCCAACTCTACTCTTGTAGGTAGCCCATAGACTTTTGGAGGGTGTATTGCAGAAGGAAAAAAATTCTCAAACATTTACAAAGAATCAGTAATAACTTTGTTCAAATCAAGTTAATGGAAGAATTAAAAATGAATATTCCCTCACCAATGCCTTTTAGGAAAACACATTTTTTTTTTTTTACCTCCGTGCATTTGTCAATCGACTCTTCATGATATTGAAATTTATAGATTGATCTGCAAGAAATCTTCCCACAGACACAAATCAAGGTTGTTGTTCCCCTGGACACAAATCTCAGGTTTAAGGATCATCCACATTCTGGGTTAGAGGCGTGTTCGAACAACGAATACATATTGGCAGAAGAAACCCTAGCTCTCACCAAAAAAAAAAAAAAACCATAGCTCACAACAAAAGAGAAAAATCATAGCTCTCAATAAAGGTGAAGTAGCCTAATTAAACACGGTTATTAAAATATACTTTTTTTTTTTTTTTTTTTGTTTCATGCAAATTGCTTATTTTAAGATTTAATATGTTGCTAGAAAACTTTTTTACCTAACACTTTTTGAGAGCTTATAAGCTCCAAAACATCTTACAAGTTATTTTAATAAACTTATAAACTCAGTCAAACACATTTTAAAATTTAAGTTTGTCATGTATATTGCCCCCACTAACTCTTGAGCTCATTAAACACATTGAACCCGATTTTTATTTCATAGTTTTGTGTGTTTATACAATTTATCTCAAAATATAAATATATAATTTCAGTATTGTTCACATAAATTGATATGATAGTATATATTATGGGAACAACATTATATGAGACTATCTTATACCACCCACCTCTGTCCACCAAAAGTGTTCATATTTCTTTTTTTTTTTGTCAATTTTTTTTTTCTTCACCATCCAACCATTACTTACTTATTTCATGTATTATTGTCTTTACACTCACAATAACCACTTACTTCATAAATGGTCAACACAATACTTCAAAACACTCATACTTTGTCTATATTTTCTTAAAACATGTCCAAAAAATAAACACAATTTTTATGGACAGGGGGATTATATGAGAAAGAGTTCATACATAAAATTATATAATTCATGGATTTATGACATATGTCCAATTATATAGTCCCTTTGTCCATTTTCCAATAAATTTTGGGCATAAAATTTAATAAAAAATAGTATTTTATTGAAAAGTAGATAAAGTAGTATGAGTATTATGAGATCCTTTTATGAATAAAGTAATTGTTTTTTTAATGTAAAATCAATGACAGTTGAGTAATTAAGTGATGGTGAAAAAGATCAAAATAAAGTGATTGTTTCCATGAAGGAAAAAAAAAATGCATTTGACGGACATCCCAAAGTAAAAAATAAAAATAGATTTGATGAACTAAGAGAATATTAAATAAAAGCGTGGTCCAATAAATAAATTGATACTCCACCTCATGTATGATCCATTTCACACAAGATCCTTTTTTATATTACAAATTATATCATCTCAACCAAACTCAAATGTAGGAAAAATATTGACTTATAGTGAGATTGAGTTCATATGCTACCTCTAGCTACCTGCACTATAATTTTATAGATAAAAAATTGTATGGGATGATGTCATATATGAGACTAATCTCATTTACTATATTATACAAGTGATGGCTTATGAAATCCCTTACCTATTCATATTTTAATAAAAGTGAAGATTTATGTCATATATGAACCATTTAACAAGACTTTTGTCAACCTTATAATATTTGATTTTATTAATGAGAAATAGGTGAGTTTGTGATTACAAGATTCACAACTAAAAATAAAAAATTATATTCCATGTAATAGAAGGCCAAGTAAGAAAAGAAAAAGGTAAATCACTTGTGCACCAAATGCATTGCTCAGTTTAAATTTATTTTTAAACAATATTACTATACAACTGTAGTTATTTTCGTTGAACCGACAACTGTAATTATTCAGTGTAAACAATTGCAACTGTTCAATGATAATAACTGATATTGTTTAAAGTATATTAAATTATATTGTGCACCAACTGCATATAAGACTTGTTGGTAAAAAATAGCATGTTTATACACAAACACTCATTTAGAATATTCCAAATGTAAAATAATACCCATTTAAAAAAAAATTGTGGATCCTGGTCAGGTCGAGCGAATATTTCCAAAATCTCACACAAGGCCAAATTCAAGATTTTCACTCCCAATTTATGTTACTATATGGGCAAACACGTGTTACTGTAAGGGCAAAATGTGTGTTACTGTCAAACTAAATGTTATTTTTTCACATATATTCATTTATTTTTACATAAATAAATAATTTTTCATACTATATAAGAGCAAAATGTGTGCTACTGTCAGAACAAATGTTTATTTTTCACAAATATTTATTTATTTTTATAGAAATAATTATTTTTTGTACAATAACACATGTAAAATAGAAAAAAGTGTGTGACTACGTGAAACAATATACCTAGATTTAAAGAAATGATGAATAAATTAAGTCATTATAGTTACTAAAGTATAAATATTTGTTATTTTAAGGACTAGTAACACACATTTTATCCTTACAATAATATGTGTTTGTCCATATAGTAACACAAATTGTGGTTCTGTAAGAGCAAATGTGTGTTACTATAAAATACAAAAATTTGTTGTTTTAAGGATTAATAACACATATTTTGTTTTTACAATAACACACGTTTATCCATATAGTAACACGAACCAAAAGCGAAAATCCTAAACCTAACCTTGTATGATTTTTTTTTTAAAAAAAAACTCTCCCAACCCGGTTTTACCCGCTTAGGATTCATGAATCTTGACTTGGTTCGACCCTAATCCTCGAATTTTTTAATATTTATTTATTCTAGATATATTTTACTTGTAAAATATATTTACAAGAGTGTCCCTTGTTTATAATTGTTTCAAGTTCATATGTACAGAGAACAAATATACTTATTGCAATAAATAATGTAATTTGGCACTACAAAAAATGGTTCTGTTTTTTGTACGGAGTTTAATGCGATGTGTCGGAGTGTATTATGGGGTATTGTGAGGTCCATTTTTAAATAAAATGTAGATATTATGGGATATTGTGAAGTCCGTCTGTGAACAATTATTTTATTTATAAATAGATTTCGCTATATTTCATATTACTCTCCAAATATTACATTAAACTTCGTGAAAAAAGTAAGATAATTTTTTGTGGATGAGAGAATATCTATTACTCCATCCGTCTCTGAGTAGACTTCTTACTTTTCTTTTCTGGCCGTCCCCCAATAAACTTCTCATTTTATAAATGACAAAAATAACAATTTATTACATATAACCTTTAACCTTCAAATTCACACAATATTACCAAAGTACCACACATTCAATTCACTTTTCAACACTATTTATTACTTTATCCCAAAAGTCAATATTTGATCCATCATATATTAATAAAAAATACACTTTCTTAAAGGATTCAACAAAAAAAGTGAGAATAAAGCTCGGGAACGGGGGAATATTAAATTAAAATAAAACATTTAAATTATATGTCGGGGGAGAGGAGAGCTAGCTAGGGCCTAGGAGTGGGGTACTGTTGGTGGTGGGGAGGGGTGGGGGAAGTGGCATTAAATAAGGGGGCAGAGGGAATGATGGAAATTCCAGCAGAAATCTTAATGAAAGGGATAATATGTCCAAAAAACAACAGAGAGTGGAGGACTATTTATTAATTTATTAATATTACTCAACTCTGCCATCCCTTTTGCCTGCCTCATAATTCTCTGCATTAGAATTACCATTACTATTTTGGATATTATACCCTAAATCTCCTCTTATTTTCTGACATGTGATGTGTATATCCTACCCCATCCAAAAAAAAATCATACTTTTTCTCTTGCATCGAATTTAATGCAATGTGTCAAGAATATTATAGAATTTGGGGTAGTTATTATATACTACAGTCTAAAGTCTAAAATACAAAATGGAGTGCAAAAAATCATATGGTACTCTTTGCTACATTTAGTGGTCCCCACCATTTAACCAAAACCACATACTCATACAATTTGGTGGGCCCCGTGATCAAAGTCAGCTTCTTACAAAAACTGACACATTAATGACTGACTTATGCTTTTTTGCACATTTCCCTAGGTAAAATTCTGATCAAAATTCGGGTGTTTGTAAATTTTGAACATAAACATAAATTATATGAACACAAATATAAAATATTTTGAACATAAACATAAATTTTATGAACACAAATATAAAATATTTCGAACATAAAATATAAATATTTGAGAATTCAAGCATATTGAAATTTAAATTCAAAAATATTTATTTCATTTTTAATTTGTGAATTACATCTAAAAATTTTTCAGAGTATTACATATGAAAAAAATGGGCATATACTGCTAAAAAATTTATGAACAGACCTAAAAAAAAAGGTGCACAAACGCACAAAAAATATGAACAAACTTAAACAATTGCTAAAAAATTATGAACAAAGAGTCTTTTTTGTACTTGAGACTCCAGAAATCTCCATTCTACTTTGGATGCCTGAAACAAAAAACAACCACCGATCAAAACATAATAACACCATATTTTCATATGCATTCAAACAACTTCTTTAACCAAACACATAGAAAATGCATAATTAATTTAACCAACCCAACATCAATTTTCATATGCATAAAACATCTGTCATCATCAATTTTCATATGCATCAATTTTCATATATTTTAAACCAACCGAACATTATACAAACATATAATTAATTTAGCACACACATAGCATCCATAGGTATATCACCAGGAAGGGGCCTCTCGTTGTGTATGGATCTGAGGGAGTGAAGCTTACCAAGGCTTTCAGGAACATTCTTGGAGTTGAGATTGCTCATGTTTCTCGCCTCAATCTTCTGAAGCTGGCTCCTGGTGGTCATCTCGGAATCGGAGGGAGGTTGGTGGTGGCGGTGGCCTTCGGTCCCCACCTCCAGATCTGGGCAGAGAAAGTCGCGCCTCAGCCTCCCAAGCACCACCATCGAACGTATAATGTCTCCAAATCTTGGTGGTGCCGCCATCGAACACTGCCTCCCCAAGCACCGCCTCAGCCTCCCCTTAGCCTCCAGATCTTGGCCCTCATCTGACGCCGGAAACGAGCGACAACGGGTGGGAGTGGTGGATGACGGCTGCCGCCTGTTCTCCAGACTGCGGCGTCGCCGTCGCTTGTTCTTCAAATCGCGCCGCCGCCGCTTGTTCTCCAGATCGAGCCGTCGTCGCCGCTTGTTCTCCAGATCTGCCGCCGTCACTTTTCTAGATCGCCGCCGCTGCCGCTTTTCCAGACCGTGGTAATGGCGGTGGTAATGGCGACGGACACAGGCGGTGGTAATGGCGGTGGATACAGCGGCCGCGGTGGCGTTGGAGAATTTAGAGAGAGAAAGGGGGAGGAGACTGCCGAATTGAGAGAGAAAAAATTTAATTTTGAAACGGTGAGAGAGATGATTTTATTGGGATGTGAGAGAGAAATTAGATGGAGTGAGAGTAAGACACGTGGATTTGGGTATTTAAATTGCACATTCACACACAATTGTATTAAACTGTGCCATGGAATTTTCCATGTTTTATTTGGCATTTAAGGCTCTAGAATTGTAGTGTTGTGTGTATTTCCCATAGAATTTTATGAAATTTGTTTATAGATAAAATAATAATTATTAAAAATATATATACATATTTTTCATAAATAATTATTTTATATAAATAGATCCTACAATATTTATAATAACTTCCAACATTTCGTTTTAAACTCTATACAAAAAATTAGGATAAATTTTTTTATGAATGTAGTATGTGTTTTTTTTTCCCCTCACCCGACATTGTAACTTTAGTAGGGCAATATACTTGCACCAATGAGAATCACTATCTATTTTATTGTTCTTTTTAGAGTAATAGTGTTATACTTATATTGTTGGAATTACTTGGAAGTGATATTTTATTTTTTAAAGTATTATTTACCGTTCAATTTCACCGGGAAGCATGTTTGAATTTTGCATGTATTTTTTTTTAATTATATCAGTTGTTTATTAAAAAAATTAAATTAATAATAATATTATATAACAAAAATAATTTTAAATTATACAATAAAATTGATTTGCTAGAAACTTAGTGAAGCATTGAATAATGATATGAGTCTTTTACTTTCATAACGAGGATCCTTAAAATCGTCTCACTTACATTTTATTGTAAAAGTTTATCTCGCAATATTGATTCATGGGAGAATTCCATGAATTAAGTTTCAAGGGTTGAACCTATAAAAAGCATTCTATTATTATTAATTGATATCTCTCTAAACTAAACAAAAAAAATTGTAAGTTGTGGGTATTTAGATTTCTCTGTTAAAAACAAATGTTATTTAGACGTGAATATACATTTTTTAGAAAATAAAGTGTGTATATGAATAATTCTATAGGAGATGAATATTCCTGAAAACCACAAAATAAAAACGAGTAACTCCCCTGTAAAACTTTTTTGTAATATGAAATTGATAGTATTATATTTATTCAGTAATATTATTGTTCTTATAAATTAATATTCATAGAATTTTATATTATGGTAATAATTTATAAGTTCAATTAATATTACTAAGTAAATTATATGATATCACTAGTGAACAAGAATAAACTAGTGAAATAATCTCATTATCCAATATAAAAAGTGTCTAATTGAATAAAATTAGGTGTTTTTTTAATTTAGAGTAGGTCTTGAGTGAGATAGTCTCATCATGACATGAAACGGTGGGATGTGGTATAAATTGTGCAAGACGCATTAACACTTTATTAGAGAATGATGTTAATTCGTGTTATCTCATGAATAAACTGGTGAAATAATCCAATTATCCAATATAAAAAGTGCTTAATTGCATAAAATTACGTGTATTTTAATTTAGAGTACGTCTTGAGTGAGACAGTCTCATGATATGAAACGGTGGGATAAGATATAAATTGAGCAAGACGCAACACTTTAATATATAATGATATTAATTTGTGTTATCTCATGTTATAAGACGGTTTCTCGCCAGTCTTTAACTTTAATTTAAATTTGTATCTGAACTTGTACAACATTATGTATACATACGTTTGTATATATAGGATGTAAGTCAATGATGAGAAGGATTGACATAAGATTCAAATGAAGTTTTGAGCATGTCAAGTCACTTCAGCAATTAGCATGGGATGGAAAATAATGGTAAGAATAGAGGAACAGTACAGGGTAGGCTAGGGGCTACACTACTATATTACACGGCTTCTCCTTCGAGGCCGCCGGTATCTTTTTTGGCCCTTTCCATCACACATTAACATTTTTTAGGCCTCAAAATATGGAATCAATTTGATCCATTCAATTTTAAAATATTAATATGCATACTCTATCGTCCTCTACAAATTTTCTACTACCTCCCTCTTGGAAAAAAAAAAAAAGCTTGTTCCTTTTTTACCCTCTGTCCATGAATTATAGTCATGTTATTTTATGCACGGTTATTAAGAAAGTTGATATAATATGTAAAAAGTAAGAATATTGTGTCACATCAAGTACAAAATAAATACCCGTCAAAAAAAAAAAAAGTACAAAATAAATTATTTTAAAAATGTTATGTGTGTATGTTGAAAGGTGTATATAAAATTTATTATTTCAATTTTAGACAACATGACTATTTTTCGTGGACAACCAAATAAGGCAACCATGACTATATTTCATGGACGGATGGAGTATTAAATAAAATACAAATAAATTATTTTAAAAATGTTATGTGTATATGTTGAAAAATATAGATAAAGTTTAGTATCTCTATTTTAGAAAACAAGACTATTGTTTATGGACGGACAAATAAGAAAACTAAAAATATTTTTTGTGGGCGGAAGGATTATAGGTTTTGGGCACACAAATTAAAAAAAAAAAAAGTGTTGAAATAATAGTTATATTACAAGTGATGTGATAAAAAAAAAAGAGAAAAATATTAATGCAAAATGTAATGAAAATGAAGTAAAAAATAAGTTGCAAAAAAAGAAACGAGAAGTTTATAATGAAATGGACCAAAATGAAAAAATGAAAAATTTATAGTGGAACGAATGGAGTACTTAGTATTGGATTGCTCTCTACATGTATATAATAAGGCCATATTTTTGGTGCATTTTTGCTTTATACTTTTTTTATCCCATACTTGTTTGTTACATTGTCAAAAAGGTATGTTCCATACTTGTTTGTCATATTCATTTTTGGCAAAAAAAAAAAAAAAAACTCCCTCCGTCCCACCATTATTCGCACTTTTACTGTTTTCTCGTGTTTTAGCGAGCGAGTTTTTTATTAGTATATAAAATGATAAAGTAATTTTATAATAGAGGATAGATAGATCTATCATACCCTACCTTAAAAGTTACTTTATCATTTCAAATACTAATAAATAATTCGCTCGCTAAAACACGAAAATAAAGTTAGTGTGCAAATAATGATGGGACGGAGGGAGTAATAATAACAATATTTTTTAATATTATATTCTCCATACACTCCAAACCAAAAGCATCTACTTTATCACTTTAATTTACAATAAACAACTATTTTCTTAAAACATGTACAAATAGTTGTTGATGACCTTTGATCAATGTGATAGATTAGTGGTTGTTTAAACTAAGAAATGTCATCAAACAAGCTAAGAATATTGGATTAATATAAGAGGGTGTATTTATAGATATACAAGCAAGTAGGAGGTGTCAACCTCTAAGCTCTCCTAATTTACATGTTTGCTAAGTGTTTAGACACTTGTTTAACTCTAAGTTATTGTATTTTATACATTGACAAGTGTTAGGACACTTGTTTGTCCCTAATACAATGCCTAATTGGTGAGATTTTTTGCTGTTCTTCGAGGTGCTCAACTGCTTGCTTGCATGTCTCTGTGGCGAGTACGTGGACCTTGCTTCTTAGTTGCTCGCTCAACTTTTCGGTTGCTCTTTAATCAATTGTTCGCCTGAGTGTCTTTGACACTTTCGACCAGCTGCTCGTCTTTTCATAATTTTTGTATTCCTCGTGCACAGCTGCTCGCCATTAATATTAATATTATCATTATTTTAATGCTTAATCTCATGCTCGGTTGCTCGCTTATCAACAATTGCCCCCTAGCTCGACCTTTTATTAGGATGAAAATCAACCAACTGAGGTCGAGCTACAATTGATGGGTGATGTTTTATGATAGAAGCGAGCAACATAGTTTCGAATTTTTTCGCGGGAGCTTTGGGCGAACAACTGCGTCTGACTCTTAGCTTGACGACGGTTAGGTTCCCGAGGCCCGAGAATTGAAGCAACGTGGGCGGTGGTGACGTCAACCGCAGCCCACGTGGGCCTTTGTATTTACAAATAGGGGCTTCTCTTACTTTCTCGAAAACTCCATTTTAGCCCCCGATTCCATTTCCTATAAATACCTCATTCCTCTTCTTCATTTTTCTTTTCGAATCCTTGCCATTGTCAATCTCTTTAAAGCTTTTGCATCGTGATTTTAGCATTCTCCGTTCGAATTTCCTTTATTCTCTCTGCATTTTCGAGGTAATTTAGCAATTTTATCTTCTTACTTTATTTATTTTCGATTTCCATCAATTTTGTATTCCATTCACCACTTTGAACCACCGCTGCCATATCACCACCGTGCTGCCGCCTTAACTCGGCTGCGTAGCCGCCTTAACCCGGCCCCATCGCCGCCGTATCTCCATCTTGCTCTTTCCTTCACCCCCTATCACCCCGATTATCTACTCAATTTATTCATATTTCTACAATAATGGTCTCCCCATCCACGAGTATTACAATCTCTGACGAAAACCCTAGACAAAATCCTGAGAAGAGGCCAATGGAGGATCCAATTGTATCCCCTAGAAGATCTGCTCGCCAAGCCCTTTTGGCTAATCCTCGTACCTTACTATGGGATAAGGAAACAGAATCTGAGGCGAGCTCAACAGTTCGCTCCGTTGAAGCCTATGTCGTGGATAGCTCAGGCGAGGAGGGTGTTGATCAGCATGTTGCTCTCCCCCGTGCTGAAGGAGATACCTCTTTGGATCTTGGGGAGGACTCTGAAGAAGTGGCCGTGGAGATTGAAGGGATGGATGTGTCTGAGGCAACCAACACTGAAGGCGAACAACCGGTTCTCCCAGTAACCTGGGATTTCCTTTAAGAAATAAACTTCCTCATGCCTAAAATTGCTCTAGAATCTCAAATACCGAAGGGGGTCGTTCGCGAACAAGAGTGGGAAAAATATGTTGCCCGTTACTCGAATGTTTTTCCTCCTCGCTCTAGAGTAATTATGAAGGCTCAGGAAAACAGATATGTGGCGAGCAGAATATCCAGCTTGATCACTGAGGATGATCTGGTGAGCATTCGCGCAACATACAAGATCCCCTATGACATCTTCTTGTATGCTCCAAAGAAAGGAGAAACAGTTGATCGCCCTCCTTCTGGCTGCACAACGATCAACTTGGATGTACTCAACACTGGATTCCCCTTGCCCATTCATCCCATTGTTGGTCGCTTCTTGGCAGATACAAATCTGGTGATCACCCAAAACACTCTAAACGATTGGAGAAACTTGTTGGCCTTCATGACTCTCTTCGGTCTTGAAGGTTGCAAGAACAAAATCAGCACGGTAGAAATCCACAATGCCATGATGATCTCCGCTCACAGGGAGGAAGGCGAAGGGTGGCACTATGTAAAAGTTAGAAGTGGGATAAAATTGATCGAAGGGGTACCCAATAAGGTGAAGAGTTGGCATAACCAGTTCGTCTTCATTGGAGGAGACTGACGAGCAGCTGAGGGTTTTGCTGGCGGACAAGCGCACATCTCTTTGTCTGAGGGTTTTGGCGAAATAAAACGTAGGTTACACTTTTTCTTACTATGGATAAAGTGGGACTAATTTTATTTTTTTCTTTCTTGTTGTTTTACAGGTCCGTGTAATTTGAAGTGAGACCATCCTGAGTTGAGTGAAGAGTTTTTATACACTCTAACCGTGATATCACTTTGCAACGCTGCTGAACGCGACATTCTACATTTGTCAAAACCACGTTGTCGCAAGCTCGCCCTTCTGACCACCAGCCCTCATCATCTTGAGGCTCAAGCTGTTGTTCCTGAAGGTAAAATTTTCAAACTCTTGATCTATGCATAGTTGCTCGCCTGTTCGCCTTCATTTACTAACTCTTTTTTCTTGTTATTTATCTTAGAGTAACAAGTTACCGTTGTTGTGTTGGATATCCCTCGAGCTTACTATCTACTGGCCGAACGAGTCAGGCAAATGGCCACCAACGATCCGTCGAGGAAGAAGTAGGACCCCCCAACCTCCCTGATCAAGCTAAGGTCAGGGCAACCTGCTGGGCCTGGAGCCGCCGCTCCTCGCCCTAAAAACATCACTGCTCACCCAACAACTCTGCCCACATCCTCGCCTCAACCCAAAGAGTCAACTCATGGGGACAAGAGGAAGCTCACTAAGGACGGGGCTCTCGTGAATAAGGAGGATGAGAGGTCCAAGCGCTCGAAGGGCCAATCACAAACTAGCAGGGGAGAACCTACCACCATCTCTCCTCAATCTACCTCATTGGAGGTAGTGACCAAACAATAGGCCTCCGCTTGTTGGAGTTACGATTTCCCCAACACCGCTAATATAGTAGCGAGCAAGAGAAGAGGATCGCCTCCGGACAACTCGTATCTGGGATATGACCCAACAAAACTGGGGGAGTAAGTCACTCAATTGCTTGACCGCTCGCTTAACTCTCTTTCTTTACTATCGTCTCACTTTGCATTTTCTTATATAGGTACAAACCGGAGGAGTACCCCGGTCGTGCAAAGGTGCTCCATCATTTGAGCTGCATGAAGTCAACTCCTCCTTATCAGGATATCCCAGACTCTCACGTCAGGCCAGCAATTGAGCTGGTTCCTCGATCTTGGACAAGGCTGTGCGAAGATATTGTCCAGGGGCAAAGTGCAAGTGACAACGTTCGAGTCATGAACTACAACGCCAGTCATCAGGCAGTCATGAGCCAGAAGCTACTAGACCAAGTAGTGGATTTGGAGAGAACGAACATAAGTTTTGGCCGAAAAATTGATCACGTCGAGGCCGACCGTGCTGCTGATTTGAAGAAGAAGGATGATGAGCTTGCTAAGGAGAGGAATGGGCATGCCAAGGCCAAGGCTGACTGGGAGCAAAAGATGAAGACTGTTTTGTATCGTGAGAAGGTTGCCCTTAATAGTTCTGAAAAGATGATGTTGGAATTGGGCATTACCGATACACGGGTGAAGACCCTGGAAATGAAACGAGTAGGGTTGGTTGAGCGGGTAGAATCACTGAAGACACAGATTGCTCGTCTGGAGGCGAAGAGGGAGAATCTAGTGGCGTATGATGCCTATGTTCGAGATGTGTCAGATAACACAAAATTTGGCTACATTTGCGCCTATGCCGATTGTGTGAGGTCTGCCAAATTTGCTCTCGATCATGGGAAAGATGTTATGGAGTCGATGAAGATAGATTTCACCGAATACGTCAAGGAGAACCCTCTCGCCTCCAACTTCGCCGTTCCAGTTGCTGGTCTAGGGGAGATGGGAGTATCTCTGGATATCTTTGGGGAAGATGTTCAGGTGATTACCCCCGAGTGCTCGGATGAGGAGGCGAGTAAGGAAGCCGAAGTTTTCGATGGCCTTGTCTCCCTTCCTTTAACCCCCCTCGAGCCTCAAGCAGATGATGCAAGCACCTCAATACTTCCTCCTGGCGAGCAACAGGACATCACAACCGCCAACCTTGAAGCTCCCCAAGCTGATGCTCCTCAACCCTGAAGACTCTTGGCAATCTTAAGTTTAGAATAGGACATGACTAATCATTGTACTCATCTTTCTCATTCCTATTGTAAACTTTCTTTTGAAATGAAATGAAAAACCTTTCTTTGTTTTATCGTTTGTGTGTACAATTCTTCATATTACTCAGCTGCCCGCCTGTCATTTAATTTTTATTACTTTTGCTTAAGTATCTCCCTTGTATTTCTAAGGATAAAATACTTTAAATGGCTATTTTTAGTTCTCAAGGAGCTTGACCTCTATTAATTGGGCTTTGTGGTCCATAATGGACTTAGCCTGGAATTCATGTCTTCTGAGCACAGTTGTTCGCCTCTATGTGGGCTTGTGCTTCTAAATTTCAAGTCGGGCAAGCAACTGAGTTTCAACATCTCTATCCAACTACTTTTTACATATATATTCATACAAGTTGCGATATAACCCATAATACATAGTTGTTCGTCTGGAACATTGCCATCTACTAAATGTGTACAACATCATAAAATTTTTAAATTTACATAAAATTTACATCATAAATTTACATATTTACAATCCCTATTGCTCTATTCATAATATTTATTCAGTAGGGCTATGTTCCAGGAGTATTGGGCTGAGTTGCCTTTCATGTCTTCAAGATTATAAGTTCCATTTGTTGGGAAAATAAGGGTGCCCAGAAACTATTCGGGATGAAATTTAAATACGAACTTAAATACAATTATTACTAGCATGAATTAATCATAATTAATTCAAATAATAATTCCAACAACAATTTTATCATCATGCATATAGAATTAATTCACATGAAAACCTAAAGCGGAATAACTAAGAGTTCACGTGATTCGTACCTCTTGTAGATATGGCATTTGATAACAACGGGACTATCACGATCGTGCTATCAACCAAAAGACCTTCTCAAGTATGTCCCTTCCGCCTTGCTTGTTCACCGGTGGGAAGTGCTCACAAGCAATTCAGAATAACAAGGAAGAAAGAAAAAAAATATTGTTGCTGATTTTTTTTTTCAACACTGTGAAACTGGAGATGAAATAATCATCCCCTATATATAGGAGGGGGAATTTTGAAAATTTTGCTTGGAATCAGGGAGAGAATTTTTTTTCTTGGCCTCCAAGAAATCTTGAATATATCCCATATATTCTTTTCTCCATAAGAAAATATTCCACAAAAATCTCACCTTCCAACTATATATGATTTTTGAAATTATGGGGATTGAAATAGCTAGATTTGAATCTTCTTGAATTTATGAGACAGTCATGTATTCCTAGAATACATATCTTCCATAATATCTTTCCAAGAAAATCAACAAAATCTTTTCTCTCTCCATACATGTCTTTTTCGAAAATTAAGGAAAAAATCAGCAATAATTTTTTTTTATTATTTGAATCACCTTATTATTATCGGGCTACTTAATGGGCTACTTGACGGGCCTTTAGGAGAATTAAGATTGGACCTCCAATGGGCTTCTGAATTTCAATATTGAGCCCCAATATAATTCAGCCCATTAATATTAATTAGTACCACTAATAAATTAATATTGTACTATCCATCTTAATCCATATTACGATAATATGGGCTCCCGGTTATTATTTCCCGCGTTTAAGATTATCAAGTCCATTAGTTAATTAAGCTTTTGAATAGCTCTAAATTAATTAATATCTTTCACCTTGGAGTAAAGACAACTCAACATTATTATCCGTACCGAAGAAACTGATTCTTCACTTGCAAGATTTGGTACGATAAAACTTCTGAGCCCACCAAGGGGACAAATCACAAGAGCCGTACTCGCACACATTTCTCCGTATTAGATCTTAGCAATCGTCGTATGATTAATATTACTGCCCAAAGCACAAGGTTCGAAGTCACGATGATTCTCACCCAATATGAATCAAAGCAGTAACCATTAAGCACACACGGTCCTATTTAAGTGACAGAGATTAAGAAATCAATAACCACTGAGGTCTAATTCTTCACATTTCAGAACAGAAGAATTTATCCTCGTTGTAGGTCCTCTTCAACACATACTAAATGTGCTAGTGCAATCTCTTGGTCAAGACAAGCCAATCTGAGATGTACACATCAACCTTTCACGGTGGATTGTTCAATTCCACCTGGGTCGTGAATTTGTACGTTTAGTTACAAGTAAACCGTTAATGTGATCTTCTGTGATCTGGTATTATCACATTAACTACAATGTAACATGTACCACTTATAATGAACTGGTTGTAATAAATATTCAACATTCAATTATATCTAAAGCAAATGCGATAAAAGATTTATTCTCATAAACAAGTGTTTAATACATAAGTTATACAAAGTAAAAGCATACTTTCACGTATAACTCCAAGAATCTCCCACTTATACTTAAAGTCTATTTTTTAGTATACATCATGCATGTCTAGTGTAGTAACTCTACGTGACATCTCATGTCAACCTACACTAACCTAATAATTTCTCCCACTTATACTTAAAGCAGATTGGCAATAGTCTTGACTCTCATTCCATCCACATGTCTCTCGAATGTACTCTGAGGCAGACCCTATGTGAATGGATATACTAGGTTGTCCTCTGACGTTTATCTTTGCCACCTCTTTATCTCCTCTCTTAACGATTTCTCGTATAAGATGGTGTTTTCTTTCAATGTGTTTGTTGGCCTTGTGGGCTCTCGGTTCCCTTGAATTTGCAACTGCTCGCATTATCACAATGGACAGTGATTGTGCTGGGCAAATTCGAAACAACATTCAAGTCCACTAAGAAGTACTTGAGCCAAACTGCTTTTTTCGCTGCTTCACAAGCAGTTACTTATTCGGCTTTCATGGTCGAATCAGCGATGCATTTCTGCTAATCGTTTCTCCATGTTATGACTCTTTCTCCCATGCAAAACACACTACCCGAGGTAGATATTTTGAATTCTATATCTGATTGGAAATTTGAGTCCGTGCATCCCATGGGAATTAGACTGTCTGACTGTTAAATCAGTATTCCATCGCTAGTTCTTTTTAGAAACTACAGAATGTATTTAATTGCAGTCCAATAAGCTTTCCTGGGGTACTTTGATGTCTTGCCATCATGCCCGAGGCAAAAGCAGATATCTGGTCTCATACCCAACATTGCATACATAAGGCTTCCTACGCCCGAAGCGTACAAAACATCTTTCATGTCATCTATCTCCATATGCGTCTTAGGGTCTATTTCTTTTGATAGATGGATTTTATGCCTAAAAGATACAAAACCTTTCTTGGAATCTTGCATGCTGGAATGCTTCAATACAGTGGCTTTGTATGAAACTTGCGATAAGCCCAACATCCTTCTCTTGCGATCTCGAGTGATCGTGATCCCAAGGATTTGACCGGCTTTCCCTAAGTTCTTCATATCAAACTGATTTGACAGCCATACCCTTACGTCTGACAATACCTTTACATTGTTTCCAATGAGCATAATATCATCTATGTATAATACTAAGAATACCACCGCAGTTCCGTCACACTTTTTATACACACAACTTTCGAACTTTGTTGGGATATGTTTTAGTTTTGATGATTTTCCAAAACAACATGTAATAGGTTTGAAAGCAGTCAGGATAGTATCTTTTATTTCAGGTCAGGCTAGATTAGCTTTCAGTAGAATAGGCTGTTCAGTTGAGGGGGAACTCAACAACACAGCCTGAAGATATCAAGATGACACCCAGAAGAACTGACTGAAGCTATGCCTGCAACCTGAACCAGAAGAAAAGCCTGGAGGATGTCCCACTGAGTGTAAACCAGGCTGGTCTAAGCTAAGTCAGGTGGACCACTCAGTGAAGAGCATGATCAGGAGGATCAGTGCTGCACCAAGTAGGCCCTGAAGGTGTCAGGTTACTGTGGTCAGGGAAGTTTGTCATTCAGCCTTATGACAAACTTCTTGGAGTGATCTTCAAACAGTCTCTGAAGGACAACCAAACTGAAGACGTTCAATCCACTGAAGATCATCAGTCAGTGAAGGAGGAAGCTACCTAAAGTTAGTGGGTCTTGGTCAACCCACTGAGTCAAAGATCCGTGAATCCAGGCCACGTGGACCAATCAGCACGAGGCAGCAACTCTGACACTGACAAAGGCCGAATTCCAAGAAAAGTGGTTGAAACCATTAAATGTTGGATTCAAATGTATCTTCCCTCCAACGGATACATTTGAATCCCCATTATAAATACAAGCTCATAGCTTCATTGTAAAGTGTGTTGTATGGTGTGAAAGAAGAAAATAAACACCTACAAACTGTGAGGGTGTGTTAGTTATTAGGGAGTCATAAGGAAGTATTACACACCCACGACACTGACCTTTAGGGTTATCACTTATATTCATTGAGTGTCAAGCTTGTAACTCTTAGCTTAGAGAGGTTTTCCTAATCTTAGCTTTAAAGCTAACACATTGTAAAGGAAAATCTCACCTAGTTGGAGAAAACCAAACCAAACTAAACCCTTTCAGAGAATGTTAGGTTTGTAGTGAGGTGAGGAGAGGCAGCCCAGGGAGTGGCGTGAGTCCAGTTGTAAGTGCACCTTGGCACGTTAAAAACAAGAATCCAAGGAGTGGATTTCCTGTTGAATCAGGCCGTGGATGTAAGAGCTTGAGTCTCTGAACCACGTTAAACCAAGTGTTATTTATCATTATGTACTTGCTAAAGGTTTTGTTATTTCCACTCACTGAGTGTAGTTCGAAAGAAAGAAGTTAGCCAAGTATTTAAGTCAGGGAGAATCTATCTCTCTGACAAACTTAAGCAATCACTCGAGAGTTCAGCCTCTCGAGTCACTGCCTTGTTATGAGACTGAGTTTTCAAGTCACCACACTGACTTGACCACTCTGACTCGTAGCAACGCAGTGACTTGAGGCTTTTCGCACTGAACTCAGCACGCACTCGAGAGCTCAGTCTCTTGAGTCACTGCCTTGTTGAGAGCCTGAGCTTTCAAGTCTCATCACTGACTTGATAGCTCTGACTCTCAGCAACGCAGTGACTGGAGTATTTCGTCACTGAGCTCATTCATGTTGCGTTGTATGGTTTTAAAAAAAAAAATTTGTTTGCTCCTGAATTCCCATTTTGCCCTTCGAAAACGGGACCATCAATTGGTATCAGAGCGGGTTGTTCACATGACCACTGATCCAGTTTTGCTAAGAAAAATGGTCTACCGAACATATCTTAAACGTTTTAAACTATGGGAATTCCTGCATATTTCAAACTATTACTTGTGTTCTGACATTATTCTTGTAATAGAAAATCATTTGGTTAGAAGTTTTGGAATCATCAAAAAGGGGGAAATTGTTGGGATATGTTTTAGTTTTGATGATTTTCCAAAACAACATGTAATAGGTTTGAAAGCAGTCAGGATAGTATCTTTTATTTCAGGTCAGGCTAGATTAGCTTTCAGTAGAATAGGCTGTTCAGTTGAGGGGGAACTCAGCAACACAGCCTGAAGATATCAAGATGACACCCAGAAGAACTGACTGAAGCTATGCCTGCAACCTGAACCAGAAGAAAAGCCTGGAGGATGTCCCACTGAGTGTAAACCAGGCTGATCTAAGCTAAGTCAGGTGGACCACTCAGTCAAGAGCATGATCAGGAGGATCAGTGCTGCACCAAGTAGGCCCTGAAGGTGTCAGGCTACTGTGGTCAGGGAAGTTTGTCATTCAGCCTTATGACAAACTTCTTGGAGTGATCTTCAAACAGTCTCTGAAGGACAACCAAACTGAAGACGTTCAGTCCACTGAAGATCATCAGTCAGTGAAGGAGGAAGCTACCTAAAGTCAGTGGGTCTTGGTCAACCCACTGAGTCAAAGATCCGTGAATCCAGGCCACGTGGACCAATCAGCACGAGGCAGCAACTCTGACACTGACAAAGGCCGAATTCCAAGAAAAGTGGTTGAAACCATTAAATGTTGGATTCAAATGTATCTTCCCTCCAACGGATACATTTGAATCCCCATTATAAATACAAGCTCATAGCTTCGTTGTAAAGTGTGTTGTATGGTGTGAAAGAAGAAAATAAACACCTACAAGCTGTGAGGGTGTGTTAGTTATTAGGGAGTCATAAGGAAGTATTACACACCCACGACACTGACCTTTAGGGTTATCACTTATATTCATTGAGTGTCAAGCTTGTAACTCTTAGCTTAGAGAGGTTTTCCTAATCTTAGCTTTAAGGCTAACACATTGTAAAGGAAAACCTCACCTAGTTGGAGAAAACCAAACCAAACTAAACCCTTTCAGAGAATGTTAGGTTTGTAGTGAGGTGAGGAGAGGCAGCCCAGGGAGTGGCGTGAGTCCAGTTGTAAGTGCACCTTGGCACGTTAAAAACAAGAATCCAAGGAGTGGATTTCCTGTTGAATCAGGCCGTGAATGTAAGAGCTTGAGTCTCTGAACCACGTTAAACCAAGTGTTATTTATCATTATGTACTTGCTAAAGGTTTTGTTATTTCCACTCACTGAGTGTAGTTCGAAAGAAAGAAGTTAGCCAAGTATTTAAGTCAGGGAGAATCTATCTCTCTGACAAACTTAAGCAATCACTCGAGAGTTCAGCCTCTCGAGTCACTGCCTTGTTACGAGACTGAGTTTTCAAGTCACCACACTGACTTGACCACTCTGACTCGTAGCAACGCAGTGACTTGAGGCTTTTCGCACTGAACTCAGTACGCACTCGAGAGCTCAGTCTCTCGAGTCACTGCCTTGTTGAGAGCCTGAGCTTTCAAGTCTCATCACTGACTTGATAGCTCTGACTCTCAGCAACGCAGTGACTTGAGTATTTCGTCACTGAGCTCATTCATGTTGCGTTGTATGGTTTTAAAAAAAAATTGTTTGCTCCTGAATTCCCATTTTGCCCTTCGAAAATGGGACCATCAAACTTATTTTGATCAAACCCATAAGACTTAATCATTTGATCAAAATACTGGTTCCAAGTACGCGATGCTTGCTTAAGTCCATAAATGGATCTCTTAAGCTTGCATATAAGGTGTTCTTGGCCTTTTTCAATGTGTTGATGACCTTTCCTAATCAAAGATGATTAGTGGCTGTTTTTCCTCATTAAGATCATCAAACAAGATCTAAGATCATGGAATTTGGTTAAGTAATATTCAAGAAATAAATTTGCAAGAGTTTGGACAATATTTTGAATTATGGAAAAAAATCCTCCCCCTTCATGCAAATGAAGGGGTATTTATAGATATACAAGGAGGCTATGTGTCACCTTTCTAGTGGTTTAACCATTGGATTTTTGCTAAGTGTTGAGACACTTGTACAACATCTAAACTTTTATCACTTGGATGAGTGCCAAGTGTTAAGACACTTGGGCCATATCTAAGCTAATGACTCTTGGAGTTCCCAATGTTGTACTTAGTCTTCATGACCACTTAGTTGCTTTCCTTGGTGACTAGTTGCTCGCTAGTATATCTTCGTTGGGCGCTATGGACCTCTTGCTCGCCTCGTGTTTGGACTTGATGCATGGTTGTCCGCGTGGTTGCAACATTGTCCGCCTTTTGTCTTTACCTTTTGCTTTGATTAATTTCTTTTGTCCTTTGTTTTTCTGGTCGCGTAAAATGTTCTTGATCGCACTCCTGGTCGCCAGAGGGGTTGATTCTCTTTAAACTCTAATGGTCGCCTGTCTTCTAACTACGGCTTATTAGCTTCTTAATTCTTCATCACTGTTGCTCGCCTGGTCGCCTATCAACATTGCCCCCTGACTTGTTCTTTGTTAGGAAAATTGTTGATTAATGAAGAGCAAGGCATAATTTCGATAGAATGGTAGCTATGTGTGTGTGTGGAGCGAGCAACAAATTTTTGAATTCTTTTGAGCGGGAAAATCGGCGACCATCAGGTCATTTAGGCGAACACTGGGGTACTCCGTGCGTTGGTGACAGTTGAGTTCCCGAGGTCCTCGGAAACCGGAACGTCGTGGGCGGCGATGACATCATCCTCCCGCCCACGCGTATTTTAATTTGCAAGTAGGGGCCTACGGAATTTCCTAAAAATTTCATTTTGGCCCCCGATTTTGGGCCTTATAAATACCCATCTTCACTTTTTCATTTCATTTTTTCGAATCCTTGCTTTCTTCTCCATTAGAGCTCTTCTTCAAGCTTTTGCACTTCGATTTCTACGAGATTCCTGGTCCATTTCACGTAATTTCTTCAGGTAATTATTGATCACTGTCCTTAATCTCGTTTTTGTTTCGTTTATTTCTTCGATTTCGTCATTTTTGCATTTTCCGTTCAAAAATCCGTAACCTCCGCCGTTCGAACGCCGCCGTGTCCATTCATCTCCACCGTACATTTTGCTCTTCATCCCTTCCTTCAAAATCTGTTGCCATTTTTCTCATTTTATTGAGAAATCTCCTCCAAATGACTTCCTCGAGTGATACCCCTTCAATTGAAATTATCGAGCGTAATCCTGGGAAGCGTCCTATGGAAGAAGTCTCTTCCCCTGCTCCTTGCCGGTCTGTTCGCCAAGCCCTTGTTAGAAACCCCAGGACTTTATTGATGGACGAAGAAACGGGATCTGAGATGTCCTCTGTTGTTCGCTCCATTGAAGCCCATGCTTCAGAGAGTTCTGGCGAGGAGGAGGTCCAAAACACTGTTGGTCGCGCAGACGCGGAGGGTGTCACCTACTCTGACTTAGGGGAGGATTCGGAGGAAGTGGCCGCTGAGATTGATGCAGAGAGCGATCATCAAGAAGTTGCGCGACCAAGATTGACCGTGACTTGGGAATTCCTTGAGGAAATAGGGTTTCCTACTTCTAAGGTGACTCCTGAGTCTCAAATCCCAGAAGGCGTTGCTCACCCAAATGAATGGGAAGATTATGTTGCTCGCTATTCTGAGACCTTTCCTGTTTGCGCCAGAGAGTTCATGTCCGCTGAAGTGAACGTTTACACAGCGAGCAAGATTTCGAGTTTAGTCGTGGAGGACGACTTAGATAGTATTAGGTCCCAGTACAAGATCCCTTACGATATATTTTTGTACGCCCCTAAGGAGGGAGAAACTGCCGATCGCCCACCACCGGGTTGCACCGCGATCAACCTTGACATACTTAACACTGGGTTTCCATTGCCGCTTCACCCCATCATTGGTCGCTTCTTGGAAGACATCAACTTGGCGATTACCCAAATTACTCCCAATGGGTGGAGCAATCTGCTCGCCCTGATGACCCTCTTCGACCTTGAAGGATACAAGAATAAACTCAGTACGACTGAGATCTTATGTGCCTGGGTTGTCTCGGCTTGCAGCGAGGAGGGGGTAGGTTGGTATTACGTCAAGGCAAGGACGGGGGTAAAACTTATCGAAGGAGTTCCCAATAAAGTTAGGAGTTGGCATAACCAATTCTTATTTATTGGCGGCGATTGGCGAGCATCAGTGGGCTTTACGGGCGGCCAAGCGCGCATTAATTCTCCCGAGCGATTTGGCATAATCAAACGTATGCCTTTCTTATTCTTTCCTAGGACCGCGTTGGTGACTAATTTTAATTTTTTCTTTCTTTTTGTTTTGCAGGTCCAAAAGTGTTGAAGTGGGGAGATTCAGGCCTTAGTAAAGAGTTCTTGTATACCTTGGTTGTAATCGTACTTCGGAACCCGAGTGATCGCGACATCTTGCATCTTTCGAAGGCCCATTGTCGAAAAATTGCCCAACTCTTCACAAGCCCTCATCACTTAGAGGCTCAAGCAGTGATCCCTGAAGGTAATAATTGTTAGGATATAGATTAGATGTTTTGAAGATGTTAAAACAAGAACTTGTAATAGGACTAGCTGAACCTGTTAGTCAGCTATAGATTAGTCTTGGTCTAGAATAGGTCTTTGGTTAAGGGGGAAGAAATCTGTGTGACCAGAGGAGTCTGATCAGAGGAGGTGACCAGATGAGAGGTGACCAAAGGAGTCTGATCAGAGGAGGTGACCAGATGAGGAATGGACCAGATGAGCTCTGACCAGAGGACCGGAGGAGTCTGCCAGAGGAGTCTGACCAGAGGAGTCTGACCAGATGAGGTCCAGAGCAGAAATGTTACCTGACCAGATGAGACCTGACCAGATGAGACCAGACCAGATGAGCTCAGACCAGATTAGGGAGACGGATTAGTTCACCCTCCCAGTAGCTTCGTAGTAATCTGGAGACAAGGAGATTTTGGAGATCATGATGGAGAAGGAGGCAATCTGGAAAGTCAACTGATGGAGGATCTGTTTGATTGATTGCTTGATTGAAAGTAAACTAATCAATCAATATAATCAATCTTTGATTGATTATATTTCTCCAATTATGGTTGTTTGAATTGCTAGCTTCCAACGGCTAGTTAATTCCTACAACTATAAATAGGAGTGCTTGGATTAGTTCAATTGACAAGAGTCGCGCGAGAGCACACAACAAGAACACACGAACTCTTCCAAACACTCACCTTGTTCATTAACGTTTATACACTCTTTAGGAGTTTCAGTTGGATCTTATAATTAACCTGTTCATCTTGAAAGGTTGTTGTAAGTTGTTGTACGAAGGAGCTGGTACTTCCAAATTCCAGTGGTTCGTGAGTTAGTTGGTTGGAGAGAGAGAAAGTCCCCTTTTGAGAAAGGGAGAGTGGACGTAGGATCGTTATATCCGAACCACTATAAATTCCGGTGTTATTTACTTTTCTGCAATTTAGATTTCTGCATTTTAATTTTAGTACTTAATTTATAAATTGGGTTTTCATTAAAAAATAAACTTAAAAACGCTTTCCGCTGGATATTTTTGGGGACCAACAATAATTATCAGCAACTTTACACTATTGCTCGCTTGATCGCCCGTCTTGGCTAACTCTTTTGTTCAACTTTTTCTTTTTAAACAGATCAAAGGGTAACTGTTGCTGTGCCCACCATTCCACAATCTTACCACCTGCTCGCTGCAAGAGTTAAACAGATGGCTGCCGAGGAGCCAACTAGGAAGAGGCAGGATCCGCCTTTGTCGCTTATGCGCCTACGGGTTGGAGGGGGTCAAGGTACTCGTCCGCGAACATCCAAAGGAGGCTCCAAAGGAGCCCCCAAGACAGCCTCTTCTTCACAAGTTGTGGAGAAGGAAAAGACGAAAAAGAAGGCTCCACGGGACGATTCTCGTGAGGAGGGGGATGGCGCCGAGCGAGCATCGAAGCGCTCGAAGACTATCACGGAGGTGAGTAATCGTGCTCCTCGCTCGCCCGCGCCCAAATCTTCCTCACTTGAAATTGTGAGTGAGCAGCAAACCGTTGCTGCCATTCTGAGCAAGAAGGCGCGATCATCCAGTGACCGCTCGTACTTAGGGTATGACCCTGTCAAATTGAGGGAGTAAGTCTTCTAACCCTAACTCTGATGATCGCTTCTTCATTATGTATTTTACTTATGATTTTTCTTCCTTTTCCAGGTACAAGCCTGAGGAGCACCCTGGGCGAGCAGAAGTGCTCCATCAGCTCAGCTGCGTAAAAACTCCTCCTCCATATTTGGACATCGCGGACTCCTATGTCTGGCGAGCAATCGAGATGGTCCCTCGTTCTTGGACCAAGACCTGTGAAGATATTGTTCAAGGGCAGACCACGAGCGACAATGCTCGCTTGATTGCGTACAATGCTAGCCATCAAGCTGTGATGGCTCAGAGGCTCCTTGATCAAATCGTACTCCTAGAGAGGATGAATCGCAGTCTTGGTCGCAAGATTGAAGGTTTTGAGGTGGAGAAGGCTGCTGCCTTAAGGAAAAAGGATGAGGAGCTCGCACAGGAGAAAGTTGAGCACTCCAAAGCGATAGCAAATTTGGAGCAGATGTATGACGCTTCCGTGGCTAGCGAGCAATTTGCTCTGAATCAATCAGAGAAGCTCTCTCTTGAGCTGGGAGTGGCCGATGAGCGAGCAAAAGCGCTAGAAGTTGAGAAGACGGCCATGGTCGCCCAAATAGAGGAGCTTCAAGCCGAGGTTGCTCGCCTCAAGCAAGAGAAGGTTGGGATGGTCGCCTACGACCTTTATGCTCAAGATGTGGCTGACAACACCAACCTGGGATATGTCTGTGCTTACGCTGAGAGCTTAAGATCAGTGAAGTTCGCTTTGGACCATAACTTAGACGTTTTGGCCACTGCAAAAAAGGACTTCATTGGTTATGTTAAAGACAATCCCCTTGGTGAGGGGTTCAAGCTCCCCTTGGCTGATCTTGGGGAGATGGGAGTTCCCATGGATATTTTTGGGGAAAGTGTTGAAATTGTTCCTCCCCAGTCCTCCGGCGAGCAGCCGAACAAGGAGGTGGATATCTTCGATGGCCTTCACTCTCTCCCCTTGACTCCCATTGATGGGGCGAGCACTTCCGCTGTGGCGGCCACGACCACAGCTGCCACCATTGAAGAAGTATCTCCAGCTCCGGCGACCACGGATGCGCCTCCAGCCCCTCCAGCCTGAAGACCTTGTATTTTTTGTTTCTTTTAGATCTGTATTAAGGCTGGCTTGTACTCTTCACTTTCCTTTTGGTGTAACAACTTGCTTCCTTAATGAATAAAAAAATTGAACGAATTCACTTTCTTTTCTTTGTTTCTATTTCTTTTGTTTCTCGCTTGTTCGCGCATTTTCCTTTTTTAGAATAAATATTTTGTGCCTTAATGCTCGCCTGATCGGCTTAGATGGGCTATTAGTATCTTTTAAAAAGACTTGGCCTTAGATAATTGGGCCTTGTGGTCTCTTCGTGGACTTGGTCTGGCATTTTGTTTGCATTCAGCTCTGTTGCTCGCCCCCTGCATGGTGATTTTGAAGCGAGCAACTTTGCTTTGTGGAGCGAACAACTTAGCAAGTAACAAAAGTTCTATATATACACACCCACAAGATTTTGAAAGTTTCATCGTACTTACAACTCTATATAAATGATGCAAAAACTAAATTAACTCTTACAAATGCCAAACAAGACTTGTCTATTGATAATACTTTTTTAACAAAGCCGCATTCCAGGAGTATTGGACCGAATTGCCTTTCGTGTCTTCCAGGTCATATGTGCCGTTGTCCCATTTTTTAGTTATTCTGTACGGGCCCTCCCAAGTTGGTCCGAATACTCCTGGTGGTGGTGCCAAAACTTTTTTGAGCACGAGATCTCCAATCTTGAATTCTCTGACTTTCACTTGTGAGTTGTAATACTTTGTGATCCTTCTTTTGTAAATTGCATTTTTCATTTCTGCCGAGATTCTTTTTTCCTCAATCAAGTCCATTTCTGCAGCTAGAGCTTGGTCATTTGTTTGCTCGTCGAACGTCGTTGTTCGTTCTGTTGGGACCTTCAATTCTATGGGTATCACTGCTTCGATACCGAATGCCATTGTGAATGGAGTCTCGCCTGTACTCGTTCTGTAAGATACTCGATATGCCCATAACACTTCCGGTAGCTCCTCCGACCATTTTCCTTTCTTATCAATCAACCGGATTTTCAGTATGGGTTTGATTATCTTGTTAACTGCTTCGACCTGGCCGTTAGACTGGGGATGATATGGAGTTGAAAAATGTTTTTTTATTCCCCATTTCTCACAGAAGCTCCTTATTTTCTTGCCTTCAAATTGTCGCCCGTTGTCAGTCACAATTGCCTGTGGCACTCCAAACCGACATACGATGTTCTTCCATATGAAGATGATCATTTTTTCTTGCGTAATTGTCACGAGTGCTTCTGCTTCGGCCCACCTTTTGTAGTAGTCCACGGCCACCACTGCGAACTTTACATTTCCCTTTCCTACCGGAAAAGGTCCTATGATGTCGATTCTCCATTTCGCGAATGGCCATGGACTATTGACTGCTATCATCTCGGTTGGTGGCTTGTGGATATTGGGGGCGAATATCTGATATCTGTGACAGGTTTTCGCAACTCTGATAGCGTCTTTTAGCAACGTAGGCCAATAATATCCTTGTCTCACTGTTTTGTAGGCCAACGCACGTCCTCCAGCATGGTTTCCACATACGCCTTGATGGATTTCTTGCAAGACTTCTTGGCCTTGTTCTCTTGTTAAACATTTCAACAACGGGAGCGAAAATCCTCTTTTGTACAATTGTCCATCCCTTATGGTATATCTTGCCGCTCTTTTAATTATCTTGCTAGCCTCCAACGAGTTGTCCGGTTTTTCATCATCTTGTAGATATTTAATGATCGGCGTTCTCCAATCATCTTCATCCATTTCTGCATCAACTTGGTATATTTTGTAATCCTCGGTTGATGGGTTGGATATCCTTGTTAAAGTAACTTTGGACAACTCCGCTGGTCCGGTGCTAGTTGCTAGTCGAGCGAGCGCATCTGCTTGCGCATTATTGTCTCTTGGTACCTGTTCGATGTATATTTGCTCAAACATGGAGGCCAAGTGAGCAATAATTTTTTGATACAAAGCCATGTTTTCATCTTTTGCTTCGTACTCTCCCCGAACTTGGTTAACAATCAGTTGAGAGTCTCCGAAAATCTGCAACTTCCTTACTCCTACCGCTAATGCTAGCCGCAATCCAGCGATCAATGCTTCATATTCGGCTTCATTGTTTGTTGCCATAAATTCGAAACGAACAGCCGAAGTGAAGACATGTCTGTCAGGACTTATTAGAACTATTCCTGCCCCCGAGGCTGTGTTTGTGGATGACCCGTCAACGTACATATGCCAGGGATGACTATGTCCTCTCGTCGGATCTTGGGGGAAAGTTAGCTCGACTATAAAGTCGGCTAATGCTTGCCCCTTGATCGCTGTTCGAGGAGCATATGAAATCCCGAACTGGCTGATTTCTAAGGACCACTTCAGGAGGCGACCGGCTGTGTCAGGTCTATGCAATATTTGTTTGAGCGGGAATGTTGTTAGCACTTCCACCTGGTGGTCGAAGAAATATGGTCGAAGTTTCCTGACGCTCATCACTAGCGCGTATGCTAGTTTTTCTGTTGGCGAGTACTTGAGTTCCGCTTCATGTAAAGCTTGGCTTACGTAGTAGATGTGCAGGTGGAACTTTCCTTCTGCTCGAACAAGTACCGAGCTGATTGCCACCTCTGAAGCCGCCAAGTACAAATACAAATTTTCTCCTGGAATTGGTTTAGCAAGAGTCTCTGTGTCGCTGAGATATTCTTTCAATTGCTCGAACGCTTGTTGGCAGACGTCCGTCCATTGAAACTTTCCCTTCTTGATTGCTTCGAAGAATGGCCTACATTTGTCTCCGGATCTAGAGATGAACCTATTCAACGCTGCTAGGCATCCAGTCAGCCGTTGAACCTCTCTTACAGACCGGGGTGGTTGCATCTCTATGATTGCTTTTACTTTCACTGGATTTGCTTCAATCCCCCGTTGACTGACCAGATGTCCTAGGAATTTCCCGGAATGGACTCCGAAATTGCTCTTCTTGGGTTTTAGTTTCATGTTGTAAGTCCGGAGTATTTCAAATGTTTGGGCTAGGTGTTGCAAGTGATCTTCTTTCCTTGAGCTTTTAACAACAATGTCATCCACATACACCTCCATTGTCTTTCCGATGTGGTCGTCAAACATCTTGTTGACCAGCCTCTGGTAAGTAGCCCCGGCGTTGATCAATCCAAATGACATCCTCTTCCAACACAACAAATTTTTGTTGGTGTAAAATGCTGTGTGCTCCTGGTCGTCTGGGTGCATTGCAATCTGGTGATATCCTGCAAATGCATCCATGAATGTGAGGAGCTCGTGTCCAGCTGTGCCATCAACCAATTGGTCGATATGTGGCAATGGGAAGTTATCCTTCGGGCAAGCGGCATTCAAGTCGGTAAAATCGATGCACAATCTCCACGCCCCGCTTGCTTTTTTTACCAACACCGGGTTCGCCACCCATTGCGGGCATAAGGCCTGTCTGATCAAGTCGTTATCCAACAATTTCTTAACTTCCACATCGAGTGCTTCATACTTGTCGGGCCCGAACTTTCTCCTCTTCTGTTGGATCGGCTTTTTCTTTGGGTCGATGTTGAGTTTGTGGCAGGCATGCTCGGAGTTGATACCTACCATGTCTGCATGCGACCATGTGAACACATCGAGATTTTCTTTAAGGAACTTCGTCATTTCGGATCTGTACGGCTCCGGGAGCTCAGATCCTATGAAGAGTTCTAAGCTCTCTTGGTTCGGGTCGACCTTTATTGCCTCTAACTCTTCGACTGGAGTAGCTCTTCGCTTCTGGCCTTTCCAACGAGGGTCAATGATAGGTCCTTCCATGCATATTTCGCCTTCAATTTCCATTGGTTCCGCACCCAGTCGTGGTTCAATGTCCTCTGCCTCCATGTTGACTGTTGTTGCATGCTCTGTTCTGTTGCCAGTTGCAGTTTCTTTGTCTTCCATATGGCTCAGCTGCTCGTTCTTGCTCGTCTGCTCGTCACCACTCTGCTGCTCGTCATTACACTACTGTTCGCCTTTGTACAGTTGCTCATCTACCTCCATCATCTCTGTATCGATAGAGTCCATGGTTCCGTTGGGAGTAGACAGTTTCTCTTCATCACGACTACTGAGTTGTTCATCCACCATGTTGACTCTGTGATCTCCGGGTTGAAGTTGTAAGAGACACTCACGAGCTTTCCTCTGGTCACCTTTAATTGTGCCTGCACCTTTCGATGTGGGAAATTTTACATAATAATAGTACGTCGAAACTGCAGCCTTGAATTTATGCAAAAAAGGACGGCCGAGGAACCCATTGTAGGTGGACTGTTGATCTACAACTAGGAAGTCTACCATCCTACTCAGCCTCCTTTCAGGGTCCTCGACCGATACAAGTTCGACTGCTAGCGTAATCATTCCTAGTGGAAAGGTCACAGCATTTCCGAATCCCACTATTCTATGATCGCAATCCTTGGTGTATTCAGCGCATTCTCCTAGCTGGTCCACCGTGCTTTTGAACAGGATGTTTGTGTAAGAGCCAGTGTCGACAAGCAGACGGTGTACCTTCGTTCCCATGATGTTAGCGCAAATGACTAATGAGTCATTGTGGGGAGTGAGCACCCCGTCTAAGTCCTTCTCTGAAAAAGTAAGGTTCCCAGTTCGTTTAGTTGATGGATTTACACCGACCTCCATCACTTGCGCTACTGCTCTCAATTCCGCTTTCTTTTTCCTTTTCGACATAGGTGGTCCTCCGTCAGAACATCCGCCTATCGGCCCAAACGGTTCCAACATTAGGATCACCGGGATTGGTCTTGCTGGGGCTGCGGGGACCTTTTTTCCTTTCTTGCCCGTCCTGCTCGGTTGCTCATCGCTATCATCATCGTCTGAGCTGGACGGCGCTGCTGCCCTTGGCCTCTTGCCAGGTTCCCTTTTCATGAACTCAGATAACCTTCCTTCTTCATAGAATTTCCACAATTGCTTTAACAAATCTCGGCATTCACTGGTGAAGTGGCCGATACTCTGATGGTATGCGCAGTACTTGTTCGGGTTCAACTTTCCTCTTTCCTGCCTTATCTTTCGTGGCTCTGATAACATCTCCTTGTCCTTGACATTATTGTACACAGCGTCCACTGACATCGTGAGAACTTGATTTAATTTTTCTTTTAATTCCGCTCCTTCGTTGAATGACTTCATGTTCTTCGGTGCTTTGTAATCATTTCCTCCAGTTTTCTTGCCAAATTTCTTCGGGTCAGCTTTATCTCCCATTTCTCTGTGTAAAGCCTCTTGCATCGATACATGGATCCCTGCCTTGTGTCTGAATTCTGCGTACATTTTTGGGCAGGTTAAATGCATCTCCTTCCACAGCCCAGTTCATTTCTTCAGTCCAGCCATCACTGCAACTATCTTTTGTGTCCTCACTCACCATTTCGCCTTCCAGCAGAACTTTATCAAATCTCTCCAGAAATTATTTGTCTGACTCCTCGTCTCCTTGCTTGATGTCTGCCAACCGGTGCCTGTGGGTCAAGTAAGACCCAGTTATTGAGAAATGAGACAGGAACTCCTTGCTTAGTTGGGCAAAGGAGTTGATGGAACCAGGAGCCAGTGCTGAAAACCATCTATGCGGGCCATCCCCAAGGGTGAGTGGGAAATTTCGACATTGAGTGGCGTC
Organism: Ballota nigra; assembly: GCA_947034835.1. Taxonomy (NCBI): domain Eukaryota; kingdom Viridiplantae; phylum Streptophyta; class Magnoliopsida; order Lamiales; family Lamiaceae; genus Ballota; species Ballota nigra. Next base: position 87,583,097 of record OX344720.1, on the reverse strand, counting down.
GGTTGCCCCCACTGAGATCATGAAGTCTGAGTATTTCGTCACATGAATTCGTGGGTCTGACGTTCCTTCATACAAATTGATGGCAGGGAATTGTATCTTCTTCTGGATCGGTGCATTGAGGATTGACGGAGACAGCGGTGAGGATGGAAGAATAGTCGATCCGACGCCTTTCTGAGATTCTAACTGCTTTTGCAATTCCTCGATTGCTTTTTTCATCTCCTGCAACTCGCTAGGGGGAGTCCTCCCATCGGAAGGCTGTTCATCGTGATTGGGTCCAACTTTTTCACGATGCAGTCCCTCTCCGACGGGACGTTTCTCCTGGGTTGCCCTCCTAGCAATGTTACTAGCTCCATTTGGCCCTAGCCGGCCGAAAGCTGATCTCCTGATCCGGTCATGTATAGATGGGCGAGCAGCAGGGCGTGGTCGTGCATCATTTCTCCCAGATTGTTCTCTCGTGGTTGTATACCTTGTTCCCAGCCTCTCCAACGCACTGGTCCGAGAAGTGCTTTTGCTCGACTCACTTGCCTGACTCGGCGATGATTCTTCTCAATTCCCCAAACGCTCACTTATAGGAGCTTTTCCTTTATTTCTATAGACTTCAGCGCTGTCCGCCTCATCATGGCGTACATCTTCTCTCATTTTACTTCGCTACTCGCCTGTTCGCCCCTGCTCGCCTGCTGCTCGATTGGTTGCTGCTGTTGCCCTCGACGTCCCAGCCGCTTGTCAATTTTGCAACGACTGAAGTACAGCGATCATTTTTGCTAGTTCTTCGGGGTTTTGAGCAATGGCTTCAACTTCCGGTAGAATTGTGTCAATGGTAACTTGGACATTCCTTTGCGAAGTTGCTCTCACCGTCCGGGCATTTCCTTCGGTGGAAAAAACCCTAGTTCTTGACCTAGGATTCGGGGATGCGCTCGAATGTCGTTCTTCTTGCGATCTAATCATCTTGGTTGTTAAAATATAGACGATAAACAAGGATTTTGGGATGATCTTGCTTCTAACAAACACCCTTTTCAAGAGTTACTAGCCTTGTATGTATGAATATGGTGGTTTGAAAACCCTAGTTCATACATGCATGCATTCAAACTCTTAAAATGATGTGTTTATGGATAACTTTGCTCCGAGTGGTGTGTACACTTGATTTTCGGTGGCTTCTTCCCGAATTCCAGCCAACTTTTGCAGATTCCATTGAAGATCTTCAAACTTTCTTCGATTTATACAAATCGAAGGTTCGAACACCCTCCTTCTAGCGCCAATTGTTGATGACCTTTCCTAATCAAAGATGATTAGTGGCTGTTTTTCCTCATTAAGATCATCAAACAAGATCTAAGATCATGGAATTTGGTTAAGTAATATTCAAGAAATAAATTTGCAAGAGTTTGGACAATATTTTGAATTATGGAAAAAAATCCTCCCCCTTCATGCAAATGAAGGGGTATTTATAGATATACAAGGAGGCTATGTGTCACCTTTCTAGTGGTTTAACCATTGGATTTTTGCCAAGTGTTGAGACACTTGTACAACATCTAAACTATTATCACTTGGATGAGTGCCAAGTGTTAAGACACTTGGACCATATCTAAGTGATTAGGCGTGAAATTGTCATGATTCGTAGCTAGAAACGCCCTAGTTTTGGTCGAATTTATTGAGTTTTTAGAGCCAAATGAGTACTATTTCTACACATTGATGAATTTGTCTCTTTGATACTCATAGGTGAATCGAGGATGAAAAATGGAGTTCGTAGGACTTTGAATCGACTCAAACGGATGCCCGAATAAGAAGATATCGAAGAAATACGATTGGTATTAGTACGTGAGAAGAAAAGTGTTAGTTGCAAAGGAAGGAAGGCTCATTCGAGCATCATCACTCGAGCGCCCCGCTCGAGTGAAGTAGATCGAGCGCCTAAAAACATACAGAACGTTTGGGCCGCTCGAGGGAGATAGCTCGAGCGCCCCGCTCGAGCACCAGAATCGCTCGACCAAGAGAGCTCGAGCACCCCGCTCGAGCACCTGATCCACTCGACCACCATAGCTCGAGCGACCCGCTCGAGCGGGTCTGCTCGAGCGCTTCCAAGGCATTTTCTCCAACTTACGTTTTTCGGCCCACGAGTTCACGAATCGGCCCGTTGCCTATATATATCTCTTCCAAACACGTTTTGAGGGATCCCCGAACTTTAGAAATAACTTTTAGACTTAGTTTTTGGAGAGGAAGGAGAGAAGCAAGTTTACGTTTACGTTTTGTTGAGGTTTTTCGTACGAATTCTTAGTTTCTTTTTGTTTATTAGTTTCTTTTCGTTAGTTTGATGTCTTTAAACACTTTGAAACTTCGTTTGAGTTAATTAAATTTAAGTTCTCAGATTTATTTTCTTTTAAAAACCCTAGTTCATGTTTCTTAGTTTCTTCGTTCAATTCATTATGTTTATGTTCGTTGTTTCTTCTATTGCTTTTATGTTTGTTAAAGCCATGTCCGGCTAAAACCCTTGTATGCTTAGGGTAGGATGAACTCGTAGAAGTAGGATGTGGGTACATAATTAGGGTAATTTGTGACGTTAGTTTAGTTCTCTTAGTTAATGAATTCTTATAATTAATCTTAACTTTACCTTTGAATTTCGTACGAAAGTGTTAGAGAGAGGACGACCGCATCACTCAATAACAATTAGTAGTCTTGACGAGAAGGTTTAGAAAGGGTTAATTCATTTACCAGTTTAGCGAAGGAGGACGACCGCATCACCTTAGTTAAATTAGGGTCTCATTAATTGAGCACAATCTATTAACTTGTTAGTAGATTAGTGAAGTCGAGTGTTAGGGTAAAGTATTAGGGTTTAGAATCTTGAGCTTTCACCTTGCATTCTTAGACTTAGGTTAATTCTTGTGTGTCACAGTTATTCTGATTATGTACCTGCTCCGTTAGTATACGTAGGAATTCCTATCCTGAGCATCACCATCTCATACTTGAAAACACACCTTTAGTTATTTCGTTTAATTTTCCTTTTGCATTCGTAGGATAATTTAGTTTAGTTTAATTAATTTTTCCAAAAATCCAAAAACAATACACTCATATTAACTACGACGCGTAGATCTTCAGGGATCTATTCGCATATACACCATCCCTTGGGTTCGATAATACTTGGTCCCTATACTTGCCCATACTACTGTGAACCCGTTCTCTTGCGGGGTAACTACTAGTAGAAAGCTAGTGTAGTTCGCTTCAAGTCAATGGCGTCGTTGCCGGGGATGGCGTTATATGCTTTTTGAATAGGACTTGTAGATAGCTTAGTAGTTAGTAGTGAGTGCTTTCTTTTCTGTTTTATTTTTATTTTTATTTATTCGGCAGTTGCGTTTTGATCCTTCTGCTAGTGTTTCAGGTTTATGAAAACACGCTCACAAGGCAATACGAACGAAGAGAGGTTACCTGCAGATCCTGAGACATGAGCTAGAAGGAACCGAGCCTTCTTGAGAAGAATGACTACTGCCGCGGGAAACAAAGACAAGATTTCTGATGAACTTGGGGAGTTAGACAAAATAGCTGCAGAGTATACTGCTCTTGTGGAACGGGCAGAGGGTGCCAATGGAAACAGCAGTAATCAGCGGATACCCATAGGGGAAACTGAGAGCCCACACCCGAACCCACAAGACACAATCAACTCTGCACAAACACAACCCCAAAACCAGAACCAAAACCCTGCTTACCCATAAAACCCAAATAACCCTTTCAACAACCCAGTATACCAACATTACCCATACCCACCTTATCCTTACCCACCATACCCGTATCCTCCACCCCCAGTCTACAACCAACCACCTGTGTACCAACCACCACCCCAACAAGTACCTGTACCTGCTGCTAATCCTCAACACGTTCCTCAGAACGTAGATCACAATATGGCTATTCGAGGGAGGTTTGCAGCGCAGCCACAACGGTACTATGATGGAGTGGCTTTGCCTCCTGTTGAGGCGAACAACTTCTCGATATCCCCGGGGATTTTAAAGTTGCTTACCGAGAATCAGTTCAAGGGGGTGATCGGGAAGGAGAATCCTCATACACATCTGAGGAGCTTTCTCATGATAACATCTACTTTCAATTACAATAGCATGTCTGAAGATGCCAAGAGACTCAGGCTGTTCCCATTCTCATTGACGGGAATAGCCAAGGAGTGGTCACGCTCCCACGGGGAGGTATTACCACTTGGGCCGAGCTCGAGCGTCTGTTCCTCGAGCGATTCTACCCTCTATCTAGGATGATCAAGGCTAGAATTGAGATCTCGTCCTTTCGCCAGAAGTCTGGAGAGGATTTACGCCAAGCGTAGGAGAGATACTCAAACATGCTGATTGAGTGCCCGCAGCACGGGTACAACGAGGGAGACATTATGGCATTCTTCTATAGTGGTGCCAACAAGGCGGGGCAAGACCATTTAGACGCCTGTGCGAGCGGAGCATTCCTGAATCAAGGCATAGAGAGGTGTAGAGAGATCGTTGACAACATTGTCACGAATACTGGGGCTTGGAATGGAGACTCAGATTTTCAAAGAGTTCATCAGGTTGAAGAGGGTGAAGGAACGAGAAGGCTGCTGATGGCCATGATGGAAAAGATCAACAACCTCGAGTTGGGGAAGAGTTTGGGTGGAGAGCATGCAGTAGAGAATGAGAGAGTAGACCAGCCCAGTGGACAGCAAGAGGTAGCCAATTACATGGGAGGTCCGTATTACAATCAGAATGGCTACCAAGGTGGAAATCAGTATGGAAGGCCTTCTTATGGCCAGCCATTTGTACCTCCAGGCCCTCAGCCGCCTCAAAATCAATAGAGGAACACACAAGGAGTTCAAGGAGGCCAGCAGCCTCCTCAAAACACATGGAGGAAGAATGAGAACTTTTCTTATGCTAACCCAAAAGCTGGTATTACTGTTCCTGCAGGTGTTGATCCAGGTTCAAAGTCTCCTGGTGGAGAAGGCGGTGCATCAACCGAGGAGATGTTGAGAGCGATCCTTCAGAAGGTGGAGGAAGGAAGCAAGCGGTTGTCATCCTTGGAGTATGATGTGAAGGAGTTGCATAAGAAGGGTGATCAACGTGATCAAGACCTCCAGAAGATGAACGTTGAGTGGACTAGAACTCAACAAGAGAACAATCGAAGGTTCACTTCTATAGAGTTCCAGATGAGCCAGATTGCAAAGATGGTGAATAGAGAGCCGGGAAAATATCCTTCCATGTCGGAGGGGAACCCGAAAGAGCATTGTAAGGCTATCCAGCTTAGAAGTGGGACCAAATATGATCGTCCCGAGATGCCTGCTGATTCTGAGACGCTCAAAGAAGAAGTTGAGACAGAAGGGATAGAGTCTCAAGGTGATGGAGTTGAGGTTGGGAAGGAAGGAGTTAAGATGAAAATTGATGATAAGAGTAAAGAGAACAATGAGTCCCAGAAGGGGAAAGACTTTGAGGAGATAGAGAGGGTTCCAAAGTGGAAGAAGGCAAAGGAAGCAAGGGAGAAAGTGAAAGTGACCGAGCGAGATGAATGGGGGGTACCCAAATCTGTGATACCCGTCCCGTATCCACAACGCTTTATGAAGAAAACGCTTGATGAGAAATTCGCTAAGTTCCTTGATGTTTTTAAACAATTGCATATTAATATTCTTTTTTATGATGCTTTGGAACAGATGCCAAATTATGCCAAGTTCCTGAAGAACTTGATAGCGAAGAGACGAAGAGTTGATGAGCCGAAGTTGGTGCAGCTGAACCACGAGGTGAGTGCATTAGTGCACAAGGCGCTTCCACCAAAGCTGAAGGATCCCGGGAGCTTCACGATCTTATATGACATTGGGAACGGGATCAAGAAGGGAGCGTTGTGCGACCTTGGAGCGAGCATCAATCTTATGTCGTTGTCGCTTTTCAAGAAGTTAGAAGGTGGAGAACTTCAACCCACAATGATGACGCTTCAACTTGCCGACCGGTCTATTACTCGACCTCAAGGTGTGGTTGAAGACGTCCTAGTGAGAGTTGGAGATCACATTTTTCCAGCCGACTTTGTAGTGCTAGAGATGGAGGAAGATGAGCACGTGCCCCTAATCTTGGGAAGACCGTTCTTAGCTACGGCGGGGATGGTGCTAGACGTAGCAAATGGGAAGATTACATTGAAGGTTGATGATCAAGAAGTGAAGATCTCCCTATATGAAGCCATGAAGCACCCGAGGGAGGATGAGAGCTTGTATTGCATGGATGCAATTGATCCTCGTGTTGAAGACACACCTTCTATCCCTAATCCTTCTGATATTCATGATTTTGTTAGTCCTTCACTTGATTATTTAACCCATGAGCATTATGATCTTGATTCTTTTGATAGGGATAAAGTGAAGAAGTTGAAGGATGAAGAGGTGAAGAAAGTGGACGTGATCCAGTTAAAAGGGAAAGGAGGAGTTAAGAAGAAGAAGTCAAAATTCAAGAACTTGTTTGGTAAGACTCTTCTAGATAAAGGAAAGAAGGAGTTGAGACCCATAACACTTGGGAATGAGAAAAGAGGAAAGGAACTCATGATGGTGGGGCATCAAGGAAAGGAGTTCAAACACCACTCTTATGAGAGTAAGGGAGGTAACTTTGAATATGATGTCCCATAAGCTCCTTTGAGCTTGGTCCGGTATGAGGACCTTAAAAATAGCGCTGAATGGGAGGCAACCCATTATTTTTTTATTTATTTCCTTTGAGTTTTTTTTAGTTATTAGGGAGTTATTTTGAGTCGTATGTTTAACCTCGTATGTGAGTGAGTTGCTTGTAGGCTTGTCTCTAAAGGAGTAAAGGTATCATGGAGTTATTCAGATTGAAGGAACCAACTTGAGACAAGGGAGTGTGCAAAGCTATTGAGAGAAACGGAATTATTTGGTTGAGGTAACCCACAACCCCAAACTTAGACCTCTAGCAAGGTCGAAGTTTGGGGGGTGGAGTTTTTTTTATGTTTCTTGTTACATTGCACATGCATGCACGCCCTTATCTTTGAGTTGAGTTTGATTGATTATTGGTTTGTTGAGATACTCCTTGGGGTGATTTTGATTTGACTCGCTATTGCATATTTCATGCCTATCAATCATCTTATGCTTGTTGATTGTTATCTTTGAGTATGATGTGATGAGTAGAGTGAGTTGTAAGGGTGAGTTAGAAATTCTTTTGTGTGAGTGGTTGAGTTTGAGCTGATTTGAAAAAGAACTTGTATGCTTGTGAATTTTTCTTTTGAGTACTTGTGTGATGAGAGTGAGAATGCACTAGGACTAGCATGGATGTGAAAGCTGTGAGCTTTTGAGCCTTATGAGATTTTGATGCATGAATTAATCTCTTCGTTTGTGAGTGAATCATCACCTTAGAGGATGCTAGAACTTGCATGTGCTCTTGCTTCTTGATTGTGTCTAGTTTGATATGCCGAATGTGATCTTAGGCCATCTTTGTTTTTATTGAGTCACTTAGCCAAAATTTTCCTTACCAATGACATGTATCCCTTGTTAGCCCCTTTGAGCCGAAAGCCTATTTTATTTGCTAGCACATATGAACACTATTCCAATTCCTAAGCCTTTTTGTCCCAATGTGAGTGGAGAATAGGAAAGTGTGAATGTGAAGGGAGTGAATTGAGTTGAAAAAGGAAAAGGTTGTTTGTTGAGTGAATATGAGAAGGGTGTGATGAAGCTATGAGATGTGGGAAAAGGAGAAAAAAAAATTGAGAATGAGCAAAAGAAAAAAATTGAGCTCATATGTTTGTGCGAAAAAAAAAAAGTGAAGTGATTGAAAAAAGAAGTGAAAGAGTGAGAAAGAAAAAAATTGAAGTGTTGAGAAAAGTGGAATTGAAAGAGTGTTGATTGAATATGTTGAAGTAGTCTGTTCCTAATCTCGAAGTGCCAAAGTTTGATTTTCTATTCTCCATTCACTTGAGTCACTTTACCATATTGTTATCCCACCTGTCCAAAGAGCCTACATTACAACCTTGAGAAAAGTCCTTTTTGATTCGGCATTGATTTCTAGAGTATGGTCGAAGTTAAGAGCACTTACAAGCTTATGGCTGCCAATTTGTGTGATTGATTGTTTGAGTGAGTCCCTTGATCATTGTTATACACTTGTGAGGGAGCGAAACACATCGTTGAGTGCACATCCATGCTTGATCTTGGTGTTTCTTGTAATTGTTGCATGAGTATGATAAAAGAAAGTGAGTGAGTATACGGGTGATTGACTTTTGAAGCTTGAGTTCATTAGCTTGCATGATTGATTTTTTTTTTACTCATCCCTAACAATTTCACTTGACTTATTATTTCATTGCTTGAGGACAAGCAATATGGTAAGTTTGGGGGGGTTGATTAGGCGTGAAATTGTCATGATTCGTAGCTAGAAACGCCCTAGTTTTGGTCGAATTTATTGAGTTTTTAGAGCTAAATGAGTACTATTTCTACACATTGATGAATTTGTTTCTTTGATACTCATAGGTGAATCGAGGACGAAAAACAGAGTTCGTAGGACTTTGAATCGACTCAAACAGATGCCCGGATGAGAAGATATCGAAGAAATACGATTGGTATTAGTACGTGAGAAGAAAAGTGTTAGTTGCAAAGGAAGGAAGGCTCATTCGAGCATCATCACTCGAGCGCCCCGCTCGAGTGAAGTAGATCGAGCGCCTAAAAACATACAGAACGTTTGGGCCGCTCGAGGGAGATAGCTCGAGTGCCCCGCTCGAGCACCAGAATCGCTCGACCAAGAGAGCTCGAGCGCCCCGCTCGAGCACCTGATCCGCTCGACCACCATAGCTCGAGCGACCCGCTCGAGCGGGTCTGCTCGAGCGCTTCCAAGGCATTTTCTCCAACTTACGTTTTTTGGCCCACGAGTTCACAAATCGGCCCGTTGCCTATATATATCTCTTCCAAACACGTTTTGAGGGATCCCCGAACTTTAGAAATAACTTTTAGACTTAGTTTTTGGAGAGGAAGGAGAGAAGCAAGTTTACGTTTACGTTTTGTTGAGGTTTTTCGTACGAATTCTTAGTTTCTTTTTGTTTATTAGTTTCTTTTCGTTAGTTTGATGTCTTTAAACACTTTGAAACTTCGTTTGAGTTAATTAAATTTAAGTTCTCAGATTTATTTTCTTTTAAAAACCCTAGTTCATGTTTCTTAGTTTCTTCGTTCAATTCATTATGTTTATGTTCGTTGTTTCTTCTATTGCTTTTATGTTTGTTAAAGCCATGTCCGGCTAAAACCCTTGTATGCTTAGGGTAGGATGAACTCGTAGAAGTAGGATGTGGGTACATAATTAGGGTAATTTGTGACGTTAGTTTAGTTCTCTTAGTTAATGAATTCTTATAATTAATCTTAACTTTACCTTTGAATTTCGTACGAAAGTGTTAGAGAGAGGACGACTGCATCACTCAATAACAATTAGTAGTCTTGACGAGAAGGTTTAGAAAGGGTTAATTCATTTACCAGTTTAGCGAAGGAGGACGACCGCATCACCTTAGTTAAATTAGGGTCTCATTAATTAAGCACAATCTATTAACTTGTTAGTAGATTAGTGAAGTCGAGTGTTAGGGTAAAGTATTAGGGTTTAGAATCTTGAGCTTTCACCTTGCATTCTTAGACTTAGGTTAATTCTTGTGTGTCACAGTTATTCTGATTATGTACCTGCTCCGTTAGTATACGTAGGAATTCCTATCCTGAGCATCACCATCTCATACTTGAAAACACACCTTTAGTTATTTCGTTTAATTTTCCTTTTGCATTCGTAGGATAATTTAGTTTAGTTTAATTAATTTTTCCAAAAATCCAAAAACAATACACTCATATTAACTACGACGCGTAGATCTTCAGGGATCTATTCGCATATACACCATCCCTTGGGTTCGATAATACTTGGTCCCTATACTTGCCCATACTACTGTGAACCCGTTCTCTTGCGGGGTAACTACTAGTAGAAAGCTAGTGTAGTTCGCTTCAAGTCACTAAGCTAATGACTCCTGGAGTTCCCAATGTTGTACTTAGTCTTCATGGCCACTTAGTTGCTTTCCTTGGTGACTAGTTGCTCTCTAGTATATCTTCGTTGGGCGCTATGGACCTCTTGCTCGCCTCGTGTTTGGACTTGATGCATGGTTGTCCGCGTGGTTGCAACATTGTCCGCCTTTTGTCTTTACCTTTTGCTTTGATTAATTTCTTTTTTCCTTTGCTTTTCTGGTCACGTAAAATGTTATTGATCGCACTCCTAGTCGCCAGAGGGGTTGATTCTCTTTAAACTCTGATGGTCGCCTGTCTTCTAACTACGGCTTATTAGCTTCTTAATTCTTCATCACTGTTGCTCGCCTGGTCGCCTATCAACACAATGAAACCTTTGGGTTGTTGCATATAGATATCTAACCCGTCAAGACTTCCGTTAAGGAAAGCCGTCTTGACATCCATTTGCCAGATCTCGTAATCTAGGTACACATCGATCGACAAGAGAATACGGATAGATTTAAACATAACTACAGGCGAAAAGGTCTCCTCATAATCGATCCCTTTTTTTAGTATACCCTTTGGCCACTAGTCTTGCTTTGAAGGTCTAAACCCTTCCGTCCGGTCCTCTTTTCCTCTTGTATACCCACTTGCATCCAATGAGTTCTACCCCATTGGGTGGTTCGACCAACTCCCACACTTGATTATGATCCATCGAACCCATCTCGGCTTCCATTGCCGTTTGTCATGACTCTGCGTCTTTGTCTTAGACTACCTCATCGTATGTCCATGGGTCTGATTCATCACCGGGAATTAAATCCGAAGATTCTCCTATTCCTATGAATCTCTCGGGTTGCCTAGCAATCCTCCCAATGCGACAGGGTTCCGGTTGTGAAGGTGTGACGATTGGTATATCATCTTGTATATTGGTCCCGATACAAGACTGAGGAATACGTGTATGAGGGGGAATACACGTATATCAATTTTTCTGACTTTCAACCTTACTGAGTCCCCTTAGCTCAGAGTGTTAAAGAACTCAGGGTTGATAACACACCTACTGACTGCACTGAGTGCTGGTCAGTTGGCTAACTATCAACTTGAGTTCAGTGCAAAAATGCGTGAGCCCTGAAAGTTTATAGTCTTGTTTTATGTTTGCTTTCTGAAAACTTTTTTACTCAATTCTGAAATAGTGGTTAGTAGGGCAGTGTTCAGATTAATGATCAGGCTGATTGGTTTAAGCCTGACAAAAACCAAATGCTATGAATCACTTAAGCTAATAGACAAATAAGAACAATATCAAAGCAGTAAGAACATAGGAGTTTAACATGGTTCAGAGACTCAAGCTCCTACGTCCACGGTCCTGATTTAACAGGAAATCCACTACTGGGATTCTTGCTTTTTACGTGCAAAGGTACACCAAGATCAGCTAACCTCGCTGGCCTATACAAACTCCTTTCTAACTCACTAACATAACTTCCACCAAGAAACCTGACTAAAGGGTTTTGGTTTCAGTATGGATTCCAACTAGGATGTGATTATCCTTATAAGACTAAGTTATGCTAAGGATGGATAATCACTCTAGGCTTATGATAAGGCTTGAAAGATCAATGGAATACATAATAACTCTCACTAATCTAAGAAATTGTTGATATGTCTTTAATCACACACTTCTCTGAGTTGTACGGGGGTCAACGGTATGCAGTATTGGGCCTTAAGCCCAATTTTGGTGTTTTATCTCAGTGCTATACATATGGTCTTTGAGATCTGTAATCTGTAACCTACATCAATAATAAAATCCGTTCTCCCCTCTGCCCGTTGACGTAGCCAATTTATTGGTGAACCACGTAAATCTCTTGTCTTCTTTACGTTTCTTGTTTATGCTCTATAATCCTATTATGTCACAACAAACTGGTATCAAGAGCCTGGTCATTTCGATCAGGGTTTTTTCTGCACTATTAGGGTTTTTTGGAGCCGATCGAGAATGTCTTCTTTCAACGTAAAGGTTGACAAATTCACCAGGAGAAATAGTTTTAGCTTATGGCAAATCAAGATGCGATCTCTGCTGAAGCAGCAGGGTTTGTGGGCGCCGCTATCAGGAAAACCTAAATATGAGGATGCAAATGAAGAAGAGTGGAATACCCTAGAAGAAAAGGCCCACTCGACTATCATGCTATGTCTTTCTGACGATGTTATCATCGAGATTGCGGACCAGGAAACTGTCGATGGTCTCTGGAAGAAGTTAGAGAGTCTCTACATGATGAAGTCTCTAACCAACAAATTGCTTCTGAAGCAACGTCTGTTCCATTTACGCATGCAGGAAGGTACATCCCTTCGGGATCATCTAGATAAATTAAACAAAATTTTACTAGATTTGCATAATATTGATGTTAAAGTAGAAGATAAGGACGCTGCTTTAATTCTGTTAGTATCTTTGCCTGAATCGTATGAGAATTTTGTTGAATCGTTTATTACTGGGAAAGATACTCTGTCTCTAGAAGATGTTCGATCTGCCCTCCACAACAGAGAAGACCATCAACAGGCAACTGGCTCGGCCATAGAAAATCAGGCATCGGGGTTGTATGCCACGGGTAAGGGACAAAAGAATCTGGGAAGAAAACTGGGAAGCCGAATCAGAAAGGTTCAAAAGGTCCTAAACCCGATGACATCTGCAATTACTGTAAAGAACCAGGGCACTGGAAGAATGATTGTCCTAAGAAGAAGAGGAAGCATGAGAAGAAAGAGGGTGTCGGCGGTTCTGCAGCTGTTGCAGAAACTGATACAAATTCTGAAGATGATCTGGCCTTGGTTGCAGCTGGACAGTCACATCGTAATGATGTGTGGGTTCTTGATTCTGGGGCATCATACCATATTTGTCCTAACAGGGAGTTCTTCTCGACCTATGAGCAGATAGATGGAGGAAATGTTACCATGGCTAACAGTGCTGCCTGCAAGGTGGTTGGGATTGGCTCAGTCAGGATACAGACACATGATGGGGTATTCTGCACCTTGGATGAAGTCAGGCATGTTCCACAGATGACGAAGAATCTGATATCATTGAGTCTCCTTGACAGCAAGGGTTTCAGTTTCAAAGGTGAAGGTGGAGTTATGTATGTTTGTCAAGGTTCAAAGGTGGTTCTGACAGGCTTGAAACGTAGTACCTTATATTATCTGTGAGGTTCCACTGTGACGGGTTCTGCTGATGTTGCATCATCTGAGGTTCAGACCATGGATATGACCAGGTTGTGGCATATGAGGCTCGGTCATATGGGAGAAAGAGGGATGCAAATTTTGTCAAAGCGGGATCTTCTATCTGGGCATAAAGTGCAGAGTCTTGAATTCTGCGAACATTGTGTATTTGGGAAGCTTCATCGCAGCAAGTTCCCAAAGAAGGCAGTTCATCAGACCAAGGGGACTCTTGACTACATTCATATGGATTATTGGGGTCCGTCACGTGTTGAGTCTATTGGAGGCCAAAGATATTTTGTGTCTATGATTGATGACTACTCAAGGATGACTTGGGTAATTATGATGAAACACAAAAGTGAAGCTTTCAAGAAATTCAAGCAGTGGAAGGCGTTGGTAGAAAATCAGACTGGGAAGAAGATCAAGAGACTGCGAACTGATAATGGCCTGGAGTTCTGTTCGTCTGAGTTCAATGAGTTCTGCAAGGATGCAGGGATTGCTCGATACCACACTATTCGACATACACCGCAGCAGAATGGTGTGGCAGAGCGCATGAATCAGACATTGCTGGAGAGAGCGAGATGCATGCTCTCGAATGCTGGTTTGGCTAGAAAGTTCTGGGCAGAAGCAGTAAACACGGCGTGCAATCTGATCAACCGTGGTCCTCACACTGGCATTGATTGCCAGACACCTTATGAGGTATGGTCTAATAAACTTGCAGATTATTCTTCGTTGAAGGTTTTTGGTTGTACTGTTTACTATCATGTTAGTGAGGGTAAATTAGAACCAAGAGCTAAGAAGGGTATATTTGTTGGTTTCGGGGATGGAGTTAAGGGATATAGAATCTGGTCACCTTCAGAGAATAGAGTTATATTCAGTAGGAATGTGATTTTTGATGAGAATTCTATGCTTAACCCCACTGTGAAGTCCGTTTGTACAGAAAATTGTAGAAGTGTTGATAAACAGGTGGAGCTGCAAGTCACCCTCGATGAGAGTAAATCACAACTCCAAGGTGGAGAAGATCAATATACTACTGCTGAAAGTACAAGTTCTGATGTTCATCCAGAAGCTCACCAGACAAGCATAGTTGTTGATCGAGCTAGGAGAACAGGCGTGAAGCCTCCTGTGCGTTACGGTTTTGAGGATATGGTGACTTATGCATTACAAGTCGCTGACGAGGTGGAAGAGGAAGAACCATCTGCAGGTGAACCATTCACCTATAGAGAGGCTGTTTCATGCAGTGAGTCGGCCCAATGGCTCACTGCAATGAGAGAAGAGATGGAATCGCTTGCCAAGAATGAGACTTGGGAGCTGGTCAAACGGCCTAAGGAGAGGAAGATTATTACTTGCAAATGGATATTCAAGAAGAAGGAAAAAACCACACCTGGTGAGGGTGTGAGATACAAAGCTCGGCTAGTTGCAAGAGGGTTCACACAGAAGGAGGGGGTTGATTATAATGAGATATTCTCACCAGTGGTCAGACACACTTCCATCAGAGTGTTACTAGCAATGGTTGCACATCAGGATTTAGAACTTGAGCAACTAGATGTGAAGACAGCTTTTCTACATGGAAAGCTTGAAGGCGATATCTACATGACTCAGCCAGAGGGGTTCCAGGTTCCGGGGAAGGAAGATTATGTTTGCAAGTTGATGAGGTCTCTATATGGGCTAAAGCAGTCTCCAAGGCAGTGGTATATGAGGTTTGACAGTTACATGATCCAGTTGGGATACAACAGAAGTCCGTATGATTGTTGTGTGTATCACAACAAAGCTGACGAGGGTTCCATGATCTATCTCGTCCTGTATGTGGATGATATCCCCATAGCTGCGAAGTCCAAGTCTGATATTCAGAAGTTGAAGGATCTGCTCAGTGCTGAGTTCGATATGAAGGATTTGGGTGCTGCCAAGAAAATTTTGGGTATGGAAATATATAGGGAAAGAGAGAAGAAGAAGCTTTTCTTGTCACAGAAGAGTTACATTCAGAAGATCTTGTCTAGATTTGGCATGTCTACCGCCAAGCCTATTGATACTCCAAGTGCTACAAATATTCATTTATCCACTGATTATGTACCAAAATCTGTAGCTGAGCAGGTGTACATGTCTCGAGTCCCATACTCTAATGCAGTAGGGAGTTTGATGTATGCTATGGTCTGCACTAGACCAGATCTTGCACATGCTGTTAGTGTTGTCAGCAGGTTCATGGGACAACCTGGAAAGGAGCATTGGCAAGCTGTGAAGAGGATTTTTTGTTATCTCAGAGGTACGTCTGATGTTGGTCTCATTTATGGAGGTGATGCTCACGTTTCTGTGACTGGTTATTCTGATTCTGACTATGCTGGAGATGTTGATAGCAGAAGATCTATGACTGGTTATGTTTTCACTCTTTGTGGTTCTGTTGTTAGTTGGAAGGCAACTCTGCAGGCTACAGTTACTTTGTCTACAACTGAAGCAGAGTATATGGCACTGACAGAAGCTGCTAAAGAGGGAGTTTGGTTGAAAGGGCTTGTAGGTGATCTTGGTCTACATCATGACCAAGTTATTGTATTCTGTGACAGTCTGAGTGCAATCTGTTTGACCAAGGATCAGGTCCATCATGAGAGGACCAAGCATATTGATGTGAGGTATCATTTTCTGAGGAATGAGCAGAGAATCAAGGTGATGAAAGTAGGTACTGCTGATAATCCTGCTGACATGTTCACCAAGCCGGTCCTGCATAGCAAGTTTCGACATTATTTGGACTTGCTAAACGTCACAAGCTGTTAGTTGCCCAAGGAGGGCAAATCTGAGGCAGAAAGGAGGAGCTTGTTCATCTGGCATTGTAATGATGCATCTGCAAGGAAGATTCAAGTCAAGGTGGAGATTTGTTGATATGTCTTGAATCACACACTTCTCTGAGTTGTACGGGGGTCAACGGTATGCAGTATTGGGCCTTAAGCCCAATTTCGGTGTTTTATCTCAGTGCTATATATATGGTCTTTGAGATCTGTAATCTGTAACCTACATCAGTAATAAAATCCGTTCTCCTCTCTGCCCGTGGACGTAGCCAATTTATTGGTGAACCACGTAAATCTCTTGTCTTCTTTACGTTTCTTGTTTATGCTCTATAATCCTATTCTGCACAACAGAAACACTTGGGAAATTTGTCTGGTTTCGAGTGCTTCTTTTGAACGCTGAATGCTTTTGAAAGCTTGAGAGTTTGAGTAATTTCTAGCTTGGAAATTTCCCATAACTTTGAATGGGTTCAAGGCCTTCTGTATTTATAGGTGATTTGAAAACTATCTGTTGGAAGAGATAGTCTTCTAGTCATCTACGTAGAGTTGTTCAACGGGCATATCTCCCATGCAGCAGCCGTCCTTGCATGAATTAGGTAATGGCAATTAATGCACCATTTAATGCTTGCCCGTTGAAAGTGCAGTCTGAAGTCAGTCTTCATGTCAGGGTCCGTACGTGTGTGTCCTCCCTGGATTGGTCCACGTCATCAGGTTGGTGAGAATGTCAGAACTTATTCCTAGACTTATCTTATTAAGTTCTTTTTATCTCGAGCAAAACGGTCTTGTCCTGACGTTGACATTCCTTTTACATTGCTTGGCTCTACTCCAAGTCTTTCCCATTTACTCAGTATCATCCTGTTCCCTACAGGACTGAGTTAGTAATGACCTCAGGGTCATACTCTTCATCACTGACACTTACTCAGCCAGCTGCCGTAAGTTCAGGATGGTGTCTTTCGTCTTCAGGCTCTTAGTCTTGATTGACACCAGTGAGTGCTCCTCTTACTGAGTATCTGTGAAGTGTAAAATAACTAAGTATAAAACCTAACTAAGACTAGTCTGACTAAGACAAACTAAGGCAATCATCTTTTCAGGGGCTTTGGGATCTTAATCAAAACTGACAATGTCCCAACAATTTCCCCCTTTTTGATGATGCCAAAACACTGAAAAGATCCTCAAAACACTTAGAGGAAAAACAAGTCCTATCTATAAGATAAGTCAGTGTTAGATCAATTCTTGATAAAGTACAGAATTTAAACAACAGCCAAAAAGACAATGAATTTTTGTCTGTGGGCAAATGTAATAGATTTCATTGATAATATTGAATTGGTACAATGAACCTGGCCTATTACAAAGAAAGACGTGAACACCTAAACTAATCTCATTTCAGGCTCAAGTCCATAACCAGCATAGACTCTAACCTTCAACTCATCTACCCTTTTAGGTTGGTTCACATAGCCTTCTGCCTTGGCAATCTTCAAAACTTTACTCATTATAGCCTTTGTATCATGCTTTCCAGTTCCAGGGACTAAAGGTGGTGGTCGAGCAACAAACTCAGGAGCTTTTACTTGGACTTTCGCTGCTTCAGCTTCTTCCAAGATCTTCTGAATAAGTTCTGGGTGGTTGTCCATCATGTAGTCAGTGAAGTGGGCATTGATGTATTCAGTGTCGCCCCATTTCTTCACCACGTATCAAAGCCTGACAAACTCATCCCTTGCATCAACCTAGAACTCTTTCAGTGTCTTTGAGATGAACTCATCAACAAGAGCTTCCCTCTGAATCTCCTCAGGCTTATTGACTTGTAGAATTGTTGACTTCCTTGTTGTAGGCCTCTTTCTGTACTTCCTTGGTTCAGGCTTCGCCTTCTTCCTCCTTAGCAAACTAACCACTGCATCATCAAGTTCTCTCTGCTGCATATCAGTGAGGTCAGTTAGCTTCTCCACCTTCTTCTCCAGAATGTGCATCTTCTCTTTCTGAGCAATTTCAGCCCTGCGCTCAGCTTCAAACTTCTCCGTAGGGGTTCCCCATGCCTCAGCGCATAACTCAGCCACCGTCTCTGCAGAGTAAGTGATTGGGTTCTTCCTTGAGTTCAAAGGAGGGGATTTATGAACCGCTGATGATTCTGGTTTCGAAGGGAGTTGAGGAGTATCTTTCGAAGGGTCATTAGCCTGTTCCGCTGCGACTTCAGCCAACCTCGCTGACTTCCGCACAAAAATAACGTTCTCAGCTGGGTTTGCCTTAGGGTCTGCCTCCACTACCTCAGGGCGGGATCTTTTCTTCTTTCCCCCCTTTTTGGCATCATCCTTGGCAGGTGGGGGTGGGAACACATCTTGCCCACTATTGATCACGAAGGCAGCAAGGGATTGAACTTCTTGCACTCCTTCCTTCAGCATATCAACCCCCGTGGCAATCCCCATCCCAGCATAGGACACGGTGTTGATGGCAGCTTTTAACTTCTTTTCAAAGACCTCCATGTTGTGTTGGAGACTTTGTTCAGCCTTGGTGATCCTTTCCTCAATCTTCAAGGACTCACCGCTGATTCTGCCAGCCTCTGTCATCACTTTGGCAGATTCATCAACAACTTTGGCCAACACTTGTGCAGCTGACTTGGAGGACTGAGCAATTCTCCCTGACTCCATTGCCAACTTGGTCGCTGAGTCATTCAACGCCTGAGTGAAAAGCGCTCCAGCCTGAACTGCAAGACGCTCCACTACCTGATCCAGCTTCAGCTCAAGTTGCACATCCCTCTCATCAAGTTGCTTCAGTGTTCGCCTCAACATCTTCTTCACTCTCTATCTCTCACTCTTCACTGATTTTGCCGTGTCAACCATTGTGCGTTTAAGTAAGATAAGCTCCTTGTTGGAAATGGTGTTGTAGGCTGACTTGGTCCATTTGATGTGTTTGGCCAGGGCCTTAGCATCTTCATCTTTTTCAGCCCTGAGCCTCATCACTTCTTCTTGAAGCTCAGCTAAGTTCTCAGTCGTCTTCTCCTTCTTCACCTCAATAATACTAGTGAACTCAGCCCTCCGGACCCCAGTGAAGATCACCTCATCATCTTCGTTGGCTTCATCAGTGAGTGGCTGTTTTCCCTTGTCAGCCCCTGTAGCATCAGTCCCCTCTTCAGGGTGCACTGAAGGCAGTTGTTGAGTGGTCAAGGCCGCCTGCTCAGGCTCAGCCAAGCCATCTTGAACTTTAGATTGAAAATCCTCAGAACTGGGAGTCTCCTTGGACGCCTCTACATCATCCTCCTTTGTCTCAGGGCAGGAAATCCCGTCATTGACTGATGTATCATTGGCGGCTGAGATGTTCACAACATCCTCAGCAGTTGGTCCACCCTTGGCACCAACTTCCTTTACACCTTCCCCCTGAGCCTGAGGCTCAGAGTTCATCGCATCCACCTCATCTGCGGCCTCCTCCACCATCTTCTCAATAGCTTCATCTTGAGCATCATCATCCTCATCATCTCCATCCTTAGGCTCTTCATCAAGGTCAGCTTTCAATCCAGACATCATTCTATTCACCAGCTGCTTAAGGTTATCAAAATTCAGCAGCTGCAGCCAACTGGTGAGATGAAAATAGGTGCATAGCCTTGCCTCCTCCAGCTCCCAGTGCTCCCAGCCTCTGGCATCGACTAGCATATGCTGCTCCTGCATATTGGACTGCTTGAATTTGAGCCAGACTTTAAGCTCGATGATATTAGCGCACAACTCTCTGTACATATACAGGCTGGGACAACACTTCGCCGCCCATTCAGTAGTGTTTCCCCTGAGATTGTTCTCCAAAATTCCACCCATCATCCCAGCATCCAACTCCTCCTCCTCCTCCATCTCCAGAAAGTCATCAGCTGAATCTCCTTCATTAGAGGTTTTGGGGCAGTCTTTGGAGTTAGGGTAAGTGGGAAAGTCTTCAGGGTTGGGGATATTAGTGTCTAGTTCAGGGTTCTGGTCAGGCTCAGTGATGAATGATAGGTTAGGCACTGACTCAGATGGTGGTAGGTTAGGTTCAGTGTTTGAGGATGATGGTTGGGTAGGTTCAATGGTGGGAGTGTCTAGTGGTTGAGTTTCAGTGGGGTGTAAAATAGGTTCAGTAAGAATAGGTTCAGGGTTAGATTGGGTTGGGGGTTCAGTAGGGAAGGACTTAGGTTGCAGAAGCTCTGTAGAGTTGATGGTTTCCCTCACCTGATCCAAGTCATAGGCGCTTGGAGAGCTTGACTCTTCCCTGATAGGGCTAATCTCCCTCAGCTTCTTAGCTAGAGATCTCTTGGGACCCTTTCTCAATCTCTTGAGAGGCCTATCAGTCACTGCCTCCTCTCCTCCGGACCTGACCTCATCGTCAGTCTCCTCAGCCTCAGAAACGGCCCTCTTGGAGACCTTCTCAGTCCCCTTGCCAGCTCCCTTGGCCGTGGTTTTTTCCTTCAACACCACTTTCAACCTGGTTGTCTTCTCCTCCACAGCCTTCTCCGCCAACTCCTTCTCAGCCTCCTTCGCAGCAACAACCTCCTCCTGAGTCTCCTTCCCCTTCTCCAGGAGACTCTCAACCTTCTCAAGAAGAGCAGGCACAGCTTTCCTAGCCTTCGCAGCTGGCTTCCTCTTCTGACCCTTAGGTGGGGCATTGGGGCCAGTCAAGCCCAATACTGCATATGTATCACCAGCAGAGGTGAACACAACCTTCTGGGATGACAAGTCGTCCTCCAAGTCAAAAGTGCACCCCTGACATGCGTGGGTGATCAGGATGGATAACCTCATCCCAAAAGGAAGAATAGCACACACGGAGATGTGCTTCTTCTCAGCGTCCTTCTTCAGCTTGTCAGCAGTAGCCTGACTGATTTGATCCAGGAGGAATTGCTCCCAGTTGGCCTCCACTCCATCAACCAGAGCACCCATGATCCTCAGCTTGGGCAAACTGAGTTGCTCATAAGAGCCAGTAGTACCCATTATGATCTTTGAGACGATATCGACCAGCGCACGATATTCAGGCTTCAGGGTCTCCTTGTGCTATCTCGCCCTGAACTCCGGTGACCCAGTCTTGGTCTATTTCTCAAGAAGCTCCCCTTCATTATTCTCCTTGTAAGTCCTAGGGTTGATGCCGGAGCACGGAAGCCTATATACCTCCTTGATGGCCTTCCTTAGGTTGATGTCATGCGTCTCAACGTCGTAGAGAGCCTCCCCATCACTGTTCTTCTCTCCAGTGGGAACCAAAACAGCCACCCTAGTAAATAACTCGCCCTTGTGAAGAAACAAGTTTAAGTATGCCTCCACAACTGTCTTTGGTAGCACAGAAGTGGGTTCCTGGGTGAAATACTACTCCAACCCAGCCTTGGAGATCCAGTCGAAGACAGGAAGAATATCCTTCATGAATAGACACGCCCCCTCCATGGAGATAACGTGCTCCATGTTAACCAACTTGTTCTTGACAACGTCTTCAAGCTTGTCAGTAGACCAGTTGGTATCTAAGAATGCCATTTGATTTTAATTTTCAAAGAAGTGTTTGAATGAGAGAGAGTTCAGTGTGCAATGTGTTTTTGTGTTTGCGTAAATTCCTCAAATGACAGTCTAGATTGATATGAATTAGTCAGTTACTCAGACGTGAGGTTGGGATTAATCCTGAATTTGAAAAGTTTTGAAATGAAGGGCCAGGATTAATCTCTGCATCAATCATTTCCTACGTCAGTCATATTCTGTATAAAACGGACACGTATATAAAAAAGTAACTGAAGCATTAAATGCTCCACTGCGCGTGGGTTTAAATATGAAAAGGCACGCTTTAAATGAAAATGGAATGCATTTAATAAAGATTTTCAGGACGAATGACTCAAGGAGACGCTTTAAATTCACGAGAGTCAGAATAGAACTCATACCTATCAGGGAGATATTGTAGCACCCTGATACCTCGCTGAGTCGAGTCTGGCCTGAGTTCCCCCTAGATCCTATACTGACTGCTCTCCCGGATCTAAGAGACCTAACTCCACTGACAGTTCCATAAATCTTGCTTCAGCCAAAGGCTTAGTCAAGATGTCAGCTCTCTACCTGTCAATGTGAATTTTCTCCATCCTAATGTCCTTCTTCTCCACATGATCTCGAATGAAGTGATGCCTAATATCCATATGCTTGCACCTTGTGTGAAGCACTGGGTTCTGAGTGATTGCTATAGCACTATTGTTGTCACAATAGATTGGAACCTCATTGGCAAATACTTGGTAGTCTCTCAATTGTTGCCTCAACCATAAAATCTGAGCACAACAACTACCTGCAGCCATATACTCAGCCTCAGTTGTGGATGTTGCCACTGAATTCTGCTTCTTACTAAACCACGAGATCAACTTACTTCCCAAAAACTGACATGTCCCTGAGGTTGATTTCCTATCAATCCTACAACCTCCATAATCTGCATCTGAATAACCAGTCAGTTCTAAGTTGTCATCTGAAGGATACCATAGTCCCATATTGACTGTCCGTTTCAAATACTTAAGTATCCTCTTAGCAGCCTCCAAATGACTTCTCTTGGGATCAGATTGATACCTAGCACACACACCAACTGCAAAAGTAATGCCAGGCCTGCTTGCAGTCAGGTACAACAATGATCCTATCAGCCCTCGGTACTCAGTCTGATTCACTAAAGTTCCTTCAGTATCAGGATCCATCTTCTAATTGGTGTTCATTGGGATCCTAGCCGGATTGCTATTCTGAACTCCAAACTTCTAAATCAAGTCTCTTGTATACTTGGCCTGATTAATGAAAATCCCTTGATCAATCTGCTTGACCTGCAATACTAAAAAGAAGTTCATCTCTCCCATCATCGACATCTCAAATTTACCAGTCATCAACTTAGAGAATTTCTCACAGAGCTGATAATTTGGTGATCCAAATATTATGTCATCCACATAAATCTGGACCAAGAGAATGTCATCACCTTCAGTGATCCTGAATAAGGTCCTATCCACGGTTCCCTTCTTGAACCCATGGTCAGTCAGGAATTTAGAGGGGTATCATACCAAGCTCTTGGTGCTTGCTTAAGTCCATAGAGTGTTTTATTCAAATGGTATACTCTATCTCCAACCTCAAACCTGGGAGGTTGTTCAACATATACCTCTTCATTGAGTACACCATTCAGGAAGGCACTCTTGACGTCCATTTGATACACCTTAAACTTCTTATACGTTGCATATGCAAGGAACAACCTGATAGCTTCCAACCTAGCCACTGGAGCAAAGGTCTCATCATAGTCTATTCCTTCAGACTGTCAATACCCTTTTGCAACCAATCTTGCCTTGTTCCTTACTACAACACCATTCTCATCCTTCTTGTTCTTGAAGACCCACTTGGTACCAATAACACCTTGATACCGAGGTCTATCTACCAGTTTCCAAACCTGATTCCTTGTGAACTGATTCAACTCCTCTTGCATGGCTATGATCCAGTTCGAGTCAGTGAGAGCTTCTTTAATGTTCTGAGGCTCTTGCT
Organism: Ballota nigra; assembly: GCA_947034835.1. Lineage (NCBI taxonomy): Eukaryota > Viridiplantae > Streptophyta > Magnoliopsida > Lamiales > Lamiaceae > Ballota > Ballota nigra. The sequence continues at coordinate 87,559,755 of OX344720.1, read as the reverse complement.
CAGAGAGAAAGCAACAGAACAATGCGCTCTCACCATAAAACCGTATGGTCCTGACTCCCTCAGTTGGATCACCAATGATCTGGTCAATGGGATAATCCTCTAGCCATGTTCTCTTGCCTGGAGTTGTTCCTGAAGTACCTGTAATGTTAGTGTCAACAGGTTCATAAAATTCAGGATATTGAACAGAAGGGGATGATCCTGAGTCTATACCAAAGGGATTTACCAACTCAATGTCAGGGACATTGATTCCCCCTTGATGAGGTGACTCAGGAACCGTCTCAACTACGACCGCATCTTCATAGATGGTGCTTACCTCAGGTTGAGCCTGTTCCTCAGTCTGAGGTTCAACAATCCCTGATGTGCTGGGCTTAGGAGTGGCTCTTGTGTCATCTTCCTGATCGTCCTCATCATCCCATCTTGGAATTGGCACAATTTTGACCTTTGGATCAGGTTGATTCTTTAAGCTCAGCCTAGTCACTCTCCTTGTGACCTCCTCAGTGTCAGGATTCAACACTTTTACCAAAGGCTCAGTAGCAGATTCATCAAACACAACATGTGGTGATTCTTCCACAATAAGAGTCCTACAATTGTAAACCCTGAATACTTTACTGATTTCAGAATATCCTAAGAATATCCCTTCATCAAATTTGCTATCAAAGGCTTTCAATTGGGTTTTCCCATTGTTGAGGATGAAGCACTTACAACCAAATACATAAAAGTAAGAGATACGAGGCTTCCTCATATTCCAAGTCTCATATGGGTTCTGTGTATGTTGTTTGTTCAGCATGGATCTGTTCTGATTGTAGCATGCAGTGTTGATTGCCTCAGCCCAAAACTTCTTGGGCAATCCTGACTCAGCCAGCATGGTCCTGGTAGCTTTCTTCAGTGTCCTATTTCTCCTTTCAGCGATACCATTCTGTTGTGGGGTTCTAGCTGCAGAAGTCTCATGAGCAATACCAAGTTCATTACAGAAATCAGAAATATATGAATTTATAAATTCAGTGCCCTTGTTAGATCTGATCTTAGTAATGGACTGATTCTTCTCATTGCTGAGTCTTCTGAGCAACTCAGGAAGCTTCACCTGTGTTTCCTTCTTATTCAACAAGAAAATAACCCAAGTATATCTAGAATAATCATCAATAACCACAGGGGTATATTTCCTACAATTCATACTCACAGGTGTTATGGGACCAAATAAATCCATGTGCAAAAGCTGAAGAATTCTGTCAGTGGAGAAGGAAGCTTTCTCCTTGAATGATGCTCTGGCTTGCTTTTCTTCCTGACAAGCTTTGCACACATGATCTTTGCTAAAAACTCCATTAGGTAGACCTTCAACAAGTGACTGTCTAGAAATTTTGTTAAGAATCTTGAAGTTCAGATGACTTAATCTTTTATGTCATAACCAACTGAGCTCTAGAGAGCTTTTAGCAACAAAACAAGTATTGGGAATAGTGCTGCTCCAATCAGCAAGATAAACATTACCTTTCCTAATACCTGATAGAAGCACTTGGGCTGATTTGTCCTTGACTGAACATATATTCGATGAGAACTCAACACTGAAACCTTTGTCACAGAATTGACTTACTGACAATAGGTTGTGCTTCCGTCCTTCCACAAAGGACACATTCTCCACTCTGACTGTACCTATTACCAAGACACCAAAACCTTTAGTAAAACCTTTTGAGTTATCACCAAAGGTTACCTGTGGACCATCTTTAGCTTGAAACTCTTGGAGAAGACTCTTCATTCTAGTCATATGCCTTGAGCAACCACTGTCTAGGTACCAAACAGCCTTGGTTGAGTCTCCTCTCCTCTTGTTGTGATCCACAGCCGCTTGCAAACAATTCAGGCTTTAGGTACCCATTGGGTGTTGGGTCCTATTGTGTTAGCTGTAACCTTCGGGATCCAGACTTGCTTCACAACCCTGATTGCCTCAGAGTGGTAAATCTGTCTCCCTGAAACATCTACATACACAACTTTCTTCTTCTTAGCCTGAGAGGAAGATGGTGTATGGGTGTCAGGCTTAGGCTTTACAGGAGCCTGAGTGGATTTCTTTTGGGCTGGCCTCTTGTTCTTCCTAGGCCTGGGTGCAGCAGGTCTCTGGCTTGTTCTTGATAAGGGGCCTGTTTTCTGTTCCCCCTAGGCAAGTGAGGGAAAGGAAAATAGTTAAAGGCCTCAGGATGCCAAAACCATGGGGGAGTCATCATACTTGGCCTTTCCTGCTGGTATTGCCACGCATGATGATACCCTCGTTGACCAGTCTGAGGGTTCTTGGCCTGAGTCTTCCTCTGCTTTCGCTGAGGCTTTCTCTGACCTGAGCTCTCAGGGACCTCCTTTGGTTGCTTGGCCTTTCCCTTGGGTTTTGGCTTAGCAACCTTGGGGGCAACCCTGACTGTGTCAACAGTTTCTTTGCCCTTATCTGTCTGGCGGGCCTGAAGTACAACCTTTGGTGCATTATGGCATGCCTGAACGAAAACCCTCTCAGTGTTGCTCCCTGAAGCAAATGAGATTGATCATGTGAGGATTTTTTAGGAACATAACCAAGTCCCTTTTTCTCATTCCCAAGCATCTGGCTGCTATTTATTTCCTCTCTAGCAACTGAGAATTTATTCATTGCTGCAACCTTTTTCTTGAGAGAGTCCTCACTCTTTTTCAGAATTTCATGTCTGGTAAAGAGGTCATCAAACTTACTCTTGAGCACCTTCAGTTCCTCCTTCCTGACCAACTCTTCATCAGCCAGCTCTTTCAAAATCTTCTCTCTTGGGAGACGTTCTGCATTGATCATGTCAATTTCCTAAGTTAGTCTCACAATTTGAGCTGACTCTTTAAGATCTAACTGAGTGAGTTGATCATTTAGGTTTTGAACCTCAGTACTCAATTTATGGTTCTCCTTTACCAAGAAGATATTAGTTTCCTGCAACTTGGAGAAATCAACCATCAATTGATCTAAACAGATCTGAAGGTTCATTTCTCTGGCTGACTCTGAGCTAGGCTCAGGATTTTGACCAGTGTAAGAACCACACAGAGTTAGATGTTACCTCAGGTTCCTCCCTTGCCATAAGGCAAACATCATCGTACTCATCATCAGAGAAAAGTTCAGGTGACCTCTCCTCAGGACCATCCGAGTCAGTAGCATCCTCAGCGAGCATGGCTCTCCGATCAGCGTACCTCTGGTATCTATTGGCCCTCCTGTCCTCTCTCTCCCTAGCACTCAGGCAGTCATACTGATAGTGCCCACTCTTGTTACCGTTGTAACACGTAGCTTGCTCATCACCTCTTTATTTTCTCGGCTCAGGGTTCCTTCTTGAGTCAGGTTCCCTTTGTCTTGATGAGCTTTCAGTCTATCCTGAGTGCCTATCATCACGAGTACGTCTCTATTCATCTCTTCGATCGGGCTTTGGGTTTGAATATCTTCTTTCATCGCCACGATCTCTCCTCTAGTCAGTGTTCCTTCTTTCCTCATATCTCCTTGAGCTTTGGTGGGTTCCTTCAGGTTTCCTGTCACGAGTATCCTGATAATATTTCTTATAACGACCAAACCTGAAATTGAGCTTTTCAAAGCGTCTGGCCATCAGGCTGTACTCCTCAGCAAGCTCTTCCTTGCTCATCTCCATCAGTGACTTTGATGAAGACTCGACAGGTTCTGTCTTGGCTTTGAACACCATGTTTTTCTCAGGAGCTTTCTCTTTCTCCTCTTCTTCCTGCTGAACTTTCTTCTTTCTCTTGTTGAGATCATATTCTAGTGCTTTGAGTTCTGAAAAAAGTAAAACAAAAGTTATGTTACTCATATCCTGAGTGTTCTTTAGCATAATTACACTGTTGTCCCATCTCTCAGGAAGGGCATTCAGGATCTTAGAAGCAACGTCTCTCTTTGGAACATCCTTGTCCAACATCACCAACTCATTCATCAACTTGGTGAATCTTGACTCCATCTGATGGACCTTGCTTTTTAGCTGCTCGCTCAGCTTTCTGGCTGCTCTTTAATCAACTGCTCGCCTAAGTGTCTTTGACACTTTCGACCAGCTGCTCGTCTTTTCACAATTTTTGTATTCCTTATGCACAGTTGCTCGCCTCTTCAGATTTTTGTCTTAATCATCATTATTATTAATATTATTATTATTTTAATGCTTAATCTCATGCTCGACTGCTCGTTTATCAACTACAGTAAAGTAGCAAACAAGTATGAGACGGAGGGAGTATGATAAATTCTTATACATCATTGATGTATTTTTAAATAGTATTAATTATTTTAATAAAAATATTATTTCGTTAGAATTATTTGTTTCCCATAAAATTATAAGTTTGTTAGTATTAGATATTTCATTTAAAAATATTACTCCATCATTCTCACTCTCATAGAAGTATTCACACCTTGAAATGCACGAAAAAGGAGTACATGAGTGTGAGCTTGAATAAATAATGATACTTTAATGTTTTATTGAGTTTTGTGAAAGATGAATATTTTTATTTTAGGGGTGTGAATGATGTTAAAAAAAGAAAAGTGTGAAGAATATTTTTAGAACGAAGGTAATAATTGTTTTGTTAAAAAATAGTATAGTCACTCACTGGTTACACTATACAACTATAGCATAAAAGACCAACTCTATAAGTGTATATGAGTGTGTCTATCCATATATTATATATATGACCCGGTCAATCTTTCTCAATTAAATATTAATTGTTTCCCATTCTCTTGATTGATATTTGGGTCTCTTGATTGATATTTGGGTGTAGTTCAATTCTCATGTGCTATTTTTTATAATCCACTTTGTATTTCATTTTTTGAATTTTTAATACATAAATTTTATAGATTTCATACGTTATGCATGCAGGGAATGAAATATAAAGTAAAATACTAAAAAATGTAACATATGATTTCATTTGATTTGGTTGTATCATTTGCGGTTTTGATGATTTTCTGTGCTGTATTAACTGCAATTATAAGATATTCATCGTCTTAAACCATAGAGGAAGCGTATATTAACTAGGGGTGGCAATTCGTGCTAACGGATCGTGTTTCGTGTCGACACGATAGTGACACGACACGATAAGCCCCGACACTAACACGACACGATAAGCATCCGTGCTGACACGACACGAACACGATAAAATCCGTGTCGACACGACACGACACGATATTTTTCGTGTTAGTGTCGACACGACACGATAACGACACGATTCATTATGTGTCGACACGACACGATAATGACATGACTCATTCCGTGTCGACACGACACGATAATGACACGATTCATTCCGTGTCGACACGAACACGATATAAACCTGATAAAAAAGATGGCTAAATTTAAAATTTCAACACAAAAAACTACAAATGTTAATAGAAAGCATATTCTATCCAAAACGATTACAAACCAAAAGTAATTTTTATTCTAAATTTGGTCCTTATAGTATACTTAGTTTATAAATTGATGGGCCTGGGAGTTGGGCTTCCTCTGCCTGTTTTTTAGTTAGGGATTTGAGACTAAATTTTTAATGTGCTTGAAAAGATCAAGTTATATATTATTATTTTTGTAAAAATATAATTAAAATATACTTCGTGTCACTATCGTGCTATGTGTTATTTCGTGTCACTATCGTGTTCGTGCTTAACGGGTTGTTAACATGTTAATGGGTTATCCGTTAGTTTTATCGTGTTTAACTTGTTGACTCTAATCCGACACTAACTCGCCACGAAATTTTCGTGTTCTTATCGTGTCGACCCGATAAGGACACTAACCCAATAAGATCAACACTAACCCGCAATTTTCGTGTCGGATTCGTATCGTGCTATCGTGTCGTGTTCGCAATTGCCACCCCTAATATTAACTCCCATTAAAAGGAAATAGTGCTCCAGCTACTGAATATTTAAAAGGAAGCGTATGTTAACTCCCATTAAAAAAATCAATATTTGAATTAGAGTATGCATAGAGTTAAATTGGTTTATATCATTGAAGGGTATTAGTTATTTTCACTAAAGAGTATTTTTTTTTTTTCACTAGAGAGCATTAGTTATTTTCACTGAAAAGTCTTAATTTGTTTTTAGTAAAGAACTAATATCCTTTAGTAAAATAAACTAATATGCTTCAGTGAAAACAATCAGTACCCTTCAATTGTTCATGTATGAAATATTTTCACTCTATACTTTGTATTTGAATAAATAGTAATGCAAAATTTGTCTTTATAATGTATGAAAAATATTTATCTTTGTAAAAACACATAGATATTTGTGAAATAACTATTTAGTCGGATAGGAACACACATTTTGCCCTTATAGTAACTAGCATTTTATCCATATAGTAACACAAACTAAGAGGAAAAATTCTGAAATTAATCTTGCGTGAGATTTTGGAGAAAATTTGTCCGACCGAGCCAGAATTTGCAAATTTTTCAATATGAACATTATTTTACATGCAGAATATTTCATACGTATGCACAAAAATGATGGAGGAATGAATTTCAGGAATCTCCACTGGTCAATGTTGACATGCTGCTTGGATCATTTGGTTGGAGGACACCCTTGTGTGTAAAGTTCTCAAAGTCAAATATTTTTCAGGAGGGAATTATTTAAATGTCTCGTTACCCTTGGTTTATGGATGATGAAAGTTTGCTTCCTAGCACAATTCTAGTTTTCCTTCACGAGATGAAGGTAGCAGATTTGTTGATCCCAAACTCGAGAGCTTTGAATATGAATCTCATTCACAAGTTGTTTGTTTATGATGATATTAGACGTATTCTTCAAACTCCTTTACCAATTACCACCTCAGGCATTTAGTAGAGATGGAAAATACAGTGTAAGAACAACATACAAGCTCACCTCAAAGCTTACGGTTGATGAAGAGTATGGAGTACAAGGAGATTGGCCGTATCTATGGAAACTTAAGTAAAAGCTTTCACGTGGAGACTTTGTAGGAACTTTAATTATTATTTCCTACAAAGTCGAGTTTATTAAAGAAGAGGGTAGATGTGAGTGGTGTGTGTCCAACTGATTTTGAAAAATGTGTCTGTGGCGTGCACATTTACAAAAGAATTTTGGAACTGCTCCCAATTGGCAAGTACATCGGATATAACCCGTTTGTTTACTCCGAGAATTGCCGCAAGGAGCTACTGAAGTTTATTTGGAAGAGGAACAATATTATTTGGGAAAAGAGATCAAAAGGAGCAACTAGTGTGATATTTTCCTTCATGAATGGAGTAATGCTCGAAACTAGAACAAACCCCATGCTCGTATACCTCCAAGTGGCACAACCCCGGTCGCATACTAACGTGGATAGATGCTGCATTTTTTAATGAGTCTTCAGAAGTTGGTTTTGGGTTGGGATGATTATTAGTGATGGAAGAGGAGATTTCGTTGCCACAGGGAGAATAGCTGAAAGAATTCAGCTCGAGGAAGGAGAGAAGTCATAGGTTTGCACGACACACTTTCTTGGCTCATCGACCGGAAAGTGATCATAAAAATGGATGCTAAAGTTGTCATAGGAGCTGATGATTCTACATTTGGTGATACCATTAAAGATTCTAAGCATTTATTTTCTTATTTTAACCATTTTAAAATCCAACACGTTCGTAGAATTGTCAATTTTGTGGCTCATTGTCTTGCTAGGGCTATTAGTGATTATCTTAGCCCTCATTGCTGGGATGAACCTTCATCTATTGTGAATGGTTTTCTTGGTATTATGTGTACTTGTTATTAAGTACTATACTTTTTTTATCTTTTAAAAAATAAAATAAATTACTCTAATCATTTAACAATTGAAAAACAAAATAACATTTTTTTGTAAACATCTATATCCTTCATATACATCCTCTATTCCATCTTTCATTCTCATATACGAAGGATGGATTAAGATCTTTCATCCTCCATCCTTTATTTAGAATTTTTTTGGAGAATCCTTCAAAATGAAATTGTTGGAGATGGCCGGGGTGCCATGTAGACAATTCATTTGGATTATTTTTAAGAGGGATATAATGGATATATTATACTCCTTTCCAAAGTTGTTTTCTATTTTACTGTTTATTACCCTAAATTAAATTGAATTTAATTAATAAATGTGAATTAGTATATACAAAGTAATAATATGAGATGTAAATTTACAAGTGTAGAAAAGATATTATAGCAAAAAATAATTTTATCGTATTGTCATTTATAGAAATATCGATTGAGTAAGGGAAGAGAAGAGATAGTTTCGACAAGTAGCAAATAAGTTTGGGAGATAGAGAATAATAAATGGAGGAGGGGTATATATCTTTATCCTTCCTCTAAATTTAGCTAATTTGAGCCCATTTAGACAAAACTCCCAATAGGGTCGAGTAACAATCCATCAACGTCCTAAAGCACTTTAAAAAAAAAAAAAAGGCACTAATTCTCAAAGCAAACGTGGATTACCAAGTCTCCAAACATGATCCACTACTTGGATATACTTAAAGACGAACATTCATTTAACTCATGTCAAAATATACAAGGAAAACAGCTTTTTTTTTTTTTTTTTTATAAATACATATATATATAGTTCTATAAGTTAGGATTATTTTGATTTTAATTTTGTCGACTTTCACAAATTAAAAATAAACTTATGACTTTCATTTTTTCATCATTTAGTTCGGTAACTAGCTATTATGACCGATCAAACTCTACACATGGATGAATCAGACACTACTATGTCACAGCTGGTTAGGGGATCAAAAATTAAAATTATATTTTCAATTCGTGAAACAAGATTTATAGCAAAATAGGAGTAACTCAGGAAAAAAAAACTTTTTTCCAAATATTAGGGGCAAATAGATACAAGAGGGCCATTGAAACTCACAAATTAACAATCATCCATTAATGCCAAAGTACTGTTAAGAACGTGTCACTTGTGTGGATATTTCATTCTAGCCTTACATATCAAAGTAAGCGTGACAAAAATGAATATAATACCTTAATAAAAAAACACCATTTTGTAATTAAGGATCATTGCTATTGAATGGATAAGAAGACTTAATTCTAATAGCAGAAACATGAGGATTTTAACAAAGCATCATATGTTTGGTAAAACACTGGAAAAAGATGTCAAATGAAGATAATCATGTGTTCAATTTATTGCAATCCTGTTTCCCATTAGGAACTGGAACTCTATTGTCATTGTACAATTAACACAGAATAATTTTATCAAACTCCACCACTTTTCAACTAGGAACTGCAACCACTTCCATCTTCTTCCTGGCAATGGTGAGTTGTGTAACTGTTAATGAGAATGCCGATAACTACATCAATATAAGCAAGTTGGGATGCTTTTCAATGCAACACCAGCTAGTAAGATAATGAACAAATGCAAAAATTGGTACCACATACATTAGCAGGTAAGTAAAATCATGACAGTCTCCACAAATTCAACAATGGAACACTTAAAAGTTGAAATGTGCAAGCATAGCAATGAGTTGCCGTTAGAAAGGGGGAGAGAGAGACTTCAAGTCCTTTCCGGCAACGATAAAGAGATGGATAAGTACAGAAAGAGCTGAGTCTTAAATTTCAGTTCACAAAGTTTATAAGTAATTTGCAATATGGCGATAGTGGAAGAGAGTGCGTTGGCTATGAGAGACTAGAGCCAGAGATAATAAAAAAACGACCAAACACTGTTAGTGCATTCAACAGTTTTAAATTCAAATAAACTTCTTATAACATATTAACATGGATGATTAAAATCTCTTGCTGCTATTCACCAATTCTTATGGTTGTTTGTAGGCAATGTTCTGCACAAAATACTAGAGAAAAGTACTGCTTATCTTAGTGAGCACATAACTTGTTCAATCGAGTATTTCCTGCAGTGTTGACCTTTAGCTGAGGTTTGGAACCCTGAGCTGGTTTTTGAACTCGAAAGAATTATACCCCGATTGTGAAGCAAAGAAACAAATGCTTTGGATATTAAAATGTTTCTTGTAATAATTGCGATTTGGGATGCCAGGCTTTTCCTATGACGATCCAGCTATGTAGGATGCTCAAAAGTAATTTAGAGAGATCTCACCAATTTAACTCAGCTGCTGATTCATGTGGAAGTGATTTGAAGATCCCACCCAAACAAATACCCAACTATAAAAATAAAAGACATAAATGCAAACATTATCATCATGTTTGGATGAGGGTTGGATGCAGTGGATGCATTTCAAAAGCAATGAACTTTTACCAGGGGCCAGATGGCTGTACTATATTCTTAACTAAGATGCATAATACAATTCCCATATCTTTCAAGGAGGAAATTCCACAGCAGAGTGGCTAGGTTACACAACGGCTGTAACAGAAGTCTAGATAGTGCACAAGGGAGAAAAATCAAATTTGACAGATTCACCATCACTCCCTTCTTTTTTCTTTTTTTTTATAATTCTAAAGGTTCTTGTGAGAAAGTTGTCTATACTTGCTTTTACACCAAAAAAACCTGTTTACTCATCCTAATTATAAAATGATAGGAATCCATGTTAGACCTCCTACCCCCAGGTACAGACAGCCCAATACTAAAGAAAAAATTAAGTATAAACATAGCAATAATAATTTTTTCTATGCACCATCTGCTTCGCGTATTCTAGTATCTCCGTTCGTCCTATTAGCCAGTTTCCAGAAGTTAGGGTGAACAAGTCTATTCATGAAGCAAATGGACTTTGGAATGACATTTTATTATGCAGCGACCAAATACCAATCTCTAATAGCAATTAAATGCATCTTATCCATGTGGATTAAACATTTTAAGCTATACAATCACTGTTGATTCATGCGCAATGAATATAAAACTAAACTAGTTTACTCATGACTTTTTCTTAATAGTCACTTATTCAGCCAGGGATACTCTGAAGATCTGGGATCATGTTACGTTACAAGGACTGGCATGTCTATTTGATGCAGGAAAAAGTAAAAAAAAGCAAGCAAGTTCACCCAATTTTTTACTGAACACTTCACAATTCAATTTAGGCGAATAGAGATGCAAAAAAAAAAAAAAAATTGTAGGTAAGCATGCAATCAGAGACAACATCACAACAATGCACATGCATGCTCATAACATATATCTGTTCCATATATTTCAACCTCAATTTTACAAACTAATGGGCATATTATTGTCATGCATACTGGATATCTTTCCAGATGAATTTTAGAACATGTTCGATCAAGTAAAAGTACATAAAAGAAAAAAAGAACAGAGAATAGAGAACATATGGCATGAGCACATTAACATTGGCCAATATAAAAGATGAAGGATAAGATATATTGCAAAAATATTTGAACCAGAGACAACTATTTGTAAAAAGATATGAACAAATAGATATGAATGGCTATAAGAGAAAGTCACAAGTAAATATTTAAAAACTTCAGAACTGCTTTTATCAATAGAACCTATTAATGGCTCAATGCAAATGAGTGAAATCTGACAATTTATACATGTGGTAAAAGTCACCTAGCATCACCAGACCATGTCAACTACATCGCTATTTATAGAACAGAAAAACCTAAACCATACAAAAAAAAAAAACATCTAAGCATGGCTGTCCAACTATAAACCTTCTTGCTACTTATTCACAGAAAACAACATATTTGCAAAGCTACAACAAGAGTTCGGTCGACCAATATCATTAGAAATCATTTTATTTCATTGAAAGAGTGAGAAAAAAATAGAAGCCCCCCAAAAGCAAAAATGCTTGTTATTATCTCAGTGAGATAATAGAAGATCAACTTACAACATATTTATCATCACGATCTTCAAACATACTAAGTTTAAAAGCTCCCTATAAAAACCATTAGAGAAAACCCTTAAACCATGTTTCATTGTCAGTCATTTCAGCGTTTCACTGCATAAAATAAAGAAAACAAAGAAAATCACAACCTCAACACATAGCCTAAAGAATGAATAAGCAAGCAACCTGCTAAAATAATCCATCATCAGCACTCAATCTTCAACCATTAGCAGTGTTCGAACTCAATTCAATCTCTAGCCAGAGGAAATTAAAGAAATAGCCAGCTTGAATCAACAATAGTTCAAACACAATTATTCAGAAATTCAAAGCGAAGGCTATCAATTTAGTGAGAGAACACAAACACAGATAAAGGAATTCACCTTTAAGGATTATTCATCGTCGTCATAATCTCGAATCAAGCATTGGCAGTTTTGGGAACGAGGGGAATTGGCTGGGAGGATTGGGCCTTCAATTGGGCTTCGCGCTCACGGATCTTCTGCATCTGAAGCATCCGCTCCATAACGAGCTCGTACTCGCACTTCTCGTAGGTGTGGCGCTCCGACTCGCACTTCCATGGGAGGTAGAACTCCGATTGGCGGCATTTGTTGAGGGGAATCAGCAAATGGGCGCACTGATCTCTGTATGCAATTGGTACCCGCGCTTCCACCATCTCCTCTTGCGTCGCTATCATCTTCTTTGATGAACCCGGAACCTCCATTGAAGCAATGGTGTGATGAATTCAATCTGGGATTTGAGGAATTGGGGTTCTTCTGTGTTTTGTTGGATTTTCTATTTAAGTCGTATTAACTTATTAAGTAGGTTAGGGTTGGTCTGGCGAATTTTTTTATATAGGCCAAAAATAATTTATATTTATTAAAATAGGGAAGTCAGAAAAGTAGTTTTAAAAATAGGGTTTTAAAAATAGGATTGGGATCTTAATCAAAACTGACAATGTCCCAACAATTTCCCCCTTTTTGATGATGCCAAAACACTGAAAAGATCCTCAAAACACTTAGAGGAAACAAGATAAACCTATCTATAAGATAAGACAGTGTTAGAGCAATTCTTGATAAAGTACAGAATTTTAAACAACAGCCAAAAAGACAATGAGTTTTTGTCTGTGGGCAAAAGTAATAGATTTCATTGATTGATGTGGAAATGATTACAATGAATCTAATCTATTACAAAGAAGCCTGTGAACACCTAGACTAATCTCATTTCAGGCTTGAGTCCATATCCTGCATAAACTCTTGCCTTCAGCTCGTCAAGTCTTCCAGGTTGATTCACGTACCCTTCAGCTTTGGCTATCTTCAAGACTTCCATCATAATGGCCTTTGTATCATGCTTTTGAGTTCCAGGAACCAAGGGAGAAGCTCGAATGGTGAACTCAGGAGCCTTCACTTGAACTTGAGCTGCCTCAGCCTCCTCCAAGATCTTCTGGAATAGCTCAGGATGGTTGTCCATCATGTAGTCAGTGAAGTGGGCATTGATATCGTCAGTGTCGCCCCACTTCTTCACAACAAACCACAGTCTAACAAATTCATCCCTTGCATCAGTCCAAAACTCCTTCAATGTCTCTGAGACGAACTCATCAACAAAAGCTTCCCTTGCTCCTGATTCTGGCCTTCTGACTTGAAGAATTGTTGATTTCCTAACTGTTGGCTTCTTCCTGTACTTCCTTGGCTCAGGCTTCGCCTTCTTCCTCCTTAGCAAGCTGATCACTGCATCATCTAGTTCACGTTGTTGAAGCTCAGTGATATCTGTCAGCTTCTCAACCTTCTTCTCTAAGATGCGCATCTTCTCCTTCTGAGCAATTTCAGCTCTGCGCATAGCCTCAGAATTTTCAGATTGATCTCCCCACGCTTCAGCACATAGCTCCGCAACCAACTCACCTGAGTAAGTGATGGGATTCTTCCTTGAGCTCATGGGAGACGATCTCTGAACTGGCTCAGGTTGTTGCTTGGAAGGTTCATTAGCCTTTGCCTTTGTTGCCTCCTCCCTCAGCTTGGCAACCATTTCTCCTCCTTCCTTTTCCACCACCGCTAGCCTAGCTGACTTCCTCACCCTTAAGATGTTTCCTTCAGGATTGGCTTCAGGTCAGCTAGAACGGTCTCACCTTGATTGACTGCCTCCGATGCCTCAGGGCGGGATCTTTTCTTCTTCTTTTCCCCCCTTTTAGCATCATCATTGGCCTGGGATGGGAGTGACTCGGCTCCACTGTTGATGACAAAGGAGGCTAAGGATTGAACTTCCAAAACGCCCTCCTTCAGCATCTCAACTCCCGTAGCAATCCCAGTGCCTGCGTAAGAAACTGAACTGATGGCAGCATTGACTTTCTTTTTAAAGACCTCCATAGAGAGTTGGAGTCTTTGTTCAGCCTTGGTGATCCTTTCCTCCACCTTCAAGGACTCACCGCTGACTCTGCTAGCCTCAGTTAGTAACTTTGCCGATTCATCAGTGGCCTTTGCCAAAGTGTCTACCACTGACTGAGAGGTGCGATCCATCCTCCCTGACTCCAGCTCTAGTTTGGACGCTGAGTCCTTCAGGGCCTGAGTGACAATAGCTCCAGTCTGAACTGCAAGCCTGTCCACTGCCTGATTCATCTTCTCGTCCCTGATCGCATCCCTCTCTTCAAGCTTCTTGAGAGTGTTCCTAAGCATCTTCTTGGTGCACTTCCTCCCATTTCTCACTGACTTGGCCGTGTCAGTCATCGTTTTCTTTAACAAAATCAGCTCCCTGTTAGCAAAGGTGTTGTAAGCTGACTTCGTCCACCTGATGTGCTTCGCCAGGGCCTTGGAGTCTTCTTCCTTCTCATCCCGTAGCCTCATTACCTCCTCCTGAAGTTCAGCTAGATTTTCTGAGGTTTTCTCCTGCTTGACCTCCACTATGCTGGTGAATTCAGCACGTCCGACCCCGGTTATGATTACATCCTCATCATCAACGGCCGCCTCAGTGATTGGCTGTTTTCCCTTGTCAGCCCCTGCAGCATCAGTCCCTTCTTCAAGGTGCACTGAAGGCAGTTGTGAAGTGGTCATAGCCGCCTCCTCAGGCTCAGCTAAGCTAACTTGAACCTTGGGAGCAAGTCCCTCGGAACTGAGAGTCTCCTTGAATGCCTCAACATCTTCCTCTCTTGTCTCAAGGCAGGGAATCCCTTCATCGGCAGCTGAGATGTTCACAACATCCTCAGCCACTGGTCCACCCTTGGCACCAGTGTTCTTATCACCTTCCCCCTGAGCCTGAGGCTCAGAGTTCATCTCATCAACTTCCTGTGCAGTTTCCTCCACTGCCTTCTCCAGGTCTCTACCCTGAGCTCCTTCATCATCCTCATCCTCCTTCTCGTCACCTGACATGATGTCAGCCTTGCTCTTGGACATCAATTCAGCCACTAACTGCTTCAGATTATCGAAGTTCAGAAGTTGAAGCCAGCTAGTCAGTCCAAAGAAAGAGCAAATCTTGGCCTCTTCAGTCTCCCAATTCTCCCAGCCACGAGCATCCACCAGCATATGTTGCTCCTGCATGTTTGATTGTTTGAAGTCCAACCAAACCTTGAGCTCAATCACATACGCCAGCAGCTCAGTGTACTTGTATAGCCCAGGCCAGCACTTCCCTGCCCATTCTGTGGCGTTCCCCCTGAGGGTGTTCTCCAGTATCCCTCCTGCCATGTGTTCATCCAGTTCCTCCTCCTCCAATTCAAGGAATTCATCCTCTTCAGTTGGAATGGATTTGGGGCAGTCCTTGGGATTGGGGTATGAGGGAAAGTCTGAGGGGTTTGGAATATTTGGCTCGGCTGACTGGTCAGGCTCATTTATGTGTGAAGTTGTAGGCGCTGACTCAGTAGGATGATTTGGCTCTGAGGTTTGGGGTAGTTGGGGAGTCTGAGGTGTGGGGTTAGGGATGGAAGGTGTTTGGGTTTCAGGGTGTGGGGGTGTTAGAGTGGGTGTTGTCTCAGGCTGCAGCGACTCAGCCGTCTCGACAGCCTTTCTTACTTCCTCCAAGTCAGATGCTCCAGGAGAGCTTGACTTCTCCCTCTTACTCACTTCAGGTAGTTTCTTAGCAGGGGATTTCTTTATTCCCTTCCTAAGTCTCTTTAGGGGCCTCTCTCCCTGAGCACCCTCCTTTCTGACGTCATCGTCAGTTCCCTCAGCCTCAGACCCGGCCTTCTTGGGATCAAACTCAGTCCCTGACTTCGTGCTCTTCCCTGCTAGCACGACCCTTACCTTCTTCCTCTTCTCAGCCATCTCCACCTCAGGCTGTTCCACCTCCTCAGCAGCAACCTCCTCACCATCCTTACTCCTCTCAAGGAGGTCATCTACTCGTTCAATGAGACTGGTTGCCACCCTCTTGGCCTTACCAGCTGGCTTTTTGGCCTGACCCTTTGCTTTCGCATTGGGATCAGTCAGCCCTAGCACTGAATAAGTATCACTCAGTGAGGAAAACATTACCTTCTTCGAGGAGAGACTATCCTCGAAGTCGAAGGTATACCCATGGCAAGCATGAGCAATCAGGATGGACATCCTCGTGCCGAAAGGCAAGATGGCACTGACGGAAATGTGCTTTTTTTCCTCGTCTCGCGTAAGTTTGTCCAATCCTGCCTGATGGAGTTGATCGAGGAAGAGCTGCTCCCAGTTCGCTTCTACTCCATCAACGATAGCTCCCATGAGTCTCAGCTTGGGCAGACTCAATTGCTCGTGAGAGCCAGTTGCGCCCATCACCATCTTGGATACCAAGTCCACCAGAGCTCTATACTCAGGCTTTAACGTACTCTTGTTCTGGCGAGCCCTAAACTCCGATGACCCTGACTTGGTCCATTTCCCAAGAAACTCTCCCTCAGAGTTCTCCTTGTAGGTTCTTGGGTTGATGCCTGAGAAAGGCAGCTTGAAGGCTTCCCTCACCGCCTGCTTGAAGTTGATAGTGACCACCTCTGTGTTGTAAAGAGGTTCGCCGTCGCCGTCCTTCTCTCCCGTCGGCTTCAACGCAGTCACCTTTGTGAAAACTTCCCCCTTCCGCAAGAACATATTCAAATATGCTTCCACAACTGTTCTTGGGAGCACGGAAATGGGTCGGGTGGTGAAGTATGTTTCCAACCCGGCATCGGAAATCCATTTAAATACGGGTTTGATTTCCTCAACCGTAAGACAGATACCTTCCATGGAGATGACTTGCTCCATGTGTACCAGTTTCTTCTCGACAACGTCGACGATCTTGTCGGTTGTCCAGTTGGAATCTAGGAATGTCATTGTTTTTTAAAGGAAGAGATTTTTCGAAAGAGTTATCTGTGTTTGAGCAAGAGAAAACTCAGTGTGCAGATTGTGCGTTGTGTTTGCGTAAAAACCTCAAATGGCACTCTTGATTGATAAGACTAAGTCAGTTACTCAAACGTGGGGTTGAGATTGATCCCTGAATTCGAAAGGTTTTGAAATGAGGGGCCAGGATTAATCTCAGCTTCAATTAAACCCCATGTTAGTCATATTCCGTATAAAACAGACACGTATATGAAAAAGTAACTGGCATTAAATGCTCCGTGCGCGTGGGTTTTAAATATGAAAAGGCGCGCTTTTAATGAAAACGGAATGCATTTAATAAAGATTTTCAGGACGAAGGACTCAGGGAGACGCTTGAAATTCACAAGAGTCAGGTTAGAACTCATACCTGTTAGGGAGACATTGTAGCACCCTGATACCTCGCTGGGTCGAGTCTGGCCTGAGTTCCCCCTAGAACCCTACGCTGACTGCTCTCCCGGATCTAAGAGTCCTAACTCCACTGACAGTTCCATAAACCTCGATTCAGCCAGAGGCTTAGTCAAGATGTCAGCTCTTTGCCTGTCAGTGTGAATCTTCTCCATCCTAATATCTTTCTTCTCCACATGATCTCGAATGAAGTGGTGTCTAATATCCACATGCTTGCACCTTGTGTGAAGCACTGGGTTCTGAGTAATTGCTATAGCACTATTGTTGTCACAATAGATTGGAACCTGATTAGCAAACACTTGGTAGTCCCTCAACTGTTGCCTCAACCATAAAATCTGAGCACAACAACTACCTGCAGCCATATACTCAGCCTCAGTCGTGGATGTAGCCACTGAATTCTGCTTCTTACTAAACTACGAGATCAACTTACTTCCCAAAAACTGACATGTCCCTGAGGTTGATTTCCTATCAATCCTACAACCTCCATAATCTGCATCTGAATAACCTGTCAGTTCTAAGTTGTCATCTGAAGGATACCATAGTCCCATATTGACTGTCCTTTTCAAATACTTAAGTATCCTCTTAGCAGCCTCCAAATGACTTCTCTTGGGATCAGATTGATACCTAGCACACACACCAACTGCAAATGTAATGTCAGGCCTACTTGCTGTCAGGTACAATAAAGAACCTTTCAGCCCACGATACTCAGTCTGATTTACTGAAGTCCCTTCAGTGTCAGGATCCATCTTCCAATTTGTGTTCATAGGGATCCTTACTGGATTGTTGTTCTGAACACCAAACTTATGAATCAAGTCTCTTGTATACTTGGCCTGATTAATGAATATACCTTGATCAGTCTGTTTGACCTGCAATCCTAAGAAGAAGTTCATCTCTCCCATCATGGACATCTCAAATTTACCAGTCATCAACTTAGAGAATTTCTCACAGAGCTGATGATTTGGTGATCCAAATATTATGTCATCCACATAAATCTGGACCAAGAGAATGTCATCACCTTCAGTGATCCTGAACAAGGTTCTATCCACAGTTCCTTTCTTGAACCCATGGTCTATCAGGAATTGAGAGAGGGTATCATACCAAGCTCTTGGTGCTTGCTTAAGTCCATAGAGTGCTTTCTTCAAATGGTATACTCTATCTCGGACCTCAAACCCGGGAGGTTGTTCAACATATACCTCTTCATTGAGTACACCATTCAGGAAGGCACTCTTGACATCCATTTGATACACCTTGAACTTCTTGTATGTTGCATATGCAAGGAACAACCTGATAGCTTCCAACCTAGCCACTGGAGCAAAAGTCTCATCATAGTCTATTCCTTCAGACTGACAATACCCTTTTGCAACCAGTCTAGCCTTGTTCCTTACCACAACACCATTCTCATCCTTCTTGTTCTTAAAGACCCACTTGGTACCAATCACACCTTGATGCCTAGGTCTATCCACCAGTTCCCAAAACTGATTCCTTGTGAACTGATTCAACTCCTCTTGCATGGCAATGATCCAGTTCGAGTCAGTGAGAGCTTCTTCAATGTTCTGAGGCTCTTGCTCAGAGAGAAAGCAACAGAACAATGCACTCTCACCATGGAACCGTCTGGTCCTGACTCCCTCAGTTGGATCACCAATGATTTGATCAATGGGATGATCTTCTAACCAAGTTCTCTTGCCAGGAGTTGTTCCTAAAGTACCTGCAATGTTAGTGTCTACAGGTTCATAAAATTCAGGAAATTGAACAGAAGGGGATGATCCTGAGTCTATGCCAAAGGGATTAATAAGTTCAATGTCAGGAACATTGATTCCCCCTTGATGAGGTGACTCAGGAACCGTCTCAGCTGCAACAGCATCTTCATAGACGGTGCTTACCTCAGGTTGAGCCTGTTCCTCAGTCTGAGGCTCAACAATCCCTGATGTGCTGGGCTTAGGAGTGGCACCTGATTCATCATCCTGGTCGTCATCATCATCCCATCTCGGAATTGGCACAGTCTTGATCTTGGGATCAGGTTGATTCTTCAAGCTCAGCCTTGTCACACTCCTTGTGACCTCCTCAGAGTCAGGATTCAACACCTTTGCCCTAGACTCATTAGCAGATTCATCAAAGACAACATGAGGTGATTCTTCAACAACAAGGGTCCTACAATTGTAAACCCTGAAGGCTTTACTAACTTCAGAATATCCTAAGAATATTCCTTCATCAGATTTGCTATCAAAGGCTTTCAACTGGGTCTTCCCATTGTTGAGGATGAAGCACTTACAACCAAATTCATGAAAATAAGAAATACGAGGTTTCCTTTTGTTCCATGTCTCATATGGGGTCTGTGCATGTTGCTTGTTCAGCATGGATCTGTTCTGAGTGTAGCATGCAGTGTTGATTGCCTCAGCCCATAATTTCTTGGGCAATCCTGACTCAGCCAGCATGGTCCTTGCAGCCTCCTTCAGTGTCCTGTTCCTTCTTTCAGCGACACCATTCTGTTGTGGGGTTCTAGCTGCAGAAGTCTCATGAGCTATACCAAGTTCATTACAGAAGTCAGAAATATATGAATTTATAAATTCAGTGCCCTTGTCAGATCTGATCTTAGTAATGGACTGATTCTTCTCATTGCTGAGTCTCCTGAGCAACTCTGGAAGCTTCACCTGTGTTTCCTTCTTATTTAACAAGAAAATAACCCAAGTATATCTAGAATAATCATCAATAACCACAAGGGTATACTTTCTACCATTCATACTCACAGGTGTTATGGGACCAAACAAATCCATGTGCAAGAGCTGAAGTATCCTGTCAGTGGAATAATAGGCTTTCTCTTTGAATGACGCTCTGACCTGCTTCCCTTCCTGACAAGCTTTGCACACGTGATCTTTGCTAAAAACTTCATTAGGTAGACCATCAACAAGTGACTGTCTAGAAATTTTGTTAAGAATCTTGAAGTTCAGGTGGCTTAATCTTTTATGCCATAACCAACTGAGCTCTAGAGAGCTTTTAGCAACAAAACAGGTATTAGGAATAGTGCTGCTCCAATCAGCGAGATAAACGTTACCTTTCCTTATACCTGATAGAAGCACCTGTGTTGATTTGTCCTTGACTGAACATGTATTCGATGAGAACTCAACACTGAACCCTTTGTCACAGAATTGACTTACTGACAGCAGGTTATGCTTCAGTCCTTCCACAAAGGACACATTTTCCACTCTGACTGTACCTATAATTAGAACACCAAAACCTTTAGTAACACCTTTTGAGTTATCACCAAAGGTTACCTGTGGACCATCTTTAGCTTGGTACTCTTGGAGAAGACTCTTCATTCCAGTTATGTGCCTTGAGCAACCACTGTCTAGGTACCAAACAGCTTTGATTGAGTCTCCTCTCCTCTTGTTGTGATCCATAGCCGCCTGCAAGCAAATCAGGCTTTAGGTACCCATTGGGTGTTGGGTCCTATTGTGTCAGTTGTACCCTTCGGGATCCAGACTTGCTTCACAACCCTGATTGCCTCAGAGTGGTAAATCTGTCTCCCTGAAACATCGACATACACAACTTTCTTCTTCTTTGCCTTAGAGGGAGATGGTGTGTGAGTGTTAGACTTAGGCTTCACAGGAGCCTGAGTGGGTGCCTTTTGGGCTGGCTTCCTGTTCTTCCTAGGTCTGGGTGCAGCAGGTCTTGGGCCTTGTTCTTGATAAGGACCCTGATTTCTATTTCCCCTAGGCAAGTGAGGAAATGGAAAACAATTAAAGGCCTCAGGATGCCAAAACTACGGGGGTGTCATCATATTTGGCCTTCCCTGTTGGTATTGCCAAGCATGATGGTACCCTCGCTGACCAGTCTGAGGGCTCTTGGCCTGAGTCTTCCTCTGCTTTCGCTGAGGTTTTCCCTGGCCTGAGCTCTCAGGGGCTTCCGTAGGTTGCTTTGCCTTTCCCTTGGGTTTTGGCTTAGCTACCTTAGGAGCAACCCTGACTGTGTCAACGGTTTTCTTGCCCTTATCAGTTTGACGGGCCTGGAGCACAACCTTAGGTGCACTCTGGCCTGTCTGAACAAATACCCTCTCAGTGTTGCTCCCTGAAGCAACATGAGACTGACCTTGTGAGGATTCCTCAGGAACATATCCAAGTCCCTTTTTCTTGTTCCCATGTATCTGGTTGTTATTTATTTCCTCTCTAGCCACTGAGGATTTATTCATTGCTGCAACCTTTTTCTTGAGAGAGTCCTCACTCTTTTTCAGGATTTCATGTCTGGTAAAGAGGTCATCAAACTTACTCTTAAGTGCTTTCAGCTCTTCCTTCCTGACCAGCTCTTCCTTAGCCAATTCCTTCAGAATCTTCTCTCTTGGGAGACGCTCATAATTGATCATATCAATTTCCTGAGTTAGTCTCACAATCTGAGCTGATTCTTTAAGATCAGACTGAGTGAGTTGTTCATTCAGGTTTTGAACTTCAGTACTCAATTCCTTGTTCTCCTCAACCAAGAAGACATTAGTTTCCTGCAGTCTGGAGAAATCAACCATCAATTGATCAAGACAGATCTGAAGGTTCATTTCTCTAACTGACTCTGAGCTAAGCTCAGGATTTTGACCAGCGTAAGAAGCACAAACAGAATTTGATGTTACCTCAGGCTCATCCCTAGCCATCAGACAGACATCATCGTACTCGTCATCTGAGAAGAGTTCAGGTGACCTTTCAGCAGGACCGTCAGAATCTGTTGCATCTTCAGCGACCATCGCTCTCCGATCAGCAGATCTTAGATCCCTAGTGGCTCTCCTTTCCTCTCTCTCCCTCGCACTCAGCTCCGGGCAGTCGTACTGATAGTGACCAATCTTGTTACAGTTGTAGCATGCTACCTGCTCACTCACTCTTTCTTTTCTCGGTTCAGGGTTCCTCCTTGAGTCAGGTTCCCTGGTTCTTGGTGAGCTTTCAGTCTTTGTTGGATATCTATCATCGCGAGTACGTCTCTGTTCGTCTCTTCTTTTAGGTTTTGGTTCAGAATATCTCCTTTCATCACCACGTTCTCTCCTCTGGTCAGTATTCCTTCGCTCCTCATATCTCCTTGAGCTTTGGTGGGTTCCTTCAGGTTTCCTGTCAAGTGAGTCTTGATAAAACTTTTTATAACGACCAAACCTGGAATTAAGCTTGTCAAATCGTCTGGCCATCAGGCTGTACTCCTCAGCAAGTTCTTCCCTGCTCATCTCCATCAGTGACTTTGATGAAGAATTTGATGAGGGCTCAACAGGTTCAGACCTGGCCTTGAACGCTACACTTTTCTCAGGAGTTTTCTCCTTCACTTCCTCTTCTGACTGAACTTTCTTCTTTCTCTTGTTAAGGTCAAATTCAAGCGCTTTGAGCTCTGAAAAAAGTAAAGCAGAAGTTATGTTACTCATATCCTGAGTGTTTAAGCATAATTACACTGTTGTCCCATCTCTCAGGAAGGGCATTCAGGATCTTTGAAGCAACATCTCTCCTTGGGACATCCTTGTCCAGCATCACCAACTCATTCATCAACTTGATGAATCTAGACTCCATTTGATCTATGCTCTCGTCAGGCAGCATCTCGAACGCCTCGAATTTCTGAATGGCAATGTTTCTCTTGTTCTCCTTGATCTTTTCGGATCCCTCACACATCCTTGTCAGCTCATCCCAGACCTCCTTTGCCGTCTTTAAGTTCATCAGCCTGGCTGACTCCTTGAAGGGCACCGTGTGCAAGATGATGTTTCTGGCGACGTTGTCAAGTCCCACCATCTTGATTTCATCGTTGGTCATGTCTTTCCTTTCTTTAGGAACCTGCACGCCAATCGCAAGATCCTCATATCCCAGTCCTCTGACGTTAGGAATAGTGATCTTGATCGGTCCCTCCCTGAGTACACGCGGCATCTGGTCATGGATGGCATCTAGATGTGCTTCTAATCTGAACTTCCAATAGACAAAGTTAGACACAGAGAATTCAGGTAACGAAGCTTCAAGTCTCCTCGAAGTCATGATGATGCGAGTTTTATGAAAAACAAACTCAGATCTGTTCAGTGACCACCAACAGTTTCTCCTCTGAAACTATTAGTATTCAAAGTCAGTGGTCTTTCGAACCACTGCTCTGATACCACTTGTTGGTCCCGATACAAGACTGAGGAATACGTGTATGGGGGGGAATACACGTATACCAATTTTTTCAACCTTAAAACTGACTGAGTCCCCTTTGCTCAGAGTGGTAAAGAACTAGGAGCTGATAACACACCTACTGACTACACTTGGTGCGGGTCAGTTGGCTAACTATCAGTTTAAGTTCAGTGCGGAAATGTTTGAGCCCTGAAAGTTTAAAGTCTTGTTTAGTTTGCTTTCTGAAAAACTTGTTTTACTCAAATCTGAAGAGTGTTTAGTAGGGCAGTGCTCTTTTGAAGATCAGCCTGATTGATTCAGGCCTGATAAACTTGAATGCAATGAATGAACAAGTAATAGCAAGTATGTGCAATATCAAAGCAGTAAGAACACAAGGAGTTTAACGTGGTTCAGAGTCTCAAGCTCCTACGTCCACGGCCTGACTTAACAGGAAATCCACTCAAGGGATTCTTGTTTTTAACGTGCCAAGGTGCACCAAGACCAGCTAACCTCACTGATCTATACAACTCCACTTACTAACACTCTAACTGACTTACTCCCAACAAGCCTATCTTAGGGTTTTGGTTGCAGTTTGGATTCCAACTAAGTTGAGATTATCCTTACAAGGCAAAGCTATGCTAAGGATTGGATAATCTCTCTAAGCTTAAGATAATTCTAATTAGCCCTTGGAATACAGAATAACTCTCAATTGCTAAGAAACACTTGGGAAATTTAGAAGGTTTCGAGTGCTTCTCTTAAAGGTTGAATGCTTTGAATGCTTGAGAGTTTGAGTAATTTCTGGCTTGGAAATTTCCCGTAACCGTGAATGGGTTCAAGGCCTTCTGTATTTATAGGTGATTTGAATAACTATCCGTTGGAGAGATAGCCTTCTAGTCATCTATGTAGAGTGGCTTCAAACGGACATATCTTCATGCAGCAGCCGTCCTTGCATGGATTTGGTATTTGCATTAAATGCACATTAAATGCTTGCCCGTTGAATATGCAGTCTGAATTCAGTCTTTATGTCAGGTTCCGTACGTGCGTGTCCTTCTCGGATTGGTCCACGTCATCAGGTTGGTGAGAATGTCAGAACTTATTCCTGAGCTTCAGGCTTGTCTTATTAAGTTCATTTTGTCTTGAGCCCACCAGTCTTGTCCTGACGCTGAAATTCCTTTTGCATTGCTTGGCTCTACTCCAAGTCTTCCCATTAACTCAGTGACATCCCGTTCCCTTCAGGACTGAGTTAGTAATGACCTCAGGGTCATACTCTTCATCACTGACACTTACTCAGCCAGCTTAGAAGACTGCCATAAGTTCAGGATGGTGCTCTTCGTCTTCAGGCTCTGAGTCTTGATTGTCTCTAGTGAGTTCTCCTCTCACTGAGTACCTGTGAAGTGTAAAATGACTAAGTACTAATCCTAACCAAGACTAGTCTGACAAAGACAGATTAAGGCAATCATCTTTTCAGGGGCTTTGGGATCTTAATCAAAACTGACAATGTCCCAACAGTATTTAATTTACGTCCCGATTAGATCCATGACAATTTTGTTGTTCCCCAACAAGTGGTATCAGAGCCACAATTTTATCAGGTTTAGTAAATTAAATTAGAATTAAAATCTAAATACATTAATTTGATGTTGGATAGTAGAATTGTTAGATCTTTTTTGCAGGTATCCAATTATCATGGTTTTAATGTATGTATTCAATTCATGTATGTTGTTGAATGTATGGTTTTAATCCGACTCGATCGGATCCGTTTTTCCCGTGAGAAAATTCACGGGTAGATTAGGACTATTTTTAATGTAATAGTCTAGATTTTAGGTTTATTTTTTATAAAATAAATTGTAAATCGAAGACGGAGATCAAGAGTACGGAGATCAGAGTCGTACAATGGACTAAATGAGGTTGCATGGTGCGATGCACAGAGGTAATGCACGTCGTCGGATGCGAGCAGGCCACGGGGGCACGCAACGTGCACAGGCTGCAAGCGGGTGCGGGCGCGCACAGGGCCTGCCCGACATGCGCCGAATCGTGCCCGGCCGTGCATTTTTCCCACCCGACGTGAGACACAACATTTTTTGGCATTTTTCAAAGTTGGTGTCGTGCAGAAAGCTGATCGAGATGCCTGTTGAACACACGAAGATGGTAAATTCTCGTTTTCACAAAATGGGAAAATTAAACCCATTATAATTGGATTTTTTTGTGACAATATGTGTTTAATTTTTTAATTTTTATTTTTTCATGAGATAATTTTTTTTATACATGTAATAAATATGTGATAATTATTTGTTGTATGCGTAAATAATTATTTTGCATGAAAATCTGTAGAAAAATCTCAGTTTTAAAATTACTAAGTATGACATTGTGTTGGTCCCGGTACAAGACTGAGGAATACGTGTATGGGGGGGGGGGGAATACACGTATACCAATTTTTCAACCTTAAAAACTGACTGAGTCCCCTTTACTCAGAGTGGTAAAGAACTAGGAGCTGATAACACACCTACTGACTACACTTGGTGCGGGTCAGTTGGCTAACTATCAGTTCAAGTTCAGTGCGGAAATGTTTGAGCCCTGATAGTTTAAAGTCTTGTTTAGTTTGCTTTCTGAAAACTTGTTTTACTTAATTTTGAAAGGTGTTTAGTAAGGCAGTGCTCCTTTTAGAGGATCAGGCTGATTGATTCAAGCCTGATAAACCAAATGCAATGAATGAACAAGTAATATGGCAGGTATGCACAATATCAAAGCAGTAAGAACACAACAAGTTTAACGTGGTTCAGAGTCTCAAGCTCCTACGTCCACGGCCTGACTTAACAGGAAATCCACTCAAGGGATTCTTGTTTTTAACGTGCCAAGATGCACCAAGACCAGCTAACCTCACTGATCTATACAAACTTCCTTACTAACACACTAACTGACTTACTCCCAACAAACCTAACTTAGGGTTTTGGTTTCAGTTTGGATTCCAACTAAGTTGAGATTATCCTTACAAGGCAAAGTTATGCTAAGGATTGGATAATCTCTCTAAGCTTAAGATAATGCTATTTAGCTCTTGGAATACAGAATAACTCTCAGTTGCTAAGAAACACTTGGGAAATTTAGATGGTTTCGAGTGCTTCTCTTAAAGGCTGAATGCTTTGGATGCTTGAGAGTTTGAGTAATTTCTGGCTTGGAAATTTCCCGTAACCTTGAATGGGTTCAAGGTCTTCTGTATTTATAGGTGATTTGAAAAACTATCCGTTTTGAGAGATAGCCTTCAAGTCATCTATGTAGAGTGGCTTCAAACGGACATATCTTCATGCAGCAGCCGTCCTTGCATGGATTTGGTATTTGCATTAAATGCACATTGAATGCTTGCCCGTTGAACATGCAGTCTGAGTTCAGTCAACTTGTCAGGTTCCGTACGTGCGTGTCCTTCCAGGATTGGTCCACGTCATCAGGTTGGTGAGAATGTCAGAACTTATTCCTGAGCTTCAGGCTTGTCTCTTTAAGTTCATTTTGTCTTGGGCTCACCGGTCTTGTCCTGACGCTGAAATTCCCTTTGCATTGCTTGGCTCTACTCCAAGTCTTCCCATAAACTCAGTGACATCCTGTTCCCTTCAGGACTGAGTTAGTAATGACCTCAGGGTCATACTCTTCATCACTGACACTTACTCAGCCAGCTTAGAGGACTGCCATAAGTTCAGGATGGTGCTCTTCGTCTTCAGGCTCTGAGTCTTGATTGTCACCAGTGAGTTCTCCTCTCACTGAGTACCTGTGAAGTGTAAAATGACTAAGTATAAAACCTAACCAAGACTAGCCTGACAAAGACAAATTAAGGCAAACATCTTTTCAGGGGCTTTGAGATCTTTATCAAAACTGACAATGTCCCAACACATTGAATTAAATCAATTTAGTTAAGATAATAAATTAATTAATTAGGCCTCCATAATTGATTTATGTGTGAAGTCTTTGGCTACGCATTGGCAACTGCCAAGTGCCTCTCTCCTTAACGAATAGGTCAAAGACAAGTTCACTAGAATAAATTTCCTTGGATAATTGTGGATTATTATTAGTGGCGACCCTCCAAACGAGTGGCTTGTTCAAAACAAAGTAATAATCATGTATTAAGGTATAGAATTGATATATTAACTTCCCAACGAAGTCCTTGTCAATATTATACGGCCTAGTAAAAGCCAACTATTAATTTTGAATTAATGGTCTGTAACTGCTTTGTTTGTGACCTTCTTGAAAGTGTTTGGGTAAACGTTCACATCCCGTGACTTATTTCAAACTATTTTAAGATGTTGGTTGATGCAAGTTTATATTGTTTTGAGATTTTTAAATATAGTACATGTGATCAAAGTTGTGATAAATTTTTTGTATTGAATAGGTGTTTAATACAAAGATTGTTGTTTTATTCTCAGTTCAATAATGTTTATCTTTAATCCACTATTTGTAATACTTAAATAAAGCAAACTGCTACTGTTGGTGATCAAATTTAATCGGGTGGATTAGTGACTGTTTTAGTTTGGTTTAAGATCACCAATCAATTTCGTGTGATTGATTATCACCGTAAATGATAAATCGAAAGCTTGGGTTACGAAATCGTAATTACGAAAGTCGAAATCGTATTAATTTTGTATATGTGTGCGTTTAGGTGTTTAAGTGTGTGTTTTAGGAGCATTTGTGAATTTGAACTTGTATTTCTTAAGCTGGAGAACAACTATTTATAGAGACGAGACTAGCAAGCATGAGGTGTCTATGACTCTTGGTCTCCCTAGCCTGCATGCTTGACAAGTGTCATTTTGACTTTTGTTTGACCTCATCTAAGCTGAATCTTAGTTACAAAGTCTTCATTAGTCTTATCTCGGACTTCATTGTTGTTCGTCCATGTCGGTTTAGTTGATCCAGAATGATTTTTCCATAAAAGTTGTTCGCCTTTTGAGGGTATGGCTCAGAAGTTGTTCGCCTTTGTGTTTTGCACAGTTTGGCTTTGGGATCTTGGTCCTTTGTTCGTTTCCATACACCTCTTAAGCTGGTAGATGCACCATCTTTCATAATGTTGCTCGTCATCAGTGACTTGGTGGTGGGTCCATATTTGACTTCGGGCCTCTAGACCTGTTCGCCAGTATGTTGTTCGTCGGTAAAATTGTTCGTCACTAGAGCTGTTCGTCTTGTTCGTACACCTCCTGAATTGTTTTGTGCACTCCCATTTGATTTTCTTTGTTAATCATCTTCTAAGGCTTTAATACTTGTTCGCCAATCACTGATTTATGTTCGCCTATCAACTGCTACGATAAAATTATGCAGATTGGAAAATAAATAGTCTTGATCGCTCAAAAGCATAAAGTTTGTACTTGATGAAACTTACCCACCCTAACCACAGATAAGACTAATGAGAAAGATAGGGACTATCACAAGTAGTGGTTGAGATCCAATAAAATGGCTAGGTGTACCATCTTGGCTTAAATGTCAGGTGTGTTACAACACTAACACTAGAACATGGAAACCACTACGGCCATTGTGAAGTACCTTGATAAAATCTTTTCTCACCATAGTCGTAAGGTTAGAAAAATAACCATGCGGGATTTGTTGTCGCATAAAATAGTTGAAAGGATGCTCGAGAAGGATCATGATAAAAATGGGTTTTCTTAAAATAGATCAACTTGGTCCAAAGTACGATATGAATATTCGTATCGGTTTTGAATATTCTGTAGTGTCTGAAGAGAACTCGAGAAAGAATGTGAATCTTAAAAAACTGGACAGTTTTGTTGAAGTTTATGATCTATGGGTTAAACAGACTCATATTTCCAATCAGACATAAAACTCTAGTAAATTTACCTCGGGTAATGTGTTTGGCCAAGGAAGACAAACAAACACACAGAAAGGAAATACCGCCTTATACAAGAAATCGTTAAGAGAGGAGATATAGTGTTGGCTGAGAACACATCGGAGGAAAACCTAGTAGATATTTTCTCAAAGAGTCTGCCTCAAAGTACATTCGAAAAATTTGTGAAAGGAATGATCGTCAAGTGTGTTGTCAAGCTGCTTTGAGTATAAGTGGGAGAATTATTGAGACATGGGGTATACTTAAAAGCAGACTTTGAGTATAAGTGGGAGATTGTTAGAGATATGCTGAAAAGTATGTTTTTTATGATACTTTGTATATTTAACTTGTTCTTGCACTTTCATTATATGAGAATAAATTTCTATCATTGCTTGCTTTAAATATTATGAATGTTATATATTTATTGCATAATCGTTCAATTACTTTACATTGTAGACAAGTGTGGTGTGTAGTATATCACAGAAGATCACATTGTCAGTTCCTTGTATATTATAAATTTTATTCACAACTTAGATGGATTTGAACAATCAATTGGTAAAAGTTGATGTGTAAATCTTGGATTGGTTTGTCTTGACCAAGAGATTACACTAGTGCATTTGATATACTAAATTAGACCTACATCAAGATAATTTTTCTAGACTGACTTGGAAAGAAAAATAAGATCTCAGTGGTTTACTATTTCTTAATTTCTCTCATTTAATATGGATTGTATATAATTAATTAGTATTGCTTTGACTTACTATAAGTAAAGAGTCAATGAGACTTAATACTTTGTATCTTGGGCAATATTATTAATTATATGATAATTGCTAAATCAATACAGAAAATCGTGTCTTGGAATGACAAGTTGAGTATGTCCCCTTGGTTGACTCATAACGTTTATCATATCAAATCTGGCCAGTGTATTAATTTCCGGTATGATAATAATGTTGAGCTGTCCTTTCCCAAGGAATAAAAGATATTAATTAATTAAAACATTCAGTAGCTTAAATTAATTAATGGACATTGAATCTTAAACACGGAAAATAATTACTGGGAGCCATATTTCATAATATGAATTAGGATGGATGATGCAATATTATTTCTATAGTGGAGTGAATTAATATTAATGGGCTAGAATAATATTGTGGCTCAATATTGGTTTCTTGGCCCATTGGGAGATCTAATCCTAATTCTCCTAAATGCCCCTTGAGTAGCCCATGAAAAACTCATGAATAGAATTAATTTACCGTTGCAAGAAAAATCGAATATGGAAAGATTTGCATAGGATTCAACATATGAGAATTTCTATTTATTAGAAATAAGATCTCTCCAATTATGGAAAGAATACATATGGAATTAATGCATGATAATTCTTACCATATGCATGAATTCTTGGGATCCAAGAATTAAATTTTGGATCCCATAAACCCATAATGGGTGTGTAATATGCCTATTTAAGGGGGCTGAATTTATTCAGCCCCTATGCGTTATTATACTCAAGAGTTCATGAAACATTGAGTGCAACAAAGTTAGAATATTAATTCTACCTTAAGGTGTTCAAGAGCTAGCGACGATTTCCCATCAGATTGGCTAGTTCGGGCATTGGGAATACCCAAGAAGGTGTTTGGGTCGAAGTAGATCGTTGATTCAAACAAAGTTCATGTTTGAAGGCAATCGACGTCGTATGGGTCACATTTGAGTGCGCACTGAAGTGTAGGATTCTTGATCGTGCATTCGTGTTGCAAGGTGATTGATACTTCGATCAAAGAGGTAATATTTAATCCTGTAAGTTCCGCATGCGTAGGATTTGATATTTACCACATTCAATTTACGTAAATTAATTGAATTAAATTATGTATGAATTAATTATTGATTAATTAAATCTTGCATGTTGGATTTTGTGAATTCATATTTAATTTACTTCCCGATTAGATCTATGACAACTTTGCCGTTTCCCAACAGCAATAACTATCATCCCCCTTTCTTTGATAGTACATGAAGGGGAGACTCCCATTGGTTATCAGAAATCAGGAAAATCGTACCCGCATTTAATAGTTTAAGAATCTCTTTCCTAATTACTTCTTGAAGGATAGGATTGACTCTTCTTTGATTTTGAACTACATGTTTACTTCTTTTTTCTGACCTTATTTTATGCATGCTTATGGATGAATTAATCTCTTTTATGTCTTCGATACTCCAACCTATATCCGTTTTATGCCTCCGAAAGACCTCTAAAAGTTTTCCCAACTCATAACGATTGCCGAAAATTTCTCTTCCTCGTCTAACAAAATATATTTGAGGTACGTTGGGTAGGTCTTTCGATCTTTCCTTCTTCTCTCCTCCCGAAACAGACTCTCTCAATGAAGGAATATCATGTTTTTCTCTTCCCAATCCCATTACTCTCTCCATCTCAAATGGTGGTTGATCTTTTTGTTCCCTTGCTTCCCTATCATTACAAAAAATAAGAAAATCATTAGAAAGTTTGTGACAAGAAGAAATAATATAATTTTGAGTCAAAAGAGTATAAGATTACTCCTCTTTGAGGCACATATCAACAATGTTGATTGAATTGCATTATTTTTTCTCCATAGGATGCATCATGGACTCTTTAATGGAAAATTTTATCTCATCGTCGTTCAATTTTAAGTTAAGTCTTCCTTGATTGACATCGATAACCATCTCGCGATGGATAAGAAAGGTCTTCCAAGGATTAGAGGTACCTCTTTATCTTCTTCCATTTCAAGCACGATGAAATCCACCAGAAATACGAAATTCTCAACCTTCACAAGAACATCTTCCATGACTCCCCTTGGAATGATAGTGGGCCAGTCCGCCAACTGGAGAGTTACTGAGTAAATTTCATTTCTCCTTGGTTGATATTTTTGAATATGGACAAGGGGATTAAGTTTATGCTTGCAACCAAACCGCATAGAGCATCCCTCACTACTTTGTTCCACATATCACATGAAATTGTAAAGCTTCTTGGATCCTTCATCTTTTGTGGAATATTCCTTTGTAGTAAGACACTACACTTTATTGTGAGTTTAACCATTTTCGATTCATCAATCCTTCTACTATTTGTTATCAAGTCCTTGAGAAATTTGGTGTAATTCGACATTTGCTCCAAAGCCTCATAGAAGGGAATGTTTGTATACAATTTCTTGAAAATTTCAAGAAACTTTCCAAATTTCTCATACATTTTCTTCTCCATAAACCTTCGAGGAAAAGGGACCATAACGAATGATTTTGATACTCCCCATTCATCACATGGTGCTCCATTTTCTCATTCTCTTGCCTCTTTAGTCTTCTTCCATTTCAAGGTAAGATCCTAGTTTCTTTGTTCACCTTCTCTTTCTTTTCCTTTTTCAACTCGAGTTTTCTTCTCAAAATCTTCCGCTATCTTCTTTTTCTCTCTATCTATTTTCTTTTTTCCACCATCTCCCATATTTTTCTACTCTTCATCTTCGTTCATCATTTCCAATTCCTTTACTTCTCTCTTATCATCCACTCTTTCTTTCTCATTTTCCTCAACCAAATGTTCACTAATGGGCAAGGATGGGCTATCATATTTGATACTGCTTCGAAGCTCCATTACTTGACAATGTTCTCTTAGGTTCATTTTGGTTGTAAAAGGAAACTTACCCTTTGCATTTTGTTGCCCCATCATACTTGCTACTTGGCCTATTTGAAAATCAAGTGATTTGAATTGAGATCTCACTTGCTGTGAAAATTCTTTGAATCTTACTTCATTTACTTCAATCTTTTTTGTTAGCATCACAAGAACTTCTTTGATTGTTAATCTTCCCTCATTGTATGGAGGCCTCGCACCTGTATCAAAAATCGGGGAAAATTGAATCGTCGTCTTTAGATTCCCATATAAGAAGTTTTAATGTTTTCTCCATGGTTGATTAGAAGGACGTCCTTGTTGTTGAGGATTGAAGGGAGATGGTGGAGAATTGTTTCCTTAAAAATGATTTAAAGGTGTGACTTGATATTGTTTCCCTCTCTGGAAATGTCCTTTGTTGGTCCCGGTACAAGACTGAGGAATACGTGTATGGTGGGGAGGGAATACACGTATACCAATTTTCAAACTTAAAACCTTACTGAGTCCCCTTTACTCAGAGTGATAAAGAACTAGGAGCTGATAATACACCTACTGACTACACAGGGGTGAGGGTCAGTTGGCTAACTATCAGTTCAGGTTCAGTGCGGAAATGCGTGAGCCCTGATAGTTTAAAGTCTTGTTTAGTTTGCTTTCTAAAAAACTTGTTTACTCAATTCTGAATAGTGATTTGTAGGATAGTGCACCTTTTTTAGGATTAGGCTGATTGATTCAGGCCTGATAAACCAAATGCTTATGAATGAACAAGTAATATGGCAGGTATGCGCAAAATCAAAGCAATAAGAACACAAGGAGTTTAAGGTGGTTCAGAGACTCAAACTCCTACGTCCACGGCCTGATTTAACAGGAAATCCACTCAAGGGATTCTTGTTTTTAACGTGCCAAGGTGCACCAAGACCATCTAACCTCACTGATCTATACAAACTTCCTTACTACCTCACTAACTGACTTACTCCCAACAAAACTATGATGGTCCCATTTTCAAATACAAAAATGGGAATTCAGGTGCAAATTTTTCTTTTAAAACCATCGCATCGCACCCTGAATGAGTTCAGTGAAGGAATACTCAAGTCACTGAATTGCTAAGAGTCAGAGCACTCAAGTCAGTGCAACTGACTTGCGAGCTCATGCTCTTAACAAGGCAGTGACTCGAGAGACTGAACTCTCGATTGCTTGCTTAAGTATGTCAGTGAGATTGGTTCTCCGTGACTAAATTACTCAACCAAAGTTTCTTTAACAATGCTCTCAGTGAGCAGATTTTACACACACTTTAGTAAGTACTTAAACAATAAAGACACTTAGTTTAACGTGGTTCAGAGACTCAAGCTCCTACGTCCACGGCCTGATTTAACAGGAAATCCACTCAATGAATTCTTGTTTTTAACGTGCCAAGGTGCACCTACAACTGGACTCACGCCACTCCCTGGGCTGCCCCTCCTTTCTCACTGACAACTTACTCCCAACAAACCTAACTAGAGGGTTTTGGTTTCGGTTTGGTTTCTCCAACTAGGTGAGGTTTTCCTTTACAATGTGTTAGCCTCAAGCTAGGATTAGGAAAACCTCTCTAAGCTATGAGTTACAAGCTTGACACTCAATGAATATAAGTGATAACACTAAAGGTCAGTGTCGTGGGTGTGAGCAACACTTCCTTATGACTCCCTAACAACTCACACACTCTTATAGCTTGTAGGTGTTGATTTTTCTTTCTTCATACACAACACTCCACTACACCAGCTATGAGCTTGTATTTATAGTGTGGATTCAAATGTAACCGTTGGAGGAAATTACATTTGAATCCATACAATTAATGGTTTCAACCACTTTTCTTGGAATGCGGCCTTTGTCAGTGTCAGAGTTGCTGCCTCGTGCTGATTGGTCCACGTGGCATGGATCCAACGGATCTTTGACTCAGTGGGTTGACCAAGACCCACTGACTTTAGGTAGCTTGCTCCTTCACTGACATGATGATCTTCAGTGGACTGAACATCTTCAGTGTGGTTGTCCTTCAGAGACTGTTTGAAGATCACTCCAAGAAGTTTGTCATAAGGCTGAATGACAAACTTCCCTGACCACAGTAGCCTGACTCCTTCAGGGCCTACTTGGTGCAGAACTGATCCTCCTGATCATGCTCTTCACTGAGTGGTCCACCTGACTTAGCTTAGATCAGTCTGGTTTACACTCAGTGGGACATCCTTCAGGCTTCTCTTCTGGTTCAGGTCTCAGCATGGCTCCAGTTAGTTCTTCTTGGTGTCATCTTGATATCCTCAGACTGTGTCGCTGAGTTCCCCCTCAACTGAGTGTTCCCTCAACAGAGTTCTTCTCAACTGACAGCCTATTCTACTGAAAGCTAACCTAGCCTGACCTAAAACAAAAGATACTATCCTGACTGCTTTCAAACCTATTACATGTTGTTTTGGAAAATCATCAAAACTAAAAACATATCACAACAACCTAACTTAGGGTTTTGGTTTCAGTTTGGATTCCAACTAGGTTGAGATTATCCTTACAAGACAAAGCTATGCTAAGGGTTAGATAATCTCTCTAAGCTTAAGATATTGCTTGTATGCTCTTTGGAATACAGATCAACTCTCAGTTGCTAAGAAACACTTGGGAAATTTAGAGGGTTTCGAGTGCTTCTTCTAAAGACTGAATACTTTGAGTGCTTGAGAGCTTGAGTAATTTCTAGCTTGGAAATTTCCCGTAACCTTGAATGGGATCAAGGCCTTCTATATTTATAGGTGATTTGAAAAACTATCCGTTGGAGAGATAGCCTTTCTTGTCATCTATGTAGAGTGGCTTCAAACGGACATATCTTCATGCAGCAGCCGTCCTTTGCATGGAATTAGGTAGTCGCATTAAATGCACATTAAATGCTTGCCCGTTGAAAATGCAGTCTGAAGTCAGTCTTCTTGTCAGGTTCCGTACGTGCGTGTCCTTCCCGGATTGGTCCACATCATCAGGTTGGTGAGAATGTCAGAACTTATTCCTGGGCTTCAGGCTTGTCTTATTAAGTTCTTTTTGTCTTGAGCTCACCGGTCTTGTCCTGACGCTGACATTCCTTTTGCATTGCTTGGCTCTACTCCAAGTCTTCCCATAAACTCAGTATCATCCTGTTCCCTTCAGGACTGAGTAGTACTGACCTCAGGGTCATACTCTTCATCACTGAGACTTACTCAGCCAGCTTAGGAGAATGCCATAAGTTCAGGATGGTAAACCATCTTCAGGCTCTAAGTCTTGATCGTCATCAGTAAGTGCTCCTCTTACTGAGTATCTGTGAAATGTAAAATGACTAAGTATAAAACCTAACCAAGACTAGCCTGACAAAGACAAACAAAAGGCAAGTCATCTTTTCAGGAGCTTTGGGATCTTAATCAAAACTGACAATGTTCCAACAATTTCCCCCTTTTTGATGATGCCAAAACACTGAAAAGATCCTCAAAACACTTAGAAGAAATATAAGAACCTATCTATAAGATAAGGCAGTGTTAGAGCAATTCTTGATAAAGTACAGAATTTAAATAACAGCCAAAAAGACAATGAGTTTTTGTCTGTGGGCAAAAGTAATAGATTTCATTGATATATGTGGAAGTGATTACAATGAATCTAATCTATTACAAGAAGCTGTGAACACCTAGACTAATCTCATTTCAGGTTCAAGTCCATATCCTGCATAGACTCTTGCCTTTAACTCGTCAACTCTGCTAGGTTGATTCACGTACCCTTCAGCCTTGGCAATCTTCAAAACTTCCATTATAATGGCCTTTGTGTTGTGCTTCTGAGTTCCAGGAACTAAGGGAGGAGCTCGAATCGTGAACTCAGGAGCCTTCACCTGAACTTGAGCTGCTTCAGCCTCCTCCAGGATCTTTTGGATCAGCTCAGGATGATTGTCCATCATGTAGTCAGTGAAGTGAGCATTAATATCATCAGTGTCGCCCCACTTCTTCACAACATACCACAACTTCACAAACTCATCCTTTGCGTCAGCCCAGAACTCCTTCAGTGCCTCGGAGATGAACTCGTCGACATAGGCTTCCCTTAATCCTGACTCCGGCCTTCTGACTTGAAGAATTGTTGATTTTCTTATTGTAGGCCTCTTTCTGTACTTCCTAGGCTCAGGCTTCACTTTCTTTCTCCTCAGCAGACTGATCATCGCATCATCGAGTTCTCTTTGTTGAAGCTCAGTGATGTCAGTCAGCTTTTCAACCTTCTTCTCCAAGATGCGCATTTTCTCCTTTTGTGCAATTTCAGCTCTGCGCACAGCCTCAGATTTCTCAGAAGGATCTCCCCACGCTTCAGCGCATAACTCTGCCACCGCCTCAGCCGAGTAAGTGATGGGGTTCTTCCTTGTGCTCATGGGAGAAGACTTCTGAACTGGCTCAGGTTGCTTAGAAGGTTCATCAGCCTTTGCCTTTGTTGCCTCCGCCTTCAGCCTGGCAACAATCTCTTCTCCTTCCTTCTCTACTGCCGCCAACCTTGCTGACTTCCTTACCCTTAGCACATTCCCTTCAGGATTGGCTTCAGGATCAGCTTGAATTGTTTCGCCTTGGTTGACTGCCTCAGATGCCTCAGGGCTGGATCTTTTCTTCTTCTTTTCCCCCTTTTTGGCATCATCATTGGCCTCGGATGGGAATGCGTCAGATCCACTGTTGATTACGAAAGAGGCTAGGGAATGGACATCATTGATTCCCTCCTTCAGTAACTCAACTCCCATCGAGATTCCAGTCCCTGCAAACGATACCGAACTGATAGCAGTATTTACTTTCTTCTCAAAGACCTCCATAGAAAGTTGGAGTCTTTGTTCAGCCTTGGTGATCCTTTCCTCCACCTTCAAGGACTCACCGCTGACTCTGCTCGCTTCAGTAAGTATCTTTGCCGACTCCTTAGTGGCCTTAGCCAAAATTTCTGCAACTGACTGAGAGGTTCGATCCAACTTCCCTGACTCCAGCTCTAGTTTGGTCGCTGAGTCCTTCATGGCCTGAGTGACAAGTGCCCCAGTCTGAACTGCAAGCCTGTCCACTGCCTGATTTAATTTGTCATCCCTGATTGCATCCCTCTCCTCAAGTTGCTTGAGAGTCTTCCTCAGCATCTTCTTTGTGCGCTTTCTCTCATTTCTCACTGACTTTGCCGTGTCAGTCATCGTCATTTTCAACAAAATCAGCTCCCTATTGGCAATGGTGTTGTAAGCTGACTTTGTCCACTTGATGTGTTTTGCCAGGGCCTTGGAGTTTTCTTCCTTTTCAGCGCGTAGCCTCATCACTTCCTCTTGAAGTTCAGCTAGATTTTCAGTGGTTTTCTCCTTCTTGACCTCCACAATGCTTGTGAATTCAGCACGGCCGACCCCAGTTATCATCACATCCTCATCATCATCAACGGCCTCATCAGTGATTGGCTGCTTTCCCTTATCAGCCCCTGCATCCTCAGTCCCCTCTTCAGGGTGCACTGAAGGCAGTTGTTGAGTGGTCATGGTCGCCTGCTCAGGCTCAACCAAGCCATCTCGAACCTTAGGAACTTGTCCCTCGGAATTGGGAGTCTCATTAGACTCCTCAACATCTTTCTCCCTTGTCTCAGGGCAGGGAATCCCTTCATCGACAGATGT
This sequence comes from Ballota nigra, assembly GCA_947034835.1. Taxonomy (NCBI): domain Eukaryota; kingdom Viridiplantae; phylum Streptophyta; class Magnoliopsida; order Lamiales; family Lamiaceae; genus Ballota; species Ballota nigra. Next base: position 87,521,264 of record OX344720.1, on the reverse strand, counting down.
CTCATCGGCAGCTGAGATGTTCAAAACATCCTCAGTCACTGGTCCACTCTTGGCACCAGTGTCCTTCACACCTTCCCCCTGAGCTTGAGGCTCAGAGATCATATCATCAACTTCCCTTGTCGTCTCCTCCACGGCTTTCTCCATTACTCCACCCTGAGCATCATTATCATCCTCCTCATCCCTATCTCCCTCCTCATCTGTTAGAAGATCAGTCTTGCTCTTGGACATCAAGTCATTTACTAGCTCCTTCAGATTTTCAAAATTGAGCAGTTGGAGCCAACTAGTCAGTCCGAAGTAAGAGCATAACCTGGTCTCCTCGGTTTCCCAGTGCTTCCAGCCACGAGCATCCACCAGCAAATATTGTTCTTGCATATTTGATTGTTTAAACTCCAATCAAACTTTAAGTTCAACCACATTAGCCAGCAGCTCCTTGTACTTGTTCAGCCCGGGCCAGCACTTAGCTGCCCATTCTGTGGCGTTTCCCCTAAGGGTGTTCTCCAGCACACCACCCATCATATATGTTCATCCAGCTCCTCCTCCTCCTGCATTACAAGGAAATCATCCTCTTCAGTTTGGAAGGATTTGGGGCAATCTTTGGGATTGGGGTAAGAGGGGAAGTCTGTGGGATTTGGAAGGTTTGGCTCAGATGATTGGTCAGGCTCATTCGTGGGTGAGGTTGATGGCACTGACTCAGTTAGAATATTTGGTTCTGAGGTACGGGGTGATTGGGTGGGTTGAGGTGTTGGGTCAGGGTTGGGTTGTGAGTGGGTTTCAGGGTTAGTGGGTGATTGAGTGGGTACTATCTCAGGCTGCAACAACTCAGCCGTCTCGATAGATTTTCTCACCTCCTCCAAGTCAGAGGCTCTAGGAGAGCTTGACTTCTCCCTCTCACTCACTACAGGCAGCCTCTTAGCAGGAGACTTTTTGACCCCCTTCCTTAGTCTCTTCAAGGGCCTCTCCCCCTGATCACTCTCCTTCCTGACGTCATCGTCAGTTCCCTCAGCCTCAGATACGGCTCTCTTGGGATCAGACTCAGTCCCAGACATAGTGCTCTTCCCTGACAGCACAACTCTCACCTTCTTCTTCTTCTTCTTCTTCTTCTTCTTCTTCTTCTTCTTCTTCTTCTTCTTCTTCTTCTTCTTCTTCTTCTTCTTCTTCTTCTTCTTCTTCTTCTTCTTCTTCTTCTTCTTCTTCTTCTTCTTCTTCTTCTTCTTCTTCTTCTTCTTCTTCTTCTTCTTCTTCTTCTTCTTCTTCTTCTTCTTCTTCTTCTTCTTCTTCTTCTTCTTCTTCTCCTTCTTCTCCTTCTTCTCCTTCTTCTCCTTCTTCTCCTTCTTCTTCTCCTTCTTCTTCTCCTTCTTCTTCTCCTTCTTCTTCTTCTTCTTCTTCTTCTCAGCCTCCTCCACTGCAGGCTGATCCACCACCTTCTCAGACGCCACATCCTCCATCTCCTTGCTCCTCTCAAAGAGGCCATCTACCCTTTCAATGAGACTGGTAACCACCTTCTTGGCCTTACCAGCTGGCTTTTTGGCCTGACCCTTTGCCTTAGCATTGGGATCAGTCATCCCTAGCATTGAGTAGGTATCACTCAGTGAGGTAAACATCATCTTCTTTGAGGAAAGACTGTCCTCGAAGTCGAAGGTGTACCCATGGCAAGCATGAGCAATCAGGATGGAAAGTCTGGTTCCAAAAAGCAGAATGGCACTAACAGAAACATGCTTCTTTTCCTCATCCCGCTTTAGCTTGTCCAGACCAGCCTGATGAAGTTGATCCAGGAAGAACTGCTCCCAGTTTGCTTCCACGCCATCAACTATAGCTCCCATTAGCCTCAGCTTGGGCAGGCTCAATTGCTCATGAGATCCTGTGGATCCCATCACCACCTTGGACACAAGGTCCACAAGAGCTCTGTATTCGGGTTTCAGAGTATTCTTGTTCTGACGAGAGTTTAACTCAGACGATTCTGCCTTGGTCCATTTACCCAGGAGTTCTCCCTCCGAGTTCTCCTTATAGAACCTTGGGTTGATGCCTGAGGATGGCAACCCAAAAACCTCCTTGACCGCCCTCCTAAGGTCAATGGTGACCACCTCTGAGTTGTAGAGAGGTTCGCCATCGTCGTCTTTCTCTCCCGTCAGTTTGAGCGCAGTGACCTTTGTGTACAGTTCCCCCCTACGCAGGAACAGGTTGAAATAGGCTTCTACGACCGTTCTTGGAAGCACGGAGATAGGACGAGTGGTGAAATATGTTTCCAACCCAGCTTTGGAAATCCACTTAAAAACAGGTTTGATTTCCTCCACTGTAAGACAAGTACCTTCCATGGAGATGACTTGCTCCATGTGTACGAGCTTGTTATCGACAACATCCTCAAGCTTGTCGGTTGTCCAGTTGGAATCGAGAAGTGCCATTGTTCTTGAGAGGAAGAGAGATTTTTTTTTAAAATTTCTGTGATTGATTTGAGCAAGAGAAAACTCAGTGTGCAGATGTGCTTTGTGTTTGCGTAAAAACCTCGAATGACATTCTTGATTGATAAGACTAAGTCAGTTACTCAGACGTGGGGTTGGGATTAATTCCTGAATTTGAAAGGTTTTGAAATGAAGGGCCAGGATTAATCTCAATTTCAATCAATTACCTACGTCAGTCATATTCCGTATAAAACGGACACGTATATGAAAAAGTAATTGAAGCATTAAATGCTCCATTGCGCGTGGGTTTAAATATGAAAAGGCGCGCTTTTAATTAAAACGAAATGCATTTAATAAAGATTTTCAGGACGAAGGACTCAGGGAGACACTTGGAATTCATAAGAGTCAGGATAGAACTCATCCCTGTCAGGGAGACATTGTAGCACCCTGATACCTCGCTGAGTCGAGTCTAGCCTGAGTTCCCCCTAGAACCCTACACTGACTGCTCTCCCAGATCTAAGAGTCCTAACTCCACTGACAGTTCCATAAACATTGCTTCAGCCAGAGGCTTATTCAAGATGTCAGCTCTTTGCCTGTCAGTGTGAATCTTCTCCATCCTAATATCTTTCTTCTCCACATGATCTCGAATGAAGTGATGCCTAATATCCACATGCTTGCATCTTGTGTGAAGCACTGGGTTCTGAGTAATTGCTATTGCACTATTGTTGTCACAATAGATTGGAACCTCATTAGCAAATACCTGGTAGTCCCTCAATTGTTGCCTCAACCACAAAATCTGAGCACAACAACTACCTGCAGCCATATATACTCAGCCTCAGTTGTGGATGTAGCCACTGAATTCTGCTTCTTACTAAACCACGAGATCAACTTACTTCCCAAAAACTGACATGTCCCTGAGGTTGATTTCCTATCAATCCTACAACCTCCATAATCTGCATCTGAATAACCTGTCAGTTCTAAGTTGTCATCTGAAGGGTACCATAGTCCCATATTGACTGTCCTTTTCAAATACTTAAGTATCCTCTTAGCAGCCTCCAAATGACTTCTCTTGGGATCAGACTGATACCTAGCACACACACCAACTGCAAACGTAATGTCAGGCCTACTTGCAGTCAGGTACAACAAAGAACCTATCAGCCCTCGATACTCAGTCTAATTTACTGAAGTCCCTTCAGTGTCAGGATCCATCTTCCAATTTGTGTTCATAGGGATCCTGGCTGGATTGCTGTTCTGAACACCAAACTTATGAATCCAGTCTCTTGTATACTTGGCCTGATTTATGAAGATACCTTGATCAGTCTGCTTGACTTGCAATCCTAAGAAGAAGTTCATCTCTCCCATCATTGACATCTCAAATTTACCAGTCATCAGCTTAGAGAATTTCTCACATAGCTGATGATTTGGTGATCCAAATATTATGTCATCCACATAAATCTGGACCAAGAGAATGTCATCACCTTCAGTGATCCTGAACAATGTCCTATCCACAGTTCCCTTCTTGAACCCATGGTCTGTCAGGAATTGAGAGAGGGTATCATACCAAGCTCTTGGTGATTGCTTAAGTCCATAGAGTGTTTTCTTCAAATGGTATACCCTATCTCCAACCTCAAACCCGGGAGGTTGTTCAACATATACCTCTTCATTGAGTACACCATTCAGGAAGGCACTCTTGACATCCATTTGATACACCTTGAACTTCTTATATGTTGCATATGCAAGGAACAACCTGATAGCTTCCAACCTAGCCACTGGAGCAAAAGTCTCATCATAGTCTATTCCCTCAGATTGACAATACCCTTTTGCAACCAGTCTAGCCTTGTTCCTTACCACAACACCATTCTCATCCTTCTTGTTCTTGAAGACCCACTTGGTACCAATTACTCCTTGATGCTTAGGTCTATCCACCAGTTCCCAAACCTGATTCCTTGTGAACTGATTCAACTCCTCTTGCATGGCTATGATCCAGTTCGAGTCAGTGAGAGCTTCTTCAATGTTCTGAGGCTCTTGCTCAGAGAGAAAGCAACAAAACAATGCACTCTCACCATGGAACCGTCTGGTCCTGACTCCCTCAGTTGGATCACCAATGATTTGATCAATGGGATGATCCTCTAGCCATGTTCTCTTGCCAGGAGTTGTTCCTGAAGTACCTGCAATGTTAGTGTCTACAGGCTCATAAAACTCAGGAAATTGAACAGAAAGGGATGATCCTAAGTCTATACCAAAGGGATTAAGAAGCTCAATGTCAGGGACATTGATTCCCCCTTGATGAGGTGACTCAGGAACCGTCTCAGCTGCGACAGCATCTTCATAGACGGTACTTACCTCAGGTTGAACCTGTTCCTCAGTCTGAGGCTCAACAATCCCTGATGTGTTGGGCTTAGGAGTGGCACTTGATTCATCATCCTGATCGTCGTCATCATCCCATCTTGGAATTGGCACAGTTTTGACCTTTGGATCAGGTTGATTCTTCAAGCTCAGCCTTGTCACTCTCCTTGTGATCTTCTCAGAGTCAGAATTCAACACTTTTACCCTAGACTCATTAGCAGATTCATCAAAAACAACATGTGGTGATTCTTCCACAACAAGGGTCCTACAATTGTAAACTCTGAAGGCTTTACTAACTTCAGAATACCCTAAGAATATTCTTTCATCAGATTTGCTATCAAAAGCTTTCAATTGGATCTTCCCATTGTTGAGGATGAAGCACTTACAACCAAATATATGAAAATAAGAAATACGAGGTTTCCTTTTATTCCATGTCTCATATGGGTTCTGAGTGTAGCATGCAGTGTTGATTGCCTCGACCCAGAACTTCTTGGGCAATCCTGACTCTGCCAGCATGGTCCTAGCTGCTTCCTTCAGTGTCCTGTTCCTCCTTTCAGCGACACCATTCTGCTGTGGGGTTCTAGCTGCAGAAGTCTCATGAGCTATACCAAGTTCATTACAAAAGTCAGAAATATATGAATTTATAAATTCAGTGCCCTTGTCAGATCTGATCTTAGTAATGGACTGATTCTTCTCATTGCTGAGTCTCCTGCGCAACTCTGGAAGCTTTACATGTGTTTCCTTCTTATTTAACAAGAAAAAAACCCAAGTATATCTAGAATAATCATCAATAACCACTAGGGTATATTTCCTACCATTCATACTCACAGGTGTTATAGGGCCAAATAAATCCATGTGCAAGAGCTGAAGAATCCTGTCAGTGGAATGAGAAGCTTTCTCTTTGAATGATGTTCTGACCTGCTTCTCTTCCTGACAAGCTTTGCACACATGATCTTTGCTAAAAACTTCATTAGGTAGACCTTCAACAAGTGACTGTCTAGAAATTTTGTTAAGAATCTTGAAGTTCATGTGGCTTAATCTTTTATGCCATAACCAACTGAGCTCCAGAGAGTTTTTAGCAACAAAGCAAGTATTAGGAATAGTGCTGCTCCAGTCAGCGAGATAAACGTTACCTTTCCTGATACCTGATAGAAGCACTTGTGTTGATTTGTCCTTGACTGAACATCTATTCGATGAGAACTCAACACTGAAACCTTTGTCACAGAATTGACTTACTGACAACAGGTTATGCTTCAGTCCTTCCACAAATGACACATTTTCCACTCTGACTGTACCTATTATCAAGACACCAAAACCTTTAGTAACACCTTTTGAGTTATCACCAAAGGTTACCTGTGGACCATCTTTAGCTTGATATTCTTGGAGAAGACTCTTCATTCCAGTCATATGCCTTGAGCAACCACTGTCTAGATACCAAACAACTTTAATTGAGTCTCCTCTCCTCTTGTTGTGATCCACAGCTGCTTGCAAGCAAATTAGGCTTTAGGTACCCATTGGGTGTTGGGTCCTATCGTGTCAGCTGTACCTTTCGGGATCCAGACTTGCTTAACAACCCTGATTGCCTCAGAGTGGTAAATCCTGTCTCCCTGAAACATCAACATACACAACTTTCTTCTTCTTTGCCTGAGAGGAAGATGGTGTATGAGTGCTAGACTTAGGCTTCACAGGAGCCTGAGTGGGTGCCTTTTGGGCTGGCTTCCTTATCTTTCTAGGTCTGGGTGCAGCAGGTATTGGGCCTTGTTCTTGATAAGGGCCCTGTGTTCTATTCCCCCTAGGCAGGTGAGGCAATGGAAAACAGTTAAAGGCCTCAGGATGCCAAAACCATGGGGGTGTCATCATATTTGGCCTTCCCTGTTGGTATTGCCAAGCATGATGGTACCCTCGCTGACCAGTCTGAGGGCTCTTGGCCTGAGTCTTCCTCTGTTTCCACTGAGGTTTTCCCTGGCCTGAGCTCTCAGGAGCCTACTTAGGTTGCTTTGCCTTTCCCTTGGGTTTTGGCTTAGCTACCTTAGGGGCAACCCTGACTGTGTCAACAGTTTCCTTACCCTTATCAGTTTGACGGGCCTGGAATACAACCTTGGGTGCACTCTGGCCTGCCTGAACAAATACCCTCTCAGTGTTGCTCCCTGAAGCAACATGAGATTGACCTTGTGAGGATTTCTTAGGGACATATCCAAGTCCCTTTTTCTCATTCCCAACCATCTGGCTGCTATTTATTTCCTCTCTAGCCACTGAGGATTTATTCATTGCTGCAACCTTTTTCTTGAGAGAGTCCTCACTCTTTTTCAGGATTTCATGTTTGGTAAAGAGGTCATCAAACTTACTCTTAAGTACTTTCAGTTCTTCCTTCCTGACCAACTCTTCATCAGCTAGTTCCTTCAGAATTTTCTCTCTTGGGAGACGCTCAGCATTGATTAAATCAATCTCCTGAGTTAGTCTCACAATCTGAGCTAATTCTTTAAGATCAGACTGAGTGAGTTGATCATTCAGGTTTTGAACCTCAGTACTCAATTTCTTGTTCTCCTCTACCAAGAAGACATTAGTTTCCTGCAATCTGGAGAAATCAACTATCAATTGATCCAGGCAGATCTGAAGGTTCATTTCTCTGACTGACTCTGAGCTTAGCTCAGGATTTTGACCAGTGTGGGAACCACATACAGAGTTAGATGTTACCTCGGGTTCCTCCCTTGCCATCAGGCAAACATCATCGTACTCATCATCAGAAAAGAGTTCAGGTGACCTTTCCTCAGGACCATCAGAGTCAGTTGCATCCTCAGCGAGCATGGCTCGCCGGTCAGCAAGTCTCTGGTCTCTCTTGGCCCTCCTATCCTCTCTTTCCCTTGCACTCAGCTTCGGACAGTCATACTGATAGTGCCCGCTCTTGTTACAATTGTAACATGTTGGTTGCTTATCTACTCTTTCTCTCCTTGGTTCAGGGTTCCTCCTTGAGTCAGGTTCCCTCTGTCTTGATGAGCTTTCAGTCTTCCCTGAGTGCTTGTCATCATGAGTACGTCTCTATTCATCTCTGTGATCGGGCTTTGGATCTGAATATCTTCTTTCTTCGCTACGATCTCTCCTCTGGTCAGTGTTTCTCCTCTCCTCATATCTCCTTGAGCTTTGGTGGGTTCCTTCAGGTTTCCTGTCACGTGAGTCCTGATAAAATTTCTTATAACGACCAAACCTGGAATTAAGTTTATCAAAGCATCTGGCCATTAGGTTGTACTCCTCAGCAAGTTCTTCCTTGCTCATCTCCATCAGTGACTTTTGTTGGTCCCACTAGTTAGATTAATTGCGGAAGCTTAAGTTAAATGTCTTTCAAATTCTTTTTACAAGAGAATAAAAGGCAATAAGACAGTAAGTAAAATAAAGCAATAAAGAACACAAGATATATAGTGGTTCGGATTTGAATATCCTACGTCCACTCTCCCTTATATCCAAGGGGTCTCACTAACAACCGAATAACTCACTTACTTACTGGAATTTGGGAAGTACCAGTTCCTTCTTACACTTCTTTAGATTTAACTTAAATATAAAGATCAACAGCCAACAACCTTGTCTGATAGATGAACAGGTTGTGGTTTCAATAACTCCTTTAGAGTAGATAGAATATTATGAACAGTAAGAGTGCTTGGAATGAATATCAAAAGCTTGGATCAACTTGTGTGCGTATATAGTATCTCTAGAGCTTTTTTTTTAATTGCACTCTTGTATTTATAGAGGGGATTAGGGCTAGCCGTTGGAGGGCTAATCCAATCAGATCCTCTATATAAGGAAGCTTCAATCAATCAATTCCCTAATTGATTGATTGGGTTGGTGGGATCCTTGGATTGATTATCTTCAAAGCTTTCCAATCCTGATCTTGTTGACTTGATTTGAATCACCAACGGTCAATAGCTTCCTCTGCCTAACTCTGGTTCTCTCCAGAGAAGGCAAGACCAGACACCAGGCAACCTCGGTGTCTTCTGGTCCTAATCTGGTGAACAACCAGAATACTCAGTGGAAATAGGAGATCAAACTGAGCATCTTTTGTTCCACCAGACTCGTCTGGTCCGGACTCATCTGGTCTGGGGAAGGTCCTCTACCTCTGGTCTGTTCTCATCTGGTGAAGCTTTCTGGTGGAGTCCTCTGGTGAAGTCCTCTGGTGGGGTCTTCTGGTGACTCTTCTGGTGAAGTCTTCTGGTCTGGCAGTTCCCCCTAGACTAAGTCCTAATCTATATCATCATCTGGCTAACAGGTCCAGATGGTCCTATTACATCTTCTGGTTTGTTTTAACTCATCAAAACTAACAGTTTTTATCCTAACAATTTCCCCCTTTTTGATGGAGTTAAAACATTACCAGAACTGATCACAAAGAAGACTTAAGCAAGAAAAGCAATAAAAGACAAGACCTTAGAATAGATCTTATTAGGCAAGCAATTAAGACAACAAGAGGTTGTCTTTGAACAGAGAAGATATGAATTTCATTGATAATAAAGATAAGAGTGATTACAAATTACAATGCAATTCTGGTCCTATCTAAGCATATCTTCTGTTTTCTTTGGGCACCAGAAACCAATCCAGAAACCTATCCTGGACGGCCTTCAACTCTGCAGAAGATGTTGGAGTGAAGTTCACCAACACCTTTATCTTGTACAGTCTCTTCAGCTCAGCCCAATCAACCTGGTCTCCTGCCATGGGAGTGTTAAGATAAGTGAACTCAGGGGCAGTCACCTCTAGGTTGAACTCAATGGTTGAGTCCATCAATTGCTTGTACAACTCTGCATCATAAGCTTGCATCCAGGTGTGAAAGGTTTTGTTGATCAGCTCATCATCCTCTGGTGCTGGCCTCTGGATATAGTGTTGGATGAACCAGAGAGTCTTTGCCTCCTTCCATTTTTCAATCAAGGGCACAGGCACAGTAGAGTCAAAAGACCCTTCTGTCCTGAGAGGCAGAATGTTCATCACTTCAATGGGAGCTTTCCTCCTCTGGCTTGAGCCACTTGCACCAGAAGAAGTACCTGCTTCTCTGCTCTTCTTGTTTTGCCTTCTAACATATCTAAGCCTCTGCTCTTCATCTATGGTCTTCCTGATTCTTGCTTGCTTCTCCTCTGGAGTCTCTTCCTTGTATCTCTTCTGAGCTTCTTCAACAACAGTCTCAAGGAAGCTTTTCTTGACTCTTTTTATCTTTCTCTTTGCAGGTCCAGAGATGGAGATTGGATCCTGCTCAGCTTCTGACTCCTCTTCTGCAGCAAGCTGCTTAGCCATGGAAAGAGATTTGAACTCTTTCTTCTTCTTCTCTTCTGCAACTCAGCCTGGGCCAGAGTGTTCTCCAACAGGTCCAGACGAGCTCCATGGTTGAAGAGAGTTTCATTTGTGGTCTTCGCCAGATCAGTTCTTGCCTTCTCTTCCCCCTTTTTAACTTCATCAAGGAGGGGCTCCACTACCTGCCTTATAAGATCAGGCAAGGCAGTGTTGGAGGAAGAATGAAGATCACGCAGCTGCTTGGCCTCCTCCAGGTAGGCTTTAGACTCTGCAACAAGCCTTTCCTGCCTCTCCAACATCTCCTGGAGGGAGTCTTTCAGCTTGGCAGTCTGGATCATCTGGCTTGCCATTTCAACTTTAAGGACAGAGACTGGCCTCATCTGCTCCAGCACGTGCTCCTGAAGCTGCTGCTGGTTGTGCATCACATCCAGTTTGACAAAAAGGCCATTGGCCTTGAAAGAAGCTTTAACTTCTGCCAGAGAGGACTTGATCTGCTTCAGGAAGATCCTCCTCTCATGCTTAATCTGATGCTCTATCATAGCAGGGGCCATGTGTTGAATGGCTTTTGAAAAGCGCCCTATCTGCATGATCTGCTCATTGAAGAATGCCTTCATCTTCTGGAGCACAGCAGGAGACATCTCAAAGTCCTCCTCGTCTGAATATAGCTCAGGAGGGAATGTGAAATGAGGACCAAAGTTGTAAGAGAAGCCCTCTGGAGTGAGCATAACTCCTCTCTGGATAAGGAGAGTTCTGATGAGAACCTTGGCCGCCTCTGGTGTCTCCAACTCTGCTGGGTTTTGAATATTTAACCTCTTCTTTAGCTCAATCTCCCAAGTAGTGAAGGTAGAGGGAGACATCTCCTCCAGCAGAAGCATAAGATCTTCAACATCTTGGAGTCTGGCCATACTCCAAACCTTGGCATCCGTCAGATCTGCCAGGAGGGGTGAGTGCTCCAACAAAATAGGAAATTGCTCTCTTAGCCAGAGCTGAGCACTCACACTCATACTCTGCCTGATGGGACCCATCTCATTAGAAGAGAAAATAAAGGGTTTGGGCCCAGAGGCAGAGGAGGAAGGTGCTAAGTTAGCAGGCTCAAGTGAAGCTTCCTCATCTTCACTATCATCGCTTGTTAAGCAGGTTGGGGAAGGGGGAGGGGCAGGAAATCCCAGAGCCATAGAAATGGTTGGGTCCTGGACTGTATGAGTTTGGGGAGGGTTAGGGTTTTGTGAAGTAGAGGTGGAGGGGATGGATTGCTCTGCACCAGAGGATGACGGAATATCTGGTACAGAAGGTGAAGGTGGTATTTGGGATGTGGAAGTGTGTGGAAGGGGGAGTTCTGCACCAGAAGAGGTTGATGGCACCTCTGGCACAGAAACTGGGGGAGAGGGGTTTGTGGGAAGATGAGTTTGGGTATTTGGGGGAGAAGGTGTTTGAGTAGGAATGGTTGAGGGAGTAAATACTGGGGTATCTGGGAGAGTCTGCTCTGGTGTTTCAATAGGGTTACCAGAGGCAGATGGGGTTTGGGGAATATTATCTGGGGGAGAGGTAGAAGGGGGGACAGGATTAATAGGGGTAGAAGATGGAATGGAGGGAATTACCTCTGCTGTGTCAACATCAGCAGGTACAGCATGCTCTGGAGCAGAGACATCTTCCATAAACTGGGAAGCCTCATCAATGGCCTTCTCCAAGGCTTCTCCAAGATCAGAGCCAGAATCAGGATCTTGAAGAATGGCTCTCTTAGCCTTGGATTTCTTCACAAGAGGCACATCCTCGTCTTCATCTTCCTCTTCTGATGGCTCATCCACCAGAAGGGTTTTCCTGGCCTTCCTGCTAGTTCTTGACTTCTTAGCAGAGCCTCTCCTGGCCTCCTCTGGCCTCTTCCTCTTGGTTGTTCCAGCCTTCTTAACAGCTTTATCATCATCACCCTTCTTCTTAAGCACTTCAAGAAGGGGAATCTGGTCCTCCTCTGAGGAACCAGAAAAGGCAATGGTTGAAGAACCAGTTGCTTCAGAAGCTTTCTTATGGGACTTCTGCTTGTGCTGCTGCTTCTGCCCCTTTGCAGGTGAGGGTACTGCCTGTAGAGGAGGGGCAGGGATGGCTTCTTCTCCATCAGAATCAGGATGGCCATGAAGGGGACCATCCTTTGAGAATAGCACTTTAGACTTGTGAAATCCTTTGCACCAAGTCTCCTTCCATCTCTTCTCTGGAAGCAATGAGTCCAAAATCAAGGTAAGTTTCGTTCCCAACAAAACATTAGCAGTGAAATAAAACTGCATTTCCCCTGGCTTGGAAGGACAAGCCTCCTTGTTAACTTTCACCTTATTCTTCCTCAAGACGCCCCAAAAGAACTCTGCCCAATTGCATTGGACGCCGTCATACAGAGCCCTCATCATACACATTCTTCCATTAAAAATCGCATCCGTGCTGTGATTCTCACACATCAACACCTTTACAACAATGTCGAACAGCACCTTGTACTTCTGCCTTAAATGTTTATCCAGAAATCCCTTCGTGATACTCTGGCAAGAAGAACGAGCAAACAATTTGAAGGAACCCACAACATCATCCTCCTTGTAGGTTAAAGGATCCACCCCTTCCGCCGAAATGTTTCCAAACAGGGCACATAAATCATGCTTGGAAAACACCAAATCTTCCTTGTCATTTTTTGAAGAAATATGGTCCTCGTTGATCTTCATTCGAACCAGAAACTGGGCCGCATATCCGTCAAGAGTACGAAAATCTCTGGGAACGGTGGAGATCAACTGAAGTCAACCACCATCTCCGTTTTCAGTTTCTTCATCATTAGGGCATGATCAAAATTACATGGGGGAGCCATATCTGTGAGAGAGAGAGAGAGAGAGAAAGAAAAAACTTTGCAGAGAGAGGTTAGGGTTTGAAAGTATGGAAACGTGAAAGGACAGATTGAAAGTAAATTTGATTTAAATAGGGTAATACGCGTGGCTTGAATAATAAATGAAATGTGAACGCGTGTAATTTCAAATTTACTTGAGGAAACAAAATCAATTTTAGCATTGATTGACATTTTGCACAGTGATTAAATCTGATGGCCATGATGAAAGGCGAGATACAGATTTAATCTGGTGCGTTGGCATAGACATTGGGACTGGGCATAAAGGGGTTTTGTGGTAGTCAAGAGAAAAAGCGAAATGATTGCCTAGGCCCTATACCCTAGTTATAAATACACCCCGAAGTTGAAAGGTTTTAAGTGTACTTACTAATTAGAAAAGTGTATCCCAATGAACAGAGGCCAGAGAAGTAAAGACATACCTGTCACCTGATATTGTAACCAGATGATACCACAACTAGTCTGGTGAGACATCTCCTCTGATGGAACTCATCTGGTCCTGGTCAGAAAAGACTTTGAACATATCTCTGACTCAGCACCTCATCTGGGATAAGTGTCACCTGGTGGATACCTCATCTGGAGATATAACTTCTCTGAAATGTCTAATCTGCAGGTATGTTAGTTTTTAAAAAATATATGAAATAAAGTAATGACACAAAGGATACTTCTCTGTTGTTCCCCCTAAAACAAATCTGTCTCTGGATCCAACAATCCTAACTCAAAAGCTAACTCTCTGAATCTGGTCTCAGCCAAAGTCTTAGTCAAAATATCTGCTCTCTGCTTCTCTGTTGCAATCTTTTCCATCCTTATATCTCCCTTCTCAACATGATCTCTGATAAAATGATGCCTTATATCAACATGTTTGCACCTGGTATGAAGAACTGGATTCTGGGTGATGGCAATTGCACTATTACTATCACAGAAAATAGGAATATCCTTAGCTCTAATCTGGTAATCCCTAAGCTGTTGACTAATCCAGAGAAGTTGTGAACAACAACTCCCTGCAGCCATGTACTCTGCTTCTGTTGTTGATGTAGCAACTGAAGTCTGCTTCTTAGAAAACCAGGATACCAATTTATTCCCTAAAAATTGGCATGTTCCACTTGTAGATTTCCTATCTATTCTACATCCACCATAGTCTGAATCTGAATAACCACTCAATTCTAAGTTATCATCTGCAGGATACCATAATCCTAAATTCACAGTTCCCTTAAGATATTTCAATATCTTCCTAGCTGCTTCCAAGTGACTCTTCTTGGGATTAGCTTGAAATCTGGCACAAACTCCTACAGCAAAAGTAATATCTGGTCTGCTTGCAGTCAGGTACAAAAGAGAACCAATAAGTGCTCTGTACTGAGTCTGGTCCACACTCTCTCCAGACTCATCTGGATCCATGTTGAAATTTGTCATCATAGGGATCTTGGCTGCTTTGCTAGATCCTACTCCAAATTTCTCTAACATGTTTCTGGTGTACTTTGCTTGATTAATAAAAATTCCCTTCTCTGATTGCTTAACCTGCAGACCCAAGAAGTAATTCATTTCTCCCATCATGGACATCTCAAACTGACCCTGCATGAGCTCACCAAACTTCTCACACAGCTTCTTGTTAGGGGATCCAAATATAATGTCATCAACATATATTTGGACCAGAAGGATATCCTTTCCTTCTTCTTTCCTAAACAAGGTCCTATCAATCTTACCCTTTGTAAAACCATTGTCCAGAAGAAATTGAGATAGAGTGTCATACCATGCTCTGGGTGCCTGCTTCAGCCCATAAAGAGCTTTCTTAAGCTTAAACACCTTGTCACCTTGTTCAAAACCAGGGGGTTGTTCCACATACACTTCCTCAATGAGAATCCCATTAAGAAAGGCAGATTTCACATCCATCTGGTATACTTTGAACTTCATGTGAGCAGCATATGCTAAGAACAATCTAATGGCTTCTAGTCTGGCAACAGGAGCAAATGTCTCATCATAGTCTATTCCTTCAGACTGAGAATAGCCCTGGGCCACTAGCCTTGCCTTGTTCCTAGTAATGACATCATTCTCATCTTTCTTATTCTTGAAAACCCACTTAGTGCCTATCACCTTTTGATGTCTTGGTCTGTCTACCAGCTCCCAAACATCCTGTCTGGTGAATTGATTCAACTCCTCCTGCATAGCAACAATCCAATTTGAATCTTTCAGTGCCTCCTTGATGTTCTTGGGCTCAATCAAGGACACATAGCAACTGAATAAGGCAGCTAAGTTAAGAGTTCTCCTAGTCTGGACACCCTTAGTTGGATCCCCTAAGATCAGGTCATTGGGGTGATCAACCAGGGTCCTCCTTCCCGTGGTCTTGCCTGGGTGATCATCTTCTGCAGTATCTTGATGATTAACACCACCTGCAGAAGAGCTTCCCCCTACAGGAGTTCCAACCTCTTCTGGTTCTGCTCCTTGTGAAGGCTTCTGCTTCAGAGAACCAGGAGATGGGTCAACATCTGAATCTGAATCTGAATCAAGAATATGTGGATTGACCTTGATAACTCTGGGTGTAGTCTGGTTCTGAAACTCATCAGAAGACTTTAAGTCCACCTTGCACTCAAAAGTAGATTCATAAAAAACAACATGAGGTGTTTCCTCCACACAAAGTGAATTCTTATTAAAAACTCTAAAAGTCTTACTGGTGCTGGAATATCCTAAAAATATTCCATCAGCCACTTTGGCATCAAAGGTTCTTAATTTAGATTTCCCATTGTCATGGATGAAACACTTACATCCAAAAACATGAAAATATGAAACAGATGGGGTTTTACCTTTCCATACCTCATATGGAGTCTTATTATGTCTCTGGGCAATCAGGCACCTGTTCTGAGTGTAGCAAGCTGTATTAATGGCCTCTGCCCAAAATCTTTGCGGAGTGTTGTATTCTGCCAGAAGTGTTCTTGCAGCTTCTTTGAGGGTCATATTCCTCATTTCTGCTACTCCATTTTGTTGAGGTGTTCTGGCAGCAGATGTCTCATGAAAAATCCCATGGTCCTTGCAGTAATCTGCAATGTGTGAATTCAAAAACTATGTTCCTTTGTCACTTCTGATCCTGACTATGCTCTGGTTCTGCTCATTCTGAATCTGCTTGAAGAACTCTGGCAGCTTAGTCATAGTTTCATTTTTCTTAAACAAGAACACTACCCAAGTGTATCTTGAAAAGTCATCTACTATCACTAAGGTGTACTTCCTTCCACTGAAACTAAGAGGAGAAACAGGTCCAAACAGGTCCATGTGAAGTAGTTGAAGTACTCTGGTTGTGGTTGTGCTCTGGACATCCTTAAAGGAAGTCTTGGGTTGTTTACCCTTCTGGCATGAACCACAAACCTGATCCTTCTTAAACACTTCATTTGGAAGACCTCGAATGAGACCTTTTCTGGCAATCTTATTCAGTGTCTTGAAGTTAAGATGACACAATCTCTTGTGCCAAATCCAGCTGTTCTCTGCAGATCCTTTTGCAACCAGGCAAGCATTTCTTGGACAACTGTTAAAATCTGCAAGATAAATGTTACCCTTCCTCAAGCCTATTAGCAAGATATCATTATAATCAGAAGAGAAAACAGTGCATGAATCACTAGAAAACTTCACTGAGTATCCCTTGTCACAGAATTGGGATACTGAAAGCAGATTATGCTTGAGTCCTTCTACATAATAGACTTCATCTACAGATACTCCATTGAAGGTCAACTTTCCAACTCCTCTGGTGACTCCATAGTTGTTGTCACCAAACATCACTCTTGGTCCATTTAATGGCTTGAAATCTTGGAGATGATCCTTTTGGAAGGTCATGTGCTTGGAACATCCACTATCAATGTACCAGACATGGTTGCTTGAAAATCCTTTCTCCAATGGACTCTTATCTACCTGCAGAGAAATCAATTAGGTCCCCTACTAGTGCTGGGTCTTGATTGGTTAGTTGCAGGTTTTGTAGGAATCCAAAGATAAAGATCATCCTTTGATGGATGAGGGGATCTTATCTTTCTTCCAAATCTATCTACCAGCACATGTCCTCTGACAATGACATATTGAGCTACTGGTCTGATAAGGACACATTTCCTATAAACAGGTCTGGTGTACCTTTTCTCAAATCTGGCCTTTGGAATAGCCTGCCTCAAAGACATGGTCTTAATGGTCTGGTTGTAAGGGTACATCCTAGAAGAACCATCTCTGGTGTCATAACTTCCCAGATCAGTTGGTTTTCTATAAATGGGTCTGGAAGACCTCCTCTGGTTCTGATAATTAGACTTGCTCTGGTGATTATAGTTCCTTTGAGTATACCTATTCTGGAATTGATTCCTCTGAGAAAACTGTCTCTGGGGTACCTGGCGCTGTTGAACATTGTTCCTTCTCTGGTAGTTATTACTCTGATTGGTATTCCCCTTTCTTGAGTGTTTCCTTTGAGGTCCCCTAATCTGTTTAGGTTCTCTTTGAGGATTTCTCTGGGGTCCTCCAATTTGAGTAATTTCTACTCCTTGGGACTCATTGTTCACAGAACCATCAATCTTTAATGGTTCCCCTTTTTGACACTTATTCTCTAGCATCTTTTCTTCCAGAACAGTCAACTCTTCTAGACCATATGTTATGTGATTAACAGAGTGATTCTTTTTCCAGTCAGGATTGTGAACCACCTTGTAACCATTACCAGTTAAGTCTTTATCATCCCAGATTTCTACCAATTTACCAGCTCTTACAGACTTGTCTTTATTATAAAAGTATTTATGAGTTTTAGAGGTAATTCCAGAATATCCTAAACCACTCTTATCACAAATGCGCTGAGAAGACTCTGATATGATAGATACAACAGATGGTATCTTAGGAGCTTCTCTGGGCATAGGTATCTCCTCTATGTTGTGAGCAACTTGTTTTCCCTTGATAAGAGTCTGGTATTTTGCTCTGAGTTCAGTGATCTCATCTTCTTGAGAGTTCTTTTCTTTCATGAGTTGATCTACCAGAGTATCTCTTTCTGTGATCTTATCCTGAAGTTCAGAGACTTCTTTGGAATGATCTCTCATGAGTTCTCTGGTGGATTTATGCTCATGAGAGAGAGATTTAACTTCAGCTCTGAGCCTACCATTCTCTTTCTCAAGTTTTTGACAGAGTTGGATACAATTTTGGAGATCTGATAGCATTTGTTGCATATCAGACTCTCTGGAGTTACCAGATGAATTAGAGGATTCAGTATATTTGGAATTTGATAGGACTAGAGTAGTTTCATTTACCTCAGTGATGTCTGCCATAAGACACACATCATCATCTGAACCAAAGTCAGAAGAAGAAGAACTTGAACTAGTATCCTCCTCCTCTGCTTCTGCCAGCAATGCTCTCTTGTCTGCATATCTCCTATCTCTCTTGATCCTTTTCTCTTCTCTTTCCCTAGGAGTAAGTTGAGGACAATCATAACTGTAGTGACCAGTCTTGTTGCATGTGTAGCAGGCATTGTCTCCTCTGGGACTAGGACTTGGCTCTCTCCTCCTCTGGTTATAGTCTGATCTGGCAGGGCTACTCTCTCTCCTCTGATAGTCAGGTCTGCCAGAGCTACCATCCCTCCTCTGATAATCTGATCTCCCGGAGTTGCCAGGGTTGTCATCTCTCCTCCTTTCTGGAGTTCTGAATCTGG
The DNA here is from genome assembly GCA_947034835.1 of Ballota nigra. NCBI lineage: Eukaryota > Viridiplantae > Streptophyta > Magnoliopsida > Lamiales > Lamiaceae > Ballota > Ballota nigra. The sequence continues at coordinate 87,502,753 of OX344720.1, read as the reverse complement.
TCTCCCTTGAGTCTCCAGATGTCTTCGCCTTCTCTGCAGGCTTGAAGGAACTCTTTCTGTCTCTGGAAGATTCCTTCCAATATCTTTTGTACCTGCCATATTTTGAACTCATTTTATCTAATTTACGAGTTAGAAGTGCTACCTGCTCTTTGAGGCTCAAGTCATCTGCAGTAGACTCCTTTGGCTTGACATCAGCCTTGATGGTTGAAGAGAATGCAACACCTTTCTGACCAGAAGAGGAAACCTCTTCTGTTTGATCCTCCTCTTGAAGATCATACTCATAGGCTTTGAGATCAGACAACAGGAGATGATGATCCAAAGTATTGAGATCCTTGTTGTCCTTGATAACAGTGACTTTAATTCTCCACCTGCTTGTTAGTGAACGCAAGATTTTACTATTTATTTCTTTTTCAGAGTAGATCTTACCTAAGGCACTAGCCTTGTTCAGGAGATTTGTGAGACGCATGTCCAGCTGGTCAATGGTCTCGTCTGGTTTCATCTTAAAGGTATCAAACGAGTGTTGAATAGCTTGGAGTTTGTTGTCTTTGATCTTCTCTGTTCCCTCACAGAGTAATGCCAGTTTGTCCCACATCTCCTTGGCAGTGGCACACGTTCTGACCTTTTCAATCACCTCTTTGGTAAGTGTGTTGATGATCTCTGTTCTTGCCACCTGGTTCAAGTTGTAGAGCTTTCTTTCATCATTATCAAGCTCATCTCTCTTATTGAGAATTCTCTGCCTGGGGACTCTATCCTCTGCAGTTTTCTGGGCAGCTTCACTAGTTTCTTCTCTGGACTCTGACCTGCCACTATCAATAGGAGTCCAGTAAAATTTGATGGGGCCACTTTCAACCACATCTAACATGCGGTAGTGAATAGCTCCAAGATGATTGCTCATCATGAAGCTCCAGTGGCTGTAATCCTCAAAAGAGAATTCTGGGAGCTTACGGCTCTTGTAAGAAGATTTTGCAGACATTTTGATCAAATTAAGGGAAATAACAAGAACTCGAACAAAAGCACTAAAGAGCAATGGATCTGCCCGGTGACCACCAAAAGCTTTTCAAAGCAGTAGTCGTTGGACACACTGCTCTGATACCACTTGTTGGTCCCACTAGTTAGATTAATTGCGGAAGCTTAAGTTAAATGTCTTTCAAATTCTTTTTACAAGAGAATAAAAGGCAATAAGACAGTAAGTAAAATAAAGCAATAAAGAACACAAGATATATAGTGGTTCGGATTTGAATATCCTACGTCCACTCTCTCTTATATCCAAGGGGTCTCACTAACAACCGACTAACTCACTTACTTACTGGAATTTGGGAAGTACCAGTTCCTTCTTACACATCTTTAGATTTAACTTAAATCTAAAGATCAACAGCCAACAACCTTGTCTGATAGATGAACAGGTTGTGGTTTCAATAACTCCTTTAGAGTAGATAGAATATTATGAACAGTAAGAGTGCTTGGAATGAATATCAAAAGCTTGGATCAACTTGTGCGCGTATATAGTATCTCTAGAGCTTTTTCTTGAACTGCACTCTTGTATTTATAGAGGGGATTAGGGCTAGCCGTTGGAGGGTTAATCCAATCAGATCCTCTATATAAGGAAGCTTCAATCAATCAATTCCCTAATTGATTGATTGGGTTGGTGGGATCCTTGGATTGATTATCTTCAAAGCTTTCCAATCCTGATCTTGTTGACTTGATTTGAATCACCAACGGTCAATAGCTTCCTCTGCCTAACTCTGATTCTCTCCAGAGAAGGCAAGACCAGACACCAGGCAACCTCGGTGTCTTCTGGTCCTAATCTGGTGAACAACCAGAATACTCAGTGGAAACAGGAGATCAAACTGAGCATCTTTTGTTCCACCAGACTCGTCTGGTCCGGACTCGTCTGGTCTGGGGAAGGTCCTCTGCCTCTGGTCTGTTCTCATCTGGTGAAGCTTTCTGGTGGAGTCCTCTAGTGAAGTCCTCTGGTGGGGTCTTCTGGTGACTCTTCTGGTGAAGTCTTCTGGTCTGGCAGTTTCCCCTAGACTAAGTCCTAATCTATATCATCATCTGGCTAACAGGCCCAGATGGTCCTATTACATCTTCTGGTTTGTTTTAACTCATCAAAACTAACAATTTTTATCCTAACAACTTTGATGAAGATTCAGCAGGTTCAGACCTGGCTTTGAACACCACACTTTTCTCAGGAGTTTTCTCCTTTTCTTCCTCTTCTGGCTGAACTTTCTTCTTTCTTTTGTTAAGATCAAATTCCAGTGCCTTTAGCTCTGAAAAAAGTAAAGCAGGAGTTATTTTGCTCATATCCTGAGTGTTCTTAAGCATAATTACACTGTTGTCCCATCTCTCAGGAAGGGCATTCAGGATCTTTGAAGCAACATCTCTCTTTGGGACATCTTTGTCCAGCATCACCAACTCATTCATCAACTTGATGAACCTTGACTCCATCTGATCGATTGTCTCATCAGGCAATATCTCGAATGCTTCGAATTTCTGAATGGCAATATTTCTCTTGTTCTCCTTTATCTTTTCTGACCCCTCGCACATCCTGGTCAGCTCATCCCAAACCTCCTTTGCCGTCTTTAAGTTCATCAGCCTTGCTGACTCCTCGAAAGGCACCGTATGCAAGATGATATTTCTGGCCACATTATCAAGCCCCATCATCTTGATCTCATCAGTGGTCATATCCTTCCTTTCCTTAGGAATGGGTACACCAATATCAAGATCATCATATCCTCTTCCTCTGGTATTAGGGACAGTGATTTTGATCGGTCCTTCCCTGAGAACACGCGGCATCTGGTCATGGATGGCATCTAGATGTGCTTCTAATCTGAACTTCCAATAGACAAAGTTAGACACAGAGAATTCAGGTAACGAAGCTTCAAGTCTTCTCGAAGTCATGATGATGCAAGTTTTATGAAAAGCAAACTCATATCTGTTCAGTGACCACCAATAGTTTCTCCTCTGAAACTATTAGTATTCAAAGTCAGTGGTCTTTTGAACCATTGCTCTGATACCACTTGTTAGTCCCGGTACAAGACTGAGGAATACGTGTATGGGGGGAATACACGTATACCAATTTTCAAACTTAAAACCTTACTGAGTCCCCTTTACTCAGAGTGATAAAGAACTAGGAGCTGATAATACACATACTGACTACACATGGGTGAGGGTCGGTTGGCTAACTATCAGTTCAGGTTCAGTGCGGAAATGCGTGAGCCCTGATAGTTTAAAGTCTTGTTTAGTTTGCTTTCTGAAAAACTTGTTTACTCAATTCTGAATAGTGATTTGTAGGACAGTGCTCCTTTTTTAGGATCAGGCTGATTGATTCAGGCCTGATAAACCAAATGCTTATGAATGAACAAGTAATATGGTAGGTATGCGCAAAATCAAAGAAATAAGAACACAAGGAGTTTAACGTGGTTCAGAGATTCAAGCTCCTACGTCCACGGCCTGATTTAACAGGAAATCCACTCAAGGGGTTCTTGTTTTTAACGTGCCAAGGTGCACCAAGACCAGCTAACCTCACTGATCTATACAAACTTCCTTACTAACTCACTAACTGACTTACTCCCAACAAACCTAACTTAGGGTTTTGGTTTCAGTTTGGATTCCAACTAGGTTGAGATTATCCTTACAAGACAAAGTTATGCTAAGGGTTGGATAATCTCTCTAAGCTTAAGATATTGCTTGTATGCTCTTTGGAATACAGATCAACTCTCAGTGCTTCTTCTAAAGACTGAATACTTTGAGTGCTTGAGAGCTTGAGTAATTTCTGGCTTGGAAATTTCCCGTAACCTTGAATGGGATCAAGGCCTTCTGTATTTATAGGTGATTTGAAAAACTATCCGTTGGAGAGATAACCTTTCTTGTCATCTATGTAGAGTTGCTTCAAACGGACATATCTCCATGCAGCAGCCGTCCTTTACATGGAATTAGGTAGTCGCATTAAATGCATATTAAATGCTTGCCCGTTGAAAATGCAGTCTGAAGTCAGTCTTCTTGTCAGGTTCCGTACGTGCGTGTCCTTCCCGAATTGGTCCACATCATCAGGTTGGTGAGAATGTCAGAACTTATTCCTGGGCTTCAGGCTTGTCTTATTAAGTTCTTTTTGTCTTGAGCTCACCGGTCTTGTCCTGACGCTGACATTCCTTTTGCATTGCTTGGCTCTACTCCAAGTCTTCCCATAAACTCAGTATCATCCTGTTCCCTTCAGGACTGAGTAGTACTGACCTCAGGGTCATACTCTTCATCACTGAGACTTACTCAGCCAGCTTAGGAGACTTCCATAAGTTCAGGATGGTAAACCGTATTCAGGCTCTAAGTCTTGATCGTCATCAGTAAGTGCTCCTCTTACTGAGTACCTGTGAAATGTAAAATGACTAAGTATAAAACCTAACCAAGACTAGCCTGACAAAGATAAACAAAAGGCAAGTCATCTTTTCAGGGGCTTTGGGATCTTAATCAAAACTGACAATGTCCCAACATCCTTGGTTACCTCTTTGCCCTTGAAAATGATTTTGATAAGTCCCTTGATAATTAGGTCTTCCCATATAGTTCACTTCTTCCACCAGACTTGTTTAGTTAGAGTGTCCCTCCACCAAACTTCTTGATCATGGCTAGTAACGCTTCCTTCATCCCTTCATTGTTCTCATCCACTTGTGCAACTCGATAGTGAGCAACATTTGTGATCAAAGTTTGAAATGAATCAGTTGATATATCTTCAATGATCTTGTTCACTTGATCCACAATTTCTTACCATGCGGACCCATCAGCGCACGAGTTCAAATGTTTTATATCAACATCATTCAAGATACAATGGAAATAAAGAATTTTTTGAACCTCCATGAACCCATGTTGTGGGCATGCTAGAAGTAAATCTTGATATCTCTCCCATGTTTCCGTGATTGACTCCCCACTCTTTTATCGGAAGTGAGAAATCAAGTCTTGAGCTTGTAATATCTTGGAAGAGGGATAAAACTTCATCAAGAACTTCTTACACAACTCATCCCATGCATTGGCCCTCGGTTGCATTGCAAGCAACCATTGTTTTGCTCTTCCTTTTAAGGTAAAAGTAAATAGTCTTAACTTCTTAGCATCTTCAAAGATATTGTATTACTTGATTATATCACATATCTCAAGGAAATTCCCTAAGTGTACATACAGATCTTCTCTTTCATCACTCTCCTTAAATTGATTCTCCTTAAGCATCCTCAACAAAGTCGGACTTACTTCTGATTGTTGGTCCACAATCTTAGGTGTAACTATTCCATGAAAGTACTCTTGAACTTGTGGTTCGAAGTAGTCTCGTAGAAGTTGCCTTTGCGGTTGCGGTTCTTGATTTTGTACTGATTGTTATCTATTCAGGTGTAATTTAATGACGAGTTGTCATAAATCCATCAATCATGAATTAAAACAATTTAAATCAATTAAAGTCATGAATTAAAACAAATACATGTGGAACTAAGGGATATCGTATTTACCTTTTAATCGGAAAGACACCGTTGAGAAGATTAATTCCTTCAACCTAAACACCTTCTTGAGTATTCCCTCAGTCCAAGCTCGTCGATCCGGTGGAAAATCACCGCAGACTTTTAAACACTCAAGGAAAAATTATTTTGCACTTTTGTTGCTCTAATTTTCGAAGACCTAACACTACTAATGCATGCAAAGGGCTGAAAAATCAGCCCTTATTTAATACAGCTATGGCCGAAAATTTGGGTCCTTAGAGGCCAAGAAATACCTCCAATATATGGTAAGATTTTATTCCCTCTTGTGTAGGAATTTTCCATATATATCATTTCCATATGTTTATTTCTCTCTCCAATATTCATGCACTAAAATAATAATTCTTAGTATATTTTAATCACCTTAGTTAATAGACTTTTAATGGGCTACTCAAAGGGCCTTTAGGAGAATTAGGATTGGACCACCCAATGACTCTAGAAACCAATATTAAGCCACAATATATTCTAGTCCATTAACATTAATTCACAATATATTCTAGTCCATTAATATTAGTTCACTCCACTACAGAATTAATATTGCACTATTCATCATAACTCATATTACGAAATATGACTTCTGGTTACTATTTTCATGTTTAAGATTCCAATGTCCATTAATTAATTTAAGTCACTGAACACTTTAATTAATTAAAAAAAATTATTCCTTGGGAAAGGACAACTCAACATTATTTTCATACCAAAAATTAATCTACTGACCAGATTTGATATGATAAATTTTTTTAGCCCATTTATGGGACATAATCAACTTGTCATTCCAAGACACGATTTTTATATTAATTTGTCAATTGTCATATAATTAATAATATTGCCCAAAATACAAAGTATTAAGTCTCATTGACTCTTTACCCATAATAAATCAAAGCAATATAAATCAATTATATACAATCTTTATTAAGTGATAGAAATTAAGAAATAATCAATCACTGAGATCCAATTTTTCTTTCCAAGTCAGTCTAGAAAAATTATCTTCATTGTAGGTCCAATTCAGTACATCAAATGCACTATTGTAATCTCTTAGTCAAGACAAACCAATCCGAGTCTTACACCCCAACTTCTACCCATTGGCGGATCTACATGGAAATATGGGTATGCAAGTGCATACCCAATGTTAGTTTTGAGTTAATCCCAAAGACCTTGAAAAAATGAATTTACCTAAGTGTTTGCTAGTCAGGCTAGTCTTGATAGGATTAGATCAGGTTAGAATATTTATATTCACATATACTTAGTGAGAGGAGAACTCACTGATGACATTCAAGACTGAAACCTGAAGAACACAAGAGCACCATCACTGAACTTAAGTTAGTCTTTCTAAGCTGGTTAACTGAGTGTCACTGTGTCAGGATGAAGAGCATGATCCTAAGATCATTGCTAACTCATCAGTCCTGAAGAAGTCAAGCTGCACTGAGTATTTAGGAAAGACTTGGAGTAGGAGCTAAGCAAACAAAAGGAATGTCAGCGCTGGACCATGTACGTAGATGAGAACAAACCTAAACTCAGAAAAGATAAGACTGAACTGAAGAATGAGTTCTAACATTCTCACCTACCTGATGACGTGGGCAAATCAGAGGAGGACAAGTCATGTATGGACCCTGACTTGAATCTAACATCCCTGTAGAGTTCAACGGGTATGCATTTACCAAATCCATGCAAGTAGGCAGCTGCATGAAGACTTATGTCCGTTTGAAGTACTTCTACAAGAAAGGTGATTAGAAGGCTATCTCTCAAACAGATAGTTTTTCAAAATCATCTATAAATACAGAAGACCTTGGCTCATATAAGGTTACGAAAAATTTCGAAGCCAAGAAATTACTCAAGACTCACAAGCATTCAAGCATTCAAAGAAGCACTCAAAACCCTTGAAATTTCCCAAGTGTTTCTTATAGTCTAGAGTCATCTGTATTCCAAAGAGCTTAAATTTCATATCCTAAGCTTAGAGTGATATTCCAATCCTTATCATAGCTTTGCCTTGTAAGGATTATCACACCTTAGTTGGAATCCAGGCCAAACCCAAAAACCTAAGCAGAGTCAGTGTTAGGTTTGTTGGTTGAGGTAGTTAGTGGTTAAGGAATGAGGACTAGAACTCTCGAATTCTAGGGATCAGAGTGATTGATCATTGTTCACCTTAGCACGTTAAAAACAAGTCAATCCATTAAGGAATTCTCCTGTTCAATCAGGGCCATGGAGGTAGGAGCTTGAGTCTCTGAACCACGTTATACTGCTCTGAATTCTTTATTGTTTTGATATTGTGCTTAACTGTTTATCATTCATTCATTTCATATTTATCAGTGTTGAATCAATCAGCCTGACCTAGTAAATTCAGTGCACTGCCCTTTAACCACGGCTTCTTAAAAAGGAAAAACTCAATTTTCAGAAATCACTTAAACAAGTCTAAATCTTTCAGGGCTCACACATTCCGCACTCAGGCATAAATAGATAGTTAGCCAACTAACTTACTTTAGATCAATTAGTAGGTGTATTATCTATTCAGTGTCTAGCACCTAAACTCTGAGTAAGAGGGACTCAGTTTGAAAAAGATGTGTATACGTGTATCCCCCCATACACTTGCCCGGGACCGACATATAGTAAGTATTATTGTCATAAAATATGCTTGATTTTATAACAGTGATAGTTTATATGCATAACAGTGATCATGATTATACATAAGAGTGATAATGTGTATACATAGCAACAATATTTGACGAAACCAAGTTCACGTGAACTCGGGTTCACACAAATTTGTCTTAATTATTAGGCTTAATAAATAGAAATCACTTTAGATAAAAAAAATCATTTGTGATTCTTAATATTGTATGTTTTCCTGTTCTATATTGTCATTGTCTATACTAATTTTATTTAGCCAAAGTCTTGTGTAAACAAGTTTCACCTTGAAGTTGATTTGAAAAATATTTATTGTTTCATTGAAAGATATATTTATTGTTTTGAATGTGTATTGGTTATGGTAAACAAGTTCACCGTGAAGCTGATTTGAGATATATTAGTTTTTTACTAAATGATATTAGTTGTTCAATTAAGGAATACTAGTTGTTTTGCTATAAGCTATTACTTGTAAATAATTTAAATTGTATGATTTAAAAAAAATATGCATTCCCTATTTAAAATTTCTGGATCCGCCACTACTTCTACCAATGGATTGTTCAAGTCCATCTAAGTTGTGAATTACTATACTTATTACAAGGAACTGACAATGTGATTTTTTGTGATCTACTACGCACCACATTGTATACAGTGTAAAGTATTTGAACGTTTTTATAATAAATAAATAACATTTATAATATTTAAAGCAAACAGTGATAAATAATTTATTATCATTAATAAAAGTGCAAGAATCAGTTTATATACAAAGTATCACTAAAAACATACTTTTTAGTATATTCCCAACAATATATCACTTATACTCAAAGTCTTCTTTTAATTATACACATGTCCCAATGAATTCTCTCACTACTACTCAAAACAACATGGCAACACACTTGGCCACCATTTCTTTAAATTCCTCAAATATTATCTGAGGCAGACTCTTTGTGAAATGATCTACTAGATTGTCCTCCTATGTGATCTTTGCCCCCACTACATCTCTGTTGGTCCTAAAAGTCAGTCAAGGTCTAGAGGAGGGGTGAATAGACATTGAGTTTTAAAACTTAAAACTTTTTCAAAAACAAAACTTAACTCTGCAGTTGTAGAGTTGAAACAAGTTTGCAGTTGCAGACTTAACATGTGTTAAGTCTGTATATCTTTTAAAATCTTATCACAACTTAAAATTTTCATAGATGATGTCTTCACACTTTAGAAAGTGTTTGTGACACCTTTATGCAGCGGAAATACGAAGTGTGTGTGTGATAATGAAAAATCTAAGATTTAAGTTTCTAGCTAAGTGATTAACTGAATCTACAGTTGTAACTTTTCAAGTCTTATATGCACTTAGAATTTTGAAAACTGATGGAATGATGAATGCAACAGATAAGAATAAGTATAGCAACAACTATATCAACTGAATATAAAGAACTTCAAATTAAATAACATAAATTAAATGAAGACAGGATATATAGTGGTTTAGAGGTGTTGTAATCCTCCTACATCCATTGTCACACCCTCAGGTGCCAAATTCACTAAGAGATTCACTTAGACTAACAGTTGTTCCCCCTAAGAACTAGATTCATCACTCAGATCTCTCTAAACTTAGGTGAATACAATGATTCACTCAGATTCTCACTTTTTCACTCAGAAAAACTAACTTAACACTCACAAAGAAAATCTCCACACAAGGTAGAATTACAAGATAAAATATTTGTGAGGGAACAACAACTAAAAAGACTAAATAATATATCCTAGCACCTAGTCCTAAAAACTTCTAACATTGGAAGGTTGGAGACTTGTGGTAGTTGTAGATATGTTGTGTAGTTTGCTTGTAAGCTTGAGGGTTGTTGTGTGATATCGAGTCTTGTTTCCGTTGTGAACGATTTAACTCTTCACACAACTTTTGTATCACTATCCTATTATAGTGAACGTTTCGCCGTAAGGCTAGCACAAGCTATTTTATATAGTTTGTGTTAAAAAGTATTCCATCTTGCAATAGTGTGTTTAAGTCTTCCGATGTACACGTTTTATCTCTGTTTTCCAGATTATTGTAGTGATTGTTCTAACATTCGTTACAACATCTATACTTAACAACACATACACACCTTCATGATGAATATAGTAATACATTTTTGTTCATATAGTAACACATAATCTTAATATACTATAAAGACAAAGTTTTGGAAGCTTGTGTGGCAAGCTCTTAAGCCTCTATTTTAAAAATACTCTCATCTCATTCACCCAATTCATTGACTTTAAAAAATATTCTCAGCCATTAAATCTTAATATCTAATCTAATCTTGACCGTTGATTTTTTCACATCTCCTCTATATATACCATGTATCTCACACAACAAAAAATCAATTACAATAATCTCTCCAAAGAAATAATCTGATTCTTCTTCTTTTTATTTTTTCAATTTTGTTATGAAGTTCTATATTAATTCTCTTTTCGTCTAAATCTTCATATTTTTCTTTTTTTGCAGAATCTTTATTCCAATATATTCAATCTTCATATTTCTCTTATCTTAAGGTATTTATTTTTTGTTTTATATTTTTTATAGTTTTGATGTATGAATTCAATCTTCATATTTTGTCTAATCTCTTCTACCAATGATCCTTTTCTTAAACTCACTTTTTTTTGTGATTTGGACGAATACAAATTTCTACGTGTCTAAAGGTATTTACTCTATTTACTAATTATGTTATTTTTTTATTATTTATTGTTTAAATTTATTTTATTCGTATGAAAATTATTATTGTGTGATTTTTTTTTTTGGATTGAACATAAAAAATGAAGATGAAGTGGATGATCAATTTTTCATATGAAGATGAAGTGGAAGATCAATTTTATTGTGAAGATGAAGAATCATTGATTATATGTTAAAAATTAGATTTTTTTAACATTGTAATGTATTAATTACAATTCAATGTATTATTTATAATTCTATAAATAATATTCTTTATGAGAAATTATAATTTTTATTTTCATTTAATTCTAAGATGATGAATATATTTTATATATATTTATCTTCGATGAATATATCTATCGAAATATATATTCGTGTAAAATAACAATGGATTATTGAAATAATTAATTCACAGAAAAGTATATACAATAGTATTTTGGAACAATTTTATAGCATATGGGCTTAACATATCTATTGAATATTTGTATAATTAATATTTGACTTATACACAAAGAAATTAATTTAACATATTTTCTCATATTATTTTAAAAGATTAGATTTGAAATAATTATATTAGGAACAATATATAAATTTATACTACTTATAAACTTTACTTATTTAGCAATTTTAAATTTCAATTTGAATATATTAGGAAAAGTTGACTAATTTTGAATGATAATTTAGTAAGATAATTTATTCGATAATTTTATATTATCCCACATTCCTAAATCCTAAATTTTTGGTTAGTGGGTATCTTTAAAAAAAAATATGTAAATAATGTATTCTTCAAACTAATATTTTTCAACTAATGTATTCGGTAATGTATGTGTATAATGTATATTTCATATAATACCTAATTTTTTGGTTAGTGGGTGTTTTAAAAAACAAAAAAACTAATGTATTCGGTAATAATTTGTTTTCATATAATCTTTCAACATAATTTTTTCATTTTTTTTAAAGATTAGATTTGAAATAATTATATTAGGAATGATATATAAATTTATACTAATTATTAACTTTACTTATTTAATTAACTTTAAATTTCAATTTAAATATATTAGGAAAATTTGACTAATTTTAAATGATAATTTAGTCAGATAATCCATTTTGTAATTTTATATTATCCCACATTTTCAAATCCTAAATTTTTTGTTAGTGCGTATCTTTTAAAAAAAATTGTATATATAATAACTTTTATGAACTATTTTGTTTTTATAAATTTATACTAATTATTTAATTATTATTTACATACTTAATAAGTTGAAATATATAAAATATGATTCGTAATTATGAAAATATAAATATACATTTTTTGACTAATTTTTATTCTTTTTAATTATCAATATAGAAAAATTGACTAATTATCTTTACCATATGAGCAATGATTCAAATTTATCCAAACACAATGATTGATTTTAAAGAGTCAGTAAAATATGATCCGAGAATATGGAGATATTAATATACACTTTCTTGATTAAATTTAATTCTTTTTAATTATTAATATAGAAAGATTGACTAATCAAGAGTTAAATGTGGTTTAATTGTATATCAATCAAATTATATATTTTTATGTCAATATACATTTAATTTACTTAATTTCTAATTAACCGTATATGGTGGAATTATACTTATGAATCTCTAATGTCAAATGTACCAAATAATTTATAAATAAAATCATTTCATTTCTCTTGATTTTAAAATTAATTATTAGTCTATAAAAAAAACAAATATTCTTGGATGATTGATTACAATAAACCAATATCATTCCATATATTTTAATATATATTAAATAATTGATTGATTCATAGACTTAATAGTCATTGATTAGGCGTGAAATTGTCATGATTCGTCACTCGAAATGCCCTAATTCTGGCCATTTTTGTCGAGTATATGGAGTCAATTGAGCATTATTTCTCTACATTGATGAATTTGTCTCTTTAATGCTCGTAGGTGAATCGAGGGCGAAGAACGGAGTTCGTAGGACTTTGAATCGACTCAAACGGATGCCCGGATGAGAAGATATCGAAGGAATACGATTGGTGTTAGTGTTGAAGAAGAAAAGTACTAATTGGAGCAATTTTGGGAGTCATTCGAGTGAACCACTCGAGCACTAGCGCTTGAGCACGTTGCTCGAGTGCCCAAAACATACAGAAAATTTCGAGTGCTCGAGCGCCACAAAACATGCAGAAGATTTTCACCGCTCGAGCGCCTGTGTCATTCGAGCTCCATGCTCGAGCGCGACCGCTCGAGCAGGTCTGCTCGAGCGCCTTCATGTTTTGCTCTTGAAAAGTCATTTTTCGGCCCATGAGTTCACGATTCGGCCCGTTGCTTATATATACTCGTCTCAAGCTCGTTTTTGGAGGAGACCAGATATCACTTGATAGATTTTGACTTTAGAGTTCGTTTTTGGGAGAGGAAGGAGAGAAGCAAGCTTTATGTTTACGTTTTGTTGAGGTTTTCGTACGAATTCTTAGTTTCTTTTCGTTTCTTAGTTTCTTTTCAGTAATTCGATTACGTTAAACACTTCATACTTCGTTTTTTATTAATTAAATTTCAGATTCTTAGCGCATATTTCTTTAAACCCTAGTTTATGTTTGATCTCTTCTTCGTCTTAATTATCATGTTCATGTTCGTTACTTATTCAATTGCTATTATTTACGTAAAACCTATGTCTAGCTAAAACCTTTGCATGCTTGGGGTAGGATGAACTCGTAGAAGTAGGTGGTGGGTACGTAATTAGGATAATTTGTGACGTTAGGTTTTAATTCTCTTGATTAATGAATTCTTAAAATTAATCTTAACTTTACTTTTGAATTTCGTTCGAAAAGTGTTAGAGAGAGGACGGCCGTATCACTCTTTAACAACGAGTAGACTTAACTAGGGGGTTTAGAAAGGGTTAATTCATCTACCAGTTTAGCGAAGGAGGACGACCGCATCACCTTAGTTAAATTAGGGTCTCATTAATTAAGCACAGTCTATTAACTTTTTAGTGGATTAGTGAAGTCGAGTGATAGGATAAAGTATTAGGGTTTGAAATCTTGAGCTTTCATCTTGCATTCTTTTACTTAGGTTATTTCTTGCGCGTTACGGTTATTTTGATTATGTACCTGCTCCGTTAGTATACGTAGGGATTCCTATCCTGAGCATCACCATCTCTCATTTGAAAACAACCCTTCGATTCTTAGTTTAATTTTGCTTTTTGCATTCCTAGGATCATTTTTAGTTTTTTCATTAATCTTTCAAAAAACCCAAAAACATACACTCATATTAACTACGACGCGTAGATCTTCAGGGATCTATTTGCATACACACTTTCTCTTGGGTTCGATAATACTTGGTTGCTATACTTACTCATACTACAGTGAACCCGTCCGCTTGCGGGGAAGCGACTAGTAGAAGTTAGTATTTTCGCTTCAAGTCAGTCATGTGTGAACATATTAAAAATAATTCTTAGAATGTACATTACTGGGATTTTTTTTGTATAGATCGATTGAAATCATATATTGTCATTCCACATTTATCAAGATACCACATTTCACATGCATTATATTTTACTTATGTATATCATTAAAATTGTTGACTATATTCCATTATTTTGCATCATTTAATATAAATTAATTATATTAGGTTAATTTGACTATTTTTTCATATATTTTTTTCGGATGGGTAATTTAAAATACAGTGCATCCTATTATTTTGCATCATTAAATATAACAAATTGTATTGATTTATTGCATGATCTACTTTAGAAAAATTGTACGTTTATATCTTTAGTCCCTAAATTTTAGGGATAATATATTTTAAACATGTTAATATAATTTTAATGAATCTTTCTTTAAAAAATTTTGAGATAATTACATTGTTGAATTCAGTAGGTTTGTCCATATATTTATTGTTCATTAAATGAAATATTAAATTAATATTTTTAGTTCAATTAATGCAAAGTATTGACCAATTGTTTAATAGCATAGCCTACGATTTGTGGAATGAGTATAATTAGTAATGTTGCATCATGTGATGTAACAAATTGAAGTGAGGGATTTACTCAATTCTTCCTCGATTCTTGCTACTTGATTGCATCAGTTACATATTTGAAATATGGAGTAATATTTAGCCAAATAATGATTTTAAAAAAAGAAGTTAATTCAGCCATAAATGTGCTTATGTGCACTATGTTTTTTATACTGATATCTACCATTGAATATACTTATTATTTTGTTTTGATTTTAGGGGCGTGTGAAAATGTAAATAAATAAAAAAAAGGGATAGTTTCCAGAGGTAATGGAAGTGATTATGTATTATATACACTTCTACTATATAATTATTAATTGAAATATTAAATGTTTCAAACTTTGTAGATTTGTTCGTCTGGGGTCGTGGGTGGGTGTAAAATGGTGGAAGATATTAATTGTTAGCAAATTTAAAATAAAGTGACTATGTGTAATAGATTTTAATGTCTCATTTGTTATTATAAGGTATATTTGAAAAATTATTAAAAATGTATTAATAATTGTTAAGCATATTTTCTTTTATAAGAGTAAGTTTGTTGGTAACGAATGATTACATTTTTTCAATAAATTTAAAATTTGTTAAAAAAATATTAAAATAAATTTAAAATTATTTATTATAGCCCTATGTATAACCCATAAATATCATAAGAATTTATAAACGATATATGCTTTGATCTCAAATATCAATCACATTTTAATTTTATATTTTATGTGCACCTATATTTCAAATATAAATAAAATTTATAATGTATCGTTTATCTTATAAAAAAATCACCTATTGTATGACACTGCTACTTATTTTGTACCTAAATATTTTTCTAATTTTATCTACCCAGATAAATAATTTTTTATTAATTAGGATATCAAAAAGACTATAATTTCCTTATTTTTATTATTATGTGGTTTATATATTGAAAAAGATGATAAGCACTCTCTCTGACTCATTCCACTATTCACCCATTCTTAACAATTATATTTTATAAACTCTTAAAAGTTAAAAGAACTTATAAGATGTTTTAAATAATTGGAGCCCGCTAGCAGTGGTTGAAATTGCTTTGTCTTGATGAAGTATTAATTTGTGTTTTACAAAAAAAAAGTAATAAACATTTAATTTCAATTTTACATATATTTAACTACAATATTAGAATATCACATATTATATATGTTGTTTATTAAATAATTAAACAACAAATTTTTTATTTAAATATAATTTATTTTTATTGTACATAAAATTTGAATTTTTAATTCGTTTAGGTGTTCTTGAATGTCAAGTCACCGCCTGATACTTAAAAAAGGAATTCCAATAGTGTTACTAAAAAATATTGACCAGAAATTAGGTTTGTGCAACGACACAAGATTGATCGTCATCAAACTTGGCAATCACATTCTATAAACCAAATAGCATGTGAAACTATAGATCATGATTTTTAAATTATATTTATTATCATGGAAAACTAATATTTTACAATTAAAAGATTATAATTTATATAATTAATGTGTGGTTGACTTATTTTTAAGACATGAGATTCTTGATATGATGCATACATAATAAAATATTTAAGTTTTTTTAATGCATGAGGCCTCACATGAAGCTATGAATACATATATTAAAATAGGTTCTCGATATTCTTACTACATGCGTATTTTTAAAGTGTCATTGTTGAATGCATTTAGAAAAAAAAATTTACCTCTTGAACTTTTGTTGCAATTAGTAGATAAATTTTTTAGCATACATAATATTCTCATTCAGAAATTATGCTTGACTCTTTCTCAATACATATGGAAGAAAAATATCCATATTTAAATATTTTTCATTTAGTTGAAATTTAACTTATAATAATGATCATATTTAAATATTTTTCATTTAGTTGAAATTTAACTTATAATAATGATTATTTATACTAATATTTTCCACCTTCGTGCTGAGTAAAGCCTTTATAGAAAATACTTATGTAAGAACAGTTTGTCATAATTTAAATTGTTATTTGGTAATTATATTTTCTATTATCATTTTGACTAAATAGGGGTTTAAAAAAAATGTAATGAGAGCACTTTTAAGGTTAGACTCGCCTGATTTCATGGTAATGGTACCTTTTCGTTTGACAATATTTTAGTGTTGAAATGTCTTAATTATACTACCTCTGTCCTTTTTCAATTTACTCATTTGACTTTTATTGACTTTAATGTTAGACTTGATTTGTAATATTTAAATGGATAAATATTTTTTAGGATTGCATATTATTCAATTTAAGTGCATGAGACAAAATGAAGATGATTTTCTACGTAATTATTAGTGAAATGAGGTGTAATTTAGAAATATTTGAAAGGGGTAAATAATGAAATGGGTAAATAAAATTGGGACGGTGGGATAGACAAGTTTATGAAATTCTATGTTTTAAGACTTTTTAATAAAAAAAAAATCTTTTTTACTTAATACAATGCATCCAGTTTAATGAAGTTATGTTGAATAGAGTTATGGTAGAGAACACTTTTGAAAAATATACTAATTTCTATGAGTACACGGTGATCTATAAACCAAATGATAATTAAAATTTTAGATCATGATTTTCAACCTATATTTATTATCATGGAAAACTAACATTTTACGATTAAGAGTCTATACTTTATATATTTCATGTGTGTTTGACTTATTTTTAAGACTCGAGACCTGAGATTGTTAATATGATGCATATAGAATAAAGAAAAATTAAGCTTTTTTTTTTAATGTTTGAGGCCTCACATGAAGCTACAAATACATATATTAAAATAGGTTCTCAATATTCTTACTATATGAGGGTTTTTTTAAGTGACATTATTGAATGCATTTAGAAAAACATTACCTCATAGTGAACTTTTGTTTCGTTTAGTAGATAAAATTTAGCATATATAATACTCTAATTCAGGAATTGTATTTAACGCTATTTAAACTAAAATATATAAGGTAATGTTATTGAGGTTTCTCACTATATAAGAAAGATAAATCTCTGCATTTAAATATTTTCATTCAAATGATAGATTTTTGTTGGGAAGACTATACAATGTTCCACCGGGGGCTGATGAAGAGTATTATTTGTATCTCTAACTACCTCATAGTAAGAGATCATCAACTTACGAGATGATACGAACCATTGGTGATACTGTGTATGATACCTTTAAGGATGCTTGTTATTCAATGAAATTGCTGGATGATGATCGTGATTACGTTGATGGGATAACAGAGGCAAGTTATTGGGCAAATGCTCATTACGTAAGGAACTTATTTGCTATTCATCTCATATCGTCTTCAATGAAGTCTCCAGAAATCGTATTAAAAAAGACGTGGGAGTGTAGAATGGATGATATCTCTATAAAAAAAAAAGACTAACATTGAATATTCCAGGTATAGTATTATTTAAAAAAATTAATTGATTTAGATTGTTAACATGTTTTACAATTCTATTTTTTTCTATTTTTTTATATTTACAGCTTAACGGTGAAGAGTTGGAAAACTTGACTTTAATTGAATTTGAGAAGCTACTGCAGATGAATGGATCCACTTTGAGTAGATTTACTTCAATGTCAGTACTTGATTTTGAGTTTGAGAATGATTTAGTAAATAAAATCATTCGTCAAGAATTGAATTACGATCGACCTGAACAAGGAGAAGAATATGACAAGTTAAGTTCAACTCTAACGCAAGAATAAAAACTTGTGGTTAGTGAGATACTTGAAGTTGTTTGGTTGCAAGAATTAAGAGTCTTCTTTTTATACGAATGTGGTGGAACTGGAAATACATTCATTTAGAGAACGGTCTTTGCAACAATATGTTCTGAAGGCAATATTGTTCTTAATATTGCATCAAGTGGAATAACATCTCTACTTTTGCCCAGCAGGCGTACTGCTCATTCAAGATTTGCTATACCGCTTAATATTGATGAAACCTCCCCGTGTAACATAAAGTCGGGGACACATTTGTCCGAACTATTATTGAAGACAAAACTTATTATATGGGATGAGACTCTAATGATTAACAGATTTAGTTTTGAAGTTTTGGATATAAGCTTGAGGGATATTGTTAGATCTCTAGATGAAACTATGAGCGATATGCCTTTTGGTGGTAAAATCGTTGTGCTTGGAGGAGATTTCAGACAGATATCTCTTGTTATACCAAAAGAAAGTCGAGAGGATATTGTGCTCTCAACTCTCAATACTTCATATTTGTAGGATCGTGGCAAGATATTTTGTGCATATTTTATTAAATAATAATATTTTTTAAAGAAATAATTATTGAAAAACTGAATACATCTAATTTGTTTTCAATTTAAAAGGTTTTAAGATTGACGAAGAACATGAGATACAAAGTTCTGATCCCAATACATCCTCAAATGATGATGATATTGTTAACTTCTCGAGGTGGATTTTGGAAGTTGGTGATGGGATAATTGGAAATAGCCAAGATGGTGTCGCTGAGATTGAGATTCTGAAAGATAATTTGATTTATGATGTCGTTGATCCAGTTGCATCTATAATCGAAAGTATTTATCCATTCTTGATTGATAATTTATGGACTTATAAATACTTTGAGGATAGAGTAATAGTTGCACCTACTCATCAAAATGTGGAGTCTATAAATGATAAGATTCTATCTATGATTTTGGTGATACTAAAGTATACTTGAGCTCAGACAGTGTTTGTGTCTCTGAATTTCGAGAAGGAGGTAATGGACAGATGGGTACAATTGAATTTTTAAACTCTATTAGGTGTTCTGGAATGTCAAATCACCGTCTGATCTTGAAAGAAGGAGTGTCTATAGTGTTACTAAGAAATATCGATCACAAATTCGGTTTGTGCAATGAAACAAGATTGATCGTCACCAAACTTGGCAACCACATTCTCGAGGCTGAAATAATATCCGGAAGGAATATTGGAAATAAATTCTTTAACTCAAGAATGACATTGATAAATTTTGATCCTACAATGCCGGAGAATTTTACAAGGCGATAGTTTCCAATTCTACTGTGTTTTGTCATGACAATAAATAAGAGTTAAGGGCAATCGCTTTCTACTGTTGGTTTGTATCTTCCCAAGTCTATTTTCACTCAATGATCAACTTTATATTGCAGGTACCAAAGTTAGATAAAATAGAGGATTGAAGATTTTGATTCTAAAGGAAATCCTTCCAAATATGCAACAAATGTCGTTTATAGGGAAATTTTCTGCAATTTGTAGGCATAAGCTCAGACAATGTGTGTGCCTCTGAATTTTGAGGAGAAGGTAATGGACATATGGGTACAATTGGATTTTTAAATTTTGTTAGGTGTTTCGGAATGCCAAATTACCGTCTCATCTTGAAAGAAGGAGTGTCTATAGTGTTACTAATAAATATTATCACAAATTCGGTTCGTGCAATGAAACAAGACTGATCGTCACCAAACTTGGCAACCACATTCTCGAGGCTGAAATAATATCCGGAAGGAATATTGGAAATAAAGTCTTCATCTCAAGAATGACATTGACAAATTCTGATCCTACAATGCCGGTGAGTCTTAAAAGACAACAATTTCCAATTCTATTGTGTTTTGCCATGACAATAAATAAGAGTTAAGCGCAATCGCTTTCTACTGTTGGATTGTATCTTCCCAAGTCTATTTTCACTTATGGTCAATTTTATGTTGCAGGTACCAGAGTTAGATCGAGTAGAGGTTTGAAGATTTTGATTCTAAAGGAAATCCTTCCAAATACGCAACAAATGTTGTTTATAGAGAAATTTTCCGCAATTTGTAAGCATTATTTTCTAAACATTTGGTTAATAATAAATGTCATGAATTTATAGTTTATTGTCCTTGGAATAGAATTATTTATTATTAACTAACATTTTTAAAAATACAATAAAATATTGAATAAATAAAATAATAATAATAGTAACATTTATAAAACTTTAAAAAATCCAATTAATAATTTTATCATAAATTTTATGTACAACTTCGCGATAATCGCGAATTTAGCACTAGTATGTTCACATAGTAAAAACATTATGTTGAAAGGGGGATTTGAACTTGTAATCCTCCCAATTTTGTCAAAGACTAATACCATTGGATTGCAACTTATACTTAAGAATCTCACTTAAGTATATATAATGATTCAGAGCGCAATTTTTATTAATGGGCGACCCATTTGACCCGCATTTGACCCACGGATTTTGAAATTTTCTATTTAAAGCAATATTGTATAGAAATTTTTGTGATTAATCTAATTCAAAATAAAATAATATAGAATAGGGTTAATTGCAAAAAAAATCACAAACTTTACAGTCTTTATCAATTACAACATAAACTTTCAATGTTTGCAATTTAATACACGAACTAAATTTACAGTTGCAATTTGATACATGGTGTAATTTTTTTGCGATACTTACGTCTACATGGCATTCGGAGCTGCCACCAAATATTAAATATCGTCAAAAGAATTTGTTATTTAAATGTATTACTCTTGTGTGAATCAATTTTACCATTAAATTGGTTTACAACTAATATTTTATAGTAAAACAACTAATATATTTTAATAAAACGACTAGTAACTTTAATTTATTACTCTTTAATAAAATAACTAATATCATTCGTGGCGTGTGACGTGTCTTTGGTGTTGGCTTTAACTGCAACGCAAGCATAAGTGTAGCAAAAAATTTACACCATGTATAGAATTGCAACAATAAATTAGTTCGTGTATTAAATTGCAAACTTTAAAAGTTCATGTTGTAATTGATAAAAACTATAAAGTTCGTGATTTTTTTTGCAATTAACCCTATAGAATACGATCATTGTAATTTAATTTTAACTTACCTAAAATAAAACACAATTAATTAATCAGTTATAATAATAAAGAATTAAAAATTTAACAAGTGCCATATATAACTTAAACTTATACTCCTATAAATAAATAAAAAAATCAAAATAGAGGCGTGATTCACAAATAAAATGCCAAGGACTGGAATCGCAATAAAGCCAAAAAAGATGCACCAAAATTGTAATTTCCGAAAACAGAATTTTCTTGGCGTAGCAGAAATGGCGGTATACCCCCACCCAAACCCCCCCACTGCTCAATTGCTCTTTCTACTTCTCCCTGACGCCTCCCCTCTCTTCTCTCTCTCTCTGTTGATGATCGACTGCAGAAATCCCAAATGAAGAGAGCGAGAGAGTTGATCGAACTATCAGACGAGGAATGGTCTCCCCACGCCGATTCATTCAAACCCTCCCGCGTCCTCAAACCCAAACCCCCTTCTCCAAACCCTCCTCCCCCCATTGAGTCATTCGCGTTCTCCAAAACCAGCAATAACGGCAACAGTTCGAATGCCGTCCACATAATCGAGAGCTCGTCCTCCGAGGAACTCGGAATCGCGAACGGGAATGGATTCGAGGATTTGGAAGACGACGACGCTGAGATGGAGGTCAGTAACCGGCCGTCGACGGTTACTCGCGCGAATAGGTTCGTGATCGATGATGATGAAGATGACGACGACGATGATGATGGTAAAGTGGACGAATTTGGCGACGACGAGGCTTGGTCGGAGGAGGACGAAGAAGAAGATGTTGTTAAGAAGGCGTTGCGCAAGTGTGAGAAGATTTCGGCTGAGTTGAAGCGGGAGTTGTACGGTTCGACCTCCGCTGCTTGCGATAGGTACTCGGAAGTAGAGTTGGGTCCTTCTGCTGCCAGAATTGTCACTCAGGTTATTATTTTGATGTCATTGGTCTTTCACAAGCATTTATCATTTATGCTGGAAATAGTTGTTGATTTTCTAGTAGTTTTCCAACAATTTGGCTGCATAGCGAACAAGAAGAATGAGGATTGAGAGATTGAATTGTTTCCAATTTAAATGTAGGAAGAAGTGACTGAAGCGTGTGGAGCTGGCGATTCAGATTTTAAGCCAACGCTAAAGCCATACCAGCTCATTGGGATTAATTTTCTTATGCTTTTGTATAGAAAGAAAATTGGGGGAGGTATATACATATTTTTTTATTATACTTGCATTTCGTCTTGCTCTCATTTTGTTAATGAAATTCATTGACGTGAAAAACAAAGTTTATTCTCCTTTGCTGCTTGATTCTCATCTATGATAAATTCCATGAGTGTCAGATGCAGTTATTTTAGGGTTGTCACCATGTTTGTGTGGAAAGGTTGTTCTTGTTAGTTGTCTTAATAGCAAGGTTTGATATGTGATTGGCTTTTAATTGTAATTTTCTAGCATGAAATTACTATGCTAATTTTTTAATTTAACATGGTTGTCAAATTTACATGCTTTTGATGCATGCTACTTGGCTACTTTGATGATGGACATGTATCTATTAACCTGAGAACAGAAAAAAAATTGTTTTGTTTTGCTTCTGGTTTTGACCATTTTTATAATCTTTTCATACAATATTTTGTTATGCAGCTATACTAGCAGATGAGATGGGTCTTGGAAAGACTGTCCAAGTAAGATTTTTATATTTCTATCTTGCCTAATTGTTACTACTATTGTTTCCTAAATTTTCCAAACACTATAAATGCTAAGTAAATTTTGTACATCAGGCCATAACATATCTGACCCTTTTAAAGCATCTGGAAGATGATCCTGGTCCATACTTAATCGTGTGTCCTGCTTCTGTTTTGGAAAACTGGGAAAGGGAGCTTAAAAAATGGTGTCCATCATTTACTGTGCTTCAGTATCATGGTTCTGCACGGTCAGCTTATTCGAAACAGTTAAGCACGCTAGGAAAGGCTGGACGACCACCACCATTTGATGTCATTCTTGTTTGCTATTCACTTTTTGAACGTCACAGGTTAGTAAGTTCTCGAGGGTTGTTCTTTTTCTTTCTTCGTCTTTTTTTTTTTTTTGGGTGAAATTGCTCGCCGGTTTAGTTTCTCTTCCGCTCTCAAGGCTGAAAGTCATTGTTCAGTTTGCAGCAGAAAGAAGACCGCAAAATTCTAAGACACTGGAAGTGGAGTTGTGCAATTATGGATGAAGCTCATGCCTTGAAGGACAGGACTAGTTACAGGTGGAAAAATTTGATGTCAGTGGCAAGAAGTGCAAAACAGCGTCTGTTGCTCACAGGCACACCATTACAAAATGATTTGCATGTACGTCCATTTCAAGCGATTCTTTATTTTAAGTTAGCATCATCCCTCGATAATCATACCTAAATAATGTCATGCACTTCTCTAGAAGATGTTTGTGCAGCCTGCAACGCGGTTTAACTTACTCTTAGGGGTAAACCGAACAACAAAAGGAAGATTTTCTTTTTTCAGCAGTTTGAAATATATATTTAAACTCAAGCACTTAACAATTGTGGTTATTGACAGTACGAAGTAGCATTATCAAAATCATTATTCTTGTTTGCTTGAATTAGTTTATGAAATTGGTTTTGAGATATGCAGTTGGATGTGGTTCATATAGTCGGTATATCATAGCAAAGTTGAAAGTTTAAGAATCTTGATTAGTTGTTCTTCTTTGATTTGTGCCTTTGTTGGCTTGTAATTTATTTCCCTAATATGATCTTTTCTCTAACTTCAATTTGATTGCCTCTTGAAATTCAATATATTAGATCTTTAATACTTTTGCTTTCATTTTTGCTGACACACATAATCAAATGAATTCTTGACGTATGTTCTCGGATTATATGACGGTGATTGTTTTCCAAAATAAAAGTTGGTATAAACTGTTGATATTCCAACTTGAGAGCTAATTCCTATCTAGGATCCAGCCCTACGCCTTGTTTTTGACATGAGAGGTTGGACCATTTGTGCCCTTACCCTTCTTTCCTCCTTGCGTCCAAATCTTCTCCCCATCACCACCAAGAAAGGAAAAGTGATTGGTGCTTGGCCAATTTGATATTTCTGGTGGTAATTTACTACATATACTGATTTTCTGCACTACCTGAGAATCCTCTACTAAAATTTTGTTAATTGCTGATAATGATTACTGGTATTCAGTAATCTTGTATTAGACACATAATGCCTGCGTTATGCTTTCACTACTTTATGTTTACATAGGAGTTCCGTTCTTCAGTAGTTGGTTTCTTATATGCAGGAGTTGTGGTCGTTGTTGGAGTTTATAATGCCTGATCTTTTTGAAACTGGAGACGTTGACTTAAAAAAGTTGTTAAAGGCAGAAGATAGTGATTTAATTGGTAGAATGAAGTCCATTTTAGGCCCATTCATCTTAAGGCGGTTAAAATCAGATGTAATGCAGCAGTTAGTTCCAAAGATGCAGAAGGTAATTGAGTTCCATTTATGCTGATTTATACCTCATTGATACCTTTAAATACTTTCATTTACTGCAGTATAATTTGCTGACTAGATTTTCTTTACATTTGCCAAATCTGAATGGGACTTTGATCTGTTTTAGATCGAGTATGTGCGCATGGGAAAACAACAAGAAGATGCTTATAAAGAAGCAATTGAGAATTATCGTGCAATATCTCAAGCACGTGTTATGAAGTCCTCTGAAACCTGTGTACCTAAAGTGCCCAACATATCTCGACGTCAAATTTCTAATTATTTTATGGAGTTTCGCAAGGTACTCAAATTGTACTTCAATTTGCTAAAGTTTATTTTATACGTAAAAATTATCCATTTCTTAAACTGTATTTATGTTTTCAATACTTTCAGATAGCAAATCATCCGTTATTGGTGAGGCGTAACTATTCAGACAATGATGTTCTTCGTTTTGCTAAAATGCTGCACCCAAAAGGTGTATTTGGCTTTGAATGCACCTTAGAGCGCGTGATTGAGGAGCTTAAGAGCTATAATGACTTTTCCATTCATCGGGTAATTGGTTTTTCAAATTGCAAAGTATACAAAGATATCATGGAAATACTATCAACCATCCATTTTTTGGGCAATTGTGGTATTTTAGTTGTCGCCTCCTGATCAACAGCATTGGCCATGATATATGGTGGTTCTGTTGTATAAAATTTTCTAAAACCATTGAATTTATTCTTTAAAAAAAAGTTATAAGTATAAATTACTTAATATTTATCCACCATTTAGCAGAGTTGATATTTCCTTTTTCCTTGAGCTGGGTCTTCACCATCCTCAAAGGAGAGGAATCTTTTGGTCCCTATGTGACTTGCATCTCTTCCCTCATGTGAAGTATCAAGTAGCATCCTGTCATTTATTTGAAAGACATGAGGCCCTTGTGAAGGAGATAACTCAATGATACTTTTACCTTTCTAATATCTCTGAGAAATTTTATCATGAGTCAGTTGTTTGAGATGCCATGTGATGTATGTTTAATCTGATTCAACTTAACTGGCTTGATGCAGCTTCTGCTTTACTATGGTGATTCTAATACGAAGGAAACGCTTTCTGATGAACATGTTATGTTTTCTGCAAAATGTCGGGTATGATTTAAATTCCTTTAATTTTTTCTATTCTTATTGTTACAAGCTGAATTATGAAGCAGGATATCCTCTTGTTTTGCTTCCTATATTGACTCGTTTATACCTGTTTGTGCATGTGGCGTAGACATTGGCCGAACTTCTCCCTGCGCTTAGCAGGTCTGGGAGTCGTGTTCTTATTTTTAGCCAATGGACGTCTATGCTTGACATATTGGAGTGGACTTTGGATGTGATTGGCGTAACCTACAGGCGGCTTGATGGAAGGTAAATTTTGCTTTCTGTTAGATTTATCTGCAGTTTTCCACCACTGAGTGGTTTTGGAGCATGTTTATGCTCTTTCAGACAATTCACAATAATGGAAAAGAGGAGTTCGACAGTCTTTCTTAGACTAGGGCTTTCTGTTGATATTTTAGTTCAGTTTCTATTGTTTGTTGGCAATGAAAGCTGAGAAGATTAAGAAAGTGAAGTTGAACATTTTAGGGTATGTTTGTTTTGGGATTTAGGTGTGCAGGGGAAGTTATGACTTTGAAATTTCAGGATTTGAAAATCTTGATGAATAATATAAGTATGTGTTTGTTTTGGGATTTTAGTAAGGTGAGATTTTGCTTTATGTCAAATCAATGTTTAATAGTGATAGATGTTGTATTATTTTATTGTATTGTGTAAGATAAAAGTAGGAGAGAGATTGAGTGAATGATAAAAACTGATGATGTGATTGTATCTAATTATGTGAAAAGTAGTACAATAATAGGGTTATAGGTAGGGATTGAGTTTGAGATTTGAAAACCTGGTTTTAAATCCCAAACTCGTATGGAGCGTGGATCGCAAAGTCCAAAGTCTATCCGGGTGAATCCCAAAACAAACATACCCTTATTGTGTGGGAGGAAGGGAGTGGGGGAGAGAGAGTGTTTGTGTTTTAGATAACTTTGTAATTAAGATTGTATAGGTTGCTGGCTTGAATCATATTACTGCCAAAATAGGATGAATTCTGTTTAAAAATTACAATAAGCGGATATGAGATCTTGTTTCAGAGGTTGGTCATTAACTTTTTAGGTTTCTCATCCCTTTTGTGAAGCTAAAGGTAAAAACTTTGCCAAGAATTAGCTAAGTGGTAAAAGAGACGGGGTTTCACAAATCTGGGAGAAGTTCCTAGCCCAATTTAAGATTTCTTTTTTATTTCTGATTTATTCAACAACTAAAGATCAGAGATTTCATTTTTTTGTTTACTAACAAAACTTGTCATTTATTCCATAGACTTTCATTTTTATGTTATATATTGTTGTCAGTACACAGGTGACAGAGAGACAGACAATTGTAGATACCTTCAACAAGGATACTTCGATATTTGCATGTTTGTTGTCGACAAGGGCTGGAGGACAGGGTCTGAACTTAACAGGAGCTGATACTGTTATAATTCATGACATGGATTTTAATCCCCAGATTGATCGACAAGCTGAAGATCGCTGTCATCGCATTGGGCAAACGAAGCCTGTCACAATATACAGGTAAAAGCTTTTTGTATTCTTTCTTTTTAATTATCCAATCAATGTAATATCATTATTATAAGAAGAAAATATCATGGTCCTGGACTCAATAAACCATATGCTTGCAAACTGTTCTGGACCAAAAAAATGACTGGTTATATTGCCTTATTGGTACATTACCCTTGTCTCTTTGATTTGCAAAGTATCTAATTAAAACCAAGAGATAAATATCCTCAATATGGTGTGGAATGTTGACCTGCAAATTCTAACGACACAAAGCACTTGGTAGAAGCAATTATTATACATGAAGATTCAATATTAGGGCAAGAGCACCTTTTGGTGAAATAGTTGGTCTTATGTATAACAGTTTTACCGTACAACTAGTTCAGAACTACCGCTTTGTAGTATATAGCAACTTTTGAATGAAACTAATACTGTCAAGCTAATACAGTTTAAAAATACATACAAAATGCAAACCATTTGCACGGTGAAACTGTTAGGAATATAAGCTAGGGAGCCTAAGTAACTTAACCCAAAACCATGGTCAAAGGTGACTCCCACTTATATTTTACCCATGCACAATTTCTTGTGGATTTGATGTGAGATTGTAACAAAAACTGATATACTTAAAACACTTTGCCTTGATGAAATGCTATCTATTCTTATGTGGTTTGTATCATATTCAGGCTCCAGTATTTCAACTTCAATTGATAATTAGCATTTTCGTTCCATCAAAGCACACTTCATTTAACCAACAACCCTGTGATGATTATATCCATGTAGTAGAATAATGTTTTAAAAAAGCTGTTTGTAGTTAATTTCATTCATCTGGATTATTAGCATGTGTTAGCTGGTTCGTTCGATTTTACTCATCTTTTAATTGTGCTAGGCTCGTGACCAAGGGTACGGTTGATGAGAGTGTTTACGAGATTGCTAAGAGGAAACTAACGTTGGATGCTGCTGTGCTCGAGTCGGGAGTAGTAGTGGAGAATGAAGAAGGTGAGGTGCCTGAAAAGACTATGGCAGAGATATTGTCATCATTATTATTGCAGTAAATTATATCTCTAGGCAGCGGGTATTATGTAATTGCTTATTGATTCCCATTTTTGTTGTAGGCCTAGATTCTGTGTTTATTTATATTGTTTCAGAAGGACAGATATATGGTATTGAAAGCAATGATTCTCTGTTGTATGAATATATGATGCGTGGAAATCCACTAATACTCTGTACACTCTCAATTACCTGAGGTTTTTTTTTTCCTCTATTACTTGATTGACTAGATGACTTAATAAGCAGGACATTTTCATATCACTATTTTCGAATTTCATTGGTTTATCTGGGGTGAGAAATTGACGAGGTAGTTGGTCTCTTAAGAATAAAACTAGGCATAACCTTAAAGTGAAAAGGGGGTAAAATACCATTTTATTAAGAAATTGTATTTTTACAGGTCTTTAAATTATATGTAATTAAAAATGCTCTTTGAATATTGAAATTTCATTTCATGAATTCTCTGGAGGCCGTACTATCCAATTGTGTTTAGTGCAAGTCATTTTAATTCTAATTTTTCAGGTGATTAGTACCTAAAATACCTTGTGGAAAATACATTTGTATATAATTAATATTAAATAAAACTAACATATGTATTTAACTGAACTATCAGTACATCAATTTTTTTTGGAGGGAGCTCTTGAAATAAAATTAATACTTCAAGATTTTTTAAAGCAAAAAATAACTCTAGAACACATCAGAACAAAATTGATAATTTAACAACCTGTTAATGCATTAAGCCATAAAACTGATGGGAAGTATCTTACCGATGCATATGTCCCAAAAACAAACTATAATGCAAGTGTATACAACAAGATGAGAAATCAAGAATGATGAGAAAAATAATACTCCACTATTTACATGGTATTACTGTAGACTATACAAATGAAGATATGAGAGGGATCGACTCTATGATACACAGACTTGGGACTCAATGACCCTATGTTGGTGTCGAGGCTGCTAAAGGATCTTCTTCGTCGTGCTTATTATTTTACGGTATCAGATGATAACCAAGGTTCAATCAACTTCTTCGTCTGGATCCAACTGCTCTTCGCTCACAATCATGCCTTCGTCCCATAACTCTCGAGACCTGTGAACATGACGAAACTTGAAAATCAAGATAGAGACGCTTTTGAGATTATCATCAAATTTGATGTGTGCAAAACATTCTGGAAAAAAATGTGGATGTTAGTTGTCATGAATATGATCTTCTAGTTATGGTCAGCAAGTATCAAAATGTTGGGTATTAGTTTATATACTTTTATAGATTGCAGGGGATAATATTTTAAGGCAAGGGAAACTGTGAAGCAAACATATGCATTGCCAAACCAGATTGTGAAAATCATGTAGAAGAATAAATAACGAAAAAGAATATTGCAAAATTTAAAACCTCGTCCCATCAACATTAATATGAAGAAAGTGGCCGTGACGCCATCCCTCTTTGAAATGGCCAAAGAAAACGTCACCAAGCTTCGAGTAAAAACGGCTTTCTCCATTTGCCTTTCCTTTCCAGAAGTTTGCAAACCATCTATCACCCGTATGAAAGTAAATCCATCCCTGTGAAAGAAAACAAAAAAATTAGCACCACTAATGGACAATTTCTGCTCAATTCAACCAATTTCTACAAAGGAGAACTAGAATTGTACCACAGGTAGGGGTAAATAAACTCATCCTTTAAACAGCTATATACTATTGAAATTATTTGGAAACTTTCATAATGGAATTGGTGCAGGAGGTGAAGAAGGTAGATCGTAATAGACATGGAATTAGAAGCAAATTTCCTGTGGAAGAAAGATACCTTGCCATGCATGAGATCATCCCTCCATGATCCCTGGAAAACATCCCCATTGTTGAAGTAGAATGTTCCCAGACCTGATCTCTTTCCATAGCGCCACATTCCTTCATAGATGCTCCCATCCCCAAGCAATAGGCGACCCTGGGAGATTACGCTATCCTTTTCAATCAGATGAATCAAACAATTGGTTTCTTACCAGCTTTTCAGATGAACATTGAAGTACCTTTCCTTCAGGAAGTCCTCCTTGAGTCCGCCCCCTGTATATTCCTCCATGATATTTCATTTCCACCACACGACTCCACCTCTTCTCCGAATCTCTCTCTGATTCCTTTAAATAAGCAACAGTAACAATCTAAATGCTGACCTTATTTGGTAGTTTAAAAGAAAATCATATGAAAATAATAGTCCAAGCAATCATTTCATATATATGGATAAACAAATGTTCACCAAAATACATCACATAGCTTTGAAGAAAGAAGAGAAATGCATAAAAATATATTTAGCATTTGGTTCAGTCCAAAGTTTAGTGTGTTGTTAGAAGATCACATGTACTTAAGCTCTGTTAAGTGTGCCTCTTTTTTTACCCTTTCTTGACATATATGCCCAACGACATAATCCAAGATAAAAGTACTTATTGATTGGTTCCAAAAGTGAACAAGAAAACATGCACATCAAGCCTTAAACTGTATCACAACAGTGTGAGTTGTCCCACCTAAATAACATATGGATCACTGAAGATTTTTATTCTATATAAGCATACTGATAATAACAATAAATAATATCACAAATTCTCATCAATGATGCAATAAGTAAGTGTAACTTTATATTGATGAAAGTCTTTAAGAAAATGATGAGACATGAACGTGTTAGGCCCATCAAGAGGGCAAACTTAGTAAGTTTATTTATTAGGGTTAACTAAGGGCAGCTTAGTGAGTGGGTGCATTTGAATTTTGTTTAGTCTTGATAATTAGTTTTGGGAGAGATTAGCTCAGTTTTGTATTCCTTTAGTTCAATTACCATTGCTCTCTGTCCCTACTACCTATAGTGAGGATCGGCTTACTACAAATAAGTTGTGTTTCTTAAAAAAAAACACATAAATAAGATTTGGTTAAATTTT
This sequence comes from Ballota nigra, assembly GCA_947034835.1. NCBI lineage: Eukaryota > Viridiplantae > Streptophyta > Magnoliopsida > Lamiales > Lamiaceae > Ballota > Ballota nigra. The sequence continues at coordinate 87,471,134 of OX344720.1, read as the reverse complement.
GATAAAATTGACCATAGAACATCAATCACACCTGATGATCATATAGCCTGCTCAGAAAAGGAAGTAACTTGAGTTCTAAAATATTGACATGGAGGCTTGTTTGTTCTAGTCCACTGGAGATTATGTCAAAATAATTAAACTAAGGAGAAAATTGTAATTTACCAACATGGACGCAGCACGAACTGAAAGCACTCCCTGCTTCTTAGAATTATCAGTGCAATTTCCTTTGTTGGCTGAAGATACTTTACTGCTGAAATCAGTATCGGTCAATCCAGCCCACATGTTCGGCCCAGTCTGGTGCTGCTTCTTTTCATCGCCATCAATCCTCCATATTGCCCCATGCTTAGTGTTCGAGGTGAGATGACTGTCCTCCAACTTCTCAATATGTCTTATACCCACAGGAAGTTTGTAAATGCTGACACTGTCAACCGATGCAGCTAAATCTGAAAAATTAGTTCCATATTTGGACACTTCGGTCGAATTATCTGGCCCCAAATTTCCTCGAGTAAGAAGCTCCCTTCTTAACATTAAATTTCCTGTGTACTCCATTTCAATTAGAATTACTATAACAAATGGAAAGCTGTACTGGATTAGACGAACAGCAAGAGAGAATAATATTCACTATTTTGCTGAATGATTTAGCAACAAGGTAAAAGGAAGATACTCCCTCCGTTCCAATTTAATTTCGTTTTTGAGAAAAAAAAAATTCCAAAATATGTCGCTCTTGGTTTTCAAAGAGAATTTCTTTTGCCAACCTCACTCTTTTCTTAATTTTTGTGATGTCTCATTTATTGAGATAACAAGAATCTATGTAAAACACCAAAAGGGTATATTGGTCATTTTACAAAAATAATTATGGGTGTTAAATGACTTGTTAAATCCATGTGAAACACCCAAAAAGGCGAAGGTTAAATTGGAAGGGAGGGAGTATAATAGTTATACCTTCAGAATTGTAATCATAAGGGGGAGAATTAGCGTCAGTATCCAATAAATCTACCTCTTCTTCAGAACTATTCTCGTCCCTACATAAGAAGCGTTGTCAATGCCAGCATTTGCTTCTAAACATACCTATGGTGAAACAAAAATATGCATGGAGGAACCTTGAATAGTAGAATTCTTCATCTGCATTGCCCGAAAGCTTTTGGATTTTGCCCGAGTAAAAACCATTTTCTTCAGCAGTACCATCGAAGGAATCTGCCTCAGGCATATCACCAGTGACAGGTGAATTTACAACATTAGAAACATGTGAACTTTTAGATAAATTGCCGTTCTCAGAGTTGTCCATTTGCTGATGTTGCTTCTTAAAGATATTGAAAATGAAAGGGAAATGCTGACCCAGGCTAGAGAATATGCCATTTCGTTGAGGCAACTGCTGCCTGGTGTATCTGTTAACACATCACACACGACAAATATATAGAAGTAGAAGGAAAACTAACAGGCTATCACTGAGTCAAGGAATAAACAAACTGTTGTCACTAATGAAAATTCAGTATTATTGAGTTGAGGCAGGATTCCAGATGGACAAATTCAATTTGGCAAGGGAATACGTTAAGAAAAAGCATTGAGGTAACTTGATTTCCGTCTTCTAGCATATGTCCATTCATATTCATGCCTTATTAAAGTATTCCACAAGAACTTTCACCCCTTACATATTATACTGCATAATTATAAACAAGACAATAAAAAAGATGAAACTTGAAGAAAACTGAGGATAGCCAGCCAAATGTCGACATTTTTCACAGGGGTAATTCGTAGGGTCAAATATACTTGCTTTATTTAAGTCCTGCCTGATTCTTTTGATTGCGTTTTGGGTGAAGCTTTGTCCACACAGTGGACAGGAAGGGTGAAAATTTTGACCCTACCAGTTACTCAATGTGACAACAGTTTCATTAGGTAAGTTGGTTTATAAGGAACCTTACCCGAAAGCAATTATAGTAGCTAGTACTGTGTTAGCCTCCATATGGGGCTTACGAACTATAGACAAAATAATTTCACCATGACATTTTGTAATTGCACGAACAGTATGCAAAATGTTATTTGCGTCACTGCAGTCGACAACACCTGAACTTGCAATGACACATAAAATTACACCGTCAAGGTCCTGCAATAAGAATAAGGAAGGGAGCTGAGTGGGAATGTAAAAAAAGACAAAACAATTATTTAGCAGAACTAATTATCATGAAATTTAGCAACATACTGCTATAAAATATTGCGGATGAACAAGCGAGAAACAAATAGCTGATGTGATATGACAACCAAAAAGAATTTAAATAAGTCGAACCTTTATGTCCACACCCAGGAAAGGGCAGTCATTTATAGCTTGCATAACTGAAGTTTTGACATTGTGACCAGTCCCAAATCCAATTCGTGCTTCATTATAACTCTCAAAAATCTGTAAATGATAATCTAAGAGTTTAGTGGATAATGGAAAAAGAGATGCATAAGAAATGAGCACTATTTTTGGTATAAAAAATAAAAAGTGGATCCGCACTGTTGCAGTAATTCCATGAAATGAAAAGGTTCAAACCCGCCAGAAAGGACTGCAAAGGAAATATGGGCTAATGAAGGCTACTCCAAATCACGTATCTATCTATCAATATAGGTAAATACAGAAATGGAAAACTCATAACAAATAAGATTGTACAGGGGCAAAGGGGCTTTACTTGTATACACTCAGAAAGTTGAATTTCTCTGGTTGAATTATCTTTTGTTCGCAGAAGCTTTATGTGTTTCTCCTGTTAATGACGGTGAAAAGTTTCATCTCAAATTTTGTGAGAAAAAAGTAATAACGAAGTATCAGCAAATGGAAAGTATAAAAATTGAAACCAAAATAAGGGTAAACAAGTTGACTTACAGAAAGGAGAATGGATATGGCATCCATGGCCATTAAAACAGCATTATGAGTAGTCCTCAAAGCCTCGTCCAGAGTGACCATATCATTTTCTAGAAGTGTATCAGTATCAAGAACTGCAGCAGTCATACATAAGCACAGATCTTAGATTTAATCAATAGTACAAGATCAACTTTTTGCAGCATTTCTGTATCAACAAGTGCACCTTTCATGTACAGCATGTCTTACCTCTGGAAATTAAGCAATATCATCTATCCATGGTTGAATAGCATATATACGTTTACATTTTACAGTCAAACATATGATATTTTGAGTGCTTCATTTTTTGTTTGTTTTGGTCTCTTTTTTTAATTATTGGAAACAAAATATTTTATTAAGATAGGGAAGATATAAGGGATGAGAGATCCGTTTTACAGCTTACAATTTGACAGTACAACTTCAGAGCAAAAAACCAATCCCTAACTAAAACCAATACATGGACACCTATGGAATTCCTATGACCTGACGCCTGAAGAGCAACTCTGAATTTTATCCTACCCAAACATTTTCTATTGACTCGATTGAACTCTCAAAAATCCTCTTATTTCTTTCAAACCATATGGACCCAAGTACAACCGGGACAATAATCCTCCACAAAGTTCTCCTTTCTAATTAATGTAACTGCATGGGTTGTTGACTAAAAAAACATACATTTCCGAGTTTTCATAAAAAGCAAACTATGGGTGAAATTATTTTTCGGAACCCCAAGAGAGCACAACAGAGGTTACTGTTGCACAAAACTGGGCTACTCAATACTTGGCAACGAGAAATAATGGCATTCGACATGGCCATTACTTCTCATGCACCCTATAATCACAATTATCTTGCTGATACTGATTCTTACTTGTAGGGTATAAAATAAAAGTTATCACATACACACACATAGAAAAAGGAGAGTCAGAAAATAATTCATTTATGCATATTAATAGCAACACTTCCAGTTCAACACTCATCAAGTTTTCAATCATTACAGAAACCAGATACTACTTGAAGTTTATGAAACCAAACCTCGTAGAAAGGAAGGAAAGCTTTTATAACATTTAACTCTTGGTATAGCATAACCAGCCCAAGAAAACAAGTTACTCACCGATACAAAAATTCGCCTGCTTTTGAAGTTTACCTACTAATTCCTTGACCTACAGATGGGATAAATCACCATTAAAATTCCAGTAAATTATTACCTTCAAAATTATAACAAGTTATAGCACTAACCAAAACTAAGTTTCTCTATAGTTTCATATTTCAAGGTATCTGATGACAGGGATTAATATTATATATATATACACAAACTAAGTCATAAACCAAAAAGGAAAGAGACGTGCTTCATCTTGGCGCCTTCGGCCTTCAAAGCTAAATGGCTTCAATATTATGCCCACCACAAATCCATTTCCAGACTTGACATTACTGAGAACCTTAAGTGCGGTAAGATGATCCGAGCCATATGCAGCACTAGCAACCTAATCAGAAAAAAAAGGAGAGTTAAAAAGCTTAGAGAAGATATATATGTTATGACATCCAAGCAGCACGTAAATGAACATTGAAAATAAAAAACTTTATAGGTCCCTTCCATATTATGAGGAAATTATTAAAAGGAAAAAGAACGAAGAGAAAATGAGAATTCCAAGTGGCCAGATGATGAAACTGATGAATTCACGTTCTGCCTTGAGAGTGCAATCTCCATCAATGAGAAACAAGTAGACAATCAAAACATTGTCTTGATAGCGATTCAACTCCAAGATCATATATTTATATTAACTCAAACAAACTATGCTGCTTCCGAAATGAGAAGCAAGTAAACAATCAAAACATTGACTTGATAGAGATTAAACTCCAAGATCATATATTTATATTCACTCAGACGTACTATGCTGCTACCGAAAGTCTTCCTATATTGGTTAGTAATAAATCACTCTTTTCGTTGCCACTACAATAATGGGTTTGTTTATAGGAAAATTGCTTCCGGCTTTGGTACTTTCCTGCTCAGGGATTGGAAGAGACTTTTCTAGTGAGGCGGATGGAAAAAAATTCAGGGATCATATTATCGCAGTAAAATGCAGATATCATATGTTGCACCATCAAAGTCTTCCCTATATTGGTTAGTGACTAAATTATTCGTCCTTTCCTAGCTGCAAGAAAAATGGGCATTCATTTTGTGGAAATTCACTTCTGGCGTTAATACTGTGTCTCTCCCTGCACCTTGTTTGCTAGGAACAGAAGAAAAGAACCTTTTCACGAGGCACCTTGGAGCCAAATATGAACTCATGTTTTTAGGGAAAAAGGTTCTTATATGATATTTAAGCAACTTTACGATAAGACTCTACATTGTTTTTAAGGCAAAATATAAAATTAAGTACTCCCTCTGTCCCAAACTCGTTTGCTACATTGCCAAAAAGGTACGTCCCATACTCATTTGCTACATCTATTTTTGGCAAAAAAATAACAATACTTTTTAATATTATATTCTCCATACACTAATAACCAAAAACATCTACTTTATCACTTTATCACTTTAAATACTATAAACAACTCTTTTCTTAATAACCGTGCAAACAGTAAATGGGAATTTGAGTTTGGGACGGAGGGAGTACAATTTATATGAAAATGTTCTTTTCCAGTACCATACAAGTTACTCCCTATTGCCCAATATAGGCAGCAAGCTGCATTTCCTTTATTTGCTAGTCTCAAATATACTCCTGATTCTACATTTAATAGTATTTATATGTATTCTGTTAGTAATATACACCCATATTTAAGATGCATTCTTGTAATCAGTTTAATTCATTAAATAAAGGTAAAGTAAGAAATTATTTGCATAATTGGTATTTATAACAACATTATTAATTTGTGTGGAACAGAAAACTAGTCTATACATTTGGGATGGGGGTACAGTAATACATAAGAGTTTAGAGTTTACCATGTTTTCCCAATCTTATGTCACGTCTCAACTTCTATTATCGAGTTCCGAAAAAGTTAATATCTAATAAACACGTTTGCTACATTGTATTCTTTAATAAGTACATCATTGAGGATTCCTTTTTGTACATGCAGCCATAGCATCATGCAATGATTTCTTCTGAAAAGGGGGTACACTGCTCTGGACAACAAAGCCTTATCCAATACAGCAAAGAAAATCATTTAGTCATGCAAGAAGAATATTGCAAGGCAAGTAATGTACAAACAAGTATCACAGCTTTACAGGATGACTGCCAAAAGTTTTCCACATTACTTGGAGTGCTATCTGCAAAACAACAACCAGACTGCGTAAGAAATAGGTGGGAAAGAAAGGGCAGAAGATCACAAGATAAGAAGTTTAAGGAAGAAACCATAATTTTTCCCCAAGACATGAAATCCAACAAAACCAAAAGCACTCTATAGTAAGATGTAATCATGTAATTAACAGAATTTTGGCTGATATGATATGCCAGGCACAAAATTATTTTTACCAAAGAAATAAACATAAAATTACAGGTCACATAAGGACAACTGAGTAGATGTTTGACCTTTGCTAGGAAACTTTTGTTGCAGTTGCACCTGTTCTGAGTCGTAACCAAGGATATTCCTGCCATATATTCAAAATTGAAGTTAAGAAAAAAAAATCCATATACCTATATCTATTGAAGCCTCCAGTCAAACTGGTTAAACTGAATCACCAAACCTAGGACCAGTGGAGTTTCTAGTTAACTTCTTATTCTAGGTGTAAATCAGGTAATTTCATCAGTTATAATTTAAAAAATCATTATTCAATAATAATTTCAAATATAACGTCAATAAATTGCTAAGCTGCATCAATTTCAAGATAGCAAAGCTAAACAGTTCTTTTTAATCATTCTAAACCACTTTAACTACCCTGAAGGTGATAGCAATGCCATTTAAATTTTGAATTAAACAACAAACGCGGGTTCAAAACTGAGTGTAGATAACTAGTAAAACAAGAATAACACAAGCCTTTCTACTGCTAATTGTTGTCGGATTGAAAAATTTCAGATCTCTGAGCTTCAATTCCACCAATCCAAAATTGTTTGTACCCTTTGCAACCTTTCTTCGTGAATTAAAGCTATATCTAATATTCTTCTTCTATACCAACTTCATATTTGTCGCTGATCTTCCAAACTAGCACAGATAAACATCAAAACCAATTTTTGCCATAGTTACTAGCGTCCATCAAGCATATTAAGCAACGACACACCACAATATTCTTCACATTTACTTCCACGAAGAACGCAACAACATATGATCAAGTCTCACAGCATTATAAAGAATCCTCCCAAGTCCCGATTGCACACAAAATCAGGATACAAAATTTAAGCAGTCTCATTGGTTCTAACCTATAAGATTCTCATCAGCTACAATCCATTGTCATAACATTTGAAGCCTATCCTATTCCACAATCTTTGTTGTCATCATAACTTAAATAGAACAAACCTAATTCCACTCCCACGACCTAACAAAACCATATCACCATCCATATCCGAAAATTTCAACACACATTTTCCAATCCCAAAATCAACTGATATAAAAGATTAAACACAAACAAACAATAAAAGGAGTAGAGTACCAAAATCTCAAAACAGGGGAGAGGAAAGGCGAGGCGGAGCAGAAATCCAGCACGGCATCTTTCCGGCTACCTACCCCTATCACTTCCACGCGCTCCTCGCATTCTTCCAACACATCACTGCCGTCATTGTTACGATCAATACTGCTCACATTACTAGCAGTGACGAAGGTGCAACTCAATTTATTGATGGAATTCAAATTCCATCCTATAAAGAGTTGGGAACCAGGTTTTTTACGGGTTCTGTGACGCGAGAGGAGAGGGAGTGAGGAGAGAGAAAGGGAATGAGGGGCGGCTGTGTAGGAGTAGAAGAGGTTCATCATTCATGGGCTATGCCCGGTGGTTGGCCGGAGTGGCGGTGGCGGTGGAAATGCTCCAACTCCAAGGGCTGGAAATGATGATGCCAGTTTTACCCCTCCATCTTAAACAGGGAGTCCCACTGCTCAAACCCCAAAACCCTCTAAACAAACCTCATAATTTTAAAGACAAAAATAGACATAATAAAATGACTAAGTTATCCTTATATATATATGGAATGAAATATACTCTAAATTTATGTTGATTTTGATTTTAGTCTTTTAAATCATTTAATTTCAAAATTAGTATTTTAACTTTTAATTGATCAATTTTTTTTTTCTTACATTTTTAAACCCTAAAAAAATCTAAAAAATATGTTTAAAAATGTATTAAATATTTAAATAATCTAATTAAATGAAATTAAAAAAATCCTTAAAAATTTGGAAAACAAAAGAAAATAAATCAACTAAATCTTCAAAATAATTTAATTAAAAAAATCCATTTTTTTAAATAAACTAAAAAATAGTTTAAAAATTAAATTAAATCTTAAAAAATAATTAAATTAAGAAAATTATTTTAAAAAATCAAAAAAATTCAATCGAAGCTAAATAAAAATTAAATTTTAATTGATTATTTAGTTTAATTATTTATGAAAATTTAATTAACATTTATAAAATATTTTTCTGATTTTTTTTTATCTTTAGCCTTTTCCTTTTTGAATATTTTTTTTATTCTTTTTTAAATTTAATTTGTTTAGATTTAGATATTTTTCTTATACTTATGTAGTTATATTATTTTTCAAATTTTAATTTTAATCGATTTTTATTTAATTATTTTTTTATTTTTTTTATTTTTGTCAAATTTTATTTAGGTTTAAATGATTTTAAAAAAAAAATAACTAAACTTGTTCTAAAATTATTTTATTTTCTAAATTATTTGAAATAATTTTCAATTTTACTTTTTAATTTTTATTAAATATATTATATAATTTAATTGATTATAAAAATTGTCTTTATATTTATTTTTTTATATTTTTGAAGATATTTATTTTGATAATTACTTATTTAGAAGATTTAGTTAATTATTTATAAAAAATAATTCTAAATATATTTAATTTTAATATTTTTTTTTAGATTTTGGTTAAAACCAAAGAATTTGAAAGAATAAAAAAAAATTAAAATTTTTTTTAATGAGAATATGGAATGGTGAGAATTTTTAGTAAGTGGTGTGGATTTAATGGAATTATGGAAATGTTAATGGAGGAAGGATATTATAGGAATGAAATGGGGTATGTTTAGTAATATATGTTGATTTTTAAATTTTAAAGGGGTATGTTTAGTAGGTGGGGTAGATTTAGAGGATTTTGGGGTTTGAATAGTGGTACTCTTAGATAGGATTACATTGTTTGAATGGTTATAATTTTAATTTTTTTTTTGGGTTAACCATCAGATATACGATCCGTTAGGGGGTATTATGGAGTGTCAGATACACTGACATCCTTAGTATACATTTTGGTAGATTTAGGGTCTGTTTGATAGGAGTTTTTATTTATATGGGGTAGATTGAGATAAAATAGTATAGGGATATGTTGTATTGAGAAATGTAGTATTGAGGCTTTAATATGTGTGTTTGATAGGTTGTAAATAGGGGTTCCTATAATTTTATATTGTGTTTGATAGGATGTAAATACACCATGTAAAACATATAAAATTACAATTTTAACCTTACTTTTCTTAAATTATATAGTTGTTTGATAGGATATAAATAAATCTTGAGATAAACATAGGGTTTAGATATATATACAAATTAAGAAATGAATTCGACGGCAGTTGTGAAAATGAAATAGGGGTTTTGCGATTCACGACGGCGCCGCTGAGGAAGATCCGCTCCGCCCCTACCACCGCCGCGCACTGCAACAAGACCCTACCACCGACCGCCGCTGCTCTTCGCCAAGCCACCGAAAGGGAAACCGGAAGCCACCGCTGCTGCTGTCTACGCCGCGCTACCGGAATCGACCGCTGCTGCCTTCGTCGCGCTACCGGAGTCCACCGCTGCTGCCTTCGCCGCTACCAGGTCCGCCGCCTCTGACCCGCTACCAGGTTAATTGCTTTTATTTATTTATTTTTTCGTTTTTTTCGTTTTTTTTTTTCAATTTTTTATATTGTGAATATAAAGAAATGTATAGGTGAACAAAACCTGTTAAACTTGCGAACAATAGAAAACAACAGAAATCTTGGGTCCTCTGTTTAATAAATAGAAAACAATAGAATGAAAATATTGCGAACAACATAATTTGCGTATGAAGTTAAATATCTTGGGTTCTCTGTTTAATAATGTTTTTTATTTTGTACTCATATAAAGTTCATAACTAATATATCCTATATTTATAAATGGGTATTTGAATACGATTTCAGTGAGTAAAAGAATTGAGGAATGGTAATGTTTTTTTATTGGTGTTATTATAATGTTTTTAGGAATGTTGGGTCCTCTATGTCGCTTGAAATGGTGGTGAATGGAGAAAATAATTTAGGGGGGCTAAGCTAAGAAAAATAATAATGTTAATCATAAGTTGCAGATGCCAACCTCCCTAGAATAGGCCTTTCTAATTGTTGATTTAAATATATTGTTTGATCTAGTTGCCTGTGAATTATATGCTGATATAAACTGCATTTTAAAAGTCATGGAAGGTTCAAGCAAAGGGAAAGGAAAAATGATCCAAGACCGCACTCGAAGGGCATGGACGGACACGGAAGAACGTATTTTGATGGACAACTTGAAAGAAATGGTCAAGGGAAACTGGAAGAATGAGAACGATTTCAAACTTGGATATCAGAAAAGACTCGAGGATAGGATGCTCAAGGCACTACCGGGGACTGACATTCGAGCACTTCCGCATATCAACTCGAAAATCACGATGTGGAAAAGGCTTTATGGTTCACTTCGGACAATGATTGGTGACGGTAAGAGTAGCGGGGTTGGCTTCAACACACAGACTTGCCTCCTTGATTGCACTGATGACCAGTGGGCAACGGCAGTGGCGGTAAAATCTATCTTTTCATTATTCAGTTCTTGTTAATAATTTTTTAGGTTGTTTAGGTTGTAAAGTTTTATAAGATGCTTAGCTTAAAATATTTTGTTCTTTTCTTTAAATAGAAGGATCCAAGTGCTGCTCATATGCGTCTAAAGACATGGCCGATGTATGAGGATTGGATCGAAGTCTTTGGAAATGATCGAGCAACAGGAAAAACTGTTGAGAATGTCTACGACTCCTACAACAATGTATTGAGGGAGGATGCTGGTAAGAGTCAATCCCAAGATACCCGTGAATCATTTGGTGCGCAAATTGACTACAATATGGAGACTGAAGACTTCTGTGAGGTGGAAGGAGATTCCCAATCTACTCAACCGCAAACGCCACCGGTAATTGGAAAGAAGAAGAGATCCCCCTCTACATCTGGTCCTGTGGATCCACTTATTGACCTTGTCGGGAGCCTTGTGACTACGTCTTCTGAACGCCTTGACACCATCTGTCGTGCGATTGGGTATGAGGCTGAGCGTGGAAAGGCAAGACATGACATCTTCGGTATGCTTGACTCCATCCCAAACTTGACATTGGACCAGAAGATAGATGTGTCAAAAGTCCTCGCCAACAACACCTCCGAACTGGAGATGTTTCTTGGGTTTTCCAAGGAAGCCCAAGGTCGGTTTGTGTACCGTTTGTTGAACGGGGATCGAGCTCCATGATGGTGATGCTTTTATGTGTCGTATTTTCCACTAAAACTTGAATTGTTGTTGGATTTTTTCTCTTATCTATTTTGGGTTATGTATTACTTATTTTATGTTTGAACTATGACATTTCAATGTTTATGTAGGATGTTTTATCTATTACCATTGTGTTAATTTCGTATGTTATATTTATGTAGGATTCTTTGTTTAATATGGTGTTTTAGTTAGGAATTCTTGGGTTATGTAGGGTGTATTATGCATAACTATTGATGGGGTTATGAACAAGTAATGCAATAGGCGACATAATATTAAAAATAGACTCAAATACATAACATCATCAACTACTACAACCTTACATGAAATACAAACTTAATTAAACATAGCATGTCAAGATGACTTGATTGTGAAGAAGATAGATAGATGCATACTCCTCAGTTGTCGTCCTTTTTAGGAGTGCTTGAAGATGAACCTGACCACAAAGGGAACCTAGGCCTAGCAGGGATTCGTGTATAGCGAGGAGAGATGTAAGGGGGAACAGGCCATTTAAGTGGTGGCTCACTCAATTCCTCCTGACTGGGATCTGGCTCAGGCACTTCCTCTTCACTGACATCTGGTTCATCGAACAACCTTACACGAGTAGGACGACGTGCGCGAGGGTTGGATTCAGGGTGATGATCATCATCTGATATTACAATTGGCGAATTCATAGTTTGAAATGGACGATTGGCAACAACAGGACTATCGGGTATGTTGATTATCTCTACAATTTGGTTCATAGGCACCACATTGTCATCAATGTCTGATGACACAATACACTCATTTGGTCCAAGCTCTTCAGGATTAGCAAAGAGGAAACGAAGTATCGCGTATTCAGGCTCCCCATAGTGGACATAGGCTTTTGCAAATTCATTCTCCTACATGCAAATTTCATGAACATGCATTAGTCGAGTTATATACAAGAATATATATAAACCTATAAAAAATTAGAATCCGCATCCGAAACATACCTCAATGATTCAAGACCATGTCTTAGGTGTTGTAAGCAGGTGTTTTCATCACGATTCCACCATACACGAGGATGCTCAGTCATCAACTTGAACAAATCGTATCGATTTTCGAGTTGAGTACGTCGCTCCATACCATCACTCCATGTGAGAGTCTTGGAGAAGGAATCGTTCACCACTCCAATAGCAGTAACAATTGCATTGAAGTTAACCTCAGCTCTTCCATACCAACGACCTAAATTTTTTTGAAGAACCAAAACATTAATGAACACATGGTCCATTTTATAGCTCCAATTGGCATCATAAAGGAATGTTTTTTGTGGGGGAATTTGTGAGATATCCATTTTGCAAGAAGGTTGTTGATGAGTGAAAATAATGAAGAACGTCACGTTTAAATAAGTGTGAAAGTGGACACTTTAGAACGTAGTTAATTGGAAAACGACAAATTACAACATCAATAAAAGTAGACTTCACATGCAAACAGTATTACTACACAATTCCCATAATATCAGGATTGTCATTGATTTGTCACTGCTATGTATATCTCCTTTGATTGATTAGTCACTGATGACCTTTGATTGAACTTTTCAATGATGTCACTGTTCACCATTCAAATTTATCTGATTTTTACCATTTACTTATCACTGATACATATTGATTGAATAGAAACTCATAAAATAAAGCTTGAAAGTACAAAAGAAATATATTACATAACCGAGATTACTCCATCTTAAACAGACCGACCCACAATTTTAAAATAAGGTCCAAATGTGCCTGTTAAGAACGTTCATACATATTACTACTCCATCTTAAACAGACCGACGCACAATAAAACCCAACAACATTGCAACAAATAATACAAATATTATAAAAATTACAACCAACAACCACATCAAAAATAGAGATGGAGATCCATTTTCACTGATAAAACTCCAAGGTGTGTCATGCAAATGAAATCCACGGGATGAAGCACTATCATAGACCTCTTCGGTATCTCGGCGACCATGTACATTTCTGCTATGTATATCAGGTGCACTATTAAATGAATTAGTTGACGAAGGAGGTTTCCATGTTTGAGTCACAAGAAAATTAGGGACCAATTCAGGTGGATCATATTTATGGTGCTCATCGCACCAAATGAAACGCCTCTCGTGATATTTATTTAGTGGGCAAACATAAAAGAACCTTCCCGTGTGTTGCCTCTCTTTCCTAGCACAACTAACGAGCATAGGTCCGTTTCCACATAAACATTGTGGAGGAGTCATTGCACTGTATACAATATATTTGGATAGTCAATTTATAATTACAATCCAAAAGAATAAAATAAATAGTCACCATACGCATAAAAATAATTAACAAATATTATCTTAAAAACACAAATATCCATAAAGACAATGTCCACGAAGAAATATCATACATAATTCATAAACATCAATTTAAATAACAAATAAATTATAGTCCAGCTCTCCACTCATTCCACATCGACAAAGCCTTTTCTTCTCTCCATAGGTTGAACTCAGGTGAAGATTCGACAGTTTCAACAACATCAACATCATTCAAGATATTTTCACCTTCATTTTCATTGTCTAGTTGTTCCTCTAAAGGGTCAAAAGGCATTTCAGTGCGTATGAAATTGTGTAGAAGAAAACAGGTTGTTATAAGTCTCACTTGGGTCTTGATAGAGTAGAAGGATGGACTTGCAAGTATACCAAAACGCTTCTTCAAGACACCAAAAGCTCGCTCAATAACATTACATGCTCTAGTGTGTCTCATATTGAAGTGTTCATGAGGGGTTGTAGGTCTTGAACTTCCTGGGCACCACTCACTCAGATGGTACCTGTTCCCCCTATAAGGTACGAGAAATCCTTCACAGTTCGGGTATCCGTTGTCACACAAATAGTAGTACCCTAAAATTTCATGAACATTAATTTTTTTAGTGTTAAGTACTAAAATATTTATTAGACTTGAAAGAAAACAAGATGTTTTCTATTAAATTTACCCTTTGGAACTTTAAAACCATTAGGTCTGGTAATAGCATCCCGAAGAACCCTAGAATCCGCAGCCGACCCTTCCCAACCAGGAAGAACATACACAAACCTCATGTTTGTGTCACATACTCCTAGGACATTAGTCGAAACACGCCCCTTTCGAGTCCTATATCGAGGTCTGTCTGAGGTTGCGACCTGAACATCAATATAAGTATCGTCTAGTGCTCCTAGACAACCCTAGTTAATAGACAAGCGTACAATCAAGTTATATATTTTAAAACCATTATAAATTCGCCTATTTATTATGATTAATTTGAATTACCTTAAACCATTTCTATCTCGGGTTTGTTGAGTCCTCTGGGATAGGATCTGGCTTTACTAAGAATAGGTGATGCAATTTCAAAATTGCTTTCAACACAATATGCATGTAGTGTGAAACAGTTTGTCCCGACCTTTCATAATCAAATCCAATAGTTCGATTCTTTTTATGATGACCCAAGATTCCTAAAAACATTGATACTTGTTCCCCAACAAACACATATCTATTGATACTTAATCCTCCTGATTCCCTTAGTATAAGACATAATTTCCCGAAAGTGTTTCTATCCATTCTTATATTTGCAACACATTCTGCATCCCTAGTTGAGTACAATCTGTCAAGCCTAATAATTTGTTGAGGAATTTTGTTTATCATCTCCCAATTACAAATGTGTCTCCTAACATTTCTATTGTTACGTCGTTGCATGATGACTACCATTAACACAATAAGCTGCTGGAACATAATTTCTTCCACGAACAAATACAATAAATTTCTCAGTGTAGTACTTAACACCATCGGGCTAGTTTGAAGCTGAAAAAGAGGAAAAATTATCTGGATTTGTAAATTGGTTCAACTAAAATCTATACCCATCCAAGTAGTACATACATATATTTCATACAAAAACAATCAATCAAGGGACATTATAAATTGAGCCCGCACTTTGGGAACAAAAAACAATAAAAAAAAAGTTTAGTAATTAAACCCAAATATTTGAGTTCTTTTTAAAATAAGGAAATTTCCACTTTCATTTAGCAAGATATTCGGAATACTTAACTATCCCTTTTGACTAACCTACGACTCCAGTGATGTAGATCAAGGAAAAAAAGGGTAAAACCCCAATTGATCAAGGGAAGTGGATCCCATTTTAAAATCGATGAGAAGTAAAAAACATTCGGAAAAAATGTGTGCAGAAAAACAATGACAGTCATGATGATGATTAAGAAGAAAATTGGTTTATCCAAATTAATTCATATCTTCTGCGCATTTCCAAATTATCAAAAACCGTAGATATATGTTTCCCCTCCCTTTCCCAATCACAAACTCAAAATTAAGAATCCCAATTTCTCACACCCAAATTCGATCAAAAGTGAGAAGCAACCCCACAAGCCAGAATATATATGAAATGCAAATGCCGATACAAATGTAAATATCATCTAAACTAACGAAACTTCAATAATTTTGCATCTACGCAGCTAAATCCTCATACCCAATAGTAGTACCAAAATTAAAAGTCAATACCAATATCAATTCTCATCAGTTGAACCAGAGAATACCAAAATCAAAATATCATTTTAAATTCTCACCAGTTCAACCACAGAATAGCAAAATGAAAAGCCAATTGAAACTTTCAAATTTTCACCTTGATTCTGCTTTAGCGTTGAAAAATTAGCAACAAATGGGACCAACAAGCAGCGTATATTCCCCTGGGTTCCTCCTTCTTTCGCTCTCCAAGATTTTTTCGCAAAAAATACACACAATACAAAATCCATATCAGATTTCCCAAATTCGATTGATTTTTTTTAGATAAATTAGGGTTTAGCATTTCTAACCTTGGAATTTGGGATCGATTTGAAACTGGGCTTGTTTCCGACCTCCTCCGTTGGCTGTTGGTGAGATGCGCCGCCGCTAATGCCTTCGTCGCGGGTCAATTTCTTCCGACTCGTGGTCAGAGAGGCGGATCGATCTAGGAGGAGGCGCCGCGCTGTGCGAGGAGGGGCCGCGCTGTGGATGCGTCACTGCTTTTGTGGAGGCGCCGCGCTATTGGAGGAGGCGTCAAGGTCTCGCCGGTGTGCGACCCCGCTGCCGTGTGCGTCCCGTTGGCGGAGGGCTTTTTTTGGTCGCGATGGGAAATGGGCTCCTTTGCAGATTCATGTTTTGAATAGGGGCTGAAATAATTTGCCCTGTATTTGTTATACATGGGGGGGACCCTATACAAGAAATGCAAGTATGAACAGTAAAAGCCCGTTAAAATGTAGTATAAGTAAAACGGGCTAACTTTATTTTAGCGGGTTTAATATGGGGTATCAAACACCCATATAACCCCATATTTCTTATACAGACAGGCCTTATATAGGGCTTATATAGGCTATCAAATAGACCCTTAATATACTAACACTTCATCCTTTTTAACACCAGTAGTAGGTTGTTTGATGCATTAACACTTTGCCATTTATAAACCAACGACTCGATTTCTACTAAACAAAATTCATATAATAGTGGATCCCTTGTCCATAGTTTTTAGGAATTAATTATCAAAGTTTTCAGAAATTGGTTATCAAGAGTTTTTGTCTTTTGTGTGATTCTTTTAATAATTAAAATACTCTTCATCAAGAGTGATTTTAACATTTCCTCCCCCCACCCCACCCCACCCCACCCCAAAGGAACGGAACTTCCGTAGATTGGAAAAATAAAAATTAAATGGGTTGTTGCACTGTGTGTGTTGAAGAGATAATGATAATGATTTCGATACACTATGTTTATATTATGATATTGTCAAAACATTTTAGATTATAAAAAAATCCATTATCAATTTCAGTTTTGTTGAGGATACTCTGATTTTGTACTTTTCTGCAATTTTTAGTAGTGTTTATGCAATTTCCGTAGTGGACATATGCAATTACTAACCAGTTACGTATGTGGCATTAAAACCAGACTATAAACAAAATACAGTTGCTACGAAATGACGCCGAAGAGAGATCGCGAGATAGGCGTGAATTAATTCGGCTGATAGGAGAGACAACCATGTTGTGGTAACAACTAGAGTTTGAATCCATTGTCTCTGTAAGCAAATTAATTTTGCACCCAATTAAATAATGGCACGTGTACAAATAAATATTAATATCAAAATAAATTTATTAATTTATTTTGGGGATTTAGATAAATTAATTCTCAAATTAAATAAATAAATAAATTGGTATTTAGTATACATGGTACAAGCTTGCCAAAAATACAAGTCTGCAATAATTAACACAATTGACTTAGTGCCCAAGAAAGATCAAATCATATCTTGCACGAAGAAGGAAATGAATTAATGAAGATCAAATCAAATCAACTAAATATGGAAATTGGTCAATAAAAGTTCATCAAATCGGCATCAGCCAATCAGAAAGTGCCACGTGGCACCATGAAGGAGGAAAATTTTCATCTCCTCACCCTATAAATAGGGGTCTTCATTCATTCAACACACACATTCAGAAGACATCAGAAGTCAGAAAATTCAAGAGCTCAGAAGTCTTGAAGATTCAACGGCGTTCTTCGCGACTTCAACGACATTCTTTATCAATATTGGCGTTCGATTCGGGATTACGATGCTCAACCTCTCTGATCGCATTTCTTCTACGAAGTTCTCCAAGATCTTTATCAACATCGACGTCTGATCTGAGATCACGGTGTTAAGCCCCTCCGATCAATGTTCTTCAACATCAACTTTTTCGTGGATTCAACGACTCAACGTCTACCTCCACTGATCAACGTTCTCCAACATCAACTTCTTCGTGGACTTAACGACTCAACGTCTACCTCCAATGATCAACGTTCTCCAACATCAGCTACTTCGTGGACTCAACGACTCAACGTCTACCTCCACTGATCAACATTCTCCAACATCAGCTACTTCGTGGACTCAACGACTCAACGTCTATCTCCACTGATCAACGTTCTCCAACATCAACTACTTCGTGGACTCAACGACCCAATGTCTCCCTCCACGGAATCTTCAACATCAACAATTAATTCAAAACATGGCTCGACGCCCTCGAATTAATTACATCATTATCATCAGACTAAATTCGGCTATGGACTAATCTCCAAAAAATCCGGAGTCAAGTCAAAGTTAACATCGAAGAGAATAATCAGATGACCAAATCTAGAGTTAGTCAACCCGCACAAGTTTTTCGATGTAATCCGAATAAATTAAAGTTGTAATCTTTTTTGCATTTATTATATGTAATAAATTCGAAATTTGCAGTTACAAATTTAATTTATAAACCTAATTATTTCAACACCTACAAATAAATATATATAGAAGGCGAGAAAAAGAGGTAAACATATATTTAAATTAAGAATTATGTGGGTTACAACTCTCGTTGATCTCTTGATTTCTCTCTCCAAGGACATGGATTTGATTGATTTGTGATACCGGGGTCTCAAAAACGTATTCCGAATTTGATTTGTGGTACCGGAGTCTCAACGACGTATTCCAGATTTGATTTGTGGTACCGGAGTCTCAACGACGTATTCCGGATTTTGATCTATAAACTTGGTGTAGGGAGTTGATGGGGTCATTGAGACTTATTCCATCAGAGCTACTGAAACTATATTCCGAGTCTCCTATTTATAAGAAATCGGTGTCTTGGAGAACAAGAAAGGGATATTCTCAAATCTAAGATATATTCCCAAATCTAAAAATAAGGAAAATATAATCACAAATCTTGGAGATATTATTGTATATTCTTATCTCCAAAATTCGGATTTACATAAAATATGACACCGTTAAAATTAATAAAATTTTGGTGCTTACAATCTCTATTGCAGGTAATCTGGCAATGTCTCTATTTTCATGACTACTTATGGTTCTCTCGAAGGTTTTTTTTCCCCAAGCAACAATGTGTAAGAACCATATTGATCTATGGATATGGTTCTCTAAACACAATGGTTGAGCTTGCAATAATGTTTTCAATCACTAAGTTCTCCTAAGATTTTTCTGCGATCGTTCTGTGTTTGAAGATGTATTGCTGACATACGTGTAATAATGAATCAATAATATTACTGGCTTTCAAAATTTTATTACATAGGTTGTTATATTTACGTAAAATAACAATATGTTTCATTAATCAATTGATTTGTTGATTGGGTTACTTTGTTTCGATGTTCAGAATCATTTTGTTGTTTAATCTTGGCAACCAAAATTTCTCAATTTAGGAATCGTTTGCTCTTTCAATTAATTATTTACTCACTTGAAGGGGATCATTAAAGGACAAATTCAGATTGTTATTTGTGTATTTTCCTTGATTCTAATGAGGTGTTTGTTTTCTCTAAAGGTGCGAGATGCGTTCAAATCCGCAGTCAAATGATGAGATTTATTTGGTTTTGGAATGCATCATGGTCGAAACTACGTTAGTTATATTTGGCGTAGTTCCCTTCATTCTATCAATTGAAAGTGAAACTCATAGGCAGAGGTAACCAAGAAGATATAACATGTTAAATCAGATCCCTGCTTAGATGATAAATATGAGGATTTTAGTAGAGTTAGATGATGTAACCTGTAAAGATCAACTTCGAGTGAACTGAAATATCTTTAATCGCTTATGTGAGTTGTTGACAACTGTAGGAGGTTTGACGGCCTGCAAGTATGTCATTGTTCAGGTACAAGTTGCGGTGTTTTTATCCATCCATGCCTATCACAAGAAAAATAGAATTGTGAAAGATAAGTTCAAAAGATCGGGAGAAACTGTTTCGAATATTTTCATTATGTTTTGAAAGCCGTCATGAAATTCCATCACTTATTTTTGGTTGAACTCTCACCTATACCTGAAAATTGTACAGATCCCAGATGGAAATGTTTTAGGGTATTTCCATTAACTTAACAATCACATATCTTTACAATGTGAATTAGTTATTCTATATATTACTAACTACACTTTATAACAGGAGTTGAAATTATTTGATTTTTTATGCAGGGTTGTCTTGGAGCATTAGATGGAACATATATAGATGTTAAAGTCTCTATAGTTCATAAAGCAAGATACAAGAATAGAAAAAGACGCGTCACTATGAATGTGTTAGGAGTTTGTGACCGAGATATGCAATTTGTGTATGTTCTTTATGGATGGGAAGGGCCAGCTGCAGGTGCAAGAGTGCTTCGAGATACTGTCATTTGTAACCATGATTTAAAAGTTCCATTTGGTATACGTAATTAATTAACACTGTGTTCATATATGTGAGTTTGGTAATAACAATATCGATGTTTGACATACATATTTCTAATAGGATGCTACTATTTGTGAGATAATGGGTATCCAAACGTTGCAGGATTTTTAACACCTTACAAAGGTGTTAGATGTCATCTGAATGAATGGTCATCATGAACGCCTGAAATGGCACGAGAGTACTTCAACATGAAACACACAAGGGCACAAAATGTTATAGAACGTGTCTTTGAGTTAATGAAAATGAGATGGGGCATATTAAGAAGTCCATCATACTACCCACTAAAAGTCCAGAACTGGATTATTTTGGCGTGTTGTTTGATTCATAACTTTATCAGAAAAGAAATGACGATTGATCTAATGAAGAATGGATTGGATGTGTTTCTGAACAAGAAAAATGGAGCTCATTTTCAAATAAACCTGTTATTGGTGTTATTGAGTTGACAACCGCTTGGAATACATGGAGAGATTATTTAGCTGAACATATGTTCAACGAGTATATGCATCAGTCTTAGAGTGTTTGTAAACTTATTGTTTGATTTGTAATATATTATGATCTTCTTGAAATATTTTGATGGTTTATGTTATTAATTTAGTTCATTACTCTCTTATGTAATTAATATATGTCCTAACTATTTAGCAAAAATTGAAAGATAAAAATTGGTTATAGTTTATTTCACACATTTCTCAAACTATGTTTGATCATCAAGTTTGCATAAATGATATTTCTACAAGATCTTCTTATGTACATTAATATCTGAACTAATTGTTTAACAAAAAATGAAAGATAAGAATTGTTTATAGTTTCTTTCACATTAGATCTTCATGTTATGCATAGAGGATGTGTCTACAAAATATACACTGAAATAACTGTCAATAATGGTGATTGTGGAATGCTACATGTATTAACCTTTTCAAATTTACTCAATTGTTGCAACTGCATAATTCTTTCTCTTTTTTTGGCATACAAAATTGATGTAATTTAAAGTCTTATTTTCTTCATTGTGTTGGAGTGAGATTAATTGCACTTTTGGTCCCATAGAATGAGTTCATTTTAAAATAGTCCATTTTTAAGCACTTTTAGTCCCGTGGTTTTTTTATACACTTTTGATCCCAAGAGAATATGAAAATAGTTCATGCATAAATTATTGAAGGATATTAGTTGTTTTCACTATTGGGCATTGTTTTTACTTTTTTTCAATTAGTTGATAGACCACACTGGGCATGGATTTAGATTAGTTAACTTCAATATTATTTTTAGTAGGTTTTGTTTGATGACATGAAGAGGGAGGGAAGAAAAATTATTATGATTGGCAATTAAAATAAAATTAATTAATTGTGTGTTGTCTACTATTTTACACGATATACGACATCCTTTATTCAAAATTCATAAGTTTAAATTAAAATCTTTCCTAAAATTTTGTCAGGTAAATCTATAACAAATATTACCAATAAATAAGATTTATCGGGCGGAAGAATTACTTTAAATGCAGATTTGCAAATCGCTCTAAGAAGATTTGTTGGAATCTTTATAATATATATATATATATATATATATATATATATATATATTGTAAAATTTGGTATATATTTTCATTCCTATATTTTAGGAAAGTTTATAATAGACACGAGAATCTGAACCGCGGGAAAATTAGCGCTCAAATCTTGTTTTCATACAAAATCACCCGCCAAATGTATAAATTAAAAAAGAAAAATAATGGTGCATTGAGTGCCGATATTTTGGCATCAAATTAACCTGGTTATGGATAAAGATCCTTTCCAAATGGTAGACGTTAGTGGTTGTTAAAAAAAAATCTCCATTAGCCACTTCTGATATCGAACGTGAGCGGTTGTACCATGATTTCATCTCATAACCGCAAATATCAACATCATTATAAAAGAAGGCTCAATACTGGGAAATTTAAAACTTAATACTAAGAAGAAATATTTTCAAACGTGATTTATCAGCGGTATTCATCGTACTTTTTTTTAATAAAATACCTGCTTCCATTATAATGCTAGTGGTCATATATGGTGTACTTAATGTTTGTGGATGCCTTTTACTTATGTGCAGATGGATACATCAGGCAGCGGTAATCGGAGGAAACAATTCTCCCTGAAAACAAGAAGGTCGTGGACCACTAGGGAAGAAGAAGTGCTGATAGAATGTCTGAAAGACCTCAATTACAATAGTTGGAAAATATATAATGGGTGGAGACCAAGTCATTTGAGGGAGCTCGAGAAATGAATGAAAAAAGAATTACACGGAACTGACATTGTTGCTACTCCATACATCACGTCAAAGTTGCATACCTGGAAACTGAATTACAATTCTCTGCCGAGCATGCTTGGAAGTTTTGGTATAGGATGCAATGACACCAAGAAAATGATAAAAGTCATTGATCCAAAAAAAGTGGGAAGAAATCACGAAAGTAAATTTTTTTTTATGTTATATGTACATAGTGTGTTTTTCATATTTGTAATTCAATGTATTTGCTATTTACATTGATATTTACTCAGTCTGACCCAAACGATCACCTAATGCGCTTCAAGACATGGCCACTATACGAGGCTTGGATTGAAATACTTGGGATCGGGCTACAGGTGAACATGTTGAGGGTATGCATGAGGCCCCAACCAAATAGATGTTCCTGATTTCAGTGGTGATTTTAATGAAGATGACGATGAAGAGAAGTACAAATCACCAGATAGCCGAAAGAAATGAAGAGGACGATGAAGAGAAGTTGAAGATGAAAGGAAAGGAAAGAAGAGAAAATCAATCGATGGAGGTAGAAGTGGTGAATTGGTTGAATAGTTTCATGGTTTCATGCAGTCTGTTGAAGCACGAATTGGTCAGATTGCTCAATGTATTGGCCATGAACAAGATGCGAGCTTTTTTCGTGGTTATAGCTCGACTTTTGGCACGATTTGGGCGATTCTCCGGTGAACCTTGCTTGAGGCGGTTAGGAGAAGTCAGCTCTTTGAACAACTCAACAGAATTAAAGGGATCTCTACTTATGAAAAATAAAGTGTCTCGGATGAGTTACTTCTACATCCTCAGAGACTTTATTTTTTTTCTGGGATTACCTGACAGTGAATGTAAGGGTTATGTGGAATTGCTGCTCGTTAAGTTGTTAGAGACGCCTAGAGTCCTGACATAGTTTAAGTTTGTTAAATTTCTTTTTTTATTTGTTTGATAGGGTCGATTTCACTTTGTTAAATTTTTTGTTTGTTTATTTGTTTGATATGGTTAATTGAGTTGCTGCTAGAGCACATTCATGTTGCCACTTTTATTTAATTTGTCATGGTTTGTTTTAGTCGTTTATCTTTCGTAATGTTGTTTATGTCAAAAAGTATTTCTCTTCTTTGCGCATTTCATCTTGTGTTCATATTTTGTCCATGAGTTGATAAGTTGGAACACATCCAAATTTCAAACCCATCTTTAATTCCTTATTAAACGATGTTGTATTGTTAAACATCCATAATTCTGGAACATATCAAACTGGCCTTCCTTTTTAGTTTATATGCTGGTCTTGTGACTAATTATAACTTTTTCTCATCAGATTATCCTAAATTGGTCGTGGACAATGTTAGTATTCGTTATGATAAAATTAAATATATCGATTAAAAAATTCTACAAAAACTTCTCTCGTCAACGCATTCTAATTCCGTGAGCCGTATATTTTCTATCTTCATCGCTTTGATTCTTTTTGCATCTCAACCATGTAGTTCTCCAAGTTGGATTATTCTCATAGACGTCTTTAAACAAGATCATCTGATAGCAAAAGCTGGAGTTAGTTGAAAGTTGTGTCATGTGTTGTAAAACATTAGTATAATTTGCCCTAAACAAAGTCAGAAGTGGACCTTGCAAAAGCACTTGAAACTTGGCACTCGGGCTATTTAACAGATTTACATTTGCATAAGCAGAATGGCTAACCAAAATATCACAAATCACTAAACTTTGGTAAGGTTAAGCATATTCTTATACAACAAGTTTCATTACCTATGCAACTTCATGAATCAAAAGGTACCCCAGAGCTCTTCTGGTAAGATGGGCAGCATCTTCCCAAGAATATGGTTCATGGTACCGCCAGAACCAACACTCATACCATAACTTAAAAGTCACAATTCTAACAATCTATGCATGCATATATGTCTTCTAGAGTTTACTCCCATCTCCTTTAAACTAATTTAATTTCTAATACTTTCTTTAATCCTAAAGGCAGAAGGGAATGAAAATTTCCAAAAAAACATTAGTAAGTATCCACAAAAATTCATGCTAGAATTATGATAGGTGAGCATCTTTTCGCAGTTTAGGACCAAGATGAATCGAGAAATAGTAGTAGTTGTTTATTGCCAAAATCAGCTTATTCGTGAATGTGAATTGAAGAAGTGAATTTCTAAACATAAGAGTATGGATTAATAAAGAAGCATTATCCCCATAATGAAAATAAAAAAATTAAAACATTATTCGACCTAATGAAAAATTAATAAAAAAAAATACAACTCATGAGTCTAATTGTTCGATCGAAAATTGATAAAATTATTTTCTACAAAAAAAATTACGCCACCCTGTTACATGTCGTGGAGCTTCCGCAGGTGTCATGTTCGTTATCACCATCTTCCGTATCACTATCGTGTAGTTGGAAGGGTCATTCAACCTCATCTTCGCTCTCATCAGTCAAAATTATGATGACCCCCAAATCAGTAACTAAATTCCCCTTTCCTAAATGTTTCAAAAAATACTTCCTTCAACATCTTATACATGTTGTCACCTGCTCCGTGCATGTACGCCTCCAAAAAAGAATCAACCCGATTCATGAAAAAACACAAATATAGTACTCGTCATATATACTTTTGTATTTTAAAATAATTTTTTTAAAAAAAACAACACTTATTTCAGCCCATATATCAAATATTAAATAATGTTTTCTTTTTCAATTTTTCTTTAATAGTTGATGTAGCGAATAAACTGTTGGTTGTTGTTTTCTCCCAGAAAACACCCTCTTGGCGGATCAAGTAATGAAATATTTTAAATCGTTTTTCTAATAACTTAACTCTATCTTTAACTTGGTAAAAAACAAAATTCATAAGTGGAAACACAATTGAAAGTAACCAAACAATCGTGTGGATTGTCTGGTCATCCAAATCTACACTGTTTTTGGTGTATAAACCTGAACTTTGAATACAAAGAATTTGAAGAAGAGAAGCGGTGACCGTCTTGGTCCAAAACTTATCATAAAAATAAACCTCTTGTACACTATCCATTTTCAGAAAGTTAAGTGGTAACAATAGGAAAATATATATTAAGAAAATGAGAGAAGACTTAAAAAACCTATAACTATTTTGTAATGCATACAATCTCGTAAATAAGTTGTTGCCTATAAATAGCTAAAAATTTAGCTATTCTTTAGGATAACAGATCACATATATTTCTCACTATTTCAATCCATATCTTGTTAAGTTAAAGAATCGGATAGTCTAAAGCGAAGTCAAATCTTTCTATAATCTAGCATATTTTTTAGAATACTAATTCATGACTTTGAATTTGTCTATATTTGCATCAATATTAACTTATTGTAATCAAACACTAGCATATAATTATTCATTTCATACAACTATCTGCTCTGCTCCTTCTCTAACTTACTCTAAAACAAATTGTTATATCTTTTTTACTTTTACCTGCAGTCAGGAAAATTAATTCATTTTTCTACCCACTGAATTCTTTAAGAGTGAAGGAAAAAAGATGAATACAAATACTAATGTAATTTCTAATAGGCTACACAATAAAAAAATTGGTATATTTGCACTCAAGTTGTTGATGTTATGCTTATTCCGGCTAAAAGTTTGACATTCGTGAAATAATCAAAAGTTTATTAGCTTTACTCGATTAGGACAGTTATAGATTGTGTAGCCTGTTAGAATTTTTCAATCTAAAAAATATTGGTTTCGTTTTGTTGTACTACTATTTTTGAGAAATAATCTTAGAAATTTGAGACGTGGCTGCAAAATTAGTGAACAAATTTAGAAATACCTCAAATTATTTAGTGGATTTATTGCGGATAGAAGAGAGTTCACAAATGTCGTCGCATCTGTGTTTTTTTTTATATATAAGATTTTGACTTGATCTTAACTTTTCTATTTTTTTTAAGATAAGATAATTTTTAGTAATGACAATACTGTGAATTATGTTCCATCATTAAGGGTAAAAATGATTTTTTCAATGTTATCAACATATTAAAACATATAACCAAATGAACTATAAAATATAGAATTTAACATACCAAACAACATATACATACAATTAACTTGTCTAGTGAATCAAAGTTTAAACTATCTTATCTTATCTTATCATATACATACTACCAAACGAGTCATTAGTCATCAAACTTTATCTACTTTTGATCATTAAGTTTCATTCATCATTAAAATTGGTCAATAAACTATACTTTTTAAATTATTTTTTGTTAGGGTGTCAGTTGATCGTTAATAATCTAACAGAATAAGTTATGACTAATATTAGTTTGGTCATCAAACTTTACCTCAATTTCAGTTTTGGTCATTAAGTTTCACTAGTCATCAAAATTGATCACTAAATTATAATTTTTTAATATTTTTTTTGTCAGGACATCAATTGACTGTTAGTCAACTAACAGAATAAGTCATTTAGGGTGCAAAATTTAAAGTTTTTGAAACTATTTATTTAATAAATAAAACCAAAATTTTAAGAATAGTTTAAACAATAAATAGACATATTTTAGAAAAAAATTATCTTAATAAATTAAATTATTTTAGAAGTTTTTTTATTTTAATAAATTAAATTATTTATAAATATTTATTTTAACAAAAAAATAATTAATAAATAATAAAATTATCGAAAAATATTGAAAATAATTTCAAAAAATATTTAAAAGTATTATTGAATCCTAAATATTAATTTAACAAATAAAATATAGGAAAAATGGAGTATTTGAAGTACTATTTTTATGGCATGAGTATCTAGAGTATTTTTTTAAAAATAATTTTGGTAAATTAAAATTTAGTTTTATTTATAATTTTATTTTTTAAAATATAATTAGATGATTTTTATTTTAATAATTTCTTTATTAAAAAAATTAATATAATAATTTAATTTATTAATATTAGAAACTTGTAAAATAATTTAATTTAGGCAAAAATTTGTATGAGGCCGTCTCATAGTATGAGACAACACAAATTAACACTCACCCCTACTAAAGTGTAAATGAGTCAATGCCCTAGTTATATCCATTCTCATTGTCTCATGACATGAGACAATCTCATACAAGACTTACACGTTTTTTATTAAAATACAAAAATTCTTAAAGTTTATACAATTATTGTTTAAACTAATTTTTTATTTTGGGTTTTATTTAATTGTTGGGTGCAAACAATATCTCACATCGAATTCACAATGGGGAATCATGTGGTTAATAAGTATGGACAAGTATTTACATTGGTATGAGACATTTTGGTGGAAACCAAAAAATAAATCTGTGTGGGCTCTATCCTGACAAAAAATGATTAAAAATGTATAGTTTAGTGACCAATTTTAATGATGAGTAAAATTTAGTGATCAAAACTGAAATTCAGGTAAAGTATGGTGACTAAAATTGATATTAACCCTATTTTTCTAGGCCTTGGCTAATAACATATGAGGTTATGCTCTTTGAATCCGATATAATTTTTTTTACTGGAATACTTTAATATAATTAGATTTTTATACCCTTAACCCTTAAAATCTATTAAAATGTGAATTTTTAATTTTTTTTTTGCTTAAGACACCCCATCCAAACCCATTAAGAAATCGTGAGTTTCCAAGAAGAAGAAAACACTGTGAGTTCCTCCCCACTCACACCTTTCCTCCTCCTCCTCTTCCGCTTCTTCTTTCTTCACTCAACCACTCTTAAACCCAATACTCATGAGGGAAGGTCTTGGAGAAAGAACACATTCCGGAAAATGTAATGCAAGTTTTTTTTTTTTATAATTTAATGTCGTATATTGTATGTGTTATAGTATAAATATATTTAGAGAAGAAGATTTAGGGTTTAAATGTTGCATTTTTGGTGTTTTGTTCGCGAAATTACTGTTCACCACGTTTGAAAATCATGTGTGTTTGTCAATACAGAGCCAAAATTTGTAACTATATTAGGCCAGAGTTGGTCAAATGCAACGAAGAATGTTCAGTCAAAGTTGGCCAAACTTTATGAATAAAGTTCAGCCACTATTGGCCAAATGCAACAGTTAGGTTTTAGTCAATGTTTGGTCGAACTTTATTAAATATTTTGGTCATATTTGAATGAACAATCACATATTTTCACCATGTGTTTTACTTTTGTGTGTAGGAGTCGAACACACAATCTATTGAGGCGAGTCATGAAGGGAAAAAAACCTAACAATGAAATTGTTATGGACTACACATACATATTCACCATTAATATCTTTTTCATTATTTGGGAAGACTTAATAAGTTGGGTAAATGAAGTGGCTAACCAACACCATAATATTGTTGTTGTGAGAAGGTCTGAGATCGGAGGAAGGTGTAAGAAAGAACGAGTCTCCCTTGGTTGTGAACGAGGTGAAGATTATTGTCCAAAGCAAAAAAAAAAATATGTGGAGGTCACAAGTAGATGAAAATGAAGTCCATGAAGAATAAAAAAAAGGGTTATCTGGGTGTTGATTTATGCTAAATGATAAACAATTATATGGAATGAGTTAATGTGCATTATCATTTGAATGTGGGATACACAACCATTCAATTGTCAATTATTTGTAAGGTCATTCCTATGTTGGACGTCTATCGAGTGTTGAGGATGAATTAGTTTTGGATTTGTCAGTAGGTAGTATGCATACGAAGATTTTACAGACTATAAAAGAGAAAGATCCTACAAATGCGTCCACCATGAAGACCATATATAATGTTCATACTAGGCAAATAGTTGTGGAGCTCGCTAGAAGATCTCAACTGCAATACTTAATAGGAAAGTTTAAGAAGCATAACTATTATTTTCTAAATCGGCGATGCCAAAATATTGATACTGTGAAGGAGTTGTTTTTGCTCATCATGATGGTGTGAGGTTGTTACGAGCATTTTCCAATGTTAATTTGATGGACTGTACTTATAAGACAAATAAGTATGGGATGTCGTTGTTGGAGATAGTCAACGTGACATCAACTGTTACAAAATAACAGTCCCAAAAAAAATTATTGGTTTATATTGGTTGAGATAGGATACTTGGTTGCATCGTACTATAATGTTGCCCTTGTCACCTTGCCACCTTGTCGAACCAACATTGTCTTACATTCTCACCATTGCGAACAACTATTCCAGATGGTACCTCACTAAAAGTCATTTGCATGACTTTCGTAAGTAAGGATCATTTTATACAGGTATTTTGATTTTTTAAATGTTATTTTTTGTGTTATAATAGGTACTATCTAAATTACTTGATTTACAATGTAGGACCACCTTAAAGAGAGTCATCATCTTCTGCTGGTAGTCAGTCAATAGTTTTCTTCTCACCATCCTATTGCAAACTCTTGGTTGTCCCACTTCTAAGCTCGAGTAGATGCATACAAAGTTCCTTCAGAAAGTATCTTGGCCACTCAAAATTTGAAATCAATTGCCTTAGATGGTTGATCTTCTTGTAGTACTTTAGAATTGATGTATTTAGAATGGAGTTTGTTATTGTTGATTGGATGAATAATTTGGAATGGATTTTATCGTTTTTTATTGGATTAATTCATTTGGAGTGGATTTTATATTTAAAGTTATTAGCCATATTTGTTCATTGTTGACCGAAAAAAAATTCATCCAGAATTGGATGATATTTTGTACAAAAATTGGCCAATATTGGTCGAATACTTGTACAAAAATTGGACAATTATACCAATAAATATATAATCTAAAATTCACAACAATAGTACTAAACAACAGAATGACAGTTGTACCGAAAAAAGAAAAAAAAACTAATCCACAAATATGTCAATAATCCAAATAATTAATTGAACATGCATAGCATTATATCAAATAACGAAGAAATCGAGTTAAAGCAGGAAAATTATAACTAGATCAAAATAATTAAATCATTTTAGGGTTCCACAAATCCTCGAACTAGAAAGCAAACTTAGCCACTAAATATGACTAAGTGAAGTAACAAAGAACTAAAACTAAACATAACTAATCCCTGGCAATGGTGCCTAAATTTGGTAGGTTGTCGTCGAAGCACCAAATTAGTATTATATACCTCGACTAATCCTCTAGTGTAGTAAGATAAGTGACTTGAAGAGAACTACACTAGCTTTCTACTAGTCGCTTACCCCGCAAGAGAACGGGTTCACAGTAGTATGGGCAAGTATAGGGACCAAGTATTATCGAACCCAAGGGAAAGTGTGTATGCGAACAGATCCCTGAAGATCTACGCGTCATAGTTAATATGAGTGTAATGTTTTTGGGTTTTTGAAAGATTAATTAAAAGACTGAATTAAACTAAGTAAACTAAAATACTAAAGAAATCAAATTAACTAAGGGTTGTGTTCTAATGAGAGATGGTGATGCTTAGGATTGGAATCCCTACGTATACTAACGGAGCATGTACATAATCAGAATAACTGTGACACACAAGAAATAACCTAAGTCTAAGAATGCAAGGTGAAAGCTCAAGATTCTAAACCCTAATACTTTACCCTAACACCCGACTTCACTAATCTACTAACAAGTTAATAGATTGTGCTTAATTAATGAGACCCTAATTTAACTAAGGTGATGCGGTCGTCCTCCTTCGCTAAACTGGTAGATGAATTAACCCTTCCTAAACCCTCTCGTTAAGTCTACTCGTTGTTAAAGAGTGATACGGCCGTCCTCTCTCTAACACTTTTCGAACGAAATTCAAAGGCAAAGTGAAGATTGATTTTAAGAATTCATTAATCAAGAGAATTAAAACCCAACGTCACAAGTTACCCTAATTACATACCCACATCCTACTTCTACGAGTTCATCCTACCCCAAGCATGCAAGGGTTCTAGCCTAACATGGTGGTTTGAATAATAAAAGCAATCACAAGAACAATAATCATATGCATAATTAAATTAATGAAAGAAATCAAGAACATAAACGAAAGAACAAATTAAAGTCTCTAAAGAAATCTATATAAATCTGAAAAACTAGGTTTAATCGTCTCCAAGAGTAAATAAAGAAAGAATTAATCTAATACGTTCAAAAGAAATACTAAAAAGAATACGTAAATTAAAACCTCGATTACAACGTATAAAACTCTTCCAATCTCCCTCCCAAGCTTTCTCCTCGCTCAAAATATGTAAAAATATGTGTTGGTATGTTGTGATATGTGAAAATATGCTTGGAAGGGGTATATATAGGCTTTGGGACGAATTTGGGCGATTTTGGGCCAAAAACACGCAAAAACGCTCGAGCGGGACAGCTCGAGCGCCCCGTTCGAGCTTGGTGGTCGAGCGGGTCAAGAGGTCGAGCGAGGCGCTCGACCGCTGGCTGTACACATGTTCGTAAAACCTTCATAACTTCTCAACCGGGAGTCCGTTTTGGCCGATTCAAAGTCCTACGAACTCCTCTTTTCGCCCTCTATCCATCTATGAAAACCAAAGAGACAAATTAATATGTTTATAAAAATGATACTCATTTGACTCCAAATACTCGTCGAAAATACTCAAAACATGGGCAAATCCGGCACCAAAACATAACAATTTCACGCCTAATCAACCCCCCCAAACTTACCATATTGCTTGTCCTCAAGCAATGAAATAATAAGTCAAGTGAAATGGTTAGGAATGAGTCAAAGAATCAACTAATGCAAGCAAATGAACTCGAGCTTCAAAGATCAATCACAAGTATACTCACTCACCTTCCTTCATCATACTCATGCAACAACAACAAGAAACACCAAGATCAAACATGGATGTGCACTCAACGATGTATTTCACTCCCTCACAAGTGTATATCAATGATAAAGGGACTCACTCAAACAATCAATCGCTCATATTGGCAGTCATAGGCTTGTAAGCACTCTTAACTCCGACCATACTCTAGAAATCAATGCCGAATCAAAAAGGACTTTTCTTAAGGTTGTAATGTAGGTTCTTTGGACAGGTGGGATAACAATATGGGCAAAGTGACTCACGTGAATGGAGAATAGAAAATCAAACTTTAGCACTTCGAGATTAGGAACAGAATACTTCAAACATTTTCAATCAACACTCTTTCAATTCCACTTTTCTCAACACTTCAATTTTTTTTTCTAACTCTTTTCACTTTTTTTTTCAACCACTTCACTTTTTTTTTTCTTTTTCGCACAAACACATGAGCTCAATTTTTCTTTTGCTCATTCTCAATTTTTTTCTTTCCCACAACTCAAATCTCATTCACACCCTTATTTTATCACCACTCAACCATCATAATTCCTTTTCTCAAATCAACTCAATCCCTTCAACCTTCACACTTTTCCTATTCTCCACTCAAATTGGGACAAAAGGCTTAGAAACTTGGAATAGTGTTTAAATGTGCTAGCAAATAAAATAAGCTTTAGGCTCAAAGGGGCTAGCAAGGGATACATGTCATTGGTAAGGAAAATTTTGGCTAAGTGACTCAATAAAAACAAAGATGGCCTAAGATCACATTCGGCATATCAAACTAGACACAATCAAGAAGTAAGAGCACACACAAGTTCTAGCATCCTCTAAGGTGACGATCCACTCACAAACGAAGAGATTAATTAATGCATCAAAATCTCATAAGGCTCAAAAGCTCACGGCTTTCACATCCATGCTAGTCCTAGTGCATTCTCACTCTCATCACACAAGTATTCAAAAGAAAAATTCACAAGCATACAAGTTCTTTCTCAAATCAGCTCAAACTCAAACACTCACACAAAAGAATTTCTAACTCACCCTTACAACTCACTCTACTCATCAAATCATACTCAAAGATAGCAATCAACAAGTATAAGATGATTGATAGGCATGAAATATGCAATAGCGAGTCAAATCAAAATCACCCCAAGGAGCATCTCAACAAACCAATAGTCAATCAAACTCAACTCAAAAGATAAGAGGTGCATGCATGTGCAATGTAATCATAAAACAAATAAAAAAACTCCACCCCCCAAACTTCGACCTTGCTAGAGGTCTAAGTTTGGGGTTGTGGATTACCTCAACCAAATAATTTAATTTCTCTCAATAGCTTTGCACACTCCCTTGTCTCAAGTTGGTTCCTTCAATCTCCACTCCTTTGGCACTCTTTCGAGACAAGCCTACAAGCAACTTACTCAAATACGAGGTTAAACATACGACTCAACAACATCCTAATAACATAAAAGGAAAAAAACTAAAAACACTCAAAAGCAAATAAAAATGGGTTGCCTCCCATTCAGCGCTATTTTTAAGGTCCTCATGCCGGACCAAGCTCAAAGGAGCTTATGGGACATCATACTCAAATTTACCTCCCTTACTCTCATAAGAGTGGTGGTTGCATTCTTTTCCTTGATGCCCCTCCATCATGAGTTCTTTTGCTTTCTTCTCATCCCCAAGTGTTATGGGTCTCAACTCCTTCTCACCTTTATCCGGAGGAGTCTTACCAAACAGTTTCTTGAATTTGGACTTTTTCTTCTTAACTCCCCATTTTCCTTCCAACTGGGTTACGTCCACTTTCTTCACCTCTTCATCCTTCAACTTCTTCACTTTATCCCTATCAAAATAATCAAGATCATAATGCTCATGGGTTAAATAATCACGTGAAGGACTAACAAAATCATGAATATCAGAAGGATTAGGGATAGGAGGTGTGTCTTCAACACGAGGATCAATTGCATCCATGCAATACAAGCTCTCATCCTCCCTCGAGTGCTTCATGGCTTCATATAGGGAGATCTTCACTTCTTGATCATCAACCTTCAATGTAATCTTCCCATTTTCCACGTCTAGCACCATCCCCGCCGTTGCTAAGAACGGTCTTCCCAAGATCAGGGGCACGTGCTCATCTTCCTCTATCTCTAGGACTACAAAGTCGGCTGGAAAAATGTGATCTCCAACTCTCACTAGGACGTCTTCAACCACACCTTGAGGTCTAGTAATAGACCGATCGGCAAGTTGAAGCGTCATCATTGTGGGTTGAAGTTCACCACCTTCCAGCTTCTTGAAAAGCGACAAGGGCATGAGATTGATGCTCGCCCCGAGGTCGCACAACGCTCCTTTCTTGATCCCGTTCCCAATGTCACATAGGATCGTGAAGCTCCCGGGATCCTTCAGCTTCGGTGGAAGCGCCTTGTGCACTAATGCACTCACCTCGTGGTTCAGCTGCACCAACTTCGGCTCATCCACTCGCCGTCTTTTCGCGATCAAGTCCTTCAGAAACTTTGCATAATGCGGCATCTATTCCAAAGCATCATAAAAAGGAATATTAATATGCAATTGTTTAAAAACATCAAGGAACTTAGCGAATTTCTCATCAAGCGTTTTCTTCATAAAGCGTTGTGGATACGGGACTGGTATCACAGATTTGGGTACCCCCCATTCATCTCGCTCGGTCACTTTCACTTTCTCCCTTGCTTCCTTTGCCTTCTTCCACTTTGGAACCCTCTCTATCTCCTCAAAGTCTTTCCCCTTCTGGGACTCATTGTTCTCTTTACTCTTATCATCAATTTTCATCTTAACTCCTTCCTTCTCAACCTCAACTCCATCACCTTGAGACTCTATCCCTTCTGTCTCAACTTCTTCTTTGAGCGTCTCAGAATCAGCAGGCATCTCGGGACCATCATATTTGGTCCCACTTCTAAGCTGGATAGCCTTACAATGCTCTTTGGGATTACCCTCAGGCATTGAAGGGTATTTGCCAGGCTCTCTATTCAATGACTTTGCAATCTGGCTCATTTGGAACTCTATAGAAGTGAACCTTCGATTGTTCTCTTGTTGAGTTCTAGTCCACTCAACGTTCATCTTCTGGAGCTTATGTAACTCTTTCACATCGTACTCTAAGGATGACAATCTCTTACTTCCTTCCTCCACCTTCTGTAGGATCGCTCTCAACATCTCCTCAGTCGATGCACCGCCTTCTCCACCCGGAGGTTTAGACCCCGGATCAACACCTGCAGGAACAGTAATACCAGCTTTTGGGTTAGCATAAGAAAAGTTCTCATTCTTCCTCCATGTGTTTTGAGGAGGTTGCTGGCCTCCTTGAAATCTTTGTGTGTTCCTCCATTGATTTTGAGGCGGCTGTGGCCCTGGAGGTACAAATGGCTTACCATAAGAAGGTCTTCCAAACTGATTTCCACCTTGGTAGCCATTCTGATTGTAATACGGACCTCCCATGTAATTGGCTACCTCTTGCTGTCCACTTGGTTGGTCTAGTCTCTCATTCTCTGTTGAATGCTCTCCAACCATATTCTTCCCCAACTCGAGGTTGTTGATCTTTTCCATCATGGCCATCAATAGCCTTCTCGTTCCTTCACCTTCTTCAACCTGATGCACTCTTTGGAAGTCTGCATCTCCATTCCAAGCCCCGGCATTCGTGACAATGTTGTCCACGATCTCTCTACACCTCTCTATGCCTTGATTCAGGAATGCTCCACTCGCACATGCATCTAAATGGGCTTGGCCAGCCTTGCTGGCTCCACTGTAGAAGAATGCCATAATATCTCTCTCATTGTACCCATGCTGCGGACACTCTTTCAGCATGTTTGAGTATCTCTCCCACGCTTGACGTAGGTCCTCTCCTTGCTTCTGGCGGAAGGAAGAGATCTCAATCCTTGCTTTGATCATTCTGGATGGAGGGTAGAACCGCTCGAGGAACAGACGCTCGAGCTCGGCCCATGTGATTACACCTCCCCGTGGAAGCGTATTATCATACCACTCTTTAGCTATTCCCGTCAATGAAAATGGGAACAGCCTAAGCCTCTTGGCATCTTCAGACATGCCATTGTAATTAAAAGTAGATGCTATCATGAGAAAACTCCTCAAATGTGTATGAGGATTCTCCTTCCCGATCACCCCCTTGAACTGATTCTCGGTAAGCAGCTTTAAAATTCCTGGGGAAATAGAGAAGTTATTTGCCTCCACAGGAGGCAATGCCACTCCATCATAGTACCGTTGTGGCTGCGCTGCAAACCTCCCTCGAATAGCCATCTGATCTGCGTTCTGAGGAACGTGTTGAGGATTAATAGCTAGTACGGGTACTTGTTGGGGTGGTGGTGGTTGGTAAACAGGTGGTTGATTGTAAGCAGGAGGTGGAGGATACGGGTATGGTGGGTAAGGATAAGGTGGGTATGGGTAGGGTGGATAAGGTAAGTTGTTTTGTGGTAAATTAGGATGTGGGTAAGCAGGGTTGTTCTGAGGATGTTGGACAATGTTATGAGCTGGATTGCCTACATTTTGTATATTTGGGTTTAGGCTCTGGCTGTCCCCTAACGGAACTTGATTCTGGCTACCACTAACTCCAGTGCCTTCAACTCGGCCCAATTCTCGATTGAATTCATTCGCAGCATCATCCAACTCATTAGAGATGTCCATGGGTTCTTTCCCTAAGTCGGCAGCGTTCATCCTTCTCAAGAAGGCTCGGTTTCTCCTTGCTATCGTCTCAGGATCTGCAGGTAACCTCTCTTCGCTCGTATTGCCTTGTGAGCGTGTTTTCATAAACCTGACACACTAGCAGAAAGATCAAAACGCAACTGCCGAATAAATAAAAATAAAATAGAAAAGAAGGCACTCACTACTAACTACTAAGCTATCTACAAGTCCTATTAAAAAACATACAACGCCATCCCCGGCAACGGCACCATTGACTTGAAGCGAACTACACTAGCTTTCTACTAGTCGCTTACCCCACAAGAGAACGGGTTCACAGTAGTATGGGCAAGTATAGGGACCAAGTATTATCGAACCCAAGGGAAAGTGTGTATGCGAACAGATCCCTGAAGATCTACGCGTCGTAGTTAATATGAGTGTAATGTTTTTGGGTTTTTGAAAGATTAATTAAAAGACTGAATTAAACTAAGTAAACTAAAATACTAAAGAAATCAAATTAACTAAGGGTTGTGTTCTAATGAGAGATGGTGATGCTTAGGATTGGAATCCCTACGTATACTAACGGAGCAGGTACATAATCAGAATAACTGTGACACACAAGAAATAACCTAAGTCTAAGAATGCAAGGTGAAAGCTCAAGATTCTAAACCCTAATACTTTACCCTAACACTCGACTTCACTAATCTACTAACAAGTTAATAGATTGTGCTTAATTAATGAGACCCTAATTTAACTAAGGTGATGCGGTCGTCCTCCTTCGCTAAACTGGTAGATGAATTAACCCTTCCTAAACCCTCTCGTTAAGTCTACTCGTTGTTAAAGAGTGATACGGTCGTCCTCTCTCTAACACTTTTCGAACGAAATTCAAAGGCAAAGTGAAGATTGATTTTAAGAATTCATTAATCAAGAGAATTAAAACCTAACGTCACAAGTTACCCTAATTACATACCCACATCCTACTTCTACGAGTTCATCC
The DNA here is from genome assembly GCA_947034835.1 of Ballota nigra. Classification (NCBI taxonomy): domain Eukaryota; kingdom Viridiplantae; phylum Streptophyta; class Magnoliopsida; order Lamiales; family Lamiaceae; genus Ballota; species Ballota nigra. The sequence continues at coordinate 87,432,892 of OX344720.1, read as the reverse complement.
TACCCCAAGCATACAAGGGTTCTAACCTAACATGGTGGTTTGAATAATAAAAGCAATCACAAGAACAATAATCATATGCATAATTAAATTAACGAAAGAAATCAAGAACATAAACGAAAGAACAAATTAAAGTCTCTAAAGAAATCTATATAAATATGAAAAACTAGGTTTAATCGTCTCCAAGAGTAAAGAAAGAAAGAATTAATCTAATACGTTCAAAAGAAATACTAAAAAGAATACGTAAATTAAAACCTCGATTACAACGTATAAAACTCTTCCAATCTCCCTCCCAAGCTTTCTCCTCGCTCAAAATATGTAAAAATATGTGTTGGTATGTTGTGATATGTGAAAATATGCTTGGAAGGGGTATATATAGGCTTTGGGACGAATTTGGGCGATTTTGGGCCAAAAACACGCAAAAACGCTCGAGCGGGACAGCTCGAGCGCCCCATTCGAGCTTGGTGGTCGAGCGGGTCAAGAGGTCGAGCGAGGCGCTCGACCGCTGGTTGTACACATGTTCGTAAAACCTTCATAACTTCTCAACCGGGAGTCTGTTTTGGCCGATTCAAAGTCCTACGAACTCCTCTTTTCGCCCTCTATCCATCTATGAAAACCAAAGAGACAAATTAATATGTTTATAAAAATAATACTCATTTGACTCCAAACACTCGTCGAAAATACTCAAAACATGGGCAAATCCGGCACCAAAACATAACAATTTCACGCCTAATCAATAAGCAAGGGTCGAACCCACGAAGAACAGTGTAAATTAATTGAATAAATTCTTATATTAAAAGCAGTAAATGAGGGGATTAGATTTGTTGTATGATTAACTAATAATAAACAAAAATAACTAATTGCAAGAAATAAAATATGAGGACTTATCAATAAGAAAAATGATTTAGCCCTTGGATAGTATCCCCAAAAATAAATTTTCCAATTTAATTACAGATCGTGTTTATCTCAGTCCTATCTCGACCCCTAGACCCGTGGTACGGTCAAACTAATTCAAATGATTTCTTAAGTTTAATTAATCAGAAGGTACGACCCCCCCCCAATTAACCTATTCAAATAAATAACCCCAAAATATGTATTCGAGATTCTATTCACTGAATGCATTAACGAATCAAAATAATAGGACAAACTAGACTATGAAAGTGGAACGTCCGAATTATACAATCTAGACTTTGCTAACCCTAGAGTGTTCTGCCCTATTTGCTACTCTAATTACATGATTATAACAATTATAGATTATAAAGTGTAATTTAGCTAGAATTAATCAACAAATAAACTTGGATGACAAGACCAAATAAATCTATCAATTAAACATGCATCGTATAATATCAAATAACAAAGAAATTGAGACATGGGTAAAATTAAAATTGTCACGAATTAATTAAAAGGACAAATTAATCAAGGTTCAACATCTCCTCAGACTAGCATAAGAACTTAGTCACCACACATAACTAAGTGAAATCAATACTTATATATAGGCAAAACATGTTGTGCCTATGTGGCAAGTGTCTTTGGCATATGTTGTGAAATCCTTTGCCTCTCCTTTGGTCAAATCCAGACTTTTGATCCTGACCATTGTTTCATTAAATTTAATCTTATCCGTTCGTTTTGTACCATTTTTTCTATAAATTTCTCAATTCCCTCACCACTTTCAATTGTCTTATTTTCCTCCACCTTCGATTTTAGGATTTGATCTCTCTCGATTTTCAATTCCCTCATCACTTTTATTTTTCTCTTCAACTTCCTCTTAATTCTTTTACCATCTTGAATTGTATTTCGTTGTGGTTGTGATAATAGTATTCTTAGTCCCTATTGTTTTTTTAGCAGGTCTTATTTTCAACGGTTTGTTTTGTTTGGTGATTAAATTCTCTAATAATATTTTTTTCGTTTGTGTTTATGCGGGCTTTATTTTTTCTAGGTAATTTCATTTTGTATGTACCCGTTTCTTTCGTTTTATTTATGTTGGTACATATACTAACAATACTGGTTTTCTTTTTTCCTTTTCCTTTTCTTTCTTTACAGGTTTTTTTTATCAGGTTCTGTCGTTTGGGACGTGTATTGGTTACACGAGTTGAAGATTTTGTGTTCTGTGATAGTTGGCTTTGAAGATTATATATGTTCTGTTATTTGTAAAATGTCGTTTGGATTTTTTAGTTAGATTATGTAGTTGAAAATTCTCATCTTTGTATGTTTTAGTTAGAATTCTTATGAACATGATTGTTTTCGTTATTTTTTTTTATTGTTTAGATTGTATTTGTATATATTGTAAGATCGTGGAGTATTTTCCATGACAAATGATTTTTTTTTCATGTATATATTATGACAATTTTAATAATGCACCTTTTAGATAATTGACTTTCTTGCTTTATTTTGTTAATTAAAATTATTTACATAAATTATACATATTCCATATTATTCATCATATCACTGTGTCTTTTATGTAAATTATTATTTGTAGACGAATTCCATAATTTAGTTATAAATGTATAATATATTTTAAATTATAATCAATAAATTTTATTTATCATCTTAAAAAATTAAAACAATATTATTATTTCCTAAATTAATAGTCTCAAGTATTTGGAAAAAAAGAATTAATAGTCTCAATTGTTTCCATCGATAGTCTTAATTTGACCCAAAAGATAGCTACATTTCATGTTATTATCATTATAGTGACATTTGGTATTTGAAGCATAAAAAAGAAGAATTTAGATATCATATGCAGTTGATTGTTATACATCTATTTTTGTACACAATCCAAAACGTGTTAATTTCTTATAAAAATTATCATTTTATATATGAATTTTATTTTTCAAATTAAAAAATGGCTAAGAAATCTCAGAAAATAATGCATGAAATTGAATAAGTTATTGTGCTGAGAAAAATATCTACTATAAAGATTAAAAATATTATTTGGATGTACGTAAAAAATAATATCTAATGTGCTATGCCTGCTTTTAAGATTTATTAATTGATACTATTATAATAATGTACACATCTATTCCATATTTAAATAGATTGACGCTTAATTGTTGTAATCTCTTCAAATTAAGCGAATAGTTGCATAATATCACCGTAATTCATGAAATTTACTTTCACTTAATATGTGATTGAGATTTTAATATTTTATTTTATAATATTAACTTAAACATATTTAAATATCCACAAATTAAGCAATTAGTTGCATAATATCATCATAATTCAATGATTTACTTGCACTTAGTATGTGATTGAGATTTTTAATATTTTATTTTATAATATTAACTTCAATATACTTAAATCCCCACAAATTAAGAAAAAATAGTTACAAAATATCATACTAATGCAACTCATTGAATTTATTAGCACTTAATATGCGATTGAAATTTTCCTTTAAAAAAGAAAAAAGAAAATATGCAATTGAGGTTTTAGTATTTTATTTAGTATGTTAACTTTAATATACCTAATATACATATTTAAGTAAAATCATTCTATAACCATAAATAAATATGATATTTATTTAGTAATAACAGCTTTGTATATATTCACCGAATTAACATAAAATATATTTTGATTGATATCTAAATATATAAAGTTTTATAATTATAATTAAGAAATAAAATTAATCTGTTAAGTTTTGTTTCACACACACGGTATAATAATTTGGTTTACGTAAATAGTGTATTGATTGGCATTCAATTAGTATGGTAATTAATCTAATGAATGTATATGCCAATACATAATCATTGTATTGAGAAAAATACTTCCTATAAGTATTAAAGATGTATTCTGTCAATGTAAATATTATGTTGGGACATTATCAGTTTTGTTAAGAAAAATGGTCTACCGAACAGATCTTAAACGTTTTAAACTATGGGAATTTCTGCATATTTCAAACTATTACCTGTACTCTGACATTATGCTTGTATCAGAAAATCATTTGGTTAGAAGTTCTGGAATCATCAAAAAGGGGGAAATTGTTGGGATATGTTTTAGTTTTGATGATTTTCCAAAACAACATGTAATAGGTTTGAAAGCAGTCAGGATAGTATCTTTTGTTTTAGGTCAGGCTAGGTTATGTCTCAATAGAATAGGCTATCAGTTGAGAAGAACTCAGTTGAAGGAACACTCAGTTGAGGGGGAACTCAGCGAGGGGGAACTCAACAACACAGCCTGAGGAAATCAAGTTGACATCAAGAAAAGACTGAAGCCAAGTCAGAGACCTGAACCAGAAGAGAAGCCTGAAGGATGTCCCACTGAGTGTAAATCAGACTGATCTAAGCTAAGTCAGGTGGACCACTCAGTGAAGAGCATGATCAGGAGGATCAGTGCTGCACCAAGTAGGCCCTGAAGAAGTCAGGCTACTGTGGTCAGGGAAGTTTGTCATTCAGCCTTATGACAAACTTCTTGGAGTGATCTTCAGTCTCTGAAGGACAACTACACTGAAGACGTTCAGTCCACTGAAGATCATCAGTCAGTGAAGGAGGAAGCTACCTAAAGTCAATGGGTCTTGGTCAACCTACTGAGTCAAAGATCCGTGAATCCAGGCCACGTGGACCAATCAGCACGAGGCAGCAACTCTGACACTGACAAAGGTCGAATTCCAAGAAAAGTGGTTGAAACCATTAAATGTTGGATTCAAATGTATCTTCCCTCCAACGGATACATTTGAACCCCATTATAAATACAAGCTCATAGCTTCGTTGTAAAGTGTGTTGAAGTGTTGTATTGTGTGTAAAGAAGGAAAATCAACACCTACAAGCTATAAGAGTGTGTGAGTTGTTAGGGAGTCATAAGGAAGTGTTACTCACACCCACGACACTGACCTTTAGGGTTATCACTTATATACTTTGAGTGTCAAGCTTGTAACTCATAGCTTAGAGAGGTTTTCCCAATCTTAGCTTGAGGCTAACACATTGTAAGGGAAAACCTCACCTAGTTGGAGAAAACCAAACCAAACTAAACCCTTTCAGAAGATTGTTAGGTTTGTAGTGAGGTGAGGAGAGGCAGCCCAGGGAGTGGCGTGAGTCCAGTTGTAAGTGCACCTTGGCACGTTAAAAACAAGAATCCAAGTTAGTGGATTTCCTGTTAAATCAGGCCGTGGATGTAAGAGCTTGAGTCTCTGAACCACGTTAAACTGAGCGTTGTTTATTATCTAAGCACTTGCTAATTATTTGTAGTGTATGCTCTCTGAGTGTACTTGGAAAGTTTGAAAAGAAGATTAGCTAAGTATTTTAGTCAGGGAGAACCAATCTCACTGACAAGCTTAGGCTAGCACTCGAGAGTTCAGTCTCTCGAGTCACTGCCTTGTTGAGAGCCTGAGCTTTCAAGTCTCATCACTGACTTGATAGCTCTGACTCTCAGCAACGCAGTGACTTGAGTATTCCGTCACTGAACTCAGTCAGGGTGCAAGCTGTGTTATAACGCACTCGAGAGTTCAGCATCTCAAGCCACTGTCCTTGCTCAGAGCATGAGCCTCCAAGCCTTCTCACTGACTCGGTAACTCAGCCTCTGAGCAGAGCAGTGACTTGAGTATTACTCACTCTTGCTGAACTCCCTGAGGAAAAGTTTAAAAAAAAAATGTGCTCCTGAATTCCCATTTTGCCCTTTGAAAACGGGACCATTATATTATTATCAAAACGTGCTACAAATTAAGCAAAATAATTAGCAGACATTAATTATTGATTCTAAGTTGATGGACATCAATACTTATTATGTATTTTTTATTATTTCATTTATGATCGGTAACGATTGGAGTAAAAATAGTTAGAATATGTTTGACATATTATTTTATTCAATAATAATATTTGTTCTCGGCTAGCAATATGTGAGTTTTAAAAATATTATATTGAAGGAATTTTAGGCATTATAAATTACTCATTTTTTAAATTCGACCATGAATTTTTTTAGCAGTCAGTATTCGAGCATTTATTTGTACATGTTTTTAAACTAGCTTGATTAATTTTTAACGGATCCCGTTTACTTATTTAATTCTTAAAGAAATGGAAATAAATTGCATAGCGTGGTAAATTGAATATCAAAGATTTGTGCATGTTTTTAAATAAGCTTGATTTATGCATGTTAACAAGATAAAAACCAAAGTCAACCACAGTTAAAGACAAAATAATGTATTTTTCCTATATTTGACAACACATATAATTACATCCATACTTTTATTAAATCCACTCATTTTTTTAGAAATGAGAATATTCATGTTTTTTTTTTGTGTCATTTCTTAAGAGTTATTGGTGGACTTTGTTACATAGTTCATGGCAAGTGGGTGTTGAGGTATAATTTATGCAAACTTTAAACTATTATGTGAACTCGAACCTTAAATTCTCAGCATGACTCCCTTATGCAAACTGAATTGTGTAATTTATATGATACATTAAATTTAAAGTATAATCTTAATTACTAATGTGAATATTGTAATTTTTCCCGAATCTCTTCATTAATATAGTTGTAAATTTAGTTAGTGTGTCTTATATTAAACTTAGCTATTGTTTTTAGGTGGTGTTGCAGAAATTTATGTTGTACGAGATACAAGGAAAAAGATGAATACTAATATCAATTAAGGTAATTATTATACGTAAATACATATTTAAATATATTATATTTATACACATCGATATATTTTAAACTTAATTTTTTTATATCCAGTCTATCTTACTTTTGGAGATGCCACATATATTTGTATGCATGAAAACAACGAGACTAGTAATGGAAAAGTGCAGTTACCTATGCTAAAACACCTATAAAAAATATTGAAGAACCTTTTATCATTATATGATGAAAAGTACAAACAATTTATAAAAACTATTAGAGCATAAATAAATGTAATGTTACTTTATTAAAGGTAATCACCAATTTTCTTATGGATTTATCTTTGATCTGTTTAAATAGGAATTGTTACCAATTTCTGTCTCAAATTCAAACCCTGGGAATCTCAAATTTTTTTTAGTTGTTGATGGTTATCTATGGCCCAGTTAAGATAGGCAAGTTGTGATATGTTCCATTTTTTAGTCAGTGCATGATATTAAAATGTTTAATTTACTAATGTTTCTCAATGACACTTTGATTTAAATTTAAAAATTAAGTCAGGTCAAGTGGTATTTGTTCTTTGTTCTTCCCAAGGATGAAAATATCGCTATCGCAAGTAATATCGCAACCTTAAATTTACGGATATATCGATGGATATATCGATATCGCATATCGATATCGCAAATTTTTTGAAAAAAAGATGGAAACTTTATTAAAATTTTGGAAATTTAACCTGAAATTTTAGGGAGTATTATAATATGATATTATGCATATGTTCCATTTAAAATCACTATAAAATTATATGTTTAAAGTAGACATATAGATAATAGACTATATAAACACTGTTCAACGTAAAAAAAAATTAAAAATATAATACTTAATGCAAACAATACAATACAAGATATAAATACATAATACAATATAGTATAAGATATAATGCATAATACAATACAAGATTATGAATATTACATGATACAATACACTTGGTACCAAAACGATGACATATGAGGTTCAAATACAGACTATGTAATGCCATCTTTGTCCAAATAATATTGACACCAACTCATTACATTGTAGTAATCCTAGATAAAGGATATTATTTGATGACCTATTAGTTGTTTTTTACTAAATGATATTAGTTTTGGAGGGTATTGGTTGTTGTTGGTCCCGAAACGAGTAAACAGGTGTATGGGGGGGGGGGGGAATACACCTGTGGTTACAAATTAAAACTTCTTATAAAACTTATCAGGTTACTTAAGACAGTAGCTCGTTAGTGGACTTGAGGTCTGCTGAGAGTTACTTTGTGAAAGCTTACTGAGATAATACCTCCACTGAAAGCTCAATACTTTAAGTTGAACTACTATCTGATTAGCTTTCAGATGCGGATTAGTGAACCCTTTAGAAAACTCGTTTTACTTTGATAAACTTGGAGGTTAACACACACTTAGGAAAGCAGATAACAAGAACACAAGATATAAAGTGGTTCAGAGAAGAATCTCATACGTCCACTGTCCTGATCAAACAGGAGAATTCCTTTCACTTGGAATTCCTTGTGTTATAGTGCCAAGGTGCACTGATCAATTAATCCTCTCTTAGGATGATTGATCACTAGGAAATTCCAGGTCCTAGTTCCCAAAACAAACCAGCTTTCAGACTGATACAACAATCAGCTTACTAACACCACTTAACACTAGCTCTTAACCTAAACACTGAGTAGGGTTTTGGTTCCAACTATTTTGAGATAATCCTTACAAGTTTAGCTCAAGGCTTAGGATTGGATTATCTCTTTCTAAGATTTGGATATAGCTTTTAAGCTTGGTTACAGAAGGTTTGTTAGGCTCTCTACAAATGTGAAACACTTGGGAAACAATGGTAATTTCGAGTGCTTCTTAGTTGTTATGAATGTAGAGATAACTTTGATCTTGTGAGTTTCCCGTGCATAGAAATGAGCATGTCCTTCTGTATTTATAGGCTTCCTTGAATATCTTCCCGTTGGATTTGAATCTTCTCAAGTAAGTCTTCTTGTATCTGATTGGTTCAAACGGCTCTATTTGAAGCTTTAAGTCTTGTCAAGAACCGGCTGAAAGACCATGCCTGTTCACCAACTTTCTGTAGATAGCTAGAGAAGGACTTTTGGTACTTGTCAGTTCAGAGCAGGCCGGCTGTCAGTAAAGTACACTGACGTGTCACCTTCTCATTGGACCTTTAGTCTGAATGCCCAGATTCTTGTCTTAATTTAAGGTGGAACTCCTCTGAGAGAACCTTCTTATTCCTTCATTTATTGTAAGCTTCATTGTAATTCGTTTTGCCTTGTTCCAACCAGATTAACTAACAACTTTTAATATGTTTAGCATTGAATGTACTTTGTTAGTTCTCATCAGTGGACCTTGGTCCTCTCCTGATGGTTTTAGTCTTAGTGAGAATGTACTTATAAAACATTCAAGACTTAGACTTCTTCTCAGATCACTTGTCTTCAGCGGACTTCACTTCAGTGGACTTCACTTCAGTGGATTTCATCTTCAGCAGACTTCATTCTTAAATACACTCTAAAAATTACTAACTGAACTTCAGTTCCTTAACAGTTGATCTGTTTAACTAAGCACTAACTCTACTGAATAATTTACTTACAAAACAACTTAGGAGGAACATTTTGGCATCTAATCAAAACTTAAGTCTTATACATTTTCCCAACAGTTGTATTCACTGAAGGGTACGAAGAACATTATCTATTTAACTAAAGTGTATCAGTTGGTTACACTAAAGAGTATTAATTGATTACACTAAAAAATATCGTAAAATGATTCATGTATGAACCAATTTCATTCTATACATACTCACTTTAATGCTAAGTCAACTTAGAAAAATAATAAACATATAAACACATAAAAAATAAACATAAAAACAATAAACACAAAAAAATCGCGATATTTTGCGATATATCTGCGATATTTCCCGATACTCATTCATTTTTATACTACAAGTGAACCGATATCGATATCGATAACTTGCGATATATCGCGATATATCCGCGATATGCTGTAAAAAATACATTGCACCCCAATATCCGTATCCCAATCTCAAAATTTGCGATATATCCGCGATATATCGCGATATTTTCATCCTTGGTTCTTCCTAAATTGTTTGATTCATTTGCTCAGTTAAGTGTATATATGTTTCTAAAACTATTAGAAACTTATTTTTCGGTGGACAAACTTTTGGAATTTAAGGAAGATATGGACGATAAAAGCAACTCATTTAATTTGGTTAAAGTTAATTCTAAGTATTGGATACTTACATGGGTTTTTCTTAGATCAGGCACCCTGTCGAGTTGCCTGATATCAGTCACGGTTTATAATTATGTCACGTGTCATCGCACTGTATCACACTGACCTGTTACCTGTTGAACTAAAATATTATATTTAAATTGTATTTTCTTATTTATAATTATACACTTTTTAATTAAAATAACATTAATTTATATTAGTGTCCAATTATTAATTCAAATTAAAAAATTTGATAAAACTAAATCAATCTCCAAAAATCACCATAAAAAAATAAAAGTGAAATTTCTTTCAATTCATTGAAACCCGACGGCAAAACCACTCCCAGCGCTACTTCTTTGTCCGCTACCGCCACCACCTGCTTCCGCCGGCACTCCCCCCAATTACCTCCGGTTTCGCCGGCTATCTCCCCCCACATGGCGCAGACGCTCCCGCTAGTCCTAGGAAAAAATGAAGCCGATGGAAAAAAATAATCCCACCGTCACGCCTCTATTCGCCGCCGCTCCCCCACTCCAACTGCCTCCAGTTTCACAGGCCGTCTCTCCCCCTTACGGCACCGTCACTCCCGCTCTCATAGGCCGGTCCGCTCATGCCTTTCCGGTCACACCGCCATATTCACCGTTCTCCGCCTCCAGTCTCATCGGCCGTCACCGCTCACACCACCACTTCCACTTGTAAGTTGTGTTTATAATGTGCATTGTGATACATCCTCACCCTTTGCCCAAATTTCATTGGTTTTTTGTTTGTTTAGGGATTGATTTTTACCCAAAAATTAGATGAAAATGGAATTGGTATTTGAAGTTGGGTTGTGATTAGATACATATGTATGTATATACTGAATATTCTTCTACAGTACTTATTATAGAGAAGAAAGAAATATACTTGCAAATTAGTTTTTGTCATCCACCTGTTTGTATATTTGTCTCACTGACTGTGCTATGCTATCTATGGGTTGATGATTTTGCCTATTTATGGGGTTAGTCTTTTAATTCTTCATTTGTTAATCTGATTTAAAACCAATTTTGAATATATATCCTTTTCTTTCTGAAATAACTTTGAGTAGATTACCCTGTTTCTTTAATTATGATCTGTTTTGGTTTGGGAACATTTTAGGATAGTTGTGGACTTCTTATTTTTTTTAATTTCCCTAATTTTTTCTATTATTGGTTATATTTGAACTCAAATGATACGACTTAGAGGTTTTTTTTTTCTTGTTGAGCTTCTAGTTGCTGTAAAAATGGACCTTTATTATTTTTTTTGTTCATGATGGAAGAATTCATGATGTTGGATGATTAATATTTCTCTTGATAGGAACTTATGGGAGTAATTTCTATCTCCACATTTTGATTTTTTGCAATGAAATTTGCTAGAAAATGAGTTGTTTTCCTCTGTTTCTCTTAACAAACAATATATCATAACCTTTTATGATGATATTGTTGGTTCTGAGATGGATGAAAGTGCCCCTACAGAAAAAATTAATCTAGAGAAAAAGAATTATCTCTCTATAATGAAAGATAGTCGATTTATAGGCGTATAAATATAACATAATCTTGTACCCTTTGCGTTTTATTTCCGCAGCTGACTCAAGCTATTACCTCTTTATTGTTTCTGCTGGAGCTCTTAATTAAGTAATTTTATAGTAAGAGTTGACATGGTTTCTTTATCCTTCAGAGTTACCTTTATCCAACATTTGAGCAAGTCCACCTTGATGCCTTCTTCTAACCCCTGATCTCTTATGAGTTAATATTGTCGTGGGCTGTTACGTTTGTATAGTTTGATGCTATTTAGAGAGTCACATTTTATTTCTCCCTTGTTGTGATGATCAGTTTTGGAGACTAATGTCTACTTTATAATTATTTTATTTAACTACATTTTACATGCATTGTTATTACTAATAAAAACTTCTAGTATCACTAAAAAAATATTAGTATTAAACATTTGTAGGGCAAAATAAATTGCAATTTCCCCTTTACTGAAGTAGAATATCACAAAAGCATTAGGGAGTCGGAGAAGCAGAACGATGAATTAGATTTGGAGAGAAGGGAGAAGATGGGGGAACAGGCGTCTGCTTATTCCGTTTCTTCCCCAATCGCCGGAGGTACATGCTCCCATTTCTCTAAATTCCACGTTTCTTTAAGTTCTGTTTGGTTCTTTATCTTGCTTTTTTCTGTGCGAACAATGCTGGCGCAGAGAGCGTGGTGTACAAAGCGGTCCTCAATGGAAAAAAAGTGGCCACTAAGAAGTCGCATTTATGTTGTGAAACGGCTAAACTTCACGTGTGCAATGAATCTGGCGAAGGATTTTAGTAATGAAGCAAGTATAGAGCGTTACTCTGATAAAGATCGCCTATTTAAGATTGTCTATAGCACTATAATGGACGCTATTTATTCGGAGCAGACCAAATCTCATGATTCGGATGATTTGTATTTTAAAAGACCCGGGACGTCTAAATCTGCTCGAAGGGTTACTAAAACGTGCCCTGGAGCGCCGATGAAGTCCACGAAGAAGTTTGTAAAGATCGACCAGGAATTATGGCGAAAGCTTGAAATTTGATGATGAGAAAGAAGTTGAGTTTGTCTTAGTTGTGGGTTTATGCTTATGTGGTGTGTTAGTATTTATCTTTTTCTTATTGTAATATGTGCATTTGTAAATTTGTTTGTTAACATTAATTTCAGGACCTAGCTTACAATTGTCTTTTCTTATTTGTGTTTCAGATATCAAAAAATAATTATTATCTTGATTAGCAACTCAAACGGGTATGTATAGCAATTACTTTCTATAAAATGATGGAGCTACACTTTCAATAGTGGAATTCTTATAGAGCCCAACATTACTATAAAATAGTGGTTCTATCCTACTTATAATTAATAAATAGCTGAGGTTTTTGGTTAATTTTAGTCATGCTCATGAAAAGATTCAAAACACACAGTATTAATAATCACGCAATCTGGTGAGCTTTAATAAAAAACCAGTGAGGAAACCCAGAAGAAAGAAGTAACAAAAGAAATTAAAAAAAGGGCAAACAGCTTAACGAATAACTAAAACGGGAAACAACATAAATAAATAGGAAATGAAGCAAAATTTCCAAGTCTGTTTTTTCTCTTTCTATTTCACTGAAACTAATCTACTGCAATATTTAAGCTTACAATACTTTAACTCGAATCTCTCTAAGGAAATTGTTGGTCCCAAAACGAGTGAACATGTGTATGGGGGGGGGGGGGGGAATACGCCTGTGGATACAAATTCAAACTTCTTGAAAACTTATCAGGTTACTTCAGATAGTAACTCGTCAGTGGACTTTAAGTCTGCTGAGAATTACTTATGAAAGCTTACTGAGATAATACCTCCACTGAAAGCTCAAGACTTTCAATTGAACTACTATCTAATTAGCTTTCAAATGCGGCTTAGTGAGCCCTTTAGAAAACTCGTTTTACTTGATAAACTATGAGAGAAAAACACACACTTAGGAAATAGCAGAAAGTAAGTACACAAGGTATAAAGTGGTTCAGAGATGAATCTCCTACGTCTACTGTCCTGATCAAACAAGAGAATTCCTTTCACTTGGAATTCCTTGTGTTATAGTGCCAAGGTGCACTGATCAATTAATCCTCTCTTAGGATGATTGATCACTAGGATAATTCCAGGTCCTAGTTCCCAAAACAAACCAGCTTTCAGATTGATACAAATAATCAGCTTACTAACACCACTTAACATTAACTCTCAACCTAACAACTGAGTAGGGTTTTGAGTAGGATTTTGGTTCCAACTGTTGTGAGATAATCCTTACAGTTTAGCTCAAGGCTTAGGATGGATTATCTTTTTCTAAGTTTTGGATATAACTTTTAAGCTTGGTTACAGAAGGCTTGTTATGCTCTCTACAAATGTGAAACACTTGGGAAACAAAGGTAATTTCGAGTGCTTCTAAAAGGTTATGAATGTAGAGATAGCTTTGATCTTGTGAGTTTCTCGTGCATAGAACTGAGCACGTCATTCTGTATTTATAGGCTTCCTTGAAAATCTTCCCGTTGGATTTGAATCTTCTCAAGTAAGTCTTCTTGTATCTGATTGGTTCAAACGACTCTATTTGAAGCTTTAAGTCTTGTCAAGAAACGGCTGAAAGACAATGCCTATTCACCAACTTTCTGGGGAAAGCTAGGGAAAGACTTTTGGTACTTATCAGTCTGGGACAGGTCGGCTGTCAGTAGAGTACACCTACGTGTCATCTTCTCATTGGGCCGTTCAGTCTGCTTGCTCAGAATCCTGTCTTGCTTTAAGGTGGAACTCCTCTGAGAGAACCTTCTTTTTCCTTCATTTATTGTAAGCTTCACTGAAATTCGTTTTGCCTTGTTCCAACCAGATTAACTAACAACTTTTATTGTGTTTAGCATTTAATGTGCTTTGTTAGTTCTCATCAGTGGACTTGGTCCTCTCCTGATGGCTTTAGTCTTAGTGAGAATGTACTTAGAAAACATTCAAGACTTAGACTAATTCTCAGATCACTTGTCTTCAGCGGACTTCGTCTTCAGTGGACTTCATTCTTCAATACACTCTAGAATTTTATAACTGCACTCCAGTTCCTTAACATTTGAACTGAATTAACTAAGTACTAACTCTACTGAACATTTTACTTACAAATAACTTAGGAGGAATATTTTGGCATCTTAATCAAAACTTAAGTCTATACAATTTCCCAACAATTTCCCCCTTTTTGATTATGCCGGAACCTATCTTATTACATATCTTCTTTCAGATGAGGTTCTTTAGATGACATAAAAAGTTCAAGGAATTTGTAAGTAGAAACATTCAAGTACATAAGCCTAAATGATAATGAGATATTATCTTGGGCAAAGACATCAGTAGAGTTTCTTTCCATGAGAAATATGAGAAGTACAGTTTGCATGAAGTCTACTATCAAAAAGTTCAAACTTAAAACATCTGGGACTTATAAACAAATGCCCAGCAAAACACTTAACTTCTTCAAATAGTCTCAAACAATGGTTCCAGTCCATATTGTTTGAAGACTCTGATCTTCAGCTCATTTTCCCTCTCCATCACCTCTTTTGTATGTCCTTTGAGACCTAGATGCTCACATAAGGACACCCACTCTTCTGTAATACGATCTCTGTCAACTGCTCCAGTTGCATCTTGAGGGGGCCAGTAGATGATTTGCTCAGGAGCCTTCAAGGCAAGATCTGAGAATTTATCATTCCATGCCTCATTGATCTTAGGATAGAGCTTTGGGTAAGCTTCAAACAACCATGAGTTGAACACTTCTTGAGCATTATCACTTCCCAATTCTCCACTGACATAAAAGGAATACACAAACTCCCTTTTTGCAGTTTCCCAAGCATCATTGAGTCTCTTGGGCACCCATGCATCATGGTGAGGAAACTTGGACTTTGAGAGAGCTACTTTGTCTTTCTTTAGCTTTGCAGCCCACCTTTGATAACTGTTTCTGAACTTCTTTGATGTGGACTTGTCAAAGGTAGCTAACCTCTCCTGCCTCTTCATTTCTGCCAACTCAGCAATGGACTCCATCTTTCCTACAACCTTGATGGTCCCGGTTTCGAATGCCAAAGACAAAATGGGAATTCAGGAGCACAATTTTTTTTTAAAATCTTTCCTCAGGGAGTTCAGCAAGAGTGGAAAGTTCTCAAGTCACTGCATTGCTAAGAGGCTGAGCTACCAAGTCAGTGAGAAGACTTGAAGGCTCATGCTCTTAGCAACACAGTGACTCGAGAGGTTTCACTTCGAGTCACTGCATTACTCAGAGACTGAGTTACCAAGTCAGTGGGAACTTGGAAACTCATACTCTGAATAACACAGTGACTCGAGATGTTACACTTCAAGTCACTGCTCTGCTTAGAGGCTGAGCTACCAAGTCAGTGTGAAGGCTTGGAGGCTCATGCTCTAAGCAAGGCAGTGACTCGAGATGCTGAACTTCTCGAGTGTGTTGCCTGAATTAGTCAGTGAGAAGGATTCTCCCTGACCTGAATATTTAACCAAAGTTTTCTTTTAACAATGCTCTTAGTGAGCATATTTTCACAACACTTTAGTAAATACTTTAAAACATAAGAACACTCTGTTTAACGTGGTTCAGAGACTCAAGCTCTTACATCCACGGCCTGATTTAACAGGAAATCCACTAACTGGGATTCTTGTTTTTAACGTGCCAAGATGCACTGATACACTGGACTCACGCCACTCCCTGGGCTGCCTCTCCTCACTATCTCACTGATAACTTACTCCTAAAAAACCTAACTAGATGGTTTTGGTTTCGGTTTGGTTTCTCCAATTATGTGAGGTTTTCCTTTACAATGTGTTAGCCTCAGGCTAGGATTAGGAAATCCTCTCTAAGCTATGAGTTACAAGCTGAACACTCATTTGTGTATATCTATGAACTCTAAAGTTCAGTGTACAAGATGTGAATCGTGCCTCCTTATAACTCCCATACAATGCACTAAACACTCACACCTTCACAGCTCATAGGTGTTGATTTTTCTTCCTTCACACACCCTTGAATACGCAGCTATGATCTTGTATTTATGGTGTGGATTCAAATGTAACCGTTGGAGGAAATTACATTTGAATGCATACAATTAATGGTTTCAACCACTTTTCTTGGAATGCGGCCTTGTCAGTGTCAGAGTTGCTGCCTCGTGCTGATTGGTCCACGTGGACTGCATCCAACGGATCTTTGACTCAGTGGGTTGACCAAGATCCACTGACTTTAGGTAGCTTCCTCCTTCACTGACTGATGATCTTCAGTGGACTGAATCGTCTTCAGTTTGGTTGTCCTTCAGAGACTCTTTGAAGATCATTCCAAGAAGTTTGTCATAAGGCTGAATGACAAACTTCCCTGACCACAATAGCCTGACTCCTTCATGGCCTACTTGGTGCAGCACTGATCCTCCTGATCCTGCTCTTCACTGAGTGGTCCACCTGACTTAGCTTAGATCAGCCTGGTTTACACTCAGTGGGGCATCCTTCAGGCTTCTCTTCAGGTCCAGGTCTCTGACTTGGATTCAGTCTGTTCTTCTTGATGTCAACTTGATTTCCTCAGGCTGTGTTGCTGAGTTCCCCCTCGCTGAGTTCCCCCTCAACTGAGTGTTCCCTCAACTGAGTTCTTCTCAACTGACAGCCTATTCTACTGTGACATAACCTAGCCTGACCTGAAACTAAAGATACAATCCTGACTACTTCTAAACCTATTACATGTTGTTTTGGAAGATCATCAAAACTAAAAACATATCCCAACAAACCTTATCTCTCCTCTCTTGCTGTTGAGCAGTTAGCTTTTTGGCTCTTTCATTCATACCCCCAGCCGCCTTGATTAGCTCAGTGAGCTCTGTAACTCTGGTGGGGGTAGATTTTGGATTTTCAGAAGAGATAGGATCAGGATTCAGAATAGGAAGTACCTCAACTGACTCAGTTGAGCCAGTGGACTTAGCAACCAACCTCCCTGAGGTTCTGGTCTTCTTGGCCACCTCTATTGAGAGGACATCAGTTGCCTTCCTCTTGGTAGATTCCCCCTTCTGAGCAGCTCTTTCTTCTTTCTCCTTCAGGTGAGCTTCCTTGAACTTTGATAAGTCTTCAGATGGGGTCTCCTTCCCTTTCTTGGCTTCATCAATCTTCTGGGCCTTAGCATCTACCTTCTTCAATGTGCTCTTGACTTGTTGGCTTTTTTCAAACTCAGGGGTCTCAAGAATAATGTTCATCTTGTTCTTGGGGTCCAGCTTCATTTCCTTAGCACTTACCCTCTTTTCCCCCTTTCTGGCATTAATCATGCATTCAGCCACAGTTATGTTCAACTTCATTTGATCATGGGCAAGGGCCTTCAACTCAGTGGAGCAGTGGTCAACTTCATCCTCCAGCCTCTCCAAGGTTGCACCAGCTGTTTGCCCAAAGTGCACAAACTGGGCCAACTTTACATCAATTAAGACATTGGTCTTCTCCTGTGTAGGGAAGTCCTCTGCCGCCTTCTTCAGTACTTCACTTAGCTTGGCTCCCAGCTCATCATGCTTTGCTTCAAACTCCTGTATCTTCTGGTTCCATAACCCTTCAACCTTCCCAATAAGGTCAGCTGAGAAAGCCTCAACAGAGGACTTTAGGTTAATGGACACGTTCTCCACAGAGTCCTTCAGAAATTGAGCTCTGGCTTCTTCTTCTTTTTGTTCCAGCTTCTTTAGTGTTGGGAAAATGTATAAGACTTGTTTTGATTAGATGCCAACATGTCCCTCCTAAGTTGTTTTGTAAGTAAATTATTCAGTAGAGTTAATGTTTAGTTCAACAGTTCAAAGTATTAAGAACTGGGGTACAGTTAGTAATAACTAGAGTGTATTTTAGTATGAAGTCTGCTGAAGATGAAGTCCGCTGAAGTGAAGTCCGCTGAAGACTAAGTGATCTGAGAAAGAAGTCTAAGTCTTGAATGTATTCTAAGTACATTCTCATTAAGACTAAATCTATCAGTAGAGGACGAAGGTCCACTGATAAAGAAACTAACAAGTACATTGAATGCTAAACATATTTAAAGCTGTTAGTTAATCTGGTTGGAACAAGGCAAAATGAATTTCAGTGAAGCTTACAATAAATGAAGGAATAAGAAGGTTCTCTCAGAGGAGTTCCACCTTAAAGCAAGACAAGAATCTGGGCATACAGACTTAAGGTCCAATGAAAAGATGACACGTCAGTGTACTTTACTGACAGCCGACCTGCCCCAGCC
This sequence comes from Ballota nigra, assembly GCA_947034835.1. Lineage (NCBI taxonomy): Eukaryota > Viridiplantae > Streptophyta > Magnoliopsida > Lamiales > Lamiaceae > Ballota > Ballota nigra. The sequence continues at coordinate 87,414,355 of OX344720.1, read as the reverse complement.
TGACAAGTACCAAAAGTCTTTCACCTAGCAATCTACAGAAAGTTGGTAAACAACATGGTTTTGCAGCCGTTTCTTGACAAGACTTAAAGCTTCAAATAGAGCCGTTTGAACCAATCAGATACAAGAAGACTTACTTGAGAAGATTCAAATCCAACGGAAAGATTTTCAAGGAAGCCTATAAATACAGAAGGACGTGCACATTTACAAGCACGGGAAAACTCACAAGATCAAAGCTATCTCTACATTCATAATCATCTAGAAGCACTCGAAATTATCATTGTTTCCCAAGTGTTTCACAATTGTAGAGAGCCTAACAAACCTTCTGTAACCAAGCTTAAAAGCTATATCCAAATCTTAGAAAGAGATAATCCAATCCTAAGCATTGAGCTAAACCTGTAAGGATTATCTCAAAATAGTTGGAACCAAAACCCTACTCAAAACCCTACTCAGTGTTTAGGTTGAGAGCTAGTGTTAAGTGGTGTTAGTAAGCTGATTGTTGTATCAGTCTGAAAGCTGGTTTGTTTTGGGAACTAGGACCTGGAATTTCCTAGTGATCAATCATCCTAAGAGAGGAGAAGTTGATCAGTGCACCTTGGCACTATAACACAAGGAATTCCAAGTGAAAGGAATTCTCCTGTTTGATCAGGCCAGTGGACGTAGGAGATTTATCTCTGAACCACTTTACATCTTGTGTACTTACATTCTGCTATTTCATAAGTGTGTGTTGATCTCAAGTTTATCAAAGTAAAACGAGTTTTCTAAAGGGCTCACTAATCTGCATCTGAAAGCTAATTAGATAGTAGTTCAACTGAAAGTCTTGTGCTTTCAGTGGAGGTATTATCTCAGTAAGCTTTCACAGAGTAACTCTCAGCAGACCTCAAGTCCACTGACGAGCTATTGTCTTAAGTAACCTGATAAGTTTTGAAGAAGTTTTAATTTGTAACCACAGGTGTATTCCCCCCCCCATACACCTGTTTACTCGTTTCGGGACCAACATTTAGGCCTTCAATAACCAGCACACTTTGACCTTCCACCACATCCAGCACCATCTGCTGAGAGTCTTCAATCTTTAGGGTCAGGTTCTGAAGTGATTTGGTTGTGGAATCCATCATCTCATCTACATGGCCTGAGAGGATGAACATCTCATCCACTTCTTCTTGTACAATTTCTTGTACATCCTTCAGTTGAGCTTGAAGAGAGGGAAGCCTTTCATTTTGAAGGGAGTGAACAACATCTCTCAGTGGAGTTAGGTTGACTTGGACTGGGGGAACTTCATCAGTTTGTACACTGCATGACAAACAATGTTAGCCCTTTCCCCCTCTTTCTCACAACCTAAGTCTCCTGACTCATCTATCTCCATTTGGGCTCCCTCCTCCTCACTCTTCTCGCTTTTCTCACTCTTTTTTTTCGACTAAGTTCTTTCCAGCCAATTCATTCTTTACAGGAATGATTGCTCTAATCTCTCCACTCACAACATTTGTTATTTCGACCTCAGTTTCCTCCTCCTTTTCATTTTCAACTCCTTCTTTTCCAGACACCTCAACTGACTCCTTAGTCACCACTGAGGGCTGTTGTGGAAGAGCTTCAGTAGATACCTCTACTGAGCTCTCCTGTGGCAAATTTTGTGCCTCAGTATCTCTTGCCAAAGATACATCCTTGGCTACTTCACCACCACCTTGCTTTGGTGAAGTACCTTCTCCTTCTCCCTTCTCCTTTTCTTTCTCTCACTCCTTCTCTGACTCTTTTTCAGCAGCTTTCTCTTTCTCAGATCCCTCTTGTCCTCAGCCAGTTTGTCCATAACCAGACTCTCAAATATCTTCTCATCACAGAGAAGTCTGGTTTTGGTCATTCCAGCAAACTTCATCACCTCCACCTCCCCCTCCTTCCATTCATCAGCATTGCTGCCTCTGACAGCCATCATGATTTCACCTAATCTCCTGTCTTTTAGCTGGACAAAAAGTCTTAGCCTAAAAAACATTGCTTTTAGAGTGGGGTACCCATCAAGCTCAGGATATTTAGACTCCAAGGAGTAGGCTACCTCATCTTTCAGAGTATCCAGGAAGGAATACTCTTCCTCATCGTCTGAGGGTAGGGAAGGGGTAGGGGATCTGAGATCGGTAGGTTCTTCTGGAATGGATTCCAGGTGAGTTGAATGAGTCTCAGGAGGGTTAGGTTCAGAGGGGGTTTGGGGTTGGGGCTCAGATGGGGTTTGTTCAGTAGGGTTAGATGGAATGAGTTCAGAAGGGGTTGAGGATGCCTCAGCAGATGCCTCAGAGGGGGTAGTAGTTTGGGATCCACTTTCAGGCTGTTGAGAGCCTTCAGTGGTGGTTTCGGTAATTTTGGAGATTTTCTTCGTTCTGACAGGGGTTCTGGGTTTGGTTTTGGTTTTGATGGGGGTAGGGACAGGTACATCTGAGTCAGACTCAGTTGAAATCACATTTGGAGAAGAGTCAGGGTTACCTGATGAAGACTCATCAGTAGAGTTTGTGACTCTGACCTTCTTTGAGGCACTTTCCTTCTCCGCCTCAGTAGACCTCTTTTTCTCTTTCTTTGAAGCCTTCTGTGCCTCCCCCTCCTTATGACGTGCCATTTTATCACTCAACTTCACCAGTCTCCTTTTTAGTTTGGTTCTCTTCCCTTCAGTAGAACCAGCTTCCACTTCCTCCTCTGCTGCTTCAGGGCTCTCCTCTGCTGGCTCTATCATCCTCGTTTCCAGTGCCTTTTCAGATTTGAAAAAGGCTTTTAGATTACTCCACTTCCTATCCTTTATCCAGTCTACTCCCACATCCACGTTCTCTATCAAGTAAGAGATCTTGGTGGCAAAATTTAGCTTACTTGCCAACTGGGGAGTTTTGTCAGGTTGGAATTTGGAGTGCTCTTTATTCAATGCTCTCAGGAAAAATTGCTGCCAGTTGTATGTCCTCTCCTTGCTCTCAACGATACCTTTCATCAGTCTCAACTTGGGCTTGCTCACTTGCTCAGTGCTCCCCTAGTTTCCCAATATGCATTTCCCAACAATCTCACACAGGACATTATAAACAGGAAGAAGTACACTTCTATTCATGGTGGGGTTGTACTTTGTCTTCTTCTGCATAATAGTGTACACCCAGTCCTCCTCTTTGTCAGCAATGCAGGTATCTGGGTTTGGACCTTCAGAGGGGAGATAAAATAATTCCTTCAAATCATCACCACTGATCCTAATCTCCTTCCTGATCTTTTGGTGCTCAACAATTTCCATATCATCCCTTACCACCTTTTTCTTCCTTTGGAGGAATAGACATGACTTGATTCTGGAGTCAGAGTTGGATATATTGTAAAAGAACTCAAGAACCTGCATATCGAAACAGTTCTCAGGATAAACTGATAAGAACTTTTCCAACCCAGCAACTTTGACCATCTCCAAAGCTTCTTTAATGTGTGCGAACTCCGGTCTTGATTCAATTTCTGGGTTATCGAAAACCACTATGGGTTCATACAAGAAATTATCTTTGTTTGTCAAAAATCCAAGATTTACTTTGGCCATTGAAAAGGTATGAAGAGAGTTTGTAGAGAGTGTTTAGAAGGACAGTAGGTGTTTGCTTGAAAGTGTGTTAGAAAAGGTTCTTTGGCTGATTTTGGGGGGTTTTATATGTGAAATGAACGGTGAGATCTAATCTCGCAATCAACGTCTGAGATTGATTGGATGTAAGGTCGTGGAAAGTTGAAAGGGTTAGTGGGGAGTATTTGAGAGATCTTGACGGTTAGAAAAGAACCGCCTAAAATGAAGGGTATAGATTAAGGAGTTGGTAGCCGGAAGGTCACATCATCCGGCTTTTAAGGCGCGTGAGATAGGTAATTGTAAAAAGCAAAACTGACTTGTACAACGCGCATTAAATGCTTGCCATAATGAAATCTTTTTGAAACAGAGTAAAAGGATTTAATTTCCAAGAAAATACTCATTAGCTATTTTTTATAAGAGTTTTATAATATGAAAATAATAGCCTTCAGACTTGGAAAAAATAGCAGAGTTAAAACTTTGACCTCTACTGAGGTGGAACCTCTTCTGAGAGACATAAGCTCTTCTGTGATCAGTGACTCTACTGAGGTTGATCCTCTTCTGAGGTTGAGCCTCCACTGACTCGAAATCAACTCATCTGAGATTGGCTCCCTCCTTTACTCTCCTGGATCTAGAAGTCCAAGCTCTACTGACAGTTCTTGAAACCTTGCTTCAGCCAAGGGTTTAGTAAATATGTCAGCCTTTTGTTTGTCAGTATGAATCTTGAGCATTTTGATATCCTTCTTCTCCACATAATCTCTGATGAAATAATGTCTTATATCCACATGTTTGCATCTTGTGTGGAGAACTGGATTTTCTGAGATAGCAATTGCACTATTGTTGTCACAAAATAGGAACTTCATTTGCAAAGATATTGTAATCTCTCAGTTGTTGTCTTAGCCAAAGAATTTGAGCACAACAACTTCCAGCTGCCATATATTCAGCTTCAGTAGTGCTTGTAGCTACTGAATTTTGTTTCTTGGAAAACCAAGAGATCAGCTTACTCCCCAAGAATTGACAAGTGCCTGAGGTTGATTTCCTGTCAATTCTACGTCCTCCATAGTCAACATCTGAGTATCCTGTGAGTTCCAGATTATCATCTGAGGGATACCATAATCCCATATTCACAGTACCCTTGAGATATTTAAGAATCCTCTTAGCAGCTTCCAGATGACTTTTCTTGGGATTTTCTTGATATCTTGCACATATCCCAACTGCAAAAGTGATATCAGGCCTGCTTGCTGTGAGATACAGTAGAGATCCAATGATAGCTCTGTAACGAGTCTGGTCTACTGATTCACCATCTTCATCAGGTTACATCTTGGTGTTGGTGTTGAGTGGAACCCTTGCAACTTTGCTAGTCTGGCATCCAAACTTGTTGATCAGCTCCCTTGTATATTTGGCTTGGTTGATGAAGATTCCTTCAGGAGACTGCTTGACTTGAAGTCCTAGGAAGAAGTTCATTTCTCCCATCATTGACATCTCAAACTTTCCTTTCATCAGTTGAGAAAATTTCTCACAGAGGACTTGGTTAGGACAACAAAAAATGATATCATCCACATAGATTTGAACTAGCAAAGTGTCCTCTCCTTTTGTGATCCTGAAGAGAGTTCTATCTACTCTTTCTTTGATAAAACCATGATCCAAAAAGAATTGTGACAAGGTATCATACCAAGCTCTTGGAGCCTGTTTCAGTCCATATAGAGCTTTTCTCAGTCTATATACTTTGTGACTTTCTTCAAAGCCTGGGGGTTGCTCCACATAGACTTCCTCATTGAGTATTCCATTCAATAATGCACTCTTAACATCCATCTGATACACCTTGAATTTCTTGTGAGCAGCATAAGCAAGAAATAACCTTATTGCCTCCAATCTGGCTACTGGAGCAAAAATTTCATCATAGTCAAAGCCTTCAACTTGAGAATAGCCCTTTGCAACTAGACTGGCCTTGTTTCTGACTATGACATCATTTTCATCCTTCTTGTTCTTGAATACCCACTTAGTTCCTATCACATTGTAGTGTATGGTCTGTCAACCAGCTCCCATACTTGGTTTCTTGTAAATTGGTTGAGCTCTTCTTGCATGGCAATGATCCAATTTGAATCTTGAAGTGCTTCTCCAATGGAACCTGGTTCCTGGTTAGATAAGAAACAACAAAACAAAGCACTTTCTCCATGAAAACTTCTAGTTTTGACTCCTGAGGTAGGATCACCTAAGATTTGCTCAACAGGGTGATCTGAGAGCCATGTCCTCCTAGGCTGATGTCCTTCAGTGGAGTTTAACTCTTCTGAAGTTGAGTCACTAGATATAGGAATGAAATCAAATTCAGGAAATAAGACAGAGGGTTGAAGTCCTGAGTCATCATTCAATGTATTCTCATTCTCAATGGTAATATCATTGGTTCCCCCTTGAATGATGGGCTCAGTGGATGTCTCAGCTGTGACCACATCTTCATTGACATCTCTTACCTCTTGAACTGGGATTGTGTTCATCAGTTCAGTTACTTGTTCAGAAGAGTTCTCAGGTGAGCTTCGAGGAGTGATTTGATTTTGAATGCCCTCTTTGAATTGTTGATCATTGAAGTTATCCCAGGTTGGGATGTATGTATCAACACAATTCTCAGGATAGCCTTTAAACTTGATACTCAATCTAGTTAGTCTTTTGCTTATCACTTCCTCATTCTCCTTACTCCTAGACTCAAGAGTAGATTCATCAAAAACCACATGAGGTGTTTCTTCCACAACAAGAGTTCTACAATTATAAACTCTGAAAGCTCTACTGATTTGGGAATATCCTAAGAATATTCCTTCATCAGCTTTGCTATCAAAAGCTTTCAGTTGAGTTTTCCCATTGTTGTGAATGAAACACTTACAACCAAAGATATGAAAGTAAGATATCATATGGAGTTTTTCCTTGATACTTGGTCACCATGGATCTATTTTGAGTGTGGCTAGCAGTATTAATAGCTACAGCCCAAAATCTTTTAGGAACTTGAGCTTCTGCAAGCATTGTCCTTGCTGCCTCCTTCAGAGTCCTATTAACCTTTAGTGGCTCCTTGCTTATGGACAAAAGGTTGTGCTTAAGTCCACTGACATAGGATACATTGCTTACTCTTACTGAGCCAATTATTAAGTTAACATAACCTTTAGTGGCTCCTTGTGAATTGTCACCAAAAGTGACTTGTGGACCTTCTTTCTCAACAAACTCTGTCAGGAGACCTTTGTTGCCAGTCATGTGCCTGGAACATCCACTGTCCAAGTACCAGACTGAAGATTTTAGAGCCTCTCCTTTGTTGAGGTCCACTGAGCCCTGCAATCAAAATCAAGCTTTAGGTACCCATTTTGTGTTGGGTCCTACCAGGTTAGCTGTACCTTTTGGAATCCAAATTTGCCTCACAGTTCTAATCACTCTAGAATGGCTAATTTGTCTTCCATAAACATCTACATAGATTGTTTTCTCCCTAGGTGCCTTGGGAGTAAACTTTCTATGGGTGTCAGCCTTTGAAGGAACATGAACCTTCTTTACATTCTTTCTTTTAGGCTTGGGTGCACCTGGCCTAAGTTTTTGTTGATAAAGGTATGAAGGGCCTTTTCCTTTAGGCACAAAAGGAATATGTCTTCTGTATGAGTCATTCCTTGAGGAGTGCTCATGCCTGAGTGCTTTCAGCTGAGGTTGCTTCATCTGTGAAGACCTCTGCTGATAGTACCTCTGCTGAGATCTATCCTGATTAGTAAACTGAGCCTTTCCATTTGGTTTTGGCTGAGTTTGACTTCTCTTTTGTTGGACCTCAGCTGGTCTTTTCACAGACTTAACAAAAACTCTCTTTGTGCCACTTGAAGAGGCAACACTCAGAGGACCTTCTGAAGGTTTTGGAATAAAGCCTATTCCACACTTGTTATTTAGATTGATCTGAAAGTTTTGAATCTCCTCTATGGCAAGAGAGGGTTTGTTAAGAGAATCAATCCTTTTTAACAAGGTCTCTTCAGATTTATGTAAGACATTAATTTTCAGGGGAGAATCCTTTATTTGGCTTACCAGTTTTAAGTTTTCTTCAGTTAATTTTATTTTAGATTCAGTAAGATCTTTTATCAGTTGATCTTTGCCATTTCCTTGACTCTTGAGGGTTTCCATCTCTTTTGTCAATTCAATGGTAGACTGAGCTGAGTTAAGACCTGTCTGATTCCCAGACTCAATTAACTTAGAGTTTTCTCTCAGGAGATTTTTGTTTTCATCTTGGAGACAAAGACTTGCTTCTTGCAACCTTGAGAAATCAATCATCAATTGTTCCAAAGCGGACTGAAGATTGAGTTTCTCAGTTGACTCTGAGCTCAGCTCAGGTGAGTGTTCTAGAGAAATGGATGGTTTAGATTGTACCTCTGGTTCTTCTCTTGCCATGAGGCACATGTCAACATCACTGCTGTCTGAGAACAGTCCGTCAGATGACTCCAGATCTTCATCAACATCCTCAGCCACCATGGCTTTTCTTTCTCCATATCTCCTGTCTCTTTTGGCTTGCCTTTCCTTCCTTTCCTTGGTGCTCAGTTGAGGACAATCATATTGAAAGTGCCCAACCTTCTTGCATTGGAAACATCTATTGGCATCATCATTCTTTTCCTCAGTAGACTCCTTGGTCTTTGATGATGAACCTTCACCTTTGGTATAGTTCTTGTAATCCTTCATCTTTTCCAGCTCAGTTGAGCTTTTCTCTCCCTCTCTGGTGTCTTTTTGTGGATAACTTCTTCCTTCTCTGTTATCCCTGTAAAATCTTTTATACTTGCCAAAACGGCTATTAAGTTTCTCAAACCTTCTACCCATCAGGCTGAGTTCCTCTTGCATCTCAGCCTTGCTTTGAGATTTGCTTGCCTTTGTACTCTTCTGTGGCTTTGGGGATTTTGGCTCAGTCTCCTTAGCTTTGAAGGCAACTCCCTTCTCAGCTGAGGTCTCATCAGGAACCCTTTTCCTGTTAAGATAAAACTCATAAGCCTTAAGTTCTGAGAATACCTGTTGCATAGACATGCTAGACAAATCCTTGGTATTCTGCATCATCACAGAGTACGCATCCCATCTTGAGGTTAACCCTCTCAGGATCTTTAAGGCAACTTCTCTTTTGGTGTATACTTTTCCCAGAGAATTTATCTCATTCATAATGTCAGTGAACCTCCCATCAAGCTGGTCAATGGTCTCAGTAGGCTCCATGGTGAACTGCTCGTACTTTTGAACAGCTACTGAAAGCTTGTTCTCTTTTATCTTGTCAGTTTCTTCACACATGAGAGCAAGAGTGTCCCAAAGTTCCTTTGCAGTCTTGCAGCGGATCACTCTTCCCATTACAGAATCTGGAATGGTGGTGTAGAGAATATTCATGGCTATAAAGTTGGGGTTGTTTCTCCTCCTTTCATCTGCAGTAAAGTTATCTTCATCCTTGGGTCATTCATCTCTTGGATTTGCAATAGTCTCAGCTGTGGTTCTTGGGTTAGGGGTCATAAAAATAAATGGACCTTTAGTAATTACCCTTAACATCTCATCATGCACACAGGCAAGATGAGCTCTCATTCTGATCTTCCAGAAGTCATAATTTTCCACTGAGAATTGTGGAAGTTTGTGATGGGACATGTGGTTCAAGGGATTAACTCCCATATTGTTCTCTGTTGGTGGTGCTACCCTAGCTGCATTGTCAGCCATAATATCTAAACAAGTTTATCAATAAGATCAGTTCATATGACCAAAAGAAGATACCTTTTTAGCACAAGGTATACCTAGAACAATGGTCTTTTGAACCACTGCTCTGATACCAATTGTTGGTCCCGAAATGAGTGAACAAGTGTATGGGGGGAATACACATGTGGATACAAATTCAAACTTCTTGAAAACTTATCAGGTTACTTCAGATAGTAACTCGTCAGTGGACTTTAAGTCTGCTGAGAATTACTTATGAAAGCTTACTGAGATAATACCTCCACTGAAAGCTCAAGACTTTCAGTTGAACTACTATCTAATTAGCTTTCAAATGCGGATTAGTGAGCCCTTTAGAAAACTCGTTTTACTTGATAAACTATGAGAGAAAAACACACACTTAGGAAATAGCAGAAAGTAAGTACACAAGGTATAAAGTGGTTCAGAGATGAATCTCCTACGTCCACTGTCCTGATCAAATAGGAGAATTCCTTTCACTTGGAATTCCTTGTGTTATAGTGCCAAGGTGCACTGATCAATTAATCCTCTCTTAGGATGATTGATCACTAGGATAATTCCAGGTCCTAGTTCCCAAAACAAACCATCTTTCAGACTGATACAAATAATCAGCTTACTAACACCACTTAACACCAACTCTCAACCTAACAACTGAGTAGGGTTTTGGTTCCAACTGTTGTGAGATAATCCTTACAGTTTAGCTCAAGGCTTAGGATGAATTTTCTCTTTCTAAGTTTTGGATATAACTTTTAAGTTTGGTTACAGAAGACTTGTTATGCTCTCTACAAATGCGAAACACTTGGGAAACAAAGGTAATTTCGAGTTCTTCTAAAAGGTTATGAATGTAGAGATAGCTTTGATCTTGTGAGTTTCCCGTGCATAGAACTGAGCACGTCCTTCTGTATTTATAGGCTTCCTTGAAAATCTTCCCGTTGGATTTGAATCTTCTCAAGTAAGTCTTCTTGTATCTGATTGGTTCAAACGGCTCTATTTGAAGCTTTAAGTCTTGTCAAGAAATGGCTGAAAGACCATGCCTATTCACCAACTTTCTGGGGAAAGCTAGGGAAAGACTTTTGGTACTTGTCAGTCTGGGACAGGTCGATTGTCAGTAGAGTACTGATTAGGCGTGAAATTGTCATGATTCGTAGCTTGAAATACCCCAATCTTGGTCGAGTTTATAGAGTATTTAGAGTCAATTGAGCATTATTTCTACACATTGATGAATTTGTCTCTTTGATGCTCATAGGTGAATAGAGGACGAAAAACGGAGTTCGTAGGACTTTGAATCAACTCAAACGGATGCCCGGATGAGAAGATATTGAAGAAATACGATTGGTATTAGTGAGGACGAGGAAAAGTATCACTTGGGAGGAGTTAGAAGTCACTCGAGTGACTAGGTCGAGCGCCCCCGCTCGAGCGCATTGCTCGAGCGCCTAAACGTACAGAACTATTCTTGCGCTCGAGCAGCTCGAGCGCCACCGCTCGAGCGAATTGCTTGAGCGCCCAAAACATACAGTGAGATTTCAACGCTCGACCAGCTCGAGCGGAACCGCTCGAGCGATTGTGTCATTCGAGCTACACTGCTCGAGCGGGACCGCTCGAGCGTTTTGCTCGAGCGCCCGTGGATTTTTGCCTCCGGATGCGTATTTTCGGCCCATTAACTCCCGTTTCGACCCGTGCCTATATATACCTCTTCCAAACACGTTTTGAAATATACCCAACTTTTAGAAATACTTTTAGACTTAGTTTTTGGAGAGGAAGGAGACGAGCAAGCTTTAATTTTACGTTGTTAAGGTTTTTCATACGAATTCTAGTTTCTTTTCAATTCTTAGTTTCTTTTCATTAGTTCGTTACTTTGAGCACGTTTAAATTTTGTTTTTATCAATTCAATTTCAGTTCTTCGTATTTATTTTCTTTTAAAACCCTAGTTCATGTTTCTTATTTTCTTCGTTCAATTCAATATGTTTATGTTCGTTGTTTCTTTAATTGCTTTTAGTTTTGTTAAAACCATGTCCAGCTAAAACCCTTGCGTGCTTAGGTTGGGATGAACTCGTAGAAGTAGGATGTGGGTACATAATTAGGGTAGTTTGTGACGTTAGTTTTAATTCTCTTAGTTAATGAATTCTTATAATTAATCTGAACTTTACCATTGAATTTAGTACGAAAGTGTTAGAGAGAGGACGACCGCATCACTCAATAACAACTAGTAGTCTTAACGAGAAGGTTTAGGAAAGGTTAATTCATTTACCGGTTTAGCGAAGGAGGACGACCGCATCACCTTAGTTAAATTAGGGTCTCATTAATTGAGCACAATCTATTAACTTGTTAGTAGATTAGTGAAGTCGAGTGTTAGGGTAAAGTATTAGGGTTTAGAATCTTGAGCTTTCACCTTGCATTCTTTTACTTAGGTTAATTCTTGTTTGTCACGATTACTTTGATTATGTACCTGCTCCGTTAGTATACGTAGGGATTCCTATCCTAAGCATCACCATCTCTTATTTGAATCCAACCCTTAGTTAATTCGTTTGCTTTAGTATTTTAGTTAATTAGTTTATTTTAGTCTTGTGATTAATCTTTCAAAAAACCCAAAAACATTACACTCATATTAACTACGACGCGTAGATCTTCAGGGATCTATTCGCATATACACCATCTCTTGGGTTCGATAATACTTGGTCCCTATACTTGCCCATACTACAGTGAACCCGTACTCTTGCGGGGTAGCTACTAGTAGAAGCTAGTGTAGTCGCTTCAAGTCAAGTACACCTACGTGTCATCTTCTCATTGGGCCGTTCAGTCTGCTTGCTCAGAATCCTGTCTTGCTTTAAGGTGGAACTCCTCTGAGAGAACCTTCTTATTCCTTCATTTATTGTAAGCTTCACTGAAATTCATTTTGCCTTGTTCCAACCAGATTAACTAACAACTTTTATTGTGTTTAGCATTTAATGTGCTTTGTTAGTTCTCATCTATGGACTTGGTCCTCTCCGGATGGCTTTAGTCTTAGTGAGAATGTACTTAGAAAACATTCAAGACTTAGACTAATTCTCAGATCACTTGTCTTCAGCGGACTTCGTCTTCAGTGGACTTCATTCTTCAATACACTCTAGAATTTTATAACTGCACTCCAGTTCCTTAACATTTGAACTGAATTAACTAAGTACTAACTCTACTGAACATTTTACTTATAAATAACTTAGGAGGAATATTTTGGCATCTTAATCAAAACTTAAGTCTATACAATTTCCCAACAGAAATCATGAAGAGTTAAATAGTGTAAGTTTAAAGTACTTTAACTCGAGTCTCTAACCAAGGAGAGATGGGAGGACTATAAGAAGAATATATGCAGAAAGCTTCAAAATAATTGTTTTGTGTTTTCAATTTAGGCACTATCCTGTTTGGAAGACCCTAAATTATATTTCATTCAAAAAAATTCCTAAACTATTAATTCTTATTCTATGAGATCCCTAGTAACAAAAAATTCATAAATTTTGTTGAGTTATTTTAATATTTTTCGTTAAAATATGACAAATCAATCAAATTCAATACCAATGAAGATCGAATTCTAATAAAAATGTGTCACTAACGGATTTTCAATAAGATACTTATGAAACAAAAATTATATATTTTAAGAATTTGTTGAAACAAAAAATAGTTTAAGAATGTATAGTTTAAAGGTTTTTTAAAATAAAAAAATAATTCAAAGGTCTTTCGAAACAAAAGTTAATAATTTGGGAACCTTTTGATACATAATGCCAAAAAAGAAAATGACTGGATTTTGAATATCAATTGGTTTTTATACAATCAAATTTTCACTCATATAGTAATGATAATAAAAGAGAAAAAATAATATACATTTCCTCTCACAATTAATGAATACAATAAAAGATTAAACTGAAGAGAACTTTGTACATGATAATAACCTAAAAACTATGACAACTGGCCTCTTGCTAAAAATCCAAGAGAGCTAAGATCTCCATGTCCCCTGTATGAACCACCCACCACATAGCCACCCCTGCTCGATCACCGCTAACCGTGTCTTGCAATACGAGCTTCGCGTGCGCTATAGAAGAAAGAAAACTGTGTGCGCATTTGTTTCTATCATCATTATCAGTATCTGACAGCTTTCAGGAAGTTGTCGTAGGGGCTCGACGTTGGCAGGCTGAACTCCATGGGATTCTGCTGCTGCTGATGTTCGACTCCGCACACTGCTGGAGGCCCCACTAATCGCAATGACTTGTTGTGGAATGGTAAATGCTGAGCCAAGAATGGATTTTCACCCTACAACAAAAACAGATTATCAACACACAAGAAACCAAAATCTCCCTCGGGATTTATCAAGTTACTAAAAGAACCCCGTGGTTTGAAAATCAAGTTACTAAAAGAACACCATGGTTTGAAATAGGGCCCTGGTATGCTTCATGATTTGATAAAATCCTCTTGATTATCGTACTAGTTGTAATATCCAGTGGGCTTTCCAATAGCTTAAACATACCCATACTAATTGGAACAACATATGGATTCTCCTTGTCCTGCAAATATTGCAATAGTAAAAATCCATTTGATAAATTCACTTTTGGTTACTAAAAGTTATGATTTAGTTGTATACCTTCTGAAAATTATTATCCTCTGCCACAGATCCATGCACAACCAAAGAGATATTGAAGGTCGTCATCTACAGCAATAAGAATTTAAAATTAAATGGAAATTATGAGTATACATGACAATATGAGAATTAATAAAAGATTGACACTTATTAAAAGCATTTCTTTTCATATGTATACTGTATAGTGGATCAAAGAGGTACACAACATCATTCAAGTTTTGAGCATTCATTAGTAGCACGAGACTTATTATGTATAGTGGATCACAGAGATAAGAAAGAAACACTCAAGTGTTAAATTAAACATGAATACGTTCGTCACTTGGATATGTACTAGTTACAGTCCTTAGAAATGAACCATAAGACAGTACAAAAATGCTACGTCTCATGTTAAATGAATATTTTTTTTCTTTAATCCTGAAAGGACAAGGAAGCATGTATTTGATAATCTCATCAAAATGTTCAATTTGTATATAGTGGCCCTAAATATTAACAGAAATTCAAGGAACCAGAAGAACATCAAGCATGCAACTGAAGATCCCACATTTGCAACTCTCAAACTAAAAGGATCCTTAATGCACTTGACACTACATCATCAGTTCTCAGGTTACAACATTCTTTAAATCTACTTGCTGTTTCTAAAAATTTACCACACACTAATTCAAAGAAGTATGTAGATGCACAACATACACATTTTAGAGGTAACATACCAAATAACATATTGCAACAATTGGGAATTGCTGGCATCAAAATATGAGGATCCTTAAAATTCCCGCTTCCGCAAAAAGAAATGGTGATATTGTGAAAGTAAACAAGGCAATTTCAAGAGTAAAATGAAGTAGCAAATATTGGAATCATAGGTGTTAATGCCAAGTTCACAAAACCATAAGGAAACTACTTTGTTAATTATGAATCAAATGCAAATGAATCAGCTATTTTTTGATACTAATGGGGATATAAGAAACTAGTAAGCATAGTATTTAAAATATCCTTTTTATCACAAATAAGCAGTGATGCAGTGGGTACCATCTATTATAGGTTGCAATCTGTTTTCTACGATAACTATCTCTTCACCTCTTATTAGACATAAATTATAACTACTTCATAAAGAGTTTGGCAATTTATAGTTACGTACCATATCTCTCGACACCTCCCGCAGAGCACCCATTATTACCTCGTCTGCATATTGACAATATAAAACAAATCATGACAATCAAAGACAGAATCTTTCTCATTAGATTTTAAATTTCATAATTCATTTCAATTTAATGAATTGACAATCATCTACCAAATCATAAACACAACAAGAAAAATAGGGAAGCAATCTCTTACGTGCAAGGTCACACATGATAAAAAAAATCATATATTGATTATAGAACATACTAACCCAAAATCTGCAACTAAAAACCTACAATTCGGGGAGAGGTGATTCTTCACATTGTTGCCGACAATGGACTGCGATCGGTGATGGGTTATTCTCGGCACCGACTGTTGAGGCTTTCTCTACGCTGTGAGTGGCGTTGGGCGGTTGTGGAGGATGTTGGGGCTGTGGTGGGCGCTGGACTGTGCTCGACGGCGCTGGGCTGTGGTTGGAGACGATGGGTTGTGGTCACGATACTGGGTTGGCTTTAATGTTTGAAGTGGGCTGTGCGGCATAGGGATGTGTGGTCGGCGGTAGTAGGCTGCTGCCGGATGCCGGCGATGAGCGCAAGGATTTTCCCACGTAAGAGGAGTTAAGAACTTTGATGAATGGTCATGGGAGGAATTACGAATTTTGATGAATGATATACATGATCGTGACCTAGATATTTTGTGATTAATAATTAATTAGAGTATGTTATATTGTATGATTAATAATTAATTATAATATTTTTTATAAATTAAATAATTTCAAATTTATAAATTATTAAATTTAATATAATATTTAAATAATACGACACAATTCGATACTACTCGATACAACTCGATGGAAAATTAGACCATTAGTTCAACAGGTAGCAAGTCATCAAATATAAACCATTAGATTTTATTAGATTTTAGATCTAAAGGTTTATAGAGCATACTTGATATTAGGCAACTCGATAGGGTGTCTAACCTAAGAAAACCCCTACTTACATATAGTCTTCAATTTGTTATTTCATGTCAATGTTGTTCATACTTTTATATTCTTTTATCATTCAAATGTACAATAAAAAATTATTGAAAAGTTATTAGTTAGTTTCATTGAAATGTGTTTTGTTGGAAGTAATATGAAATAAGATTATCTAATGTGGGGCAATAAGACAATAGACTGGGATGGTAGATATAGTTATGGGGATAATTTTATTTTGTTATATTAATCTTTTTTAATTATTTTTAAAGATTTTTTTTTACTGAGTTTGATGTAATTTTTTTTTTTATAAAACAACATAATTGTTTTATTTTGTAGAAACTTGATTGTTATTTTTTGTCAACCGAGTGAGCTATGAGTACGTATACAATGAAATTGGCTCATAATGAATCATTGAAGAGTATTAATTGTTTACACTAAAGAGTATTAGTTACTTTCACTAAAGAGTATTAGTTGTTTTCCCTGAAGGGAATTAGTTGTTTTCACTGAAGGGAAATAGTTGTTTTCACTTAAGAGTCTTAGTTTGTTTTCACTAAACAACTAATGCTCTGCAGTGAAAAAAAAACTAATACCCTTCAGTGAAAACAACTAATATTTTTTAGTAAAAATAACTAATACCATTTGATGGCTTATGTATGAACTATTTTCACTCTATACTTTGTCTTGAGCTATACATTGATTTTCAACTTCTCATAAAGCATGAAATATGATTCAGTTTTTTGTATTTTGCACCGTTAAAATCATGATAGAAACTTATGATTCTTGGATGCTTATATTTTTTTAATTAATTTCACTTCCTTTTCAGGTGAACTATACACATTGTTAGTAAATTATTAAATCAATTTTTTAAATTTATGTAAAATGTATGTAAAGAGATACTTTGAGCAAGTTATAAATAAATATCGACTGTAAAAAATGTAACCGGACCATTTCGAACCTTTCATACCAAAAATTCGATTTTGGCAGATTACACACCTAACTTTGAAAATTCATATTAAATTATCTATACGTCCAAAAATTATGAAATTTTAACAGTAGATTTCCAACTCAATAAAATTTATCACTATATTTTCAGATTTCTCAAAATCCTTGCCAAACACCAAATATTTCGTAATGAACAAACTGATACAGATTCTGGTCACTTAAGTTTAAAAATTCACCATAAATCAACCATAAGTCCAATACTCCTAAAGTTTTAACCATGAACTCCCAACTTCATGTAATTCATCAAAATACTTTGGTTTCCTATAAAAACCTAACCGATTATTCTCAGATCATAGCAAACTTCTACTATTCCTGCTATAGAGTCCAAAACCTTAGTTCAACTTTGAAAAATTACCATGTATCAAATACTAGTCCAAAAGCTATGAAATTTGAAACCTAAGTTCCTTCACAAGTATATTTTCATATATAAAAGTTTCAGAATTTTCCACTGAATGAATTGGTCAAAACAAAATTTACCCCAAAGTTGGTCCAGAAATTCGGTTTTATGCATACATGAAGAACATATCATCTTAAACTCACTTTAAACCATATAATTTCACGATTTCTACTTCTAAAGCATAGATAATCAAATAATAAACATGATTTTGGCCATAAATTATGAAGAAATTGAATTAAACATTCAAACATGAAGTAAAACATGTATAACATGCAAATTACTCATCAAAACTCATTTTCCTATCAATTAATTCACATATCATGCATAAACTTCATACTACCACTTAATTAATTACTCAATCAAGAAGAGAAACTTACTTAGAGATTGGTAGCTACAATAATTCTCTTCTTCTCCTTTCTCAACTTCTAAGTATAAGAGTAGTAGTAGTAGTATTTGTTTTAAACTTTTTCTTATGAATAATTTTTCATGCAAGGACATGTATTTTATAGGAGAAGATGTGCTTGGAGGCTACTCAAAACCTCCTCTTGACCTCCACTTTAGGAAGCTTGTGGAGAAATTTGGATAATCTTGGAGGTTAAGTAAGTACACTTGTAATCCTAAGGTTAGAAGTAAATTTTGACTTTTCTTTTTGTTAACCTTATCTTATCTTAATCTTAGTCTTGAAGCTTCTCTAATTTTCCTAATTTTATCCTAATTTTTGAAAATTATGAGGAGTCCAAGAGTAGTCTTGTATTTTGTAAAAATAACACATATATACTATGAATTTAATAAGTAGAAATTGTAATTATAGGATAATTCTAATAAAATTTACTTATTCTATCTTATGAAATAAAAATAAAACCCTTCTAAGACTCTAAATAAATCACAAAGTCTATATACTAATCATAAAAATATATCGAGTAATCGATACGTAATTCGTTTCTTGAAGAAACGTTCATTTTTTAACTTAAAACTTATGAAATAAATTACTAAACTTAAGGACTATATTAATTTCTATATCAATACTTTAAGACATAAAATAAAAAACATATAAAAATTATAAAGTCTCAAGAATAAGCATGTATTGAGCAAATAATACGTTAATTGTAAGTATCGAGTAATTAAAACACATAAACATGCCTTTGCATAAATTCGAATGTAAATGCGTCACATAGATTCATGAAGAATTATAAAGCATTTAGTAAAGCAGATAAGGTCATGAAAATCTAGGGTATTACAGTCTAACCCCCTTAAATAAATTTCGTCCTCGAAATTTCAAGTGTTACCGTGGATATTGAGGTAAGGGTACTTTGCTAAGATTTCATCCTCTTGCTCCCATGTAGCTTCTTCCATTCCATGTCTATTCCACTGGACCTTTACCATAGGAATATCTCTATTTCTTAACCTATGAAGCTTTCTATCAAGTATGACTATAGGGACTTCCTCATAGGTTAAGTTGGCATCAATTTCTAATTCAGGTTGGTTTACTATGTGGGTAGGGCCAGGTACATACTTTCGGAGCATCGAGATATGGAATACATCGTGTACTCCTGGGTTTCAACTTTCCTCTTTTCCCGAAGCGGAAAATTCCTTTCATTGGAGATACCTTCAAGTTTACCTTGTCTCCAATCTCAAAACTTAATTCTTTCCTTCGCCTATCCGCATACATTTTCTGTCGATCTTGGGCCGCTTGCTTCTTTTCTTTAATTTTCTTTACCACCTTATTAGTTTCTTCCACCAATTCCGGTCCTAACAATTTCCTTTCTCCATTTTCAATCCAACATAGTGGAGATCTGCACTTCCTTCCGTACAATGCTTCGTACGGTGCCATTTCAATTGTAGCCTGATAACTATTGTTGCAGGAAAATTCCACTAAAGGTAGGTACCTTTCCCAACTTCCTCCAAAATCAATGATACAAGCTCTCAACATATCTTCTAAAGTTTGAATTGTTCTTTCAGATTGATCGTCTGTTTGAGGATGAAAAGCTGTACTGAATTCCAACTTGGTGCCCATAGCTTCTTGAAGACTGTACCAGAATCTTGATGTAAATCGCGGATCTCTATCTGACACGATAGAAATTGGAACTCCATGTAATCGGACAATTTCCTTAATATAAATCTGAGCCAATTTATCCAATGTGAACGTCATCTTTATTGGTAAGAAATGTGCCGTCTTGGTCAATATGTCGACAATTACCCAAATAGCTTCATTTCCTTGTATTGACTTGGGAAATCCTACCACAAAATCCATTGTAATATGTTCCCATTTCCATTCAGGAATCTCAAGTAGCTTTAATAATCCTGATGGTCTTTGATGCTCAGCTTTTACCTGCTGACATGTCAAACATTTCTGTATGAAATTCCCAATATCTCTTTTCATATTTTTCCACCAGAACAATTTCTTTAATTCTTGGTACACTTTCGTTCCTCCGGGATGTACTGTATATGGTGTAGAATGTGCTTCTTCCAATATTTCCTTCTTGAGTTCTTCTTTTTCTGGGACACATATTCTTCCTTGACATACCAATGTACCATCCTCACATACTGAAACTCCTTTGCTTTACCTTCCTTGATCTTTCGTTTTATTTTCTCTAAGAATGCATCGTCATATTGAGCTTTTTCTATTCTTTCCTTTAATGTTGGTTTCACAACCATGGCATTGATCTTTATCTTCGCTTTGCGAATTAAGGCATCAGCCACTACATTTGCCTTTCCCGGATGGTATAATATTTCACAATCATAATCATTTACCAACTCTAACCATCTTCTTTGCCTCATGTTCAATTCCTTCTGTTCGAAGATATACTTCAAACTCTTATGATCTGTGTAGATCTGACATTTACTTCCATACAAATGCCTCCAAATCTTGAGTGCATGCACAACTACTGCTAGCTCTAAATCATGCGTAGGATAGTTCTGCTCATGTGGTTTTAATTGTCTTGATGCGTACGCTACTACTTTCCCATTCTGCATAAGTACACATCCCAAGCCTTGTTTAGAAGCATCACTGTACACAATAAATCCTTCTGTACCTTCAGGAATTGTAAGAACTGGGGCCGTTGTTAATCTTTACTTTAGTTCTTGAAAACTTCTTTCACACTCTTCTGTCCATTCAAACTTCGTTTCTTTCCGAGTCAACTGAGTCAAAGGTTTTGCAATCCGAGCAAACCCTTCAATGAATCTTCGATAATACCCGGCTAAACCAAGAAAACTCCTGACTTCGTTCACATTAGTTGGTGTCTTCCATTGGTTTACAGCTTCTACCTTTGTTGGGTCAACTTCTATTCCCAAAGCTGAAACCATATGTCCAAGAAATACAACTTTATCCAATCAGAATTCGCACCTCTTGAATTTAGCATACAATTTCTCTTTCCTCAGAGTTTCCAATGTAATTCGAAGATGTTCTGCATGTTGTTCCTGATTTCTTGAATATACCAAAATATCATCAATAAAGACGATCACAAATTGATCTAAATATTGATGAAATACCCGATTCATCAAATCCATGAATATAGCTGGCGCATTACTGAGTCCAAAAGGTAATACTACGAACTCATAATGACCATATCGGGTTCTGAATGTTGTCTTCGAAATATCGCTTTCTTTAATCTTTATCTGATGGTATCCCGATCTCAAATCAATTTTTGAAAATACACAAGCTCCTCTTAACTGATCAAACAAATCTTCGATTTTGGGAAGTGGATATTTATTCTTGATAGTGAGCTTATTCAGTTCTCGATAATCGATGCACATCCTCAACGATCCATCTTTCTTTTTCACAAATAATACTGGTGCACCCCATGGTGACACACTTGGTCGAATAAAGCCTTTGTCCAATAATTCTTGCAATTGCACCTTCAACTCCTGTAACTCCTTTGGTGCCATTCTGTAAGGTGCTTTAGAAACAGGCGCGACTCTAGGTATTAAATCAATAGTGAACTCCAACTGACGATCTGGGGGTAATCCTGGCAAATCGTCTGGAAATACATCCTTGTATTCACATACTATTGGCACATCATCCAATGTTGGACCATTGGATTCCGTTGCTACAATATTTACTAGAAATTCTATATTCTTTCCTTTCCTCAATAATTTCCGGGCTTTCATTGCTGAAATTACTTGAGGTGTAGTTCCAATTCTAGCACCATATAGTGTAAAGTTCTCATCCTTTGATCTCCGTACTGATATTTCTTTTTCTTGACACTTGATGAGAGCATGATTAGCTATAAGCCAGTCCATTCCCAAGATAATATCAAAGTCCTTCATTTCTATTATATGTAGATTTGCCGGGAGTATTGCATGCTCAAAATCAATCTTCACATTCCTACACAGTCCTAAGGATCGTGTCGTACTACCAGAGGGAATGCTTACTTCTAGGAAATTTTCTTCTACCTTAATATGGGCAGTCTTAATTTGTTCAAACATCATTGTAGAGATGAATGAATGTGTAGCACCAGTATCGAATAACGTGAAAACAGGTATTTGGAATATTTTGAACATACCTGCCATCACTTCCGGATTTGCTGTCGCCTCCTGCTGACTCATGGCAAACACTCGAGCAGGTGCCATCTTCTGTTGTCCCCTCAGCTTTGGACAATCAGTTATAAGATGTCCAGGTTCTTTACACTTATAACATACCCCTGTTCCTTTCAGGCATTATCCAGAATGTTCTTTTCCACAATTTCTGCATTTAGATGGCCTCTGTTGCTGTTGTGGTATCATTCCCGTCTTTTTGACTCGCTTAAAATTTCCTCCTTGTTTCGTACCAACCCACTTCCTTTTATTTGTTGTGATTCTGAAATTCTTACTTCTTCTGGTTTCATATATGCTGCTATCGTTTGATCTTTCTCGAACATCTAGGCATAGGACTTAATATCGTGTGCTGCAAAGATGGTACTAATCTCTGGACGTAGGTTTTGAACAAATCTCTTTGCCTTCCTGTCATCAGTATTAATCAAATGAGAAGCATACCTTCCCAATTGATTAAACTTCCTTTCATATTCCTGTACTGTCAGATTTCCCTGCTTTAACTGTAGAAATTCGGTCTCCTTCTGATCTAAGAACGACTGTGGTATATAATTCTTAACCACTGCTTCTACAAATTTTTCCCAAGTAGCTGTAGTTCGTTCTTCTTCAGTCATTGTCCTACAGTGAGCTTCCCACCAATAATCTGCATCTTCAGTCAGCTGAAATATAGCGCATGAAACTTTCTGCTCATCTGTGCACTTAAGATAAGCGAATATCTTCTCCAAGCTCCGAATCCAGTTTTCTACTTCCATAGGGTTTTCTTTTCCGGTCAGGGTTGAGGGTCTAAACTTCTTAAATTGGCTAACAATATCATGGTTTTGGGCTGAAGATACAGGTGTTTGGGACGATTGGCTTTGCTGACCTAGTTGCTGAGCTAACCCCCTTAAAACGGAAGCTAGATCCTCGCTCATGTCTGAGTTGTTTTGGTTTCTTCTACGACTCATAGTTCTATTCAACACATTTTATTGGTTAATTCAAACAACAATGTAATGCAATAACTATACAAACTTTCAAATAATCAATCACAATTTCAAATAAATAATATAATTTAAGCACATATAAAATATTTACCTGATCCCATCGTGGAGAATGATCTCGGTGCGGCTGTTTTAAAATTTTAAAACACACTCTTTTTTAAAATACTTTAGCAGGCGAACCTGCTCTGATACCACCTGTGACGTCCCCACTTAATATAGTACGGAAAATATGATGTGGCACAAATAGGAACGACACTAAAATAGTACTTTGTATTAAAATATACACACACCACATATTTACACAGCGGAAGTAGTAAATAAGTATGCTCGTAGCTTAATATACAAACCCAAAATTTGAAAATAAAATTCTTGAAACATAAAGTCTTTAAGGAAACTTCACAGCCCGCCGAGTTCATTCGCCCACGTCCAGATCCACAGCATCTGTAAAAATTTAAAAGTGGAAGGGATAAGTGCTTGAAAACACTTAGTGGGAAACCTCTTGTTAATTGCACAAACTAAACATCAATTGTTTATAATATGTGAGCCCCCGGAATTTCACCGGGTATCTCCTTGGGTGGCGCGACCAACCCGTGGTGCCGGAGCGACCGGACTATCTCATTTGCCAACATATAGTTGGACTATCTCAGGGGCCAGTCGATAGCGGGCCAGACTCAAAATATTTAACATTCAACATTTAATAAGTGCAATTAAAATAATAATAAAACACTCGGTGAAGAGTGAAGTGATTTCCCACCTTGCAGGTTTGTACCTACAAGTAAAATTTTTAAAATAAAAACATTGTTACTTATCCCTTCACTTTTGTAAATTGTAAGACTTGAATTCAAAACTCCATACATATTCAAATATTGTATAGTAAAGCACAAACATCAATTAAGTGTGTAAAATCATCAAATAGCAAGTTATAAATAAATATCGACTGTAAAAAATGTTACCGGACCATTTCGAACCTTTCATACCAAAAATTCGATTTTTGGCAGATTACACACCTAACTTTGAAAATTCATATTAAATTATATATACGTCCAAAAATTATGAAATTTTAAAAATAGATTTTCAACTCAATAAAGTTTATCACCATATTTTCAGATTTCTCAAAATCCTTGCCAAACATCAAATATTTTTTAATGAACACACTGATACAGATTCTGGTCACTTAACTTTAAAAATTCACCATAAATCAACCATAAGTCCAATGCTCCTGAAATTTTAACCATGAACTTCCAACTTCATGTAATTCATCAACATACTTTGGTTTCCTATAAAAACCTAACCGATTATTCTCGGATCATAGCAAACTTCTACTATTCCTGCTATAGAGTCCAAAACCTTAGTTCAACTTTGAAAAATCACCATGCATCGAATACTAGTCCAAAAGCTATGAAATTTGAAACCTAAGTTCCTTCACAAGTATATTTTCAAATATAAAATTTTCAGAATTTTCCACCAAATGAATTGGTCAAAACAAAATTTAACCCAAAGTTGGTCCAGAAATTTGGTTTTATGCATACATGAAGAACATATCATCTTAAACTCACTTTAAACCATATAATTTCATGATTTATACTTCTAAAGCATAGATAATCAAATAATAAACATGATTTTGGTCATAACTTATGAATAAATTGAATTAAACATTCAAACATGAAGTAAAACATGTATAACATGCAAATTACTCATCAAAACTCATTTTCCTATCAATTAATTCACATATCATGCATAAACTTCATACTACCACTTAATTAATTACTCAATCAAGAAGAGAAACTTACATAGAGATTGGTAGCTACAAGAATTCTCTTCTTCTCCTTTCTCAACTTCTAAGTATAAGAGTAGTAGTAGTATTTGTTTTAAACTTTTTCTTATGAATAATTTTTCATGCAAGGACATGTATTTATAGGAGAAGATGTGCTTGGAGGCTACTCAAAACCTCCTCTTGACCTCCACTTTAGGAAGCTTGTGGAGAAATTTGGATAATCTTGGAGGTTAAGTAAGTACACTTGTAATCCTAAGGTTAGAAGTAAATTTTGACTTTTCTTTTTGTTAACCTTATCTTATCTTATCTTAATCTTAGTCTTGAAGCTTCTCTAATTTTCCTAATTTTATCCTAATTTTCGAAAATTATGAGGAGTCCAAGACTAGTCTTGTATTTTGTAGAAATAACACATATATACTATGAATTTAATAAGTAGAAATTATAATTATAGGATAATTCTAATAAAATTTACTTATACTATCTTATGAAATAAAAATAAAACTCTTCTAAGACTCTAAATAAATCACAAAGTCTATATACTAATCATAAAAATATATCGAGTAATCGATACGTAATTCATTTCTTGAAGAAACGTTCATTTTTCAACTTATAACTTATGAAATAAATTACTAAACTTAAGGACTATATTAATTTCTATATCAATACTTTAAGACATAAAATAAAGAACATATAAAAATTATAAAGTCTCAAGAATAAGCATGTATTGAGCAAATAATACGTTAATTATAAGTATCGAGTAATTAAAACACATAAACATGCCTTTGCATAAATTCGAATGTAAATGCGTCACATAGATTCATGAAGAATTATAAAGCATTTAGTAAAGCAGATAAGGTCGTGAAAATCTAGGGTATTACATTGCTAGTTTATTGCCACGATTTTGGTTGTTATTGTTTACTCCCTCCGTCCCAGCATTATTCGCACTTTTACTGTTTTCTCGTGTTTTAGCGAGTGAGTTTTTTTATTAGTATTTAAAATGATAAAGTAATTTTTAAGTCATTTTATAATAGAGGAGAGATAGATCTATCAAACCCTACCTTAAAAGTTATTTTATCATTTCAAATACTAATAAACAACTCGCTCGCTAAAACACGAAAATAAAGTTAGTGTGCAAATAATGCTGGGACGGAGGGAGTATTATTTTTCAATAATATTATCTCCAAGATTCATTGCCTCAAGATGAATTTCAACATAAAAAATTCATAATAGATAAAAAAAACTTGATAATATCTAGAAGTGTAAATTCTAACTTAGTGAATTAGCCATAACGAAAAATAAATTAAGAAGAGAAAAATATTACCTCAAATAAATTAAGAAAATATATCAAGTATATGATACTAGATGAGTACCCCGCATATTATGCGGGTTGTTCGTAAAATTAATTTAAAAATTTATATTTTATTAACACATCATTATTCAATATTATAAAATTATATAATACAATCTATTTTAAAAATATGATTCAGTCGAAATGAAAAAAAAAAAACACACCATAGATAACCTTAAAATTTTCCTTAAAAATCTTCACCCGTCAATTTACAATACATAGAAAATAAACATAATATTGTCAAGATAGAAAAAGAGAGAGAAAGTAGGGTTTATATGAAAAAAAAAAAAAAATTTAAAAATAAAGTAATCGTCAAATATTAGCAATTAGACATTTATGTGTGGACAAATAATCGAAGAACAACTAAAATATTGTGAAAAGAAAAAGACAAAGAAGGAATAAGAAAAAATATAGAGTTTAGAATAATAAAATTGCAAATAATTAAGAATCTTTAAGAAAATATATATATATATATATATATATATATATATATATTTAGCTCAAGTTGTATACAATAAATATTTAAATTTCACAATGATTAATAGTTAGCTTGGTTGGTAAACATAATATAAAATATTCATGAGGTCCTTGGTTCAAATCCAACTAAAACCAATTTTTTTATTAGACTTCCTCTTATGAAATGTCACAATGCCACATGAATGGCACATAGGATAAAGTGATGCACAATCATGCCACGTAAGACTTGACACATAAGCGAAATGCACCAGAAGTCGACACATAAGCAAAACGCACCAGAAATCAACACATCAGCAAAAAAAACTCCCTATTAGTATATAGAGGGATTTGTGATTGTTTTCTTGTCAAATAGATGTAGACAGTGTCTTAGGCATGCCTCCAAACATATATAATAACCAATATCGAGTTCAAAAGGTAACTTAACACAGAATCAAATTACTCATATTACATGAAGTTTGAAGATTCATATATACGCCGTAAAATTTGAAGATGAACAAGTAAATTCTTGTGTATAATATAAGACAATCAAAGAATCTTAATAACTAATGATTCTGGAATAACACAAAATTGAATAATCACCCTTTTGATATACTATTACACATTCAATAATTCCAATTAGTTTGATTTCAATGGTAAGCCATATCAGACATACCATTACTATACACACACATATATATAAAGATAAAAGCCTTATTT
Source organism: Ballota nigra (assembly GCA_947034835.1). Lineage (NCBI taxonomy): Eukaryota > Viridiplantae > Streptophyta > Magnoliopsida > Lamiales > Lamiaceae > Ballota > Ballota nigra. The sequence continues at coordinate 87,387,242 of OX344720.1, read as the reverse complement.
TAAATTGAAATTCTCCAAACCGAAGTAATCTTTATATATGTAGCAAATGAAAAATTATAAACCCATCTGATAATATGGTCAGGACAATTAAAATACACGAAGAGAAATGTGGTTGCAAAAGTAAAATACCAAATATCATTTCATACAAAAATACAAATAAAGCACTTAATTTGTCTACTTTTCCATTCCGTGATACTTCATTAATTATTTTTGGAGATGCATAAACTTCTCCGTCTAATGAAATTAGTATATAAATCATTCAAAATTAATTAATTCAATCTTGGTATAACATTTATAAGAACTTGAAACACAAATCTTTAACATATATACCATAACATGTACATCTATTCAACCAATATATGTTGCTATAAAAACAATACACATGTATACACCACACGTATACATAGGCACCACACATAAAATGGGTAAATATAATATACACTTATACGTGCACATGTATACATTTATTCAGTGATGAGGTTTGATGAGAACATACCACATACCATACCAGTAGTGATTATGAGAACTAAGATTTTGAAATCAACAAAATAATTAAAGGATTATGTGAATTTGATCGATGAATTTCCTCATGGCTAATGGATAAAACGCTCGTGCTGATAACGTGTGTAAAACCAATAAAAAATGTGTAGAGAATCAAAGTATAGAGAAAAGAAATGTAGGGAAAATTATATTTTTATTCAATTTTGTTCATACCTCCAAATAAGCTGGCATACCACCTATTTATACCCATGAATCATGAACTCAACTAAATGCATGAAGGTTTCTAGGATATTGAGAAGTCCAAGTAAATATATATATTTATTTTAATACAACAAAGGGATATTTACTATTCATATATTTATTTTGAGAAAATAAAAGGATATCCACCATTTAAATTTATTGTTTCATAATACAATTTGTATATTTATCATTTTTTTTGTGGTGGCTGCGGCGACGGCGATGGCGGCAACAATTTGGGAGAGAATGGATATTAATTAGGGTTTTAGTTTGAAGGAGTAAATACAAAAGTTAGCCATACTTTTGACTGCCCTGGCCCAAAGAAAGTGAATGGATAGGCCCAAGGGCCTTTTCTCCAACCAACCCACAACAAAATCATATCCTTTCTAGGCCTAATTTGTTATGGCTTTGAACAAAATTACCCAACGTTAAAAAAAGAAAAAGGTGTTCAGCACAAAATTAGATTATATCAGATTATTTCCCAAACATGAAATTGAATAGAAATTAAGATGAGATCGGGTTATTGAAAAATATAACTCGCGTACATCTTAATATAACGAGTATGTATAGTGTGAAATTGATTCATTCATGAATTATTGAAGAGTATTAGTTAATTTCATTAAATAGTATTAATTGTTTTCATTGAAGACTATTAGTTGTTTTCAGTAAAAAGTCTTGATTTATTTTCAATAAATAACTAATATTTTTTAGTGAAAACAACTAATGCCCTTCAATGATTTATGTATTTCACTCTATACATAATCTAATATAATTTAACAAATCAGTACACGCTGGATATAAAAAGATAAATGTTAAGTTTTACTTTGGTATAAGTTAAGGTTTAAAAATTGTTATTTAGTGAGAATTTATGCAATTATCCCTATATATGAATTTAAAGTCTTTTGGTTGGAGATTATTGAACAGCAGGACACAGCTTCAACATCCAATATTTTAGTAGCCGACACACACCAAACTTTGATATATAAAATCTACTATTAGGATTTTAAAATGTAGTATCTGACTTGTTTTTATAGGGGGAAGTCCACCTCTACTTGTTTTAGGAAATAAATAAATGAAGTAATTTCTCATTTTTCTATAAATTCAAACTTTTAAATAAGATTTCTTTATGTTATTAAAGTCAACTCTATAAATAAGGGGAGTATTAGAAAAATTAAATAAATAAATATCTCCATAGATTCAGACTTTTACATTAAATAAATTTCTTTCACTAATAATCCAATTTATTAAAAGTTTTCTTTTTTTTTTCAAAACTTTGATATATAGCCCAATGAACATATAGGTTCAAATTCTGTCTAAAAATAATCATATCCATAAGAATATGTAATGATAAAATTTATGTGAAAATTTGTACTATATATTCAAATATTATCGTTATTAATACTCAAAAAGAGAATTTAAATGAACCGGACTCTGCTCATATGTAACTCAATTAAGATCAATATAAATTATGGTTCATCTTTCTCTACTAGCATCTTAAATTTGTTTTATTTTTAAAATTAAAATACGCAATAGGATAAATCTAGTCTCGTAAAATAGTCTTTTTTTTTTTTTTACAAAATATAAAGTAAAAATGGTTTATATGTGAATTATTAAAAGATATTAGTTATTTTTATTAAAATGTCCTTCATTAATTCTTATACGAAACAATTTCATTTCATACGTGTATAATTTTTTTTCCCTTAATTGTTGAAGCAACGCACATGCCCGACATACAACTAAAGTTGATACTTGATAGAACCATTTATTGAAATTACATTTTCAATTATCATCACATATTATTGAAAAGTAGAAACCAAGTGCATGGTTAAGAGACACACAGAGAGTTTAACCATTGTTATGATTGTTTTTGTGTTGACCACAAGTTCCAACCACTCAAAAAATGAAGTCCATAACCATAACAAATCTTTCAAATAAAAAAGAGGAAATAAAGCAAGCTGAATAAGATTGGAGTGGGCCCACAAGAGCAAGAGTGAAGAAAAAGTATCATAATCAAAAACCAAAAAAGAGAAACAGTTGGAAACCATCCCATAAATTAAAGGACAAAATGTAAAAGAGAATTAAAGCCCAGTTTGAATTTGTGCCATCGTAGTGACTTGTACATAGAAAAGTCACACATTTAATTAGAAAATGTTTTCTTATGGATATTGGACATATTTTAATGAAATGATGCGTAAATAGTAATACAAAAATCGATCTATGCGGTGGGTTATGTGGCACTTAGTTTAGGCGCTAGGTGATTATTGATTGATCCAATTTTAGAGGGTGTTTGGCTGAGCTTATAAGCTCCTTAAAATATCTTATAAGTTGTTTAAGAGCTTGTTGGTCCCGGTACAAGACTGGGAAATACGTGTATGGGGGGGGGGGGGGGGGGGGAATACACGTATACCAATTTTTCAACCTTAAAACTGACTGAGTCCCCTTTGCTCAGAGTGGTAAAGAACTAGGAGCTGATAACACACCTACTGACTACACTTGGTGCGGGTCAGTTGGCTAACTATCAGTTAAAGTTCAGTGCGGAAATGTTTGAGCCCTGAAAGTTTAAAGTCTTGTTTAGTTTGCTTTCTGAAAAACTTGTTTTACTCAAACCTGAAAAGTGTTTAGTAGGGCAGTGCTCTTTTGAAGATCAGCCTGATTGATTCAGGCCTGATAAACTTGAAAACAATGAATGAACAAGTAATATGGCAAGTATGCACAATATCAAAGCAGTAAGAACACAAGGAGTTTAACGTGGTTCAGAGTCTCAAGCTCCTACGTCCACGGCCTGACTTAACAGGAAATCCACTCAAGGGATTCTTGTTTTTAACGTGCCAAGGTGCACCAAGACCAGCTAACCTCACTGATCTATACAACTCCACTTACTAACACTCTAACTGACTTACTCCCAACAAGCCTAACTTAGGGTTTTGGTTTCAGTTTGGATTCCAACTAGGCTGAGATTATCCTTACAAGGCAAAGCTATGCTAAGGATTGGATAATCTCTCTAAGCTTAAGATAATTCTAATTAGCTGTTGGAATACAGAATAACTCTCAATTGCTGAGAAACACTTGGGAAATTTAGAAGGTTTCGAGTGCTTCTCTTAAGGGTTGAATGCTTTGAATGCTTGAGAGTTTGAGTAATTTCTGGCTTGGAAATTTCCCGTAACCTTGAATGGGTTCAAGGTCTTCTGTATTTATAGGTAATTTGAAAAACTATCCGTTGGAGAGATAGCCTTCGAGTCATCTATGTAGAGTGGCTTCAAACGGACATATCTTTATGCAGCAGCCGTCCTTGCATGGATTTGGTATTTGCATTAAATGCACATTGAATGCTTGCCCGTTGAATATGCAGTCTGAATTCAGTCTTCATGTCAGGTTTCGTACGTGCGTGTCCTTCTCGGATTGGTCCACGTCATCAGGTTGGTGAGAATGTCAGAACTTATTCCTGAGCTTCAGGCTTCTCTTATTAAGTTCATTTTGTCTTGAGCCCACCAGTCTTGTCCTGACGCTGAAATTCCTTTTGCATTGCTTGGCTCTACTCCAAGTCTTCCCATTAACTCAGTGACATTCTGTTCCCTTCAGGACTGAGTTAGTAATGACCTCAGGGTCATACTCTTCATCACTGACACTTACTCAGCCAGCTTAGAGGGCTGCCATAAGTTCAGGATGGTGCTCTTCGTCTTCAGGCTCTGAGTCTTGATTGTCTCCAGTGAGTTCTCCTCTCACTGAGTACCTGTGAAGTGTAAAATGACTAAGTACAAATCCTAACCAAGACTAGCCTGACAAAGACAGATTAAGGCAATCATCTTTTCAGGGGTTTTGGGATCTTAATCAAAACTGATAATGTCCCAACAATTTCCCCCTTCTTGATGATGCCAAAACACTGAAAAGATCCTCAAAACACTTAGAGGAAACAAGATAAACCTATCTATAAGATAAGACAGTGTTAGAGCAATTCTTGATAAAGTACAGAATTTTAAACAACAGCCAAAAAGACAATGAGTTTTTGTCTGTGGGCAAAAGTAATAGATTTCATTGATTGATGTGGAAATGATTACAATGAATCTAATCTATTACAAAGAAGCCTGTGAACACCTAGACTAATCTCATTTCAGGCTTGAGTCCATATCCTGCATAAACTCTTGCCTTCAGTTCGTCAAGTCTTCCAGGTTGATTCACGTACCCTTCAGCTTTGGCTATCTTCAAAACTTCCATCATAATGGCCTTTGTATCATGCTTTTGAGTTCCAGGAACCAAGGGAGGAGCTCGAATGGTGAACTCAGGAGCCTTCACTTGAACTTGAGCTGCCTCAGCCTCCTCCAAGATCTTCTGGAATAGCTCAGGATGATTGTCCATCATGTAGTCAGTGAAGTGGGCATTGATATCGTATGTGTCGCCCCACTTCTTCACAACAAACCACAATCTAACAAATTCATCCCTTGCATCAGTCCAAAACTCCTTCAATGTCTCTGAGACGAACTCATTAACAAAAGCTTCCCTTGCTCCTGATTCTGGCCTTCTGACTTGAAGAATTGTTGATTTCCTAATTGTTGGCTTCTTCCTGTACTTTCTGGGCTCAGGCTTCGCCTTCTTCCTCCTTAGCAAGCTGATCACTGCATCATCCAGTTCTCGTTGTTGAAGCTCAGTGATATCAGTCAGCTTCTCAACCTTCTTCTCCAAGATGCGCATCTTCTCCTTCTGAGCAATTTCGGCTCTGCGCATAGCCTCCGATTTTTCAGATTGATCTCCCCATGCTTCAGCACATAACTCCGCAACCAACTCACCTGAGTAAGTGATGGGATTCTTCTTTGAGCTCATAGGAGACGATCTCTGAACTGGCTCAGGTTGTTGCTTGGAAGGTTCATTAGCCTTTGCCTTTGTTGCCTCTTCTCTCAGCTTGGCAATAATTTCCCCTCCTTCCTTTTCCACCGCCGCTAACCTAGCTGACTTCCTCACCCTTAAAATGTTTCCTTCAGGATTGGCTTTAGGGTCAGCTAGAACGGTTTCACCTTGATTGACTGCCTCCGATGCCTCAGGGCGGGATCTTTTCTTCTTCTTTTCCCCCTTTTTGGCATCATCATTGGCCTGGGATGGGAGTGACTCAGCTCCACTGTTGATAACAAAAGAGGCTAAGGATTGTACTTCCAAAACGCCCTCCTTCAGCATCTCAACTCCCGTGGCAATCCCAGTGCCTGCAAAAGAAACTGAACTGATAGCAGCATTGACTTTCTTCTCAAAGACCTCCATGGAGAGTTGGAGTCTTTGTTCAGCCTTGGTGATCCTTTCCTCCACCTTCAAGGACTCACCGCTGACTCTGCTAGCCTCAGTTAGTATCTTTGTCGATTCCTCAGTGGCCTTTGCCAAAGTGTCTGCCACAGACTGAGAGGTGCGATCCAATTTCCCTGACTCCAGCTCCAGTTTGGACGCTGAGTCCTTCATGGCCTGAGTGACAATAGCTCCAGTCTGAACTGCAAGCCTGTCCACTGCCTGATTCATCTTCTCGTCCCTGATCGCATCTCTCTCTTCAAGCTTCTTGAGAGTGTTCCTGAGCATCTTCTTGGTGCGCTTCCTCTCATTCCTCACTGACTTGGCCGTGTCAGTCATCATTTTCTTTAAAAAAATCAGCTCCCTGTTAGCAAGGGTGTTGTAAGCTGACTTCGTCCACCTGATGTGCTTCGCCAGGGCCTTGGATTCTTCTTCCTTCTCAGCTCGTAGCCTCATTACCTCCTCCTGAAGTTCAGCTAGATTTTCTGAGGTTTTCTCCTGCTTGACCTCCACTATGCTTGTGAATTCAGCACGTCCGACCCCGGTTATGATCACATCCTCATCATCAACGGCCGCATCAGTGATTGGCTGCTTTCCCTTGTCAGCCCCTGCAGCATCAGTCCCTTCTTCAAGGTGCACTGAAGGCAGTTGTGAAGTAGTCATAGCCGCCTCCTCAGGCTCAACTAAGCTATCTTGAACCTTAGGAGCAAGTCCCTCGGAACTGAGAGTCTCCTTGAATGCCTCAACATCTTCCTCTCTTATCTCAGGGCAGGGAATCCCTTCATTGACAGATGTCTCATTGGCAGCTGAGATGTTCACAACATCCTCAGCCACTGGTCCACCCTTGGCACCAGTGTTCTTATCACCTTCCCCCTGAGCCTGAGGCTCAGAGTTCATCTCATCAACTTCCTGTGCAGTTTCCTCCACTGCCTTCTCCAGGTCTCCACCCTGAGCTCCTTCATCATCCTCATCAACTTCCTGTGCAGTTTCCTCCACTGCCTTCTCCAGGTCTCCACCCTGAGCTCCTTCATCATCCTCATCACCATCCTTCTCGTCATCAGACAGGAGGTCAGCCCTGCTCTTGGACATCATCTCAGCCACTAACTGCTTCAGGTTGTCAAAGTTCAAGAGTTGAAGCCAGCTAGTAAGTCCAAAGAACGAGCAAATCTTGGCCTCTTCCGCCTCCCAGTGCTCCCAGCCACGTGCATCAACCAGCATATGTTGCTCCTGCATGTTTGATTGTTTGAAGTCCAACCAAACTTTGAGCTCTATCACATACGCCAGCAACTCAGTATACTTGGATAGCCTAGGCCAGCACTTTCCTGCCCATTCTGTGGCGTTCCCCCTGAGCGTGTTCTCCAGAATCCCTCCAGCCATGTGTTCATCTAAATCCTCCTCCTCCACTTCGAGGAATTCGTCCTCTTCAGCTGAAATGGATTTGGGGCAGTCCTTGGGATTGGGGTATGAGGGAAAGTCAGTATGGTTTGGAAGGTTTGGCTCAGCTGACTGGTCAGGCTCATTCATGTGTGAAGTTGAAGGCGCTGACTCAGTAGGATGGTTTGGCTCTGAGGTTTGGGGTGGTTGGGGAGTTTGAGGTGTGGGGTCAGGGATGGAAGGTGTTTGGGTTTCAGGGTGTGGGGGTGTTTGAGTGGGTGCTGTCTCAGGCTGCAACGACTCAGCCGTCTCGACAGTCTTTCTCACTTCCTCCAAGTCAGAGGCTCCAGGAGAGCTTGACTTCTCCCTCTCACTCACCTCAGGTAGCTTCTTAGCAGGGGATTTTCTGGTCCCCTTCCTAAGCCTTTTCAGGGGCCTCTCTCCCTGAGCACCCTCCTTTCTGACGTCATCGTCAGTTCCCTCAGCCTCAGACCCGGCCTTCTTGGAATCAGACTCAGTCCCAGATTTCGTGCTCTTCCCTGACAGCACTATCTTCACCCTCTTCCTCTTCTCAGCCGCTTCCACCTCAGGCTGCTCCACCTCCTCAGCTGCAACCTCCTCACCCTCCTTACTCCTCTCAAGGAGCTCATCTACCCGTTCAATGAGACTGGTTGCCACTCTCCTGGCTTTACCAGCTGGCTTTTTGGCCTGACCCTTTGCTTTCGCATTGGGATCAGTCAGCCCTAGCACTGAATAGGTATCACTCAGTGAGGAAAACATTACCTTCTTTGAGGAGAGACTGTCCTCAAAGTCGAAGGTATACCCATGGCAAGCATGAGCAATCAGGATGGACATCCTCGTGCCGAATGGCAAGATGGCACTGACGAAAATGTGCTTCTCCTCCTCGTCTCGCTTAAGTTTGTCCAACCCAGCCTGATGGAGTTGATCGAGGAAGAACCGCTCCCAGTTTGCTTCCACTCCATCAGCAATTGCTCTCATGAGTCTCAGCTTGGGCAGACTCAACTGCTCGTGAGAGCCAGTTGCTCCCATCACTAACTTGGACACCAAGTCCACCAGCGCTCTGTACTCAGGCTTCAGAGTATTCTTGTTCTGACGAGCCTTGAACTCCGATGACCCAGACTTGGTCCATTTCGCAAGAAGCTCTCCCTCTGAATTCTCCTTGTAGGTTCTTGGGTTAATGCCTGTGAAAGGCAACTTAAAGACTTCCCTCACCGCCTGCCTGAAGTTGATAGTGACCATCTCTGTGTTGTAAAGAGGTTCACCGTCGCCGTCCTTCTCTCCCGTCGGCTTCAGGGCAGTTACCTTCGTGAAAACTTCCCCTTTCCGTAAGAACATATTTAAATAGGCTTCCACCACTGTTCTTGGGAGCAAGGAAATGGGGCGGGTGGTGAAGTATGTTTCCAACCCGGCATCGGAAATCCATTTAAATACGGGTTTGATTTCCTCAACCGTAAGACAGATACCTTCCATGGAGATGACTTGCTCCATGTGTACCAGTTTCTTTTCAACAACATCTACGATCTTGTCGGTTGTCCAGTTGGAATCGAGAAATGCCATTGTTTTGAAAAGAAGAGATTTTTTTTCGAAAGAATTATCTGTGTTTGAGCAAGAGAAAACTCAGTGTGCAGATTGTGCGTTGTGTTTGCGTAAAAACCTCAAATGGCACTCTTGATTGATAAGACTAAGTCAGTTACTCAAACGTGGGGTTGAGATTGATCCCTGAATTCGAAAGGTTTTGAAATGAGGGGCCAGGATTAATCTCAGCTTCAATTAAACCCCATGTCAGTCATATTCCGTATAAAACGGACACGTATATGAAAAAGTAACTGTAGCATTAAATGCTCCATGCGCGTGGGTTTAAATATGAAAAGGCGCGCTTTTAATGAGAACGGACTGCATTTAATAAAGATTTTCAGGACGAAGGACTCAGGGAGACGCTTGAAATTCACAAGAGTCAGGTTAGACCTCATACCTGTCAAGGAGACATTGTAGCACCCTGATACCTCGCTGAGTCGAGTCTGGCCTGAGTTCTCCCTAGAACCCTACACTAACTGCTCTTCCGGATCTAAGAGTCCTAACTCCACTGACAGTTCCATAAACCTCGATTCAGCCAGAGGCTTAGTCAAGATGTCAGCTCTTTGCCTGTCAGTGTGAATCTTCTCCATCCTAATATCTTTCTTCTCCACATGATCTCGAATGAAGTGGTGTCTAATATCCACATGCTTGCACCTTGTGTGAAGCACTGGGTTCTGAGTAATTGCTATAGCACTATTGTTATCACAATAAATTGGAACCTGATTAGCAAACACTTGGTAGTCCCTCAACTGTTGCCTCAACCATAAAATCTGAGCACAACAACTACCTGCAGCCATATACTCAGCCTCAGTCGTGGATGTAGCCACTGAATTCTGCTTCTTACTAAACCACGAGATCAACTTACTTCCCAAAAACTGACATGTCCCTGAGGTTGATTTCCTATCAATCCTACAACCTCCATAATCTACATCTGAATAACCTGTCAGTTCTAAGTTGTCATTTGAAGGATACCATAGTCCCATATTGACTGTCCTTTTCAAATACTTAAGTATCCTCTTAGCAGCCTCCAAATGACTTCTCTTGGGATCAGACTGATACCTAGCACACACACCAACTGCAAACGTAATGTCAGGCCTACTTGCAGTCAGGTACAATAAAGAACCTATCAGCCCACGATACTCAGTCTGATTTACTGAAGTCCCTTCAGTGTCAGGATCCATCTTCCAATTTGTGTTCATAGGGATCCTTGCTGGATTGCTGTTCTGAACACCAAACTTATGAATCAAGTCTCTTGTATACTTGGCCTGATTAATGAATATACCTTGATCAGTCTGCTTGACCTGCAATCCTAAGAAGAAGTTCATCTCTCCCATCATAGACATCTCAAATTTACCAGTCATCAACTTAGAGAATTTCTCACAAAGCTGATGATTTGGTGATCCAAATATTATGTCATCCACATAAATCTGGACCAAGAGAATGTCATCACCTTCAGTGATCCTGAACAAGGTTCTATCCACAGTTCCTTTCTTGAACCCATGGTCTATCAGGAATTGAGAGAGGGTATCATACCAAGCTCTTGGTGCTTGCTTAAGTCCATAGAGTGCTTTCTTCAAATGGTATACTCTATCTCCAACCTCAAACCCGGGAGGTTGTTCAACATATACCTCTTCATTGAGTACACCATTCAGGAAGACACTCTTGACATCCATTTGATACACCTTGAACTTCTTGTATGTTGCATATGCAAGGAACAACCTGATAGCTTCCAACCTAGCCACTGGAGCAAAAGTCTCATCATAGTCTATTCCTTCAGATTGACAATACCCTTTTGCAACCAGTCTAGCCTTGTTCCTTACCACAACACCATTCTCATCCTTCTTGTTCTTAAAGACCCACTTGGTACCAATCACACCTTGATGCCTAGGTCTATCTACCAGTTCCCAAACCTGATTCCTTGTGAACTGATTCAACTCCTCTTGCATGGCAATGATCCAGTTCGAGTCAGTGAGAGCTTCTTCAATGTTCTGAGGCTCTTGCTCAGAGAGAAAGCAACAGAACAATGCACTCTCACCATGGAACCGTCTGGTCCTGACTCCCTCAGTTGGATCACCAATGATTTGATCAATGGGATGATCTTCTAACCAAGTTCTCTTGCCAGGAGTTGTTCCTGAAGTACCTGCAATGTTAGTGTCTACAGGCTCATAAAATTCAGGAAATTGAACAGAAGGGGATGATCCTGAGTCTATACCAAAGGGATTAATAAGTTCAATGTCAGGAACATTGATTCCCCCTTGATGAGGTGACTCAGGAACCGTCTCAGCTGCAACAGCATCTTCATAGACGGTGCTTACCTCAGGTTGAGCCTGTTCCTCAGTCTGAGGCTCAACAATCCCTGATATGCTGGGCTTATGAGTGGCACCTGATTCATCATCCTGATCGTCATCATCATCCCATCTCGGAATTGGCACAGTCTTGATCTTGGGATCAGGTTGATTCTTCAAGCTCAGCCTTGTCACACTCCTTGTGACCTCCTCAGTGTCAGGATTCAACACCTTTGCCCTAGACTCATTAGCAGATTCATCAAAGACAACATGAGGTGATTCTTCAACAACAAGGGTCCTACAATTGTAAACCCTGAAGGCTTTACTAACTTCAAAATATCCTAAGAATATTCCTTCATCAGATTTGCTATCAAAGGCTTTCAACTGGGTCTTCCCATTGTTGAGGATGAAGCACTTACAACCAAATACATGAAAATAAGAAATACGAGGTTTCCTTTTGTTCCATGTCTCATATGGGGTCTGTGCATGTTGCTTGTTCAGCATGGATCTGTTCTGAGTGTAGCATGCAGTGTTGATTGCCTCAGCCCAGAATTTCTTGGGCAATCCTGACTCAGCCAGCATGGTCCTTGCAGCCTCCTTCAGTGTCCTGTTCCTCCTTTCAGCGACACCATTCTGTTGTGGGGTTCTAGCTGCAGAAGTCTCATGAGCTATACCAAGTTCATTACAGAAGTCAGAAATATATGAATTTATAAATTCAGTGCCCTTGTCAGATCTGATCTTGGTAATGGACTGATTCTTCTCATTGCTGAGTCTCCTGAGCAACTCTGGAAGCTTCACCTGTGTTTCCTTCTTATTTAACAAGAAAATAACCCAAGTATATCTAGAATAATCATCAATAACCACAAGGGTATACTTTCTACCATTCATACTCACAGGTGTTATGGGACCAAATAAATCCATGTGCAAGAGCTGAAGTATCCTGTCAGTGGAATAAGAAGCTTTTTCTTTGAATGATGCTCTGACCTGCTTCCCTTCCTGACAAGCTTTGCACACGTGATCTTTGCTAAAAACTTCATTAGGTAGACCATCAACAAGTGACTGTCTAGAAATTTTGTTAAGAATCTTGAAGTTCAGGTGGCTTAATCTTTTATGCCATAACCAACTGAGCTCTAGAGAGCTTTTAGCAACAAGACAAGTATTAGGAATAGTGTTGCTCCAATCAGCGAGATAAACATTACCTTTCCTTATACCTGATAGAAGCACCTGTGTTGATTTGTCCTTGACTGAACATGTATTCGATGAGAACTCAACACTGAACCCTTTGTCACAGAATTGACTTACTGACAGCAGGTTATGCTTCAGTCCTTCCACAAAGGACACATTTTCCACTCTGACTGTACCTATAATTAGAACACCAAAACCTTTAGTAACACCTTTTGAGTTATCACCAAAGGTTACCTGTGGACCATCTTTATCTTGATATTCTTGGAGAAGACTCTTCATTCCAGTCATGTGCCTTGAGCAACCACTGTCTAGGTACCAAACAACTTTGATTGAGTCTCCTCTCCTCTTGTTGTGATCCACAACCGCCTGCAAGCAAATCAGGCTTTAGATACCCATTGGGTGTTGGGTCCTATCGTGTCAGCTGTACCCTTCGGGATCCAGACTTGCTTCACAACCCTGATTGCCTCAGAGTGGTAAATCTGTCTCCCTGAAACATCAACATACACAACTTTCTTCTTCTTTGCCTGAGAGGAAGATGGTGTATGGGTGCTAGACTTAGGCTTCACAGGAGCCTGAGTGGGTGCCTTTTGGGCTGGCTTCCTGTTCTTCCTAGGTCTGGGTGCAGCAGGTCTTGGGCCTTGTTCTTGATAAGGACCCTGATTTCTATTCCCCCTAGGCAAGTGAGGGAATGGAAAGCAGTTAAAGGCTTCAGGATGCCAAAACCACGGGGGTATCATCATATTTGGCCTTCCCTGTTGGTATTGCCAAGCATGATGGTACCCTCACTGACCAGTCCGAGGGCTCTTGGCCTGAGTCTTCCTCTGCTTTCGCTGAGGTTTTCCCTGGCCTGAGCTCTCAGGGGCTTCCGTAGGTTGCTTTGCCTTTCCCTTGGGTTTTGGCTTAGCTACCTTAGGAGCAACCCTGACTGTGTCAACGATTTCCTTGCCCTTATCAGTTTGACGGGCCTGGAGCACAACCTTAGGTGCACTCTGGCCTGTCTGAACAAATACCCTCTCAGTGTTGCTCCCTGAAGCAACATGAGACTGACCTTGTGAGGATTTCTCAGGAACATATCCAAGTCCCTTTTTCTTGTTCCCAAGTATCTGGTTGCTATTTATTTCCTCTCTAGCCACTGAGGATTTATTCATTGCTACAACCTTTTTCTTGAGAGAGTCCTCACTCTTTTTCAGGATTTCATGTCTGGTAAAGAGGTCATCAAACTTACTCTTAAGTACTTTCAGTTCTTTCTTCCTGACCAGCTCTTCCTCAGCCAGTTCCTTCAGAATCTTCTCTCTTGGAAGACGCTCAGCATTGATTAAATCAATCTCCTGAGTTAGTCTCACAATTTGAGCTGATTCTTTAAGATCAGACTGAGTGAGTTGTTCATTCAGGTTTTGAACTTCAGTACTCAATTTCTTGTTCTCCTCAACCAAGAAGACATTAGTTTCCTGCAGTCTGGAGAAATCAACCATCAATTGATCAAGACAGATCTGAAGGTTCATTTCTCTAACTGACTCTGAGCTAAGCTCAGGATTTTGACCAGTGTAAGAAGCACAAACAGAATTTGATGTTACCTCAGGCTCATCCCTAGTCATCAGACAGACATCATCGTACTCGTCATCTGAGAAGAGTTCAGGTGACCTTTCAGCAGGACCGTCAGAATCTGTTGCATCTTCAGCGACCATCGCTCTCCGATCAGCAGATCTTAGATCCCTAGTGGCTCTCCTTTCCTCTCTCTCCCTCGCACTCAGCTCCGGGCAGTCGTATTGATAGTGACCAATCTTGTTACAGTTGTAACATGCTACCTGCTCACTCACTCTTTCTTTTCTCGGTTCAGGGTTCCTCCTTGAGTCAGGTTCCCTGGTTCTTGGTGAGCTTTCAGTCTTTGTTGGATATCTATCATCGCGAGTACGTCTCCGTTCGTCTCTTCTTTCAGGTTTTGGTTCAGAATATCTCCTTTCATCACCACGTTCTCTCCTCTGGTCAGTATTCCTTCGCTCCTCATATCACCTTGAGCTTTGGTGGGTTCCTTCAGGTTTCCTGTCACGTGAGTCCTGATAAAACTTTTTATAACGACCAAACCTGGAATTGAGCTTGTCAAATCGTCTGGCCATCAGGCTGTACTCCTCAGCGAGTTCTTTCCTGCTCATCTCCATCAGTGACTTTGATGAAGAGTTTGATGAGGGCTCAACAGGTTCAGACCTGGCCTTGAACGCCACACTTTTCTCAGGAGTTTTCTCCTTCACTTCCTCTTCTGACTGAACTTTCTTCTTTCTTTTGTTAAGATCGAATTCAAGCGCTTTGAGCTCTGAAAAAAGTAAAGCAGAAGTTATGTTACTCATGTCCTGAGTGTTCTTAAGCATAATTACACTGTTGTCCCATCTCTCAGGAAGGGCATTCAGGATCTTTGAAGCAACATCTCTCATTGGGACATCCTTGTCCAGCATCACCAACTCATTCATCAACTTGATGAATCTAGACTCCATTTGATCTATGCTCTCGTCAGCCAGCATCTCGAACGCCTCGAATTTCTGAATGGCAATATTTCTCTTGTTCTCCTTGATCTTTTCAGATCCCTCACACATCCTTGTCAGCTCATCCCAGACCTCCTTTGACGTCTTTAAGTTCATCAGCCTAGCTGACTTCTCGAAGGGCACCGTGTGCAAGATGATGTTTCTGGCGACGTTGTCAAGTCCCACCATCTTGATTTCATCGTTGGTCATGTCTTTCCTTTCTTTAGGAACCTGCACGCCAATCGCAAGATCCTCATATCCCAGTCCTCTGACGTTAGGAATAGTGATCTTGATCGGTCCCTCCCTGAGTACACGCGGCATCTGGTCATGGATGGCATCTAGATGTGCTTCTAATCTGAACTTCCAATAGACAAAGTTAGACACAGAGAATTCAGGTAACGAAGCTTCAAGTCTCCTCGAAGTAATGATGATGCAAGTTTTATGAAAAGCAAACTCAGATCTGTTCAGTGACCACCAACAGTTTCTCCTCTGAAACTATTAGTATTCAAAGTCAGTGGTCTTTCGAACCACTGCTCTGATACCACTTGTTGGTCCCGGTACAAGACTGAGGAATACGTGTATGGGGGGGGAGGGAATACACGTATACCAATTTTTCAACCTTAAAACTGACTGAGTCCCCTTTGCTCAGAGTGGTAAAGAACTAGGAGCTGATAACACACCTACTGACTACACTTGGTGCGGGTCAGTTGGCTAACTATCAGTTC
This sequence comes from Ballota nigra, assembly GCA_947034835.1. NCBI lineage: Eukaryota > Viridiplantae > Streptophyta > Magnoliopsida > Lamiales > Lamiaceae > Ballota > Ballota nigra. Next base: position 87,371,564 of record OX344720.1, on the reverse strand, counting down.
AAGTTCAGTGCGGAAATGTTTGAGCCCTGAAAGTTTAAAGTCTTGTTTAGTTTGCTTTCTGAAAAACTTGTTTCACTCAAACCTGAAAAGTGTTTAGTAGGGCAGTGCTCTTTTGAAGATCAGCCTTATTGATTCAGGCCTGATAAACTTGAATGCAATGAATGAACAAGTAATATGGCAAGTATGCACAATATCAAAGCAGTAAGAACACAAGGAGTTTAACGTGGTTCAGAGTCTCAAGCTCCTACGTCCACGGCCTGACTTAACAGGAAATCCACTCAAGGGATTCTTGTTTTTAACGTGCCAAGGTGCACCAAGACCAGCTAACCTCACTAATCTATACAACTCCACTTACTAACACTCTAACTGACTTACTCCCAACAAGCCCAACTTAGGGTTTTGGTTTCAGTTTGGATTCCAACTAGGTTGAGATTATCCTTACAAGGCAAAGCTATGCTAAGGATTGGATAATCTCTCTAAGCTTAAGATAATTCTCATTAGCTCTTGGAATACAGAATAACTCTCAATTGCTGAGAAACACTTGGGAAATTTAGAAGGTTTCGAGTGCTTCTCTTAAGGGTTGAATGCTTTGAATGCTTGAGAGTTTGAGTAATTTCTGGCTTGGAAATTTCCCGTAACCTTGAATGGGTTCAAGGTCTTCTGTATTTATAGGTGATTTGAAAAACTATCCGTTGGAGAGATAGCCTTCGAGTCATCTATGTAGAGTGGCTTCAAACGGACATATCTTCATGCAGCAGCCGTCCTTGCATGGATTTGGTATTTGCATTAAATGCACATTGAATGCTTGCCCGTTGAATATGCAGTCTGAATTCAGTCTTCATGTCAGGTTCCGTACGTGCGTGTCCTTCTCGGATTGGTCCACGTCATCAGGTTGGTGAGAATGTCAGAACTTATTCCTGAGCTTCAGGCTTGTCTTATTAAGTTCATTTTGTCTTGAGCCCACCAGTCTTGTCCTGACGCTGAAATTCCTTTTGCATTGCTTGGCTCTACTCCAAGTCTTCTCATTAACTCAGTGACATCCTGTTCCCTTCAGGACTGAGTTAGTAATGACCTCAGGGTCATACTCTTCATCACTGACACTTACTCAGCCAGCTTAGAGGGCTGCCATAAGTTCAGGATGGTGCTCTTCGTCTTCAGGCTCTGAGTCTTGATTGTCTCCAGTGAGTTCTCCTCTCACTGAGTACCTGTGAAGTGTAAAATGACTAAGTACAAATCCTAACCAAGACTAGCCTGACAAAGACAGATTAAGGCAATCATCTTTTCAGGGGCTTTGAGATCTTAATCAAAACTGATAATGTCCCAACAGAGCTTATAAGTACTACTAATGTGTTTGGCAAAATAAGATGTTTAACAGCTTATAAGATCATAAAATAAGCTCCTAACATCTTATAAGCTGTAAAAAAATAAGTTGGAATTTCCCAACTTATTTTTCTAAACACCTCCACCCCAACTACCCACCTCACCCTGGAACCACCTCACCCCTCCCCAACCCCCACTCACCCCATCTCAAGATAAAAAATAGAAAAAAAATTATTTTTTATAAATTTAAAAAATATTTGTTATAAATTATCAAAGATCTTATAAGTTGTATTAGCCAAACACTTTAGCAACTTATAAGCTACTTAAAAATTACATCTTATAAGCTCTTAAAACAACTTATAAGATGTTAGCGCTTATAAGATGTTTCAAATAAGCTTAGCCAAACACCCTCTTAGTGTAATCTAACAAGTGAGATATTCTGTGCATGAGGCTAAACGGGCTAGGCGCTTTTTTTTCTTTTTCTATCATGAAACGAGGCGATTTATGGTATTGTACTTAGTTTGATGTGAAACATGTGTATGCTTATTTAGTTGGAAAATTTTGCATTCGGAGTTGGAATTAATGTTGTTCTCTAATTTTTTTTTTGTCATTTAAATTTTATTAATTTGTAGTATATATATATAATTATTATCCGTTAGGATTATTGATTTATACAGTTTTATATATATATATATATTTAAACTTAAGTTGTATTCAAATTGTTATAAACTTATTTTTGATCAAATTAGTGGGACACATAAAGCAAAAAACTAATTTTTGAAAGAAAAAAACCTCATACCAACCATCCCATAATTTAAAGGACAAAATGTAAAAGAGAAAGCCCAGTTTGAATTTGTGCCATCACCATGCAGTAGATACTTGTACGAAGCAACGTCACACACTTAAATGCAAAATGTTTTTTGTTATGAATGCTGGTCAAATTTTAATGAAATGAAGGGTAAGTATTATACTTAGTCGTTTAACATTAATTGCACTTGTGACACATCAATGACTATTGTTATAGGAATAACAATGAAACGAGTTAAAATTGGAACTTGCATCCGCCCCACCAAGGGAGGTTTTGGACCCGACCAAGCAGATCTGCGACATATTTTTATTTTTGTCGAACCCGTATTAAGAGTTTAGAACCAACCACATATACTTACTAATATATTTATATATATAAATATATACATGTATAAATTTATATTCATATTATTGTATATATTTATGTGTTTATATAGATTTAAAGTGTTAATTTTAAGTATGAGATAAATATTAAATATTAACTTAGACAATTATATGTTATAATGCTAATTTTGTAACATTAAAATATATATTTTTTGTATTTTAAAATTAATTTAAATATAAAGGAGGCAGGTTAGATCTGATGGGTCCACGTGGCGGAACGAGTTCGGATCCGATATTTCTTTTTTGGTGGGTTGGTTCTGAAATAGGACAAAACCGTCTCATGCTTTGTCCCTTTGTCATCCCTAATTATTTATTTGAAGATTTGAATAATCTTGGACAAATTTTAGTAAAATGATTGGTAAATATTATAACTTTCATAAATTCTTGTATGCACTCAAGTGCATGCATGCACTTAAATTTTGAGTCAAATTTCAATTCAATTTTGACTTTTCAAAGCTCATTAAATAAATTGGCTTTGAAAAGTTAAAACTGATTTAAAATTGGACTAAAAATTCAAGTGCATGTTATGCATTTGAGTGTACACAAGAATCACTCTTATACTCTTTGTGTGTGATTATTGTCATTTAATATTAATTGCACTCCTAATGTGACACATCAACGAATATTGTTACATTAAACTTTTATTTGATTTGAAGAATTATTTAGCATTAAAATATTCATAATTTTTTTTATGTATCAGGTGCACCGTAAAATTCATATACTTTTAAACAGTATCAATTATTTTTATTGAACATTTACAATTATTTTTACTAAATAACTGATATTATTTTCAAATGCATTTAAAGTACACCAGTGCACAAGAAACTTACTCTTATAAAATTTGGTGTTTAGTTTGAAGGTTTGCAACCGGGAAAAAAGGATTGCTCGGGTTACTTTTTCAAGGGGTTAATTGCTCGAAGCCTTCTTATGATTTGAAAATATTGCGCAAAATCCCCTAATGATTTGGAAATTGCACGAAAGCCTATCATGGTTTATTAAATTAAGCGAATAACATTATTTTTCTTTCTAGAAATGTGTTAACAATTTCATTTATTTTTCTATTTCTCATATTTTGTTTTTTAAATATTGAAGTCTTGAAATTATACTATGAATAACATAATATAGAAAATTGAGAAAATAGATAAAATTGTTAACCTATTTCTGAAAAAAAATGGATGATTTGCTTAATTTAATAAACTCACATAAACAGTTTGTGCCATTTTCAAACCTCAAGAGAATTTTAGGTAAATTAAAGGATTTTGTTCGATTAACCCTCTATCAAAGCAGTGTGATTGATAATTGATCAAGACAAAATGGGGTGTGGATAACGCATAAAAAAGGGCTTTATCCTCAAACAAAATTAACGAAAAGCTGAAAATGAAAAATAAATGGAGAATTTTGCAAACAAATTAACAACTTATCACAACATGATTCAAAACTGCAATAATGTTAATATAGAGTTTAAAGTATAGTAAAACTATGTACTTAGAGCTTAAAGCTTGAATGGATTTTTTTTATTTTTTTAATAGCAATTCAAGATTTAATGTATTTATTTATGTATATTGTTATTCGTTTCGTATTTTTTTCCAATCACGTAAAATTAATATATACTTTTTTTTTGAATTTTGATTTTATAAAATATAACTAGAAATTATAAGATACATAATCTTAAAATAAGTGAATTTTAAATTAATAGTTTCTATCTTTCGAGTCACAAATTGATAATTTTCCACTCCCTCAATTTCAAAATATGTGTCATTTTAGAGGTTAAATGTTGTTTCAAAATAAGTGTCGTTTTAGCTATTTTTTCTGATTTATCCTGAATGCAAATTCAAAATATCTATATATTTATTTGTGAATTATTCCCCACCTCTCAAAAACCTTTATTTTGAAATACTTTGATTTCATGCATTTGTGTTATATATTGTATTATATTTATCTTAATATATAATCTCAACTATTTATGTTCTCTAATTTTAATCTATTTCTGAATCACTCCCTACTTTTCTAAAGCCTCTATTATTATTTTTTTTGTATTAATTCGATTTATAGCTTCCTCTTTCTATTACGAAATGATTTTTTTTAAATTACAATTGATTAATGAATTGTTTCTTATTTTAGATAAATTACAATGGAATCATCTATTAAATGGTTGTGTCTCTATATCATAATATAAGAAATGATCGATTTTGATCGTTCACTTTAAATATATTACCTACTTTTTTATAGTTAATCTATTCTTTAAAATTATAATCATAAATTTAATTAAAAAAAATAATCAATCAAAGGTTACAAATTTAAATTAAGATAAAATAATTAATTAATTAAGAGGATAAACATAATTCTAACTGAATTAAATTTTTGAAACATTTAACAAAAAATTAATTTAAAACTAATAACATAATATTTATAAACCTGCGTAATTCAAGAGCTAGTAAGAGATATTTATGAATTATATTAAGATATAACAGATCTGTTACATATTATTAAAATCAATAGGAAAAAAAATTTAGGCTCTAAATTGATACTCCCTCCTCCATCTAATTTTACTAGACCAATTTTTCTTTTTTGGATGTCCAATTTTACTGGGTCTATTTCCCAAACATTTTTTTTTTTTTTTTTTGCATTTTTTGTCCCAAAAAAAATGAGTGCAAAACACTTTTGGTACCTATGTGCAAAAATAGTCTCTTTTTTGCAGTTTTCCCATTCATTAATTTTTAGGACTAAAACTGCAAATTTGTCATATTCTCTTGAGACCAACACTGTAATTTATCTAATTCTCATGGGACCAAAAGTGTAAAAATAACCAACGGGACTATAAGTGTCCAAAAAAGGACAATTTTGAAATGGACACGTTCTTTTGGTACTAAAAGTGCAATTAACCCAAAATAGAGATATTTTACACTCTTAACTTACAGTACAATTCACTTTATTTTTACACACAATATACCAACGTTTTTAAAACTCATGTCAAATTAAATAAGCCTAGTAATATTGTAATTTGTAAGTAGAGAATAATTATTACTCCCTTCGTCCCAGTTTTATTTTTCCATTTGCCAAAAAGGTTCATCCCAATTTTGTTTTCCCATCCCTAAAATGGAAAATACTTTATTCACCATCCACCATTCCCAATACTACTTTATTCACACCATTCATCATTCCCAATACTACTTTGTTCATTTAAATATTAAAATTCAACTCTCGCATTAAACTCCGAGCACAATCAAACGAGAAAATAAAATTGGGATGGAGGGAGTACTATTTTGCATGTCTGAATTAATATCCAAAATTCAATCGACTAATTCAAACATACACTAATTCAAGTTTTGAGATTGTGAATATTACAAACTCATTTTTCTATATTATATAGGTTATCCATCCCGTTCCGAAATACAAACGATTCCTAAAACTGCATGTACTCATGAATGGTAGGATATCAACCTAAAATTTAACAATAAATATTTGAAAATTGTAATCATATTGTTGTAAATGCACTGTGCTACTGATACAATGAACATCAAGAAGTAACACTAATACCGATTAGTATTGGCAGTGATACTAAGTAAGAGTATTTCTGGAATTTCACCAATTCTCCTAACTAACTTACGGTTATGAAGTTTCCCATTGGAGGCCGATTTGCAGAGCAGTTGGAGCGCGACTTCTCTACCAGAATCTGTTAGCCAGATAGCAATATAAGTGTGTGGTGTTCTTTGTATTCAGTTAAGTGTGCGTGATTTACGGTTTTCTTCTTTCAATTGTGAGAGGTTCTGCATATTGAGTGAATTAGGGTTTCATCTTCATTATAGTACCTTTGAGTGAGAGTTCATATCAATCGGTGTAATCTCCTTGTAATTGATACTTCCAGTGATAGTGTGATTGTGCTCGAATCTCCGTGGACGTAGATCATTTTCGATCGAACCACGTAATTGCTTGTGTTCATTTTGTGTTGATTCTTTACTCTTTATGTTCTAAGATCTTGAATTGTTTAAGCCGTCTTGGCTTAATCTATTGTTCAAATTGTTCAACAATTGGCGCTGTCTGTGGGAAGTGAACTTCAAGAGCAATGGCGTCCTTCAAGATGGATGTAGAGAAATTTACAGAAAAGAATGACTTCGGACTATAGCGAATTAAAATGAAGGCCTTATTGATTCAGCATAGCCTTGGAGGTGCTCTGGTTGAGGATTTTATTTCGGGGGCTGCTGTTGTTAAAACGTGGATGACTGTGCTAGAAAAGGCACACAGTATGATCATACTGTGTCTGGGAGATAAGGTTCTCCGGGAGGTTTCAAAGGAGAAAATGGCACTGGATGTGTGGAAGAAACTTGAAGAACTGTACCTAGCAAAGTCTGTGCCTAATAGGCTCTTCATGAAACAAAAACTCATGGCTTTCAGGATGACAGATGATAAGCCGATTAGTGAACAACTAGATGAATTTAATCAGGCTCTTGACAATCTGGAGAACCTGGAAGTGGAGTTAGATGATGAGTACAAGGCCCTAATGTTGCTGAACTCTTTGCCTAAGTCTTATAGAATATTCAAGGACACCTTGTTGTTTGTAAGACAATCTGGAATTTCCTTTGAGGGAGTTCAAACAGCTCTAAAAACAAAGAGCCTTAATAATCCTTTAGAAGATAAGAAGGATCAGGCTGAAGGATTGAATGTCAAGTCTAAAGGAGGAAACAAGAAGTTCCAGAAAGGAAAGAAGAACTGGAAGGCAAAGAAAGGAGAAGAAGGAAAAGCCACAGGTTTCATTGAAAAGAGGAAGTGTTTTGTATGTCACAAAACTGGTCATATAAGGAAGAATTGCCCAAAAAAGGCAAGAAACCTCAAGAAGAGAATCAGGCCGACACTACTATAGAAGATAATAGTTATGATAGTGCTGAGGTTCTTAATGTAACTGATTCAAAGATCTATAAAGAATGGGTACTTGACTCTGGATGCTCATTTCATATGTGTCCTTTTGAGAGTTGGTTCACAGATCTAGAAATGATTGAAGGTGGATCAGTGTTGCTTGGAAATGATGTACGCTTGTAAAGTTAAAGGGATGGGGTCAGTCAGAATCAAGATGTATGATGGAAAGCATAAAATTCTCAATGATGTCAAGTTTGTGCCTGATCTAAAAAGAAATCTAATATCTCTTGGTACCCTAAATGCACAGGGGTATGAATTCAATACTTCACAAGGACTCATCCTGGTAACTAAAGATCAAAGGGTGGTTATGAAAGGAGTTCAAACAAATGGTCTCTATATTCTCATGGGAGAAACAGTTACAGGAGAAACCAGTGTGCTAATGAGTGAAGCTGATACAAATTTGTGGCATAAACGGCTGGCTCACATTGGTGATAAAGGCCTAAAAGTTTTGTCCAATAAGGGAGTGTTTCAGGGGAAGCAAGTATCCAGTCTGAAGTTCTGTGAACAATGTGTACTTGGTAAGGCAAAGAAGCTGTCATTTAACAAAGGAGCACACATTACTCAAGAAGCCCTTGATTATGTTCACTCTGATGTCTGGGGGCCTGCCAGAGTTGAATCCCATGGTGGAGGTAAGTACTTCATGACTTTAATTGATGATTATAGTAGAAAAGTATGGGTACTTATTCTAAAACACAAGAGTGAGGCCTTTGCAAAGTTTAAGGAATGACTTTTTGAACAAGAAAATAAGAAACAGAAGAAGCTCAAACACTTGAGAACAGATAATGGTCTGGAATATATCTAAGATGAATTCCTTCAGTTTTGTAAAGATAGGGGGATCACAAGGCACATAACTGTTCCAGCTAACCCACAAAAAAATGGGTTAGCAGAAAGAATGAATAGAACAATCCTTGAAAGGGTTAGGTGTTTGCTTTTAGGTGCTTGTTTACCTAAGTCCTTTTGGGGAGAAGTTGTGAGCACATCATGTTACCTAATAAATAAATCACCATCTTCTGCTATCAACATGAAAACACCTGATGAAATGTGGTATGGAAAATTATCAGATTACACTAAGCTAAGAGTTTTTGGATGTACAACTTATGCTCATGTAAGGCAGGACAAACTGAAGCCAAGAGCTCTTAAATGTATCTTTATAGGGTATCCTAAGGGAGTAAAAGGATACAAGTTGTGGTGCCTTGAGCCTGGGCATAAAAGGTGTATAGTCAGCATGGATGTAGTCTTCAATGAGCAAGAAATGAGGTATAAGCATGATGGTAACATGGCATACACAGATGGGAATATCTCAGAAGAAGCTGCTCCAGTTCAGGTGGAGGTATCAAGACCTCAAGATGATAAACCTATAGATAATGATGCTCAGCCTGAAATTGAAGAAGAACTGGAACAATTACACCAGTATGAAGAGGAGGAAATTAACCAGGAAGAAGCCTCACAGGCTGAAAACTTGAGAGATTATGCTCTCTCAAGAGATAGAGTCAGAAGGACTATTCATCCACCTGATAGATATGGTCATGCTGACATGATTCACTATGCTCTTGTAACAGCTGAAAACATAGAATACTCAGAACCAAAGAGTTACAAGGAAGCCATCTCAAGTGCAGATAGAGAGAATTGGATACTGGCTATGACAGAAGAACTTGAATCCTTACATAAGAATGACACCTGGATCTTGGTTGACAGGAAGCATAAACAGAAAGTTGTCAGTAGTAAATGGATCTTTAAGAGGAAAATAGAGGTTGGAGCTATGGTGGTGAAAATTAAATACAAGACAAGGCTTGTAGCTAGAGGATTTACTCAAAGGGAGGGAATTGATTATAATGAGGTGTTCTCTCCTGTTGTTAAGCATAGCTCTATCAGGATTCTGCTGTCAACTATTGCATTTGAGGATATGGAGCTACATCAATTAGATGTAAAAACAGCTTTTCTAAATGGTGATCTCATTGAGGACATATATATGTCTCAACCTGAGGGGTTCATCATGCCTGTAAATGAACAGAAAGTGTGTCTATTGAAGAAGTCTCTTTATGGCCTGAAACAAAGTCCCAGGCAATGGAATAAGAAGTTCAATCAGTTTATGTTGTCCATAAATTTTACAAGATGTCAATATAACAATTGTGTCTACCTGGAAAAGAAGGATAAAGAGGTTGTCACTTACTTGCTGCTGTATGTAGATGATATGCTCATAGCAAGCAAGAACTTATCAAGAATACAGGCTGTGAAAGCCAAGCTTAACTCTGCTTTTGAGATGAAAGACCTGGGGTGTGCAAAAAGAATATTGGGAATGGATATCATAAGGGACAGGAAAAGTAACATGTTGTTCTTATCTCAAAGGGATTACATTCAAAAGGTATTAAAAAGGTTCTATATGCATCAGTCAAGACCTGTAAGCACTCCTCTTGGACAGCAGTTTAAGCTCACAACTGATGATGCTCCTAAAAGCAGTGAAGAAAGAAGAAAGATGAGCCAAATTCCTTATTCCAGTGGTGTAGGAAGTCTGATGTATTCAATGGTATGCTCAAGACCAAATTTGGCTTATTCAGTGAGTTTGGTAAGCAGGTTCATGGTAGATCTAGGAACTCTACACTGGGAGGCTTTAAAATGGATACTTAGGTATCTAAATGGTGCTTCTGATCTTGGTTTATTATTTGAAAAACCAGATGATGATGAGGATCAATTAGTAGGGTATGTAGATGCTGATTTTGCAGGATGCATTGATACTAGAAGGTCTTTAACGGGTTATTTTTTTACCCTACATGGCACAACTATTAGTTGGAAGTCTACATTACAAAATGTAGTAGCTCTTTCCACAACCGAAGCAGAATATGTTGTTGTCACAGAAGCAGTGAAGAATGCCCTTTGGCTCAAGGGTATTACCAGGGACTTTGGTGTGAATCAAAGAAGTATCACCATCTTCTGTGATAACCAAAGTACTATACACTTGGTTAAGCACCAAGTATTTCATGAAAGGTCAAAACATATCAGTGTTAAGCTACATTTTGTGAGAGACATAGTAGAAAAGGGGCTTGTCTTAATCTCCAAAATTGATACCAAGAACAATGCTGCTGATATGTTAACTAAGGCATTACCAAGTAACAAGTTTCAGTATTGCTCAAAGATGGTGCGTCTTAAGCTGTGGGATGTTCACTGATGAATTTCTGAATGAATATGATGAGATTAGCACAGCTGCATTTGAGGTGGAGGATTGTTGTAAATGCATTGTGCTATTGATACAATGAGCATCAAGAAGTAACATTAATACCGATTAGTATTGGCAGTGATACTAAGTAAGGGTATTTCTGGAATTTCACCAATTCTCTTAACTAACTTACGGTTATGAAGTTTCCCATTGAAGGCCGATTTGCAGAGCAGTTGGAGCGCGACTTCTCTACTAGAATCTGTTAGCCAGATAGCAATATAAGTGTGTGGTGTTCTTTGTATTCAGTTAAGTGTGCTGATTTACAGTTTTCTTCTTTCAATTGTGAGAGGTTCTGCATATTGAGTGAATTAGGGTTTCATCTTCATTAGAGTACCTTTGAGTGAGAGTTCATATCAATCGGTGTAATCTCCTTATAATTGATACTTCCAGTGATAGTGTGATTGTGCTCGAATCTCCGTGGACGTAGATCATTTTCGATCGAACCACGTAATTGCTTGTGTTCGTTTTGCGTTGATTCTTTACTCTTTACGTTCTAAGATCTTGAATTGTTTAAGCCGTCTTAGCTTAATCCATTGTTCAAATTGTTCCACACATATATATGATACTCAAATTACAACCACAAATTTCTATTGTCCGTTGTGTTCAAAGTACAACCACAGTTAAAGAATAGTACATTCTTGATCACTCTTTATTACTTCCTCCGACTACGAATCTTTTACTCTGTTAGCATTGAGCACATGATTTAAATTAGTATTTTATTGAAACATATATAAAGTAAAGATATTGTGTGGAAAGTTATTGCGAGACTTATTTATTTATTTATTTATTTGTGAGTGGTGTTTAACTATTTATATCAATAAGGGGAATAAGTAAAAGATTGATGGACAACTAAAAAAAATGGATAAAAGATTGGTGTACATAAGGAGTATGCGTTTTCCATCACGTTCTGAAATGTAAATAATTTGTAAAACAATGTTTATGGCTGACATGATAACAACTTTTAATTAACAACTAATATCTGAAAAATTTGTAGGGTTAATTGCAAAATAATTCACAAATTTTACGTTTTTTTATCAATTATAATATGAATTTTTAAAGTTTACAATTCGATATTCGGATAAATTTACTATTGCAATTTGGTACATTGTGTAAATTTCCAGGATATTTACACTTGGCAGCCAAAGCAGCCACCAAAAGCACATCACACGTCACCTCAAATGTCAAATCTAAAAGAAAAATATTTTTTACCACCCAAGTCGATAACGATTTTGAGTCGAAGTAATTGTACCTAAATATAACTCTAACAAAATGCACAAGAGAAATGACTGGAAAAGTTTGAATTTTTTAATAGTTTAATGGATTAATAAAGTTGGTGTTGTCTAGTAACATGGAAAGAATTTTTGGTGTGTTACATGGTGTGTTTGAATCAATAGTTTTAACAAATAAATGAACTTATATGCCCATGTTTTGAAATATTACCAAAAAAAAAAAAAAAAATCTTGCATGGGCATCTGGCGTGGCGTGTAATTAATTTTTGGTGACAGCCCATGTTGCCACGTAAGCTTAAGAATCACCGAAAATTTACACCATGTATCGAATTGCAACAATAAATTAGTTTGTGTATTAAATTACTAACTTTAAAATTTTATATTGTACTCCCTCCGTCCACGAAAATTTTACCCGGTTACTGTTGAGCACAGTTTTTAATGAAAAATGATATTTTATTGAAAAAGTGAATAAAGTAGATAAAGTAAGAGTATTGTGGGGCCCATTTTTTGTTTGTGAGTGTAGTTTATTTCCAAAAAAGGAATGAGTAAAAATTTGGTGGACGGACCAAAAAGGAAAGCGGGTTAAAAATTGGTGGACGGAGGGAGTAATTGATAAAGAAAATAAAATTCATGAATTATTTTACATTAACCCAAATTTGTATTATCATATATTTATATGCAGCTCAATTAATTACAATCACAAAGAATTTCTATTTTCCATTTTATTTGGAATTGTAGTGTTAAAATAAAACGTATACTAGAATAATTGAACTACACATTAATACAAGCTAGACACGTGACCTGATTATTATTAAATAAGAAGGATTATTTTCATCATGTTAAAAGAAAATTTGAGTATTATCATTCCCATCTTATACAAAGTATTTTACATACATACATCCATATTTCAACTTGAATATGAATACTACTTTCTATAATTTCAGTAAGAGATTAATAAGAGTATGATTGATGATGGAATTTAGGTGTGAGAATAAGACAGACTACTAGATAAGGGCCTATGGCCCGGTCTTTAAAGTTAAATATGATTCGGCTTGTTTAATAAATGAATCAAGTTTAGATTTTTTTTTTAAAATTCATTTACTTAAATAGACAAGACTTGAGGTTTTTATAGTATTTTAAGCCAACTTATTTAATTATATTAATAAATATGTACTATATAATGCATAAAAATACAATACATATATATAATGCATAAATATACAATACATAGTTGACTTAGTCGTAAAATACTAGTTTGACTAGTAGTTACCCCACAAGAGTATGAGATGACTGTAGTATGGGCAAATATAGGGACCAAGTAGTATCGAACCCGTGGGAAAGTTTGTATGCGAATAAATCCCTGGAAATCTACGTGTCGTAGCTATTAGGAATGCGATTTTATTTTAAACTAATATTAAACTATATTCTACTAATTATCAAATGAAAAGAAATAAATTTATTCTAACTCCAATTTGAAGTGCAAATATGATGATGATGCTCGGAATAGGAATACCTACGTATACTAACGGAGTTGGTACGATAACTAAAATAATTGTGATGTTCAAGTTAAAATCCTAAGTGTACTATAAACTAGACAATCAACTTCCCTAATCTAACACAAAGAATTGAAAGAATAAAAGCTCAGGAATATCCCCAATACTTAGTTCTAACAATTTACTTCACGAACCCACTAAATAAATTATATGAATTGTGCTTAATTATTGAGGCCCTAATTTAACTAAGTGGTTCGGCCGTCCTCCCTAGATAAACCGGTTGATTATGAACTCCTTCAAAAATCCCCTCCCTAAGTCTATTCGTTATTAAAGAGTGATGCGGTCATCCTCTCTCTAATAATTTTCGTACTTAATTCTATGATTATTCTAGGGTTTATTAGAATTATTCAATAATTAAGAGAATTAAAACTATACATCACGAATTATCCTAATTACGTACCGACATCCTACTTCCACGAGTTCATCCTATCCTAAACATACCAGGGTTTTAGCCTAACATGGTGATTATGAGAACAAAAGCAATAACATGATCAACAATCATAACATAATTAAAATAATCAAGACATTCAATAACATAAACTATCTATGACGGTAATTGAATCAAATTGGAAAAACAAATCTATTAAAATCTGGAATTAGGTCTAAGTATATCAATAAATTCAAGAACCAAAAGAAAAATCCAAACCGTGCAAAGTAATAATTGTTCTAATGAATCCGTACGATAAAAACCTCGTTTACAAACTTGAATCTTGTCAAACTCTCAAAATCACCTAAACCTCCTCCCCTTTGAAAATCGAGTCTAGATATGTAAAAATAGGCTTGAGACAGGTATTTATATGATATGGGCAGAAAATCGCCTAGGGCGCTCGAGCTAGGCCTCGGGCGCTCGAGCACTCTCAGGTCGAGTGCCTATGGGTCACAGAGCATTGGTACCGGTCGAGCTCCACCACTCGAGCGCCTAGCGCTCGAGCACTCGCAGGTTGACCGCCTATCTTTCACAGCATGCATATGCCGCTCGAGCTCCTTCACTTGAGCGCCTCGCGCTCGAGCTTGCTCAGGTCGAGCGCCTCTCGTTCACAATGTATTTGGGGCGCTCGAGCACCTCTACTCGAGCACTTGACACTCGAGCACATCCCGTGCTCGAGTGTTTCTTCATTTTGCACTAATTGATACTTTTCTTCGCTCGAACTAATACTTTTCGTATTTCTTTCATATTTTCTCATCCGAGAGTCTGTTTGAGTCGATTCAAAGTCCTACGAACTCCATTTTTCGTCTTCTTTCCTAATATGAACACCAAATAGGCAAATTGATGAGTTTATGAAAACATTACTCAAATAATTCTAAATACTCATAAAAAAACACTCAAAATATGGACTAATCGAGCTACAAAACATCACAATTTCACGTCTAATCAATAGTATACAATATAATAAATAAATATTTAATATATATATTAGAATATTATTAAATATAAATAAAAATTATTAATGAATTTGTTATTGTGTTTTTATTTGATAATCTTTTAGTAATTACTGGAAATAATTTAATAAATATGATAAAAAAAATCTTAAAAGACTTTGAACTAGACTTATTTAATAAAAAAAATCAGATCAAATCTCTTCAGTCTCGGATGAAAATTAAATATTCTCACCCTTAGATGGGATGGATGAGTTTGTATCAAATTCATTTTTTACCAAAACAAAATTGGGTTTGATTTATTTTTCCATTTTAACGAAGCAAATGAATTATAATGTATATCTTCATTTTTAGACATTTTTTTTTAGATAATTAGGATATGTCTTTCTAAAAAAATATTTATTATAAAATGACACACTAATTTTATTTTTTAATTATTGGCGAAAAAAGTTACTAAAATTATTTTAGCATAGGTTTTTTTTTTTTATCATGAGGTCACATGTGTAAGAGAAACGCATCACATAAAGGTATATTGGTCCAACATTTATATTTGATTGTAATTTTCTTTTAAAAAAGAGTGCCAATTTTTAAAAGTAATTATCTAAATTAATATATCTTAATGTCCATTTTTTTTTTGTTGGTGAGATAGTATTATGAACAATTTGAAATTTTCAGTTATATTAAGATACGTGTTTTAGATTTTCAGTTATATCTACACGTTAAATTTCATATTTTCAGTTAAATGTAGTCGATATATTTTAACTATATTTTTTTCTTGAACAGTGCAATTGGTGCATAGAAGACTAACTCCGACATACTTAACTTTTGATTCATGACACTCTATTCACAATGTACTCCCTTAATTCCCTAATAATTTTTATATGTGGAATGACTCTTTTTAAGAAAAATTGTTTTATTTACCTTTTGGATTAATAAATGAAAAATATTTTAAAATAAATTGAGTAGTGTAAAAATATTTTATTTTTATTTATTAGGTGTAAAAATTATTGTATAATGTTAAAAAAATGTGTAATTTACTGTGGGGGGCGGAGGAATATTATCTAACTCATTTTAATATTTTATTCCATTCTCCTTCCAACTTTGGTTAATAATGTTTACTGTGGTACATGGTTTTCAAAAATTTCTCTTTCCATGCCATACAAACATGCTATCATCACCATCGCAATTATTTAGTCCCCCACTTTAACCCCACCATTCCACGTAAAGATTGAGAAATGTGGAAAAAGTTGTGCAATTTTCCGAATCCCCAGAAACAAACCATCTTTTTCCATTCCTTGCTGGCCGTTGACCCATTGTTACGATCTTACATTCTCTTCCAAAATCATCTGCCTTTTCTTTCTCCTTCTATTATTTCTTTGGGTTTTATGCTTTAGCAACAACTACCAATATTTTAGTATTCTCTTTTCGGTAACATTTAATCTTCCCACTTAATTAAATTCCCATATAAAGATGGAAGAAGATACATCCCTCCATCCATCAACACTTTGCTCAAATAAATATCCACAAATTTAAAGAAAAATATATATAAAATAATTGTAAAATAAAATAATAAAATAAATTAACTTCACACATTTCTATAAATTCAAATTTTTAAATGAAACATAATTCTTTTATAGTATCAGAGTCAAAGACTCACACCCAGACAAAAAAAGGAGGCAGAATTATTTTAGTAATAAAATAGGAGTATTGTGAATTGAGAACTATATAAGTGACTTAATTTTACACCCTTCTATAAGTTTGAACTTTTATATGAGACATAATTCTTTGATGATATTAGAGGATAACCAAACTCACAAGTAAGAGGGAATGCTGAGAATGACTATGCATATAAATTAATTTCACACCTTTCTATGAGTTCGTACGTTTAGATAAAATGAAATTTTTTCATGATATCAAAGTCAATAAACTCACACCGCCACACATTATGAGTTCAAACTCTGTTGAGAGCACTTCCAACGCACCAACAATTGAAGAGGCAAGGATCAATTTGCCTCCAACACCTTTCCCAATGCACCAGCTATTGCATAAACAATTTGAACAAATTTGACCAAATTTGCTCATACTCTGTTCAATAAGCAACTCCATTTTTTTTCATTTTATTTAAATTATATAATATTTTTATGAGTGTATAAAATATTAGACAAAACTTACATGAGACCGTCTCATGACATGAGATAACACAAATTAATATTGACTCATGTCAAAGTGTTAATGCTCCAAACCCAATTTATATCTCGTCTCACCGTCTTAATACGTGATTGTGATGAATTGTATTTTTGAACTTGGGTATTTTATATCAAATATTTTCAAAAATAAAATAAAATTATATCAATGAATCACAATGCTTTAATTTTTTTTATTAAATATATCATATTTTTATTGTGCTTAATTTTTAAAAATTTAATTGTACATATATAAATTTAATTATATACAAATATTAGATAAAATAGAAAATAAATTTGATTAAATTAAGAATATTCTAAAAGCATATTCCCATTGAGTTAAATAGTTAGGAGTGATTTTATTGTTGGAGACAAATTTGATGAAAGTTGTGACAAATTGAAAATTCCCATTGGAAATGCTCTCACAACAATTATACTCAATAAATTATATACTTGTTGAGTCATTTCAATCTTCCACGTGATGGAGTTGACAAGTGGAGAATAACCAAACCCATAAATAATGGAGAATATTAAAAACTATATAAATAAATTAATTTCACACCCTTTTATTGTAAACTTACTGCAGGGTCCATTGATGAATGGTGACCATTGGTTGTTTGATCCAATTAATTCTCTTATAAAATAGTTTCACATGAGATCGTATGACCGCAATTTGGGTTTCAACCTTTTGTTTGGGCAGTGAGTTTAAATTCCTTCTCATTTTGGTTGGTTGGGAGAGTTTGAAAGCCCATCTCTTAGAAAATTGCATACAAGAATTTACTAAAATGTTACCTTTAAAAGCTGGGGGATATGCCTGTTTACAAATTTAAACTAATAGGAAAGTGAAGATGGTGAAACTTGAAAGTATATCATGTGTGTTGTAATTTATCCATAAGAATTGCACTAAAAAAAACACATTTTTGCGACCGACATTAGCGACCGCCAAAAAATCGATCTCAAAATAATGTATTAACGACCGATCAGCAGCCGATTTTGACCGGAAGTCTAAAAAAAATTGCGACCACAGAAAAAAAAAAAGGTCTTTAAATCGAAAGATTAGCGGCCGCTTAGACATGATCGGTCCCTAATCGAACAGGATTAACGACCGCCCGGGCGGTCGCTAAACTGGAAGGTCGGTCAAGGGAACCCGGAATTTTAACCGCCAAATCAGCGACCGTTAGGGTGGTCGCTATATTCACTTTTTCAATCAGCGACCGTCACAGAGTTGTACGTTTTGACCCGTTCTTGATAACGGTTGAGGGGTCATTAATGCCGATAAATTAGCGACCACCTCTAATCCTAAAATGGTCAAATGGACCAATAGAATCGGTCAATAGCGACCGCCTTAGGCGGTCGTTAATTTTTTTAAAACCTTTATATTTCGAATATGTACTCCATTTTCTATACGCATAAAATTTTATTCCTACCGCCGCCGCGTCCGTCGAGGATTTCATCCCAATCAAAACACTAGTTGCATCCCCGTCTAAGCAATAACCGTAAGTTTTTAAAATTTTAAACTATATTTAAATCATGCTTTATGAATTATAATGTAGAGACAATTATCTATGTTTGTAGGATATTTATTTATACATTTGTTATGAAATTATATATTAATATTGTTGAGAAAATTATATATTTATGTGGTTGTAGGAATTGATATACATATTTTATATATGAAATTATATATGTTATTAGGAATATACATGTTTACATGTTGATTGATATGTTAGTTGAAATATATATAGATATGTTAGTTGAAATATATATATATATATATATATATGTATGTATGTATGTATATAGATATATATGTTTAGTTGAAATTATATATGTTTACATGTTATGAAATTTTATATATATGTTAGTTGATTAGTATTCATAGGTATAAATTTAGTTGATTGGTATACATATGTATGAATTTAATTAGTTGATTGGTATATATACGTAGGTATGAATTTAGTTGAATGAGTATATATATAACATGGTATGTTGATCTGTTGAATTTATAATTATTACAGATGAACCCTCAAGATAATCGTCTCACTGTTGTCCCGGTCGACAACAAGTAAGTATTTTTTTTAATGAATGATATATACTTTTAGTTATATTAATATTAACTTGAATTTTTATTTTGTTGTCACGGGCTGCTTCCAAGCTATGAGACTAGCGTCCGCGTCTCATAGTCCATTAAGATGATCCTGTTTGAGCTTGGTGCCTACTCGTGGACCCTGATGCCCGAACGAAAGAGGATGGAGTACTTTGAGGAGTTCAATGTATATAAAAAAAAAATTATTATGATTTTAATTTTTTAATTTATTTGTTAATATTTAATTTTTAATTTAATTGCAGAGGCGGTGCGTCTGGGACCCTGCCCACGATAGTGTTATGTACGACTTGTTCTGCGCGAAAGTGCAAGAGCGGTACAAAAATATTATCTACAGGTTGAAGAAGCGGTGTGAGCGTGGGGAGCGGGTGGAGTTGGGCCGAGCGCCAGACGGACGTTCCATCTGGGATGCTCTGGCGGATCACTGGAACAGTGATCCATTCAGAAGAAGATGACAAGAGAGAGTAGAGAGAGGAAGTTTAAACAATTTATTTAATTTTTTTTTAATATTTTATATTTTTTGTTGAATATTTCAGTGAATCTAGTTAATTTATGTTTTTATTATGATTTAATAAATAATTTGTATGAATCAATATAGATTTGCATATAATGTAAGAATATTGATATGTGAAAATATCTATATAAATGAATATTAATAATTTATATTAGTCTAAAATATTAAATTTATAAAATTAAAAGAAAAGTTCGTAAATATATATATATATATATATATATATATAAATGAATTAAAAACAAAAAGGAATTAATTTGATGAATTAAAAAAAAAGAGTCAATTTGAAGTTATATACAATTAAAAACATGAAAATGAACAATAAGAACAAGTGTCCTAGTGGTTCACTTCTCCTCCGGGTTACTTGGAGATTGGCGGTTCGATTCTCCTTGGGCGCATATATGCCCAATAATTGGGTCAGTGGTACTGAACCATATTTTTTTCCCCAGGTCCCTTGATTAGCGACCGCCCTCAATTTAGTCGCTAATCGCAAACTTCAAATTTAACAATTAATTTTATTAAAAATTAAATTAGCAACCGCCAGTTTGGCAATCGCAAATTCCTGCCCCGACCGGGTCTAACCCGGCCGGATCAGCGACTGACCGGTGGTGGTCTCTAAAACTTAGCGACCGCCAAAGTGGTCTCTAAACGGCGACCGATTTTCAAAGACGGTCGCTAATATTAGCTACCCGTGTTTTAGCGACCGACTTTTATCGGTCAAAAATCGATCGTTAATCTCGTTTTGTAATAAAAAAATCAGTCGTTAAATTGGTCGCTAATCTGCATTTTTTTAGTGTTGATCAACCTATACTTCTTTTGTGTTCTATATTAAAAGGAGGATTAAGTTAAATATTTTAAAGCCGATTTAAAAGTGAGCTTAAATGGGGACTATTCACACTATCCATTAGTTTTGGCTGGGTGAGTCCATGGACCCACTCACATTTTTTATATTTAGTGATTTTTTCTCTTTCAAATTATTATTTCGAGTATTCATACTATTATTAGACATGGTCATATAATATGGTCCATGTGCATCGCACAATTTAATTGTATTTTTTAAAAAATGCTCTAATTATTATTGAAAAGTTACCACTGTCATTACTTAAAAGTGCATTTAATAAAAAATAAATTTGCAACAATAGCACGAGTAATTTTTCAATAATAGTTAAGATAAATTTTCAAAAATACATTTGAATTACACGATACACCTGGTGCACAAGAGACTTACTCTTATTATTCTTGATGAACTTCTTGAAATTTCTAGATGTAGATATATATAAATTTCAAATATATATTAGTGCTACAAAGTACTCCACAACAATACACATAGCTACACCAACAATAAAAATATTACTCATAACTACAAAATTTATGTACATATACGCAAAAGAAAAAAAAAGTACACATATACAAAATCTGCACATGTGCACAATATTTTGTAGAGCCATTTTTTTGTTTTTTTGGATAATATAAATCATGTATATATATATATTCACTTTTAACTTTACAATATTCATTTTGATTTTTATTTAAATATAAATGTTTTTTTTACTATTAAGGCACTTTAGAAAAGTAATTGTATCAGTTTCCAATACTATCAAGTTCCATAATATTTAATATATTTTTTTTCACATTTTAATGTTAAACCAAATATTTGATAAGAATTAACTAGAAGCGACCAAGAGAAATTGAAAACGTTTATTGAGAAATCTATAAGCATAGGATAATCGAGTTCGAATTAGCTAAAATCGTGCTCAATTGCGCGTAAATTGAACTATTATCCAACATCTATAGATTTACAGACCTGTAAATATGGGACACTATATTTTTAAAATATGTAAATATAGAACAATCGTGCAACTCACATGATATATACAAATTATAAAATATAATAACCAATATTTATCGACTCGTAAAATAATTATTTTTAAAACACAAATCCTAAATAACCAGCATAAAAACAAACATTATTCTCTAAATATATATGATTGACAGCAAATGAGCAAATATATAAAATAATGTTATTTGGGATTATGAAAATCTAATCTAACTCAAAACAAATGGACATTACTCCCACTAGTATTTAAGTTGACAATTAGTGACATTATAAAAAATATAAATGCACATAAAAATAAAGAGAGAGAGAGGGAGAGAGATAATGGGTGATCTTCACTCCATTGCTTTCAGCAGCAGTTATAAGCTGCAGAGCTCTTCCCTAGACCTAGCTAATTGGGATCTCCACAACCTTGGAGTTTTCAAAGCAGACATGTCTCAATGTATGTCCAAATTCTCTATATAACCTCCCTACTTTTCTTTTCTCTTTTCTTCTTCTCCCACCCTTTGCTTTTCTTTCTTCTTTAGTCACCCTTTGATGACAATGCTACCTATATAATATAGCTACTTCTTCTCTCTGTCTCTCCATATATAATTAAACACACACACATTAGAGAGAGAGAGAGAAGAGAGGTTGTGATAAATATAGGTAGTCAAATTTATTAGGTGTGACATTATAATTAATTAATGGTGTTAATTTGAGCAGATCAAATGGAGAGGAGATTTGAAGAAGAAAATAATCACTACTCCTCATTTGTTTATGAGGGTTCTGATTTTTCCACTGGATATTTGCAAGATGTGCTCTTTGATTTCACTTCCAAAAGAAGAAGGCTGCTTGAGGTTTGTGTTGAGTTTTATTCCATTAAAATACGTATAATTGTATGTATTTGTTGTATGAGAGATAATTAATTGATTTTCTTAATGAATTTTATGCAGAATTCTTGGACATCAAATCTCATCCAAAATTGTTACCAAGACTTTGACAACACCCTCCTCACTCACACAATTTCTGGTAAAATTTTCTTTTATTTAATAAGTATTGTTACATATTTTAATTATACTTATAGTCGAAAATTGACTTATAATGGCATAAATCAAGTCATTAGAAGCTATAGTGACAAAATTAATGTTATTTGGGAACGAATTAAGGGAGTTATAAGGTGGCTTGGAGGATTTTTGGAGTACTTGGGGCTCGATGAACTAACTTCTAACTACTAACAACTAATATTTACCGATAAAAAAATAATTATATAGTGTTACGTGAACTTTATTCGATTTTTAACTCATTTGTACAATGCGTCTAGCAAAATTTTTTATATTATCTATTTTAAATTTTTATTAAGCAGAATCGATAAAATTTAAATTCACCGATTTCAAATTTGTAAAACTGGTTCATAATTAAATCCAAGATTAGCTCTAACATTAAATGATTTATCTCATTTGAAAAGTTCAAATTTATAAAAAAATATGAAATTAATTAATTTAATTATTTTGCTCGCAAAAACAGATGTGAAAACACCGGAAGAAGCAAATTCAGAAAACTATGATTCATCATCTTCTCACAAAGAATCAGCAGACTGGACACCTGAGAAAGATAACCTATATTGCATAGACCCCATCTTTTCTTCTGGTAATTCTTTTTCTGTCACATATATCTTCTTCCTTTTCTTTATTTCTTACTTTCTCTAACGAATTAATTTTAATTTCGTGGAGTGAAATTGGTTTTGTTATAATCAACTTTATCCCTGTAATTGTCTTTTCCTCGCAAAGGCTGAAAATTGAGATTGACCAAGTAACTGTATTTTGTGTGGAGGAGGGAAAACGACAAAAAAGAAAAAAAAAAAAAAGATAGAGATCTGGTTCCTCTTTAATTCATAAAGAAAGACAGTTATATCTACAATGGACTTATCATGCCTCCTGTCCTGTATAGATATTCTTTCCCTTTTTCTTTTTCATCTTCTATTCGAATATTGTTAGCTAACAAAATAATTGGGGTTTAAATATATGTGCCGACAATCAAAAGCCTAAGAATGGAAGATTTTCTTTGAAAACCTTATTCCTTTGAGAGCAAGAGTATGTATACAATGAACTGGTTTTGCCATAAAATTCAAATAATTTTTAAATAAAAATAACTATTTTTATTAAATGATATTTTTAATTTTTTAATAAAACAACTAAAATAGTGCTTATACTTTGCTTTCTTGAAAGTTGAAACTATATATGCTTTACAACCTAATCCTATTATATAATCTCAACGTCTTTTAACATTTAAATTTTCGCATAAAATCATTTATTTTTTGTGTTTCACTTTATGTTTTATTCTCAGAATATATAATTGTAGAATATTTAAAAATAATCAACAGACCACCACAACCATGGATCCATATATTAAAAATTCAGCAGATGAAATATAGAGTGGAACATAAAAAATGACACAAGAGAATTGAATGGTTTAATTTTCTCTCAATTCAAAGTCGAGCCTAATCAAATTGAATTAATTGCATTCTTAATTTCTTGTCATATATAAGACCTAATCATATTTGAATTTACCTTTTTTTTCTAATAAATAAAAGATAGTGAAGCTCCTATGAATTAATTAAATATAGATACATTTTAGATAATTCCAAGATTACATCCATTAGATAGAGCTTGGTCTTATGAAACGGAGCTCTACCCTAATACTTAAATCATATTTTATTTTTAAATATGATTTAAGTTGGGACTTCATGAGTCCATTGATAGTATAATACAGTAAACGAGACCTTCTCACATAAATTTTATCTGTACATATTAGGATCCCATGATAAAAGAAAGAAGAGGGTGGTAGCAAAGGTAGTGTATCCTTTTGCTCTGGTGAAGCCCGGAGGCTTCGAAGGAGATGCAACTTTGAACGACATCAACGAGAGGATCCTAATGCCGCCGAGCCGGGCGGTGCGCCACCCCGTCGGAGACTTTGCGTGCCGGCCGTTGGTGTCGCCGGAGGGGCCAGGGTTGTCCGGCAAGGCGGTGGTGGCGTTCACAAGAATTCAGACACAAGGGAGAGGCACCATTACTATTGTAAGGACAAGAGGGTGATTGATGAATACTGGAGAAGATAATTAAGGCTTGTTAATTTCTTGTGACATTTGTATGTTAAGTTATTATTATTATGTAATATTGTATACATAGTGCGCAATTTAAATATGATAGATCTAGTATAGGAGATCCGAATTGAATTGGAATGTAGATATGGTCTTAAAAAGGTTGTGCATGTTGTATTTTGTTTTGTTTTATTTGATATAGATTTAGATTAAAAAGCAGCTACATATTGAGAATGAGTAGTTGTAGCGGGCACTCAAATTCATGATATGCACTTGTATTTTGAAAAAAATATGTCAAGCAAAAATTAATAATATCCCAAGAAATAATTAATAATACTCTCAAGGAGTAATCAATAAATACCCCAATTGGAAAAAAACACAGCTCGGCGTGTTAGCGTGTGTTTTTAAAAATCTAAATTGAAGTTAAAATTGAGTTTAAAATTCAAGTACACCTAAATGCATGCTAACATTTGTGTTTGAGAATATATACTATATATTTCTATTAAAACTTAATTGCAAATTAAATCACGACTTTTTTGAAAAAAATATATAATCTAATCTAAAATCTTGAATAGTGGCGAACAAATCACAAATTAGTCTATCGGGTAGCCCTTCTTGTGTCCACGGTGACGTGAAGTGCAATGTGGCACACACCTCCATGAAATTGTTTTAGTAAAATATAACCTAATAAATTTGGTTGGGGTGTGCCAGGTCGCACACCATGTTACTAATGGGCACTAGAAGGGTAATCCATAAAACTAAATTGCAACAGTCGTTAAAGTTCGTGATTTACTTCCAACTATCCAAAAGTTTAGATTAGATCACAATTTTACGAAAGTCCATGATTTGTTTGCAACTATCATTTTTTTTAAAAGGAAACTATCTAAAATTTCAAATTAGATCGCAGTTTTGTAAAAGTTCGTGATTTAATTTCCAATTAAACATTTTTTTATCAATAAAAGGGATATTTCATTGCCACTGAGGTATAAAAAATACCTCTAGAGATTACATTTTTTCTTATACGGGGACTTTATACAACTCTCCTATCTTTCTCAAGCATAATGCACACCTGTTACATAAAACCTCCTAGAACAAGCTCCGGGTTTCTAAGCCATTCCTGATAATTCCGGCACAGTATCCAAGTTTCTTTATTTGCTATCCAACTCCAAAATCAGTTTTTGACCTCTTCTACGATTTTGTTTGAAGTTATCTCCTCCTTCTTGAACAATTTGGCATTCCTTCCTTTCCATATTACCTATGTGATGCACATCCATAAACGGAATGCTAAAGATTCACCCCTCTTCCCATTATTAAAACTACTAAAGTGCAGCAAATTTATCAAGGGATTCGAGGTAAATACAGTTTCAAGTCGCAACCACCTTATGCAATCCATCCATACTTTATAAGCACATTCGCATACAAAGATGATATGTCTTACGGTTTCGCTACTAGCTCCACACAATGTACATGAGAGGTCATCTCTTGCTTGCAAAATCCCCCTCCTTAACAACTTTGATTTCGTAGGTATGCTTTCCCTCAGGACCCGCCAGGCATGGATTGAGACCTTGTTCGAAGTATACTTGTTCCACAATTTCCCCAAGTCTTTTTTCATGTCCTCGTCCAGCACTTTAACATGTCTTTGATTTGCCAATCTCTCATACGCCTCCTTTATTTTATACACTCCATCTGCATTCCATTTCCATCTCCATCTATCACTTTCGTGCTGCTTCACCTGTAACCTGTTAAGCACAAGAATTAACTCATCAAGCATAACTTGTTCCATGTCAAAAAGATCACGTCTCCAGTTCCTCTTCCACCTCCAACCACTCTCTCTCCATTCCCCCATATCTCTCACCACCCCCACTTGTTAGATTTAAGGTTGTATAATCTGGGAACCTTGTTTGAGACTAAGCTCCCCCACCCATTTCTCTTCCCAAAATAACGTACTCCCTCCATCCCCTACCGACTTCTCTAACCCTTCCAACAACCAGCCCCCTTGACCCCCCCCCCCCACCGCCGCTTTGACTACATCGCTCCACCAACCACTAAGAGCCCTCCCCCTCACAGTATTCGACCCCAACAGCCCACCCCCCATTCCACTCCATACTTCGACCCTATCACCCTCGCCCATGTACTATTCCTCTCATTAAAAAACCGCCACACCCATTTACCCAACAAGGCTTTATTAAAAATCTCCAGATCTCTCACACCTAAGCCCCCTCCACCCTTAGATTTGCAAACCTTACCTCACTTAACCCACGCTAATTTTTTGATACTCAAACCCCCACCCCATAGAAAATTTCTCTGCAGTTGCACAATTTCACTCAAAGTCTGTTTAGGAATAATATAGGTGGACAAGTAATAGATATGGATAGAAGATAACACCGCATTAAGTAAGGTGAGCCTCCCTCCGATTGCAAGCTTCAGTGATTCCCACTTTTTCAGTCTTTCCCGTATTCTTTGCACCACCATCGCCCAATCCGAAACACTTCTCGTTGCTGCCCAAATACACAAACGATATCCTGCCGACATTAACCCCCAATGTTGTTGCCAATTCGCTTCTCCTTGAGTCCGATACGTTAACTCTATGCAAAAAACACTTGTTATAATTCACTTTAAGCCCCAAAGTTAACTCCCACGGCTTCAGGAACCTTTTCAAGAAAATTATATTCTCCAAAGTTGCTTTGCCCATGAAGATTGTATTGTCGGCAAACTGTAGAAGTGATGCTATAACTTTACTTATTCCAATTTCGAGTGGTTCAAAACTCTTTGAGTCGACAACTCTATTCATCATGAGACTTAGCCCTTCCGCCATGATCAGGAAAGAAATGGAGACAACGGATCACCCTGTCTCAAACCTCTTTCCAATTTGAACTCCTTCGTTGGACTCCCATTCACTAATATTGAAGCACATGTCGTAGATACACACTCCATCACCCAAGAGATCCATTTCTGATCAAACCCAAAGCACTGTTAACACGTTTCTCAAGTATTTCCAGTCAACAGAGTCATAAGCCTTCTCGAAATCGATCTTGAAAAACAAGCTCTCTCTTCGTTTTTCTTGCTTCTTCTATTACTTTATTTAGCACCACTACACTGTCAAGAATCTGTCGCCCTTTATAAATGCGCTTTGTTACAGGGAAATAATAGATTCTAGCACTCTACTCAGTCTTCCTGCCATCACCTTTGAGATTATCTTGTACGCTCCACCTATTAAAGAGATCGGTCTGAAGTCGGCTATGCTCTCTGCTGCCTCCTTTTTCGGGATTAGGACAATAAATGACGGATTCAAGCCACGTACGATCTTCCCATGTAGATGGAACTCTCTCATCATTCTCATGATATCGTCTTTTAAAATCTCCCAAAACTCTTTTAGAAACCGGAAGTTGAAACCATCTTGCCCCGAGCTTTTCGATCCCTCACATATCCAAATAGCTTCCTTTACTTCTTCCTCCAGAAATTCAGCTACCAGCATTTGACTCTCAACAACAGATACCTTTTTCGGAAAAATATCAGTACACAAGGATGGTCTTCTTTTATTCACTGCACTGAAGTGTGATTTAAAAGATTCAAATAGACCCTTCTTGACTTCTTCCACTTCCTCCGTCCATCGACCATTCACAAAGATGCCCTGAGTTTTGTTTCTCTTCCTTCTTCTATTTATGACTCCATGAAAGTATCTTGAGTTTGCGTCCCCTTCTCTTAGCCACCTGTTTCTAGATTTTTGTTGCATTAGGCTGTCCTTGCGCTTCAAATCCAGAAATAAAGCTGTTTTTTCTTCATTTCTCTTGCAGATTTCGTCTTCTTCGAGCCCCAAAACCTCATCGATGACATCAAGCTTCCAGATTTCTTCCTTATGATCTTCAATCTTCTTATCCAGATCCCCAAAAACCATTGTGTTCCATCCTTTCAGACCTTCTTTGAGTCGTTTTAATTTTTCCTTGAACATGAACCCTCCCCAGCCATCCACGTAGTAGCTGTTCCATTTCTCAGATACAAACCCTTTAAACTCCGGATGAGAAAACCACGCATTTAAGCATCGAAACGGTTTGGGTCCCCAATCTTTTCCTTTATCTTCAAGGAGTAATGGGCAGTGATTCGAGATGGATCTTCTTAATCCTCTTTGATACGCTTCCGGCCACTTCAAGTTCCAGAGGTTGTTAATTAGGATTCTATCGATACGACTTTTACACGACCCATCAACCCTATGCCAAGTATAAGATCGACCGTGAAGTGGGAGATCGACCACCTCTGTATTGCAGATGAACTCGTTAAACACCTCCAATTCTCTCCTACTATACTTAGCTCTTCTTATATTTCTCTCCGAAGCAATCCGTTGAAATCACCTAGTATGCATACACACGCCGTGGGGTTTTGAAGAGTGACATTTAGAATTCTATCCCATAGGTTTTCACGAGCAACCATATCACACGGGGCATATACATTAATTATACATCACTCCATTCTATCCTCGCTCCACCATCCATTAACAATTAAAGCTCCATCCATATCCCAAGAGCTTGAACAATAAAATTTATCCGCATCCCATATCGAAATTATCCCCCCAGCTCTACCTTCAGATTTTCTATACGCCCAGAAAAAAATTACCATTCCCCAGATATCTCTACCAATAGCATCATCCATCAATTCCTATTTTGATTCTTGTAGACAACAAAAGTGTACCTTATGTTTGCGAATGAGGTCTTTGATTTCTCTTTTTCTTTTTTTGCTTTACTCCCCAGGCCCCGAATGTTATAAGAAAACATCTTCATTTATCCACTTCCAGAGTCTCCTCGCAACCCAACGAATTCCCATCTCTCTCGCTTCCATCCGGGTCCATCATTGAGCTCACAATGTCTTCCACTGAACTCCGCGTAACAAGACCCAGTCCCCGTCCCAATCACCAGGTTTCCGTAGCTTCACATGTTGCCATGAATTGCTTCGAGTTCTTGTTGGTGCTGATTACCCCCACTTTTCCCTTACTAATTTCATTCTCACGTTCCTCCTCCGATCTGATATCATTGACGAAATTCCTCCACCTAATTGCCTCTTCTTTCTTCTTTTCTTTTTTAGAGAGCTCCTTGGATTTTTTTACGTTGATTTCCCTTCAAAATTTCTTTTCTTGTTGCCATTTGCATCCACCACATTCACATTTTATCGACCTTCATTTCTAAACAAACACCAAAGGTGCAAAAGAAAATTATATTTTATACTTCATTAAATAAAATATCTTTAACCTATGTTTGGATAGGGATGATTCCAACCCGATGAAGATGACCCATCCTCATCTCATCTTTTTTGGATGAGGGCACATCCACTTTCCCATTTATTACTATAATACACTTACCAATTCTTTCTTCTACTTTCTTCGCTCACTTATTTTCACTTATACTTTTCTTATTATCTTTTACTTTTTTCCACACACTTATTCTCTTTTCTATTTTTCACAACCAATCATTTTTACATCATTAACTAACAATAATTAATAAGCTCGTGTAAAAAAAAATTAATAAGCTACACAGTTTATCAAAATGGACATCCCAATATAAATTACTCATTTTCATGTTTTGTCAAAACTGTGTCCCTACTCCCCACATCTCTCCCTCTTTGTATTTTTCCTTTCCCATTACATCTCAACACCCACTATGCATTTACGATTACATTTCCTTAAAAATGGTCACACATGGCATTTTCAAATGGGTAACTTAAAGTTGGAAGGATGGAGTAAGATATTTTTTATTTGACATAAATTTACACTACAAGAAAAATTGCATGAAAAGATATTTTAAAATGTAGTATTTGGTTATCTATTATTACATTTCACTTATCTCCACATTTATAGTTAGTGTGCTTTAAAACAATGTAGCAATAGACAAGGTGCTGTAACTACATTTATAAATGTGTTGAAAAATATTCTATTAGTACATTTACATTTTTTTTACATACACACTCTAACTACATTTATAAATGTGTTAAAAAAAATATGTTAGTACACATGCAATTTTTACATACATGCTATAACTACATTTAAATGTACTAAAAAATATTATATAAATACACATGTATTTTTAACATACATACTATAACTACATTTTAAAATGTGATATAAGTACACAAGCATCTTTTATATACATGCTAATACGACATTTGAAATTTTCATAACATATATAATATATATTATAAATAATTGTATGTACTATATATAGATAAATATTTATAATTTTCAATTTAATTTTCATAATGAGACACACTAAATAATATATTTATAAATATTTATATTTTTTTTCTTGAAAGAGTAATAGAATTTAAAAATAAAATATAATATAATAGAAATTAATATGGACTCAACATCATAATTGACAAGTAAAAACTGACATTAAACTTCATCTAAAATCAATTGATCCATCATTCCAAATTTCACATAAAATAACCTAAACAAATCTTGAGAATTACTTACATAACAATGTATATACAATCTACCAAATATGGTATAGAAATCAAACAGTGAGAAATTCCAATAAAATAAGCTAAATTTTTTTTTGCAATGTTTGAAGGGCTTCTAGTTGATACGTGTTTATAGTAGTCATAAAGAACTCCCAGATCCATCTTTTGATTAAGACAACGGTGTCACCTGAATCAACAAAATAAATATCATTAGTACATATTAACTACATGTGTCTATTTTATTCTTTTATGAACCACAAAAATTAATAATTTTATTAGTTAAGAGTAAAGGGATACTCCACCCACTACAAAGACAAAAAGATCAAAAAAATTGTCTACAATAACTCCAAGAAGCCAGACACAAAAACGCAAAAGGAACCACACTCAAATCAACATAATAGTAACAAAGATGGAGATAATTCCCACTGTTACATGCTTCCCAAATAATCTATGGGATTTGACAACCAATTAAACAAGGTGTCCTCAAAGTTGACCTTACTCCTCCATTTAATCTAATTCCACGTTCTAATAAATCAATTCTTAGGGCGTCTATATATATAAATAGTCATGGTGGCAATTCTAGGATTATTTTTATTATTAGTGGTGTTAACCAAAAGGCGTTATAATGACTACATATGAAATCTAATGCAAATAATTTAAGATATTTCCTTTCACTTAGCATGATCAGTTTGCTGGTTTGGTGGAGGCTAAGCAATGCAACTAGTTCGTCAGATTTTTAATTTACCAAGTTGAATATAAGTAGCATTAAATATGTTGTGAAGTCACGGAGATTAGTAGGAATAAAAAGACACTGCACACCACAAATCCTATCAACAAGATGTTTCACTAAGTATATAATATAATATTATTCCTTATTATTCCAACAGGTTGCTAAAAAATTCTTGCAAAGCTTACTTACACGAGGAACACAAAAGGACAATCCACAAGATACAGTTTGAGGTCAGAAGATATATACAGACATAAGCACAAGTAAAATTGATATGCTAGACTCCATAGAAACAAAGTGAATCAAAATATGCATTGCAATTGATATAATATCAAATAACAGAACGAAAGATACTCACTTGATGCAGTGCCGTTGCAATCAATATTCAGGCAACAAATAATCTTCACTAGGCGTTACCTGCAAATATAATATAAATTAACTAAAGAATCAACTAATGTTACAAAAATAAATTTATACTACCGATAAGATTCAAAACATATTTACATACCAAATGACAAGGCCAAGCGATCATTTCTCCAAGTACTTGTGAGAATTTCTGAAAATTACCATAAGGCCTAATCAGTTCTTCCTCGGGTTCAAGCACCACTTTCACATTTACTTCACACCAATTTGACCCCAAGAGTTGGCCCCCAACTTTTGTACATGGATTGATACTATGAATGAATCCTTTAGCAATATTCTTTTGGGATCACATAAGTGCTTGAGAGAAACATGGGTACCAACCTTTATACGGAAAAATAAATAAAAATGAATATTATCTTTTGTATTTAATTGTATAAGACTTCAATGTAAATGACTATTAGTATATGTATTAGCATGCTAAAATTTGTAATAGACAATAGGTAATAAAAAGTAAAAGATAAATCACCGTAAGAGGCAGATTTGTTGTAGCACGGTTTGATAGAGAGTTATCTGAAAATTCATGTTGCCTAGAGGGCAGTTGTGGATTGACACATCTTTGTTGTGCTACAAGCGCTTCCAATTGTGTAATTCTTGCTTGTTGCTCCTGCAAGATACGGTTGGATGTGCGCCTTGAAATTTCACCCCATACATCTGATGGGCAGACGCCTTTACCCATCATTCTCACATGACCAGGTCGATCCGGCCCTATGATTTGGGCAAAATACATCATCTGGACCAATTGGATCTTTAGAACCTTCTTCAAGTTGGTTGTTGCGTTCTTCCATTTCCAACTATGAATTTAAACAGACAAGAGTTATATTCATATTTCATTAATGAAATAGTAAATGTAATATATATTATGCAAACTTACATATTTTCTTGAAGCATCGCCACTTGATTCCCCATTCGGTTTAACAAAAACATGCACCGAATAATTCATAGCGCTTTGGGGACCGTCCTAACTCTTTTTTCTGAAATAGAAATTGTTAAATTAAATATTAAAATATATTAATAAATGCTGAAATAAAAACTGCAAATTGTTGCATTAACCAATTTATGTTTAACTCGGGCAAATGATCTTTTCCCAGTTATTTATTTCATGGTTTTTTTAGCTCTAGCTTGCTTGTTTCTCTTGCTCGCTTCCTGAAATTAAAATTGAAGAAAATAATTAGTAGATGCATGCTAACTTTTATTTTTTTACCCTAAACAATCACAAGAAACCTTTGCTTCATCTGAGTTCCAATATGTAGCTAAATTGACCCACTGCTCAAGCTTTATCCCTTTTTCATTCTTTTGTTCTATCAAAGTAACCAAAGGAGCATCATCTTTCCAAATATTCACTTTCAAAAAATGCTTTCAATTTCTCTATTTTTCCCCAATGGATGACAAAAACCACTTCTCTGCAGTTTTGGGGACATTAAATCGTCGCTGCATAAAGTGCTCAGTTATTAAGCTAACAAAAAAACTCAAATATAAACACAAAAATTGAAGTAAAGCTAGCAGAAGGATCAAAACGCAACTGCCGAATATGTATGAAATAAAAATTAAACAAAAAAAAGAAAATCACTCACTACTAACTACTAAGCTATCGACAAGTCCTATTCAAAAAGCATACAATGCCATCCCCGGCAACGGCGCCATTGACTTGAAGCGAATATACTAACTTCTACTAGTAGATTCCTCGCAAGCGTACGAGTTCACTGTAGTATGAGTAAGTATAATGACCAAGTATATCGAACCCACGAGATGGAGTGTATGCGAACAGATCCCTGAAGATCTACGCGTCGTAGCTTGTTAGGATATATTTTAGTTTTGATGATTTTCCAAAACAACATGTAATAGGTTTGAAAGCAGTCAGGATAGTATCTTTTATTTCAGGTCAGGTCAGGCTAGGTTAGCTCTCGTAAGAATAGGCTGTCAGTTGAGGGAACACTCAGTTGAGGGGGAACTCAGCGAGGGGGAACTCAGCAACACAGCCTGAGGAAATCAAGATAACACCAAAAAGAACTGACTGAAGCCATGCTTGCAACCTGAACCAGTAGAGAAGCCTGGAGGATGTCCCACTGAGTGTAAACCAGGCTGATCTAAGCTAAGTCAGGTGGACCACTCAGTGAAGAGCATGATCAGGAGGATCAGTGCTGCACCAAGTAGGCCCTGAAGGAGTCAGGCTACTGTGGTCAGGGAAGTTTGTCATTCAGTCTTATGACAAACTTCTTGGAAGTGATCTTCAAAGAGTCTCTGAAGGACAACCAAACTGAAGACGTTCAGTCCAATGAAGATCATCAGTCAGTGAAGGAGGAAGCTACCTAAAGTCAGTGGGTCTTGGTCAACCCACTGAGTCAAAGATCCGTGAATCCAGGCCACGTGGACCAATCAGCACGAGGCAGCAACTCTGACACTGACAAAGGCCGCATTCCAAGAAAAGTGGTTGAAACCATTAAATGTTGGATTCAAATGTATCTTCCCTCCAACAGATACATTTGAATCCTCATTATAAATACAAGCTTCCAGCTGCGGATTGAAGGGTGTGAGAAGAGAAAATCTACACCTACGAGCTGTGAGGGTGTGAGAGTTTTGTGCGTTTCAAAGGGAGATATAAGGAAGCACATCTTACACCTAGAACACTGACCATTAGGGTCTTCACATATATTATCTGAGTGTTCAGCTTGTAACTCATAGCTTAGAGAGGTTTTCCCAATCTTAGCTTAAGGCTAACACATTGTAAGGGAAAACCTCACATAGTTGGAGAAACAAAACTGAAACCAAAACCCTCTAGTTAGGTTTGTTGGGAGTAAGTCAGTGAGTGAGGAGAGGCAGCCCAGGGAGTGGCGTGAGTCCAGTTGTAAGTGCACCTTGGCACGTTAAAAACAAGAATCCCAAGTAGTGGATTTCCTGTTAAATCAGGCCGTGGATGTAAGAGCTTGAGTCTCTGAACCACGTTAAACTGAGCGTACTTATCTTTCAAAGTATTTACTAAAGTATTGTGAAAATCAGCTCACTGAGAGCTTTGTTAAGAAAACTTTAGTTAAGCATTTGCCAGGGAGATCCAACTCACTGACTAAATCAGGCAAGGCACTCGAGAGTTCAGTCTCTCGAGTCACTGCCTTGTTCAGAGCCTGAGCTTTCAAGTCTCATCACTGACTTGATAGCTCTGACTCTGAGCAACGCAGTGACTTGAGTATTCCGTCACTGAACTCAGTCAGGGTGCGGCGCGAAGGTTTTAAAAAAAAAATTCTCCTGAATTCCCATTTTGCCCTTCGAAAACGGGACCATCATAGCTAATATGAGTGTAATGTTTTTGGGTTTTTTTTTTAAAGATTAATTAAAAGACTAAAATAAACTAATTAAACTAGAATACTAAAGAAGACAATTTAACTAAGGTTTGTTTTCAAATGAGAGATGGTGATGCTTAGGATAGGAATCCCTACGTATACTAACGGAGCATGTACATAATCAAAATAACTGTGACGCGCAAGAAATAACCTAAATAAAAGAATGCAAGGTGAAAGCTCAAGATTCTAAACCCTAATACTTTACCCTAACACTCGACTTCACTAATCCACTAACAAGTTAATGAGTCGTGCTTAATTAATGAGACCCTAATTTAACTAAGGTGATGCGGTCGTCCTCCTTTGCTAAACTGGTAGATGAATTAACCCTTTCTAAACCCTCTAGTTAAGTCTACTCGTTGTTAAAGAGTGATACGGTCGTCCTCTCTCTAACACTTTTCGAACAAAATTCAAAAGTAAAGTTAAGATTAATTTTAAGAATTAATTAATCAAGAGAATTAAAACCTAACGTCACAAGTTACCCTAATTACGTACCCACAACCTACTTCTACGAGTTCATCCTACCCCAAGCATGCAAGGGTTTTAGCTAGACATAGGTTTTACGTAAACAATAACAATTGAATAAGTAACGAACATGAACATGATGATTAAGACGAAGAAGAGATCAAACATAAACTAGGGTTTAACGAAATAAAAGAATAAACTGAAATTAACTCAAGAAAAGAAGTCTCAACGTGTTCAAGAACAAAAATATAAAAATACGAAACTAAAAAGTAAGATCGTAATATGAATTCACAACTAAAACCTCAAAACGTAAACGTAAAGCTTGCTTCTCTCCTTCCTCTCCAAAAACGAACTCTAAAAGTTTAAAACTATCAAGTGATGTGTGGTCTCCCCCAAAAACGAGCTTGAGACGAGTATATATATTCAACGGGCCGAATCGTGAACTCGTGGGCCGAAAAAGGCCTTTTAAAACGCCAAAAGGGAAGGTGCTTGAGCAGGCCTGCTCGAGCGGTCGCGCTCGAGCATGTAGCTCGAATGACACAGGTGCTCGAGCGCTGAAAATCTTTTGTATACTTTGGGGCTCTCGAGCAACACGCTCGAGCGCTCAAAATTTTCTGCATGTTTTGGGCGCTCGTGCTCGAGTGGTTTACTCGAATGCTCCCAAAATTTCACCAAGTAGTACTTTTCTTCTTCAACACTAACACCAATCGTATTCCTTCGATATCTTCTCATCCGGGCATCCGTTTGAGTCGATTCAAAGTCCTACGAACTCCGTTCTTCGCCCTCGATTCACCTACGAGCATTAAAGAGACAAATTCATCAATGTATAGAAATAATGCTCAATTGACTCCAAATACTCGACAAAATCGGCCAAAATTAGGGTATTTCAAGTGACGAATCATGACAATTTCACGCCTAATCAACCCCCCCAAACTTACCATGTTGCTTGTCCTCAAGCAACGAAATAACAAGTCAAGTGAAATTGTTAGGAATGAGTCAAAGAATCAAATTATGCAAGCAAATGAACTCGAGCTTCAAAGATCAATCACACGTATACTCACTCACTTTCCTTCATCATACTCATGCAACAATAACAAGAAACACCAGGATCAAACATGGATGTGCACTCAACGATGTGTTTCACTCCCTCACAAGTGTATATCAATGATCAAGGGACTCACTCAAACAATCAATCACTCATATTGGCAGCCATAGGCTTGTACGCGCTCTTAACTCCGACCATACTCTAGAAATCAATGCCGAATCAAAAAGGACTTTTCTCAAGGTTGTAATGTAGGCTCTTTGGACAAGTGGGGTAACAATATGGTAAGTGACTTAAGTGAATGGAGAATAGAAAATCAAACCTTGGTACTTCGAGACTTGGAACAGAATACTTCAAACAATTTCAATCAACACACTTTCAATTCCAATACTCTCAACACTTCAATTTTTCTTTTCTTTCTCACTCTTTTCACTTTTTTTTCAATCACTTTTTTTTTTCTCTTTTTCGCACAAACACATGAGCTCATTTTTTTCTTTTGCTCATTCTCAAATTTTTTTTCTTTCCCACAACTCAAAACTTGATCACACCCTTCTTTTATCACTTCTCAACCATCATAAATCCTTTTCTCAACTCAAATCAATCCCTTCACATTTATACTTTTCCTATTCTCCACTCAAATTGGGACAAAAAGACTTAGGAACTTGAAATAGTGTTTAAATGTGCTAGCAAATGAAATAAGCTTTAGGCTCAAAGGGGCTAACAAGGGACAAATATCAATGGTAAGGGAAAATTTAGGCTAAGTGACTCAATCAAAACAAAGATGGCCTAAGATCACCTTCGGCATATCAACTAGACACAATCAAGAAGCGAGAGCACACACAAGTTCTAGCATCCTCTAAGGTGACGATCCACTCACAAACGAAGAGATTAATTTATGCATCAAAATCTCATAAGGCTCAAATCTCACGGCTTTCACATCCATGCTAGTCCTAGTGAATTCTCACTCTCATCACACAAGTACTCAAAAAGAAAACTTGTAAGTATACTAGTTCTCTCTCAAATCAACTTTCATTCCCATACTCACACAATATAGTCCCTAACTCAAATCCACAAATCACCAACTCATACTCACACTCAAAGATAGCAATCAACAAGCATAAGATGATTGATAGGCATGAAATATGTAGTAACAAATCAAAACACTAACAACCCAAGGAACATCTCAAGATATCAAATAACCAAACTCAACTCACAGAGACGTGTGCGCCTGTGCAATGTAACAATAAAACAAAGAAAAAACTCCACCCCCCAAACTTCGACCTTGTGAAGAGGTCTAAGTTTGGGGTTGTGGGTTACCTCATCCAAATAATTCATGTTTCTCAACAACGTAGCACACTCCCTTGCTTGAATTCCTCCCTTTTGAGTAACTCCATGATTTCTCTATTCTCTCGAGACAAGCCTACAAAATAAAACTCTCAAGTACGAGGTTAAAACTTACGATTCAATAACACCCTAATAACATAAAACTCAAATAACTAAAAACACTCAAAAGCGAATAAAAATGGGGTGTCTCCCATTCAGCGCTATTTTTAAGGTCCTAATGTCGGACCAAGCTCAAAGGAGCTTATGGGACATCATACTCAAATTTACCTCCCTTACTCTCATAAGAGTGGTGCTTGCATGTCTTTCCTTGATGCCCTTCCATCATGAACTCTTTTGCTTACTTCTCATCTTTATCTGGAGGGGTCTTACCAAACAGTTTCTTGAATTTGGACTTTTTCTTCTTATCTCCTCCTTTTCCCTCCAACTGGACCACGTCCACCTTTTTCACTTCTTCTTCCTTCAATTTCTTCTTTTTATCCCTATCAACATAATCAAGAACATAATGCTCGTGGATTAAATCATCAAGTGAAGGATTAACGAAATCATGAACATGAGAAAGGTTAGAGATAGGAGGTGTGTCTTCAACACGAGGATCAATTGCATCCATGCAATACAAACTCTCATCCTCCTTCGGATGCTTCATGGCTTCATATAGGGAAATCTTCACTTCTTGATCATCAACCTTCAATGTAATCTTCCCATTTTCCACGTCTAGCACCATCCCCGCCGTCGCTAAGAACGGTCTTCCCAAGATCAGGGGCACGTGCTCATCTTCCTCCATCTCTAGGACCACGAAATCGGCTGGAAAAATATGATCTCCAACTCTCACGAGGACGTCTTCAACCACACCTTGAGGTCGAGTAATAGACCGATCGGCAAGTTGAAGCATCATCATTGTCGGCTGAAGTTCACCACCTTCCAACTTCTTGAAAAGTGAAAGAGGCATCAAATTTATGCTCGCTCCGAGGTCGCACAACGCTCCTTTCTTGATCCCGTTCCCGATATCACAAAGAATGGTGAAGCTCCCGGGATCCTTCAGCTTTGGAGGAAGCGCCTTGTGCACTAATGCACTCACCTCATGGTTCAGCTGCACCAACTTCGGCTCATCCACTCGCCGTCTTTTCGCGATCAAGTCCTTCAAAAACTTTGCATAAATGGGCATCTGTTCCAAAGCATCATAAAAAGGGATATTAATATGCAATTGTTTAAACACATCAAGGAATTTAGCGAATTTCTCATCAAACTTCTTTTTCATGAAGCGTTGTGGATATGGGACGGGTATCACAGATTTGGGTACCCCTCATTCATCTCTCTCGGTCTCTTTCACTTTCTCCCTTGCTTCCTTTGCCTTCTTCCACTTAGGAACTCTCTCAACCTTCTCAATGCCTTCCTCTTCAAGCTCTTTGCTTGCTTGAGTGCTTTCACCCTCAACCTTCTTCTCATCTCTCATCTCTTCAATCTCATCTCTATCTTGGGGCGTCTCAAAATCAGCAGGCATCTGAGGACCCTCATAGATGGTCCCACTTCTAAGCTGGATCACCTTGCAATGCTCTTTCGGGTTTCCCTCCGGTATGGTAGGATACTTACCCGGCTCCCTATTCAATGATTTTGCAATTTGGCTTATCTGGAACTCTATTGAGGTGAACCGTCTATTGTTCTCTTGTTGAATTCTATTCAGCTCCACATCTCTCTTTTGGAGTTCTTGATTACGCTGATCGTCTTTCTTATGCAACTCTTTAACATCATACTCCAAAGAGGACAATCTTTTGCTTCCTTCCTCCACCTTCTGAAGGATAGCTCTCAACATCTCCTCGGTTGAGGAACCGCCTTCTCCACCAGGAGGTTTAGAACCCGGATCAACACCTGGAGGAACTGTAATACCCGCCTTCGGGTTAGCATAAGAAAAATTCTCGTTCTTCCTCCATTGGTTCTGAGGAAGCTGTTGGCCTCCTTGGTACCCTTGTGTGTTC
This sequence comes from Ballota nigra, assembly GCA_947034835.1. Taxonomy (NCBI): domain Eukaryota; kingdom Viridiplantae; phylum Streptophyta; class Magnoliopsida; order Lamiales; family Lamiaceae; genus Ballota; species Ballota nigra. Next base: position 87,331,317 of record OX344720.1, on the reverse strand, counting down.
CTCCATTGATTTTGAGGTGGCTGTGGACCTGGAGGTACAAATGGTTGGCCATAAGAAGGCCTTCCTTGAAAATTTCCACCTTGTGGATACCCATTCTGATTGTAATAAGGACCTCCCATATAATTTACTACTTCTTGCTGAATTGTGGGCTTGTCCTCTTGCTCATTCTCTGTTGCATTCCCTCCAACCATATTCTTCCCCAACTCAAGATTATTAATCTTCTCCATCATGGCCATCAACAACCTTCTCGTTCCTTCACCTTCCTCAACCTGATGAACTCTTTGGAAATCTGCGTCCACATTTCACGCCCCGGCATTCGTGACAATGTTGTCCACGATCTCTCTACACCTCACTATTCCTTGATTCGGGAACGATCCACTAGCACAGGCGTCTAGATGGTCTTGCCCAGCCTTGTTGGCACCACTATAGAAAAATGCCATCACATCTCCCTCATTGTACCCGTGCTGCGGGCACTCTATCAACATATTTGAGTATCTCTCCCACGCTTGACGTAGGTCCTCTCCTTGCTTCTGGCGGAAGGAAGAGATCTCAATCCTTGCTTTGATCGTTTTGGATGGAGGGTAGAATCGCTCGAGCTCAGCCCAAGTGGTAATACCTCCCCGTGGAAGCGTATTATCGTACCACTCTTTAGCTATTCCCGTCAATGAGAATGGGAACAACCTAAGCCTCTTGGCATCTTCAGACATGCCATTGTAATTGAAAGTGGAGGCTATCATTAGAAAACTCCTCAGATGAGTATGAGGATTCTCCTTCCCGATCACCCCCTTGAACTGGTTCTCTGTAAGCAGCTTTAAAATTCCCGGGGAAATCGAGAAGTTATTTGCCTCAACAGAAGGTAAAGCCACTCCATCGTAGTACTGTTGCGGCTGCGCCGCAAACCTTCCTCGAATAGTCATATTCTGATCTGAGTTCTGGGGCACAGGCTGAGGATTAGCAGCTGGTACGGGTACTTGTTGGGGTGGTGGTGGTTGATAAACAGGTGGTTGGTTGTAAACAGGAGGTGGAGGATACGGGTATGGTGGATACGGATACGGTGGATATGGGTAAGGTGGGTAAGGTAAGTTGTTTTGTGGTAAGTTAGGATGTGGGTAAGCAGGGTTGTTCTGAGGATGTTGGACAATGTTATGAGCTGGATTGCCTACGTTTTGTGTATCCGGGTTTAGGCTCTGGCTATCCCCTAACGGAACTTGATTCTGGCTACCACTAACTCCAGTGCCTTCAACTCGGCCCAATTCCTGATTGAACTCATTCGCTGCCTCATCCAACTCATTAGAGATGTCCATTGGTTCTTTCCCTCCTCCAGCAGTTTTCATTCTCCTCAAGAAAGCTCGGTTCCTTCTAGCTATCGTCTCAGGGTCCAACGGTATTCTCTCTTCGCTCGTATTGCCTTGTGAGCGTGTTTTTATATAACTGACACACTAGCAGGAGGATCAAAACGCAACTGCCGAATATGTACGAAATAAAAATTAAACAAAAAAAAGAAAATCACTCACTACTAACTACTAAGCTATCGACAAGTCCTATTCAAAAAGCATACAACGCCATCCCCGGCAACGGCGCCATTGACTTGAAGCGAATATACTAACTTCTACTAGTAGATTCCTCGCAAGCGTACGAGTTCACTGTAGTATGAGTAAGTATAATGGCCAAGTATATCGAACCCACGAGATGGAATGTATGCGAACAGATCCCTGAAGATCTACGCGTCGTAGCTAATATGAGTGTAATGTTTTTGGGTTTTTTTTTGAAAGATTAATTAAAAGACTAAAATAAACTAATTAAACTAGAATACTAAAGAAGACAATTTAACTAAGGGTTGTTTTCAAATGAGAGATGGTGATGCTTAGGATAGGAATCCCTACGTATACTAACGGAGCATGTACATAATCAAAATAACTGTGACGCGCAAGAAATAACCTAAATAAAAGAATGCAAGGTGAAAGCTCAAGATTCTAAACCCTAATACTTTACCCTAACACTCGACTTCACTAATCCACTAACAAGTTAATGAGTCGTGCTTAATTAATGAGACCCTAATTTAACTAAGGTGATGCGGTCGTCCTCCTTTGCTAAACTGGTTGATGAATTAACCCTTTCTAAACCCTCTAGTTAAGTCTACTCGTTGTTAAAGAGTGATACGGTCGTCCTCTCTCTAACACTTTTCGAACGAAATTCAAAAGTAAAGTTAAGATTAATTTTAAGAATTCATTAATCAAGAGAATTAAAACCTAACGTCACAAGTTACCCTAATTACGTACCCACAACCTACTTCTACGAGTTCATCCTACCCCAAGCATGCAAGGGTTTTAGCTAGACATAGGTTTTACGTAAACAATAACAATTGAATAAGTAACGAACATGAACATGATGATTAAGACGAAGAAGAGATCAAACATAAACTAGGGTTTAACGAAATAAAAGAATAAACTGAAATTAACTCAAGAAAAGAAGTCTCAACGTGTTCAAGAACAAAAATATAAAAATACGAAACTAAAAAGTAAGATCGTAATATGAATTCGCAACTAAAACCTCAAAACGTAAACGTAAAGCTTGCTTCTCTCCTTCCTCTCAAAAAATGAACTCTAAAAGTTTAAAACTATCAAGTGATGTGTGGTCTTCCCCAAAAACGAACTTGAGACGAGTATATATATTCAACGGGCCAAATCGTGAACTCATGGGCCGAAAAATGCCTTTTAAAACGCCAAAAGTGAAGGTCTCGAGCAGGCCTGCTCGAGCGGTCGCGCTCGAGCATGTAGCTCGAATGACACAGGTGCTCGAGCGGTGGCGCTCGAGCTGCTCGAGCGCTGAAAATCTTCTGTATACTTTAGGGCGCTCGAGCAACACGCTCGAGCGGTGGCGCTTGAGCTGCTCGAGCGCTCGAAATTTTCTGCATGTTTTGGGCGCTCGAGCAACGTGCTCAAGCGCTAGTGCTCGAGTGGTTTACGCGAATGCTCCCAAAATTTCACCAAGTAGTACTTTTCTTCTTCAACACTAACACCAATCGTATTCTTTCGATATCTTCTCATCCGGGCATCCGTTTGAGTCGATTCAAAGTCCTACGAACTCCGTTCTTCACCCTCGATTCACCTACGAGCATTAAAGAGACAAATTCATCAATGTATAGAAATAATGCTCAATTGACTCCAAATACTCGACAAAATCGGCCAAAATTAGGGTATTTCAAGTGACGAATCATGACAATTTCACGCCTAATCAACAAGCTCTATTATATGGGTTCTTTTTTCCCTTGACATTGCACGCCAATCCTTCACATCAATTGGACAATATTTACCATTTCTAGCAATTGAACCTAAGAAATGACAGAGCAAGCTACATTTGCCACTTATAGGTTAACCATAATCATTATATTCAACTTGATATCGCTCTAGGTAGGTAGGACGACCCCAAATACTTCCCATATATGTAGGACCTCAAACTTTTTTCATAGATTTATCAGCAATATCATCATCTATTAGCACAAAAATAAATATTAGTTTTTAACTTTTAAAATAGAGTACGATATTGTGCTTATGTCATTACCTTGTTCGCGTTCTTGTTCGTAGCTACCATTCATAATTTCATCCTCGACTCTTGACTCTTCCCTAACTACATCATTAGGTGGGTTGTTCATCTCGTAGTTTTCATTCGTAAGCTCATCATCGCTTCTTGATTCTTCCCAAAATCTAGCCATAATCTGGCTGTCCAACTCATAGCTTTTGTTCATTAGCTCTTTCTCGATTCTGGCTTCCTCCCCAAGTATATCATAAGGATTGCTGCTCATACTATCCTGCTCAACCAGTGTCGTGTTCATGAGCGATTGATTTGATACTATATATGGGGCTTGTTGATTACTTGTGCATCCAGTATAAACTCTTTTATTTGTCCTATGTGATACAATCACTGGATTTTTTCCTTTATCTGCACATCCCAAATCAAGTCTCCTTTGTTCTTAAGTTGTAGTCATTGCTGCAAATTACAGAATAATAATCAGAAAAAACAATGTGACTGAATTATAAAGGATATATGAAAACTGATTTTTCAATGAGTAAGAGAAAAATATACTAAGTGAGTTTATTCATACTTTTGTTCCAACAATTTGACATGTCAAATTGATCCCAAACCCTTTGAGGATGATCTCTTGAAATCGAGATCCTAGGTGGTTGTATAATTGGCTCATCTCGAAGCATAAAGTTTTTGGGCCTGCTCTTTTTACTTTTGTTAAACATATCTGCAAGAAAGAAGTATGAGAAGACAATATCATAATGTACATACAGGTGGATTTAACATTCAAGGGAATTAAGGTAGTTCCAAGGAATGGTGTATAAACAAACTCGCCTAAGGTCATAACAATTCTATTTTTCTTGTAATTGCAACAGATTTAACCCTTATGCTAAAACTCTGATATACAGTCACCAACTCTGATATTACAATCCTTTTTCATTGAATGGTCAGAATATACAATCACCAACACAAATATTAAGCCAACAATATTATAGTGTTAAAAGATAGAGCAGTTACACCAAGTATACTGAATCAGTACTACCAATTCAGATGGAAATTTATATCCAATTCAAAGAGAAAAAAATCAGCAAGTTATTCCAACAGGGACTGCATGAGCATGAAACGACTATTAATCCATATGAGCATGTATACTTTCATTATGTCATCTAAGGCATATGATTGAGATTCATAATAGAACCAACTAAATAAATATTAGTGCAACTAGTAAGCTATACCTAGACAACTAATTAAATGATATCAAACAAAAAGGCAGGAAAAATGAAATACCTCGTCAACAATTTGTGATTCTGCAAATTGTAAATTCAAATGTTGCCCCTGAAATAATTAAAAAGGATCGATTAATTCAAAGAAATTGATTTTGCGTCGAAATCATCTTTGAAATTAAACAATTCAATCTACAATTTAAGACATTGAGTAGTCAAATGAAGGGTATCAACTGAGACGTATTTAGCAGCAAGAGAGTGATCGAAAATGGATAATGCTTGAAGAGATTAAGAGGTGTTGATATGCTAATTGTTATAAGTTGTTCGGGGAAAAGACATGATAGATTTAAGAAGTGTCAAAATTATATAATTTAAATTATATATATTGTATTTTAATGAACTCAACACTTATAAGTTATGAGTATGTATAGAGTGAAATTAGTTTATATATGAATCATTGAAGGGTATTAATTGTTTTTACTGAAAAGTATTAGTTGTTTTTACTGAAGAGAATTACTGGTTTACACTGAAGAGTCTTAGTTCATTTTCACTGAACAACTAAGACTCTATAGTGTAAATCAGTAATACTCTTCAGTAAAAACAACTAATACGCTTCAATGAAAACAACTAATACCCTCCACGGATTTATGTATAAACTAGTTTCACTCTATACTTTGCCATAAGTTATTTAAAGAGAAGGGTATTTCTAATGCGCATTTAAGTGCATGTATGCACTTAAATTTTGGAAAAAATATGCCAAGTAAAAATAGTTATACCCCAAGAAGTAATTAATATTACTCCAAAAAGTAAATAGTAATATTACAATTACAAAAAATATACAATTCAACGTGTTAGTGTGTATTTTGAAAAATCAAAACTAAAATTAAATTGAGTTTAAAATTCAAATACATGTCATTCACTTAAATACTTGTTATGCTAAAATTTGTGTATAAGAGAAATATTCATTGCAAGAGTCGTGATCCTATTGAAGTTCAACTTAGTTCTCAATTGGTATGATCAAGATTAATTATATACCTGCTATGAGATGTTCTTACCCTTAGAGGTATGATCATATCACTGAATTTAGTCGGTTGTGCTATGTTCAAAGGGATAACTATGACTTATGGGTTTTGAAATATATAAATTTTATCTTGTGCCTCTCATTAACTTTAAAATATTAACTTTTTTGGGTTTTGAAATATATAAATTTTGGGTAATTCTGCTGCGCACCCGGGTATACATACCCCAATTTACCTTTTACCTCTTCAGCAGGTAACAGGTTCTTTTATAATTTTTTCTGATTTTTTTTTTCTGGTATGAATTAATCGCTTGATGAATTCACAATTATATTTTATCTCCAAAAATCTCATGTCTTTTGTTCCAATTTTTGCATTCCACAGCATTCAAGTGAGTATAGCATAATTTCTCATCCAGAGTTTTACTGTGAATGACGATTTTAGTATAGGAGTTTCCGATGGTTCGTCGATTTACAGTTTTTAATTTTTGGCAATTTTGTATCTTTCCGACGCCCGTTGGTGCTTTTTTTTTGTGGTTTGGGACGAAGATCGTATGCATTTGTTGGATTTTTAGTTCCTCCCTTAATTCCGTTCAGCATTCAGTTTTGGGGTTCTTTATTGTTGAAGAAAAACGGGGGGAGGGAGTGGGGAGCCTGCACAGTGTAAAACAAAGAAAAAGTCAAATTTATACAAAGAGTAGTTGTCGACTTTTTGTGTACATTGGCAGCAACCAACAAGATTTTAATTCTGCAAACATTTGGCAGCAAGATTTAATTCTGCACCCTTGCTTGCTTCCAAAATTTTGAGTACAATACTCTGTGATTTGTCATGCTTTCATAAACGTTCAAACTTAAGGGTGGGGAAGATGAAGAAAACCGGTTAAGTAGGTAGTAGAGAATTTACTTTTTGACCAAAAAAAATCTAACGGCTCAGATTAAAAGAGAATTTGATCAAAGACTGAGAATGGTTAGGGGTATACAAACCCCCGGGGTGCAGTAGTAAGTCTCATAAATTTTATCATGAAATATATAAATTTTATATTTTGCCTCCCAAAATAACAAAAAATAAATTATATCCCTTTAAATTTATCCTTTAAAAAATTAAATAAGACCCTTTTATTTTTACTAAAAATCAACTTTATACCCACAAATACTAATAAACAATGTTTTAATTAAAATTCGTCCTTTTGATTGAGTCATTCTAAAATGAGTTGAAGAGAGTATTATATAATTAATGATCATCTTATTTAAGATTTGATTTAAAAAAAATACCTGGACGTGATACGCTCACTTCGCTTATGCTTCAAAACGATCGAAAATTGAATAGCTTCAATGAAGGTATTGTTTAAAGGAAATCAAATAGCTTCAAAATTCAATCCTCGATCACTTGATTGTTTCGAAAATTCGATTAAACGATAAATAATATCAGTAACAGAGGGAGTGCGCGCCACCGCCAAAAAAGGGGATAGTAGCTAATGGGTCATGAGTTTCTCTTTTAATTGCAAAACGTGATTGTATATATTCTTACTATTCTTCTTTTTTTAATAACACTATTTTGAGAGTTGGTTTTTGTTTCCAAATATTGGGTATAAAATATTGTTTTCATATTTTATAATAAACTAACAAAAATATTTTATTACTTATTTTTCTAAACTAACGTAAATTGGTATGAGTATTAAATTGTTTTAATATTTTACATATATATGAGCAGATCTTGTGTGATACAAAATGAGACAATGGGATGTAGTATAAAATGAGCAAAGCATTAACACTTTAATAGGGGTGAGTGTTAATTTGTATTGTCTCATGTGTGATTTTTTTTAAAGAATATTAGTTGATTAATTAAATTATAATATTATTTATTTTTTACTAATTATATCAACTCTGAAGTGTATTAGTTGTTTTCACTAAATGTATTAGTTGAAGGGTTATTAATTGTTTCACTATAAAATATTAGTTATTTTATTACAAGATAATAGTAAATTGTTACGCTAAAGTGTTAACCAAAACAATGCTTTAAAGAAATGAGTATAAAATTGTTCAAGCATTGTCAATTAATATTTGGTAAATTATGTTATTAGAATGAAATTACTAATTCTTCAAAATTAAAACAAGACTAATAATGCACTATCCTAAATGTAGTAATTGTATTGTATTACGACACCTAGTTAATAATGTGTTAATAGGGTATATTGTATTATGACATTTAGCAAATAGTGTATTAAGAGAGTTGAAAGTAGTGTAGTTTTCGGATATATGAATGCAGTGTATTATTAGAGCAGTTTTCGTTACATTCTGTATTAAAATTAATGTCATATTAAGCCTTTATTCTTGTAGTGTTAGTTTCAGCTATTTTTTCATATATAACCAACACATATTTAAATATTGTTTCTTCTTCCAATGTGAGATGAAACAACATACGGAAATTATCCAAAATACGGTGTCGTGTTGAGAATGGTCGATCGTTGAAAGGATTTCATTTAAATTAAAAGTTTGAACTTGTAAATAGGAGTTAAATTGATTTTATTTATATTAATTTTCTAATACCCATCCTCACTCGTGGGCTGACTTCTTAACCTCCGTCTTCTGGGTAGAAGACTCATTGAGTGATCAATTAAATTTGGGTGTAGTTACTGTTAAAGGGATAAAATTCTATAGGCGTAATTCTAAGGTTCTGATAATATAAAATAATTTTATCTCATTTAAAAATTCAAACTTGCAAAGAGTGACGAAATAAATTTATTTATAGTAATTCTATAACAATCGTATCAAATTATATTTGCCTATTGGGTGGGGAAAAAAATCTTAAGCTCTGATCAGAACTCGATCAAGAGGTACAACGCATGCATTAGGTTAAATAGTATGAAGTCAAGAATTGTCTATTAATTAATTAATTGACTTTTTCTTTTTCTATAAAAAGGCATGCCCATCTAGCACAATTGCACAACGTATGTCTTCAAACAATTATTGCTTTGATTTTGTGGTGCGCTGGTATTCAAATGTATATATACAGAATTTCAGATTCTAACGTTTGCATCTCATGACACAATAATGTCGGAACATAAACTGTCGAATTTCTATTATATTAAATACTCCATTGAGGAAGAATAAATTAACGAGTTGTTTTAAGTGAATTATACTAAGGGACATTTCAGTTGGAAAAATTTCAATAAGAAATTAAGAATGAGAATGAGTATTAAGAACAAAAGATGGTTATTCCGCTTTGTTAGTTATTACTAGTTGTTTTCTCTTAATAATAATTTTTATCAATTGATCAGTATTAACTGCTCCCTATTGCACGATACAAGTAGTTGGCAAAATTAGTATTTTATTATTCGATAGAGTAACTCTATGTACACTTAGTGTATGGTACACTCATTCAACAATTGAAATTTTTTACACTGAAAAGTATGATTTGATTACATTGAAAAATGTGATTAGATTATACTGGAAATCGATTTTCATTGTATACTTTTCAGTATAATCTAACTATATTTTTTAGTGTCATCAGTCTACACTTTTTAGTATAAAAAATCTCAACTATTGAATAAGCGTACACCAAAATGCATATGGTGACAATAATTTCTAGGGTACATGGTCGAATGTGGTGTTCCACTGCTATAGAGTGATTGTATTCGAATCCAAATGATTGCACTTTCTTTATAATGGAAAAAATAGATGCTCATAATTTTAACCCACCTTCGGAAAAAATGAAATAATAAGAGTTACAAAATTAAAATGAGTCTCACTACTTAATTATCGTCCAATGAAAATTCAAAAATAATTATAATAATACTAAACACGTCCATTTTGAGACCTCAATACGTACCCTTTTTAAGAGTTTTCCTTAAGCTATGTGATTGTGTCGGTTATCTATGACTTTTAGGGATGTTTGGTTAACAACTTTTAAATGACAATATGAATAAAATTAAAGATTAGTATAATTATAATGGTTAATGAGAACAAAATTATTATCTCCTCTTTTAAATAAGTTAATCACTACTTCATTTTGATTAGCCTATTCTCTTTCTAAAATCATCATTCTCAATCACTCACATATTCCTCTACCAACAACCATTTGTTGTCTACTTCTATTCTAGAATTGAGACATGACACTAGCAATGGAGTCACAATTGTAACAATTCTTCCCCAACATATCATTTTTATCATGAGGGCGTAGATGGAAAATAATTTTAATTCACATTACCATTGAAGAGTTGCTAACCAAACGCATCCTTAGTTTATTTTATTTTTATAAAACAAATTGTAATTAAGGTATATATTTTTAGAATGACAAACTCTCATATGCACCAAGTGTATGATGCACTCACTCAACAGTTGACTCTATTTACACTGAAAAATTTACACTAAAAACTTTTTAGTATAATCCAACCACACTTTTCACTGTAATTGAAATAAACTTTTCAATATAAACGTGATCAACAGTTGAGTGAATGCACCATACACCAAATACACAAGAGAGTTACTCTTTTGGAATAATATCACATGTTTTTCTACATTTTACTAAATCAAATATCAATGAAGGAGAGTGATCGTTCTTATATGTTTATGTCAGGAGGAAGATGAAAATGAAAAATTTAATTTTAAAGTATTTATCCCTCCATCGCAATTTCGATTATGCCCTTGCTTTAAAGGTTCATTCCAATTTAGATTGTCTATTTCTATAAATAATCATATTTATTTATTAAAATGCCATAAAAAATAACTTTATTCTCTTTTATTTGTTGGTTTATACATAAACAACGATGACTTACAAGAGAATAATAATAATAATAATAGAAAAAGAAAAAATACACAAAAAAAGAAATATTACAATATTTCTTGGTACATGTATCAACTTCTTGAACTAGTACGACCCTCGAGTCGACAGGTGACTCGAACTGGACGGCGTGCGCGTGTGGTCCATAGGAATATTTCTATGGACTTTATAATTTGAAATTATCTAACTAACTCGTACTTATAAGGAGTAAATATATTTTCCCAAATATTTAATGTGGGACAATTAACATTTTATTAATTTTCAAACTCTCAATAATTTAATCCATTAAAGTGTTCTATTAATTTTCCACTCATCGAAATTCGATTTTGAGCCTTTAAATATATCATGATCATCTACTTCGAAAGTAGATCGATCATGTGCCGTTAATTTCCCAAAAATTAAATTTGGACCCAATATTTAATTTATAAAAAATGAACATTACACTTTTTCATTAAATGACAATTAAATTGTTGAAAAACCAAAACTTCCCAATATTATTGACCACAATGCTACTAAAAATTAATTTATCACTTCAAAATAAATAATTTTTACACTAAAATCCGTGTCAAAAGTAATGGAGCAATTGAAATTGGGATGGATAGTGTATTTTGTATTAGTCTATGTTGGGTTGGGTTTTCAAATATGTGGAGAAGCCCAATAGACAACAAGTTAGAAAAGCCCAAGTAGGCCCATTACTTGGTGTTATCTTGCCCTAGAAGACATTAAGCGAAGATAGAAGAAGAAAAATAGAGAGTCAACTATTCACGTTTTTTAGAAAGTCCAAGGAGGTGAAATCTTGTAAAAGCAATATCCGGAGTTCTAATCGTTGGATCGAGCTGAAACTTTGTCAGCACGTTCAGGACTTGTTATATTACATTCTGAATGGTGGAGATCATATTTGGAGTTCTGTATTGAGGGGAATAGGCCGCAAACAGAAGGTCTGTTTTTTGGGCGATTCACTTCTGTGCAGCTGAGGTAAAAGGGTCATTTCTCACAAACCAACCGTTGGATCGAGCTGTAATTTGGACAGCACGTTCAGGACACATAAGGGTTGATTCTGGACGGTGGAGATCGGGTTATGAGGTTCCGGGCATCGTGAACAGTGAACAGCAGTTGATGTTATTGGGTGAGCTCTTTCTAATCTCATTGTTGTTGTCAAGTATTGATTGTCTTGACATAGTTGTGGTAGAATATCTGTTGTGACATACTGTAACACTTGGACTTTTGCTCATAGTGAATTTTTGGGTGGACTTCGGTCCCGTGGTTTTTACTCCTCACATTGAGGAAGTTTTCCACGTTAAAATTGCTCGTGTTATTTGTGTGGTGATTGCTTTTCTTGTTGTGCATTATATTCTTAGTATTGTTTCCTACTAGAATCACACAAGAGAGGGATAATTGATTATTCCGCTGCGTAGACGAATAAGTTATTTGTTGGATATTCGTGTGTTTATCCCAACATATTTTAGTAACAAGTTTTATGGGGTATGGATAGAGAATATTGGGATATGACAGTCTAACCCAATCATGTAAAATCTGTAATTTAATTTATTGATAAATTTAATTAATCAATGAACATAAAAGTCGCATGAAGTTAGTATGTCCAATGTCGTTTTGATCAAAGGTTCAACATGGGTAGTTGAACTTGAGCATTCTAAATTTACAATATAATAATGTATACTATATCTAGCTATGTTTAGTCAACTATTTTTCTTGGACAAAATTTTCACGATTAACAGTCTCACGGGTCACATTTTACCAACTCCAAATTTAACTACGTATCCTATGGAAAAGTTAAAATACATATTCATTTTCCAAACGACAAATTACAATTATGTTATCTTCATTGTGGTCCACTTTCAATTAAAAGATTTGAAAAGAAGACTAATTTCGTTCTCTTGCCATTCAGTGTCAAAAAGAATAAAAAAATCTTGCCCTTGCAATCAAATTGATAGTTTTGTATAAACCAATTCTTATATCGATAAAAATATTATTTTTAGAGTCTAAATCAATAGTTAGAGGGTGTTTGGCTGAACTTATAAGCCCTTTGAAATATTTTATAAACTGTTTAAGAGCTTATAAGCACTAACAATGTATTTGCCAAAATAAAATATTTAACATCTTAAAAAATCATAAAATAAGCTCCTAACCGTCGTAAAAAAAAAAAAATTGGGATTTCCCAACTTATTTTCCTAAGCACCTCCACAACCAACCACCCACCCCACCTGAAACCACCCCACCCCTTCCCCGCCCCCCACTCACCTCTATTTCAACATAAAAAATAAAAAAAAAATTTATTGTAAATTCTCAAAGATCTTATAAGTTGTATTAGTCAAACACTTTAACAACTTATAAACTACTTAAAAATTATATCTTATAAGCTCTTAAAATAACTTATAAGATGTTAGAGCTTATAAGATGTTTTAAATAAGTTTAGCCAAACGGGCTCTTAAATTATTTTTTAGGTTCTAAATCGAAAAAACTACTTAATTAAATCACTCCAAGAAAATAAAGGATTACCTACAAAATTAGAATTGCCTACAAAAATTTTCCAACAAAAAAGTTCGTAGTAAGAATTGCCTACTATTTGCCTACGAAATTTTCTAATTATGAAAGCTTACATATTTATCAACTTAGAAACAACTTGCCTACGAAATTAATTTACCTACGAAATAAAACCTCTAGGTATAATTACCTACAAGTCACTTGCCTACAAAATTTTACCTACAACACAATTTGCCTACGGAATTTCCGTAGGCAAAATTTTTTGTAGGTGGGGAAGGAAGATATGTCTATACAATTAGAAATTTTTGTATGCAATTCGTAGGTAATCCCCACCACAAATTTTTTTTTTATTAAATTTTGTAGCCATATCGACAATTTCCGTAGGTAATTTTATGTTTTCTAGTAGTGAATGTCTGATATATCTACTAATTAAGAAGATCAATGAAGATAATTAGTTTTGTTAGGTAAAGATATCTCGTTAGGTATATATTGGACAAAATGATTATATATATGTTCACATTTTTCAAACCATTAAGATAAAAAAACAATAATTTTAGTATTTTACAAAGTGGGGTTGATTTGGAAAATTGAAAGATTTACTTGGATAAAAGGACATTTTTTTTAAATTATTACAAGATAAAAAGGACAAGTTAATGCTTTAACACTTTAATTAATTAATTGGGTGGTTGCGATCAATTATATTGGAAGGTGTGTTTGAGTGAGAAACAGCTACATGTTTGGAATTTTGATTTATTTTCAATCTTGGACACAAAACCACAATGATTAGGTAGATTTGTGCCGGTAAAGAAAATTTAGATGACGATTCTGTGGCACCCTACATGTTTTATTTGGGTTATATCATAGAGAAATGAATGGTTTGTGTCAGGTGATATTTCCATGATTTGATACAAATAACTCCAAGAATAATTGGCAAGTAATATTATAAAATATTACCACTCCATCCACAAAAATTGGTCATATTAATTTACACAATTTTTAATGGGATGTAGAAGGGTATTACGGAGTATTTTAAAATTTATTTATAATTAAACAAAATTAACTTTCCGATACATTACATTAAAAATCGTGTAATCTAACATGATCAATTTTTGATAACGGGCGAGTATAGCTAATGCTACGTACCGGGTTTTGTGTTGAACTCCAAGTTCAAATAATTGTAACACGTTTATTCTATAAATGATAGAAAAAATGTAAATCAAGAAATATACCTCAAAGGAACTTGGTCATATAAGTGTTAGCTTAAATGAGGACTTTCCCTTTTTTTTTTCTTCTACCATTTGATTTATATTGCAATATCAATAGCAATATCTATGATTGCACATGTGGTGGTTCACCTTATAATAAAATATATTGGCCTTATGTGGAAGGAATTTTGTATGTTGTGTTTCTAATCGGTGGGTGGATCTAATAAAGAACACGTAGAAATTTGAGAGAGCAATTATTTATAAATAGAGCTCTAGTGGACTATAATCACATCAACCTCCAATTAAAATAAAAATTGTTATGTGAAATCTTTTACGAATTTAACATCAGTAAAAACACTCTTATTCAAAAAAATTGCAGATCTTTACCGGGTCGGGTTGAGTTTTTTTTTTTTTTTAAACTCGCGCAAATCAAGTTTTAGAATTTTCCCTCTCACTTTATGTTACTATATGAGCAAATGCATGTTACTGAAGGGCAAAATGTGTGTTACTATTAGACTAAATGTTATTTTTTCACCAATTTTAGTGTGTTTTTACTGAATAAATATTTTTCTATACAATATAAGAGCAAAATGTGTGTTACTATCTATTCAAATATTGATTTTCACAAATATTTATTTATTTTTACAAAACTAATTATTTTTTCATATAATAACACATGTAAGATAGTGAAAATATATATTGCTATAATAACACAAATGTCCTACTCAATGGATAAATATGTATTTGCACAAATACATAAAAGCCCGCTCCCAAGTTGTGTTACCATAATAACAATCATATGTTACTTTTAAAATAAATGTGTGTTATTGTTGGAGCAAATATGTATTAATATTAGAGCAAATGTGTGTTGATGTTAGAGTAATATGTGTTATTGGCTTACTGATGTTAAAGTAAATGTGTGTTACTACAAATATGTGTTATTATAGGAGCAAATATATGTTAATATTAGAGTAAATATGTGTTACTACAAATGTGTGTTAATGTTAGAGTAAATGTGTGTTACTATAAATATGTGTTACTATTGGAGCAAATGTGTGTTAATGTTAGAGTAAATATGTGTTACTGCAAATGTGTGTTACTACAAATATGAGTTACTATTGGAGCAAATGTGTGTTAATGTTAGAGGAAACGTGTGTTACTATTGGAGCAAGGTGTGTTAATGTTAGAGCAAATATGTGTTAATATCAGAGTTAATGTGTGTTACTGCAAACGTGTGTTAATGTTACAACAAAAACGTGTTAATGTTAGAGTCAACGTATGTTATTATTGGAGCAAATGTGTGTTAATGTATGAAATAATAAATTTAGTTTTAAAGGGATGATAAATAAATTAAAAGACACATATTTGTTCTTGTAAAAATACATATTTGTCATTATTGTTATATTAAAGTACAAAAATATTTTTTTTAAGAATTAGTAACACACATTTCACCTTACAATAATACACATTTGCTCATATAATAACACAACCTGCGAGCAAAAATCCTGAAATAAGACTTATGCAAATTCTTTTTTAAAATCACTTTAACCCGCTTAGGATCCGCGAATTTTGACCTGGAGCAATCCGACCTGCGAATAGCTTAATATTTGTCTATTTTAAATATATTTTGCATGTGAAATATTTCACAAGATTCTCTCTCTTAAGTAGTACTTCCTAAATCTGTAAAAATTAGGGTTGTTATCTTTAAGCATAGTTATAGAAAAATAGATATAAAGTATTGTGTAATATTAAGTGCAAAATAAATTATTTTAAGAATATTGTGTGTATGTTGAAAAGTACATATAAAGATTACTTCCATTTTAGGAAACAAAATTATTTTTCTACGAATGGGCTAATAAGACAACGTGGACCATTTTTCATGGATGGAGAGAGTAGTAAGTACCATATTTTAAAAACTATTTAATTTTATGATTTTTTTTTTTTCAAAATTGCTAAATGTTATTCTAAAAGGGTATTACATAGTTCACCGGCGTACTCTGTGATTCTAATTCACATAAATTTTTGTCAATGTTTTTAACTTTCCAAAGCTTTTGAAAATTTGAAAAACAAGCAAAAATATCTCAAAGGCAGTGAAGGGAGTGAAAGTTTATGCACCAAAATTTCAAAACAAATACTCTGCTCTATCCCTCTTTAAACTTGATATTTGTGGAATGACACATGTTTTAATAAATATAGTATTTTATATAAAATTATTGATTAAAATTAAAAGAAAAGTAGAAAAAAATTGTGTAAAGAGTGTGTAAGAAGTTAAAAGATTATTAAAAAAATGGGTCCACAGCTTTCAAAAAAAGAAAGAAAAAAAAATATAACCGTAAAACTTTAAAAGGGTCGTTTAAAATAACAAAATGTAAAATTTAAAGGGGGACACAGGGAGTATATAATTTTACTAAAATGTCTAGATTTCAAATACAAGAATTTCAAACAACATAATTTCCTCAAACCAACTTAAATGCATAATAATGTAGAAAATTTAAAATTAAGATATAGATCCAAGAAACTCCAAATGTAATAAGAGTAAATATCTTGTGAAATACCATTATATGTATTCACTAGTATCATAATATTTTACACTATAAAATGTTATTTTATTATTTAATTGCAGTATAATTTAGAATTTTGGATAGTTGTAAAAAAATCACCACCTTTAGATATTGTTGCAAATTAATCTTCCGGGCATTTCCTATTGTGCAATTAACATGCTTATGTACTATTTATTAATTAGATGAAATTCAAATACGACACCGTTTAATTAAGAGGTGTGCAAACCTCGGCAAACCCGGGCACAAAAACGTTGTCCAAAAGACTAATTTGTAAAAATATTTAAATATGATGATTTAATTTGTCCAAATTTTTTAAATCATATTACAATTAAGTGAATTTAATTTGCAATTAAATTTTTAATAAAAAATACATAATGCTTGACTTAGTATTAAAATTTTAAAGATGATAGTTGTATATATATATATATATATTTTTTTTTTAAAGGATGTATATATTGTTGTAATTGCAACAAAAGTAATGGTCAATTGAAGTGGTGGGGGGACATTCACATTCCTCCAAGGGAGACAGAGAGAGCATATGAGGGTGGCAGAGGGAACATAACAGATCTTCACACATACAAATACACACACTGAAGGTGAAAAAGAGGGGATCAATATCTATCGCACTTGTTGTTTGACGTAACGTAACATGCAGAAACACGACTACTGCTTACGCAGTACAAACTCGTGCTCACGCATTCCTTTCTTCTGTCCTTCTGACTGAATTCCCAACTTATCTGCACACTTGCTTTTCAGAATTCCTCTATACTGTGTTTCCGGGACTACTACTATTTCTAAATTAAGTTTATGCTTCTATCCTAATTTTTCTTCCTAATAAAGCTCTCTCCTTCCCCTATTTCCTTCCCATAATTTTTAGATACAAGTATTAAAGTGAGTAGTATAAAATATTATTGTGGGTAAGAAGGAAGTTTGAGAATATAATATTATATTTCATTTTTAAAAAAAGAAACGGAAAGTTAATAGAGAGATGGTAAAATAATGGCAAATGAGAAGCAAATAGAGGGACAAAGGGAGTAATGAGTTTTTTTTTTTTTTTTGCACTTTTGATGTCACGGAACATCAACTATTTTGGAATCAGTTCCACACAATTTAGAATTAACTAGATGAGTGCCTGTGTATAACGCGAGATTTTTGTAAAAATTAATTATATATGTATTGTAAATACTTAAATAAATTTGTTCACCATAAAATAATATAATTATATTATGTAATAAACATATTCAAACAATATGTATGTATAAAATTATAGGATAACTTATTAATTCACTACTTTTAGACTCAATCGCAATTTAATTACTATTTTCAATATTCTTATGAAAATTCACGTAAGTTTTTTGTTTCAATTAATTTGGTATACAATTTTAAATTATGACATAGTTTTCTTAACTACGTACCATATACCTCTCTTTCCCGCCCTAAAAGATTTTCCTCTATATAGGAAGATTTTCAATCCAAGCACTAATCTCACACATCGATTTTTTTTCTTTTAAAAGTGCAGGTCGTATATCGGATTGAAACAACTAAAGATGTAGTGAATTTTCATAAGATTATTGAAAGTCGTGATTAAATTGAGTCTAAAGATCGTAAATTAATATAGAATTAACCGTAAACTTATTAATATTTTTGTGATATTATATTTTAAGTTTTATTTATTTCAAATATGTTAAACCTATTAATTATTTTAATAATATATTACATAAATATGCAG
Organism: Ballota nigra; assembly: GCA_947034835.1. NCBI lineage: Eukaryota > Viridiplantae > Streptophyta > Magnoliopsida > Lamiales > Lamiaceae > Ballota > Ballota nigra. Next base: position 87,312,780 of record OX344720.1, on the reverse strand, counting down.
TTATTTGCACATGTATAAAATATGTAATTTATGCATATGTCACTTAAATTATATAATATATAAAACAAATTATTAAGCATTTCAAAATAAGAAAATAAAAAATAACATTAATATAAATCATTAGTGGGTTTTAAATTTGTAATACGACTTTTGAATTACTAACACATTAAAAAATTTTAAATATAGGATATCCTCAAATATAGTTAAATAAAATGTAAATTGTTATAATCACAATAAACTTTATATTATATTATATTATATTATAGACTTAGTTATATACAATAGTATTCAAATTTCATAGACATTCATAATTTGACTCAATTGGTAAACAACATGAATATTCCCTAAGAGGTATAGGGTTCAAATCCATATGAGTGCAATTTTTTTTTATTAGACTTCTTATTATATAATAAGATCGCATGGATGACACATAAGATTTATAAATTGGTAAGTATGACTTCCACAATCTTGCCACATAGACGAAATTAACCTTAGAACGATACATAAGCAAAATTAACCACACGAAAACATATAAGCAAGAAGATTTTGAAGGTGAAGTTTGTGAGGATTTTCTATTTTTGTGGTGTGCAAGTTATTTTGGGATGTTAAAATAAGAAAAAACGTGCAATTTATTATATGAAGGTGGAGTATATTATAATGATTCTTATTTATAATATATTTTAAAATAAAAATAATTTAATAAAATATAAATTCTAGCATGCACTTGAATTTTAAGCTCAATTTTTATTTCAATTTTAATTTTTTTCAAACACACACAAACACACCAAACTATATATTTTTTTTCAATTGTGATACTGCTGATTACTTTTTGGGGTATCATTGATTACTTTTTAGGGTATTACTGATTTCTGCTTAAGTTGTTTTCTTCAAAATTCCAAGTGCATAACATGCACCCAAGTGCATACTAGAACTACTTTTAATAACAACACTTATTAAAAAAGTTTTAAGAATTTAGAATGGTTGGTTCGTCGATTTCAATGCATTAATATTCAAGGGATTATAACGAGGTTAGTTCAAACCTAAATGCATATTGAACCCATTTTACCTGGGACCCTATACGTACCCAGTCAAATAATTACTCCAATATAATTTTTAAAAATTAATTTTAATAAAAATATGATTGGACTCGACTGGTCCACGAGGCTAGTCCCGGATCTCCTGTTTTCCTGATGGGGGCTTCTCGAATAAGCCAAACCCGCCCTGTTGGGTTTTTGAGGCACGTAAACACGTAAAACATGCGTAGCACAATAATTATTCACCAACAACGAATAATTAATTGCATAATTAAATACGAGAAATCTTAAACAAGAATTCTTACAACGCTTCGTACGCAGAATCCTCCACTATGATATCCACGTGACAGCTATTCACCAATCCGCACCGAGGTGCCAGCGTTGAATCTAGAGACGAACTTGCTAGAAAAACTCGAGCTAGAGATTTTATGAGATTTATATTTCTTGTGTGTTTTAGAAATTTCCATATATAAGACACATATTTATAGGGATTAACTTGACTTAATTCCTAATCAAGATATCAGGCCTAACGCGTAAATATAATCTCTACGGATTATATTTCCCCAAATATGTTCCTACGAATAATATATTTACCAATCTTATTATTCTTGTTATTGGGATTTCATATTTAATTAAATCCAATTTAATTAAATATTAATAATAATTAATTCCAAATATAATTATTATTATATTCTCCATAAATTAAATATTATATCTAATATAAGAGTATGTCTTGTATGAGACCGTCTCATTGCATGAGACAGTGAGAATGAGTGTAAATAGAGCATTGACTCATTAACACTTTGGTAGGGGTAGGTGTTAATTTATATGGTCTCATGCCATGAGACGGTCTCATACAAGTTTTTGCCTTAATATAATACTTAATCAACCAACTATAATCGGTGAACTGCCATTGCTTGTTGTGTGACTCATAGGCTCTCGTATATCAAGCGATTAGTCAAACCAACGGTCTTAATTGAACCCTAGACAATAAATCAAACATTCTCAATATACTAGGTATGTTGCGAGGAAATCTCCAACTACCTGTAATATTGTAGGCTATTGTGATATCTTCCTTTCATTCGTGAATACTCGATTAAGTTTTGAACATGATGAAGTGTCTATTCAAATAACTTAATCATATTATCTTGAATCTCCAATTGATCGCTCGCATTGCACTTGGCCACAAAGTCCAAGTCGACCTGCATCGGACGATGTCTTTGATCCAATTATGATGAGAAGATGAGTATTCTATCTTAAATCCACATTGAGGAATGAATCCTATTCTTGGCTCAACTACCACGCACATGCACTTCGTGATGAACCCAATCCTTTGGAGGGTGCAAGCATCGTTCATGGTCAAAGTCCATCACTCCGCACATGTCGTGCGTATTGACCTCAAGTCAGAGGAGTATCACATTGCTTCCACTAACCAAGACACCCGTAGACACATTTTTGTGGAATTACATCAAACGGTTTCTCGGATGGGTATACTAATACCCTCTAAGGTATTTGTGCATCCATTATGAGATACCTTGTATCTTGTAGTAAGTGAGATCTTACTACACTCTATCATAGAGTATAATGCAGATCGCACACCAATCTCCATTGCATCATCAATATCTCATTCTTGATGATTCTTTGTTGGTCCCAGTACAAGACTGATGAATACGTGTATGGGGGGGGGGAATACACGTATACAAATTTTTTAACTTAAACCTTACTGAGTCCCCTTTACTCAGAGTAATAAAGAACTAAGAGCTGATAATATACCCACTAACTACACTTAGTGCGGGTCAGTTGGCTAACTATCAATTCAAGTTTAGTGCGGAAATGCGTGAGCCCTGATAGTTTAAAATCTTGTTTAGTTTGCTTTCTAAAAAACTTGTTTACTCAATTCTGAAGTAGTGATTAGTAGGGCAGTGCTCTGTTTGATGATCAGGCTGATTGATTCAGCTTGATAAAAACAAATGCTATGAATGAACAAATAATATGATAAGTAAGCACAATATCAAAGCAGTAAGAACACATGGAGTTTAACGTGGTTCAGAGACTCAAGTTCCTACGTCTACGACCTGATTTAACAGAAAATCCACTCAAGGGATTCTTGTTTTTAACGTGCCAAGGTGCACCAAGATCAGCTACTCCTTACTGACCTATACAAACTCCTTACTAACTCACTAACTGAACTTACTTTCAACAAACCTAACTTAGAGTTTTGGTTTCAGTTTGGATTCCAACTAGGTTGTGATTATCCTTACAAGACAAAACTTTACTAAGGATTGGATAATCACTCTAAACTTAAGATAATGCTAATACGCTCTTTGGAATACATAATAACTCTCAGTGACTAAGAAACACTTGGGAAATTTAACTGGTTTCGAGTGCTTCTTCTAAAGACTGAATGCTTTGAATGCTTGATAGTTTGAGTAATTTCTGGCTTGGAAATTTCCCGTAACCTTGAATGGGTTCAAGGCCTTCTGTATTTATAGGTGATTTGAAAACTATCCGTTGGAAGAGATAGTCTTCTAGTCATCTACGTAGAGTGACTCAAACGGACATATATCCCATGCAGCAGCCGTCCTTGCATGGATTTGGTAATTGCATTTAATGCGCCATTTAATGCTTGCCCGTTGAAAGTGCAGTCTGAAATCAGTCTTCATGTCAGGGTCCGTACGTGCGTGTCCTCCCCGGATTGGTCCACGTCATCAGGTTGGTGAGAATGTCAGAACTTATTCCTAGGCTTCAGACTTGTCTTATTAAGTTCTTTTTGTCTCGAGCACAACGGTCTTGTCCTGATGCTGACATTCCTTTTGCATTGCTTGACTCTACTCCAAGTCTTTCCCATAAACTCAGTATCATCCTGTTTCCTTCAGGTCTGAGTTAGTAATGACCTCAGGGTCATACTCTTCATCACTGACACTTACTCAGCCAGCTTAGAAGACTGCCATAAGTTCAGGATGATGCTCTACGTCTTCAGGCTCTTAGTCTTGATTGTCATCAGTGAGATCTCCTCTCACTGAGTACCTGTGAAGTGTAAAATAACTAAGTACAAATCCTAACCAAGACTAGCCTGACAACAAATGCATAACATCTTTTCAGGGGCTTTGGGATCTAATCAAAACTGACATTGTCCCAACAATTTTCCCCTTTTTGATGATGCCAAAACACTGAAAAGATCCTCAAAACACTTAGAGGAAATATAAAATCCTATCTATAAGATAAGTCAGTGTTAGAGCAGTTCTTGATAAAGTACAGAATTTAAATAACAGCCAAAAAGACAATGAGTTTTTGTCTGTGGGCAAATGTAATAGATTTCATTGATGATATTAAATTGGTACAATGAACCTGATCTATTACAAATAAAGGTGTGAACACCTAAACTAATCTCATTTTAGGGTCGAGTCCATAACCAGCATAGACTCTAACTAGCATAAACTTTTAGGTTGGTTCACATAGCCTTCAGCCTTAGAAATCTTCAAAACTTCAGTCATTATGGCCTTTGTATCGTGTTTTCCAGTTCCAGGAACAAGAGGGGGTGGTCGAGCAACGAACTCAGGAGCTTTCACTTGGACTTGGGCTGCATCAGCTACTTCCAAGATCTTCTGAATCAACTCAGGGTAGTTGTCCATCATATAATCAGTGAAGTGGACATTGATATCTTCAGAGTCTCCCCACTTCTTCACTACGTACCAAAGCTTGACAAACTCATCCCTTGCATCAATCCAGAACTCCTTCAATGTCTCTGAGATGAACTCATCGACATAAGCTTCCCTCTGACCTGATTCCGGCCTTCTGACTTGCAGTAATATTGACTTCCTACCTGTTGGCTTCCTCCTGTACTTCCTTGGCCCAGGCTTCACCTTCCTCCTCCTTAGCAAACTGATCACTGCATCATCCAATTCTCGCTGTTGTAAGTCAGTGAGATCAGTTAGCTTTTCCACCTTCCTTTCCAAAATGTGCATCTTCTCCTTCTGAGCTATGTCCGCCCTGCGCTCAGCTTCAGACTTTTTAGAAGGTGTTCCCCATGCCTCAGCGCACAGTTCCGCCACCATCTCCGCAGAGTAAGTGATGGGGTTTTTCCTTGTGTGTACTTGGGGTGACTTCTGAATTGACTCAGTCGGTTTGGAGGATTGGAGTTCCTTAGAAGGTTCATTAGCCATTTTTGCCTTCTTTGCTGCAGCCTCTGCCTCATCTTCAGCCTCAACCGCTGCCAGCCTGGCTGACTTCCTTACTCTGAGAACATTCCCCTCAGGGTTTGCCTCTGGATCAGCCTCAACCGTTTCACCTTGGTTGACTGCCTCAGATGCCTCAGGACGGGATCTTTTCCTCTTCTTTTCCCCCTTTTTGGCATCATCATTGGCTTGGGATGGGAGTACTTCAACTCCACTATTGATGAAGAAGGTAGCTAATGATTGAACTTCCAGTACGCCCTCCTTCAGCATCTCAACTCTCGTGGCAATCCCAGTCCCAGCATACGATACTGAACTGATGGCAGCTTTCAACTTCTTCTCAAAGACCTCCATATTGTGTTGGAGACTTTGTTTAGCCTTGGTGATCCTTTCCTCCACCTTCAAGGACTCACCGCTGACCCTGCTCGCCTCAGCCAGTATCTTCACCGACTCATCAGTGGCCTTAACCAAAACATCAACAACAGTTTGAGAAGTCTGAGCTAACTTCCCTGACTCCAGTTCCAACTTGGACTCTGAGTCGTTCAAGGCCTGAGTAAAGAGTGCTCCAGCCTGAACTGCAAGTCTCTCTACTGCCTGATTGAGCTTTTCTTCTCTGAGCTCATCTCTCTTCTCAAGCTGTTGTAGAGTCTGCCTCAGCATCTTCTTCGTTCTCCTCCTCTCACTCCTCACTGACTTTGCCATATCAGTCATTGTTCTCTTCAGCAGTATCAACTCCTTGTTGGCAAGGGTGTTGTACACTGACTTGGTCCACTTGATGTGCTTTGCCAGGGCCTTGGCGTCTTCTTCCTTCTCAGCTCGTAGCTTCATCACTTCCTCCTGAAGCTCAGCTAGGTTCTCAGTTGTCTTTTCTTTCTTGACCTCGACAATACTGGTAAATTCAGCGCGTCGAACCCCAGTTATTAACACATCTTCGTCTCCAGTGGCATCATCAGTGGCTGGCTGTTTTCCCTTGTCAGCCCCTACATCCTCAGTCCCCTCTTCAGGGTACACTGAAGGCAGTTGTGGAGTGGTCATAGCCGCCTGCTCAGGCTCAGCTAAGCCAGCTCAAACTTTGGGAACTTGTCCCTCAGAACTAGGAGTCTCCTTAGATGCCTCAACATCATCCTCCTTTGTCTCAGGGTAGGGAATCCCATCATTGACTGATGTGCCATCGGCAGCTGAGATGTTCTCAACATCCTCAGCCGTTGGTCCACCCTTGGCACCAACGTCTTTAACACCTTCCCCCTGAGTCTGAGACTCAGGGATCATCTGATCCACTTTCTCAGCAGTCTCCTCTATCATCTTCTCCGTCGCTCCACCCTGAGCATCATCTTTCTCATCATCATCCTTCTCCTCCTCAGAATGGATGTCAGCCTCCATCTTTGCCATCATCTCAGTCACTAGCTGCTTTAGATTGTCAAAGTTTAAAAGCTGCAGCCAGCTAGTGAGCCCAAAGTAAGTGCAGAGTCTCGCCTCCTCCAACTCCCAGTGCTCCCAGCCTCTGGCGTCGACGAGCATGTGTTTCTCTTGCATATTGGATTGTTTGAAGTCCAACCATACCTTAAGCTCCACAACATTGGCACAGAGCTCCCTGTACATGTTCAGGCTGGGCCAGTACTTAGCTTCCCACTCAGTGGCGTTCCCCCTTAGATTGCTCTCCAAAATGGCACCAACCATATTGGCATCCAAATCCTCCTCATCCTGCAACTCCAGAAAGTCATCCTCCTGATCTCCGGCTTGAAATGATTAGGGACAATCCTTGGGATTGGGGTAAGTTGGGAAATCTTCAGGGTTTGGAAGGTTAGGCTCAGAGGACCGGTCAGACTCATTTGTGGGTGTGGTTGTTGGCACTGACTCAGTTGGGTTAGGAAGGTTGTCAGGTGTTTGTGGTTGTTGGGGTGTGGGGTCAGGGTTGGTTTGGGGAGTAGGTTCAGTGTGTTTGGGTGATTCGGTAGGGTTGATCTCAGGCTGCAATATCTCAGCCATCTCGATTGTTGTCCTCACCACCTCCAAGTCAGAGGCTCGGGGAGAGCTTGACTCCTCCCTCTCACTCACCTCCGGCAGGCCCTTGGCTGGGGACTTTTTGGGTCCCTTCCTTAGCCTCTTCAACAACCTCTTCTCCTTCTCCTCCTCCAATCTGACCTCATCATCGGTTCTCTCAACCGCTGCCTCGGCCCTCTTGGGAGCTGATTCAGTCCCAGACTTAGTGGCCTCTCCTGACAGCACCACTTTCAGCTTGGTCCTCTTCTCCTCCTGGACCTTCTCAGCAGCCTCCTGCGCCTCAGCACGCTCTGAGGCGATCTCCTCTTCCACTTCTTTGCTCTTTTCAAAGAGCTCATCCACCCTTTCTATCAGGCTGGTCGCCACCTTCTTGGCCTTCCCAGCCGGCTTCTTCTTCTGACCCTTAGCTTGAGCGTTCGGGTCAATAAGCCCTAGCATAGAATAGGTGTCACTCAGTGAAGTGAACATGACCTTCTTTGACGAGAGGTTATCTTCTATGTCAAAGGTGTACCCATGGCAGGCGTGTGCAATCAGAATGGACAGCCTCGTGCCAAATGGGAGAATAGCACCTACCGAGATGTGCTTCTCGTCATCGTCCATTTTGAGCTTGTCAGTGGCAGCTTGGTTGATCTGGTCATGGAAAAACTGCTCCCAGTTGGCCTCCACACCATCAACAAGAGCTCCCATTATCCTCAGTTTGGGCAGGCTCAGTTGCTCATGAGAGCCTGTTGATCCCATCACGATCTTGGACACTAAGTCCACAAGGGCCCTATACTCAGGCTTCAAGGTTCCCTTGTTTTGACGAGCTCTGAATTCAGATGACCCCGTCTTGGTCCACTTTCCCAAAAGTTCTCCCTCCTCATTTTCTTTGTAGGTTTTGGGGTTGATGCCTGAGGACGGCAATGCGTAGACCTCTCTAATGGCCTTTCTTAGGTTGATTTCCTTCTCCTCCTTGCTATAGAAGGGTTCGTCATCTATATCTTTCTCACCAGTTGGCTTCAGCACCGTCACTCTGGTGAACAATTCTCCCTTGCGAAGAAATAGATTCAAGTACGCCTCCACAACTGTTTTTGGAAGCATAGATGTGGGCCTGTGGGTGAAATATTTGGCCAAACCAGCTTTGGAGATCCATTCGAAGACTGGATGAATCTCCTTCACAGAGAGGCACACACCCTCCATGGTGATAACGTGCTCCATGTTTACCAGCCTGTTCTTGACAACGTCTTTTGGCTTATTAGTTGTCCAGGTGGGAATCAAGAATGCCATTTATTTTTTATTTGAATGAAGGAAGATTTTGCTTGTGTTTGAGCAAGAGAAGACTCAGTGTGCAATGTGCGTTTGTGTTTGCGTAAAATCCTCAAATGGCAGACTTAGATTGATATGAATTAGTCGGTTACTCAAACGTGAGGTTGAGATTAATCTTGAATTTGAAAAGTTTTGAAATTAAGGGCCAGGATCAATCTCTGTATCAATCATATCCTCACGTCAGTCATATTCCGTATAAAACGGACACGTATATGAAAAAGTAACTGAAGCATTAAATGCTCCGATGCGCGTGGGTTTAAATATGAAAATGTGTGCTTTTAATGAAAACAGAATGCATTTAATAAAGATTTTCAGGACGAAGGACTCAGGGAGACGCTTTAATTCACAAGAGTCAGGATAGAACTCATACCTGTCAGGGAGACATTGTAGCACCCTGATACCTCGCTGAGTCGAGTCTGGCCTGAGTTCCTCCTAAACCCTACACTGACTGCTCTCCCAGATCTAAGAGTCCTAACTCCACTGACAGTTCCAAAAATCTTGCTTCAGCCAAAGGCTTAGTCAAGATGTCAGCTATCTACCTGTCAGTGTGAATTTTCTCCATCCTAATATCCTTTTTCTCCATATGATCTCGAATGAAGTGATGCCTAATATCCACATGCTTGCACCTTGTGTGAAGTACTGGGTTTTGAGTAATTGCTATAGCACTATTGTTGTCACAATAGATTGGAACCTCATTAGCAAACACTTGGTAGTCTCTTAATTGTTGCCTCAACCACAAAATCTTAGCACAACAACTACCTGCAGCCATATACTCAGACTCAGTTGTGGATGTCGCCACTGAATTCTGCTTCTTGCTGAACCACGATGTTAGGATAAAAGTTGTGTAGTTTTGATGAGTTAAAACAAACCAGAAGATGTAATAGGACCATCTGGACCTGTTAGCCAGACGAGGAAATAGTTTAGGACTTAGTCTAGGGGGAACTGCCAGACCAGAAGACTTCACCAGATGAGATCAAGACCAGAGGCAGAAGACCTTCCCCAGACCAGATGAGTCCAGACCAGACGAGTCTGGTAAACCAAAAGATGCTCAGAATCATCTCTAGACTCTACTGAGTATTCTGGTTCTTAAACCGACTCTGGACCAGAAGATACCGATGTTACCTGGTGTCTGGTCCTGCCTTCTCTGGAAGAATCAGAGTTGGGATTGGAAGCATTTGACCGTTGGTATTTCAAATCAAGTCAAACAAGATCGGATTGAAAAGTATTTGAAGTAAATCAATCCAAGGATCTCACCAACCCAATCAATCAATTAGGGAATTGATTGATTGAAGCTTCCTTAATTAGAGATCTGATTAGATTAGCTCTCCAATAGCTAAACCCTAATCATCTCTATAAATACAAGGATGCATCTTTGAAGAAAGGCTCTAGAGATACACGCGTACGAAGTCATATTCAAGCCTTAGCTTTATCACGCTTTAAGCACTCTTACTTTGTTCATAATCTTATATACTCATTAAGGAGTTGTTGGATCTCAACCTGTCCATCTGTTAAGATAAGGTTGAAGTTTGTAAAGCTTTAGATCGAAGTTAGATCTAAAGGCTGTTGTAAGAAGGAACTGGTACTTCAAAATTCCAGTACGTAAGTTGGTTGGTTGGTAGTGAGGCCCCTTTGAAAAAGGGAGAGTGGACGTAGGATTGTTATATCCGAACCACTATATATCTTGTCCCGTTTACTGCTTTCATTTATATTGCTTTCATTATAGTGCTATTTTAAAAGATTTTGTTAAGACTTTGTTTTTAAGCTTCCGCAATTAATCTATCAAGTGGGACCAACAAGTGGTATCAGAGCAGTGTGTCCAAGACCACTGCTTTGAAAAGCTTTTGGTGGTCACCGGGAAGATCCATTGCTCTTTGTTATTCCTGCTATATTCTCTTTAAAACTCTTTAAAAATGTCTTCAAAATCTTCTTACTAGAGCTGTAAGTTGCCTGAATTCTCCTTTGAGGATTATAGCCACTGGAGCTTCATGATGAGTAATCATCTTGGAGCTATCCACCACCGCATGTTAGATGTGGTAGAGAGTGGCCCAATCCAATTTTACTGGACTCCCATTGATGATGGCAGGTCAGAGTCCAGAGAAGAAACAAGTGAAACTGCCCAGAAAGTTGTTGAGGACGTAGTTCCCAGACAAAAGATCCTCTAGAAAAGGGACGAGCTCAACAATGATGAGAGAAAGCTATACAACCTGGACCAGGTGGCTAGGACTGAGATTATCAACACTCTCACCAAGGAAGTGATCGAAAAGGTTAGAACCTGTGCCACGACCAAGGAGATATAGGACAAGTTGGCTCTGCTCTGCGAAGGAACAGAGAAGATAAAAGATAACAAGCTCCAGACGGTTCAACACTCATTTGATACATTCAAGATGAAACCAGATGAGATAATTGACCAGCTGGACATGCGTCTCACCAACCTCCTTAACAAGGCTAGTGCCTTAGGTAAGACTTATTCTGAAAAAGAAATAAATAGTAATATATTGAGATCACTAACAAGCAGGTGGAGAATCAAAGTTACTGTGATAAAAGACAACAAGGATCTCAACACTCTGGATTATCATCTTCTGCTATCTGATCTAAAGGCATATGAGTATGACCTACAAGAGGAAGATGAAACAGAAGAGGTGTCCTCTTCTGGTCAGAAAGGAGTTTCTTTCTCCTCAACTATCAAGATTGATGAAAAGCCCAAGGAGTCTACTGCAGATGACATGAGTCTTAAGGAGCAGGTAGCACTTCTAACCCGTAAACTTGATAAAATGAGTTCTAAGTATTGTAGGTACAAAAAGCACTGGAAGGAATCTACCAGAAACAGAAAGAGTTCCTTCAAGCCTGCAGATAAGGAAAAGACATCTGGAGACTCAAGGGAGACCAGATTCAGAACTCCAGAGAGGAGGAGAGATGACAGCTCTGGTAGATCAGATTACCATAGGAGAGATAGCAGTTCTGGCAGACCTGACTACCAGAGGAGAGAGAGTAGTCCAGCCAGATCAGAGTACAACCAGAGAAGGAGAGATCCAAGCCCCAGTCCCAGTCCCAGAGGAGACAACACATGCTATACTTGCAACAAGCCAGGCCACTACAGTTATGATTGCCCTCAACTTACTCCTAGAGAAAGAGAAGAGAAAAGACTCAAGAGAGATAAGAGATATGCAGACAAGAGAGCACTACTGGCAGAAGCAGAGGAAGAGGATACCAGTTCAAGTTCTTCTTCTTCTGATTTTGGATTTGATGATGATGTATGTCTTATGGCAGGCATCACTGAGGTACATGAAACTACCTTATGCTTATCTAATTCCAAATATACTGAATCGTCTCATTCATCTGGTGCTTCCAGAGAGTCTGATATGCAGCAAATGCTATCAGATCTCCAAAATTGTATTCAATTATGCCAAAAACTTGAGAAAGAAAATGGTAGGCTTAGAGCTGAAGTTCAATCTTTATCCCATGAGCAAATATCTACCAGAGAACTCATGAAAGACCATTCCAAAGAAGTCTTTGAACTTCAGGAAAAGGTCACAGAAAGAGATACTCTGGTAGACCAGCTCATGAAAGAAAAGAACTCTCAGGAAGATGAGTTCAATGAACTTAGAGCCAAATACCAGACTCTTATCAAGGGAAAACAAATTGAACAAACCATTGAGGAGATACTTATGCCCAGAGAAGCTCCAAAGATACCAACTGTTGTATCTATTATATCAGAGTCTTCTCAGCGCATAAATGATAAGAGTGGTTTGGGATATTCTGGAATTGTAAAAAGATCCCATAAATATCGCTTTAACAAAAACATGTCTGTAAGATCTGGTGAGTTCGTTGAAATCTGGGATGAAAAAGACTCTACTGGTAATGGTTACAAAGTAGTTCACAATCCTGTTTGGAAAATGAACTACTCTGATAATCATCTAGAATATAGTCCAGAAGAGTTAACTGAACTGGAAGAGAAAATTCTGGAGACTAAACGTCTAAATGGGGAACCAATGACAATTGAAGGTTCTGTTCTCCTAAAACCTCAAAGAGTAAGATCTAATCAGATGAGAGGACCTCAGAGGAATCCTCAAAGAGTTGAACCTAAGCAGATTAGGGGATCTCAGAGGAGACACTCAAGAAGGGGGAATCTCAACCAGAATAGGAATACTCAGAGAAGGAATTTTGGACAACAGAACTATCATTAGAACCAGGGACCCCAGAGACGGTTTTCTCTGAGGAGTTAATTCCAGAACAGATACACTCAGAGGAACTATAATCACCAGAGAAGGTCTAGTTTTCATCAGAACCAGAGACCCGTCTATAGAAAACCAACTGATCTGGGTGGTTATGACACCAGAGATGGTTCTTCTAGGATGTATCCTTACAACCAGACCTTTAAGACCATGTCTTTGAAGCAGGCCATTCCAAGGGCTAGATATGAGGTGAGATACACCAGACCTGTGTATAGGAAAGGTGTTCTTATCAGACCAGTAGCTCAATATGTAATTGTCAGAGGACATGTACTGGTAGATAGATTTGGAAGGAAGATAAGATCTCCTCATCCAGAAAGGGATGATCTTTATCTATGGATTCCTACAAAACCTGCAACTAACCAATCAGGACCCAGCACTAGTAGGGGACCTAATTGATTTCTCTGCAGGAGGACAAGAGCCCATTGGAGACAGGACTTTCAAGCAACCATGTCTGGTACATTGATAGTGGATGTTCCAAGCACATGACATTTGAGAAAGATCATCTCCAAGATTTCAAGCCACTGAATGGGCCAAGAGTGATGTTTAGTAACAACAATTATGGAGTCACCAGAGGCGTTGGAAAGTTGATCATCAATGATGTATCTGTAGATGAAGTCTACTATGTTGAAGGACTCGAGCATAATCTGCTTTCAGTATCCCAATTCTGTGACAAGGGATACTCAGTGAAGTTTTCTAGTGATTCATGCACTGTCTTTTCTTCTGATTATAATGATATCTTGCTTATTGACTTGAGGAAAGGTAACATTTATCTTGCAGATTTTAACAGTTGTCCAAGAAATACTTGTCTGGTTGCAAAGGGATCTGCAGAGAACAGCTGGCTTTGGCACAAGAGATTGTGTCATCTGAACTTCAAAACACTGAACAAGATTACCAGAAAAGGTCTAATTCGAGGTCTTCCTAATGAGGTGTTTAAGAAGGACCAGGTTTGTGGTTCATGCCAGAAGGGTAAACAACCCAAGACTTCCTTTAAGGATGTCAAGAGCACAACCACAACCAGAGTACTTCAACTACTTCACATGGACCTGTTTGGACCTGTTTCTTCTTTTAGTTTCAGTGGTAGGAAGTACACCTTGGTGATAGTAGATGATTTTTCAAGATACACTTGGGTAGTGTTCTTGTTTAAGAAAAATGAAATTATCACTAAGCTGCCAGTGTTCTTCAAGTAGATTCAGAATGAGCAGAACCAGAGCATAGTGAGGATCAGAAGTGACAAAGGGACAAAGTTCTTGAATTCATACATTGCAGAATATTGCAAGGACCATGGGATTTTTCATGAGACATCTGCTGCCAGAACACCCCAGCAGAATGGAGTAGCAGAAAGGAGGAACAAAACCCTCAAGGAAGATGCAAGGACTTTTCTAGCAGAATACAACACACCACAGAGATTTTGGGCTGAAGCGATCAACACAGCATGTTACACCCAGAACAGATGCCTCATTGCCCAGAGACATAATAAGACTCCATATGAGGTATGGAAAGGTAAAACCCCATCTGTTTCATTCTTTCATATTTTTGGATGTAAGTGTTTCATCCATGACAATGGGAAATCCAAATTAAAAACTTTTTATGCTAAAGTTGCAGATGGAATATTCTTAGGATATTCCAGCACCAGTAAAGCATTCAGAGTCTTTAATAGGAATTCACTTTTATTTTCCAGCCCCTCCCCCTTCCTCTTCTGCCTCTGGGCCCAGACCTTTTATTTTCTCTTCTGATGAGATGGGTCCCATCAGGCAGAGTATGAGTGTGAGTGCTCAGCTCTGTGTTAGGATATAGATTAGATGTTTTGAAGATGTTAAAACAAGAACTTATAATAGGACTAGCTGAACCTGTTAGTCAGCTACAGATTAGTCTAGGTCTAGAATAGGTCTTTGGTTAAGGGGGAAGAAATCTGTGCAGACCAGAGAAGGTGACCAGAGAAGGTGACCAGAGAAGGTGACCAGATGAGATGTCCAGACCAGAAGAGTCACCAGAGCAGATGAGGTCCAGAGGAGTCTGACCAGATGAGCTTGGACCAGAGGAGCTTGGACCAGAGGAGTCTGCCAGATGAGCTTGGACCAGAGGAGTCTGACCAGAGGACCGCTCCCAGATGAGGACCAGAGCAGAAGTGTTACCTAACCAGATGAGACCAGACCAGAAGACCCCAGACCAGACGAGTCCTGACCAGACGAGTATGACGGATTAGTTCACCATACCAGAGGCTGCATGTAATCTGGAGACAAGAAGATCTTGGAGTTTCAATGATAGAGAAGGAGGCAATCTGGAAGTCAACTGATGGAGGATCTGATTGATTGATTGCTTAATTAAAGTCAACTAATCAATCAATATAATCAATCTTTGATTGATTATATTCCTCCAATTATGGTTGTTTGAATTGCTAGTTCCCAACGGCTAGTTAATTCCTACAACTATAAATAAGAGTGATTGGATTAGTTCAATATAGAAGAGTCGCGCGAGAGCACACAACAAGAACACACGAACTCTTCTAATCACTCACCTTGTTCATTCAAGTTTATATACACTCTATTAGGAGTTTAGTTGGATTATTACTCAACCTGTTCATCTTGTTAGATAAGGTTGGTGTAAGTTGTAAGAAGGAGCTGGTACTTCCGAAATTCCAGTAGTAAGTAAGTTGGTTGGAGAGTGAGAAAGACCCCTTTGGAGAAAGGGAGAGTGGACGTAGGACAAGTTGGTCCGAACCACTATAAATCCGGTGTCATTTACTTTTCTGCAATTTAGTTTTCTGCATTTTCTTTTAGTACATTCTTTAAAGGGTTTTCTTAAAAATAATTTCAAAACGCTTTCCGCTGGATAACCATTTTGGGAACAACAAGTGGTATCAGAGCAGTGTGTCCTACAGACCACTGTTTTGAAATTATTTTGGTGGTCACCAGGGCAGATCCATTTTTTTGAAAACCCAAATATTTGTTGTGCTAACAAATTTTGCAGAAATGGGCTCAAAGAGATGCAGTAGAAGAGACACCAGGAGGTACTCCAAAAGAAGCATAGCAGATGAGGAAGATGAGGTATCCACTTCTGGTTCATCATCAAATTTTGGACCAGACGAAGAGATATGTCTTGTAACAGACGAGGTATGTAATCGAACTCCCTCTTCTTCTTCTCATTCTTCTTTTTCTGGACAATCAGAGGAGTCTGATATGCAGAAGATGCTATTAGATCTCCAAACTTCTATACAACTTTGTCAAAAATTGGAAGAAGAGAACACAAAGTTGAAAGCAGAAAATCAGAAGCTTTCACAATGTTTAGGCAACTCAGCTAATCTACCAGCTGAACAAAATCATACACTAGTTGAAGAGTCTTCTGACTTGACAACCAGGTGTAATGAACAAGTTAAGCTGATAGAAAGGTTGGTTGTTGAAAATATTGAGAAAGACAATGAATATAGTCTGCTTAAAGCTAAGTTTGATGAACTCTTCCACCAAAACAAAATTGTAAGAGAAAGTGAGGACAAGCTCAAGATGAGACTGGAGCAGCTGACTATAGCAAACAATGCTGTGTCACATATAGCTGCCTCATCTCAAAGAGAGCATGATAAAACAGGCCTTGGTTATTCCAAACCTGAATCCTCACATGTTCAGAAAGAAGAACAGACTGGTAATTTTATTGATAAGGGTAAAAGGCCAGCTGACCAGGCAACTCAGCCTAATGGGCAGATGAGTCCTAAAACTCAAAAACCCAAAAGGCAGAGGAGGAATTTTAAGAAGGGCTATACCCAGAATAAAAGACCTCAGCCAGGCCAGCAGAGTAGAAGACAATCTGGATCTTCTCAAAAGAGGCAGAACCAGATGACTCCTACTCACCTGCAGAAGACTTTTAAGTCATCTGCCAGACCAGCTGGAACTTTTGATGGTTCTAGCAAGACTTATCCTTATCAACAAAATTTCAAGACTGTTGCTTTAAGACAAGTTACTTCTTCTACTGGACAAGCTCATAAGAGAAGAAGAGCCTCTAGAAGAAATAACCATGTCAAAGCTTCTTATGTTCAGTGTGTTTTTGTGGATATGTATGGAAGAAAGATAAGATCACCTGATTCAAAAAGGGATGATCTATTCTTGTGGCTTCCTAAAAATTGTGCTAACTCCCCTGGACCCAGAAGGGTACCAAAAAGTTGATTGCCTGCAGAGACACAAGAAGACCAGCTGATGTTTTGCCCCAATATCAGCTGAGCATACTTTGAGGGGGAAGATCAGTTGACCCAGCCTGCTAGATTCTTTATCTTGTTATTTCAAATTTTCTTGTCTTGTTTATTTAAGTTCTTCCAGTTTTAACATCATCAAAAAGGGGGAAATTGTTAGGATATAGATTAGATGTTTTGAAGATGTTAAAACAAGAACTTATAATAGGACTAGCTGAACCTGTTAGTCAGCTACAGATTAGTCTAGGTCTAGAATAGGTCCTTGGTTAAGGGGGAAGAAATTTGTGCAGACCAGAGAAGGTGACCAGAGAAGGTGACCAGAGGAGGTGACCAGATGAGATGTCCAGACCAGAAGAGTCACCAGAGCAGATGAGGTCCAGAGGAGTCTGACCAGATGAGCTTGGACCAGAGGAGCTTGGACCAGAGGAGTCTGCCAGATGAGCTTGGACCAGAGGAGTCTGACCAGAGGACCGCTCCCAGATGAGGACCAGAGCAGAAGTGTTACCTAACCAGATGAGACCAGACCAGAAGACCCCAGACCAGACGAGTCCTGACCAGACGAGTATGACGGATTAGTTCACCATACCAGAGGCTGCATGTAATCTGGAGACAAGAAGATCTTGGAGTTTCAATGATAGAGAAGGAGGCAATCTGGAAGTCAACTGATGGAGGATCTGATTGATTGATTGCTTAATTAAAGTCAACTAATCAATCAATATAATCAATCTTTGATTGATTATATTCCTCCAATTATGGTTGTTTGAATTGCTAGTTCCCAACGGCTAGTTAATTCCTACAACTATAAATAGGAGTGATTGGATTAGTTCAATATAGAAGAGCGCGCGAGAGCACACAACAAGAACACGCGAACTCTTCCAATCACTCACCTTGTTCATTCAAGTTTATATACATTCTATTAGGAGTTTAGTTGGATTATTACTCAACCTGTTCATCTTGTTAGATAAGGTTGGTGTAAGTTGTAAGAAGGAGCTGGTACTTCCGAAATTCCAGTAGTAAGTAAGTTGGTTGGAGAGTGAGAAAGACCCCTTTGGAGAAAGGGAGAGTGGACGTAGGACAAGTTGGTCCGAACCACTATAAATCCGGTGTCATTTACTTTTCTGCAATTTAGTTTTCTGCATTTTCTTTTAGTACATTCTTTAAAGGGTTTTCTTAAAAATAATTTCAAAACGCTTTCCGCTGGATAACCATTTTGGGACCAACACTCTGGCTAAGAGAGCAATTTCTAATTCTGTTGGAGCACTCACACCTCCTGGCAGATCTGACGGATGCCAAGGTTTAGAGTATGGCCAGACTCCAAGATGTTGAAGATCTCATGCTTCTGCTGGAGGAGATGTCTCCCTCTGTTTTCACTGCGTGGGAGATTGAGCTGAAGAAGAAGCTAAACATACAAAACCCAGTAGAGTTGGAGACACCAGAGGCGGCCAAGATCCTCATCAGATCTCTCCTAATCCAGAGAGGAGTTATGCTCACTCCAGAGGGCTTCTCTTACAACTTTGGCCCTCATTTTTCATTCCCTCCAGAGCTATATTCAGACGAGGAAGACTTTGAGATGTCTCCTGCTGTGCTCCAGAAGATGAAAGCATTCTTCAACGAGCAGATCATGCACATAGGGCGCTTTTCAAAAGCTATTCAACACATGGCCCCTGCTATGATAGAGCATCAAATCAGGCAGGAGAGGAGGATCTTCCTGAAGCAGATCAAGTCCTCCCTGACAGAAATTAAAGCTTCTTTCAAGGCCAATGGCCTCTTTGTCAAATTGGATGTCATGCACAGCCAGAAGTAGCTCCAGGAGCACGTGCTGGAGCAGATGAGACCTGTCTCTGTGCTTAAAGTTGAGATGGCAAGCCAGATGATCCAGACTGCCAAGCTGAAAGACTCCCTCCAGGAGATGTTGGAGAAGCAGGAAAGGCCTGTTGCAGAATCAAGAGCCTACCTGGAGGAGGCCAAACAGCTGCGTGATCTTCACTCTTCCTCCAACACTGCCTTGCCTGATCTTATAAGGCAGGTCGTGGAGCCCCTCCTTGATGAAGTTAAAAAGGGGGAAGAGAAGGCCAGAACTGATCTGGCGAAGACCACAAATGAAACTCTCTTCAGCCATGGAGCTCGTCTGGACCTGCTGGAGAACACTTTGGCCCAGGCTGAGTTGCAGAAGAAGAAGAAAGAGGAGTTCAAATCCCTTTCCATGGCTAAGCAGCTTGCTGCAGAAGAGGAGTCAGAAGCTGAGCAGGATCCAATCTCCATCTCTGGACCTGCAAAGAGGAGATAAGGAGAGTCAAGAAAAGCTTCCTTGAGACTTTTATTGAAGAAGCTCAAAAGAGATACAAGGAAGAGACTCCATAGGAGAAGCAAGCAAGGATCAGGAAGAACATAGATGAAGAGCAGAAGCTCAGATATGTTAGGAGGCAAAACAAGAAGAGCAGAGAAGCAGGTGCTTCTTCTGGTGCAAGTGGCTCGAGCCAGAGGAGGAAAGCTCCCATTGAAGTGATGAACATTCTGCCTCTCAGGACAGAAGGGTCTTTTGACTCTACTGTGCCTGTGCCCTTGATTGAGAAATGGAAGGAGGCAAAGACTCTCTGGTTCATCCAACACTATATCCAGAGGCCAGCACCAGAGGATGATGAGCTGATCAACAAAACCTTTCACACCTGGATGCAAGCTTATTATGCAGAGCTGTACAAGCAATTGATGGACTCTACCATTGAGTTCAACCTGGAGGTGACTGCCCCTGAGTTCACCTATCTTAACACTCCCATGGCAGGAGATCAGGTTGATTGGGCTGAGCTGAAGAGACTGTACAAGACAAAGGTGTTGGTGAACTTCACTCCAACATCTTTTGCAGAGTTGAAGGCCGTCCAGGATAGGTTTCTGGACTGGTTTCTGGTGCCCAAGGAAAACAGAAGATATGCTTAGATAGGACCAGAATTGCATTGTAATCTGTAATCACTGTTGTCCTTATTATCAATGAAATTCATATCTTCTCTGTTCAAAAGACAACCTCTTGTTGTCTTAATTGTTTGCCTGATAAGATCTATTCTAAGGTCTTATCCTTTACTGTTTTTATGCTTAAATTCTTCTTTGTGGTCAGTTCTGGTAGTGTTTTAACTCCATCAAAAAGGAGGAAATTGTTAGGATAAAATTTGTTTGTTTTGATGAGTTAAAACAAACCAGAAGATATAATAGGACCATCTGGACCTGTTAGTCAGATGATGATCTAGATTAGGACTTAGTCTAGGGGGAACTGCCAGACCAGAAGACTTCACCAGAAGAGTCACCAGAAGACCCCACCAGAGGACTTCACCAGAGGACTCCATCAGAAGACTTCACCAGATGAGATCTGACCAGAGGCAGAGGACCTTTCCCAGACCAGACGAGTCCAGACCAGACGAGTCTGGTGGAACAAAAGATGCTCAGTTTGATCTCCTGTTTCTACTGAGTATTCTGGTTGTTCACCAGATTAGGACCAGAAGACACCGAGGTTGCCTGGTGTCTGGTCTTGCCTTCTCTGGAGAGAATCAGAGTTAGGCAGAGGAAGCTATTGACCGTTGGTGATTCAAATCAAGTCAACAAGATCAGGATTGGAAAGTTTTGAAGATAATCAATCCAAGGATCCCACCAACCCAATCAATCAATTAGGGAATTGATTGATTGAGGCTTCCTTATATAGAGGATCTGATTGGATTAGCCCTCCAACGGCTAGCCCTAATCATCTCTATAAATACAAGAGTGCAGTTCAAGAAAAAGCTCTAGAGAGACTACATACGCGCATAAGTTGATCCAAGCTTTTGATATTCATTCTAAGCACTCTTACTGTTCATAATATTTATCTACTCTAAAGGAGTTGTTGAAACCTCAACCTGTTCATCTACCAGATAAGGTTGTAGGCTGTTGATCTTTAGATTGAAGTCAAATCTAAAGAGCTTGTAAGAAGGAACTGGTACTTCCCAATTCCAGTGAGTAAGTAAGTGAGTTGGTTGATAGTGAGACCCCTTGGATATAAGGGAGAGTGGACGTAGGATATTGAAATCCGAACCACTATATATCTTGTGTTCTTTATTGCTTTCGATTTACTTATTCTCTTATTGGCTTTTATTCTCTTGTAAAAAAGAATTTGAAAGACATTTAACTTAAGCTTCCGCAATCAATCTAACTAGTGGGACCAACAACCCTTCCCCTTCTCATGTCAATCTTGTTACCCCCTCCACCTCTCCCCCAGAAACCCAAACACAACCTATCCAGTCTGCTTTCGGTTTGCAAGCTTCTTCACCAGAGCAGACCATCCCAAACACTCCCATTTTCACACCCTCAACCTTACCCACTCAAACACTTTCCCCCCTCCATCTCAAACACCTTTACCTACAGACCCTTCACCCCCACAAACAAACCCTGTACCAGAGGTGCCCTCAACCTCTTCTGGTGCAGAACCATCCATTCATACACTCCCTTCCACTTCTCAAACCCAAACACTTATACCTCCCCCAACCCAAACTGACTAGAACCCCTCTTCTTCCATGGATCTGGGGTTCTTTGGTCCTTCTGCCTCCCCCGCATTTTCAATCAGCGATGATAGTGAAGATGAGGATGCTTCACTGGAGCCGGAGGTCTTAGCACCATCCTCCTCTAGGCCCAAACCCTTCACATTCAACAATGATGATATATGAGTGCTCAGCTCTGGCTAAGAGAGCATTTTCCGATTCTGTTGGAGCACTTACCCCTTTTGGCAGATTTGACTGATGCCAAGGTCTGGAGCAAGGCCAGACTAGAGGACGTAGAGGATTTGGTCTTATTGTTAGAGGAGATGACCACTTCTGCCTTCACTGCCTGGGAGATAGATCTCAAGAAGAAGCTCAACATCCAAAATCCAGCAGAGCTTGAGACTCCAGAAGCAGCCAAGGTGGTGATTAGAACCTTGTTGATCCAGCAAGGTGTTATGATCTCTCCAGAGGGCCCTTCCTACTCTTTTGGCCCTCACTTGTCCTTTTCTCCAGAGCTATATTCAGACGAAGAGGACTTTGATGTGACCCCCTGCTGTGCTGCAGAAGATTAAGATGTTCTTCAATGAACAGATCCAGCAGATAGGGCGTTTCTCTAAGGCCATGCAGCATCTGGCGCCTGCTCTGGTTGAGCACCAGATCAAGGATGAGAGGAGAGAATTCTTGAAGCAGATCAAGGCTACTTTTGCCTCTGCTAAAGCCTCGTTCAAATCTGATTGCCTCTATCTGAAGATGGATGTCAGGCACAGCCAGAAGCAGATGCAGGAACATGTCTTGGACCAGCTGCATCCAGTCTCTGTGTTGAAGGTGGAGATGGCTTCTCAAATGCTTGAGACTGCCAAATTGAAGGACTCTCTCCAGGAGATGTTGGCCAAGCAAGAACGTCTGGTGGCTGAGACTCAAGCTTACCTAGAGAAAGCCAAGAAGCTGCGTGATCTCCACTCTTCCTCCTCCACCGAGTTGTTTGATCTGATAAGGCAGATGGTTCAGCCCCTCCTTGATGAAGTTAAAAAGGGGGAAGAGAAGGCCAGAACTGATCTGGCGAAGAGCACCAATGAGACTCTCTTCAATCACGGAGCTCGTCTGGACCTGCTGGAGAACACTTTGGCTCAAGCTGAGCTACAGAAGAAGAAGAAGGGAGAGCTAAAGTATTTGACTATGGCCAAGCAGCTTGCAGCAGAGGAGGAAACTCTTGACTCAGAGCAAGATCCGGTCTCCATTCCTGGCCCTGCCAAGAGGAAGATAAGAAGGGTCAAGAAGAGCTTCTTGGAGCAGGTAGTTGAAGAGGCAGAGAAGAGGTTTAAAGAAGAGACTCCAGAGGAAAGGTTGGCCAGAGTAAGGAAGAACACAGATGAAGAGCAGAGGCTCAGATATGTTAGAAGGCAAAACAAGAAAGCCAGAGAAGCTGGTATCACTCCTGGTGCCAGTGGATCAAGCCAGAAGAGGAAGGCTCCTATTGAAGTGATGGATATTCTGCCACTCAGGACAGAAGGGTCTTTTGACTCCACTGTGCCTGTTCCCCTTATTGAAAGGTGGAGAGAAGCAAAGACTTTGTGGTTTATCCAACACTACATTCAGAGACCCCGCCAGAGGATGATGCACTTATCAACAGAACCTTCCACTCCTAGATGAAGGCCTACGATGCAGAGTTGTACAAGAAACTCATGGATTCCACCATTGAGTTCAACCTGGAAGTAACTGCCCCTGAGTTCCATTATCTTAGCACACCAATGATTGGGGACCATGTTGATTGGGCAGAATTGAAGAAGCTGTACAAGACTAAGGTATTGGTGAATTTCACCCCAACATCTTCTGCTGGGCTCAAGGCTATTCAAGATAGATTCTTTGATTGGTTTCTGGTGCCCAAGGAAAATAGAAGATATGCATAGAATAAGACTTGATCTAAAATGTAATCTGTAATCATTTTTGTCCTCTATTATTAATGAAAGTCATATCTACTGTCTTAAAGAAAACTTCTTATTGTCTTCTTGTTTACCTGATAAGATCTATTCTAAGGTCTTATCCTTTTAATTGTTTTCTTGCTTATTTTCTTTTTTATTAGTTCTGGTTAGTGTTTTAACTTCATCAAAAAGGGGGAAATTATTAGGATAAAATTTGTATAGTTTTGATGAGTTAAAACAAACCAGAAGATGTAATAAGACAATCTGGACCTGTTAGCCAGATGAGGAAATAGTTTAGGACTTAGTCTAGGGGGAACTGCCAGACCAGAAGACTTCACCAGATGAGATCAAGACCAGAGGCAGAAGACCTTCCCCAGACCAGACGAGTCTGGTGAACCAAAAGATGCTCAGAATCATCTCTAGATTCTACTGAGTATTCTGGTTCTTAAACTGACTCTGGACCAGAAGATACCGATGTTACCTGGTGTCTGGTCCTGCCTTCTCTGGAAGAATTAGAGTTGGGCATTGGAATTATTTGACCGTTGGTATTTCAAATCAAGTCAAACAAGATCGGATTGGAAATTATTTGAAGTAAATCAATCCAAGGATCTCACCAACCCTGTTAGGATAAAAGTTGTATAGTTTTGATGAGTTAAAACAAACCAGAAGACGTAATAGGACCATCTGGACCTGTTAGCCAGATGATGGTTTAGATTAGGACTTAGTCTAGGGGGAACTGCCAGACCAGAAGACTTCACCAGAAGAGTCACCAGAAGACCCCACCAGAGGACTTCACCAGAAGACTCCACCAAAAGACTTCACCAGATGAGATCTGACCAGAGGCAGAGGACCTTCCCCAGACCAGACGAGTCCGGACCAGACGAGTCTGATAGAACAAAAGATGCTCAGTTTGATCCCCTGTTTCTACTGAGTATTCTGGTTGTTGACCAGATAAGGACCAGAAGACACTGAGGTTGCCTGGTGTCTGGTCTTGCCTTCTCTGGAGAGAATCAGAGTTAGGCAGAGGAAGCTATTGACTGTTGGTGATTCAAATCAAGTCAACAAGATCAGGATTGAAAAGTATTTGAAGATAATCAATCCAAGGATCCCACCAACCCATTCAATCAATTAGGAAATTGATTGATTGAGGCTTCCTTAAATAGAGGATCTGATTGGATTAGCTCTCCAACGGCTAGTCTTAATCCCCTCTATAAATACAAGAGTGCAGTTCAAGAAAAAGCTCTAGAGAGATAATATACGCGCATAAGTCCATCCAAGCTTTTGATAATCACTCTTAGCACTCTTAATGTTCATAAAATATATCTACTCTTAAGGAGTTGTTGAAACCTCAACCTGTTCATCTACCAGATAAGGTTGAAGGCTGTTGATATTTAGATTGAAGTTAAATCTAAAGAGTTTGTAAGAAGGAACTGGTACTTCGCAATTCCAGTAAGTGAGTAAGTGAGTTGGTTGATAGTGAGACCCCTTGGATAAAAGGGAGAGTGTACGTAGGATATTCAAATCCGAACCACTATATATCTTGTGTTCTTTATTGCTTTCATTTACTTATTCTCTTATTGGTTTTTGTGCTCTTGTAAAAAGAAGTTGTTAAGACATTCAACTTAAGCTTCCGCAATTAATCTAACTAGTGGGACCAACAAGTGGTATCAGAGCAGTGTGTCCAACGACCACTGCTTTGAAAAGCTTTTGGTGGTCACCGGGCAGATCCATTGCTCTTTAGTGCTTTTGTTCAAGTTCTTATTATATCCCTAATTTTATCAAAATGTCTGCAAAATCTTCTTACAAGAGCCGTAAGCTTCCAAAATTCTCTTTCGAGGATTACAACCACTGGAGCTTCATGATGAGCAATCATCTTGGAGCTATTCACCACAGCATGTTAGATGTGGTAGAAAGTGGCCCCATTCAATTTTACTGGACTCCTATTGATAGTGGCAGGTCAGAGTCCAGGGAAGAAACTAGTGAAGCTGCCTAGAAAACTGCAGAGGATAGAGTCCCCAGGCAAAGAATCCTAAAAAAGAAAGATGAGCTTGACAACGATGAAAGAAAGCTCTACAACTTAGACCAGGTGGCAAGAACAGAGATCATCAACACACTTACCAAAGAGGTGATTGAAAAGGTCAGAACGTGTGCCACTGCCAAGGAGATGTGGGACAAACTTGCACTACTCTGTGAGGGAACAGAGAAGATCAAAGACAACAAGCTCCAAGCTGTTCAACACTCGTTTGACACTTTCAAGATGAAACCAGACGAGACCATTGACCAGCTGGACATGCGTCTCACAAATCTCCTGAACAAGGCTAGTGCCTTAGGTAAGACCTACTCTGAAAAGGAAATTAATAGTAAAATTTTGCGTTCACTAACCAGCAGGTGGAGAATTAAAGTCACTGTGATCAAGGACAACAAGGATCTCAATACTCTGGATCATCATCTTCTGTTGTCTGATCTCAAAGCCTATGAGTATGATCTTCAAGAGAAGGATCAAACAGAAGAGATTTCCTCTTCTGGTCAGAAAGGTGTTGCATTCTCTTCAACCATCAAGCCTGATGTCAAGCCAAAGGAGTCTACTGCAGATGACTTGAGCCTCAAGGAGCAGGTAGCACTTCTAACTCGTAAATTAGATAAAATGAGTTCAAAATATGGCAGGTACAAAAGGCATTGGAAGGAATCTACCAGAGATAGGAAGAGTTCCTTCAAGCCTGCAGAGAAGGTGAAGACATCTGGAGACTCAAGGGAGACCAAATTCAGAACTCCAGAGAGGAGGAGAGATAACAACCCTGGCAACTCTGGGAGATCAGATTATCAGAGGAGGGATGGTAGCTCTGGCAGACCTGACTACCAGAGGAGAGAGAGTAGTCCAGCCAGATCAGACTACAACCAGAGGAGGAGAGAGCCAAGTCCTAGTCCCAGAGGAGACAATGCCTGCTACACATGCAACAAGACTGGTCACTACAGTTATGATTGTCCTCAACTTACTCCTAGGGAAAGAGAAGAGAAAAGGATCAAGAGAGATAGGAGATATGCAGATAAGAGAGCATTGCTGGCAGAAGCAGAGGAGGAGGATACTAGTTCCAGTTCTTCTTCTTCTGATTTCGGGTCTGATGATGATGTATGTCTGATGGCAGACATCAATGAGGTACAAGAAACTACCTTAGTTTTATCAAATTCCAAATATACTGAATCCTCTAATTCATCTGGTAACTCCAGAGAGTATGATATGCAGCAAATGCTATCAGATCTCCAAAATTGTGTTCAACTGTGTCAAAAACTTGAGAAAGAAAATGGTAGGCTCAGAACTGAAGTTCAATCCTTATATCATGAACAAAAATCCACCAGAGAACTCATGAAAGATCATTCCAAAGAAGTCTCTGAACTTCAGGATAAGATCAAAGAAAGAGATACTCTGGTAGATGAAATCATGAAGGCAAAGAATACTCAGGAGGATGAGCTCAATGAGCTTAGAGCCAAATACCAGACTCTTATCAAGGGAAAACAAGTTGAACAAACTATTGAGTTACATGTGCCCAGAGAAGATTCCTTGAAACCAGATGTCCTATCTATTATTTCAGGATCTTCTCAACGCATAAATGATAAGAGTGGTTTAGGATATCCTGGAATTATTAAAAGATCTCATACATATTGCTTTACAAAGACAAGTCTATAAGATCTGGTGAACTTGTGGAACTCCGGAATGAAGAGGATCCTTATGATCGCATTGTGGTTCACAGACCTGGTTGGAGATGGGACCCCCCTGCTGATGATTCAAAACATAATCCGGAAGAGGTGAATGTTCTGGAAGAAAATATTCTAGAGCATACAAGTCAGAAAAGAGAACCTATGAAGATTGATGGTTCTGTTCAGATGCCTAATCTGATTAGAGAACCCCAGAGGAATCCTAACAGAGTAGAACCTAAGCAGATTAGGGGACCTCAAAAAGGAGACTCTATGAGGAAATCTAATTAGAATAGGAGATACCAGAGGAGGTATACTGAACCAGAGAACCTCAATCAGAATCAGGGATCTCAAAGGTGGAATGCTCCAAGAAGATTCCAGAACAGGAAACCTCAGAAGGAATCTTATCATCAGAATAGATCCAATCTTCAGAACCAGAGAAGGTCTTCCAGACCCATCTATAGAAAACCAACTGATCTGGGAAGTTATGACACCAGAGATGGTTCTTCTAGGATGTACCCTTACAACCAGACCTTTAAGACCATGTCTTTGAGGTAGGCCATTCCAAAGGCCAGATTTGAGAAAGGGTACACTAGACCTGTTTATAGGAAAGGTGTTCTTATCAGACCAGTAGCTCAATATGTCATTGTAAGAGGACATGTGCTGGTAGATAGATTTGGAAGGAAGATAAGATCTCCTCATCCAGCAAGGGATGATCTTTATCTTTGGATTCCTACAAAACCTGCAACTAACCAATCAGGACCCAGCACTAGTAGGGGACCTAATTGATTTCTCTGCAGGTAGACAAGAGCCCACTGGAGAAAGGACTTTCAAGCAACCATGTCTGGTACATTGATAGTGGATGTTCCAAGCACATGACCTTCCAGAAAGATAATCTCCAAGATTTCAAGCCATTGAATGGACCAAGAGTGATGTTTGGTGACAACAACTATGGAGTCACCAGAGGAGTTGAAAAGTTGACCTTCAATGGAGTATCTGTAGATGAAGTCTACTATGTTGAAGGACTCAAGCATAATCTGCTTTCAGTATCCCAATTCTGTGACAAGGGATACTCAGTGAAGTTTTCTAGTGATTCATGCACTGTTTTCTCTTCTGATTTTAATGATATCTTGCTAATAGGCTTGAGGAAAGGTAACATTTATCTTGCAGATTTTAGCAGTTGCCCAAGAAATGCTTGCCTGGTTGCTAAAGGATCTGCAGAGAACAGCTGGATTTGGCACAAGAGATTGTGTCATCTTAACTTCAAAACACTGAATAAGATTGCCAGAAAAGGTCTCATTCGAGGTCTTCCTAATGAAGTGTTTACGAAGAATCAGGTTTGTGGTTCATGCCAGAAGGGTAAACAACCCAAGACTTCCTTTAAGGATGTCCAGAGCACAACCACAACCAGAGTACTTCAACTACTTCACATGGACCTGTTTGGACCTGTTTCTCCTCTTAGTTTCAGTGGAAGGAAGTACACCTTGGTGATAGTAGATGACTTTTCAAGATACACTTGGGTAGTGTTCTTGTTTAAGAAAAATGAAACTATGACTAAGCTGCCAGAATTCTTCAAGCAGATTCAGAATGAGCAGAACCAGAGCATAGTCAGAATCAGAAGTGACAAATGGACAGAGTTTTTGAATTCACTCATTGCAGATTATTGCAAGGACCATGGGATTTTTCATGAGACATCTGCTGCCAGAACACCCCAACAAAATGGAGTAGCAGAAAGGAGGAATAGGACCCTCAAAGAAGCTGCAAGAACACTTCTGGCAGAGTACAACACTCCACAGAGATTTTGGACAGAGGCCATCAATACAGCTTGCTACGCTCAGAACAGGTGCCTAATTACCCAGAGACATAACAAGACTCCATATGAGGTATGGAAAGGTAAAACCCCATCTGTTTCATATTTTCATGTTTTTGGATGTAAGTGTTTCATCCATGACAATGGGAAATCTAAATTAAGAACTTTTGATGCCAAAGCGGCTGATGGAATATTTTTAGGATATTCCAGCACCAGTAAGGCTTTTAGAGTTTTTAATAAGAATTCACTTTGTGTGGAGGAAACACCTCATGTTGTTTTTGATGAATCTGCTTTTGAGTGCAAGGTGGACTCTAAGTCTTCTGATGAGACCCAGAATCAGACTACACCCAGAGTAATCAAGGTCAATCCACCTATTCTTGATTCGGATTCAGATTCAGATGATGACCCATCTCCTGGTTCTCTGAAGCAGAAGCCTTCACAAGGAGCAGAACCAGAAGAGGTTGGAACTCCTGTAGGGGGAAGCTCTTCTGCAAGTGGTTATACTCACCAAGGTACTGAAGAAGATGATCAACCAGGCAAGACCACGGGAAGGAGGACCCTGTGATGGTCCCGTTTTCGAATACCAAAATGGGAATTCAGGAGCACAAATTTTTTTTTAAACCACGACGCAACATGAATGAGCTCAGTGATGAAATACTCAAGTCACTGCGTTGCTGAGAGTCAGAGCTATCAAGTCAGTGATGAGACTTGAAAGCTCAGGCTCTCAACAAGGCAGTGACTCGAGAGACTGAGCTCTCGAGTGCGTGCTGAGTTCAGTGCGAAAAGCCTCAAGTCACTGCGTTGCTACGAGTCAGAGTGGTCAAGTCAGTGTGGTAACTTGAAAACTCAGTCTCATAACAAGGCAGTGACTCGAGAGACTGAACTCTCGAGTGTTTGCTTAAGTTTGTCAGTGAGATAGATTCTCCCTGACTTAAATACTTGGCTAACTTCTTTCTTTCGAACTACACTCAGTGAGTGGAAATATCAAAACCTTTAGCAAGTACGTAATGATTTAACACTTGGTTTAACGTGGTTCAGAGACTCAAGCTCTTACATCCACGGCCTGATTCAACAGGAAATCCACTCCTTGGATTCTTGTTTTTAACGTGCCAAGGTGCACTTACAACTGGACTCACGCCACTCCCTGGGCTGCCTCTCCTCACCTCACTACAAACCTAACATTCTCTGAAAGGGTTTAGTTTGGTTTGGTTTTCTCCAACTAGGTGAGGTTTTCCTTTACAATGTGTTAGCCTTAGAGCTAAGATTAGGAAAACCTCTCTAAGCTAAGAGTTACAAGATTGACACTCAATGAATATAAGTGATAACCCTAAAGGTCAGTGTCGTGGGTGTGTAATACTTCCTTATGACTCCCTAACAGCTAACACACCCTCACAGCTTGTAGGTGTTTATTTTCTTCTTTCACACAATACAACACACTTTACAATGAAGCTATGAGCTTGTATTTATAATGGGGATTCAAATTTATCCGTTGGAGGGAAGATACATTTGAATCCAACATTAAATGGTTTCAACCACTTTTCTTGGAATTCAGCCTTTATCAGTGTCAGAGTTGCTGCCTCGTACTGATTGGTCTACGTGGCCTGGATTCATGGATCTTTGACTCAGTGGGTTTGACTAAGACCCACTGACTTTAGGTAGCTTCCTCCTTCACTAACTGATGATCTTCAGTGGACTGAACGTCTTCAGTGTAGTTGTCCTTCAGAGACTGTTTGAAGATCATTTCCAAGAAGTTTGTCATAAGGCTGAATGACAAACTTCCCTGACCACAGTAGCCTGACTCCTTCAGGGCCTACTTGGTGCAGCACTGATCCTCCTGATCATGCTCTTCACTGAGTGGTCCACCTGACTTAGCTTAGATCAGCCTGGTTTACACTCAGTGGGACATCCTTCAGGCTTTTCTTCTGGTTCAGGTTGCAAGCATGGCTTCAGTCAGTTCTCCTTGGTGTCATCTTGATATCCTCAGGCTGTGTGGCTGAGTTCCCCCTCGCTGAGTTCCCTCTCAACTGAGTGTTCCCTCAACTGAGTTCTTCTCAACTGACAGCCTATTCTCTCTAGGAGCTAACCTAGCCTGACCTGAAACAAAAGATACTATACTGACTGCTTTCAAACCTATTACATGTTATTTTGGAAAATCATCAAAACTAAAACATATCCCAACACCCTGGTTGATCACCCCAATGACCTGATCCTTGGAGATCCAACTAAGGGTGTCCAGACTAGGAGAACTCTTAACTTAGCTGCCTTATTTAGTTGTTATGTGTCCTTGATTGAGCCCAAGAACATCAAGGAGGCACTGAAAGATTCAAATTGGATTGTTGCTATGCAGGAGGAGTTGAATCAATTCACCAGACAGGATGTTTGGGAGCTGGTAGACAGACCAAGACATCAAAAGGTGATAGGCACTAAGTGGGTTTTCAAGAATAAGAAAGATGAGAATGATGTCATTACTAGGAACAAGGCAAGGCTAGTGGCCCAGGGCTATTCTCAGTCTGAAGGAATAGACTATGATGAGACTTTTGCTCCTGTTGCCAGACTAGAAGCCATCAGATTGTTCTTAGCATATGCTGCTCACATGAAGTTCAAAGTATACCAGATGGATGTGAAATCTGCCTTTCTTAATGGGATTCTCATTGAGGAAGTGTATGTGGAACAACCTCCTGGTTTTGAACAAGGTGACAAGGTGTTTAAGCTTAAGAAAGCTCTTTATGGGCTGAAGCAGGCACCCAGAGCATGGTATGACACTCTATCTCAGTTTCTTCTGGACAATGGTTTTTCTAAGGGTAAGATTGATAGGACCTTGTTTAGGAAAGAAGAAGGAAAGGACATCCTTCTGGTCCAAATATATGTTGATGACATTATATTTGGATCCCCTAACAAGAAGTTTGGAGAGCTCATGCAGAGTCAGTTTGAGATGTCCATGATGGGTGAAATGAATTACTTTTTAGGTTTGCGGGTAAAGCAATCAGAGAAGGGAATCTTTATTAATCAGGCAAAGTACACCAGAAACATGTTAGAGAAATTTGGAGTAGGATCTAGCAAAGCAGCCAAGATTCCTATGATGACAAATTTCAACATGGACCCAGATGAGTCTGGAGAGAGTGTGGACTAGACTCAGTACAGGGCACTTATTGGTTCTCTTCTGTACCTGACTGCAAGCAGACCAGATATAACCTTTGTTGTGGGGGTGTGTGCCAGATTTCAAGCTAATCCCAAGAAAGTCATTTGGAAGCAGCTAGGAAGATATTGAAATATCTTAAGGGAACAATTAATTTGGGGTTGTGGTATCCTGCAGATGACAACTTGGAATTGAGTGGTTATTTAGATTCAGATTATGGTGGATGCAAAATAGATAGGAAGTCTACAAGTGGAACATGCCAATTTTTAGGGAATAAATTGGTATCCTGGTTTTCTAAGAAGCAGACTTCAGTTGCCACATCAACAACAGAAGCAGAGTATATGGCTGCAGGGAGCTGTTGTTCACAACTACTCTGGATTAGTCAACAGCTTAGGGACTACCAGATTAGAGCTAAGGATATTCTAATATTTTGTGATAGCAACAGTGCAATAGCAATCACCCAGAATCCGGTTCTTCATACCAGATGCAAGCATGTTGATATAAGACATCATTTTATTAGAGACCATGTTGAGAAGGGAGATATAAGGATGGAAAAAATTGCAACAGAGAAGCAGAGAGAAGATATCTTAACTAAGCCTTTGGCTGAGACCAGATTCAGAGAGTTAGCTTTTGAGTTAGGATTGTTGGATCCAGAGACAGATTTGTTTTAGGGGGAACATCAGAGAAGTATCCTTTGTTTCATTACTTTACTTCATATATTTATTCTCAAACTAACATACCTGCAGATTAGACATATCAGAGAAGGTATATCTCCAGATGAGGTATACACTAGGTGACACTTGTGCCAGATGAGGTGCTGAGTCAGATTCCAGAAATGTCCAAAGTCTTCTCTGACCAGGACCAGATGGGCTCCATCAGAGGAGATGTAGCACCAGACTTGTTGCGGTATCATCTGGTTACAATATCAGGTGACATGTATGCTTTTACTTCTCTGGCCTCTGATCATTGGGATACACTTTTCAAATTAGTAAGTACACTCAAAATGTTTCACCTTCGGAGTGTATTTATAACTAGGGTATAGGGCCTAGGCAATCATTTCGCCTTTTCTCTTGACTGCCACAAAACCCCTTTATGCCCAGTCCCAATGACTATGCCAACGCACCAGATTAAATCTATATCTCGTCTTTCATCGTGGCCATCAGATTTAATCAATGTGCAATATGTCAATCAATTCACAAATTGATTTTGTTCCCTAAATTAAATTTGCTATTACACGCGTTCACACTTCATTTATTAATCAAGCCACGCGTATTGCCCTATTTAAATCAAATTTCTTTTCAATTTGTCTTTTCACGTTTCCATATTTTCAAAGCCCTAACTTTCTCTCTGCAAGTTTCTTTTCCTCTCTATCACTTTCTCTCACAGATATGGCTCCCCCGTGCAATTTTGATCATGAATTGATGATGAAGAAACTAAAAACAAAGATGGTGGTTGACTTTTACACCACCAAGAATCCTTCTGCACTGGCCATATTGGAGTTGATAAGAAGGTCAGGCGTCGAGAAGTTGATTTCCACAATTCCTAAAGATTTTCGAACTCTGGATGGTTATGCGGCACAGTTTCTAGTACGAATGAAGATTAATGAAGACCACATTTCGTCAAAGATTGACAAGGAGAATTTGGTGTTTTCCAAGCATGACTTCTGTGCACTGTTTGGAAACATTTCGGCAGAAGGGGTGGATCCTTTAACCTACAAGGAAGACGATATTGTGGGTTCTTTCAAGTTGTTTGCTCGTTCTTCTTGCCAGAATATAACGAAGGGATTTTTGGATAAGCATCTGAGGCAGAAATACAAGGTTCTTTTTTATATTGTGGTGAAGGTGCTGATGTGTGAGAATCACAGCACGGATGCGATTTTCAATGGACGAATGTGTGTGATGAGGGCTCTGTATGACGGCGTTCAATGCAATTGGGCAGAGTTCTTTTGGGGAGTTTTGAGAAAGAACAAGGTGAAGGTGAACAAGGAGGATTGTCCTTCCAAGCCAGGGGAGATGCAGTTCTATTTTACTGCAAATGTTTCGTTGGGAACGAAACTCACTCTGATTTTGGACTCTTTACTTCCAGAGAAGAGATGGAAGGAATCCTGGTGCAGAGGATTTCACAAGTCCAAGGTGTTGTTTTCAAAGGATGGTCCCCTTCATGGCCATCCTGATTCTGATGGTGAGCAAGCCATCCCTGCCCCTCCTCTACAAGCAGTACCCTCACCTGCAAAGGGGCAGAAGCAGCAGCCAAAGCAGAAGTCCCAAAAGAAAGCTGCTGCACCAACTGGCTCCTCTACGGTTGTCTTCTCTGGTTCCTCGGAGGAGGACCAGATTCCCCTCCTGAATATTCTGAAGAAGAAGGGTGAAGTGGCTGAGGCTACTAAGAAGGCTGGAGCAGCCAAGAGGAAGAGGCCAGAGGAGGCCAGGAAAGGCTCTGCTAAGAAGTCAAGGACTAGCAGGAAGGCCAAGAAAACCCTTCTGGTGGATGAGCCATCAGAGGAAGAAGAGGAAGAAGAGGTTGAGCCTCTTAAGAAAAAATCCAAGGCCAAGAGAGCCATATTTCAAGATTCAGACTCTGGTTCTGATCTTGGAGAGGCCTTGGAGAAGGCAATTGATGAAGCTTCTCAAATGGTGGAGGATGCTTATGCTCCAGAGCATGTTGTACCTGTTGATGTTGACTCAGCAGAGGTAAACCCTTCCAACCCTTCCAACCCATCTATTTTCCCCCCTCTGATCCTATTAACCTTGTTACCCCACCAGATACCCAAACTCAACCCATATCCTCTGCTCCTGGTGCCTCTATATCCACACCAGAGCAGACTTTACCAGATACCCCCGTATATACTCCCTCAACCATACCTACTCAAACACCTTCTCCCCCATCTTCCCACAAACCCCTCTCCCCCAGCTTCTGTACCAGAGGTGCCATCAACCTCTTCTGGTGCAGAAATTCCCCTTCCAAACACTTCCACTTCACAAACTCCCATCCCACCTTCTGTACCAGAGATCCCATCTTCATCTGGTGCAGAGCAACCCATCCCCTCCACTTCTACCTCACAAAATCCTACCCCTCCCCAAACCCATGCAGCCCAGGACCCATCCATTTCTATGGCTCTGGGATTCCCTGCCCCTCCCCCTTCTCCCACCTGTTTAACCAGCGATGATAGTGAAGATGAGGAAGCTTCACTTGAGCCTGCTAACTTAGCACCTTCCTCCTCTGCCTCTGGGCCCAAACCCTTCACTTTCTCATCTGCAGAAATGGGTCCCATTAGGCAGAGTATGAGTGTAAGTGCTCAGCTCTGGCTAAGAGAGCATTTCCCAATTCTTCTGGAGCACTTACCACTTTTGGCAGAGTTGACTGATGCCAAAGTCTGGAGCAAGGCCAGACTGGAGGATGTGGAGGACCTTATGATGCTGTTGGAAGAGATGTCCCCCTCCACATTCACTGCCTGGGAGATAGAGCTCAAGCAGAAGCTAAATATTCAAAATCCAGCAGAGCTAGAGACACCAGAGGCTGCGAAGGTGTTGATTCGCACCCTGCTCATCCAGAGGGGAGTTATGATCTCCCCTGAGGGCCCCTCGTACAAATTTGGCCCCCACTTCACATTCCCTCCGGAGCTCTACTCTGATGAGGAAGATTTTGACTTGACTCCTGCCGTGCTCCAGAAGATGAAGACTTTCTTCAACGAGCAGATCATGCAGATTGGGCGCTTCTCTAAAGCTATTCAACACATGGCCCCTGCTATGATAGAGCATCAGATTCGGCAGGAGAGGAGGATTTTCCTCAAGCAGATCAAGTCTACTCTAGCTGAAGTCAAGGCCTCATTCAAGGCAAATGGCCTTTTTGTAAAGCTGGATGTTATGCACAGCCAGAAGCAGCTCCAGGAGCACGTGCTAGAGCAGATGAGGCCAGTCTCTGTGCTCAAGGTTGAGATGGCCAGCCAGATGATCCAGACTGTCAAGCTGAAGGACTCCCTCCAGGAGATGTTGGAGAAGCAGGAAAGGCTTGTTGCTGAATATAAA
Organism: Ballota nigra; assembly: GCA_947034835.1. NCBI lineage: Eukaryota > Viridiplantae > Streptophyta > Magnoliopsida > Lamiales > Lamiaceae > Ballota > Ballota nigra. The sequence goes on along the minus strand of OX344720.1, from coordinate 87,276,789 downwards.
GCCTACCTGGAGGAGGCAAAGCAGCTGCATGATCTTCACTCTTCCTCCAACACTGCCTTGCCTGATCTCATTAGGCAGGTAGTGGAGCCCCTTATTGATGCAGTTAAAAAGGGGGAAGAGTAGGCCAGAACTGATCTGGCGAAGACCACCAATGAGACACTCTTTAGCCATGGAGCGCGCCTGGATCTGCTAGAAAACACATTGGCCCAAGCAGAGCTGCAGAAGAAGAAGAAAGAGGAGCTCAAATCTCTTACTATGGCTAAGCAGCTTGCTGCAGAAGAGGAGTCAGAAGCAGAACATGACCCTATCTCTATCTCTGGACCTGCTAAGAAAAAGATCAGAAAAGTCAAGAAAAGCTTCCTAGAAGAAGTTGTGGAGGAAGCAGAAAAGAGATACAAGGAAGAGACTCCAGAGGAGAAGCAAGCCAGGATTAGAAAGAACATAGATGAAGAGCAGAGGCTCGGATATGTTAGAAGGCGGAGCAAGAAGGCCAGAGAAGCTGGTGTTCCTTCTGGTGCCAGTGGTTCAAGCCAGAAGAAGAAGGCTCCTGTTGAAGTTATGAACATCTTGCCTCTCAGGACAGAAAGATCCTTTGACTCAACTGTGCCTGTGCCTCTGATAGAAAAGTGGAGAGAAGCCAAGACTCTCTGGTTCATTCAACACTATATCCAGAGGTCACCACCAGAGGATGAGGCACTTATCAACAGAACCTTCCATTCGTGGATGAAGAGTTTTGATGCAGAGCTCTACAAGCAGCTAATGGATTCAACAATAGAGTTCAACCTGGAGGTCACAGCCCCTGAGTTTCATTATCTCAACACTCCCATGATAGGGGACCAGGTTGATTGGCTTGAGTTGAAGAAATTGTTCAAGACTAAGGTGTTGGTGAATTTCACCCCAACATCCTCTGCAGAGCTGAAGGCAATTCAAGACAGATTCCTTGACTGGTTCCTGGTGCCCAAGGATAATATAAGATATGCTTAGAATAGGACCTTGAACTTCAATGTATATTGTAATCATTGTGTCCTTATTATTAATGAAAGTATCATATCTTCTCTGTTCAAAAGACAACCTCTTGTTGTCTTAATTGTTTGCCTGATAAGATCTATTCTAAGGTCTTATCCCTTTACTGTTTTCTTGCTTAAGTTTACTTTTTGATCAGTTCTGGTAGTGTTTTAACTCCATCAAAAATGGGGAAATTGTTAGGATAAAAGTTGTATAGTTTTGATGAGTTGAAACAAACCAGAAGATGTAATAGGACCATCTGGACCTGTTAGCCAGATGATGGTTTAGATTAGGACTTAGTCTAGGGGGAACTGCCAGACCAGAAGACTTCACCAGAAGAGTCACCAGAAGACCCCACCAGAGGACTTCACCAGAAGACTCCACCAGAAGACTTCACCAGATGAGATCTGACCAGAGGCAGAGGACCTTCCCCAGACCAGACGAGTCCGGACCAGACAAGTCTGATAGAACAAAAGATGCTCAGTTTGATCCCCTGTTTCTACTGAGTATTCTGGTTGTTGACCAGATAAGGACCAGAAGACACCGAGGTTGCCTGGCGTCTGGTCTTGCCTTCTCTGGAGAGAATCAGAGTTAGGCAGAGGAAGCTATTGACCGTTGGTGATTCAAATCAAGTCAACAAGATCAGGATTGGAAAGTATTTGAAGATAATCAATCCAAGGATCCCACCAACCCAATCAATCAATTAGGGAATTGATTGATTGAGGCTTCCTTAAATAGAGGATTTGATTGGATTAGCTCTCCAACGGCTAGTCTTAATCCCCTCTATAAATACAAGAGTGCAGTTCAAGAAAAAGCTCTAGAGAGACAATATACGTGCATAAGTCCATCCAAGCTTTTGATAATCACTCTTAGCACTCTTATTGTTCATAATATATATCTACTCTTAAGGAGTTGTTGAAACCTCAACCTGTTCATCTACCAGATAAGGTTGAAGGCTGTTGATCTTTAGATTGAAGTTAAATCTAAAGAGTTTGTTAGAAGGAACTGGTACTTCCCAATTCCAGTAAGTGAGTAAGTGAGTTGGTTGATAGTGAGACCCCTTGGATAAAAGGGAGAGTGGACGTAGGATATTCAAATCCGAACCACTATATATCTTGTGTTCTTTATTGCTTTCATTTACTTATTCTCTTATTGGTTTTTGTGCTCTTGTAAAAAGAAGTTGTTAGGACATTCAACTTAAGCTTCTGCAATTAATCTAACTAGTGGGACCAACAAACCCAATCAATCAATTAGGGAATTGATTGATTGAAGCTTCCTTAATTAGAGATCTGATTAGATTAGCTCTCCAACGGCTAAACCCTAATCATCTCTATAAATACAAGAATGCATCTTTGAAGAAAGGCTCTAGAGATACACGCGCACGAAGTCATATTCAAGCCTTAGCTTTATCACGCTTTTAGCACTCTTACTTTGTTCATAATCTTATATACTCATTAAGGAGTTGTTGGATCTCAACATGTCCATCTGTTAAGATAAGGTTGAAGTTTGTAAAGCTTTAGATCGAAGTTAGATCTAAAGGCTGTTGTAAGAAGGAACTGGTACTTCGAAATTCCAGTACGTAAGTTGGTTGGTTGGTAGTGAGGCCCCTTTGAAAAAGGGAGAGTGGACGTAGGATTATTATATCCGAACCACTATATATCTTGTTCCGTTTACTGCTTTCATTTATATTGCTTTCATTATAGTGCTCTTTTAAAAGATTTTGTTAGGACTTTGTTTTTAAGCTTCCGCAATTAATCTATCAAGTGGGACCAACACACGAGATCAACTTACTACCCAAAAACTGACATGTCCCTGAGGTTGATTTCCTATCAATCCTACAACCTCCATAGTTTGCATCTGAATAACCTGTCATCTCTAAGTTGTCATCTGAAGGATACCATAGTCCCATATTGGCTGTCATTTTCAAATACTTAAGTATCCTCTTAGCAGCCTCCAAATGACTCCTCTTGGGATCATACTGATACCTAGCACACACACCAACTGCAAACGTAATGTCAGGCCTACTCGCAGTCAGGTACAATAAAGAACCAATCAGCCCTCGATACTCAGTCTAATTTACTGAAGTCCCTTCAGTGTCAGGATCCATCTTCCAATTTGTGTTCATTGGGATCCTAGCTGGATTGTTGTTCTGAACACCAAACTTTTGAATCAAGTCTCTTATATACTTGGCCTGATTAATGAAGATACCTTGATCAGTCTGCTTGACCTGCAATCCTAAGAAGAAGTTCATCTCTCCCATCATTGACATCTCAAATTTACCAGTCATCAACTTAGAGAATTTCTCACAGAGCTGATGATTTGGTGATCCAAATATTACGTCATCCACATAAATTTGGACCAAGAGAATGTCATTACCTTCAGTGATCCTGAACAAAGTGTTGGTCCCGGTACAAGACTGATGAATACGTGTATGGGGGGTGGGAATACACGTATACCAATTTTTCAACTTAAACCTTGTTGAGTCCCCTTTACTCAGAGTGATAAAGAACTGAGAGCTGATGATCTCCCCACTGACTACACTTAGTGCGGGTCAGTTGGTTGACTATCAATTTGAGTTCAGTGCGGAAATGTGTGAGCCCTGATAGTTTAAAGTCTTGTTTAGTTTGCTTTCTGAAAACTTGATTACTCAATTCCTAAATAGTGATTAGTAGGGCAGTGCTCTTGTTTGATGATCAGGCTGATTGATTCAGCTTGATAAAAACCAAAAGCTATGAATGAACAAGTAATATAACAAGTAAGCACAATATCAAAGCAGTAAGAACACAGGGAGTTTAACGTGGTTTAGAGACTCAAGCTCCTACGTCCACGGCCTGATTTAACAGGAAATCCACTCAAGGGATTCTTGTTTTTAACGTGCCAAGGTGCACTAAGATCAGCTACTCCTCACTGACCTATACAAACTGCTTACTAACTCACTAACAACTTGCTACCAACAAGCCTAACTTAGGGTTTTGGTTTCAGTTTGGATTCCAACTAGGTTGTGATTATCCTTACAAGACAAAGCTATGCTAAGGATTGGATAATCACTCTAAGCTTAAGATATTGCTAGAACGCTCTTTGGAATACAGAATAACTCTCAGAAACTAAGAAACACTTGGGAAATTTAACTGGTTTCGAGTGCTTCTTCTAAAGGCTTAATGCTTTGAATGCTTGAGAGTTTAAGTAATTTCTGGCTTGGAAATTTCCCGTAACCTTGAATGGGTTCAAGGCCTTCTGTATTTATAGGTGATTTGAAAACTATCCGTTGGAAGAGATAACCTTCTGGTCATCTATGTAGAGTGGCTCAAACGGACATATTTCCCATGCAGCAGCCGTCCTTGCATGAATTTGGTAACTTACATTTAATGCACCATTTAATGCTTGTCCGTTGAATATGCAGTCTGAAGTCAGTCTCCGTGTCAGGTTCCGTACGTGCGTGTCCTTCCCGGATTGGTCCACATCATTAGGTTGGTGAGAATGTCAGATCTTATTCCTAGGCTTAAGGCTTGTCTTATTAAGTTCTTTTTATCTCGAGCACAACGGTCTTATCCTGACGCTGATATTCTTTTTGTATTGCTTGGCTCTACTCCAAGTCTTTCCCATAAACTCAGTGTCAACCTGTTCCCTTCAGGACTGAGTTAGTAATGACCTCAGGGTCATACTCTTCATCACTGACGCTTACTCAGCCAGCTTAGAAGACTGCCATAAGTTTAGGATGGTGCTCTTCATCTTCAGGCTCTTGTCTTGATTGTCATCAGTGAGTTCTCCTCTCACTGAGTACCTGTGAAGTGTAAAATGACTAAGTACAAACCTAACCAAGACTAGCCTGACAAAGACAAACAAAAGCAACTAATCTTTTTAGGGGCTTTGAGATCTTAATCAAAACTGACAATGTCCCAACAATTTTCCCCTTTTTGATGATGCCAAAATACTAAAAAGATCCTCAAAATATTTAGAGGAGATATAAAATCATATCTATAAGATAAGTCAGTGTTAGAGCAGTTCTTGATAAAGTACAGAAATTAAATAACAGCCAAAAAGACAATGAGTTTTTGTCAGTGGGCAAATGTAATAGATTTCATTGAATGATATGGAAATGGTTACAATGAATCTAATCTATTACAAGGAAAGGATGTGAATCACTAGACTAATCTCATCTCAGGCTTGAGTCCATAACCAGCGTAGACTCTAACCTTCAATTCGTTAACTCTCTTAACCTGATTCATATAGCCTTCAGCTTTTGCAATCTTCAACACTTCGGTTATGATGGCCTTCGTATCATGCTTTCCAGTCCCAGGTACAAGAGGGGGTGGCCGTGCAACGAACTCAGGAGCTTTCACTTGGACTTGAACTGCTTCAGCCTCCTCCAAGATCTTTTGGATCAGCTCGGGATGATTGTCCATCATGTAGTCAGTGAAGTGGGCATTGATGTCTTCAGAGTCGCCCCACTTCTTCACCACATACCATAACTTAACAAATTCATCCCTCGCATCAGCCCAGAACTCCTTTAATGCCTCTGAGATGAACTCATCGAAATAAGCTTCCCTCTGACCTGATTCCGGCTTTCTGACCTGCATAATTGTTGACTTCCTTGCTGTGGGCCTCTTCCTGTACTTCCTAGGCTCAGGCTTCGCCTTCTTTCTCCTAAGCAGACTGATCACTGCATCGTCAAGTTCTCGCTGTTGCGAGCCAGTCAGATCAGTCAGCTTCTCCACTTTCCTCTCCAAAATGCGCATCTTCTCCTTTTGAGCTATATCAGCCCTGCGCTCAGCCTCGAACTTCTTAGAAGGAGTTCCCCATGCCTCAGCACACAGCTCCGCCACGGTCTCCGCAGAGTAAGTGATGGGATTTTTCCTAGTGTGAACTTGGGGTGACTTCTGAATAGACTCAGCTGGTTTGGAAGGTCGGAGTTCCTTAGAAGGTTCATTAGCCTTTGCCCTCTTTGGTTGACTGCCTCAGATGCCTCAGGGCGGGATATTTTCTTCTTCTTTTCCCCCTTTTTGGCATCATCATTAGCCTGGGATGGGAGTGTTTCTGCTCCACTGTTGATGACGAAAGAGGTTAGAGATTGAACTTCCAAAACGCCCTCCTTCAGCATTTCAACTCCCGTGGCAATCCTAGTGCTTGCATAAGAGACTGAACTGATAGTAGCTTTCAATTTCTTCTCAAAGACCTCCATGTTGTGGTTGAGACTTTGTTCAGCCTTGGTGATCCTTTCCTCCACCTTCAAGGACTCATCGCTGACCCTGCTAGCCTCAGCCAGTATCTTTGCTGACTCTTCAGTGGCCTTAAGCCAAAACATCAGCAACAGTCTGAGAGGTCTGAGCTAACCTCCCTGACTCCAGCTCCAATTTGGACACTGAGTCGTTCAAAGCCTGAGTAAAGAGCGCCCCAGCCTGAACTGCAAGCCTCTCTACTGCTTGATTTAACTTTTCTTCTCTAAGCTCATCTTTCCTCTCAAGCTGTTGTAGAGTCTGCCTCAGCATCTTCTTCGTTCTTCTCCTCTCACTCCTTACTGACTTTGCCGTATTAGTCATTGTGCGCTTCAGCAGTATCAATTCCCTGTTGGCAAGAGTGTTGTACGCTGACTTGGTCCACTTGATATGCTTTGCCAGGGCCTTGGCGTCTTCTTCTTTCTCAGCGCGTAGCCTCATTACTTCCTCCTGAAGTTCAGCTAGGTTCTCAGTAGTCTTTCCTTTCTTAACTTCGACAATACTGGTAAATTCTACGCGTCTTACCCCAGTAATGAGCACATCTTCATCTCCATCGACATCGTCAGTGGCCGGCTGCTTTCCCTTGTCAGCCCCTGCATCCTCAGTCCCCTCTTCAGGGTGCACTGAAGGCAGTTGTGGAGTGGTCATAGCCGCCTGCTCAGGCTCAGCTAAGCCAGCTCGAACTTCGGAAACTTGTCCCTCAGAACTAGGAGTCTCCTTAGATGCCTCAACATCATCCTCCTTTGTCTCAGGGCAGGGAATCCCTTCATTGACAGATGTGTCATCCGCGGCTGAGGATGTTGAGCTGAGATGTTCTCAACATCCTCAGCTGTTGGTCCACCCTTGGCACCAACGTCTTTCACACCTTCCCCCTGTGTCTGAGACTCAGGGATCATATGATCCACTTCCTCTGTTGTCTCATCCACCATCTTCTTCATTGCTCTACCCTGAGCATCATCATCCTCTTCATCATTGTTCTCACCATCAGACCTGATGTCAGCTTTCATCCTCGACATCATTCCCATCACCAGCTGCTTCAAATTGTCAAAATTTAAGAGCTGCAGCCAGCTGGTGAGCCCAAAGTACGTGCACAACCTCGCTTCCTCAGATTCCCAGTGCTCCCAGCCTCGAGCATCCACCAGCATGTGTTGCTCCTGCATATTGGACTGTTTGAAGTCCAGCCACACTTTCAGCTCCACAACATTTGCAAGGAGCTCTTTGTACATGTTCAGGCTAGGCCAGCACTTAGCTGCCCACTCAGTGGCATTCCCCCTTAGGTTGTTCTCCAGAATGTTACCAACCAAGTTGTCATCCAACTCCTCCTCATCTTGCAACTCCAAGAAGTCATCCTCCTGATCTCCGGCTTGTGAGGATTTTGGACAATCTTTGGGGTTTGGGAAAGAGGGGAAGTCTTCAGGGTTGGGAAGATTTAGCTCTGAGGACTGGTCAGGCTCATGTATGGGTGAGGTTGTTGGCTCTGACTCAGTTGGGTTATGAAGATTGTCAGGTGGGGGTGTTTGTGGCTGATGGGGTGTGGGGTCAGGGTTGGTTTGTGGGGTTGGTTCAGGGTGTTTGGGTGATTGGGTAGGGTTGATCTCAGGCTGCAAAATCTCAACCATCTCGATCGTTGATCTCACCACCTCTAAGTCAGAGACTCGGGGAGAGCTTGACTCCTCCCTCTCACTTATCTCAGGTAGGCCCTTGGCTGGGGACTTCTTGGGTCCCTTCCGCAATCTCTTCAGAGGCCTCCTGCCCTGCTCCTTCTCCATCCTGACGTCATCGTCAGTTCCCTCAGCCTCTGAATTGGTCCTCTTGGGATTTGACTCAGTCCCTTGTTTGGTGGCCTTCCCTGACAGCACCACCTTCGCTCTCTTCTTCTTCTTCACCTCCTTCTCAACAGCCTGCGCCTCAGTGCGCTCATCAGTCACCTCCTCCTCCACTTCCTTGCTCTTTTCAAAGAGCTCATCCACCCTCTCTATGAGGCTGGTTGCCACCTTCTTGGCCTTCCCAGCTGGCTTCTTAGCCTGACCTTTTGTCTTAGCATTAGGATCAGTAAGCCCTAGCACAGAGTAGGTGTCACTCAGTGAAGTGAACATCACCCTCTTAGCAGGGAGGTTGTCCTCCAAGTCAAAAGTGTACCCAGGGCAGGCATGAGCAATCAGGATGGACAGCCTGGTTCCAAACGGGAGAATAACACCAACTGAGATGTGTTGTTTGTCATCATCCCTCTTGACTTTGTCCATTGCAGCCTGATAGATTTGATCAAGGAAGAACTGCTCTCAATTCACCTCCACACCATCGACAATGGCTCCCATTATCCTCAGCTTGGGCAGGCTCAATTGCTCATGTGAGCCTGTGGATCCCATAACGATCTTGGACACTAAGTCCACAAGGGCCCTATACTCAGACTTCAAGGTACCCTTGTTTTGACGTGCTCTGAACTCAGCTGAGCCCATCTTCGTCCACTCCCCCAAGAGTTCTCCCTCAGCATTTTCTTTGTACACCCTGGGGTTGATGCCTGAGGATGGCAACGCGTAGACCTCCTTGATGGCCTTTCTCAGGTTGATGTCCTTCACCTCCGTGCTGTAGAAAGGTTCTCCATCCTCATCAGTTTCACCAGTTAGCTTTAGAGTCGTCACTTTGGTGAAAAGTTCCCCCATGCGCAGGAACATATTGAAGTATGCTTCCACCACCACCTTCAGAAGCACAGAGACTGGGCGCAAAGAGAAATATTTCTCCAACCCTGCCTTGGAGATCCAATTGAAAATGGGTTTGATCTCCTCGACATTGAGACAAGTACCTTCCATGGAGATGACTTGCTCCATGTGTACCAGCTTGTTGTTAACAACATTCTCAAGCTTGTCGGTTGTCCAGTTGGAGTTAAGAAATGCCATTGATTTTGAAAGAAGGTTTTTCAAAAATCTGTGATTGCTTTGAGCAAGAGAATACTCAGTGTGCAGAAGTGTTTTGTGTTTACGTAAAAACCTCAAATGGCATTCTTGATTGATTAGAACAAGTCAGTTACTCAGACGTGGGGTTGAGATTACTTCCTGAATTTGAAAGGTTTCGAAATGAAGGGCCAGGATTAATCGCAGCATCAATCAATTACCCATGTCAGTCATATTCCGTATAAAACGGACACGTATATGAAAAAGTAACTGAAGCATTAAATGCTCCGCTGCGCGTGGGTTTAAATATGAAAAGGTGCGCTTTTAATGAAAACAGAATGCATTTAATAAGGATTTTCAGGACGAAGGACTCAGAGAGACGCTTGAAATTCACTCAGGTCAGGATAGAACTCATACCTGTCAGGGAGACGTTGTAGGACCCTGATACCTCGTTGAGTCGAGTCTGGCCTGAGTTGCCCCTAAGCCCTATACTGACTGCTCTCCCAGATCTAACAGCCCTAGCTCCACTAACAGTTCCATAAACCTTGCTTCAGCCAAAGGCTTAGTCAAGATGTCAGCTCTCTGCCTGTCAGTGTGAATTTTCTACATCCTAATATCTTTTTGTTGGGATATGTTTTAGTTTTGATGATTTTCCAAAACAACATGTAATAGGTTTGAAAGCAGTCAGGATAGTATCTTTATTTCAGGACAGGCTAGGTTAGCTCCTAGAGAATATGCTGTCAGTTGAGAAGAACTCAGTTGAGGGAACACTCAGTTGAGGGGGAACTCAGCGAGGGGGAACTCAGCGAGGGGGAACTCAGCCACACAGCCTGAGGATATCAAGATGACACCAAGGAGAACTGACTGAAGCCATACTAGCAACCTGAACCAGAAGAGAAGCCTGAAGGAAGTCCTACTGAGTGCAAGTCAGGCTGATCTAAGCCAAGTCTGGTGGACCACTCAGTGAAGAGCCTGATCAGGAGGATCAGTGCTGCACCAAGTAGGCCTGAAGGAGTCAGGCTACTGTGGTCAGGGAAGTTTGTCATCCAGCCTTATGACAAACTTCTTGGAGTGACCTTCAAACAGTCCTTGAAGGACAACTACACTGAGGACGAGTCAGTCCAACTGAAGATCATCTTGTCAGTGAAGGAGAAAACTACCTTAAGTCAGTGGGTCTTAATCAAACCCACTGAGTCAAAGATCCGTGAATCCAGGCCATGTGGACCAATCAGCACCAGGCAGCAACTCTGACACTGACAAAGGCCGCATTCCAAGAAAAGTGGTTGAAACCATTTAATGCTGGATTCAAATGTATTTCCTCTCCAACGGATACATTTGAATCCCCATTATAAATACAAGCTCATAGCTTGTTGATAGAGTGTGTTGTGTTATGTTGTTGTAAGAATTGTAAGAAAACAAACACCTACGAGCTGTGAAGGGTGTGAGTAGTAGCATACATGCATGGGAGATATAAGGAGGTTCTACTCATATCTATACACTGAGAGTTCACAAATATATACATAAGAGTGCTCAGCTTGTAACTCTAGGCTTAGAGAGGTTTTCCCTATCTTAGCTATTGGCTAACACATTGTAAAGGGAAAACCTCACCTAGTTGGAGAAAACCCTAATCGAAACCAAAACCCTTTAGTCAGGTTTGTTGGGAGTAAGTTGTTTTTAAGGAGAGGCAGCTCCGTGGAGGGGCGTGAGTCCAGTTGTAAGTGCACCTTGGCACGTTAAAAACAAGAATCCAAAGGAGTGGATTTCCTGTTAAATCAGGCCGTGGACGTAGGAGCTTGAGACTCTGAACCACGTTAAACCAAGTGTTATTATTTGGGATGTCTTTTTTTCTAAAGTATTGCGAAAATCTGCTCCCTGAGAGCATTGTTTAAAAAAGAACTTTAGTAAAGCATTTCAGTCAGGAAGATTCATCTTACTGACTGAATCAGGCTAGCACTCGAGAGTTCAGTCTCTCGAGTCACTGCCTTGTTGAGAGCCTGAGCTTTCAAGTCTCTTCACTGACTTGATAGCTCTGACTCTCAGCAACGCAGTGACTTGAGTATTCCGTCACTGAACTCGGTCAGGGTGCAAGCTGTGATTTGATAACGCACTCGAGAGTTCAGCATCTCAAGCCACTGTCCTTGCTCAGAGCATGAGTCTCCAAGCCTTCTCTCTGACTTGGTAACTCAGCCTCTGAGCAGAGCAGTGACTTGAGTATTTCTCACTCCTGCTGAACTCCCTGAGGAAAAAGGTTTTAAAAAAAAAAATTGTGCTCCTGAATTCCCATTTTGCCCTTCGAAAACGGGACCATCAATTGGTATCAGAGCGGGTTGTTCACATGACCACTGATCCAGTTTTGTTAAGAAAAATAGTCTACCGAACAGATCTTAAATGTTTTAAACTATGGGAATTCCTGCATATTTCAAACTATTACCTGTATTCTGACATTATTCTTGTAATAGAAAATCATTTGGTTAGAAGTTTTGGAATCATCAAAAAGGGGGAAATTGTTGGGATATGTTTTAGTTTTGATGATTTTCCAAAACAACATGTAATAGGTTTGAAAGCAGTCAGGATAGTATCTTTATTTCAGGACAGGCTAGGTTAGCTCCTAGAGAATAGACTGTCAGTTGAGAAGAACTCAGTTGAGGGAACACTCAGTTGAGGGGGAACTCAGCGAGGGGGAACTCAGCCACACAGCCTGAGGATATCAAGATGACACCAAGGAGAACTGACTGAAGCCATACTAGCAACCTGAACCAGAAGAGAAGCCTGAAGGAAGTCCCACTGAGTGCAAGTCAGGCTGATCTAAGCCAAGTCTGGTGGACCACTCAGTGAAGAGCCTGATCAGGAGGATCAGTGTTGCACCAAGTAGGCCTGAAGGAGTCAGGCTACTGTGGTCAGGGAAGTTTGTCATCCAGCCTTATGACAAACTTCTTGGAGTGACCTTCAAACAGTCCTTGAAGGACAACTACACTGAGGACGAGTCAGTCCAACTGAAGATCATCTTGTCAGTGAAGGAGAAAACTACCTTAAGTCAGTGGGTCTTAGTCAAACCCACTGAGTCAAAGATCCGTGAATCCAGGCCACGTGGACCAATCAGCACGAGGCAGCAACTCTGACACTGACAAAGGCCGCATTCCAAGAAAAGTGGTTGAAACCATTTAATGCTGGATTCAAATGTATTTCCTCTCCAACGGATACATTTGAATCCCCATTATAAATACAAGCTCATAGCTTGTTGATAGAGTGTGTTGTGTTATGTTGTTGTAAGAATTGTAAGAAAATAAACACCTACGAGCTGTGAAGGGTGTGAGTAGTAGCATACGTGCATGGGAGATATAAGGAGGTTCTACTCATATCTATACACTGAGAGTTCACAAATATATACATAAGAGTGCTCAGCTTGTAACTCTAGGCTTAGAGAGGTTTTCCCTATCTTAGCTATTGGCTAACACATTGTAAAGGGAAAACCTCACCTAGTTGGAGAAAACCCTAACCGAAACCAAAACCCTCTAGTCAGGTTTGTTGGGAGTAAGTTGTTTGTAAGGAGAGGCAGCTCCGTGGAGGGGCGTGAGTCCAGTTGTAAGTGCACCTTGGCACGTTAAAAACAAGAATCCAAAGGAGTGGATTTCCTGTTAAATCAGGCCGTGGGCGTAGGAGCTTGAGACTCTGAACCACGTTAAACCAAGTGTTATTATTTGGGATGTCTTTTCTTCTAAAGTATTGCGAAAATCTGCTCACTGAGAGCATTGTTTAAAAAAGAACTTTAGTAAAGCATTTCAGTCAGGAAGATTCATCTTACTGACTGAATCAGGCTAGCACTCGAGAGTTCAGTCTCTCGAGTCACTGCCTTGTTGAGAGCCTGAGCTTTCAAGTCTCTTCACTGACTTGATAGCTCTGACTCTCAGCAACGCAGTGACTTGAGTATTCCGTCACTGAACTCGGTCAGGGTGCAAGCTGTGATTTGATAACGCACTCGAGAGTTCAGCATCTCAAGCCACTGTCCTTGCTCAGAGCATGAGTCTCCAAGCCTTCTCTCTGACTTGGTAACTCAGCCTCTGAGCAGAGCAGTGACTTGAGTATTTCTCACTCCTGCTGAACTCCCTGAGGAAAAAGGTTTTAAAAAAAAAAATTGTGCTCCTGAATTCCCATTTTGCCCTTCGAAAACGGGACCATCACTTTTTTCTCCACATGATCTCAAATGAAGTGATGCCTAATATCCACATGCTTGCACCTTGTGTGAAGCACTAGGTTCTGAGTAATTGCTAAAGCACTATTGTTGTCACAATAGATTGGAACCTCATTAGAAAACACTTGGTAGTCCCTCAATTGTTGCCTCAACCATAAAATCTGAGCACAACAACTACCTGCAGCCATATACTCAGCCTCAGTTGTGGATGTCGCCACTGAATTCTGCTTCTTGTTGAACCGCGAGATCAACTTACTACCCAAAAACTGACATGTCCCTGAGGTTGATTTCCTATCAATCCTACAACCTCCATAATCTGCATCTGAATAACCTGCCAATTCTAAGTTGTCATCTGAAGGATACCATAGTCCCATATTGACTGTTCTTTTCAAATACTTAAGTATCCTCTTAGCAGCCTCCAAATCACTCCTTTTGGGATCAGACTGATACCTAGCACACACACCAACTGCAAACGTAATGGCAGACCTACTTGCAGTCAGGTACAATAAAGAACCTATCAGCCCTCGATACTCAGTCTGATTTACTGAAGTCCCTTCAGTGTCAGGATTCATCTTCCAATTTGTGTTCATAGGGATCCTGGCTGGATTGTTGTTCTGAACACCAAACTTTTGAATCAAGTCTCTTGTATACTTGGCCTGATTAATAAAGATACCTTGATCAGTCTGTTTGACCTGCAATCCTAGAAAGAAGTTCATCTCTCCCATCATTGACATCTCAAATTTACCAGTCATCAACTTAGAGAATTTCTCACAGAACTGATGATTTGGTGATCAAAAAATTATGTCATCCACATAAATCTGGACCAAGAGAATGTCATCACGGTTCCCTTCTTGAACCCATGGTCTGTCAGGAATTGAGAGAGGGTATCATACCAAGCTCTTGGTGCTTGCTTAAGTCCATAGAGTGCTTTCTTCAAATGGTATACTCTATCTCCAACCTCAAACCCGGGAGGTTGTTCAACATATACCTCTTCATTGAGTACACCATTCAGGAAGGCACTCTTGACATCCATTTGATACACCTTAAACTTCTTGTATGTTGCATAAGCAAGAAACAATCTGATAGCTTCCAACCTAGCCACTGGAGCAAAAGTCTCATCATAGTCTATTCCTTCAGACTGACAATACCCCTTTGCAACTAGTCTTTCCTTGTTCCTTACTACAACACCATTCTCATCCTTCTTGTTCTTAAAGACCCACTTAGTACCAATTACACCTTGGTGCCTAGGTCTATCTACCAGTTCCCAAACCTGATTCCTTGTGAACTGATTCAACTCCTCTTGCATGGCTATGATCCAGTTCGAGTCAGTGAGAGCTTCTTCAATGTTCTGAGGCTCTTGCTCAGAGAGAAAGCAACAGAACAGTGCGCTCTCACTATGAAATCGTCTGGTTCTGACCCCCTTAGTTGGATCACCAATGACTTGATCAATGGGATGATCCTCTAGCCATGTTCTCTTGCCTGGAGTTGTTCCTGAAGTACCTGCAATGTTAATGTCTACAGGCTCATAAAATTCAGGAAATTGAACAGAAGGGGATGAACCTGAGTCTATACCAAAGGGATTAATAAGTTCAATGTCAGGGACATTGATTCCCCCTTGATGAGGTGACTTAGGAACCGTCTCAGCTGCGACCGCATCTTCATAGACGGTGCTTACCTCAGGTTAAGCCTGTTCCTCAGTCTGAGGCTCAACTCTCCTTGATGTGCTGGGCTTAGGAGTGGCTCTTGAGTCATCTTCCTGATCATCGTCATCATCCCATCTTGGAATTGGCACAGTTTTGACCTTTGGATCAGATTGATTCTTTAAGCTCAGCCTTGTCACTCTCCTAGTGATCTCCTCAGTGTCAGGATTCAACACTTTTACCCTAGACTCATTAGCAGATTCATCAAACACAACATGTGGTGATTCTTCCACAACAAGGGTCCTACAATTGTAAACCCTGAATGCTTTACTAACTTCAGAATATCTTAAGAATATTCCTTCATCAGATTTGCTATCAAAGGCTTTCAATTGGGTCTTCCCATTATTGAGGATGAAGCACTTACAACCAAATACACGAAAGTAAGAGATATGTGGCTTCCTCTTATTCCACGTCTCATATTGGGTATGTGCATGTTGTTTGTTCAGCATGGATCTGTTCTGAGTGTAGCATGCAGTGTTGATTGCCTCAGCACAGAATTTCTTGAGCAATCCTGACTCAGCCAGCATGGTCCTGGCAGCTTCTTTCAGTGTCCTGTTCCCCCTTTCAGCGACACCATTCTGTTGTGGGGTTCTAGCTGCAGAAGTCTCATGAGCTATACCAAGTTCATTAAAAAATTCAGAAATATATGAATTTATAAATTCAGTGCCCTTGTCAGATCTGATCTTAGTAATGGACTCATTCTTCTCATTGCTAAGCCTTCTGAGCAACTCAGGAAGCTTCACCCGTGTTTCCTTCTTATTTAACAAGAAAATAACCCAAGTATATCTAGAATAATCATCAATAACCACAAGGGTATATTTCCTACCATTCATACTCACAAGTGTTATGGGACTAAATAAATCCATGTGCAAGAGCTAAAGAATCCTGTCAGTGGAGAAGGTAGCCTTTTCCTTGAATGATGCTCTGACCTGCTTCCCCTCCTGACAAGCTTTGCACACATGATCTTTGCTAAAAACTTCATTAGGTAGACCTTCAACAAGAGATTGTCTAGAAATTTTTTTAAGAATCTTGAAGTTCAGGTGGCTTAATCGTTTATGCCATAACCAACTGAGCTCTAGAGAGCTTTTAGCAACAAAATAAGTATTATGAATAGTGCTGCTTGATTAGGTGTGAAATTGTCATGATTCGTCACTCGAAATGCCTTAATTCTGGCCGATTTTGTCGAGTATTTGGAGTCCATTGAGCATTATTTCTATACATTGATGAATTTGTCTCTTTAATGCTCATAGGTAAATCGAGGGCGAAGAACGGAGCTCGTAAGACTTTGAATCAACTCAAACGGATGTCCGGATGAGAAGATATCGAAGGAATACGATTGGTGTTAGTGTTGAATAAGAAAAGTACTAGTTGGAGAAATTTTGGGAGCATTCGAGTGAACCACTCGAGCACTACCGCTCGAGCACGTTGCTCGAGCGCCCAAAACATACAAAAAAGTTCGAGCGCTCGAGCAGCTCGAGCGCCACCGCTCGAGCGTGTTGCTCGAGCGCCCCAAAACATGCAGAAGATTTTCAGCGCTCGAGCAGCTCGAGCGCCACCGCTCGAGCACTTGTGTCATTCAAGCTATATGCTAGAGCGCGACCGCTCGAGCAGGCCTGCTCGAGCACCTTCAATTTTGGCATTTTAAAGGGCGTTTTTCGGCCCATGAGTTCACGATTCGGCCCGTTGCATATATATATTTGTCTCAAGCTCAATTTTGAAGGAGACCACACATCACTTGATATTTTGAGACTTTTAGAGTTCGTTTTTGGAGAGGAAGGAGAGAAGCAAGTTTACACTTACGTGTTTGAGGTTTTCATTACGAATTCATACTACGATCTTACTTTTTAGTTTCGTTTCTTTATATTTTTGTTCTTGAACACGTTGAGACTTATTTTCTTGAGTTAATTTCAGTATTCTTTTATTTCGTTAAACCCTAGTTTATGTTTGATCTCTTCTTCGTCTTAATTATCATGTTCATGTTTGTTACTTATTCAACTGATGTTATTTACGTAAAACCTATGTCTAGCTAAAACCCTTGCATGCTTGGGGTAGGATGAACTCGTAGAAGTAGGTTGTGGGTACGTAATTAGGGTAACTTGTGACGTTAGGTTTTAATTCTCTTGATTAATGAATTCTTAAAATTAATCTTAACTTTACTTTTGAATTTCGTTCGAAAAGTGTTAGAGAGAGGACGACCGTATCACTCTTTAACAACGAGTAGACTTAACTAGATGGTTTAGAAAGGGTTAATTCATCTACTAGTTTAGCGAAGGAGGACGACCGCATCACCTTAGTTAAATTAGGGTCTTATTAATTAAGCACAATCTATTAACTTGTTAGTGGATTAGTGAAGTCGAGTGTTAGGGTAAAGTATTAGGGTTTAGAATCTTGAGCTTTCACCTAGCATTCTTTTACTTAGGTTATTTCTTGCGCGTCACAGTTATTTTGATTATGTACCTGCTCCGTTAGTATACGTAGGGATTCCTATCCTAAGCATCACCATCTCTTACTTGAACACAAACCTTAGTTAATTTGTCTTCTTTAGTATTTAGTTTACTAAGTTTATTTTAGTTTTAATTAATCTTTCCAAAAAAATCCAAAAACACACACTTATATTAACTACGACGCGTAGATCTTCAGGGATCTATTCGCATACACACTTTCCCTTGGGTTCGATATACTTGGTCATTATACTTGCCAATACTACAGTGAACCCGTACTCTTGCGGGGAAGCTACTAGTAGAAAGCTAGTATTTTCGGTTCAAGTCAATGGCGCCGTTGTCGGGGATGGCGTTGTATGTCTTTTGAATAGGACTTGTAGATAGCTTAGTAGTTAGTAGTGAGTGCTTTTTTTTATTCATTCGGCAGTTGCGTTTTGACCCTTCTGCTAGTGTGTCAGGTATATGAAAACTCGGTCACAAGGCAATATGAGCGAAGAGAGAATACCGTTGGGCCCTGAGACGATAGCTAGAAGGAACCGAGCCTTCTTAAGAAGGATGAACACTACCGGAGGAGGGAAAGAACCAATGGACATCTCTAATGAGTTGGATGATGCAGCTAACGAGTTCAATCAGGAATTGGGCCGAGTTGAAGGCACTGGAGTTAGTGGTAGCAAGAATCAAGTTCCGTTAGGGGATAGCCAGAGCCTAAACCCGAATACACAAAAAAAATTGAAGTGTTGAGAGAATTAGAATTGAAAGTGCATTGATTGAATATGTTTGAAGTAGTCTGTTCCTAATCTCGAAGTACCGAAGTTTGATTTTCTATTCTCCATTCACTTGAGTCATTTTACCATATTGTTATCCCACCTGTCCAAAGAGCCTACATTACAACCTTGAGAAAAGTCCTTTTTAATTCGGCATTGATTTCTAGAGTACGGTCGGAGTTAAGAGTGCTTACAAGCCTATGACTGCCAATATGTGTGATTGATTGTTTGAGTTAGTCCCTTTATCATTGATATACACTTGTGAGGGAGTGAAACACATCGTAGAGTGCACATCCATGTTTGATTTTGGTGATTCTTGTTGGGATATGTTTTTAGTTTTGATGATTTTCCAAAATAACATGTAATAGGTTTGAAAGCAGTCAGGATTGTATCTTTAGTTTCAGGTCAGGCTAGGTTATTTCTCAGTAGAATAGGTTGTCAGTTGAGAAGAACTCAGCTGAGGGGGAACTCAGTTGAGGGGGAACTCAGCGATGGGGAACTCAGCAACACAGCCTGAGGATATCAAGATGACATCAAGCAGAACTGACTGAAGCCAAGTCAGAAACCTGAACCAGAAGAGAAACCTGAAGGATGTACCACTAAGTGTAAACCAGGCTGATCTAAGCTAAGTCAGGTGGACCACTCAGTGAAGAGCATGATCAGGAGGATCAGTGCTGCACCAAGTAGGCCCTGAAGGAGTCAGGCTACTGTGGTCAGGGAAGTTTGTCATTCAGCCTTATGACAAACTTCTTGGAGTGATCTTCAAACAGTCTCTGAAGGACAACCACACTGAAGACGATTCAGTCCACTGAAGATCATCATGTCAGTGAAGGAGGAAACTACCTAAAGTCAGTGGGTCTTGGTCAACCCACTGAGTCAAAGATCCGTGAATCCAGGCCACGTGGACCAATCAGCACGAGGCAGCAACTCTGACACTGACAAAGGCCGCATTCCAAGAAAAGTGGTTGAAACCATTAAATGTTGGATTCAAATGTATCTTCCCTCCAACGGATACATTTGAATCCTCATTATAAATACAAGCTTCCAGCTGCGGATTGAAGTGTGTGAGAAGAGAAAATCTACACATACGAGCTGTGAGGGTGTGAGAGTTTTGTGCGTTTCAAAGGGAGATATAAGGAAGCACATCTTACACCTAGAACACTGACCATTAGGGTCTTTACATATATTATCTGAGTGTTCAGCTTGTAACTCATAGCTTAGAGAGGTTTTCCCAATCTTAGCTTAAGGCTAACACATTGTAAGGGAAAACCTCACATAGTTGGAGAAACAAAACTAAAACCAAAACTCTCTAGTTAGGTTTGTTGGGAGTAAGTCAGTGAGTGAGGAGAGGCAGCCCAGGGAGTGGCGTGAGTCCAGTTGTAAGTGCACCTTGGCACGTTAAAAACAAGAATCCCATGTAGTGGATTTCCTGTTAAATCAGGCCGTGGACGTAAGAGCTTGAGTCTCTGAACCACGTTAAACTGAGCGTTTATTGTCTTAAAGTATTTACTAAAGTGTTGAGAAAATCTGCTCACTGAGAGCATTGTTAAAAAGAAAACTTTGGTTGAATATTCAGGTCAGGGAGATTCCTCTCACTGACCAGTTCAGGCAACACACTCGAGAGTTCAGCATCTCAAGTCACTGTGTTACTTAGAGTATGAGTCTCCAAGTCACCACACTGACTTGGTAGCTCAGGCTCTCAGTAATGCAGTGACTTGAAGTGTAACCTCTCGAGTCACTGCCTTGTTAAGAGACTGAGTCTCCAACTCACCACACTGACTTGATGTTTCTGACTCTTAGCAACGCAGTGACTTGAGTATTATTCACTCTTGCTGAACTCCCTGAGAAAAGGTTTTTAAAAAAAAAATTTGCTCCTGAATTCCCATTTTGGTATTCGAAAACGGGACCATCAATTGGTATCAGAGCTGGTTGTTCACATGACCACTGATCCAGTTTTGTTAAGAAAAATGGTCAACCGAACAGATCTTAAATGTTTTAAACTATGGGAATTCCTGCATATTTCAAACTATTACCTGTACTCTGACATTATTCTTGTAATAGAAAATCATTTGGTTAGAAGTTTTGGAATCATCAAAAAGAAATACATCGTAGAGTGCACATCCATGTTTGATTTTGGTGATTCTTGCTATTGTTGCATGAGTATGATGAGGGAAGGTGAGTGAGTATACTTGTGATTGATCTATGAAGCTCGAGTTCATTTGCTTGCATGATTTGATCCTTTGACTCATTCCTAACAATTTCACTTGACTTATTATTTCGTTGCTTGAGGACAAGCAACATGGTAAGTTTGGGGGGGTTGATTAGGCGTGAAATTGTCATGATTCGTCACTCGAAATGCCTTAATTCTGGCCAATTTTGTCGAGTATTTGGAGTCAATTGAGCATTATTTCTATACATTGATGAATGTGTCTCTTTAATGCTCATAGGTGAATCGAGGGCAAAGAACGGAGTTTGTAGGACTTTGAATCGACTCAAACGGATGTCCGGATGAGAAGATATCGAAGGAATACGATTGGTGTTAGTGTTGAAGAAGAAAAGTACTAGTTGGAGAAATTTTGGGAGCATTCGAGTGAACCACTCGAGCACTACCGCTCGAGCACGTTGCTCGAGCGCCCAAAACATACAGAAAAGTTCGAGCGCTCGAGCAGCTTGAGCGCCACCGCTCGAGCGTATTGCTCGAGTGCCCCAAAACATGTAGAAGATTTTCAGCGCTCGAGCAGCTCGAGTGCCACCGCTCGAGCACTTGTATCATTCGAGCTATATGCTCGAGCGCGACCGCTCGAGCAGGCCTACTCGAGCACCTTCAATTTTGGCATTTTAAAAGGCATTTTTCGGCCCATGAGTTCACGATTCGGCCCGTTGCATATATATATTCGTCTCAAGCTCGTTTTTAAAGGAGACCACACATCACTTGATATTTTGAGACTTTTAGAGTTCGTTTTTGGAGAGGAAGGAGAGAAACAAGTTTACGCTTATGTTTTTTAGGTTTTCATTACGAATTAATACTATGATCTCACTTTTTAGTTTCGTTTCTTTATATTTTTGTTCTTGAACACGTTGAGACTTATTTTCTTGAGTTAATTTCAGTATTCTTTTATTTAGTTAAACCCTAGTTTATGTTTGATCGCTTCTTCGTCTTAATTATCATGTTCATGTTCGTTACTTATTCAACTGCTGTTATTTACGTAAAACCTATGTCTAGCTAAAACCCTTGCATGCTTGGGGTAGGATGAACTCGTAGAAGTAGGTTGTGGGTACGTAATTAGGGTAACTTGTGACGTTAGGTTTTAATTCTCTTGATTAATGAATTCTTAAAATTAATGTTAACTTTACTTTTGAATTTCGTTCGAAAAGTGTTAGAGAGAGGACGACCGTATCACTCTTTAACAATGAGTAGACTTAACTAGATGGTTTAGAAAGGGTTAATTCATCTACCAGTTTAGCGAAGGAGGACGACCGCATCACCTTAGTTAAATTAGGGTCTTATTAATTAAGCACAATCTATTAACTTGTTAGTGGATTAGTGAAGTCGAGTGTTAGGGTAAAGTATTAGGGTTTAGAATCTTGAGCTTTCACCTAGCATTCTTTTACTTAGGTTATTTCTTGCGCGTCACAGTTATTTTGATTATGTACCTGCTCCGTTAGTATACGTAGGGATTCCTATCCTAAGCATCACCATCTCTTACTTGAACACAAACCTTAGTTAATTTGTCTTCTTTAGTATTTAGTTTACTAAGTTTATTTTAGTTTTAATTAATCTTTCCAAAAAAATCCAAAAACACACACTTATATTAACTACGACGCGTAGATCTTCAGGGATCTATTCGCATACACACTTTCCCTTGGGTTCGATATACTTGGTCATTATACTTGCCAATACTACAGTGAACCCGTACTCTTGCGGGGAAGCTACTAGTAGAAAGCTAGTATTTTCGGTTCAAGTCAATGGCGCCGTTGCCGGGGATGGCGTTGTATGTCTTTTGAATAGGACTTGTAGATAGCTTAGTAGTTAGTAGTGAGTGCTTTTTTTTTATTCATTCGGCAGTTGCGTTTTGACCCTTCTGCTAGTGTGTCAGGTATATGAAAACTCGCTCACAAGGCAATATGAGCGAAGAGAGAATACCGTTGGGCCCTGAGACGATAGCTAGAAGGAACCGAGCCTTCTTAAGAAGGATGAACACTACCGGAGGAGGGAAAGAACCAATGGACATCTCTAATGAGTTGGATGATGCAGCTAACGAGTTCAATCAGGAATTGGGCCGAGTTGAAGGCACTGGAGTTAGTGGTAGCAAGAATCAAGTTCCGTTAGGGGATAGCCAGAGCCTAAACCCGAATACACAAAAAAAATTGAAGTGTTGAGAGAATTAGAATTGAAAGTGCATTGATTGAATATGTTTGAAGTAGTCTGTTCCTAATCTCGAAGTACCGAAGTTTGATTTTCTATTCTCCATTCACTTGAGTCACTTTACCATATTGTTATCCCACCTGTCCAAAGAGCCTACATTACAACCTTGAGAAAAGTCCTTTTTAATTCGGCATTGATTTCTAGAGTACGGTCGGAGTTAAGAGTGCTTACAAGCCTATGACTGCCAATATGTGTGATTGATTGTTTGAGTTAGTCCCTTTATCATTGATATACACTTGTGAGGGAGTGAAACACATCGTAGAGTGCACATCCATGTTTGATTTTGGTGATTCTTGTTGGGATATGTTTTTAGTTTTGATGATTTTCCAAAATAACATGTAATAGGTTTGAAAGCAGTCAGGATTGTATCTTTAGTTTCAGGTCAGGCTAGGTTATTTCTCAGTAGAATAGGTTGTCAGTTGAGAAGAACTCAGCTGAGGGGGAACTCAGTTGAGGGGGAACTCAGCGATGGGGAACTCAGCAACACAGCCTGAGGATATCAAGATGACATCAAGCAGAACTGACTGAAGCCAAGTCAGAAACCTGAACCAGAAGAGAAACCTGAAGGATGTACCACTAAGTGTAAACCAGGCTGATCTAAGCTAAGTCAGGTGGACCACTCAGTGAAGAGCATGATCAGGAGGATCAGTGCTGCACCAAGTAGGCCCTGAAGGAGTCAGGCTACTGTGGTCAGGGAAGTTTGTCATTCAGCCTTATGACAAACTTCTTGGAGTGATCTTCAAACAGTCTCTGAAGGACAACCACACTGAAGACGATTCAGTCCACTGAAGATCATCATGTCAGTGAAGGAGGAAACTACCTAAAGTCAGTGGGTCTTGGTCAACCCACTGAGTCAAAGATCCGTGAATCCAGGCCACGTGGACCAATCAGCACGAGGCAGCAACTCTGACACTGACAAAGGCCGCATTCCAAGAAAAGTGGTTGAAACCATTAAATGTTGGATTCAAATGTATCTTCCCTCCAACGGATACATTTGAATCCTCATTATAAATACAAGCTTCCAGCTGCGGATTGAAGTGTGTGAGAAGAGAAAATCTACACATACGAGCTGTGAGGGTGTGAGAGTTTTGTGCGTTTCAAAGGGAGATATAAGGAAGCACATCTTACACCTAGAACACTGACCATTAGGGTCTTTACATATATTATCTGAGTGTTCAACTTGTAACTCATAGCTTAGAGAGGTTTTCCCAATCTTAGCTTAAGGCTAACACATTGTAAGGGAAAACCTCACATAGTTGGAGAAACAAAACTAAAACCAAAACTCTCTAGTTAGGTTTGTTGGGAGTAAGTCAGTGAGTGAGGAGAGGCAGCCCAGGGAGTGGCGTGAGTCCAGTTGTAAGTGCACCTTGGCACGTTAAAAACAAGAATCCCATGTAGTGGATTTCCTGTTAAATCAGGCCGTGGACGTAAGAGCTTGAGTCTCTGAACCACGTTAAACTGAGCGTTTATTGTCTTAAAGTATTTACTAAAGTGTTGAGAAAATCTGCTCACTGAGAGCATTGTTAAAAAGGAAACTTTGGTTGAATATTCAGGTCAGGGAGATTCCTCTCACTGACCAGTTCAGGTAACACACTCGAGAGTTCAGCATCTCAAGTCACTGTGTTACTTAGAGTATGAGTCTCCAAGTCACCACACTGACTTGGTAGCTCAGGCTCTCAGTAATGCAGTGACTTGAAGTGTAACCTCTCGAGTCACTGCCTTGTTAAGAGACTGAGTCTCCAACTCACCACACTGACTTGATGTTTCTGACTCTTAGCAACGCAGTGACTTGAGTATTATTCACTCTTGCTGAACTCCCTGAGAAAAGGTTTTTAAAAAAAAAAATTTGCTCCTGAATTCCCATTTTGGTATTCGAAAACGGGACCATCAATTGGTATCAGAGCTGGTTGTTCACATGACCACTGATCCAGTTTTGTTAAGAAAAATGGTCAACCGAACAGATCTTAAATGTTTTAAACTATGGGAATTCCTGCATATTTCAAACTATTACCTGTACTCTGACATTATTCTTGTAATAGAAAATCATTTGGTTAGAAGTTTTGGAATCATCAAAAAGAAATACATCGTAGAGTGCACATCCATGTTTGATTTTGGTGATTCTTGCTATTGTTGCATGAGTATGATGAGGAAAGGTGAGTGAGTATACTTGTGATTGATCTATGAAGCTCGAGTTCATTTGCTTGCATGATTTGATCCTTTGACTCATTCCTAACAATTTCACTTGACTTATTATTTCGTTGCTTGAGGACAAGCAACATGGTAAGTTTGGGGGGGTTGATTAGGCGTGAAATTATCATGATTCGTCACTCGAAATGCCTTAATTCTGGCCAATTTTGTCGAGTATTTGGAGTCAATTGAGCATTATTTCTATACATTGATGAATGTGTCTCTTTAATGCTCATAGGTGAATCGAGGGCAAAGAACGGAGTTCGTAGGACTTTGAATCGACTCAAACGGATGTCCGGATGAGAAGATATCGAAGGAATACGATTGGTGTTAGTGTTGAAGAAGAAAAGTACTAGTTGGAGAAATTTTGGGAGCATTCGAGTGAACCACTCGAGCACTACCGCTCGAGCACGTTGCTCGAGCGCCCAAAACATACAGAAAAGTTCGAGCGCTCGAGCAGCTTGAGCGCCACCGCTCGAGCGTATTGCTCGAGTGCCCCAAAACATGTAGAAGATTTTCAGCGCTCGAGCAGCTCGAGTGCCACCGCTCGAGCACTTGTATCATTCGAGCTATATGCTCGAGCGCGACCGCTCGAGCAGGCCTACTCGAGCACCTTCAATTTTGGCATTTTAAAAGGCATTTTTCGGCCCATGAGTTCACGATTCGGCCCGTTGCATATATATATTCGTCTCAAGCTCGTTTTTAAAGGAGACCACACATCACTTGATATTTTGAGACTTTTAGAGTTCGTTTTTGGAGAGGAAGGAGAGAAACAAGTTTACGCTTATGTTTTTTAGGTTTTCATTACGAATTAATACTATGATCTTACTCTTTAGTTTCGTTTCTTTATATTTTTGTTCTTGAACACGTTGAGACTTATTTTCTTGAGTTAATTTCAGTATTCTTTTATTTAGTTAAACCCTAGTTTATGTTTGATCTCTTCTTCGTCTTAATTATCATGTTCATGTTCGTTACTTATTCAACTGCTGTTATTTACGTAAAACCTATGTCTAGCTAAAACCCTTGCATGCTTGGGGTAGGATGAACTCGTAGAAGTAGGTTGTGGGTACGTAATTAGGGTAACTTGTGACGTTAGGTTTTAATTCTCTTGATTAATGAATTCTTAAAATTAATGTTAACTTTACTTTTGAATTTCGTTCGAAAAGTGTTAGAGAGAGGACGACCGTATCACTCTTTAACAATGAGTAGACTTAACTAGATGGTTTAGAAAGGGTTAATTCATCTACCAGTTTAGCGAAGGAGTACGACCGCATCACCTTAGTTAAATTAGGGTCTCATTAATTAAGCACAATCTATTAACTTGTTAGTGGATTAGTGAAGTCGAGTGTTAGGGTAAAGTATTAGGGTTTAGAATCTTGAGCTTTCACCTTGCATTCTTTTACTTAGGTTATTTCTTGCGCGTCACAATTATTTTGATTATGTACCTGCTCCGTTAGTATACGTAGGGATTCCTATCCTAAGCATCACCATCTCTTACTTGAACACAAACCTTAGTAAATTTGTCTTCTTTAGTATTTAGTTTACTTAGTTTATTTTAGTTTTAATTAATCTCTCCAAAAAAATCCAAAAACACACACTCATATTAACTACGACGCGTAGATCTTCAGGGATCTATTCACATACACACTTTCCCTTGGGTTCGATATACTTGGTCATTATACTTACCAATACTACAGTGAACCCGTACTCTTGCAGGGAAGCTACTAGTAGAAAGCTAGTATTTTCGGTTCCAAGTCACTGCTCCAATCAGCGAGATAAACATTACCTTTCCTGATACCTGATAGAAGCACTTGTGTTGATTTATCCTTGACTGAACATATATTCGATGAGAACTCAACACTAAAACCCTTGTCACAGAACTGACTTACTGACAATAGGTTATGCTTCAGTCCTTTCACAAAGGAAACACTTTTCACTCTGATTGTACCTATAATCAAGACACCAAAACCTTTAGTAACACCTTTTGAGTTATCACCAATGGTTACCTGTGGACCATCTTTTGCTTGAAATTCTTGGAGAAGACTCTTCATTCCAGTCATATGTCTTGAGCATCCGCTGTCTAGGTACCAAACAGCTTTGTTTGAGTCTCCTCTCCTCTTGTTGTGATCCACAGCCGCCTGTAAGCAAATCAGGCTTTAGGTACCCATTGGGTGTTGGGTCCTATTGTGTCAGATGTACCCTTCGGGATCCAAACTTGCTTAACTACCCTGATTGCCTCAGAGTGGTAAATCTGTCTCCCTGAAACATCAACATTCACAACTTTCTTCTTCTTTGCCTGAGAGGAAGATGGTGTATGAGTGCTAGACTTAGGCTTCACATGAGCCTGAGTGGGTGCCTTTTGGGCTGGCTTCCTGTTCTTCATAGGTCTGGGTGCAGCAGGTCTTGGGCCTTGTTCTTGATAAGGACCCTGTGTTCTATTCCTCCTAGGCAAGTGAGGGAATGGAAAACGGTTAAAGGCCTCAGGATGCCAAAACCATGGGGGTGTCATCATGTTTGGCCTTCCCTGTTGGTATTGCCAAGCATGATGGTACCCTCGCTGACCAGTCTGAGGGCTCTTGGCCTGAGTCTCCCTCTTCTTTCGCTGAGGCTTTCTCTGGACTGAGCTCTCAGGGACCTCCTTTGGTTGTTTAGCCTTTCCCTTAGGTTTTGGCTTAGCAACCTTGGGGGCAATCCTGACTGAGTCAACAGTTTCCTTGCCCTTATCAGTTTGACGGGCCTGAAGTACAACCTTAGGTGCACTCTCGCCTGCCTTAATAAATACCCTCTCAGTGTTGCTCTCTGAAGCAACATGAGACTGACCTTGTGAGGATTTCTTAGGAACATATCCAAGTCCCTTTGTCTCGTTCCCAAGCATTTGGCTGCTATTTATTTCCTCTCTAGCTACTGAGAATTTATTCATTGCTGCAACCTTTTGCTTGAGTGAGTCCTCACTCTTTTTCAGGATTTCATGTCTGGCAAAGAGGTCATCAAACTTGCTCTTGAGTACTTTCAGTTCTTCCTTCCTGACCAACTCTTCATCAGCCAGTTCCTTCAGAATCTTCTCTCTTGAGAGACGCTCAGCATTGATCAAATCAATTTCCTGAGTTAGTCTCACAATCTGAGCAGATTCTTTAAGATTAGACTGAGTAAGCTGATCATTCAGGCTCTGGACCTCAGTACTCAATTTCTTGTTCTCCTCTACCAAGAAGACATTAGTTTCCTGTAATCAGGAGAAATCAACCATCAATTAGTCCAGGCAGATCTGAAGGTTCATTTCTCTGACTGACTCTGAGCAAAGCTCTGGATTTTGACCAGTGTAGGAACCACACACAGAGTTAGATGTTACCTCAGGTTCCACCGTTGCCATAAGGAAAACATCATCGTACTCATCATCAGAAAAGAGTTCAGGCGACCTCTTCTCGGAACCATCCGAGTCAGTTGCATCCTCAGCGAGCATGGCTCTCCGGTCAGCAAGTCTCTGGTCTCTCTTGGCCCTCCTGTCCTCTCTTTCCCTTGCACTCAGCTTCGGACAGTCATACTGATACTGCCCGCTCTTGTTATAGTTGTAACATGTTGCTTGCTCATCTCCTCTTTCTTTCCTAGGTTCAGGGTTCCTCCTTGAGTCAGGTTCCCTCTGTCTTGATGAGCTTTCAGTCTTCCCTGAGTGCTTATCATCATGAGTACGGCTCTGTTCATCTCTACGATCGGGCTTTGGATCTGAATATCTTCTTTCATTGCCACGATCTCTCCTCTGGTCAGTGTTTCTCCTTTCCTCATATCTCCTCGAGCTTTGGTGGGTTCCTTCAGGTTTCCTGTCACGTGAGTCCTGATAAAATTTCTTATAACGACCAAACCTGGAATTTAGCTTCTCAAAGCGTCTGGCCATCAGGCTGTACTCCTCAGCAAGCTCTTCCTTGCTCATCTCCATCAGTGACTTTGATGAAGACTCAACAGGTTCAGACCTGGCCTTGAACGCCACACTTTTCTCAGGAGTTTTCTCTTTCTCTTCCTATTCCTGCTGAACTTTCTACTTTCTTTTGTTGAGATCATATTCCAGTGCTTTGAGCTCTGAAAAAAGTAAAGCAGAAGTTATGTTACTCATATCCTGAGTGTTCTTATGCATGATTACACTGTTGTCCCATCTCTCAGGAAGGGCATTCAGGATCTTTGAAGCAATATCTCTCTTAGGGACATCCTTGTCCAGCATCACCAACTCATTCATCAACTTGATGAATCTTGACTCCATCTGATCGATAGTCTCATCAGGCAGCATCTCGAACGCTTCGAACTTCTGAATGGCAATGTTTCTCTTGTTCTCCTTTATCTTTTCTGACCCCTCGCACATCCTGGTCAACTCATCCCAAACCTCTTTTGCCGTCTTTAAGTTCATCAGCCTTGCTGACTCCTCGAAAGGTACCATATGCAAAATAATGTTCCTGGCCACATTGTCCAGTCCCACCATCTTGATTTCGTCATTGGTCATATCTTTCCTTTCCTTAGGAACCTGTACGCCAATCTCAAGATGTTCATACCCCAGTCCTATGACATTAGGAATAGTGATCTTGATCGATCCTTCCTTGATGACACGCGGCATCTGGCCATGGATTGCATCAAGATGTGCCTCTAGTCTGAACTTCCAATAGACAAAGTTAGATACAGAGAATTCAGGTAATGAAGCTTCAAGTCTCCTCGATGTCATGAGGATGCATGTTTTATGAAAAGCAAACTCAGATCTGTTCAGTGACCACCAACAGTTTCTCCTCTGAAACTATTAGTATTCAAAGTCAGTGGTCTTTTGAACCACTGCTCTGATACCACTTGTTGGTCCCGGTACAAGACTGATGAATACGTGTATGGGGGTAGAATACACGTATACCAATTTTTCAACTTAAACCATGCTGAGTCCCCTTTACTCAGAGTGATAAAGAACTGAGAGCTGATAATCTCCCCACTGACTACACTTAGTGCGGGTCAGTTGGCTGACTATCAATTCGAGTTCAGTGCGGAAATGCGTGAGCCCTGATAGTTTAAAGTCTTGTTTAGTTTGCTTTCTGAAAACTTGATTACTCAATTCTGAAATAGTGATTAGTAGGGCAGTGCTCTTGTTTGATGATCAGGCTGATTGATTCAACTTGATAAAAACCAAAAGTTATGAATGAACAAGTAATATAACAAGTAAGCACAATATCAAAGCAGTAAGAACACAGGGAGTTTAACGTGGTTCAGAAACTCAAGCTCCAACGTCCACGGCCTGATTTAACAGGAAATCCACTAAATGGATTCTTGTTTTTAACGTGCCAAGGTGCACCAAGATCAGCTACTCCTCACTGACCTATACAAACTACTTACTAACTCACTAACAACTTGCTACCAACAAGCCTAACTTAGGGTTTTGGTTTCAGTTTGGATTCCAACTAGGTTGTGATTATCCTTACAAGACAAAGCTATGCTAAGGATTGGATAATCACTCTAAGCTTAAGATATTGCTAGAACGCTCTTTGGAATACTGAATAACTCTCAGAAACTAAGAAACACTTGGGAAATTTAACTGGTTTCGAGTGCTTCTTCTAAAGGCTGAATGCTTTGAATGCTTGAGAGTTTGAGTAATTTCTGGCTTGGAAATTTCCCGTAACCTTGAATGGGTTCAAGGCCTTCTGTATTTATAGGTGATTTGAAAACTATCTGTTGGAAGAGATAGTCTTCTGGTCATCTAGGTAGAGTGGCTCAAACGGACATATTTCCCATGCAGCAGCCGTCCTTGCATGAGTTTGGTAACTTGCATTTAATGCTTGCCCATTGAATATGTAGTCTGAAGTCAGTCTCTGTGTCAGGTTCCATACTTGCATGTCCTTCCCGGATTGGTCCACGTCATCAGGTTGGTGAGAATGTCAGAACTTATTCCTATGCTTCAGGCTTGTCTTATTAAGTTCTTTTTGTCTCGAGCACAATGGTCTTGTCCTGACGCTGACATTCCTTTTGCATTGCTTGGCTCTACTCCAAGTCTTTCCCATAAACTCAGTGTCAACCTGTTCCCTTCAGGACTGAGTTAGTAATGACCTCAGAGTCATACTCTTCATCATTGACGCTTACTCAGTCAGCTTAGAAGACTGCCATAAGTTCAGGATGGTGCTCTTCATCTTAAGGCTCTTGTCTTGATTGTCATCAGTGAGTTCTCCTCTCACTGAGTACCTGTGAAGTGTAAAATGACTAAGTACAAACCTAACCAAGACTAGCCTGATAATGACATACAAAACAACTAATCTTTTCAGGGGCTTTGGGATCTTAATTAAAACTGACAATGTCCCAACAGAAAGTCCTATCCACGGTTCCTTTCTTGAACCCATGGTCTGTCAGGAATTGAGAGAGGGTATCATACCAAGCTCTTGGTGCTTGCTTAAGTCCATAGAGTGCTTTCTTCAAATGGTATACTCTATCTCCAACCTCAAACCCGGGAGGTTGTTCAACATATACCTCTTCATTGAGTACACCATTCAGGAAGGCACTCTTGACGTCCATTTGATACACCTTAAACTTCTTATATGTTGCATATGCAAGGAACAACCTGATAGTTTCCAACCTAGCCACTGGAGCAAAAGTCTCATTATAGTCTATTCCTTTAGACTGACAACACCCCTTTGCAACTAGTCTACCCTTGTTCCTTACTACAACACCATTCTCATCCTTCTTGTTTTTGAAGACCCACTTAGTACCAATAACACCTTGGTGCCTAGGTCTATCTACCAGTTCCCAAACCTAATTTCTTGTGAACTGATT
The DNA here is from genome assembly GCA_947034835.1 of Ballota nigra. Taxonomy (NCBI): domain Eukaryota; kingdom Viridiplantae; phylum Streptophyta; class Magnoliopsida; order Lamiales; family Lamiaceae; genus Ballota; species Ballota nigra. Next base: position 87,245,202 of record OX344720.1, on the reverse strand, counting down.
CAACTCCTCTTGCATGGCTATGATCCAGTTCGAGTCAGTGAGAGCTTCTTCAATGTTCTGAGGCTCTTGCTCAGAGAGAAAACAACAGAACAGTGCGCTTTCACCATGAAACAGTCTGGTCCTGACTCCCTCAGTTGGATCACCAATAACTTGGTCAATGGGATGACTCTCTAGCCATGTTTTCTTCCCTAGAGTTGTTCCTGAAGTGCCTGTAATGTTAGTGTCTACAGGTTCATAAAATTCAGGAAATTGAATAGAAGGGGATGAACCTGAGTCTATACCAAAGGGATTAATTAGTTCAATGTCAGGGACATTGATTCCCCCTTGATGAGGTGACTCAGGAACCCCCTCAGCTGCAACCGCATCTTCATAGATGGTACTTACCTCAGGTTGAGCCTGTTCCTCAGTCTGAGGCTCAGCAATCCCTGATGTGCTGGGCTTAGGAGTGGCTCTTGGGTCATCTTCCTGATCATCATCATCATCCCATCTTGAAATTGGCACAGTTTTGACCTTTGGATCAGGTTGATTCTTTAAGCTCAGCCTTGTCACTCTCCTTGTGACCTACTCAGTGTCAGGATTCAACACTTTTACCCTAGACTCATTAGCAGATTCATCAAATACAACATGTGGTGATTCTTCCACAACAAGGGTCCTACAATTGTAAACCCTGAATGCTTTGCTAATTTCAGAATATCCCAAGAATATCCCTTCATCAGATTTGCTATCAAAGGCTTTCAATTGGGTCTTCCCATTGTTGAGGATGGAGCACTTACAACCAAATACATGAAAGTAATAGATACGAGGCTTCCTATTATTCCATGTCTCATATGGGGTCTATGCATGTTGTTTGTTCAGCATGGATCTGTTCTGAGTGTAGCATGCAGTGTTGATTGCCTCAGCCCAGAATTTCTTAGGCAATCCTGACTCAGCCAGCATGGTCCTGGCAGCTTCCTTCAGTGTCATGTTCCTCCTTTCAGCGACATCATTCTGTTGTGGGGTTCTAGCTGCAGAAGTCTCATGAGCTATACTAAGTTCATTACAAAAGTCAGAAATATATGAATTTATAAATTCAGTGCTCTTGTCAGATCTGATCTTAGTAATGGACTCATTCTTCTCATTGTTGAGCCTTCTGAGCAACTCAGGAAGCTTCACCTGTGTTTCCTTCTTATTTAACAAGAAAATAACCCATGTATATCTAGAATAATCATCAATAACCACAAGGGTATATTTCCTACCATTCATACTCACAGGTGTCATGGGACCAAATAAATCCATGTGCAAGAGCTATAGAATCCTGTCAGTGGAGAAGGTAGATTTCTCCTTGAATGGCGCTCTGACCTGCTTTCCCTCCTGACAAGCCTTGTACAAATGATCTTTGCTAAAAATTTCATTAGGTAGACCTTCAACAAGTGATTGTCTAGAAATTTTGTTAAGAATCTTGAAGTTCAGGTGGCTTAATCGTTTATGCCATAACCAACTGAGCTCTAGAGAGCTTTTAGCAACAAAAGAAGTATTAGGAATAGTGCTGCTCCAATCAGCGAGATAAACGTTACCTTTCCTGATACCTGATAGAAGCACTTGTGTTGATTTGTCCTTGACTGAACATATATTCGATGAGAACTCAACACTGAACCCTTTGTCACAGAACTGATTCACTGACAACAGGTTATGCTTCAGTCATTCCACAAAGGACACATTTTTCACTCTGATTGTACCTATGATCCAGACACCAAAACATTTAGTAACACCTTTTGAGTTATCACCAAAGGTTACCTGTGGACCATCTTTTGCTTGAAACACTTGGAGAAGACTCTTCATTCCAGTCATATGCCTTGAGCATCCGCTGTCTAGGTACCAAACAACTTTGTTTGAGTCTCCTCTCCTCTTGTTGTGATCCACAACCGCCTGCAAGCAAATCAGGTTTTAGGTACCCATTGGGTGTTGGGTCCTATTGTGTCAGTTGTACCCTTCGGGATCCAGACTTGCTTAACTACCCTGATTGCCTCAGATAGGTAAATCTGTCTCTCTGAAACATCAACATACACAACTTTCTTCTTCTTTACCTGAGAGGAAGATGGTGTATGAGTGCTGGACTTAGGCTTCACAGGAGCCTGAGTGGGTGCCTTTTGGGCTGGCTTCCTATTCTTCCTAGGTCTGGGTACAGCAGGTCTTGGGCCTTGTTCTTGATAAGGACCTTATTTTCTGTTCCCCCTAGGCAAGTGAGGGAATGGAAAACAGTTAAAGGTCTCAGGATGCCAAAACCATGGGGGTGTCATCATGTTTGGCCTTCCCTGTTGGTATTGCCAAGCATGATGGTACCCTCGCTGACCAGTCTGAGGGCTCTTGGCCTGAGTCTTCCTCTGCTTTTGCTGAGGCTTTCTCTGGCCTGATCTCTCAGGGACCTCCTTTGGTTGCTTTGCATTTCCCTTGGGTTTTGGCTTAGCAACCTTGGGGGCAACCCTGACTGAGTCAACAATTTTCTTGCCCTTATCAGTTTGACGGGCTTGAAGCACAACCTTAGGTGCACTTTGGTCTGCCTAAACAACTACCCTCTCAGTGTTGCTCCCTGAAGCAACCTGAGACTGACCTTGTCAGGATTTCTTAGGAACCTATCCAAGTCCCTTTTTCTCGTTCCCAAGCATCTGGCTGCTATTTATTTCCTCTCTAGCCACTGAGGATTTATTCATTGCTGTAACCTTTTGCTTGAATGAGTCCTCACTCTTTTTCAGGATTTCATGTCTGGCAAAGAGGTCATCAAACTTACTCTTAAGTACTTTAAGTTCTTCCTTCCTTACGCTCAGCATTGATTAAATCAATCTCCTAAGTTAGTCTCACAATCTGAGCAGATTCTTTAAGATCAGACTGAGTGAGCTGATCATTCAGGCTCTGGACCTCAGTACTCAATTTCTTGTTCTCCTCTACCAAGAAGACAATAGTTTCCTGCAGCCTGGAGAAATCAACCATCAATTGATCCAGGCAGATCTGAAGGTTCATTTCTCTGACTGAATCTGAGCTAAGCTCAATATTTTGACCAGTGTAAGAACCACACACATAGTTAGATGTTACCTCAGGCTCTTCTCTAGCCATCATGCACACATCATCGTACTCATCGTCAGAAAAGAGTTCAGGCGACCTCTCCTCAGGACCATCCGAGGCAGTTGCATCCTCAGCAAGCATGGCTCTCCGGTTAGCAAGTCTCTGGTCTCTCTTGGCCTTCCTGTCCTCTCTTTCCCTTGCACTCAGCTCTGGACAGTCATACTGATAGTGCCCGCTCTTATTACAGTTGTAACATTTTGCTTGCTCATCTCCTCTTTCTTTCCTAGGTTCAGGGTTCCTCCTTGAGTCAGGTTCCCTTTGTCTTGATGAGCTTTCAGTCTTCCCTGAGTGCCTGTTATCACGAGTACGTCTCTGTTCATCTCTATGATTGGGCTTTTGATCTGAATATCTTCTTTCATCACCACGATCTCTCCTCTGGTCAGTGTTTCTCCTTTTCTCATATCTCCTTGAGCTTTGGTGGGTTCCTTCAGGTTTTCTGTCACGTGAGTCCTGATAAAATTTCTTATAACGACCAAACCTGGAATTTAGCTTCTCAAAGCATCTGGCCATCAGGCTGTACTCCTCAGCAAGCTCTTCCTTGCTCATCTCCATCAGTGACTTTGATGAAGACTCAACAGGTTCATACCTGGCTTTGAACGCCACACTTTTCTCAGGAGTTTTCTCTTTCTCTTCCTACTGAACTTTCTTCTTTCTCTTGTTGAGATCATATTCCAGTGCTTTGAGCTCTGAAAAAAGTAAAGCAGAAGTTATGTTACTCATATCCTGAGTGTTCTTAAGAATGATTACACTGTTGTCCCATCTCTCAGGAAGGTCATTCAGGATCTTTGAAGCAACATCTCTCTTAGGGACATCCTTGTCCAGCATCACCAACTCATTCATCAACTTGATGAACCTTGACTCCATCTGATCTATACTCTCATCAAGTAGCATTTCGAAAGCCTCAAATTTATGAATGGCAATATTTCCCTTGTTCTCCTTTATCTTTTCTGACCCCTCACAAATCCTGGTCAGCTCATCCCAAACCTCATTTGCCGTCTTTAAGTTCATCAGCCTTGCTGACTCCTCGAAAGGCACAGTATGCAAAATGATGTTCCTGGCCACATTGTCCAGTCCCACCATCTTGATTTCGTCATTGGTCATATCTTTCCTTTCCTTAGGAACCTGTACGCCAATCTCAAGATATTCATACTCCAGTCCTGTGACATTAGGGATAGTAATCTTGATTGGTCCTTTCCTGATAACACGCGGCATCTTGTCATGGATGGCATCTAGATGTGCCTCAAGTATGAACTTCCAGTAAATAAAGTTAGAAACAGAGAATTCGGGTAACGAAGCTTCAAGTCTCCTCGAAGTCATGATGATGCAAGTTTTATGTAAATGCAAACTCAGATCTGTTCAGTGACCACCAACAGTTTCTCCTCTGAAACTATTAGTATTCAAAGTCAGTGGCCTTTTGAACCACTGCTCTGATACCACTTGCTGGTCCCGGTACAAGACTGATGAATACGTGTATGGGGGGGATTCACGTATACAAATTTTTCAACTTAAACCTTACTGAGTCCCCTTTACTCAGAGTAATAAATAACTAAGAGCTGATAATATACCCACTGACTACACTTAGTGCGGGTCAGTTGGCTAACTATCAAATCAAGTTCAGTGCGGAAATGCGTGAGCCCTGATAGTTTAAAGTCTTGTTTAGTTTGCTTTCTGAAAAACTTGTTTACTCAATTCTGAAGTAGTGATTAGTAGGGTAGTGCTCTGTTTGATGATCAGGCTGATTGATTCAGCTTGATAAAAATAAATGCTATGAATGAATAAATAATATGACAAGTAAGCACAATATCAAAGCAGTAAGAACACAGGGAGTTTAACGTGGTTCAGAGACTCAAGCTCCTACGTCCACGACTTGATTTAACAGGAAATCTACTCAAGGGATTCTTGTTTTTAACGTGCCAAGGTGCACCAAGATCAGCTACTCCTTACTGACTTATACAAACTACTTACTAACTCACTAACTGAACTTACTTCCAACAAACCTAACTTAGGGTTTTGGTTTCAGTTTGGATTCCAACTAGGTTGTGATTATCCTTACAAGACAAAGCTTTACTAAGGATTGGATAATCACTCTAAGCTTAAGATAATGCAAATACGCTCTTTGGAATACAGAATAACTCTCAGTGACTAAGAAACACTTGGGAAATTTAACTAGTTTCGAGTGCTTCTTCTAAAGATTGAATGTTTTGAATGCTTGAGAGTTTGAGTAATTTTTGGCTTGGAAATTTCCCGTAACCTTTAATGGGTTTAAGGCCTTCTGTATTTATAGGTGATTTGAAAACTATCCGTTGGAAGAGATAGCCTTCTAATCATCTACGTAGAGTGGCTCAAACAGATATATTTCCCATGTAGCAGCCGCCCTTGCATGGATTTGGTAATTGCATTTAATGCGCCATTTAATGCTTGCCCGTTGAAAGTGCAGTCTGAAGTCGGTCTTCATATCAGGGTCCGTACATGCGTGTCCTCCCCGGATTAGTCCACGTCATCAGGTTGGTGAGAATGTCGGAACTTATTCCTAGGCTTCAGGCTTATCTTATTAAGTTCTTTTTGTCTCGAGTACAACGGTCTTGTCCTGACGCTGACATTCCTTTTGCATTATTTGGCTCTACTCCAAGTCTTTCCCATAAACTCAGTATCATCTTGTTCCCTTCAAGTCTGAGTTAGTAATGACCGCAGGGTCATACTCTTCATCACTGACACTTACTCAGCCAGCTTAGAAGACTGCCATAAGTTCAGGATGGTGCTCTACGTCTTCAGGCTCTTAGTCTTGATTGTCATCAGTGAGTTCTCCTCTCACTGAGTACCTGTGAAGTGTAAAATAACTAAGTACAAATCCTAACCAAGACTAGCCTGACAACAAATGCATAACATCTTTTCAGGGGCTTTGGGATCTAATCAAAACTAACATTGTCCCAACATCCTTGATCGGGGCTATTTGAGAATCGTACTTAAGTCATCTGAGTTCTCACTCACTCAATGACAGTATCGATTCAAGGGAACACAGATATGAATAATGCAAACGATTAAACATAATAATCAGATAAGTGTAAAGTCATACATTTAATATTAACTCAATCAATAATATTAAATCATAAAATGAATATCATCTTAGTATTAATCTCTAGGACACTAACACTAACAATCTCCCACTTGGATTAGAGCCAATCACCTACATGTCTAACCCCTAGACCATCAAAATGTCTAGTGTGTACATGGACACTCAAAACCTTGGTGAATGGGTCAACCAAATATTATTCTGTGGGAATGCGTTCTAACTCTATTTCCTTGTTAGCAATTATCTCTCTTATCAAGTGATAACGTCTTGGTACATGCTTGTTTCTCTTGTTGGATATTGGTTCCTTTATTTGCACAACCACACCAGTGTTATCCCAATACAACTTTATTGGACTACTGGCACTCGGAACTACCCCTAGTTCAGTTAAGAACTATTTTATCCAGACAACTTCTTTAGCAGCCTCTGCCGCAGCTATGTACTCAGCCTCAGTTGTTAAATCCACAGTTGTCGCTTGCTTAGAACTATTCCAACAAACTGCCCCTCCATTGAGAGTGAAAATGAACCCTGACTGTGATTTGTAATTATCACAATCGGATTGGAAACTCGCATCAGCATAGCCCGTAATGATTAAATCTGAATGCCTACCGTACACAAGAAAATGTTCTTTAGTACGCCTAAGGTACTTCAGAATAATCTTGACAACAATCCAGTGAGACTCATCTGGATTCTGCTGGTATCTACCGGTGATGTTGACAGCGTAGGCCACATCTGGTCTGGTGCAAGTCATGGCGTATGTTGGTCCCAAAAGTATGACAAGGTCTAGAGGGGGGGGTTGAATATGTTGAAGTTATATGCTTTTACTTTGTATAACTCATGCATTAAACACACTTATTTATGAAAATAATTCTTTTATCGCATTTGCTTTGAATATGAATGAATGTTATAGATTTATTGCAACCCGTTCAATATGTATAGTATGTGTTATATTGTAATTAATGTGGTGATACCAGATCACGGAAGATCACATTAACGGTTTCCTTGTAACTAAACGTACGAATTCACGACCCAGGTGGAATTGAACAATCCACCATGAAAGGTCGATGTGTACATCTCAGATTGGTCTGTCTTGACCAAGGGATTGCACTAGCACATTTAGTATGTGTTGAAGAGGACCTACAGCGAGGATAAATTCTCCTGTTCTAAAATATAAAGAATTAGACCTCAGTGGTTATTGATTTCTTAATCTCCATCACTTAAATAGGACCGTGTGTGCTTAATGGTTACTGCTTTGATTCATGTTGGGTGAGAATCATCGTGACTTCAAACTTTGTATCTTGGGCAGTAATATTAATCATACAACGGTTGCTAAGATTTAATATGGAGAAACACGTGCGAGTACGGCTCATGTGATTAGTCCCCTTGTTGGGCTCAGAAGTTTTATCGTACCAAATCTTGTAAGTGAAGAATTAGTTTCTTCGGCACGAATAATAATGTTGAGATGTCTTTACCCAAGGCAAAATATATTAATTAATTTAGAGCTATTCAGAAGTTTAATTAATTAATGGACTAGATAATCTTAAACACGGGAAATAAATAACCGGGAGCCCATATTATCGTAATATGGATTAAGATGGATAGTGCGATATTAATTTATTAGTGGTACTAATTAATATTAATGGGCTGAATTATATTGGGGCTCAATATTGAAATTCAGAAGCCCATTGGAGGTCCAATCTTAATTCTCCTAAAGGCCCCTCAAGTAGCCCAATAATAATAAGGTGATTAAAATAAAAAGGAAATATTATTGCTGATTTTCCTAGATATTTTCAAAAATTAGTATATTAGATTGAGAAAACGATTTTGTTGATTTTCTTGGATAAATATTCTGGAAGATAAGTATTCTTGGAATACAAGATTATCTCATAAATTCAAGAAGATCTAAATTGTTAATCGGTTTCGATTCACGAGAAAACTTGTAATCGGGAATCGGAATATGACTATTGCTTAAGAACGAAATTGAAATCAACTAAAAATGAAGAACACTAGATTTTTACGTGGTTCGGAGAAAACACTCCTACATCCACGGGGTCGGAGAAGATTGATCTTTCACTAAGAATAGAGAATTTACAATTCACTCTAACTCGTACTCTCTCTCTCTCTCTCTGTGTGTTTTGCACTCAATTCACTGTTTCTCACTTTCACTATTGATGAACCACACTTCTCTCATTTAAGAAGTACCCCTTTTATAGTTACAAAGATTGAATTGAACCCTAGATATGATTTGTAACGAATTCTCATACGTTAGGTAGTTATCCAGCTGGCTAACAACTTCAATAACCGCTTCAATTGATTCAGTTAGAACCACCATCGCGTTAGCTTCAATTTGGTGTAATTTGCGAGTAATGAACTTCGGATCAGATGACTTGACCTCCTCTGGTTCTGGTCACTTCCACCAGACTCCTCTGGTCAGACTCCTCTGGTAGACTCCTCTGGTAGACTCCTATGGTCAGCCTCACCTGCCAGACTCCTCTGATTAGCCTCATCTGGTCCAACTCCTCTGGTACCCCAAATTGCCTAACTCCCACGGCTAACACTTTAACAACATAGCTTTCTATTGAAACTCAAGCTCAACATATTAGATACTTCACATATGACACTTCATTGTGTTCTCCACCTCAGATGAGAAGTATCAATCCTCTCTTCCTCTCCTCCACACTCCAGCTTGGGTCAAGGAACATCCCATACACTCATCTTTACCAATTCAATGCAAAATTTGAATTTCATACCTGGCAAAGACTTTGTACACATATCTGCGGCATTGTCCTCTGTAGATATCTTCTAGATCAGAACCACTCATTTTTCAATGGTTTTCTTTACAAAGTGTAATCTTACATCAATGTGCTTTGATCTCTCATGGAACACTTGATGTTTAACCAGATGAACAACACTCTGATTATCACAACCTTTTGATTTATCCCAAAATCCTTGATAATGCCTTTCAACCATTAAGCCTCCTTAACAGCTTCAGAGACTGCAACAAACTCTGCTTCTGTAGTAGATAATGCAACTCCACTCTGCAGAACAGATCTCCAGCTAACAACAGTATTATAAAGAGTAAATATATACCCATTTAAGGACCTTCTGGTATCCAGATTAGCAACAAAATTAGAATCAACAAATCCTTCTAGTGGACTCTTCTGGTCAGTCATTCTTTCAAACATCAAACCCAGATCAGATGACCCTTTAAGATATCTGAATATCCATTTCAAAGCTTCCCAGTGTAATTTCCCTGGATTAGATATGTATCTGCTTACCATACTCAATGAATAAGCTAAGTCTGGTCTGCTGTAGACCAGAGCATACATCAAGCTTCCAACCCCATTTGCATAAGGTACTTTCATCATAGTTTTATTTTCTTCTTCAAACTTTGGTTCCATCTCCTTAGATAGTTTGAACTGTTGTCCCAGAGGAGTTGACACAGACCTACTCTCATGCATGTTAAACCTCTTCAGGACCTTCTCAATGTAACTCTTCTAGGATAAGAATAGTCTTCCAGCTGCTCAGTCCCTAAGAATATCCATTCCAAGAATCCTTTTAGCATTTCCCAAGTCCTTCATATCAAATCTGGCACTTAGCTTCCTTTTGATACTCTGAATTTTCAACAGACTCTTACTAGCAGTAAGCATGTCATCTACATAGATCAGAAGATAGGCTATCACATTGCTTCCTTGATTTTCCAGATATACACAAGTATCATACTTGCTTCTTACAAACCCAATGGATAGCATAACTTCATTGAACTTCTTGTGCCATTGTCTCGGACTTTGCTTGAGGCCATACAATGATTTATTGAGTAGACACACCTTTCCTTCTCCTCCTGGTTCAACAAACCCTTCTGGCTGGTGCATGTATAACTTCTCAATAAGATCCCCATGCAGGAAAGATGTCTTTACATCAAGCTGTTGTAGCTCCAGATCATCTTGGACTACTCTGCTCAGAAGTAATCTGATTGAACAATGCTTGACCACAGGTGAAAACACTTCACTGTAGTCAATCCATTCTCTTTGAGTAAATCCTCTGGCCACTAACCTGGCTTTAAACCTCACTTAATCCTTCACACCAGACTCAAGCTTTCGTTTAAACAACCATTTGCAACTGATTAGCTTCTATTTAGCTGGCTTGTCAACAAGAATCCAGGTATGATTCTTTTTAAGAGACTCCATCTCTTCTGTCATGGCTGTGATCTATGACTCCCTATCATCACACTCAATGGCTTCTTTGTAGATTTTAGGTTCTTGGTACACTATGGCTTCTGATGTAACAAGTGCATAAGAGACCAGATCAACATGACCAAATCTTGCAGGAGGATGTATTTGTCTTCTTGATCTGTCTCTTGTCAGGCTATAATTTCTCAAGTCTGCCTCTGGCACTTCTTCCTCCTCTTCTGCTGGTGCACTATCCTCATCAGATGACTCATTATCTTCTGCTCCATGCTCTGGTTCAGAACCAGATGAGCTACCCTGTTTATCATGATTAGGCTCCACCTCAACTTGAGTAATTGGATCAGAAATAACACCATCTATCTCTTCAGCTGATGGCTCTCCATCACCTCCACCAGACTTGTATCCCATCTATGATTCATTGAACACTACATCTCTGCTGGTAATATACTTCTGATTCCCAGGCTCTAGACACCACAACTTATACCCTTTAACACCCTTTGGATACCCAATGAAAACACATTTTAAAGCTCTAGGATCAAGTTTGTCTTGCTTCACATGAACATAAGCTAAGCATCCAAATACTTTCAACTTTGAATAAGCTGATATCTTTCCATACCAGATCTCATCTGGGGTTTTAAAATCAATAGCAGATAATGGCACTTTATTAATGAGATACACAGCTGTGTTAACAGCTTCTCCCCAAAAACTCTTAGGTAAATGAGCATTAGACAACATATACCTAACCCTTTCCAGAATAGTTATGTTCATTCTCTCAGCTAGACCATTCTGCTGGGGGTTTGAAGGAACAGTTGTATGCCTAGTAATACCCTTCTTACTACAAAATTGTTGAAACTCTTCTGATAGAAATTCAAGCCCATTATCAGTCCTTAAGTGTTTGATAGTTCTGCCCCTCTTATTCTCAAGTTCAATCAACCATTCTTTGAACTTAGAGAAGGCATCACTCTTCTGTTTTAGAATGTAAACCCAAACCTTTCTGGAATAATCATCAATAAGAGTAAGGAAATACCTGCCTCCACCATGAGTGGATACCCTTGCTGGCCTCCATACATCAGAATGTATGTAATCCATAACCTCCTTGGTGGTATGCTTCCCCTTCTGGTATGCTTGCTTCTTTGATTTCCCAAGAACACACCTCTCACAGAATTCCAGCTTACATATCCTCTTCCCAGGGATTGCCCCTGTTGGTCCCAAAAATATCCAGCGGAAAGCGTTTTTAAGTTAATTTTTAAGAAAACCCAATTTATGAATTAAGTACTAAAATTGAAGTACAGAAATCTAAATTGCAGAAAAGTAAATAACACCGGATTTATAGTTGTTCGGACCAACTTGTCCTACGTCCACTCTCCCTTTCTCCAAAGGGGTCTTTCTCACTCTCCAACTTACGTACTCACTTACTTACTGGAATTGCGAAGTACCAGCTCCTTCTTACACCTTACAACAACCTTATCTAACAAGATGAACAGGTTGAGTAATAATCCAACTAAACTCCTAAAAGAGTGTATATAAACTTGAATGAACAAGGTGAGTGATTGGAAGAGTTCGTGTGTTCTTGGTGTGCTCTCGCGCGACTCTTCTATATTGAACTAATCCAAGCACTCCTATTTATAGTTGTGGAAATAAACTAGCCGTTGGAAGCTAGAAATTCAAACAACCATAATTGGAGGAATATAATCAATCAAAGATTGATTATATGATTGATTAGTTGACTTGCAATCAATCAATCAAATCCTCCATCAGTTGACTCTCCAGATTGCCTTCTTCTCTATCAATGATCTCAAAAATCTTCTTGTCTACAGATTGTTGGGAAAATTGGGTGCCCGGAATCTATTCGGGATGAATTTTAAATACGAATTTAAATACAATTATTACTAGCATGAATTAATCCTAATTAATTCAAATAATAATTCCAACAACTAATTATCATCATGCATGTTGAATTAATTTCACATATTTAATTAAGCGGAATAAACAATTAAATATGCGATTAACGTACCTCTTGTAGAATTGGCCTTTGAATATACGGGACAATTATAATCTCGCTTTATCAACCCAAAGCCTTCTCAAGTATTTCCCTTTTCACCTCACTTGATCGCCGGTGGGAGACGCTTTCAAGTAATTTAATAACTAAGGAAAAAGAAAAATATCTATGCTCTTGATTTTTCCAACACATGGAATTATTTACTTGGGGATGAAATAATCATCCCCTATTTATAATATAGAGTGGCCGAAAATTATATGGTTTATGGGCTTGGAAAAAATCTTTTCTTAGACTCTAAGAAATCTTGAATATATCTCATATATTCTTTTCTCCAAAATAAAATATTCCACAAAAATCTCACACTCCATATTACTTTGCAATTTTCGAAATTATCAATTAGAAATTCCAAGATTTGGATCTTCTTGAATATATGAGATATTCTTGTATTCCAAGAATACATATCTTCCATAATATCTTTCCAAGAAAATCAACAAAATCTTATTTCTTCTTGACTTCATATTTTCGAAAAAAATAGGAAAAAATCAGCATGATATAATCTTTTTATTTTAATCACCTTATCATTATTGGGCTACTTAATGGGCTACTTGAGGGGCCTTAAGGAGAATTAAGATTGGACCTCCTAATGGGCTTCTGAATTTCAATATTGAGCCCCAATATAATTCAGCCCATTAATATTAATTATTACCACTAATAAATTAATATTGCACTATCCATCTTAATCCATATTACGATAATATGGGCTCCCGGTTATTATTTCCCGCGTTTAAGATTATCAAGTCCATTAATTAATTAAGCTTCTGAATAGCTCTAAATTAATTAACATCTTTCACCTTGGAGTAAAGACAGCTCAACATTATTATTCGTACCGAAGAAACTAATTCTTCACTTGCAAGATTTGGTACAATAAAACTTCTGAGCCCACCAAGGGAACTAATCACACGAGCCGTACTCGCACGCGTTTCTCCGTATTAAATCTTAGCAACCGTCGTATGATTAATATTACTGCCCAAGACATAAAGTTCGAAGTCACAATGATTCTCACCCAACATGAATCAAAGCAGTAACCATTAAGCACACACGGTCCTATTTAAGTGACGGAGATTAAGAAATCAACAACCACTGAGGTCTAATTCTTCACCTTTCAGAACAGAAGAATTTATCCTCGCTGTAGGACCTCTTCAACACATACTAAATGTGCTAGTGCAATCTCTTAGTCAAGACAGACCAATCTGAGCCTTACACATCGACCTCTCACGGCGGATTGTTCAATTCCACCTGGGTCGTGAATTGTACGTTTAGTTACAAGTAAACTGTTAATGTTGTCTTCCGTGATCGGGTATCACCACATTAACTACAATGTAACATGTACTATATATTGAACTGTTTGCAATAGAAATTCAACATTCAATCATAACTAAAGCAAATGCGATAAAAGAATTATTCTCATAAAACGAGTGTTTGATACACGAGTTATACAAAGTAAAAGCATACTTTCACGTATAACTCCAACAATCTCCCACTTATACTTAAAGTCTGCTTAGTATACATCACGCATGTCTTTGTGTAGTAGCTCTACGTGACATCTTATGTCAACCTACACTAACCTAATAATTCCTCCCACTTATACTTAAAGCAGATTGGCAATAGTCTTGACTCCCATTCCATCAACATGTCTCTCGAATGTATTCAGAGGCAGACCCTTTGTGAATGGATTTACTAGGTTGTCCCCGACGCATATCTTTGCCACCTCTTTATCTCCTCTCTTAACGATTTCTCGTATAAGATGGTGTTTTCTTTCAATGTGTTTGCTGGCCTTGTGGGCTCTCGGTTCCCTTGAATTTGCAACTGCCCCGGCATTGTCACAAAAGACAGTTATCTTGTCGGGCAAATTCGGAACTACGTCCAAGTCCACTAAGAAGTACTTGAGCCAAACCGCTTCTTTCGCTACTTCACAAGCAACTACTTATTCGGCTTCCATGGTCGAATCTGCGATGCATTTCTGCAAATCGCTTCTCCATGTCATGGCTCCTTCTCCCATGCAAAACACACTACCCGAGGTAGGTATTTTGGAGTCTATGTCTGATTGGAAATTTGAGTCCGTGTATCCCATGGGAATTAGATTGTCTGATTGTTAAATCAGTATTCCATACTAAGTTCTTTTCAGAAACTAAAGAATGCATTTAATTGCAATCTAATGTGCTTTCCCGGGGTTACTTTGATATCTTGCCATCATGCCCACGGCAAAGCAGATATCCGGTCTCGTACACAACATTGCATACATAAGACTTCCTACGTCCGAAACGTACGGAACGTCTTTCATGTCATCTATCTCCACTTGCGTCTTAGGGCATATTTCTTTAGATAGATGGATTCCGTGCCTAAAAGGTACAAAACCTTTCTTGGAATCTTGCATGCTGAAATGCTTCAAAACAGTGGCTTTGTATGAAACTTGCGATAAACCCAACATCCTCCTCTTGGATCTCAAGTGAACTTGATCACAAGGATGTGACCGGCTTTCCCTAAGTCCTTCATATCAAACTGATTTGACAGTCATACCCTTACGTCTGACAATACCTTTACATTGTTTCCAATGAGCAGAATATCGTCTACGTATAATACTAAGAATACCACCGCAGTTCCGTCACACCTTTTATACACACAACTTTCGAACTTGTTTTGATCACAAACCCATAAGACTTAATAACTTGATCAAAACACTGGTTCCAAGTACGCGACGCTTGCTTAAGTCCATAAAATGGATCTCTTAAGCTTGCATACGAGGTGCTCTTGGCCTTTTTCAACGAAACCTTTGGGTTGTTGCATATAGATCCCATCAAGACTTCCGTTAAGGAAAGCTGTCTTGACATCCATTTGCCAGATCTCGTAATCTAAGTGCGCAGCGATCGACAAGAGAATACGGATGGACTTAAGCATAGCTACAGGCCACAGGCCACAAGCCTTGCTTTGAAGGTCTCTACCCTTCCGTCTGGTCCTCTTTTCCTCTTGTACACCCACTTGCATCCAATGGGCTCTACCCCATTAGGTGGATCAACCAACTCCCACACTTGATTATAATCCATCGAACCCACCTCGGTTTCCATTGCGGTTTGCCACACTTCCGCGTCTTTGTCTTGGATTGCCTCGTCGTACGTTCATGGGTCTGATTCATCGCTGGGAATCAAATCCGAAGATTCTCCAATTCCCATGAATCTCTCGGGTTGCCTTGCAATCCTCCCACTACGACGGGGTTCCGGTTGTGAAGGTATGACGTGTGGTATATCATCTTGTATACTTGGTATAGGAGTTTGCCCTCTTAACTCGTCTAAGGTAATCTCACTTCTGGGCTTTCTTTTGTTCATATAGTCTTCCTCCAAGAATTTAAAGTGCGAACTAATCACGGTCTTTTAATCCTTGAGACTATAGAACCTACACCCTTTCGTTCCCATGGGATATCCTATAAACAACCTTAATTCCGAACATGGATTCAATTTACCGGCTTCCTTGTCTAGCACGTATGCCGGACAACCCCAAATCTGCAAGTGTCTTAGACTGGGCTTGCGCCCCGGTCCACAATTCCATTGGGGTTTTAGGAACCGATTTGGATGGCACCAAGTTTAGAATATAAGTCATTGTTTCCAAGGCATTACCCCAAAACGACTTGGGTAAATCCGAATAACTCATCATGGATCTGACTATTTCTAAAAGAGTCTGGCTCCTTCGTTCCGCCACACCGTTCTATTGAGGGGTTCCCGATGTGGTCAACAGGGATACAATCCCTTCTTCCGATAGGTAGTTCAAGAATTCATTGCTAAGGTATTCGCCTCCACGAACAAATCGTAGAGACTTGATACTTCTTTCCCTATGCATCATAAGGTAGATGTATCCGTATCTTGAGTAATCATCAAATTACTCATACCTCTTCTTGCTATGATCGTCATTGAACCACACATATCGGTATGAACGAGTTCTAACACTTCCGTAGTTCTATTCCCCTTGGCTCCAAATGCCCTCTTGGTCATTTTACCCTCTAAACAGGATTCACAAGTTGGAAATGGTTCGACTTGGAATGATTCCAAGGATCCGTCTTTCACCAATCTCTCTATCCACTTTAGATTAATATGACCTAGTCTAAGATGCCATAGAAGTGTTTCGTTCATCTCCGAAGAACGCTTTCTTTTATTACTCGAAATAATCGATGTGTTATTAGATTCAATTTTGTGAGTGGTGTGCCCAAATAATGGTATAAAGATCATCCATTAAAGTTCCGGAACGGATAAACTCATCGTTTCAAGCAATAATAACATCCTTATTAAAAGAAACTGAGTATCTATTCAAACAGTTTAGAAACTGAAGGTTGAGTTCTTTCTAAACTAGGAACATGAGGAACGTCTCTCAAGACCATAACTCTATCTTCACAAGATAGGCGCACTTCTCCCACTGCTTCAGCTGCCACTCTCGTAGCAATGCCCGATGTGATGGGGATCTCACTTCCGTTAAGTCGTCGGGTTAGCTTAAACCCATGAAACAAATGTGATCAGTAGCTCTCGTATCCACTATCCACGAATAGACAGCATACACCACTTCACAAGTTTCGACGACTAAGGTGTGTGAATTACCTAACTTTCCTAGCCTCTTAGGCTTGGAACAGGCAGACCTCCATTGTCCTCTCTCACCGCAATTAAAACACTTCCCCTTCGATGCTTGCCTTTGCATTTGCCTTTCGCAACAATTGGATTTGCTTGGATCCGGCCTTTGGTTCTCTTCCTCTTTTTCCCTCCCTTGGGACCAAAAGAGGTAGACGAACCATTAGCCACCATAGCACTAGACTGGTGCTCCATTATCACCTCCACCGAAACTAAAGCTTGCAAGAGCTCGGGCAAACGACTTGTCCGTTCATTCATCTGACAGTTCAGATGAAACTACTCAAAGCTTCTCGGTAGGGAATGGTATATGAAATCAATCAAAATCCGCACCAAGTACTTCCAACTTGTTAAGGTATGCCATTATCTCGAGAACGTGCTCCCTCACGGGCGTTCCTTCCACCATTTCCAACTTGACCGAGTCATGTTTGGTGAACTGATTAGTCATGGGATTCTGATGTGAAAACATCTCTTCAAGGTGTTCCATGATTTCAACAGCGGATACAATGTCTTCATGAACGCGCCTCAAATCCTCAGACAGAAATGTCAAGATGATGCACTTCATTCATTGTCACGCTTCCGATCATAAACTGCCTCTTCCCATTGCTTGACTTATCATTAGGCTTGCCGGGTATATTAACATAAATAACCCAATTGTGTTTTCGTACAGTAAGGACAAATTTAAAAAAAACATTTCCAATCGATATAGTTCTCTCCAAAAAGTTTATTAACTTTAAGTATATTAAACAGTGGATTAAAAGGTTGCGACATGATGAAATGAGAATAAAACATACATTCATATCAATATCTAGAAAAATATGAAATTATCACATAATTCGATCACATCAATTATATTGAAACCTTAAAACAATATAATCATGCATCAGCCAACATCTCGAAACAATTTAAATGCGCCACGAGGGGTGGTCTATACATTTAAATACATTCAAGCGGATCACAAACTTAAAAGTTACAAATCCTTAATTCAAAATTAATAGTTGGCTCCCACTTTGACCACATAGAAATTGACAGGGACTCCGAGGGGAGTAAGTTAATATCAATTTCCTATGCCTAAGTAATAACCATAATTAAATACAGGATTATTATTTCGCTTTGAGCAAGCCACTCGTGGTGAGGGTCAATACCACCACTAGTAATAATCTACAATCATCCTTTCGGAATTTATTCATGTGAAATCCGTTCTTTTGGCCGATCCGAGGGGGAAATGTATTCCAAAAGAACTTCACAAATAAATAAATTATGGAGGCCAAAATAATCCAATTCTAATATCCGGAATAAAATTGCGATTATAAAAACATACTTAGTAATTTTCGAAAGTAAGGTTTTTCTTGGACAATTAAATTCATGCAAACACATATTAACAAATAATAAAAATTGCACGAAATAAAACATCCATCAAAACAAAATTAAACACATTGGAGCACTCAATTCCAATTGTCACGGTTTAATTTCTTCACGTCTTGATGCGAAAAATCGTCCTTGTTGCTTTCCGACGTTCGTCTCGACGTGCTCCCACTCAAACAGCAACACTTCTTCAAAAACAGCATTGTTTGGGGTTCAGGACGACGTTTAAAAACACACGGAAAAAAAAACACGAACCGAAAAAATTCCACGGCCTGAGATACAGCGCGCGTCGGCCCACGAAGTGGGCCCGCGCGCTTCCCGGCCCGAGAAGCGCTGGAAAAATGCCCGAGGCGCGCCGAAGCGCAGCCCCGAGGCGCACCCGAGGCGCACCCGAGGCGCTACACGGAAGCGCGCCGAAGCGCACCCGAGGCGCCCCGAGGCGCTGCAGGCCCTCGCCGAGGCGCGCGCGCGCGGTGCGCGATGCGCCGTGCGCCCGCTGCGCACGGCGTGCGCCGTGCACCCCCGTGCGCCGTTTTTTCGCCGTTCGTCCTCGTTTTCTTCACCCCTAGCATGATTTTACCTCCATACACGCGCCACGCTTGTATGCGTCGTCCGGGTACGCCGTTTTTAATTCTTCGTTCTTCGTCACGATCCGGTTACAATTTATTTTTACAAAAAAATAAATACTAGATCTAGACTAGTCTATTACAATGATTGAATCAAAATAAAAACAACTAATCTACTCGTGGATTTTCTCACGAGAAAAACGAATTCGAACGAATCGAATTAAAAACAATTAATTTACACGCATGAAATTAACAACATTAAAAAAACATGACAATTGGATACCTGCAAAAAAGATCTAACAATTCTACTATCCAATTTCAATTTAATGTTCAACAATTTAAATTCCAATTTAAAATTCAGAGCCCGAAACCGTGGCTCTGATACCAGTTGTTGGGAAAATTGGGTGCCCGGAATCTATTCGGGATGAATTTTAAATACGAATTTAAATACAATTATTACTAGCATGAATTAATCCTAATTAATTCAAATAATAATTCCAACAACTAATTATCATCATGCATGTTGAATTAATTTCACATATTTAATTAAGCGGAATAAACAATTAAATATGCGATTAACGTACCTCTTGTAGAATTGGCCTTTGAATATACGGGACAATTATAATCTCGCTTTATCAACCCAAAGCCTTCTCAAGTATTTCCCTTTTCACCTCACTTGATCGCCGGTGGGAGACGCTTTCAAGTAATTTAATAACTAAGGAAAAAGAAAAATATCTATGCTCTTGATTTTTCCAACACATGGAATTATTTACTTGGGGATGAAATAATCATCCCCTATTTATAATATAGAGTGGCCGAAAATTATATGGTTTATGGGCTTGGAAAAAATCTTTTCTTAGACTCTAAGAAATCTTGAATATATCTCATATATTCTTTTCTCCAAAATAAAATATTCCACAAAAATCTCACACTCCATATTACTTTGCAATTTTCGAAATTATCAATTAGAAATTCCAAGATTTGGATCTTCTTGAATATATGAGATATTCTTGTATTCCAAGAATACATATCTTCCATAATATCTTTCCAAGAAAATCAACAAAATCTTATTTCTTCTTGACTTCATATTTTCGAAAAAAATAGGAAAAAATCAGCATGATATAATCTTTTTATTTTAATCACCTTATCATTATTGGGCTACTTAATGGGCTACTTGAGGGGCCTTAAGGAGAATTAAGATTGGACCTCCTAATGGGCTTCTGAATTTCAATATTGAGCCCCAATATAATTCAGCCCATTAATATTAATTATTACCACTAATAAATTAATATTGCACTATCCATCTTAATCCATATTACGATAATATGGGCTCCCGGTTATTATTTCCCGTGTTTAAGATTATCAAGTCCATTAATTAATTAAGCTTCTGAATAGCTCTAAATTAATTAACATCTTTCACCTTGGAGTAAAGACAGCTCAACATTATTATTCGTACCGAAGAAACTAATTCTTCACTTGCAAGATTTGGTACAATAAAACTTCTGAGCCCACCAAGGGAACTAATCACACGAGCCGTACTCGCACGCGTTTCTCCGTATTAAATCTTAGCAACCGTCGTATGATTAATATTACTGCCCAAGACATAAAGTTCGAAGTCACAATGATTCTCACCCAACATGAATCAAAGCAGTAACCATTAAGCACACACGGTCCTATTTAAGTGACGGAGATTAAGAAATCAACAACCACTGAGGTCTAATTCTTCACCTTTCAGAACAGAAGAATGTATCCTCGCTGTAGGACCTCTTCAACACATACTAAATGTGCTAGTGCAATCTCTTAGTCAAGACAGACCAATCTGAGCCTTACACATCGACCTCTCACGGCGGATTGTTCAATTCCACCTGGGTCGTGAATTGTACGTTTAGTTACAAGTAAACTGTTAATGTTGTCTTCCGTGATCGGGTATCACCACATTAACTACAATGTAACATGTACTATATATTGAACTGTTTGCAATAGAAATTCAACATTCAATCATAACTAAAGCAAATGTGATAAAAGAATTATTCTCATAAAACGAGTGTTTGATACACGAGTTATACAAAGTAAAAGCATACTTTCACGTATAACTCCAACACAGATTACTAAGATGCTTCTGGTAGGTGAACTAATCCGTCTCTCTCATCTGGTCTGGTCTGGGGTCTTCTGGTCCTCATCTGGGAGAGGTCTTCTGGGGAGTCCTCTGGTGAAGTCCTCTGGTGGGGTCTTCTGGTGACTCCTCTGGTCAGACTCCTCTGGTCCAAGTTTATCTGGTCAGACTCCTCTGGCAGACTCCTCTGGTCCAAGCTCATCTGGTCAGATTCCTCTGGACCTCATCTGCTCTGGCGACACTTCTGCTCTGGTGACTCCTCTGCTCTGGACATCTCATTTGGTCACCTCATCTGGTACCTTCTCTGGTCTGCACAGATTTCTTCCCCCTTAACCAAAGACCTATTCTAGACCTAGACTAATATGTAGCTGACTAACAGGTTCAACTAGTCCTATTACAAGTTCTTGTTTTAACATCTTCAAAACATCTAATTCTATATCCTAACAATTTCCCCCTTTTTGATGATGTTAAAACTGGAAGAACTTAAATAAAACAAGACAAGAAAATTTGAAATATCTAAATAGAGATTCTAGCAGGCTGGGTCAACTGTTCTTCCCCCTCAAAGTATGCTCAGCTGATATTGGGGCAAAACATCAGCTGGTCTTCTTGTGTATCTGCAGGCAATCAACTTTTTGGTACCCTACTGGGTCCAGGGGGGTTAGCACAACATTTAGG
This sequence comes from Ballota nigra, assembly GCA_947034835.1. NCBI lineage: Eukaryota > Viridiplantae > Streptophyta > Magnoliopsida > Lamiales > Lamiaceae > Ballota > Ballota nigra. Next base: position 87,223,473 of record OX344720.1, on the reverse strand, counting down.
AAGCCACAAGAATAGATCATCCCTTTTTGAATCAGGTGATCTTATCTTTCTTCCATACATATCAACAAAAACACACTGAACATAAGAAGCTTCGACATGGTTATTTCTTCTAGAGGCTCTTCTTCTCTTATGAGCTTGTCCAGTAGAAGGAATAACTTGTCTTAAAGCAACAGACTTGAAATTCTTTTGATAAGGATAAGTCTTACTAGAACCATCAAAGGTTCCAGCTGGTCTGGCAGGTGACTTGAAAGTCCTCTGCAGGTGAGTAGAAGTCATCTGGTTCTGCCTCTTTTGAGAAGATCCAGACTGTTTTCTACTCTGCTGGCCTGGCTGAGGTCTTTTATTCTGGGTATAGCCCTTCTTAAAATTCCTTCTCTGCCTTTTGGGTTTTTGAGTTTTAGGACTCATCTGCCCATTAGGCTGAGTTGCCTGGTCAGCTGGCCTTTTACCCTTATCAATAAAATTACTAGTCTGTTCTTCTTTCTGAACAGGTGAGGATTCAGGTTTGGTATAACCAAGGCCTGTTTTATCATGCTCTCTTTGAGATGAGGCAGCTATATGTGACACAGCATTGTTTGCTATAGTCAGCTGCTCCAGACTCAGCTTGAGCTTGTCCTCACTATCTTTTACAATCTTGTTTTGATGGAAGAGTTCATCGAACTTAGCTTCCAGCAGAGTATATTCATTATCTTTCTCAATGTTTTCAGCAAGCAACTTTTCTATTAGCTTAGTTTGTTCATCACATCTGGTTTTCAAGTCAGTGGACTCTTCTACCAGAGTTTGAACTTGTTCAGCTGGTAGATCAGTTGGGTTGCTAAAACATTGTGAAAGCTTCTGATTTTCTGCTTTCAACTTTGTGTTCTCTTCTTCCAACTTTTGACAAAGTTGTATAGAAGTTTGGAGATCTAATAGCATCTTCTGCATATCAGACTCCTCTGATTGTTCAGAAAAAGAAGAATGAGAAGAAGAAGAAGAGGGAGTTCGATTACATACCTCGTCTGTTACCAGACATATCTCTTCGTCTGGTCCAAAATTTGATGATGAACCAGAAGTGGATACCTTATCTTCCTCATCTGCTATGCTTCTTTTGGAGTACCTCCTGGTGTCTCTTCTACTGCATCTCTTTGAGCCCATTTCTGCAAAATTTGTTAGCACAACAAATATTTGGGTTTTCAGAAAAATGGATCTGCCCTGGTGACCACCGAGATAATTTCAAAACAGTGGTCTGTAGGACACACTGCTCTGATACCACTTGTTGGTCCCAAAAATATCCAGCGGAAAGCGTTTTTAAGTTAATTTTTAAGAAAACCCAATTTATGAATTAAGTACTAAAATTGAAGTACAGAAATCTAAATTGCAGAAAAGTAAATAACACCGGATTTATAGTGGTTCGGACCAACTTGTCCTACGTCCACTCTCCCTTTCTCCAAAGGGGTCTTTCTCACTCTCCAACTTACGTACTCACTTACTTACTGGAATTGCGAAGTACCAGCTCCTTCTTACACCTTACAACAACCTTATCTAACAAGATGAACAGGTTGAGTAATAATCCAACTAAACTCCTAAAAGAGTGTATATAAACTTGAATGAACAAGGTGAGTGATTGGAAGAGTTCGTGTGTTCTTGGTGTGCTCTCGCGCGACTCTTCTATATTGAACTAATCCAAGCACTCCTATTTATAGTTGTGGAAATAAACTAGCCGTTGGAAGCTAGAAATTCAAACAACCATAATTGGAGGAATATAATCAATCAAAGATTGATTATATGATTGATTAGTTGACTTGCAATCAATCAATCAAATCCTCCATCAGTTGACTCTCCAGATTGCCTTCTTCTCTATCAATGATCTCAAAAATCTTCTTGTCTACAGATTACTAAGATGCTTCTGGTAGGTGAACTAATCCGTCTCTCTCATCTGGTCTGGTCTGGGGTCTTCTGGTCCTCATCTGGGAGAGGTCTTCTGGGGAGTCCTCTGGTGAAGTCCTCTGGTGGGGTCTTCTGGTGACTCCTCTGGTCAGACTCCTCTGGTCCAAGTTCATCTGGTCAGACTCCTCTGGTAGACTCCTCTGGTCCAAGCTCATCTGGTCAGATTCCTCTGGACCTCATCTGCTCTGGCGACACTTCTGCTCTGGTGACTCCTCTGCTCTGGACATCTCATCTGGTCACCTCATCTGGTACCTTCTCTGGTCTGCACAGATTTCTTCCCCCTTAACCAAAGACCTATTCTAGACCTAGACTAATCTGTAGCTGACTAACAGGTTCAACTAGTCCTATTACAAGTTCTTGTTTTAACATCTTCAAAACATCTAATTCTATATCCTAACAGCCCCTTTCTTGGATAACTCCACCAGACCCTTCTCACCAACATGTGCCAATCTCTTATGCCACAAGTTGACATCAGAAGACTCCATAGCAACATCAGCTGATCCTGTTACTGTTCTGCCTATCAAAGTATACAAACCATTCTTGATCATACCCTTCTAACAATCCTTCCAGACTTGGTTATTGACAGAACTCCCTTGTCTGTCTTGAATTCAAAATCTTTGGAATTCAAAGTACCAAGAGAAACAAGATTTCTCTTCAAGTCAGGTACAAATCTTACCTCAAATAAGATCCTATCAACTCCATCAAACATCTTGATCTTGATAGAACCAGATCCTTGCACTCTACAACTCTCATCATTACCTAAAAGAACAAGACCTCCATCAAGCTTCTCAAGATTTAGGAATCAGTCTTCATGTGGACACATATGAAAAGTACAGCCAGAGTCTAGGACCCACTCTTGACTTAGTCTCTCATGACTAACCATCAAGACTTCTGCACTATCATACCCTTCAACCTCCACCACAGCTGCATTTCTATCTTGATAATTCTGATTGTCTTTCTTCCTTCTTTCAGGGCAGTTCTTTCTCAGATGACCTTCCTTGTGGCAAGTGAAACACTTTCTCTTCTCAACAAAATCAGATTTCTTCCCACCCTTATTCCCTTTTCCACCATCCTTCTTCTTGGACTGAAACCCCTTCTTCTTCTTGGATTGAACATTCAATCCTTTAGCGGGCTTCTTCCCTTCAGTCTGGATCTGTAGAAACTTGGTTTTCAGGGCAGTTTGAATATCATCAAACATCACCTGATCTTGTCTTCCAAATAGCAAGGCATCTTTGAAATTCCCCAGAGACTTAGGTAGAGAATTCAACAGCATTAATGACTTGTCCTCATCATCAATAGTAACATCCAAACTCTCCAGATCATCTACCAATCTGTTGAACTCGTCTAACTGATCACCAAGATTCTTGTCTTCACTCATCTTGAAGACTTGAAGCTTCTGTTTCATGTATAACTTGTTCGTAACAGATTTGGTCTGGTATAACTGCTCCAGTTTATTCCAGACTTCAAGAGCGGTTTTCTCCTTCAATACTTCCCTCAACGGTTTATCCCCAAGACACAAGATAAGCGCACTATGCGCTTTCCTCTTGTTCTTCTCCACCTTCGCCGGATTAGTTCCAGAAGCCACCTGATCCGGTGGCAACAAGGCTTCGTACAGACCGTTGTGTACCAGGAGAGCCTTCATCTTAATCTTCCATAAAATGAAATCGTTCTTCCCCGTGAACTTCTCAATGTCAAACTTGGTTGTAGCACTCCAAGTCTTTCCCATTACTAAGTATCATCATGTTCCCTTCAGGACTGAGTTAGTAATGACCTCAGGGTCATACTCTTCATCATTGACACTTACTCAGCCAGCTTAGAAAGACTGTCGTAAGTGCAGGATGGTGCTCTGCGTCTTCAGGCTCTTAGTCTTGATTGACATCAGTGAGTGCTCCTCTCACTGAGTACCTATGAAGTGTAAAATGACTAAGTATAAAACCTAAACAAGACTAGCCTGACTAAGACATTCTAAGGCAAATCATCTTTTCAGGGGCTTTGGGATCTTAATCAAAACTGACAATGTCCCAACAATTTCCCCCTTTTTGATGATGCCAAAACACTGAAAAGATCCTCAAAACACTTTGAGGAAAAAAAACAAAGTCCTATCTATAAGATAAGTTAGTGTTAAAACAATTCTTGATAAAGTACAGAATTTAAATAACAGCCAAAAAGACAATGAGTTTTTGTCTGTGGGCAAAGTAATAGATTTCATTGATAATATAGAATGAGTACAATGAACCTGATCAATTACATCAAAAAGAGAGTGGACACCTAAACTAATCTCATTTCAGGCTCGAGTCCATAACCAGCATAGACTCTGACCTTCAGCTCATCTACTCTCTTAGGTTGATTCACATAACCTTCAGCTTTGGCTATCCTTAATACTTCATTCATTGGTATCATGATTGCTTGTTCCAGGGACTAGAGGTGGTGGTCGAGCAACGAACTCAGGAGCCTTCACTTGGACATTGGTTGCATCAGCTTCCTCCAAGATCTTCTGAATAAGTTCAGGATGATTGTCCATCATGTAGTCAGTGAAGTGGGCATTGATGTCTTCAGTATCGCCCCATTTCTTCACTACATACCAGAGTCTGACGAACTCATCCCTTGCGTCAATCCAAAACTCTTTCAACGTCTCTGAGATGAACTCATCGACAAAAGCTTCCCTCTGAATCACCTCAGTCTTTCTGACTTGTAGAATTGTTGACTTCCTTGATGTAGGCCTCTTTCTATACTTTCTCGGCTCAGGCTTCGCCTTCTTTCTCCTCAGCATGCTCAGAAACCCATTATCCAGCTCCCTTTGTTGAAGATCAGTAAGCTCTGAAAGCTTTTCAACCTTCTTCTCAAGGATGCGCATCTTCTCCTTTTCAGCTATTTCAGTCCCGCGCTGAGCCTCACTCTTCTCATGGGGCATACCCCAAGCTTCTTTGCACAAAGACGTCACTTCATTGGTGTCTAAGGAAATCGGATTCTTCCTTGTGCTAAGAGGTGAGCGCTCTGAGCTCCCTTCAGGGATGGATGGTAGTTGAGCTTGAATTTGTTCTGCTGAAGGTTCATTAGCCTTTGCCCCTGCAGCCAGCCTCGCTGACTTCCTTGGAGTGGACTGAGCCTCAGATGCCTCAGGGCGGGATCTTTTCTTCTTCTCTTCCCCCTTTTTGGCATCATCCTTGGCCCCAGGCAGAGTCTCCGTGAGGACCTCCTGCCCGCTATTGGCAATGAAGGTTGCTAAGGAATGGACCTCTAGCACACCCTCCTTCAACATGTCAACTCCATGTTCAATCCTGGATCCAGCGAACGAGACACTGGCCATGGTTGCCTCCACCTTTTTTCCAAAAATCTCCATATTGGTGGAGTTTCTCCTCAGCCTTTGAAATTTGGGCTTCCACTTTCCCAGTCTCTTCACTGGTCCTCTTAGCTTCAGAGATAATATTAGCATGTTCTTGAATAGCCTTGGCCAACTTGTTGGAGTTATACGTGAAAGTATGCTTTTACTTTGTATAACTCGTGTATCAAACACTTGTTTATGAGAATAATTCTTTTATCGCATATGCTTTAGATATGATTGAATGTTGAATATTTATTGTAAACAGTTCATAATAGTACTAGTTACATTGTAGTTAATATGGTGATACCCGATCACGGAAGATAACATTAACAGTTTTCTTGTAACTAAACGTACATTTTCACGACCTAGGTGGAAATGAACAATCCGCCGTGAAAGGTCGATGTGTAAGTCTCAGATTAGTCTGTCTTGACTAAGAGATTGCACTAGCACATTTAGTATGTGTTGAAGAGGACCTACAGCGAGGATAAATTCTTCTGTTCTGAAATGTGAAGAATTAGACCTCAGTGGTTATTGATTTTTTAATCTCCTTCACTTAAATAGGACCGTGGGTGTTTGATGGTTACTGCTTTGATTCATGTTGGTTGAGAATCATCGTGACTTCAAACCTTGTGCTTTGGGCAGTAATATTAATCACACGACGGTTGCTAAGGTTTAATACGGAGAAACGCGTGCGAGTACGGCTCGTGTGATTAGTCCCCTTGGTGGGCTCAGAAGTTTTATCGTACCAAATCTTGCAAGTGAAGAATTAGTTTCTTCGGTACGGATAATAATGTTGAGTTGTCTTTACTCCAAGGTGAAATATATTAATTAATTTAGAGCTATTCAGAAGCTTAATTAATTAATGGACTTGATAATCATAAATGCGGGAAATAATAACCGGGAGCCCATATTATCGTAATATGAATTAAGATGGATAGTGCAATATTAATTTATTAGTGGTAATAATTAATATTAATGGATTGAATTATATTGAGGCTCAATATTGAAATTCAGAAGTCCATTAGGAGGTCCAATCTTAATTCTCCTTAAAGGCCCATTAAGTAGCCCAATAATGATAAGGTGATTAAAGTAAAAAGATAATATTACGCTGATTTTTCTTTGATTTTTTTCGAAAATTGTGTATCAAGGTAAGAAAAGATTTTGTTGATTTTCTTGGAAAGATATTATGGAAGATATGTATTCTTGGAATACAAGAATATCTCATATATTCAAGAAAGATCCAAATCTTGGCTTCTTCACTTGTAATTTTCAAAAATAGCTTGTTTATAAGGTGAGTGAGATTTTTATGGAATATTTTATTATGGAGAAAAGAATATATGAGATATATTCAAGATTTCTTAGAGACTAAGAAAAGATTTTCTCCAAGCCCAAATAATCCTCAAATTTTCGGCCACTCTTAATTATAAATAGGGGATGATTATTTCATCCTCAAGTACATAATTCCATGTGTTGGAAAAATCAAGAGCATATATATTTTTCTTTTTCCTTAGTTATTTAAATTACTTGAAAGCATCTCCCACCGGTGATCAAGTAAGGCGAAAGGGAAATACTTGAGAAGGTTTTTGGGTTGATAAAGCGTGATCGTGATTGTCCCATTTATTCAAAGGCCAATTCTACAAGAGGTACGTAAGTCAAATAAATTCTTGTTTATTCCGCCTAGATTTTATGTGAATTAATTCAACATGCATGATATTAAATTTGTTGTTGGAATTATTATTTGAATTAATTAGGATTAATTCATGCTAGTAATAATTGAATTTAAATTCGTATTTAAATTTCATCCCGAATAGATTCCGGGCACCCCTATTTTCCCAACAACTGGTATCAGAGCCACGGTTTCGGGCTCTGATCTTTAAATTGGGATTTAATTTGTTTGACATTAAATTGAAATTGAATAGTAGAATTGTTAGATTTTTTTTGCATGTATCCAATTGTCATAGTTTTAATGTTATTTTTTTTCATGCGTGTGAATTAATTGTTTTTAACTCGATTTGTTCGAATTCATTTTTCTCGTGAGAAAATCCACGAGTAGATTAGTTGGTTTTATTTTGATTTGATCATTGTAATAGACTAGTCTAGATCTAGTTTTTTTTTAAATAAATTGTAACCGGATCGAGACGAAGAACGAAGAATTAAAGGCGGCGTACCCGGACGACGCATGCATGCGTAGCGCATGCATGGACGTAAAATCATGCATGGGGTAAAAAATGAGAATGAACGGCAAAACCCGGTGCACGGGGTGCACGAGGCGCACGACTCGCGCACAACAGGTGCGGTAAGGCGCGAGCGCGCGCGCACATAGGCGGCGCTCGGCGGCCAGCTGCTCGGCGCCGTGCCGAGAGATGCGCGGGCCCACTCCGTGGGCCGACGCGCGCCGTATCTCGGGCCGTGAAATTTTAAATTTCAGTTTTTTTTTTTGTGATTTTAAACATCATCCCAAACCCCAAACGAAGTTGTTTTTGATGAAGTGTTTTTGTTCGAGTGGGAGCGTGTCAAGACGAATGATGGAAAGCAACAAGGATGATATTTCGTATCAAGACGTGAAGAAATTAAATCGTGACAATTGGATTTGAGTGCTCCAATGTGTTTGATTTTGTTTTGATGGATGTTTTATTTCATGCACTTATTATTATTTGTTAATATGTGTTTGCATGAATTTTATTGTCCAAGAAAAACCTTACTTTCGAAAATTACTAAGTATGTTTATTTAATCGCAATTTTATTCCGGATATTAAAATTAGATTAATTTGGCCTCCATAATTTATTTATTTGTGAAGTTCTTTTGGAATACATTTTCCCCTCGGATAGGCCAAAAGGACGGATTTCACATGAATAAATTCCGAAAGGATGATTGTGGATTATTACTAGTGGCGGTATTGACCCTCACCACGAGTGGCTTGCTCAAAGCGAAATAATAATCCTATATTTAATTATGGTTATTACATAGGCATAAGAAATTGATATTAAATTACTCCCCTCGGAGTCCCTGACAATTTTTATGTGGTCAAAGTGGGAGCCAACTATTAATTTTGAATTAAGGATTTGTAACTTTTAAGTTTGTGATCCGCTTGAATGTGTTTAAATGTATAGACCACCCCTCGTGGCGCATTTAAATTGTTTCGAGATGTTGGCTGATGCATGATTATATTATTTTAAGGTTTCAATATAATTGATGTGATCGAATTATGTGATAATTTTGTATTTTTCTAGATATTGATATGAATGTATGTTTTATTCTCAGTTCATCATGTCACAACCTTTTAATCCATTGTTTAGTATACTTAAAGATAACAAACTTGTCGGTGAGAATTATATTGATTGGAAACGTAATCTTGATATTGTCCTAACCGCTCAACACCACAAATGGGTACTTAATACTCCTAAGCTCCAAGAGCCTGCCGAAGATACGAGCAAGGCGGTCAAGAAAGAGCATAAGAGTTGGTTTGACTCCGATGAGATGGCTAGGTGTACTATTCTGGCTTCAATGTCAGATGTGTTGCAACACCAACACCAACACATGGAGACCGCCTCTGAGATAATGCTCAATCTTGAAGCGATGTTTAAACATCAGAACCGTACAGCTAGGCAAATCACCATGCGAAAGATGCTTTCGTTGAAGATGGTGGAAGGTACGCCCGTAAGGGATCACGTTATTGAGATGATGGGTTATCTCAACAAGTTGGAAGTACTTGGTGCGGAATTTGATCTCCCTACTAAGGTCGATTTCGTTCTCCATTCCCTGCCGAAGAGCTTTGAGCAGTTTCAGTTGAACTATCAAATGAATGATCGGGCAAATAGTTTACCCGAGCTCTTGCAAACTTTGGTGTCGGCGGAGACTTTAATGGATCATCAAACTGTTGCTATGGTGGCAAACGGTCCGTCTGCCTCTTCGGGTCCCAAGGGAGTGAAGAAGAGAAAGAGGACGAAAGGTCAGACCCAAGCAAATCCAACCGTTGCGAAACCTAAGGCGAAGGGAGAAGGAGGTGGAAAGAAAGCTGCTAAGGGTAAGTGCTTCAACTGTGGTGAGAAGGGACATTGGAGGGCGACCTGTTCTAAGCCTAAGAAGGCGGTAAAGAAAGGTAAGTCTCATGCTTTAGTCGTTGAAACTTATGTTGCGGCGTATGCTACCCACGTTTGGGTAGTGGATACCGGGGCAACTGATCATATTTGTTTCACTCTTCAGAGGTTCCAGCTAACCCGGCGACTTAGCAAGAATGAGATCCTCGTCACTTTGGGCGATGCTACAAGAGTGGCAGCCGAAGCAGTGGGAGTCGTGCACCTATCTTTTGAAGATAGAGTTCTAATTTTAAGAGATGTTTTATACGTTCCGAACTTTAGGAAGAATTTAATTTCGGTTTCTAAGTTGTTCTTTGATGGATATTCAGTTACTTTTAATAAAGTTGTTACTGTTTCTTTTAAGAATGTTACTATCTGTAATGGAACGTTGGTAAACAATCTATATACGATTAAGTGTGCACACCACTCAAATAATGAATCTAAAAACACGTCGATCATTTCGAGTAATAAAAGAAAGCGTTCTTCGGAGATGAACGAAATACTTCTATGGCATCTTAGATTAGGTCATATTAATCTAAAGCGGATAGAGAGATTGGTGAAAGACGGATCCTTGGAATCATTCCAAGTCAAGCCGTTTCCAACTTGTGAATCCTGTTTAGAGGGTAAAATGACCAAGAGGGCATTTGGAGCCAAGGGGAATAGAGCCACGGAAGTGTTAGAACTCGTTCATACCGATATGTGTGGTCTAATAACGATCAAAGCGAGAATGGGGTATGAGTATTTCGTCACCTTCATTGACGATTACTCGAGATATGGGTACATTTACCTTATGAGGCATAAGTCTGAAACTTTTGATAAGTTCAAGGAGTTTAAAGCTGAAGCTAAGAAACATAGGGAAAAGAGTATCAAGTTTCTACGATCAGATCGTGGAGGCGAATACCCCAGCGATGAACTCTTGAACTACTTATCGGACGAAGGGATCGTATCCCAGTTAACCGCACCGGGAACCCCTCAACAGAACGGTGTGGCGGAATGAAGAAACCGGACTCTTTTAGAGATGGTCAGATCCATGATTAGTTATTCGGATTTACCCAAGTCATTTTGGGGTAATGCCTTGGAAACGGTGGCTTACATTCTAAACTTGGTGTCATCCAAATCGGTTCCTAAAACCCCAATGGAATTGTGGATCGGGCGCAAGCCCAGACATTTGTGGATTTAGGGTTGTCCGGCATACGTGCTAGACAAGGAAGCCGGTAAGTTGGATCCACGTTCGGAATTCAGGCTGTTTATAGGATACCCTGTGGGAACGAAAGGGTGTATGTTCTATAGTCCCAAGGATCAAAAGACCGTGATTAGTACACACTTTAAATTCTTGGAGGAAGACTATATGAACAATCGGAAGCCTAAAAGTGAAATTACCTTAGAAGAATTGAGAGGTCAAACCTCGATACCAAGTATACAAGATGATGTACCACACCTCACATCTTCACAACCAGAACCCCGTCGCAGTGGGAGGATTGCTAGGCAACCCGAGAGATTCATGGGAATAGGAGAATCTTCGGATTTAATTCCCGGTGATGAGTTAGACCCATGGACATACGACGAGGCAATCCAACATAAAGACGCAGAGTCGTGGTAAACAGCAATGGAAACCGAGATGGGTTCGATGGATCATAATCAAGTGTGGGAGTTGGTCGAACAACCCAATGGGGTAGAACCCATTGGATGCAAGTGGGTGTACAAGAGGAAAAGAGGACCGGACGGAAGGGTTGAGACCTTCAAAGCAAGGCTAGTGGCCAAAAGGTATACTCAAAAAGAAGGGATCGATTATGAGGAAACCTTTTCGCCTGTAGCTATGCTTAAGACCATCCGTATTCTCTTGTCGATAGCTGCGCACCTAGATTACGAGATCTAGCAAATGGATGTCAAGACAGCTTTCCTTAACGGAAGTCTTGATGGGATAGATATCTATATGCAACAGCCCAAAGGTTTCATTGAAAAAGGCCAAGAGCATCTCGTATGCAAGCTTAAGAGATCCATTTATGGACTTAAGCAAGCATCGCGTACTTGGAACCAGTGTTTTAATCAAGTGATTAAGTCTTATGAGTTTGATCAAAACGAGTTCGAAAGTTGTGTGTATAAGAAGCGTGACGGAACTGCGGTGGTATTCTTAGTATTATACGTAGACGATATTCTGCTCATTAGAAACAATGTAAAGGTATTGTCAGACGTAAAGGTATGGCTGTCAAAATAATTTGATATGAAGGACTTAGGGGAAGCCGGTCACATCCTTGGGATCAAGATCACTCGCGATCGCAAGAAGAGGATGTTGGGCTTATCGCAAGCTTCATACATTGACACTGTTTTGAAGCGTTTCAGCATGCAAAATTCCAAGAAAGGTTTTGTACCTTTTAGGCACGGAATCCATCTATCGAAAGAAATGAGCCCTAAGACGCAAGCGGAGATAGATGACATGAAAGGTGTTCTGTACGCTTCAGCCGTAGGAAGCCTTATGTATGTAATGTTGTTTACGAGACCGGATATCTGCTTTGTCGTGGGCATGGTGGCAAGATATCAAAGTAATCCCAGAAAAGGCCATTGGACTGCCGTAAAGTGTATCTTGAGGTATCTGAAAAGAACTCGTGAGCGGATGCTGATTTACCAGTCAGATAGTCTTGTGCCCGTGGGATACACGGACTCGGATTTCTAATCAGACATAGACTCAAGAAAGTCAACCTCGGGTAGTGTATTTTGCATGGGAGGAGGAGTCATTTCATGGAGAAGCGTTAAGCAGAAATGCATCGCCGATTCGACCATGGAAGCCGAGTATGTAGCTGCTTGTGAAGCAGCGAAAGAGGCAGTTTCTTCTTAGTGGACTTGGATGTTGTTCCGAATTTGCCCGACAAGATAACTGTCTTTTGTGACAATGCCGGAGCAGTTGCAAATTCAAAGGAACCGAGAGCCCACAAGGCCAGCAAACACATAGAAAGAAAATACCATCTTATACGAGAAATCGTTAAGAGAGGAGATATAGAGGTGGCAAAGATAGCGTCGGGAGACAACCTAGCTGATCCATTCACAAAGGGTCTGCCTCAGAGTACATTCGAGAGACATGTGGATGGAATGGGAGTCAAGACTATTACCAATCTGTTTTAAGTATAAGTGGGAGGAATTATTAGGTTAGTGTAGGTTGACATGAGATGTCACGTAGAGCTACTACACCAAGACATGCATGATGTATACTAAAAAGCAGACTTTAAGTATAAGTGGGAGATTGTTGGAGTTATACGTGAAAGTATGCTTTTACTTTGTATAACTCGTGTATCAAACACTTATTTATGAGAATAATTCTTTTATCGCATATGCTTTAGATATGATTGAATGTTGAATATTTATTGCAAACAGTTCATAATAGTACTAGTTACATTGTAGTTAATGTGATGATACCCGATCACGGAAGATAACATTAACAATTTCCTTGTAACTAAACGTACATTTTCACGACCTAGGTGGAATTGAACAATCCACCGTGAAAGGTCGATGTGTAAGTCTCAGATTGGTCTGTCTTGACTAAGAGATTGCACTAGCACATTTAGTATGTGTTGAAGAGGACCTACAGCGAGGATAAATTCTTCTGTTCTGAAATGTGAAGAATTAGACCTCAGTGGTTATTGATTTCTTAATCTCCATCACTTAAATAGGGCCGTGTGTGTTTGATGGTTACTGCTTTGATTCATGTTGGGTGAGAATCATCATGACTTCGAACCTTGTGCTTTGGGCAGTAATATTAATCATACGACGGTTGCTAAGATTTAATACGGAGAAACGCGTGCGAGTACGGCTCGTGTGATTAGTCCCCTTGGTGGGCTCAGAAGTTTTATCGTACAAAATCTTACAAGTGAAGAATTAGTTTCTTCGGTACGGATAATAATGTTGAGCTGTCTTTACTCCAAGGTGAAATATATTAATTAATTTAGAGCAATTCAGAAGCTTAATTAATTAATGGACTTGATAATCTTAAACGCGAGAAATAATAACCGGGAGCCCATATTATCGTAATATGGATTAAGATGGATAATGCAATATTAATTTATTAGTGGTAATAATTAATATTAATGGATTGAATTATATTAAGGCTCAATATTGAAATTCAGAAGTCCATTAGGAGGTCCAATCTTAATTCTCCTTAAAGGCCCCTCAAGTAGCCCATTAAGTAGCCCAATAATGATAAGGTGATTAAAATAAAAAGATAATATTATGCTAATTTTTCTTTGATATTTTTCGAAAATTGTGTATCAAGGGAAGAAAAGATTTTGTTGATTTTCTTGGAAAGATATTGTTGGGACATTGTCAGTTTTGATTAAGATCCCAAAGCCCCTGAAAAGATGATTGTCTTAATCTGTCTTTGTCAGGCTAGTCTTGGTTAGGATTAGTACTTAGTCATTTTACACTTCGCAGGTACTCAGTGAGAGGAGAACTCACTGGAGACAATCAAGACTCAGAGCCTGAAGACGAAGAGCACCATCCTGAACTTATGGCAGTCTTCTAAGCTGGCTGAGTAAGTGTCAGTGATGAAGAGTATGACCCTGAGGTCATTACTAACTCAGTCCTAAAGGGAACAGGATGTCACTGAGTTAATGGGAAGACTTGGAGTAGAGCCAAGCAATGCAAAAGGAATTTCAGCGTCAGGACAAGACTGGTGAGCTCAAGACAAAATGAACTTAATAAGACAAGCCTGAAGCTCAGGAATAAGTTCTGACATTCTCACCAACCTGATGACGTGGACCAATCCGAGAAAGACACGCACGTACAGAACCTGACATGAAGACTGAATTCAGACTGCATATTCAATGGGCAAGCATTTAATGTGCATTTAATGCAAATACCAAATCCATGCAAGGACGGCTGCTGCATGAAGATATGTCCGTTTGAAGCCACTCTACATAGATGACTAGAAGGCTATCTCTCCAACGGATAGTTATTCAAATCACCTATAAATACAGAAGGCCTTGAACCCATTCAAGGTTACGGGAAATTTCCAAGCCAGAAATTACTCAAACTCTCGAGCATTCAAAAGCATTCAACCATTAAGAGAAGCACTCGAAACCTTCTAAATTTCCCAAGTGTTTCTCAGCAATTGAGAGTTATTCTGTATTCCAAGAGCTAATTAGAAATATCTTAAGCTTAGAGAGATTATCCAATCCTTAGCATAGCTTTGCCTTGTAAGGATAATCTCAACCTAGTTGGAATCCAAACTGAAACCAAAACCCTAAGTTAGGCTTGTTGGGAGTAAGTCAGTTAGAGTGTTAGTAAGTGGAGTTGTATAGATCAGTGAGGATAGCTGGTCTTGGTGCACCTTGGCACGTTAAAAACAAGAATCCCTTGAGTGGATTTCCTGTTAAGTCAGGCCGTGGACGTAGGAGCTTGAGACTCTGAACCACGTTAAACTCCTTGTGTTCTTACTGCTTTGATATTGCACATACTTGCTATTACTTGTTCATTCATTGCATTCAAGTGTATCAGGCCTGAATCACTCAGACTGATCTTCAAAAGAGCACCGCCCTACTAAACACTCTTCAGATTTGAGTAAAACAAGTTTTTCAGAAAGCAAACTAAACAAGACTTTAAACTTTCAGGGCTCAAACATTTCCGCACTGAACTTGAACTGATAGTTAGCCAACTGACCCGCACCAAGTGTAGTCAGTAGGTGTGTTATCAGCTCCTAGTTCTTTACCACTCTGAGCAAAGGGGACTCAGTCAGTTTTAAAGTTGAAAAAAAATTGGTATACGTGTATTCCCCCCCCCCCCCATACACGTATTCCTCAGTCTTGTACCGGGACCAACAAGTGGTATCAGAGCAGTGGTTCGAAAGACCACTGACTTTGAATACTAATAGTTTCAGAGGAGAAACTGTTGGTGGTCACTGAACAGATCTAAGTTTGCTTTTCATAAAACTTGCATCATCATGACTTCAAGGAGACTTGAAGCTTCGTTACCTGAATTCTCTGTGTCTAACTTTGTCTATTGGAAGTTCAGATTAGAAGCACATCTAGATGCCATCCATGACCAAATGCCGCGTGTACTCAGGGAGGGACCGATCAAGATCACTATTCCTAACGTCAGAGGACTGGGGTATGAGGATCTTGCGATTGGCGTGCAGGTTCCTAAAGAAAGGAAAGACATGACCAACGATGAAATCAAGATGGTGGGACTTGACAACGTCGCCAGAAACATCATCTTGCACACGGTGCCCTTCGAGGAGTCAGCCAGGCTGATGAACTTAAAGATGGCAAAGGAGGTCTGGGATGAGCTGACAAGGATGTGTGAGGGATCTGAAAAGATCAAGGAGAACAAGAGAAACATTGCCATTCAGAAATTCGAGGCGTTCGAGATGCTGCCTGACGAGAGCATAGATCAAATGGAGTCTAGATTCATCAAGTTGATGAATGAGTTGGTGATGCTGGACAAGGATGTCCCAAGGAGAGATGTTGCTTCAAAGATCCTGAATGCCCTTCCTGAGAGATGGGACAACAGTGTAATTATGCTTAAGAACACTCAGGATATGAGTAACATAACTTCTGCTTTACTTTTTTCAGAGCTCAAAGCGCTTGAATTCGACCTTAACAAAAGAAAGAAGAAAGTACAGTCAGAAGAGAAAGTGAAGGAGAAAACTCCTGAGAAAAGTGTGGCGTTTAAGGCCAGGTCTAAACCTGTTGAGCCCTCATCAAATTCTTCATCAAAGTCACTGATGGAGATGAGCAGGGAAGAACTCGCTGAGGAGTACAGCCTGATGGCCAGACGATTCGACAAGCTCAATTCCAGGTTTGGTCATTATAAAAAGTTTTATTAGGACTCACGTGACAGGAAACCTGAAGGAACCCACCAAAGCTCGAGGAGATATGAGGAGCGAAGGAACACTGACCAGAAGAGAGAACGTGGTGATGAAAGGAGATATTCTGAACCAAAACCTGAAAGAAGAGACGAACAGAGACGTACTCGCGATGATAGATATCCAACCAAGACTGAAAGCTCACCAAGAACCAGGGAACCTGACTCAAGGAGGAACCCTGAACCAAGAAGAGAAAGAGTAAGTGAGCAGGTAGCATGTTACAACTGTAACAAGATTGGTCACTATCAGTACGACTGCCCGGAGCTGAGTGCAAGGGAGAGAGAGGAAAGGAGAGCCACTAGGGATCTAAGATCTGCCGATCGGAGAGCGATGGTCGCTGAAGATGCAACAGATTCTGACGGTCCTGCTGAAAGGTCACCTGAACTCTTCTCAGATGACGAGTACGATGATGTCTGTCTGATGGCTAGGGATGAGCCTAAGGTAACATCAAATTCTATTTGTGCTTCTTACACTGGTCAAAATCCTGAGCTTAGCTCAGAGTCAGTTAGAGAAATGAACCTTCAGATCTGTCTTGATCAATTGATGGTTGATTTCGCCAGACTGCAGGAAACTAATGTCTTCTTGGTAGAGGAGAACAAGAAATTGAGTACTGAAGTTCAAAACCTGAATGAACAACTTACTCAGTCTGATCTTAAAGAATCAGCTCAAATTGTGAGACTAACTCAGGAGATTGATTTAATCAATGCTGAGCGTCTTCCAAGAGAGAAGATTCTGAAGGAACTGGCTGAGGAAGAGCTGGTCAGGAAGGAAGAACTGAAAGTACTTAAGAGTAAGTTTGATGACCTCTTTACCAGACATGAAATCCTGAAAAAGAGTGAGGACTCTCTCAAGAAAAAGGTTGCAGCAATTAATAAATCCTCAGTGGCTAGAGAGGAAATAAATAGCAACCAGATACTTGGGAACAAGAAAAAGGGACTTGGATATGTTCCTGAGAAATCCTCACAAGGTCAGTCTCATGTTGCTTCAGGGAGCAACACTGAGAGGGTATTTGTTAAGACAGGCCAGAGTGCACCTAAGGTTGTGCTCCAGGCCCGTCAAACTGATAAGGGCAAGGAAACCGTTGACACAGTCAGGGTTGCTCCTAAGGTAGCTAAGCCAAAACCCAAGGGAAAGGCAAAGCAACCTACGGAAGCCCCTGAGAGCTCAGGCCAGGGAAAACCTCAGCGAAAGCAGAGGAAGACTCAGGCCAAGAGCCCTTAGACTGGTCAGCGAGGGTACCATCATGCTTGGCAATACCAACAGGGAAGGCCAAATATGATGACACCCCCGTGGTTTTGGCATCCTGAGGCCTTTAACTGCTTTCCATTTCCTCACTTGCCTAGGGGAAATAGAAATCAGGGTCCTTATCAAGAACAAGGCCCAAGACCTGCTGCACCCAGACCTAGGAAGAACAGGAAGCCAGCCCAAAAGGCACCCACTCAGGCTCCTGCGAAGCCTAAGTCTAACACTCATACACCATCTTCCTCTAAGGCAAAGAAGAAGAAAGTTGTGTATGTCGATATTTCAGGGAGATAGATTTACCACTCTGAGGCAATCAGGGTTGTGAAGCAAGTCTGGATCCCGAAGGGTACAGCTGACACAATAGGACCCAACACCCAATGGGTACCTAAAGCCTGATTTGGTCGCAGGCGGCTGTGGATCACAACAAGCGGAGAGGAGACTCAATCAAAGTTGTTTGGTACCTAGACAGTGGTTGCTCAAGGCACATGACTGGAATGAAGAGTCTTCTCCAAGAGTATCAAGCTAAAGATGGTCCACAGGTAACCTTTGGTGATAACTCAAAAGGTGTTACTAAAGGTTTTGGTGTTCTAATTATAGGTACAGTCAGAGTGGAAAATGTGTCCTTTGTGGAAGGACTGAAGCATAACCTGCTGTCAGTAAGCCAATTCTGTGACAAAGGGTTCAGTGTTGAGTTCTCATCGAATACATGTTCAGTCAAGGACAAATCAACACAGGTGCTTCTATCAGGTATAAGGAAGGTAACGTTTATCTCGCTGATTGGAGCAGCACTATTCCTAATACCTGTTTTGTTGCTAAAAGCTCTCTAGAGCTCAGTTGGTTATGGCATAAAAGATTAAGCCACCTGAACTTCAAGATTCTTAACAAAATTTCTAGACAGTCACTCGTTGATGGTCTACCTAATGAAGTTTTTTAGCAAAGATCACGTGTGAAAAGCTTGTCAGGAAGGAAAGCAGGTCAGAGCGTCATTCAAGGAGAAAGCCTCTTATTCCACTGACAGGATACTTCAGCTCTTGCACATGGATTTGTTTGGTCCCATAACACCTGTGAGTATAAATGGTAGAAAGTATACCCTTGTGGTTATTGATGATTATTCTAGATATACTTGGGTTATTTTCTTGTTAAGTAAGAAGGAAACACAGGTGAAACTTCCAGAGTTGCTCAGGAGACTCAGCAATGAGAAGAATCAGTCCATTACTAAGATCAGATCTGACAAGGGCACTGAATTTATAAATTCATATATTTCTGACTTCTGTAATGAACTTGGTATAGCTAATGAGACTTCTGCAGCTAGAACCCCACAACAGAATGGTGCCGCTGAAAGAAGGAACAGGACACTGAAGGAGGCTGCAAGGACCATGCTGGCTGAGTCAGGATTGCCCAAGAAATTCTGGGCTGAGGCAATCAACACTGCATGCTACACTCAGAACAGATCCATGCTGAACAAGCAACATGCACAGACCCCATATGAGACATGGAACAAAAGGAAACCTCGCATTTCTTATTTTCATGTATTTGGTTGTAAGTGCTTCATCCTCAACAATGGGAAGACCCAGCTGAAAGCCTTTGATAGCAAATCTGATGAAGGAATATTCTTAGGATATTCTGAAGTTAGTAAAGCCTTCAGGGTTTACAATTGTAGGACCCTTGTTGTGGAAGAATCACCACATGTTGTCTTTGATGAATCTGCTAATGAGTCTAGGGCAAAGGTGTTGAATCCTGACACTGAGGAGGTCACAAGGAGTGTGACAAGGCTGAGCTTGAAGAATCAACCTGATCCCAAGATCAAGACTGTGCCAATTCCGAGATGGGATGATGATGACGATCAAGATGATGAATCAGGTGCCACTCCTAAGCCCAGCACATCAGGGATTGTTGAGCCTCAGACCGAGGAACAGGCTCAACCTGAGGTAAGCACCGTCTATGAAGATGCTGTTGCAGCTGAGACGGTTCCTGAGTCACCTCATCAAGGGGGAATCAATGTTCCTGACATTGAACTTATTAATCCCTTTGGCATAGACTCAGGATCATCCCCTTCTGTTCAATTTCCTGAATTTTATGAACCTGTAGACACTAACATTGCAGGTACTTCAGGAACAACTCCTGGCAAGAGAACTTGGTTAGAAGATCATCCCATTGATCAAATCATTGGTGATCCAACCGAGGGAGTCAGGACCAGACGGTTCCATGGTGAGAGTGCATTGTTCTGTTGCTTTCTCTCTGAGCAAGAGCCTCAGAACATTGAAGAAGCTCTTACTGACTCGAACTGGATCATTGCCATGCAAGAGGAGTTGAATCAGTTCACAAGGAATCAGGTTTGGGAACTGGTGGATAGACCTAGGCATCAAGGTGTGATTGGTACCAAGTGGGTCTTTAAGAACAAGAAGGATGAGAATGGTGTTGTGGTAAGGAACAAGGCTAGACTGGTTGCAAAAGGGTATTGTCAGTCTGAAGGAATAGACTATGATGAGACTTTTGCTCCAGTGGCTAGGTTGGAAGCTATCAGGTTGTTCCTTGCATATGCAACATACAAGAAGTTCAAGGTGTATCAAATGGATGTCAAGAGTGCCTTCCTGAACGGTGTACTCAATGAAGAGGTATATGTTGAACAACCTCCCGGGTTTGAGGTTGGAGATAGAGTATACCATTTGAAGAAAGCACTCTATGGACTTAAGCAAGCACCAAGAGCTTGGTATGATACCCTCTCTCAATTCCTGATAGACCATGGGTTCAAGAAAGGAACTGTGGATAGAACCTTGTTCAGGATCACTGAAGGTGATGACATTCTCCTGGTCCAGATTTATGTGGATGACATAATATTTGGATCACCAAATCATCAGCTCTGTGAGAAATTCTCTAAGTTGATGACTGGTAAATTTGAGATGTCTATGATGGGAGAGATGAACTTCTTCTTAGGATTGCAGGTCAAACAGACTGATCAAGGTATATTCATTAATCAGGCCAAGTATACAAGAGACTTGATTCATAAGTTTGGTGTTCAGAACAGCAATCCAGCAAGGATCCCTATGAACACAAATTGGAAGATGGATCCTGACACTGAAGGGACTTCAGTAAATCAGACTGAGTATCGTGGACTGATAGGTTCTTTATTGTACCTGACTGCAAGTAGGCCTGACATTACGTTTGCAGTTGGTGTGTGTGCTAGGTATCAGTCTGATCCCAAGAGAAGTCATTTGGAGGCTGCTAAGAGGATACTTAAGTATTTGAAAAGGACAGTCAATATGGGACTATGGTATCCTTCAGATGACAACTTCGAACTGACAGGTTATTCAGATGCAGATTATGGAGGTTGTAGGATTGATAGGAAATCAACCTCAGGGACATGTCAGTTTTTGGAAAGTAAGTTGATCTCGTGGTTTAGTAAGAAGCAGAATTCAGTGGCGACATCCACAACTGAGGCTGAGTATATGGCTGCAGGTAGTTGTTGTGCTCAGATTTTATGGTTGAGGCAACAGTTGAGGGACTACCAAGTGTTGCTAATCATGTTCCAATCTATTGTGACAACAATAGTGCTATAGCAATTACTCAGAACCCAGTGCTTCACACAAGATGCAAGCATGTGGATATTAGACACCACTTCATTCGAGATCATGTGGAGAAGAAAGATATTAGGATGGAGAAGATTCACACTGACAGGCAAAGAGCTGACATCTTGACTAAGCCTCTGGCTGAAGCAAGGTTTATGGAACGGTCAGTGGAGTTAGGACTCTTAGATCCGGGAGAGCAGTCAGCGTAGGGTTCTAGGGGGAACTCAGGCCAGACTCGACTCAGCGAGGTATCAGGGTGCTACAATGTCTCCCTGACAGGTATGAGTTCTAACCTGACCCTTGTGAATTTCAAGCGTCTCCCTGAGTCCTTCGTCCTGAAAATCTTTATTAAATGCATTCTGTTTTCATTAAAAGCGCGCCTTTTCATATTTAAAACCCACGCGCACGGAGCATTTAATGCCAGTTACTTTTTCATATACGTGTCCGTTTTATACGGAATATGACTGACATGGGGTTTAATTGAAGCTGAGATTAATCCTGGCCCCTCATTTCAAAACCTTTCGAATTCAGGGATCAATCTCAACCCCACGTTTGAGTAACTGACTTAGTCTTATCAATCAAGAGTGCCATTTGAGGTTTTTACGCAAACACAACGCACAATCTGCACACTGAGTTTTCTCTTGCTCAAACACAGTTAAACTCTTTCGAAAAATCTCTTCCTCTCAAAACAATGGCATTCCTAGATTCCAACTGGACAACCGATAAGATCGTCGACGTTGTCGAGAAGAAACTGGTACACATGGAGCAAGTTATCTCCATGGAAGGTATCTGTCTTATGGTTGAGGAAATCAAACCCGTATTTAAATGGATTTCCGATGCCGGGTTGGAAACATACTTCACCACCCGACCCATTTCCGTGCTCCCAAGAACAGTAGTGGAAGCATATTTGAATATGTTCTTGCGGAAGGGAGAAGTTTTCACAAAGGTGACTGCGCTGAAGCCGACGGGAGAGAAGGACGGCGACGGCGAACCTCTTTACAACACAGAGGTGGTCACTATCAACTTCAGGCAGGCGGTGAGGGAAGTCTTCAAGCTGCCTTTCTCAGGCATCAACCCAAGAACCTACAAGGAGAACTCAGAGGGAGAGTTTCTTGGGAAATGGACCAAGTCAGGGTCATCGGAGTTCAGGGCTCGACAGAACAAGAGTACGTTAAAGCCTGAGTATAGAGCTCTGGTGGACTTGGTATCCAAGATGGTGATGGGCACAACTGGCTCTCACGAGCAATTGAGTCTGCCCAAGCTGAGACTCATGGGAGCTATCGTTGATGGAGTAGAAGCGAACTGGGAGCAGCTCTTCCTCGATCAACTCCATCAGGCAGGATTGGACAAACTTATGCGAGACGAGGAAAAGAAGCACATTTCCGTCAGTGCCATCTTGCCTTTCGGCACAAGGATGTCCATCCTGATTGCTCATGCTTGCCATGGGTATACCTTCGACTTCGAGGATAGTCTCTCCTCGAAGAAGGTAATGTTTTCCTCACTGAGTGATACTTATTCAGTGCTAGGGCTGACTGATCCCAATGCGAAAGCAAAGGGTCAGGCCAAAAAGCCAGCTGGTAAGGCCAAGAGGGTGGCAACCAGTCTCATTGAACGAGTAGATGACCTCATTGAGAGGAGTAAGGATGGTGAGGAGGTTGCTGCTGAGGAGGTGGAGCAGCCTGAGGTGGAGATGGCTGAGAAGAGGAAGAAGGTAAGGGTCGTGCTAGCAGGGAAGAGCACGAAGTCAGGGACTGAGTTTGATCCCAAGAAGGTCGGGTCTGAGGCTGAGGGAACTGACGATGACGTCAGAAAGGAGGGTGCTCAGGGAGAGAGGCCCCTAAAGAGACTTAGGAAGGGAATAAAGAAATCCCCTGCTAAGAAACTTCCTGAAGTGAGTGAGAGGGAGAAGTCAAGCTCTCCTGGAGCATCTGACTTGGAGGAAGTAAGAAAGACTGTCGAGACGGCTGAGTCGATGCAGCCTGAGACAGCACCCACTCTAACACCCCCACACCCTGAAACCCAAACACCTTCCATCCCTAACCCTACACCTCAGACTCCCCAACTACCCCAAACCTCAGAGCCAAATCATCCTACTGAGTCAGCGCCTGCAACTTCACACATAAATGAGCCTGACCAGTCAGCCGAGCCAAATATTCCAAACCCCTCAGACTTTCCCTCATACCCCAATCCCAAGGACTACCCCAAATCCATTCCAACTGAAGAGGATGAATTCCTTAAATTGGAGGAGGAGGAACTGGATGAACACATGGCAGGAGGGATACTGGAGAACACTCTCAGGGGGAACGCCACAGAATGGGCAGGGAAGTGCTGGCCTGGGCTATACAAGTACACTGAGCTGCTGGCGTATGTGATTGAGCTCAAGGTTTGGTTGGACTTCAAACAATCAAACATGCAGGAGCAACATATGCTGGTGGATGCTCGTGGCTGGGAGCATTGGGAGACTGAAGAGGCCAAGATTTGCTCCTTCTTTGGACTGACTAGCTGGCTTCAACTTCTGAACTTCGATAACCTGAAGCAGTTAGTGGGTGAATTGATGTCCAAGAGCAAGGCTGACATCCTGTCAGGTGACGAGAAGGAGGATGAGGATGATGAAGGAGCTCAGGGTGGAGACCTGGAGAAGGCAGTGGAGGAGACTACACAGGAAATTGGTGAGATGAACTCTGAGCCTCAGGCTCAGGGGGAAGATGATAAGAACACTGGTGCCAAGGGTGGACCAGTGGCTGAGGATGTTGTGAACATCTCAGCTGCCGATGAGACATATGTCGATGAAGGGATTCCCTGCCCTGAGACAAGAGAGGAAGATGTTGAGGCATTCAAGGAGACTCTCAGTTCCGAGGGACTTGCTCCCAAGGTTCAAGTTAGCTTAGCTGAGCCTGAGGAGGCGGCTATGACTACTTCACAACTGCCTTCAGTGCACCTTGAAGAAGGGACTGATGCTGCAGGGGCTGACAAGGGAAAGCAGCCAATCACTGAGGCGGCCGTTGATGATGAGGATGTGATCATAACCGGGGTCGGACGTGCTGAATTCACCAGCATAGTGGAGGTCAAGCAGGAGAAAACCTCAGAAAATCTAGCTGAACTTCAGGAGGAGGTAATGAGGCTACGAGCTGAGAAGGAAGAAGACTCCAAGGCCCTGGCAAAGCATATCAGGTGGACAAAGTCAGCTTACAACACCCTTGCTAACAGGGAGCTGATTTTGTTAAAGAAAACGATGACTGACACGGCCAAGTCAGTGAGGAATGAGAGGAAGTGCACCAAGAAGATGCTTAGGAACACTCTCAAGAAGCTTGAAGAGAGGGATGCGATCAGGGACGAGAAGATGAATCAGGCAGTGGACAGGCTTGCAGTTCAGACTGGAGCTATTGTCACTCAGGCCCTGAAGGACTCAGTGTCCAAACTGGAGCTGGAGTCAGGGAGGTTGGATCGCACCTCTCAGTCAGTGGCAGACATTTTGGCAAAGGCCACTAACGAGTCTGCAAAGATACTAACTGAGGCCAGCAGAGTCAGCAGTGAGTCCTTGAAGGTGGAGGAAAGGATCACCAAGGCTGAACAAAGTCTCCAACTCTCTATGGAGGTCTTTGAGAAGAAAGTCAATGTTGCTATCAGTTCGGTTTCGTACGCAGGCACTGGAATTTCGATGGGAGTTGAATTATTGAAGGAGGGAATTAACGATGTCCATTCTCTAGCCTCCTTCGTAATCAACAGCGGATCTGACGCATTCCCATCCGAGGCCAATGATGATGCTAAAAAGGGGGAAAAGAAGAAGAAAAGATCCCGCCCTGAGGCATTGGAGGCAGTCAATCAAGGTGAGACCGTTCTAGCTGACCCTGAAGCCAATCCTGAAGGGAACATCTTAAGGGTGAGGAAGTCAGCTAGGCTAGCGGTGGTGGAAAAGGAAGGAGGAGAAATGGTTGCCAAGCTGAGGGAGGAGGCAACAAAGGCAAAGGCTAATGAACCTTCCAAGCAACAACCTGAGCCAGTTCAGAGATCGTCTCCCATGAGCTCAAGGAAAAATCCCATCACTTACTCAGGTGAGTTGGTTGCGGAGCTATGTGCTGAAGCGTGGGGAGATCAATCTGAAAAATCTGAGGCTATGCGCAGAGCTGAAATTGCTCAGAAGGAGAAGATGCGCATCTTAGAGAAGAAGGTTGAGAAGCTGACGGATATCACTGAGCTTCAACAACGTGAACTAGATGATGCAGTGATCAGCTTGCTAAGGAGGAAGAAGGCGAAGCCTGAGCCAAGGAAGTACAGGAAGAAGCCAACAGTTAGGAAATCAACAATTCTTCAAATCAGAAGGCCAGAATCAGGAGCAAGGGAAGCTTTTGTTGATGAGTTCGTCTCAGAGACATTGAAGGAGTTTTGGACTGATGCAAGGGATGAATTTGTTAGATTGTGGTTTGTTGTGAAGAAGTGGGGCGACACTGACGATATCAATGCCCACTTCACTGACTACATGATGGACAACCATCCTGAGCTATTCCAGAAAATCTTGGAGGAGGCTGAGGCAGCTCAAGTTCAAGTGAAGGCTCCTGAGTTCACCATTCGAGCTCCTCCCTTGATTCCTGGAACTCAAAAGCATGATACAAAGGCCATTATGATGGAAGTCTTGAAGATAGCCAAAGCTAATGGGTACGTGAATCAACCTGGAAGACTTGACGAGCTGAAGGCAAGAGTTTATGCAGGATATGGACTCAAGCCTGAAATGAGATTAGTCTAGGTGTTCACAGGCTTCTTTGTAATAGATTAGATTCATTGTAATCATTTCCACATCAATCAATGAAATCTATTACTTTTGCCCACAGACAAAAACTCATTGTCTTTTTGGCTGTTGTTTAAAATAATGTACTTTATCAAGAATTGCTCTAACACTGTCTTATCTTATAGATAGGTTTATCTTGTTTCCTCTGAGTGTTTTGAGGATCTTTTCAGTGTTTTGGCATCATCAAAAAGGGGGAAATTGTTGGGACATTGTCAGTTTTGATTAAGATCCCAAAGCCCCTGAAAAGATGATTGCCTTAATCTATCTTTGTCAGACTAGTCTTGGTTAGGATTAGTACTTAGTCATTTTACACTTCGCAGGTACTCAGTGAGAGGAGAACTCACTGGAGACAATCAAGACTCAGAGCCTGAAGACGAAAAGCACCATCCTGAACTTATGGCAGTCTTCTAAGCTGGCTGAGTAAGTGTCAGTGATGAAGAGTATGACCCTGAGGTCATTACTAACTCAGTCCTAAAGGGAACAAGATGTCACTAAGTTAATGGGAAGACTTGGAGTAGAGCCAAGCAATGCAAAAGGAATTTCAGTGTCAGGACAAGACTGGTGAGCTCAAGACAAAATGAACTTAATAAGACAAGCCTAAAGCTCAGGAATAAGTTCTGACATTCTCACCAACCTGATGACGTGGACCAATCCGAGAAAGACACGCACGTACGGAACCTGACATGAAGACTGAATTCAGACTGCATATTCAACGGGCAAGCATTTAATGTGCATTTAATGCAAATACCAAATCCATGCAAGGACGGCTGCTGCATGAAGATATGTCCGTTTGAAGCCACTCTACATAGATGACTAGAAGGCTATCTCTCCAACGGATAGTTATTCAAATCACCTATAAATACAGAAGGCCTTGAACCCATTCAAGGTTACGGGAAATTTCCAAGCCAGAAATTACTCAAACTCTCGAGCATTCAAAAGCATTCAACCATTAAGAGAAGCACTCGAAACCTTCTAAATTTCCCAAGTGTTTCTCAGCAATTGAGAGTTATTCTGTATTCCAAGAGCTAATTAGAAATATCTTAAGCTTAGAGAGATTATCCAATCCTTAGCATAGCTTTGCCTTGTAAGGATAATCTCAACCTAGTTGGAATCCAAACTGAAACCAAAACCCTAAGTTAGGCTTGTTGGGAGTAAGTCAGTTAGAGTGTTAGTAAGTGGAGTTGTATAGATCAGTGAGGATAGCTGGTCTTGGTGCACCTTGGCACGTTAAAAACAAGAATCCCTTGAGTGGATTTCCTGTTAAGTCAGGCCGTGGACGTAGGAGCTTGAGACTCTGAACCACGTTAAACTCCTTGTGTTCTTACTGCTTTGATATTGCACATACTTGCTATTACTTGTTCATTCATTGCATTCAAGTGTATCAGGCCTGAATCACTCAGGCTGATCTTCAAAAGAGCACTGCCCTACTAAACACTCTTCAGATTTGAGTAAAACAAGTTTTTCAGAAAGCAAACTAAACAAGACTTTAAACTTTCAGGGTTCAAACATTTCCGCACTGAACTTGAACTGATAGTTAGCCAACTGACCCGCACCAAGTGTAGTCAGTAAGTGTGTTATCAGCTCCTAGTTCTTTACCACTCTGAGCAAAGGGGACTCAGTCAGTTTTAAAGTTGAAAAAAAATTGGTATACGTGTATTCCTCCCCCATACACGTATTCCTCAGTCTTGTACCGGGACCAACAGATATTATGGAAGATATGTATTCTTGGAGTACAAGAATATCTCATATATTCAAGAAAGATCCAAATCTTGGCTTCTTCACTTGTAATTTTCGAAAATAGCTTGTTTATAAGGTGAGTGAGATTTTTGTGGAATATTTTATTATGGAGAAAAGAATATATGAGATATATTCAAGATTTCTTAGAGACTAAGAAAAGATTTTCTCCAAGCCCAAATAATCCTCAAATTTTCGGCCACTCTTAATTATAAATAGGGGATGATTATTTCATCCCCAAGTACATAATTCCATGTGTTGGAAAAATCAAGAGCATATATATTTTTCTTTTTTCTTAGTTATTTAAATTACTTGAAAGCATCTCCTACCGGTGATCAAGTAAAGCAAAAGGGAAATACTTGAGAAGGTTTTTGGGTTGATAAAGCGTAATCGTGATTGTCCCGTTTATTCAAAGGCCAATTCTACAAGAGGTACGTAAGTCATATAAATTCTTGTTTATTCCGCCTAGATTTTATGTGAATTAATTCAACATGCATGATATTAAATTTGTTGTTGGAATTATTATTTGAATTAATTAGGATTAATGCATGCTAGTAATAATTGAATTTAAATTCGTATTTAAATTTCATCCCGAATAGATTCCGGGCACCCCTATTTTCCCAACACAACTCTTGTGCAACAGACTCAGAGTACTGAGCGATTCTCCATGACTCCAGCGCCAGCTTGGCCGCTGAATCATTCAGAGCCTGAGTGAAAAGCGCTCCAGCCTGAGTTGCTAGATGCTCCACGGCCTTTTCTAGTTTCTGCTCACGCTGTTCCTCCTTCTCGTCAAGTCGATTCAGAGTTCACCTTAGCATCTTTTTTATCTTCTGCCTCTCCTGCTTCACTGACTTTGTCGTGTCAACCATTGTATGTTTAAGCAAGATAAGCTCCTTGTTGGCAAGTGTGTTGTAGGTTGACTTAGTCCATTTGATGTGCTTTGCAAGGGCCTTAACATCTTTTTCTTTTTCAGCCCTGAGCCTCATCACTTCTTCTTGAAGCTCAGTCAAGTTCTCAGTCGTCTTCTCCTTCTTCACTTCGACGATGCTTTTGAACTCAGCCCTTCGTACCCTAGTGAAAACCACAAGTCATCCTCCAAATCAAAGGTACAACCCTGACAGGCGTGAGTGATCAGGGTTGACAATCTCGTTCCAAACGGGAGAATGGATCCCACTGAAATACATTTCTGGGCCTCATCCTTCTTCAATTTATCCAGGGCGGCATGACTGAGTTGGTCAAGGAAGAATTGCTCTCAGTTGGCTTCAACACCATCAACTAGGGCTCCCATAGTCCTCAATTTGGGCATACTGAGCTGCTCGTGAGACCCAGTAGATCCCATGATAATCTTCGAAACCACATCAGTCAACACGCGGTATTCCGGCTTCGGGGTGTCCTTGTATTGCCTCGCCCTGTATTCTGGGGAACCAGTCTTCGTCCAGGCCTTAAGGAGCTCACCCTCCTTATTTTCCATGTACGTCCTTGGATTCATGCCAGAGCACGGAAGTCCGTATACCTCTTTCACGGCTTTCCTCAGGTTAATATCGCGATGCTCGACATTATATAACTCCTCTCCATCCATGTCTTTCTCTCCTGTGGGCACGAGCACTATCACCCTTGTGAATAAATTACCTTTTCGGATGAACATATTAAGGTACGCCTCCACCACTGTCTTGGGAAGCACAGAGGTGGGCTTCTTGGTGAAGTATTTCTCCAGCTGTGCCTTGGATATCCGGTCGAAGACGGGAAGAATTTCTTTGACTGATCGGCAGGCTCCCTCCATGGAAATGATGTGTTCCATGTTAACCAACTTGTTTTTGACAACATCATCAAGGTTGCCAGTAGACCAGGTGGTGTCCATCAATGCCATTGAAGAATTTGGATGTTTTTTAGAAATTTGCGATTGAAAGTTTGAACAAGGGAATGTTCAGTGTGCAATGTGCGTTTATGTTTGCGTAAATTTCTCAAATGGCATTCTAGATTGATTTGAATTAGTCAGTTACTCAGACGTGGGGTTGGGATTAATCCTGAATTTGAAAAGTTTTGAAATGAAGGGCCAGGATTAATCTCTGTATCAATCATTTTCTCATGTCAGTCACATTCCGTATAAAACGGACACGTATATGATAAAGTAACTGAGCGTATTAAATACCCCGTTGCGTGTGGGTTTAAATATCCAAAGGCGAGCTTTAAATGAAAACGGAATGCATTTAATAAAGATTTTCAGGATGAAGGACTCAGTGAGATGCTTGAAATTCACAAGGGTCGGTATAGAACTCATACCTGTTAGGGAGACATTGTAGCACCCTGATACCTCGCTGAGTCGAGTCTGGCCTGAGTTCCCCCTAGATCCTACACTGACTGCTCTCCCGAATCTAAGAGTCCTAACTCCACTGACAGTTCAATAAATCTTGCCTCGGCCAAAGGCTTAGTCAAGATGTCAGTTTTTTGCCTGTCAGTGTGAATTTTCTCCATCTTAATATCTTTCTTCTCTACATGATCTTGAATGAAGTGATGCCTAATATCCACATGCTTACACCTTGTGTGAAGTACTGGGTTCTGAGTGATTGCTATAGCACTATTGTTGTCACAGTAAATTGGAACCTCATTAGCAAATACTTGGTAGTCTCTCAATTGTTGCCTCAACCATAGAATCTGAGCACAACAACTACCTGCAGCCATATACTCAGCCTCAGTTGTGGATGTTGCCACTGAATTCTGCTTCTTACTAAACCACGAGATCAACTTACTCCCCAAAATTTAACATGTCCCTGAGGTGGATTTCCTATCAATCCTGCAACCTCCATAATCTGCATCTGAGTAGCCAGTCAGTTCTAAGTTGTCATCTGAAGGATACCATAGTCCCATATTGACTGTCCTTTTCAAATACTTGGGTATCCTCTTAGCAGCCTCCAAATGACTTCTCTTGGGGTCAGACTGATACCTAGCGCACACACCAACTGCAAAAGTAATGTCAAGCCTACTTGCAGTTAGGTACAACAATGATCCTATCAACCCTCGGTACTCGGTATGATTCACTGAAGTTCCTTCAGTGTCAGGATCCATCTTCCAATTGGTGTTCATTGGGATCCTAGCTGGATTGCTATTCTAAACTCCAAACTTCTGAATTAAGTCTCTTGTATACTTGGCCTGATTAATGAAAATCCCTTGATCAGTCTGCTTGACCTACAATCCTAAAAAGAAGTTCATCCCTCCCATCATTGACATCTCAAATTTACCAGTCATCAACTTAGAGAATTTCTCATAGAGCTGATGATTTGGTGATCCAAATATTATGTCATCCACATAAATCTGGACCAAGAGAATGTCATCACCTTCAGTGATCCTAAACAAGGTCCTATCCACGGTTCCCTTTTTGAACCCGTGGTCAGCCAGGAATTGAGAGAGGGTATCATACCAAGCTCTAGGAGCTTGCTTAAGTTCATAGAGTGCTTTCTTCAAATGGTATACTCTATCCTCAACCTCAAACCTGGGAGGTTGTTCAACATATACCTCTTCATTGAGTACACCATTCAGGAAGGCACTCTTGACGTCCATTTGATACACCTTAAACTTCTTGTATGTTGCATATGCAAGGAACAACCTGATAGCTTCCAACCTAGCTACTAGAGCAAAGGTCTCATCATAGTCTATTCCTTCAGACTGACAATACCCCTTTGCAACCAATCTTGCCTTGTTCCTTACTACAACACCATTCTCATCCTTCTTGTTCTTGAAGACCCACTTGGTACCAATAACACCTTGATGCCTAGGTCTATCTACCAATTCCCAAACTTGATTCCTTGTGAACTAATTCAACTCCTCTTGCATGGCTATGATCCAGTTTGAGTCAGTGAGAGCTTCTTCAATGTTCTGAGGCTCTTGCTCAGAGAGAAAGCAACAGAACAATGCGCCCTCACCATGAAACTGTCTGGTCCTGACTCCCTCAGTTGGATCACCAATGACTTGGTCAATGGGATGGTCCTCTAGCCATGTTCTTTTGCCAGGAGTTGTTCCTGAAGTACCTGCAATGTTAGTGTCTACAGGCTCATAAAATTCAGGATCTTGAACAGAAGGGGATGATCCTGAGTTTATACCAAAGGGATTTACCAACTCAATGTTAGGGACATTGATTCCCCCTTGATGAGGTGACTCAGGAACTGTCTCGGCTGCGACCGCATCTTCATAGACGGTGCTTACCTCGGGTTGAGCTTGTTCCTCAGTCTGAGGCTCAACAATCCCTGATGTGCTGGGCTTAGGAGTGGCTCTTGGATCATCTTCCTGATCATCGTCATCATCCCATCTTGGTATTGGCACAGTTTTGACCTTGGGATAAGGTTGATTATTTAAGCTCAGCCTTGTCACTCTCCTTGTGACCTCCTCAGTGTCAGGATCCAACACCCTTATCCTAGACTCAATGACAGATTCATCAAACATAACATGTGGTGATTCTTCCACAACAAGGGTCCTACAATTGTAAACCCTGAATGCTTTACTGATTTCAGAATATCCTAAGAATATTCCTTCATCGGATTTACTATCAAAGGCTTTCAATTGGGTCTTCCCATTGTTGAGGATGAAGCATTTACACCCAAATATATGAAAGTAAGAGATACGAGGCTTCCTCTTATTCCAAGTCTCATATGGGGTATGTGCATGTTGTTTGTTCAGCATGGATTTGTTCTGAGTGTAGCATGCAGTATTGATTGCCTCAGCCCAAAACTTCTTGGGCAATCCTAACTCAGCCAGCATGGTCCTGGCAGCTTCCTTCAGTGTCTTGTTCCTTCTTTCAGAAACACCATTTTGTTGTGGGGTTCTAGCTGCAGAAGTCTCATGAGCAATACCAAGTTCATTACAAAAATCAGAAATATATGAATTTATAAATTCAGTGCCCTTGTCTGATCTGATCTTAGTAATGGACTGATTCTTCTCATTGCTGAGTCTTCTGAGCAACTCTGGAAGCTTCACCTGTGTTTCCTTTTTATTTAACAAGAAAATAACCCAAGTATATCTAGAATAATCATCAATGACCACAAGGGTATATTTCCTACCATTCATACTCACAGGTGTTATAGGGCCAAATAAATCCATGTGTAAAAGCTAAAGAACTCTGTCAGTGGAGAAGGAAGCTTTCTCCTTGAATGATGCTCTGACCTGCTTTTCTTTTTGATAAGTTTTACACACATGATCTTTGCTAAAAACTTCATTAGGTAGATCTTCAACAAGTGGCTGTCTAGAAATTTTGTTAAGAATCTTGAAGATCAGATGGCTTAATCTTTTATGCCATAACCAACTGAGCTCTAAGAAGCTTTTAGCAACAAAACAAGTATTAGGAATAGTGTTGCTCCAATCAGCGAGATAAACATTACCTTTCCTAATACCTGATAGAAGCACTTGTGTTGATTTGTCCTTGACTGAACATATATTAGATGAGAACTCAACACTGAAACCTTTTTCACAGAACTGGCTTACTGACAACAGGTTATGCTTCAGTCCTTCCATAAAGGACACATTCTCCACTCTAACTATACCTATTACCAAGACACCAAAACCTTTAGTAAAACCTTTTGAGTTATCACCAAAGGTTACCTGTGGACCATCTTTAGCGTGAAATTCTTGGAGAAGACTCTTCATTCCAGTCATATGCCTTGAGTAACCACTGTCTAGGTACCAAATAGCCTTAGTTGAGTCTCCTCTCTTCTTGTTGTGATCCATAGCAGCCTGCAAGCAATTTAGGCTTTAGGTACCCATTGGGTGTTGGGTCCTATCGTGTCAGTTGTACCCTTCGGGATCCAGACTTGCTTCACTACCCTGATTGCCTTAGAGTGGTAAAGCTGTCTCCCTGAAACATCTACATACACTACTTTCTTCTTCTTAGCCTGAGAAGAAGATGGTGTATGGGTGTCAGGCTTAGGCTTCACAGGAGCCTGAGTGGATGCCTTTTGAGCTGGCCTCCTGTTCTTCCTAGGTCTGGGTGCAGCAGGTCTATGGGCTTGTTCTTGATAAGGGCCCTATTTTCTGTTCCTCCTAGGCAAGTGAGGGAAAGGAAAATAGTTATAGGCCTCAGGATGCCAAAACCATGGGGGAGTCATCATGTTAGGTCTTCCCTGTTGGTATTGCCAAGCATGATGATACCCTCGTTGACCAGTCTAATGACTCTTGGCCTGAGTTTTCCTCTGCTTTTGCTGAGGTTTTTGTTGGGAAAATAGGGGTGCCCGGAATCTATTCGGGATGAATTTTAAATACAAATTTAAATACAATTATTACTAGCATGAATTAATCCTAATTAATTCAAATAATAATTCCAACAACTAATTATCATCATGCATGTTAAATTAATTTCACATATTTAACTAGGCGGAATTAAACAAGTAAATATGCGATTAACGTACCTCTCGTAGTATTGGCCTTTGGATATACGGGACACTTGTAATCTCGCTCTATCAACCCAAAGCCTTCTCAAGTATTTCCCTTTTCACCTCACTTGATCGCCGGTGGGAGACGCTTTCAAGTAATTTAATAAACTAAGGAAAAAGAAAAATATCTATGCTTCTTGATTTTTCCAACACATGGAATTATGTACTTGGGGATGAAATAATCATCCCCTATTTATAACTATGAGTGGCCGAAAATTAGTGGTTATTGGGCTTTAGAGAAAATCTTTTCTTAGACTCTAAGAAATCTTGAATATATCTCATATATTCTTTTCTCCAAAATAAAATATTCCACAAAAATCTTACTCACCTTGTTATAGGGTGTTATTTTCTAAAATTGCAAGGATGAAATCCAAGATTTGGATCTTCTTGAATTTATGAGATATTCTTGTATTCCTAGAATACATATCTTCCATAATATCTTTCCAAGAAAATCAACAAAATCTTATTTCTTTTTAAATCCTTATTTTCGAAAAATATGATGAAAAATCAGCATTGATATTTCTTTTTATTTTAATCACCTTATCATTATTGGGCTACTTAATGGGCTACTTGAGGGGCCTTAAGGAGAATTAAGATTGGACCTCCTAATGGACTTCTGAATTTCAATATTGAGCCCCAATATAATTCAGCCCATTAATATTAATTATTACCACTAATAAATTAATATTGCACTATCCATCTTAATCCATATTACGATAATATGGGCTCCCGGTTATTATTTCCCGCATTTAAGATTATCAAGTCCATTAATTAATTGAGCTTCTGAATAGCTCTAAATTAATTAATATATTTCACCTTGGAGTAAAGACAGCTCAACATTATTATTCGTACCGAAGAAACTAAATCTTCACTTGCAAGATTTAGTACAATAAAACTTCTGAGCCCACCAAGGGGACTAATCACACGAGCTGTACTCGCACGCGTTTCTCCGTATTAAATCTTAGCAACCGTCGTATGATTAATATTACTGCCCAAGACACAAAGTTCGAAGTCGCAATGATTCTCACCCAACATGAATCAAAGCAGTAACTACTAAGCACACACGGTCCTATTTAAGTGACGGAGATTAAGAAATCAACAACCACTGAGGTCTAATTCTTCACCTTTCAGAACAGAAGAATTTCTCCTCGCTGTAGGACCTCTTCAACACATACTAAATGTGCTAGTGCAATCTCTTAGTCAAGACAGACCAATCTGAGCCTTACACATCGACCTTTCACGGCGGATTATTCAATTCCACCTAGGTCGTGAAAATGTACGTTTAGTTACAAGTAAACTGTTAATGTCGTCTTCCGTGATCGGGTATCACCACATTAACTACAATGTAACATGTACTGTATATTGAACGGTTTGCAATAGAAATTCAACATTCAATCATAACTAAAGCAAATGCGATAAAATAATTATTCTCATAAAACGAGTGTTTGATACACGAGTTATACAAAGTAAAAGCATACTTTCACGTATAACTCCAACAATCTCCCACTTATACTTAAAGTCTGCTTTTAGTATACATCACGCATGTCTTAGTGTAGTAGCTCTACGTGACATCTCATGTCAACCTACACTAACCTAATAATTCCTCCCATTTATACTTAAAGCAGATTGGCAATAGTCTTGACTCCCATTCCATCCACATGTCTCTCGAATGTACTCTGAGGCAGACCCTTTGTGAATGGATGTACTAGGTTGTCCTCCGACATTTATCTTTGCCACCTCTTTATCTCCTCTCTTAACGATTTCTCGTATAAGACGGTGTTTTCTTTCAATGTGTTTGCTGGCCTTATGGGCTCTCGGTTCCCTTGAATTTGCAACTGCTCCGGCATTGTCACAAAAGACAGTTATCTTGTCGGGCAAATTCGGAACAGCGTCCAAGTCCACTAAGAAGTACTTGAGCCAAACCGCTTCTTTCGCTGCTTCACAAGCAGTTACTTATTAGGCTTTCATGGTCGAATCGGCGATGCATTTCTGCAAATCGCTTCTCCATATCATGGCTCCTTCTCCCATGCAAAACACACTACCCGAGGTAGATATTTTGGAGTCTATGTCTGATTGGAAATTTGAGTCCGTGTATCCCATGGGAATTAGATTGTCTGATTGTTAAATCAGCATTCCATACCAAGTTCTTTTCAGAAACTAAAGAACGCATTTAATTGCAATCTAATGTGCTTTCCCGGGGTTACTTTGATATCTTGCCATCATGCCCACGGCAAAGCAGATATCCGGTCTCGTACACAACGTTGCATACATAAGACTTCCTACGTCCGAAACGTACGGAACGTCTTTCATGTCATCTATCTCCACTTGCGTCTTAGGGCATATTTCTTTGGATAGATGGATTCCGTGCCTACAAGGTACAAAACCTTTCTTGGAATCTTGCACGCTGATATGCTTCAAAACAGTGGCTTTGTATGAAACTTGCGATAAGCCCAACATCTTCCTCTTGCGATCTCGAGTGAACTTGATCCCAAGGATGTGACCGGCTTTTCCCTAAGTCCTTCATATCAAACTGATTTGACAGCCATACCCTTACGTCTGACAATACCTTTACATTGTTTCCAATGAGCAGAATATCGTCTACGTATAATACTAAGAATACCACCGAAGTTCCGTCACATCTTTTGTACACACAACTTTCGAACTTGTTTTGATCACAAACCCATAAGACTTAATTAATTGATCAAAACACTGGTTCCAAGTACGCGATGCTTGCTTAAGTCCATAAATGGATCTCTTAAGCTTGCATACGAGGTGCTCTTGGCCTTTTTCAACAAAACCTTTGGGCTGTTGCATATAGATCCCATCAAGACTTCCGTTAAGGAAAGCTGTCTTGACATCCATTTGCCAGATCTTGTAATCTAAGTGCGCAGCGATCGACAAGAGAATACAGATGGACTTAAGCATAGCTACAGGCCACAAGCCTTGCTTTGAAGGTCTCTGCCCTTCCGTCTGGTCCTCTTTTCCTCTTGTACGCCCACTTGCATCCAATGGGCTCTACCCCATTAGGTGGATCAACCAACTCCCACACTTGATTATAATCCATCGAACCCACCTCGGTTTCCATTGCGGTTTACCACACTTCCGCATCTTTGTCTTGGATTGCCTCGTCGTACGTTCATGGGTCTGATTCATCGCCGGGAATCAAATCCGAAGATTCTCCAATTCCCATGAATCTCTCGGGTTGCCTTGCAATCCTCCCACTACGACGGGGTTCCGGTTGTGAAGGTATGACGTGTGGTATATCATCTTGTATACTTGGTATAGGAGTTTGCCCTCTTAACTCGTCTAAGGTAATCTCACTTCTGGGCTTTCTTTTGTTCATATAGTCTTCCTCCAAGAATTTAAAGTGCGAACTAATCACGGTCTTTTAATCCTTGAGACTATAGAACATACACCCTTTTGTTCCCATGGGATATCCTATAAACAACCTTAATTCCGAACATGGATCCAATTTACCGGCTTTCTTGTCTAGCACGTATGCCGAACAACCCCAAATCTGCAAGTGTCTTAGACTGGGCTTGCGCCCCGGTCCACAATTCCATTGGGGTTTTAGGAACCGATTTGGATGGCACCAAGTTTAGAATGTAAGTCATTGTTTCCAAGGCGTTACCCCAAAACGACTTGGGTAAATCCGAATAACTCATCATGGATCTGACTATTTCTAAAAGAGTCTGGCTCCTTCGTTCCGCCACACCGTTCTATTGAGGGGTTCCCGATGTGGTCAACAGGGATACAATCCCTTCTTCCGATAGGTAGTTCAAGAATTCATTGCTAAGGTATTCGCCTCCACGAACAAATCGTAGAGACTTGATACTTCTTTCCCTATGCATCATAAGGTAGATGTATCCGTATCTTGAGTAATCATCAAATTACTCATACCTCTTCTTGCTATGATCGTCATTGAACCACACATATCGGTATGAACGAGTTCTAACACTTCCGTAGTTCTATTCCCCTTGGCTCCAAATGCCCTCTTGGTCATTTTACCCTCTAAACAGGATTCACAAGTTGGAAACGGTTCGACTTGGAATGATTCCAAGGATCCGTCTTTCACCAATCTCTCTATCCACTTTAGATTAATATGACCTAGTCTAAGATGCCATAGAAGTGTTTCGTTCATCTCCGAAGAACGCTTTCTTTTATTACTCGAAATAATCGATGTGTTATTAGATTCAATTTTGTGAGTGGTGTGCCCAAATAATGGTATAAAGATCATCCATTAAAGTTCCGGAACGGATAAACTCGTCGTTTCAAGCAATAATAACATCCTTATTAAAAGAAACTGAGTTTCTATTCAAACAGTTTAGAAACTGAAGGTTGAGTTCTTTCTAAACTAGGAACATGAGGAACGTCTCTCAAGACCATAACTCTATCTTCACAAGATAGGCGCACTTCTCCCACTGCTTCAGCTGCCACTCTCGTAGCATTGCCCGATGTGATAGGAATCTCACTTCCGTTAAGTCGTCGGGTTAGCTTAAACCCATGAAACAAATGTGATCAGTAGCTCTCGTATCCACTATCCACGAATAGACAGCATACGCCACTTCACAAGTTTCGACGACTAAGGTGTGTGAATTACCTAACTTTCCTAGCCTCTTAGGCTTGGAACAGGCAGACCTCCATTGTCCTCTCTCACCGCAACTAAAATACTTCCCCTTCGATGCTTGCCTTTGCATTTGCCTTTCGCAACAATTGGATTTGCTTGGATCCGGCCTTTGGTTCTCTTCCTCTTTTTCCCTCCCTTGGGACCAAAAGAGGTAGACGAACCATTAGCCACCATAGCACTAGACTGGTGCTCCATTATCACCTCCACCGAAACTAAAGCTTGCAAGAGCTCGGGCAAACGACTTGTCCGTTCATTCATCTGACAGTTCAGATGAAACTACTCAAAGCTTCTCGGTAGGGAATGGTATATGAAATCAATCAAAATCCGCACCAAGCACTTCCAACTTGTTAAGGTATGCCATTATCTCGAGAACGTGCTCCCTCACGGGCGTTCCTTCCACCATTTCCAACTTGACCGAGTCATGTTTGGTGAACTGATTAGTCATGGGATTCTGATATGAAAACATCTCTTCAAGGTGTTCCATGATTTCAACAGCGGATACAATGTGAAAATCCTCAGACAGAAATGTCAAGATGATGCACTTCATTCATTGTCACGCTTCCGATCATAAACTGCCTCTTCCCATTGCTTGACTTATCATTAGGCTTGCCGGGTATATTAACATAAATAACCCAATTGTGTTTTCGTGCAGTAAGGACAAATTTAAAAAAACATTTCCAATCGATATAATTCTCTCCAAAAAGTTTATTAACTTTAAGTATATTAAACAGTGGATTAAAAGGTTGCGACATGATGAAATGAGAATAAAACATACATTCATATCAATATCTAGAAAAATATGAAATTATCACATAATTCGATCACATCAATTATATTGAAACCTTAAAACAATATAATCATGCATCAGCCAACATCTCGAAATAATTTAA
The DNA here is from genome assembly GCA_947034835.1 of Ballota nigra. Classification (NCBI taxonomy): domain Eukaryota; kingdom Viridiplantae; phylum Streptophyta; class Magnoliopsida; order Lamiales; family Lamiaceae; genus Ballota; species Ballota nigra. The sequence continues at coordinate 87,184,043 of OX344720.1, read as the reverse complement.
ATGCGCCACGAGGGGTGGTCTATACATTTAAACACATTCAAGCGGATTACAAACTTAAAGTTACAAATCCTTAATTCAAAATTAATAGTTGGCTCCCACTTTGACCACATAGAAACTGACAGGGACTCCGAGGGGAGTAAGTTAATATCAATTTCCTATGCCTAAGTAATAACCATAATTAAATACAGGATTATTATTTCACTTTGAGCAAGCCACTCGTGGTGAGGGTCAATACCGCCACTAGTAATAATCCACAATCATCCTTTCGGAATTTATTCATGTGATATCCGTTCTTTTGGCCGATCCGAGGGGGAAATGTATTCCAAAAGAACTTCACAAATAAATAAATTATGGAGGTCAAAATAATCCAATTTTAATATCCGGAATAAAATTACGATTATAAAAACATACTTAGTAATTTTCGAAAGTAAGGTTTTTCTTGGACAATTAAATTCATGCAAACACATATTAACAAATAATAATAAGTGCACGAAATAAAACATCCATCAAAACAAAATTAAACACATTGGAGCACTCAAATCCAATTGTCACGGTTTAATTTATTCATGTCTTGATGCGAAAAATCGTCCTTGTTGCTTTCCGACGTTCGTCTCGACGTGCTCCCACTCGAACAGCAACACTTCTTCAAAAAACAGCATCGTTTGGGGTTCGGGACGACGTTTAAAATCACACGAAAAAAAACACGAACCGAAAAAATTCCACAGGCCGAGATACAGCGCGCGTCGGCCCACGAAGTGGGCCCGCGCGCTACCCGGCCCAAAAAGCGCTGGAAAACTGCCTGAGGCGCGCCGAAGCGCAACCCCGAGGCGCACCCGAGGCGCTGCACGGAGGCGCGCCGAGGCGCCGCCCGGAGCGCCCCGAGGCGCTGCAGCCCGGGTCCGAAGCGCGCGCGCGGCGTGCTCGCGGCGCCAGCCTCCGTCGCGCACGGCGTGCACCGTGCACCCCCGTGCACTGTTTTTTTCGCCGTTCGTCCTTGTTTTCTTCACCCCTTGCATGATTTTACATCCATACACGCGCCACGCTTGTATGCGTCGTCCGGGTACACCGTTTTTAATTCTTCGTTCTTCGTCACGATCCGGTTACAATTTATTTTTACAAAAAAAATAAATACTAGATCTAGACTAGTCTATTACAATGATCGAATCAAAATAAAAACAACTAATCTACTCGTGGATTTTCTCACGAGAAAAACGAATTTGAACGAATCGAATTAAAAAAACAATTAATTCACACGCATGAAATTAACAACATTAAAACCATGACAATTGGATACCTGCAAAAAAGATCTAACAATTCTACTATCCAATTTCAATTTAATGTTTAACAATTTAAATTCCAATTTAAAATTCAGAGCCCGAAACCGTGGCTCTGATACCAGTTGTTGGGAAAATAGGGGTGCCCGGAATCTATTCGGGATGAATTTTAAATACAAATTTAAATACAATTATTACTAGCATGAATTAATCCTAATTAATTCAAATAATAATTCCAACAACTAATTATCATCATGCATGTTAAATTAATTTCACATATTTAACTAGGCGGAATTAAACAAGTAAATATGCGATTAACGTACCTCTCGTAGTATTGGCCTTTGGATATACGGGACACTTGTAATCTCGCTCTATCAACCCAAAGCCTTCTCAAGTATTTCCCTTTTCACCTCACTTGATCGCCGGTGGGAGACGCTTTCAAGTAATTTAATAAACTAAGGAAAAAGAAAAATATCTATGCTTCTTGATTTTTCCAACACATGGAATTATGTACTTGGGGATGAAATAATCATCCTCTATTTATAACTATGAGTGGCCAAAAATTAGTGGTTATTGGGCTTTAGAGAAAATCTTTTCTTAGACTCTAAGAAATCTTGAATATATCTCATATATTCTTTTCTCCAAAATAAAATATTCCACAAAAATCTTACTCACCTTGTTATAGGGTGTTATTTTCGAAAATTGCAAGGATGAAATCCAAGATTTGGATCTTCTTGAATTTATGAGATATTCTTGTATTCCTAGAATACATATCTTCCATAATATCTTTCCAAGAAAATCAACAAAATCTTATTTCTTTTTAAATCCTTATTTTCGAAAAATATGATGAAAAATCAGCATTGATATTTCTTTTTATTTTAATCACCTTATCATTATTGGGCTACTTAATGGGCTACTTGAGGGGCCTTAAGGAGAATTAAGATTGGACCTCCTAATGGACTTCTGAATTTCAATATTGAGCCTCAATATAATTCAGCCCATTAATATTAATTATTACCACTAATAAATTAATATTGCACTATCCATCTTAATCCATATTACGATAATATGGGCTCCCGGTTATTATTTCCCGCATTTAAGATTATCAAGTCCATTAATTAATTGAGCTTCTGAATAGCTCTAAATTAATTAATATAGTTCACCTTGGAGTAAAGACAGCTCAACATTATTATTCGTACCGAAGAAACTAACTCTTCACTTGCAAGATTTGGTACAATAAAACTTCTGAGCCCACCAAGGGGACTAATCACACGAGCCGTACTCGCACGCGTTTCTCCGTATTAAATCTTAGCAACCGTCGTATGATTAATATTACTGCCCAAGACACAAAGTTCGAAGTCGCAATGATTCTCACCCAACATGAATCAAAGCAGTAACTACTAAGCACACACGGTCCTATTTAAGTGACGGAGATTAAGAAATCAACAACCACTGAGGTCTAATTCTTCACCTTTCAGAACAGAAGAATTTCTCCTCGCTGTAGGACCTCTTCAACACATACTAAATGTGCTAGTGCAATCTCTTAGTCAAGACAGACCAATCTGAGCCTTACACATCGACCTTTCACGGCGGATTGTTCAATTCCACCTAGGTCGTGAAAATGTACGTTTAGTTACAAGTAAACTGTTAATGTCGTCTTCCGTGATCGGGTATCACCACATTAACTACAATGTAACATGTACTGTATATTGAACGGTTTGCAATAGAAATTCAACATTCAATCATAACTAAAGCAAATGCGATAAAATAATTATTCTCATAAAACGAGTGTTTGATACACGAGTTATACAAAGTAAAAGCATACTTTCACGTATAACTCCAACAGTTTTCTCTGGCCTGAGCTCTCAGGGGCCTCCTTTGGTTGCTTGGCCTTTCCCTTGGGTTTTGGTTTAGCAACCTTGGGGGCAACCCTGACTGTGTCAACAGTTTCTTTGCCCTTATCAGTTTGGCGGGCCTGAAGTACAACCTTCTTTGTATTCTGGCCTGCCTGAATAAAAACCCTCTCAGTGTTGCTCCCTGAAGCAACATGAGATTGACCCTGTGAGGATTTCTTAGGGACATAACCAAGTCCCTTTTTCTCATTCCCAAGCATCTGGCTGCTATTTATTTCCTCTCTAGCCACTGAGGATTTATTCATTGCTGCAACCTTTTGCTTAAGAGAGTCCTCACTCTTTTTCAGGATTTCATGTCTGGCAAAGAGGTCATCAAACTTACTTTTGAGTACCTTCAGCTCCTCCTTCCTGACCAGCTCTTCATCAACCAGTTCTTTCAGAATCTTCTCTCTTGGGAGACGCTCAGCATTGATCATGTCAATTTCCTGAGTTGGTCTCACAATTTGAGCTGACTCTTTCAGATCTGACTGAGTGGGTTGATCATTTAGGTTTTGAACCTCAGTACTCAATGTCTGGTTCTCCTCTACCAAGAAGACATTAGTTTCCTGCAACCTGGAGAAATCAACCATCAATTGATCCAAACAGATCTGAAGGTCCATTTCTCTGGCTGACTTTGAGCTAGGCTCAGGATTTTGACCAGTGTATGAACCACACACAGAGTTAGATGTTACCTCAGGCTCTTCCCTTGCCATAAGGCAGACATCATCGTACTCATCATCAGAGAAAAGTTCAGGCGACCTCTTTTCAGGACCATCCGAGTTTGTAGCTTCCTCAGCGAGCATAGCTCTCCGGTCAACATACCTCTGGTCTCTCTTGGCCCTCCTGTCCTCTCTCTCACGTGCACTCAGCTCTGGGCAATCGTACTGATAGTGCCCACTCTTGTTACAGTTGTAACACACAGCTTGCTCATCTCCTCTTTCTTTCCTTGGCTCGGGGTTCTTTCTTGAGTCAGGTTCCCTAGGTCTTGATGAGCTTTCTGGCTTCTCTGAGTGCCTATCGTCACGAGTACGTCTCTGTTCATCTCTTCGATCGGGCTTTGGGTCTGAGTATTTTCTTTCATCGCCACAATCTCTCCTCTAGTCTTTGTACCTTCTTTCCTCATATCTCCTTGAGCTTTGGTGGGTTCCTTCAGGTTTCCTGTCACGAGTATCTTGATAATATTTCTTATAACGACCAAACCTGATAATATTTCCCATCTCTCAGGAAGGGCATTCAGGATTATAGAAGCAACATCTCTCTTTGGAACATCCTTATCCAACATCACCAACTCATTCATCAACTTGATGAATCTTGACTCCATCTGATCTATCGTCTCATCAGGCAACATCTTGAATGCTTCGAACTTCTGAATGACAATATTCCTCTTGTTCTCCTTTATCTTTTCTGACCCTTCGCACATCCTGGTCAGCTCATCCTAGACCTCCTTAGCCGTCTTTAAGTTCATCAGCCCAGCTGACTCCACGAAAGGCACCGTATACAAGATGATGTTTATGGCCACATTATCCAGTCCCACCATTTTGATCTCATCATTGGTCATATCCTTCCTCTCCTTAGGAATCTGTACGCCAATGTCAAGATGCTCATACCCCAGTCCTCTGACATTAGGGATAGTGATCTTGATAGGTCCTTCCTTGATAACACGCGACATCTGGTTATGGATGGCATCTAGATGTGCCTCAAGTCTGAACTTCCAGTAGACAAAGTTAGAAACAGAGAATTCAGGTAACGAAGCTTCAAGTCTCTTCGAAGTCATGATGATGCAAGTTTTATGAAAAGCAAACTCAGGTCTGTCCAGTGACCACCAACAGTCTCACCTTTGAAACTATTAGTATTCAAAGTCAGTGGTCTTTGAACCACGGCTCTGATACCACTTGTTGGTCCCGGTAAAAGACTGAGGGATACGTGTATGGGGGGGAATACACGTATATAAATTTTTCTCACTTTCAAACTGACTAAGTCCCCTTAGCTCAAAGTGGTAAAGAACTTAGGGTTGATTACACACCTACTAACTGCACTCTGTGCTGGTCAGTTGGCAAACTATCAACTTGAGTTCAGTGCGGAAATGCGTGAGCCCTGAAAGTTTATAGTCTTGTTAATGTCTGTTTTCTGAAAACTTGATTACTCTTTTTTGAAATAGTGATTAGTAGGGGAGTGTTCAGGTTGATGATCAGGCTGATTAATTCAAGCCCGATAAAACTAATACAATGAATGACTTAAACAAATAAGCAGTTAAGAACAATATCAAAGCAGTAAGAACACAAGGAGTTTAACGTGGTTCAGAGACTCAAGCTCCTACGTCCACGATCCTGATTGAACAGGATAATCCACTACTTGGGATTAACTTGTTTTTAACGTGCCAAGGTGCACCAAGATCAGCTAACCTCACTGACCTATACAAACTCCTTCCTAACTTCACTAAGCAACTTCAACCAACAAACCTGACTAGAGGATTTTGGTTTCAGTTTGGATTCCAACTAAGGTGTGATTATCCTTACAAGACTAAGTTATGCTAAGGATGAATAATCACTCTAAGCTTAAGATATGGCTTGAAAGCTCAGTGGAATACAGAATAACTCTCACTAATCTAAGAAACACTTGGGAAATTTATCTGGTTTCGAGTGCTTCTTTTAGAATGCTGAATGCTTGAGAGCTTGAGTAATTTCTGGCTTGGAAATTTCCCGTAACCTTGAATGGGTTCAAGCCCTTCTGTATATATAGATGGATTTGAAAACTATTTGTTGGAAGAGATAGCCTTCTAGTCATCCTCGTAGGGTTGTTCAACGGGCATATCTCCCATGCAGCAGTCGTCCTTGCATGGATTAGGTAATTGCATTAAATGCTCCATTTAATGCTTGCCCGTTGAAAAGTGCAGTCTAAACTCAGTCTACATGTCAGGTCCGTACGTACGTGTCCTTCCTGGATTGGTCCATGTCATCAGGTTGGTGAGAATGTCAGAACTCATTCCTGGGCATCAGGCTTGTCTTATTCAGTTCATTTTATCTTGAGCACAACGGTCTTGTCCTGACGCTGACATTCCTTCTGCATTGCTTGGCCCTACTCCAAGTCTTTCCCATTACTCAGTATCATCCTGTTCCCTTCAGGACTGGGTTAGTAATGACCTTAGGGTCATACTCTTCATCACTAACACTTACTCAGCCAGCTTAGAAAGATTGTCGTAAGTTCAGGATGGTGCTCTGCGTCTTCAGGCTCTTAGTCTTGATTGACATCAGTGAGTGCTCCTCTCACTGAGTACATGTGAAGTGTAAAATAACTAAGTATAAAACCTAAACAAGACTAGCCTGACTAAGACATTCTAAGGCAAATCATCTTTTCAGGGGCTTTGGGGTCTTAATCAAAACTGACAATGTCCCAACAATCTTCCAGCAAATCATGGGATAAAGCTGTCCAAGAAGGATTGTCCTTCTAGCGAAGCTGATATCGAGCACATGAAGGATGTTCCATATGCATCCGCAATTGGATCCATCATGTACACCATGACTTGCACCAGGCCAGACGTGGCCTACGCTGTCAGCATCATGGGTAGATACCAACAGAATCCAGGTGAGCCTCACTGGATTGCTGTCAAGAATATTCTTAAGTACCTCAGGCGTACTAAAGAACATTTTCTTATCTACGGTGGGCAATCAGAGTTAGTCGTCACCGGCTACGCTGATGCAAGTTTCCAATCCGATTGTGATGATTACAAGTCGTAGTCAGGATACGTCTTCATTCTCAATGGAATAGTTCCAAACAAACGACAACCGCAAATTCAACAACTGTTGGTCCCAATAAGGTTATCCAGCGGAAACGTTTTGAGTTTAATTTTTAATGAAAAACCAACTTTTAAATTAAGTGCTAAAAGAAAATGCAGAAAATTTAAAAGCATAAAGTATAGAACACCAGAATTTATAGTGGTTCGGACAACAGGTCCTACGTCCACTCTCCATTTCTCCAAAGGAGACTTTTTCTCCAACCAACTTACTCACGAACCACTGGAATTGGGAAGTACCAGCTCCTTCGTACAACTTGCTTTCAACAACCTTTCAAGGTGAATAGGTTGATTATAAGATCCAACTAAAACTCCTAAAAGAGTGTATAAACTTGAATGAACAAGGTGAGTGAGTGGAGAGTTCGTGTGCTTTGTGCTCTTGCCCGACTATTGTCTCTCTAATGAACTCAATCAAAACACTCCTATTTATAGTTGTAGGAATTAACTAGCCTTTGGAAGCTAGAAATTCAAACAACCATAATTGGAGGAATATAATCAATCACAGATTGATTATATTGATTGATTAGTTGACTTTCAAACAAGCAATCAATCATATCCTCCATCAGTTGACTCTCTAGATTGTCTTCTCTCAATCATTGAAACTCCAAGATCTCCCTGTCTCCAGATTAGACGCAGCCTCCATGTGGGTGAACTAATTCATCTCCCTCATCTGGTCAGGACTTGTCTGGTCTGGGGTCTTCTGCTCTGGTCTGGACTCATCTGCTGAACCTCATTTGGGAGAGGTCTTCTTGCAGACTCCTCTGGTCAGGCTCCTCTGGCAGACTCCTCTGGTTAGGCTCCTCTGGCAGACTTCTCTGGTCAGACTCCTCTGGCAGACTCCTCTGGCAGACTCCTCTGGTCAGACTCCTCTGGTCAGACCTCATCTGCTCTGATGAATCATCTGCTTTTGTCTGGACACCTCACCTGGTCACCTCTCATCTGGTCACCTCTCATCTGGTCACCTCATCTGGTCTGCACAGATTTCTTCCCCCTTAACCAAAGACCTATTCAAGACCTAGACTAATCTGTAGCTGACTAACAGGTTCAGTTAGTCCTATTACAAGTTCTTGTTTTAACATCTTCAAAACATCTAATCTATATCCTAACAACAATTGAGGCTAAGTACATTGCTGCGGCAGAGGCTGCCAAAGAAGCTGTCTGGATAAAACAGTTCTTAACTGAACTAGGGGTAGTTCCGAGTGCAAGTGGTCCAATAAAGTTGTATTGTGACAACACTGGTGCGGTTGTGCAAGCAAAGGAACCGAGATCCAACAAAAAAAAAACACATGTACCAAGGCGTTATCACTTGATAAGAGAGATGGTCGCTAACAAGGAAATAGAGTTAGAGCGCATTCCCACAGATGATAATTTGGCTTACCCATTCACCAAGGCTTTGAGTGTTCATGTACACACTAGACATTTTGATGGTCTAGGAGTTAGACATGTGGGTGATTGGCTCTAGTCCAAGTGGGAGATTATTAGTGTTAGTGTCCTAGAGACAATCCTTTGTAAAGACATAATACTAAGATGATATTCACTTTATGGTTTAATATTATTGTTTGGTTTAATATTAAATGTATGGCTTTACACTTATCTGAATATTATGTTTGATTGTTTGTATTATTCATATATGTGTTCACTTGAATCGATATTGTCATTGAGTAAGTGAGAACTCAGATGACCAAAGTACGATTCTCAAATAGCCCCGATCGAGGATCATCAAGAATGGGATATTGATGATGCAATGTGTTGGTCCCACTAGATAGATTAATTGCGGAAGCTTTAAAGTATATGTCTTAACAAATTTCCTTTTATAAGAGCACAAGATAAGCAAGAGAATAAATAAACAGAAAGCAATAAATAACACCGGATATATAGTAGTTCGGATATGAATATCCTACGTCCACTCTCCCTTTTCTCCAAGGGGTCTCACTATCAACCAACCAACTCACTTACTCACTGGAATTTTCGAAGTACCAGTTCCTTCTTACAACTCCTTTAGATCTAATCACAATCTAAAGTAAGCTACCTTCAACCTTATCTTAAAGATGAACAGGTTAAGGTCTAATAACTCCTTAAGAGTAGATATATAATGTGAACAATAAGAGTGCTCAGAGTGATTATCAAAAGCTTGGAATGACTTATGCGTGTAGGGTCTCTCTAGAGCTTTTTCTTGTGATTGCACTCTTGTATTTATAGAGGGGATTAGGGCTAGCCGTTGGAGAGCTAATCCAATCAGATCCTCTATTTAAGGAAGCCTCAATCAATCAATTCCCTAATTGATTGATTGGGTTGGTGGGATCCTTGGATTGATTATCTTCAATAACTTTTCAATCCTAATCTTGATGACTTGATTTGAATCACCAACGGTTAAATGCTTCCTCCGCCTAACTCTGATTCTCTCCAGAGAAGGCATGACCAGACACCAGGCAACCTCGGTGTCTTCTGGTCCAGTTCTGGTTAACAACCAGAATACTCAGTAGAAACAGGGGATCAAACTGAGCATCTTTTGTTCTACCAGACTCGTCTGGTCTGGGGAAGGTCCTCTGCCTCTGGTCAGATCTCATCTGGTGAAGTCTTCTGGTGGAGTCCTCTGGTGAAGTCCTCTGGTGGGGTCTTCTGGTGAAGTCTTCTGGTCTGGCAGTTCCCCCTAGACTAAGTCCTAATCTAGTTCATCATCTGGCTAACAGGTCCAGATGGTCCTATTACATATTCTGGTTTGTTTTAACTCATCAAAACTATACAACTTTTATCCTAACACAATGGAGATTGGTGTGCGATCTGCATTATACTCTATGGAGAGAGTGTAGTAAGATCTCACTTACTACGAGATACTAGGTATCTCATAATGGATGCACAAATACCTTAGAGGGTATTGGTATACCCATCCGAGAAACCGTTTGATGTAATTCCACATAATGTGTCTACGGGTGTCTCGGTTAGTGGGAGCGATGTGATACTCCTCAGACTTGAGGTTAATACGCACGACATGTGCAGAGTAATGAACTTTGACCATGACCGACGCTTGCATCCTCCAAGGGTAGATATGGCATGGATTGGGTTCATCACGAAGTACATGTGCGTGGAAGTTGAGCCAAGAATAGGATTAATTCCTCGTTGTGGATTTAAGAGAGAATACTCGTCTTCTCATCATAATTGGATCTAAGACATTGGCCGATGCAAGTCGACTTGGACTTTGTGGCCAAGTGCGACGCGAGCGATCAATTAGTGATTTGAGATAATATGATTAAGTTATCTGAATAGACACTTCATCATGTTCAAGGCTTAATCGAGTATTCGCGAATGAAAGGAAGATATCACAATAGCCTACAGTATTACATGTAGTGTTAGGACAAAAGTTGTATAGTTTTGATGAGTTAAAATAAACCAGAAGATGTAATAGGACCATCTGGACCTGTTAGCCAGATGATGAACTAGATTAGGACTTAGTCTAGGGGGAACTGCCAGACCAGAAGACTTCACCAGAAGAGTCACCAGAAGACCTACCAGAAAACCTACCAGAAGATCTTACAGAGGACTTCACCAGATGAGACTGACCAGAGGCAGAGAACTTTCCCCAGACCAGACGAGTCCGGACCAGACGAGTCTGGTGAAATAAAAGATGCTCAGAATCATCTTCTAATTCTGATGAGCATTCTGTTTCTTAACCAGATCTGGACCAGAAGAAATCGTAGTTGCCTGGTATCTGGTCTTGCCTTCTCTGGAGAGGAATCAGAGTTAGGCATTGGAAGCACTTGACCGTTGGCGATTCAAATCAAGTCAACAAGATCAAGATTGGAAAGTTTTGAAGTCAATCAATCCAAGGATCTCACCAACCCAATCAATCAATTAGGGAATTGATTGATTGAAGCTTCCCTAAATAGAGGATCTGATTGGATTAGCTCTCCAACGGCTATACCCTAATCACCTCTATAAATACAAGAGTGCAGTCACAAGAAAAGCTCTAGAATCCTATGCACACGAAGTCATATTCCAAGTTCTTGATTATCAAGCATATAGCACTCTTATTCTGCTCATACTTTCATATTTACTCTTAAGGAGTTGTTGGATCTCAACCTGTTCATCTTCAAGAGAAGGTTGAAGGCTTTAGATCAAGTTAGATCTAAAGGGTTTGTAAGAAGGAACTGGTACTTCACAATTCCAGTAAGTAAGTTGGTTGTTGGTTGGATAGTGAGACCCCTTTGATCAAGGGAGAGTGGACGTAGGATATTCAGATCTGAACCACTATACATCCGGTCTTATTTACTGTTTTCTGTATTTACTTTCTTGCTTATTTATTGTGCTCTTGTGAAAAGAACTTTCCTAAAGACATTTCCTTTAAAGCTTCCGCAATTTATCAATCTAGTGGGACCAACAAGTGGTATCAAAGCAGTGTGTCCAAAGACCACTGCTTTGTAAAGCTTTTTGGTGGTCACCGGGCAGATCCATTGCTTTTTATTGTGTATTGGTTAAATTCTTTTAGTCTCTCTAGTAAAAAATGTCTTCAAAATCTTCTTACAAGAGCCGTAAGTTGCCAGAATTCTCTTTCGAGGATTACAGCCACTGGAGCTTCATGATGAGTAGTCATCTTGGAGCTATTCATCACCGCATGTTAGATGTGGTAGAGAGTGGCCCAATTAAATTTTATTGGACTCCTATTGATAGTGGCAGGTCAGAGTCCAGGGAAGAAACAAGTGAAACTGCCCAGAAAGCTGCTGAGGACAGAGTTCCCAGACAGAGAATTCTCAAGAAGAAAGATGAGCTTGACAATGATGAAAGGAAACTCTATAATTTGGACCAGGTGGCAAGGACTGAAATCATCAACACTCTCACTAAGGAGGTGATAGAGAAAGTCAGAACCTGTGCCACTGCCAAGGAGATGTGGGACAAACTCGCACTACTCTGTGAGGGAACAGAGAAGATCAAGGACAACAAACTTCAAGCTGTTCAACACTCATTTGATACTTTCAAAATGAAACCAGATGAAACCATTGACCAGCTGGTTATGCGTCTTACAAATCTCCTCAACAAGGCTAGTGCCTTAGGTAAGACCTACTCTGAAAAGGAAATAAATAGTAAAATATTGCGTTCACTAACCAGCAGGTGGAGAATCAAAGTGACTGTGATTAAAGATAGCAAGGATCTCAACAATCTGGATCATCATCTTCTGCTATCTGATATTAAAGCCTACAAATTTGATCTTCAAGAGGAGGATCAAACAGAAGAGGTTTCCTCTTCTGGTCAGAAAGGAGTTGCCTTCTCCACTACCATCAAGACAGATGATAAGCCAAAGGAATCTCCTGCAGATGACCTAAGTCTCAAGGAGCAGGTAGCACTTCTAACCCGCAAACTTGATAAGATGAGTTCTAAGTATGGCAGGTACAAAAAGCATTGGAAGGAATCTACCAGAGATAGGAAGACTTCTTTCAAAGCTGCAGAGAAGGAAAAAACATCTGGAGATTCAAGGGAACCCAGATTCAGAACTCCAGAAAGGAGAAGAGACAGCAGCTATGGGAGATTAGATTACCAGAGGAGGGATGGCAGTTCTGGCAGATCTGACTACCAGAGGAGAGAGAGTAGTCCAGCCAGAACAGAGTACAACCAGAGGAGGAGAGATCCAAGTCCAGGTCCCAGAGGAGATAACACCTGTTACACCTGCAACAAGCCAGGACACTACAGTTATGATTGTCCTCAATTGACTCCTAGAGAAAGAGAAGAGAAAAGACTCAAGAGAGATAGGAGATATGCAGACAAGAGAGCACTACTGGCAGAAGCAGAGGAAGAGGATACCAGTTCCAGTTCTTCTTCTTCTGATTTCGGATCAGATGATGATGTATGCCTTATGGCAGACATCACTGAGGTAAATGAAACTACCCTATGCTTATCTAATTCCAAATATACTGAATCATCTCATTCATCTGGTAACTCCAGAGAGTCTGGTATGCAACAAATGCTATCAGATCTCCAAAATTTTGTTCAATTGTGTCAAAAACTTGAAAAAGAGAATGGTAGGCTCAGAGCTGAAGTTCAATCCTTATCTCATGAGCAAAAATCCACCAGAGAACTCATGAAAGATCATTCCAAAGAAGTCTCTGAACTTGAGGAAAAGATCACAGAAAGAGATACTCTGGTAGATCAACTCATGAAAGAAAGGAACTCTCAGGAAGATAAGTTCAATGAACTAAGAGCTAAATACCAGACTCTTATCAAGGGAAAACAAGTTGAGCAAATCATAGAAGAGATACCCATGCCCAGAGAAGCTCCTAAGATACCATCTATTGTATCCATTATATCAGAGTCTTCTCAACGCATTAATGATAAGAGTGGTTTAGGATATTCTGGAATTACAACCAGATCTACTAAATTCTTTTGCAATAAAGGTAAGTTGTCTCAAAGAGCTGGTGAATTGGTAGAAATCTGGGATGAAAAGGATCCTAATGGAAAGGGTTACAGAGTAGTTAAAAATCCTAACTGGATTAATGATTACTCTGTTGACCATATAGATGAAGTTCCCAATGAGTTCACTGAACTGGAAGAGGAAATCTTAGAGCACAAACGCCAGAAAGGAGAACCTATGAAGATTGATGGTTCTGTTCAGATGCCTAACCAGATTAGGAGACCTCAGAGGATACCTAAAAGAGTGGAACCTAAGCAAATTAGGGGACCTCAAAAGGGAAACTCTAAGAGGAAACCTATTCAGAATAGGAGATATCAAAGGAGATATACTGAACCAGAGAACCCCAATCAGATTCAGGGATCTCAAAGGGGTTATGCTCAAAGAAGATTTCAGAACAGGAACACTCAGAAGGAATTTTATCATCAGAATAGATCCAATTTTCAGAACCAGAGGAGGTCTTCCAGACCCATCTTCTAGGATGTACCCTTACAACCAGACCTTTAAGACCATGTCTTTAAGGCAGGCTATTCCAAAGGCCAGATTTGAGAAAAGATACACCAGACCTATTTATAGGAAAGATGTTCTGATCAGACCAGTAGCTCAATATGTCATTGTAAGAGGACATGTGCTGGTAGATAGATTTGGAAGAAAGATAAGATCTCCTCATCCAGCAAGGGATGGTCTTTATCTTTGGATTCCTACAAACCCTGCAACTAACCAATCAGGACCCAGCACCAGTAGGGGACCTAATTGATTTCTCTGCAGGATGATAAGAGCCCATTGGAGAAAGGACTATCAAGCAAATATGTGTGGTACATTGATAGTGGATGTTCCAAGCACATGACATTCCAGAAAGATCATCTCCAGGATTTCAAGCCAATGAATGGGCCAAGAGTGGTGTTTGGAGACAACAATTATGGAGTCGCCAGAGGTGTTGGAAAATTGAGCTTCAATGGCGTATCTGTAGAAGAAGTCTACTACGTTAAAGGACTCAAGCATAATCTGCTCTCAGTATCCCAATTTTGTGACAGGGGCTACTCAGTGAAGTTTTCTAGTGATTCATGCACTGTCTTTTCTTCTGATTATAATGATGTCCTGCTTATAGGCTTGAGGAAGGGTAACATTTATCTTGCAGATTTTAGCAGTTGCCCAAGAAATGCTTGCCTGGTTGTAAAGGGATCTGCAGAAGATAGCTGGTTATGGCACAAGAGATTGAGTCACCTTAATTTCAAAACACTGAATAAGATTGCCAGAAAAGGTCTTATTCGAGGTCTTCCTAATGAAGTGTTTAAGAAGGATCAGGTTTATGGTTCATGCCAGAGGGGTAAACAACCCAAGACCTCCTTTAAGGATGTCCAGAGTACAACCACAACCAGAGTACTTCAACTACTTCACATGGACCTGTTTGGACCTGTTTCTCCTCTTAGTTTCAGTGGAAGGAAGTACACCTTAGTGATAGTAGATGACTTTTCAAGATACACTTGGGTAGTGTTCTTGTTTAAGAAAAATGAAACTATCACTAAGCTGCCAGAATTATTCAAGCAGATTCAGAATGAGCAGAACCAGAGCATAGTCAGAATCAGAAGTGACAAGGGGACAGAGTTCTTGAATTCACACATTGCAGAGTACTGCAAAGAACATGGAATTTTTCATGAGACATCTGCTGCCAGAACACCCCAACAGAATGGAGTAGCAGAAAGGAGGAATAGAACCCTTAAGGAAGTTGCAAGAACTCTTCTAGCAGAGTACAACACACCACAAAGGTTTTGGGCAGAAGCTATCAATACAGCCTGTTATACCCAGAACAGATGCCTAATTGCCTAGAGACATAACAAGACTCCATATGAGGTATGGAAAGGTAAACCCCATCTGTTTCATATTTTCATATTTTTTTATGTAAGTGTTTTATCCATGACAATGGGAAATCTAAATTAAAAACTTTTGATGCTAAAGTAGCAGATGGAATATTTTTAGGATATTCCACTACTAGTAAAGCATTCAGAGTTTTTAATAAGAATTCACTTTGTGTGGAGGAAACACCTCATGTTGTTTTTTATGAATCTGCTATTGAGTGCAAGGTGAAATTAAAGTCTTCTGTTGAGACACAGAATCAGACTACTCCCAGAGTAATCAAGGTCAACCCAACTATTCTTGATTCAGACTCAGATTCAGATTTAGATGGTGACCCATCTCCTGGTTCTCTGAAGCAGAAATCTTCACAAGGAGCAGAACCAGAAGAGGTTGGAACTCCTGTAGGGGGAAGCTCTTCTGTAGTTGGTGATATTCACCAAGGTACTGCAGAGGATGGTCAATCAGGCAAGGCCACGGGAAGGAGGACCCTGGTTGATCACCCAATGACCTGATAATTGGATATCCAATTAAGGGTGTCCAGACTAGGAGAACTCTTAACTTAGCTGTCTTATTCAGTTGTTATGTGTCCTTAATTGAGCCCAAGAATATCAAGGAGGCACTGAAAGATTCAAATTGGATTGTTGTTATGCAAGAAGAGCTGAATCAATTCACCAGATAGGATATTTGGGAGCTGGTAGATAGACCAAGACATCAAAAGGTGATAGGCACTAAGTGGGTTTTCAAGAATAAGAAAAATGAGAATGATGTCATTACTAGGAACAAGGCAAGGCTAGTGGCTCAGAGCTATTCTCAGTCTGAAGGAATAGACTATGATGAAACTTTTGCTCATGTTGCCAGACTAGAAGCTATTAGATTGTTCTTAGCATATGTTGCTCACATGAAGTTCAAAGTATACCAGATGGATGTGTAATCTGCATTTCTTAATGGGATTCTCATTGAGGAAATGTATGTGGAACAACCTCCTGGTTTTGAACAAGGTGACAAGGTGTTTAAGCTTAAGAAAGCTCTTTATGGGCTGAAGCAGGCACCCGGAGCATGGTATGACATTCTTTCTCAGTTTCTTCTGGACAATGGTTTTACTAAAGGTAAAATTGATAGGACCTTGTTTAGAAAAGAAGAAGGTAAGGACATCCTTCTGGTCCAAATATATGTTGATGACATTATATTTGGATCCCCTAACAAGAGGTTGTGTGAAAAGTTTGGTGAACTCATGCAGAGCCAGTTTGAGATGTCTATGATGGGAGAAATGAATTACTTCTTAGGTCTGCAGGTAAAGCAAACAGAGAAGGGAACTTTCATCAATCAGGAAAAGTACATCAGAAATATGTTAGAGAAATTTGGAATAGGATCTAGCAAAGCAGCCAAGATCCCTATGATGACAAATTTCAACATGGATCCAGATGAGTCTGGAGATAATGTGGACCAGACTCAGTACAGAGCACTCATTGGTTCTCTTCTGTACCTGACTGCAAGCAGACCAGATATTACTTTTGTTGTAGGTGTGTGTGCCAGATTTCAAGCTAATCCTAAGAAAAGTCATTTGGAAGCAAATAGAAAGATATTGAAGTATCTTAAAGGAACAGTGAATTTGGGATTATGGTATCCTGCAGATGACAACTTAGAGTTAAGTGGTTACTCGAATTCAGATTATGGTGGGTGCAGAATAGATAGGAAGTCTACAAGTGGAACATGCCAATTTTTAGGGAATAAATTGGTATCTTGGTTTTCTAAGAAGCAAACTTCAGTTGCTACATCAACAACAGAAGCAGAGTACATGGCTGCAGGAAGTTGTTTGTTCACAACTACTCTGGATTAGTCAACAGCTTAGGGACTACCAGATTAGAGCCCAGGATATTCCAATCTTCTGTGATAGCAATAGTGCAATAGCAATCACCCAGAACCCAGTTCTTCACACCAGATGCAAACATGTTGATATAAGACATCACTTTATAAGAGACCATGTTGAGAAGGGAGATATAAGGATGGAAAAGATTGCAACAGAGAAGCAGAGAGCAGATATTCTGACTAAGCCTTTGGCTGAAGCCAAATTCAGAGAATTAGCATTTGAGTTAGGTTTATTGGATCCAGAGACAGATTTGGTTTAGGGGGAACATCAGATAAGTATCCTTTGTTTAAATTTTATCACATAATCTTTGTCCTTTAAAACTAACATGCCTGCAGATTAGATATATCAGGGAAGTTACATCTCCAAATGAGATAAGCACCAGATGAGGCTTGTACCAGATGAGGTACATCCCAGATGAGGTACTGAATAAGATTCCAGAAAAGTCTGGATTCCTCTCGGACCAGAACCAGATGAGATGTAACACCAGACTAGCTGTGGTATCATTTGGTTACAATATCAGGTGACAGGTATGTCTTTACTTCTCTTGCCTCTGATCATTGGGATACACTTTTCAAATTACTTAATACACCCAAAACGTTTCAACTTCAGAGTGTATTTAAGACGAAGGTATAGGGCCTAGGCAATCATTTCGCTTTTTACCTTAACTGCCACAAAACCTCTTTATACCCAGTCCCAATGATCACGCCTACGCACCAGATTAAATCTGTATTTCGCCTTTTAATCTTGGCCATCAGATTTAATTAATGTGTAATACGTCAATCAATTCGAAAATTGATTTTGTTCCCTAAATTAAATTTTGCAA
Source organism: Ballota nigra (assembly GCA_947034835.1). Lineage (NCBI taxonomy): Eukaryota > Viridiplantae > Streptophyta > Magnoliopsida > Lamiales > Lamiaceae > Ballota > Ballota nigra. The sequence goes on along the minus strand of OX344720.1, from coordinate 87,166,149 downwards.
TTACACGCGTTCACACTTTATTAATTGATCAAGTCATGTGTCTTGCCCTATTTAAATCAAATTTCTCTTCAATCTGTCCTTTCACGTTTCCTTACTTTCAAATCCCTAACCTCTCTCTGCAAGTTTTCTCTCTCTCTCTTTCTTGCACAGAAATGGCACCCAAGTGCAACTTCGATCCGGAGCATGTTTGCAAGAAATTGAAGTCGGAAATGGTGGTGGATTTCTATTCCACCAAGAATCCAGCAGCACTGGAGATTTTGGAGTTGCTTAGGCAATCTGGAGTGGAGGAGTTGATTTCCAAAATACCCAAGGATTTGCGCACGGTGGATGGGTACGCTGCCCAGTTTCTAGTCAGAATGAAGATCCATGATGACCACATTTCCTCCAAGATTGATAAGGAGGATGTCGTTTTTTCGAAGGCCGATTTCTGCAGTTTGTTTGGTAACATTTCCTCGGAGGGTGTGGACCCCTTGAAGTATAAGGAAGAAGAAGCAGTTGAATCCTTCAAGATCTTTGCCAGATCATCTTGCCATAACTTGACTAAAGGCTTTTTGGACAAGCATTTGAGGCAAAAATATAAGGTTCTGTTCGATATTGTGTTGAAGATCCTGATGTGTGAAAGTCATAGCACAGATGTTATCTTCACAGGCAGGCTCTGTGTTATGAGGGCAATTTTTTACGGCGCCAAGTGCAATTGGGCCGAGTTCTTCTGGGGAGTATTGAGGAAGAACAAGTTGAAGGTGCAGAAGGAGGAGTGCTCCCAATTGCCTGGAGAGCAACAATTTGTTTTCAATGCCAATGTGTCCTTAGGCACAAAGCTCACTCTGATCTTGGACTCAATCTTTCCAGAGAAGAAGTGGAGAGATTCCTGGTGCAAGGGCTTTCACAAGTCCAATATCCTCTTCTCCAAGGATGGTCCTCTTCATGGCCATCCTGACTCTGATGGAGAAGCAGTCATTCATGCCCCCCCTATTCAAGCAATTCCCTCACCTGCAAAGGGGCAGAAGCAGCAGAAGCAGCAAAGTAAGAAGAAGACTGCAGAAGCTACTGGTTCTTCAACCATAGCTTTCTCTGGTTCCTCAGAGGAGGACCAGATTCCCCTTCTTGATGTGTTGAAGAAGAAGGGTAATAGTGAAGAAGCTGCCAAGAAGGCTGGTGCAGCTAAGAGGAAGAGGCCAGAGGAAGCCAAGAAGGTCTCTGCTAAGAAGCCCAGAACAAGCAGAAGGGCCAAGAAGACGCTTCTGGTGGATGAGCCATCAGAAGAGGAGGAAGAAGAAGAGGTTGAGCCTCTTAAGAAGAAGAAGTCTAAGACCAGGAGGGCCATACTTCAGGGGTCAGACTCTGGTTTTGACCTAGGGGATGCCTTGGAGCAGGCAATAGAAGAGGCTTCTCTACTTATGGGAGATGCTCCAGAGATATCTGTTCCAGCTGGTGTTGACCCAGCTGAGGTAATTCCTTCCATCCCCTCCCCTGTTAATCTTGTTACCCCCTCTACTTCTCCTCCAGATAACCCTCCCCAAAACCCATCCTCTGCCTCTGGTGTCCCCATCTCTGCACCAGAGCAGACCCTACCTGATACCCCCATTTACACTCCTTCCACCATCCCTCCCCAAACACCTTCTCCCCCACCTTCCCAAACACCCCTTAACAAAAATCCTTCTCCCCTAGCCCCTGTACCAGAGGTGCCATCCACTTCTGGTGCTGAACCTCCCCTACCACCCTCTCCCACCTCACAAAATACCATTCCTGTCTCTGTACCAAAAGTACCATCTACTTCTTCTGGTGCCGAACAACCCTTTCCCTCAACTTCTACCTCTCAAAACCTAACCCCTCCCCAATATCATACAGAACATGACCCATCCATCTCTATGGCTCTGGGTTTCCCTGCCCCTCCTTCTCCCACCTGTTTGTCCAGCGATGATAGTGAAGATGAGGATGCTTCACTGGAGCCGGAGGTCTTAGCACCATCCTCCTCTGCCTCTGGGCCCAAACCATTCACCTTCTCTTCTGCAGAAATGGGTCCCATTAGGCAGAGTATGAGTGTAAGTGCTCAACTCTGGCTAAGAGAGCACTTCCCTATCCTTTTGGAGCACTTACCCCTCTTGGCAGATCTGACTGATGCCAAAGTCTGGAGCAAGGCTAGACTTGAAGATGTGGAGGACCTCATGTTGTTGCTTGAGGAAATGGGTCCTCCCAATTTCACTGCCTGGGAGATTGATCTCAAGAAGAAGCTCAACATCCAGAATCCTGCAGAGCTTGAGACCCCAGAGGCAGCCAAGGTGTTGATCCGCACCTTGCTGATTCAGAGAGGAGTTATGATTTCTCCTGCGGGCCCCTCATACACATTTGGCCCTCACTTCACCTTCCCTCCAGAGCTCTACTCTGATGAGGAGGACTTTGATGTCACTCATGCCGTGCTGCAAAAGATGAAGACATTCTTCAATGAGCAGATCATGCAGATTGGGCATTTCTCTAAGGCAATTCAACATATGGCCCCTGCTACGATTGAGCACCAGATCCGGCAGGAGAGGAGGATCTTCTTGAAGCAGATAAAGTCCATCTTTGCTGCTGCCAAAGCCTCTTTCAAAGCCAATGGACTTTTTGTAAAGTTGGATGTGATGCACAGCCAGAAGCAGCTCCAGGAGCATGTGCTGGAGCAGCTGAGGCCAGTTTCTGTTTTGAAGGTTGAGATGGCTTCCCAGATGTTGCAAACTGCTAAGCTTAAGGACTCCCTCCAGGAGATGTTAGACAAGCAGGAGAGGCTAGTTACTGAGTCAAAAGCCTACCTGGAGGAAGCCAAGCAACTGCGTGATCTTCACTCTTCCTCCAACACTGCCTTACCTGATCTCATTAGGCAAGTAGTGCAGCCCCTTATTGATGAAGTTAAAAAGGGGGAAGAGAAGGCCAGAACTGATCTGGCCAAGACCACAAATGAGACTTTTTTCAGCCATGGTGCTCGTCTGGACCTGCTGGAGAACACTCTGGCCCAGGCAGAGCTGCAGAAGAAGAAGAAGGAAGAGTTAAAATCTCTTACCATGGCAAAGCAGCTGGCGGAAGAAGAGGAGTCTTCAGAAGCAGAGCAGGATCCTATCTCAATCTCTGGACCTGCAAAGAGGAAGTTAAGAAAGGTGAAGAAGAGCTTCCTTGAGGAAGTAGTGGAGGAAGCAGAGAAAAGGTTCAAGGAAGAAACGCCTGAAGAAAGGCAAGCCAGAATAAGGAAGAACATAGATGAAGAGCAGAGGCTCCGATATGTTAGGAGGCAGAATAAGAAGACCAGAGAAGCTGGAATCTCTTCTGGTGCCAGTGGATCCAGCCAGAAGAAGAAAGGTCCAGTTGAAGTGATGGATATTTTGCCACTCAGGACAGAAGGGTCATTTGACTCTACTGTGCCTGTCCCTCTGATAGAGAAGTGGAGAGAAGCCAAGACTTTGTGGTTCATCCAGCACTACATTCAGAGGCCTCCACCAGAGGATGATGCTCTCATCAACAGGACATTCCATTCTTGGATGAAGGCGTATGATGCAAGTCTGTACAAGCAGCTGATGGACTCCACCATAGAGTTCAACCTGGAGGTTACTGCCCCTGAATTCCATTATCTTAATACTCCAATGATAGAGGACCAGGTTGATTGGGCTGAACTGAAGAAGTTGTACAAGACCAAGGTGTTGGCAAATTTCACTCCAACATCTTCTGCAGAGTTGAAGGCCATTCAAGACAGATTCTTCGATTGGTTTCTGGTACCCAAAGAGAACAGAAGATATGCATAGTGTAGGACTCTGAAATGCATTGTAATATGTAACCTTTTGTCCTCAATTATTAATGGAAATATCATATCTTCTCTGTTCAAAAGACAACTTCTTGTTGTATTAATTGTTTGCCTGATAAGATCTATTCTAAGGTCTTATCCTTTTATTGCTTTTATGCTTAAGTACTTTTATTTGATCAGTTCTGGTTAAGTTTTAACTCCATAAAAAAGGGGGAAATTGTTAGGACAAAAGTTGTATAGTTTTGATGAGTTAAAACAAACCAGAAGATGTAATAGGACCATCTGGACCTGTTAGCCAGATGATGAACTAGATTAGGACTTAGTCTAGGGGGAACTGCCAGACCAGAAGACTTCACCAGAAGAGTCACCACGCACATGTATTTCGTGATGAACCCAATCCATGCCATATCTACCCGTGGAAGGGTGCAAGCGTCGGTCATGGTCAAAGTTCACCACTCCACACATGTTGTGCGTATTGACCTCAAGTCAGAAGAGTATCACATCGCTCCCACTAACCGAGACACCCGTAGACACATTATGTGGAATTACATCAAACGGTTTCTCGGATGGGTATACCAATACCCTCTAAGGTATATGTGCATCCATCATGAGATACCCGGTATCTCGTAGTAAGTGAGATCTTACTACACTCTCTAAGAGTATGATGCAGATCGCACACCAATCTCAATTTCATCATCAATATCCTATTCTTGATGATCCTTGATCGGGGCTATTTGAGAATCATACTTAAGTCATATGAGTTCTCACTCACTCAATGACAGTAGTGATTCATGGGAACACAAATAAGAATATATGCAAACAATCAAACATCATATTCAGATAAGTGTAACGCCATACATTTTACTATTAAACCAATAATAATATTAAATCAAATCTGAATATTATCTTAGTATTATGTCCTTTCGATGGATTGTCTCTAGGACACTAATACTAACAATCTCCCACTTGGACTATAGTCAATCACCTACATGTCTAACCCCTAGACCATCAAATGTCTAGTGTGTACATGAACAGTGAAAAAGGATTTGCAAGATTATCCTTTATGGGAAATGTTTTAATTTCATTTCTTCTATCGATATGATCTCTCGGATCAAATGATAACGCCTCCATACATGCTTATTTCTGTTATCAGATCTCGATTCCTTTGCTCATGCAGTCGCACCAATATTGTCACAATACAACTCTATTTGACAACTGGCACTCGGAACTACCCCTAGTTCTCTCAAGAACCTTAAAATCCAGAAAGCCTCAAAGGCTTCTGATACAACAATGTACTTAGCTTCTGTTGTTGAATCTGCGGTCAGATCTTGCTTGGAATTATTCCAACTTACCACCTCATCATTTAGATTGAAAATATAATTTGACTGTGATTGTAATCTTCACAGTCTGACTGGAAACTCGCATCAGCATAGCCCATAACGACTAGCTTTAACTGTCTACCATAGACAAGAACATGTTCTTTAGTACGTTTGAGGTACTTCATAACATTTTTGACAGCAATCCGGTGAGACTCACCTGAATTCTGCTAGTATGTACCAGTGATGTTGATAGCATAGGCCACATCTGGCCTCGTGCAGGTCATGGCGCACATGGTGGAACCCAACTGCAGATGCATATGGATCGTCCTTTATGTGCTCGATATCAGCTTCGCTAGAAGGACAATCCAGCTTTATCCCATGATTTGCCGGTAGAGATCCTCTCTTAGAGTTCTTTATCGCAAAACGCTTCAACACCTTATCTACGTAGGTGGATTGTGACAGCCCTACCATCTTCTTGGATCTATCCCTATGGATCTTGATCCCTAAGATGTAGTATGCTTCACCAAGATCCTTCATCATGAAGGTCTTTGATAACCAATCTTTCACGGACTGCATTAGTGGGATGTTATTTCCTATAATCAATATGTCATCGACATACACGACTATAAAGCCAATACTCTTCCCGCTGTGTTTACAATAAACGCAAGGATCTTTCAAATTTCAGATGAAGTCAAAGGATTTGACAGCTTCATCAAATCATATATTCCAACTCCTAGAAGCTTGCTTTAACCCATAAAATGGATCGTTTAAGCTTGCACAAAAGATTAGATTTTGGATTAGATATAAAACCCTCCGGTTGAGTCACAAACACTTCCTTATCAATGTTACCATTGAGGAGAGTTATTTTGACGTCCATCTACCAAAACTCATAATCGTGGTGTGCTGCTATCGCAAGTAAAATTTGAATGGACTTGATCTCAGCAACTGGCGAGAAAGTCTCATCATAGTCAATACCTCGTGTCGACTATAACCTTTCGCCACCAACCTATCTTTATAGGTTTGTACTTTGCCGTTTGCATCGGTCTTACGCCTGAAGACTCACTTGCAATCTATGGGTCTAACCCCTTTCTGGCAACTCAATTAAGTCTTAGACTTAATTGGTGCACATCAAGTCCATCTCGGATTTCATGGCTTCATGTCACTTCTCTGAGTCAACATCTAATGTTGCTACAGTATAAGTTCTAGGTTCATCTTTATTCGGGATCTCCACGTCATCATAGTCCTCTACGAGGAACCCATAATACCTAGTGGTTGGATTACGAATCCTAGTCGACTTACGGAGTTGTGGTTGTGTAGGTTGTACATTCTGATTGTGAAAATTTAGTGGTGCAGCAACTTCATCGTTGACCGGAGAGTCCTCAAGAGCGACATTTTCATATGTCTCTTGGGCGGGAGTTTGAACTATGTTATTCTCATTCAGCCCACTTGGAGGTTGTTGCGAAGGCAATGCAACTCCAATTACGCTCCCACTGGCTGAAAGAGGATCACCTAGTGATAAACTTTCACCGTGAGAGTCGCTGAATGCTCCCACTAATTCTTTGTCATGTTGCTTTGACAAATCATTAGTCTCTATGTTAATTCGTGGTTCTTGAATTCTCTTCAAGTTCTATCTTCTTATGGCTTTGACGTACTCGTCTTCTAGGAACTTAGCTTGCCTAGAAACAATCACTGTTTGTTTCTCCGGTAGATAGAAGTGATATCCTCTTGTCTCCTTAGGATATCCCACAAAATAACCATTTTCACCTTCGGATGGAATCCTATTCAGAATGTAGATTGAGCTTTGTAATGCGTATCCCCATAAGAATGTTGGAAGAGAGGAAAAGCTCGTCATGGACCTTACCATGTCTAATAAGGTTCGGTTTCTCCTTTCGGACACACAGTTTTATCTGAGGTTTTTCGAAAGGAGTCCATTATGACTGGATCCCATGAAGCTTCAAGTAATCCATGAATTCATGGCTAAGGTACTCACCTCCTCGATCCGATCGAAGAGTCTTTATACTTTTACCAAGTTATTTCTCTACTTCTACCTTGTACCCCTTGGACTTCTCATACAATTCGGATATGTGTTTCATGAGATACATGTATCCATACCTTGAGTAATCGTCGGTAAAGGTGATGAAGTAGCCGAATTGACCCCTAGCTAGAATGGGTAATGGTCCACAAACATCGCTGTGAACCAACTCTAGAACTTCTTTGGCACGTGCCCCTTTCCCAGAAAAGGGTTTGTTGATCATCTTGATCATGAGACAAGATTTGCAATCGCCATAAGACTCTAAGTCTAATGGGGTTAGGTAGTCCAACTTCCTTAACCTTGTGATTCTTTTCTCGTTTACATGACCAAATCTACAATGCCACAACTAAGTCGGGTTTTCATGACTACTAAACTTGAGTCATCCTACTTTGTATATTAAGAACATCATGTCCATAACTCAACAAATGCCTAGCAGTTTGAACTATTAGTGAACATCTATCTTAATAACAACCATACTTGTTCTAGCAGCTAAAACACCTTGTGTTTTCTTCTCGGTTGCTATAACCTTACAGTCCTTCTTCCAATACCCCTTTCAATGTAGTGGGGCATACATCCTTATCAATCCGCTCTTACTTTTGAACTCCACCTTCAGTCTTCAGGAAGTTGGGCTTGAAGCCCTCTTAGCCTTACTCATTCGCTTCTTCTCGCCTTTTGGGTCAGAAGAAGTAGAAGCGCTCACCATGAGCACGGACCTTTCCTTAGCAGTGGAAGACTCAAAATTCTTAAGTATGTTATGAGGCTCCGACATCGTCGCTTCCGTCTTCTTCATATTAAATTTACTATGAAACTATAATATGAATTGGGGAGCGACTTGAGGATAGCACATGAGGTGAAATCTTTCCTCCTTTCGCTAATCGACATCTGAACAAATCTCTCATCACTTCATAAATCTCAAACGAGATCTAGAATCAAAGAGATCCTTTCAGACGCTTAAGCATCTCGAAGGGATCCATTTTCTCATGTTGTCTTGCAATTCGGGAGTCATGTCGAGCAATCATAACATAGAGTCTGGGAAGCATCATCTTGATGCTTCTTTGAGCTATAACGTCAAACGCTGCAGCCTCAACTGAACCAGCCTCATGGGTAAAGGGATTGTCGTGTCTAACACGTACTCAATCACTTCTTGTTCTTGCCTTAGCACCAAACACACGTTTCAGTGCCAGTCCAGAAAATTTGGCCTAGTCAATTTTGTTCGTTTCCAGAATATTTTTCAATGACAAGTTATTCATTTCAACAATTTTAGAGAAATAAATTAAAACGGGAATTAAACACATAATTCCTATGATCAATATTCAGCAATCAAAATAAACATGGCCTTTTAATTTATTTTGTCTCCATTATTTTCACATACTCAACGACCTCATCGGAAGAGTACGAATTTATATCTAATATAAATTGTAATGGACTAGGATCCACATTCCTACTATTACAATGACTGCTTGGGCTGAACATTGCAACAACAGAACTGGTAGGTCTCTAAACCAATTGCCTCACGCAATTCTTAGTTGATTGAACCCAGTTCAATCGGATGTCACCTAATTCTCATTTCCCTGCTTGGGCTGGTAAAACAGAATTAAGTTGGTTTACAACTATTAAGCAGCGACAAACATGTCCCCATAAAAGTCCCGTTAGATGTAGATCCGAGCAAAAGACTTGGGCCTTAAATACTCATTGGAACGAAATCTCCGGTTTACTTTTAATTTTAATGGAAGACATCTTTCAATCCAATGAAAAACCATATTTAAGTGAGGATCATTTTTAAGGCGGGGTATTAGTTGTTTAATCGAGATCAAATCATGATAACTACATCACATTTGAGCAATTATTGGGCGCCGCCTACCCAAACATGACATGTGCGGACAAACATATATAGGGCGTCGTTTACCCAAACATTTAATACAGTCAGACAAATATTAGGTGCCGCCTACCCAAACGATTTAATGCGGGCTATATAACTAACAATGTAAATATCAATTCACATAAGCAGTTATACAAGTGGGGAGCAACTAATCAAGTTCTCATGCTTTATCTCAAAATCTAAATTTGCATAAATAAAGCATCTAATAAATATTTAGCACATAAATCAAATAAACATGCAAAATATTTAATATTTATAAATAATCAATATTTATAAATAACACGTAAATCAAATAAACGTGCTTAACAATTAATTATCCGTAGGTAAAATATTGCTAAAATTAGAAATATCAACAAGCTCCAAGCTTTCGGCCAATTTCTAAAGTCATTTTCAAAATTATTTTGCCCAAAATATTATTTATCAAAAATAATCAAAATTTTGGTCCAACCAAAATATGCCCTTAAAAAAAATTAGTATTTGGTCCAACCAAATAATTCCATATTTTAATTTTCAGGAATTTCATACTTTTAGTCTAACCAAACACCCTTAATTTTGTATTTTAGAATTGGGCCCGGTTAAATACCCCTCCATCTTTAATACATACACCCTTTTCAATTCTTTTTTATTATAATACATTTATTAAATTACTTATATGCCCATTCTAATGAAAAATAGCATTCCATACACCCCCAGTCGTTCTTTTCTTAATGCACAGTACAAAATTTTCTTTTTCGACAAGATTTCGCTCCAAGCAGCCGTCACCGCGGGTGGTTTTTGATTTTCTGATCCAAGATGAGTGGTAATCAACATACATATGTAAGTGTGGTTTTTTATTTTCTAAAAAATCCAAGATGAGTAGTAATCAACATACATATGTAAATTTATCTCTTTCGTTATTTTTTATTCTTCCATTGGATCAATCTAAAATTGCTTTTTTTTTAATGAAAAATAAAAAATATTTTAAAAATTAATTGCTAAAGAGATAAGTCTGCTTTCGGTTGGTATACTTTTCAACAAGATTATGAAAGTATACTTTTTCATTTGTTGTACATTTCAGGAATGTTTATTACGAAACTTGCTATACTCTTTTTTTTTTTTAATTAGTACAGTATTTCAAACAAATACTAATAAAATTCATATAAAGTTTGTAGCAGCTTGCAAACTTTTAGAAACACAAAATTACAGAACCAAAAAATCATGTCTTTGAACCTATATTGAATATAAAACAACAAATAATCCTAAAACATATATAATCAAGAAGAAACTCACCTTATTTTCTCATATATAAGCATGATCATGTAATAATGTGAGCTACACACGAAATAACCGCCGTCGCAGTCACTGGTGCTGGCGATGTTACTGTCATGTGGCCGCGATAATAGCCTGATTAATTGAGGATTTGTCATTTTTTGTGGATGAAAACAAATCAAGTTTAGGTTGCCATGAAAACCCCATTAGCGTTTTGTTCTCGCACGTCCTATAAAAACCTTAGGCCAAAGAACTATAATCCTAATTTGAGGTGGGCTTTGGACGGTGGACGGTGGGAGACGGGAACCGCGTCATAGGCGGCAGATTGCGGTGGTGGGCGGAAGGCTGTGGGCGAGGGCAGCGGGAGATGGGAGCGGCGGATGTAAAAGTAGGGCTTGAAATTGGGGAAAAATAAAAAACATATCTCTTTGACAGAGTTTTTTTTTTTCTTTTCTTAAACCGTTTTTCTTCTTTTCTGATGAGAGTACAACGTGGGGGTGTATGGGGGAGAAAGGAAATCTTTTTTTTTTTTGACGGGAAGGAGAAAGGAAATCCTAAGAAAAGGGTGATATTGAAATTTCTGGTGGGGTATATCTACTAATAATATAATTATTAGTAGGGTGAACTAATAAAGAGGTGTATGTATTAAAGATGGAGGGGTATTTAACCGGACCCTTTAGAATTATATTGCAATTTTTCTCACAAGCAGCCCATATGCCTTTCACGCTAGAGAAAAGAAAATAGCAAATCCTAATCCGCCCCTGATCACCGACCGCCATAAACTGGGCCGAATCGCAGCGGATCAGTGAAGGCTTGAAAGAGGACATATCTTAACAATATAAAAATCCAATTCCTCCCCTTTCCTGTTTTTTTTTTTTTTTATAATTATTAGCCGAAAATTTTGACTTCCAAAGTCATGTTTATAAACAATCTCTTTTGTTTAATTAACAAACAAAAACATGTCAGTGGGTTTCCAGTACGTGAAGAGAACATGTTTTAATTCAAATAAAAATATTTAATAATCAACCTAGTTCTCCGAAATAGGAATTCAATTTTCAATCTAATGAAAACAGTTAATCAATACCAAAAAGTATTGACTTATAAAATAAACATTATTTTATCAAAAAAAACGGGGCAGAATTTCGGGCAAATAAATTGAATATCGAACAACAATTTACTAACAATAATTAATTTATTTTATGTTATACAAATATCAATCGAGACTATAGCTCTTATACCACTTTTGGGTTTTAGAGGCACGAACACCATGTTCGACACAGCGGAAGATTACGATTCACCAACAACGAATCTCAAACATGGTTGTATAACATAACAATTAAAGGATAAATAACAATATATAAATCCTTACTGCGATTTGTACGCGGAATCCTCAACTACGGTATCCACGTAACGGCTTTCTACCAACCCGCACCGATATGTCAGCGTTGAATCTCAATACGAATTTGCTAGGAAAATTTCGACTGGAGATTTTATGGATAAATTATATTTCTTGTATGTTTCCGGAATTCCCATAAGACTCATATTTATAGGGATTAACTTGGCTTAATTCCTAAGCAAGATATCGGGCCTAGCCCGTAATATAATCTCTACGGATTATATTTCCCTAGATATGTTCCTACGAATAATATCTTTATCATATCTATTATTCTTGTATAATAATATTCCAAATATTATTATTGGGATTTCATATTTAATTAAATCTAATTTAATTAAATAATAATTATTATTAATTCCAAATATAATTATTATTATATTCTCCATAAATTAAATAGTATATCTAATATAATACTTAATCAACCAACTATAATTGGTAAATTGTCATTACTTGTTGTGTGACTCATAGGCCCTCGTATATCGAGCGATTAGTCAAACTAACGGTCTTAATTAAACCCTAAACAATAAATCAGACATTCTCAATACACGAGGTACGTTGCGAGGAAATCTGCAACTACCTGTAATATTGTAGGCTATTGTGATATCTTCCTTTCATTCACGAATACTCGATTAAGTCTTGAACATGATGAAGTGTCTATTCAAATAATTTAATCATATTATCTCCAATCACTAATTGATCAAGTATATCACACTTTAGTCACAAAGTCTAAGTTGATGCGCGTCGGCCGACGACTTAGATCCAATTATGATGAGAAGACGAGTATTCTCTCTAAATTCACATTGAGGAATGAATCCTATTTTTGGCTCAACCACCACACACATGTATTTCGTGATGAACTCAATCCATGTCATATCTACCCGTGGAAGGGTGCAAGCGTCGGTCATGGTCAAAGTTCACCACTCCACACATGTCGTGCATATTGACCTCAAGTCAGAGGAGTATCACATCGCTCCCACTAACTGAGACACCCGTAGACACATTATGTGGAATTACATCAAACGGTTTCTCGAATGGGTATACCAATACCCTCTAAGGTATCTGTGCACCCATCATGAGATACTCGGTATCTCGTAGTAAGTGAGATCTTACTACACTCTCTAAGAGTATGATGCAGATCGCACACTAATCTCAATTGCATCATCAATATCCCATTCTTGATGATCCTTGATCGGGGCTATTTGAGAATCATACTTAAGTCATATGAGTTCTCACTCACTCAATGACAGTAGTGATTCATAGGAACACAAATAAAAATATATGCAAACAATCAAACATTATATTCAGATAAGTGTAACGCCATACATTTTACTATTAAACCAATAATAATATTAAATCAAATCTGAATATTATCTTAGTATTATATCGATTCGATGGATTGTCTTTAGGACACTAACACTAACATATCCATATCGAGACCTCCAAAAATCCGAAATTTCGGCGAAATTTTGCAATTTTTTCATCCTTGGTTATAACGTTATTCATATAAGTTCTACCACCATTATAATTTCGTTGTAATTGCTTGGCGTTTGTGATCTTTGCACTTTTTTTTATTCATATTAGGGTTTTCCAGACGTGGGTTAGTAAAAGAGAGGTAGTATGGTTGTGTTGATGATGGATGCTTATGTTCTTAAACAGTTTAATCAATTTTATTATTATATTGATTTTTTATTTATTTGATACCATATAAGATTTTTTTAATCGTTACATAATATGAATATCTTATTCACCGTGAAAAATGCTTATGAGTTTTACAATATTATTATGGTACTACAAATAATATAATACAAAAACATAATTTTTTATAAGTTATAGGATGAAATCCAAAATTTCAAAGTTAACAGGACGAAAACCAAAGTTAACAGAAGTTAAAGAACAAAAAAAATGCATTTCTCCTATATTTGACAACACATATATTTACATCCATACTTTTATTAAAAGGAAAATAGAGTTTTTTGTCCTTTAAGTTTGATTGACTTGTTTTTTTGGTCCTGTTAACTTTGGACTTTTGAATTTAGTCCTATAACTTTAAAAAAAAAAAAAAAAATTGGTCATCTATCCGAATCTGACGTGACACTTTTATTTTTATATAAATAAATAGTGACGTGGACTTGCTTGGAGTGAATTAACTCACATGCCACTCATCATATGCATACACAAAATGGGATTTGCGTCATTGCGTGGGAAATCCCCAATTTCACAAAAAAAAAAAATGAAAAAAAAACTTTAAAGCTTAAAATAGAATTTAATTATTATTCAAATAAAATTTAAAAATTAAAATAACAAAAAGTCAATTAAAGTTTAAAACAAAATTCATTACAACAATTATATGGATGTCCTCTCACCAAAACAATTCATTCTTAATTGTTTGTGAATTCATGATTATTTAATAAAAAAGAGGGAAATTATAATTAGGTATACAATCATTTCAAATAATTCATTCCAAATAAAAAAAACGAATGTAACCCTTTTCTTCCAATCAATCGAAGGAGACTGCAAAAGCTTTAGAAACAGGGTATTCAAAGCCTCACCTCCACCGACGAACAGGGCTTCATGCCACCCCTACAGCTACAACTACAACCTCAGGTGAGCAACACTTATTCAAAAGGGATCAATTTTACTATTCAATTTCTGATTAAATTTGGGGAATTTTTTATTCAATTACACCGAAACACACTCTAAAATTTGAGTTTTCTTATTCAATTTTGCACTCTCTAAAATTGTGGGTTACTTATTTAATTGCCCTCAATTTTGCACACACTGCTCCTAAACGATTCAGATAAGGAATACACGAGGAATACTAACAAGCCCTAGAAAAAATTCCAAAAACTACGGCGCCGGTGGCAACGGCGGATCTAATTCATTCGCCGGTTTATCGCATTTCAGGAATTTCAACACCGATTCGTTCTAATCGTACAGTAGAAATTCTAATTCATTCGCCTCAACTGGAGTGTACACTCTTGGCCACTCATCGTTGGTATTAGTATCCTGGCTGCATTCCTCCATCTTCGTCTGGCGGTCCTTACCCAACGACAGTGACGAAGGATCTTAATATTAATTTATTTTTACAAATTAATTCATATATTTTCTAATATAGTTCTTTCAATTTAAAGCAGTACTATTTTACATTTTCTTTATTTTAAATAATATAATTTTGTTTATACTTTTTGGACAAATCAATCTTACTCCCTCCGTCCCAGCATTATCTGCATAGTTGGGACGGCACACATATTAAGAAAAAGTTACTTTTTGAGTAAAGTAGTGGCATATGGGTAAATATGTGTATATTATTGTGAGTGTGCACGCAAATCAATGTTTCCTTTTTTAGAGTGTGCAAATAATTTTGGGACGGACGAAAAAGGAAAGTGTGCAAATAATGGTGGGACGGAGGGAGTAACTTTTTGAAGGAATTGCATTTGGAAATGTTATACACCCAAATAATGAAATGATTCAAAATAAAATTTATGCTATCTCATTATGTTGCAATCGACACGTCATTATATAATTAATATGATTCACCATATTTACATGAATTATTTTGAATTAACACATTTACAATTAAATTTTTAGTCATAGAGTCACTTATACCTACTATTTATTTTATTTTGTATATTTTTTTGTTAGAAAGGAATATGTACAGTTTTATTAATTTTTAATCATTGGGGGGTAGCTAGAGGAACTTAATCAGATGCAATGGATGCGCGGGTCATTTCTGTCATGAGGCCTGTAAGAGAAGAGAGTTATGTGCGAAGGGGATTAAACGCAAAATTAGAGACAGGGATAAAACTAAGGTTTAATGGTGTTTTATTTATCTGATATCATATAATATTTTTTTTTTAATCATTACATAAGATGAATATCTTATTCACCGTGATTAATGCTTATGGGGTTTACAACATAAGTTAAAGGACAAAGTAGTGTATTTTCCTATATTTGACAACACATATATTTAAATCCATACTTTTATTAAATCCAATCACTTTATTTAGAAATTAGTATATTCATCATTAATGTGTGTTATTTGTAGGTATTTAGGTGTAAATTTATGATGGGTGGATGTATTTTAGGATTCCTAATATAGAGTGATACATGTTTAAAAATATGATTATACAAGGTTTAACATGGTGGTACGAGACCAAAGAATATGATTATATTGTCTTTAAAACTGTGGTATGGGGCTAAAAAATTAAAGTTATACGATCTTTAAGGTTGTATTAACTTAAACAATATTGGTATAGATATAATAAAGTGTGGTGCGAGGTGAACTCGTGGTGGTACACACTTAAATAAATTTTGGTACAAAGTGAACTAATTGTGATACAAATATAAATAAATTCTAATGAAAGCTTAATAAAGTGTGGTAAGGGGTGAATAAATGGTGATACAGTCTTAAATAAAGTGTGATACGGGTTGAATTAGTTAGATACAAACTAAATATTTGATTGTACCTGCTTAAATAAAGTTGTGTACGGGTTGAACTAATTGCAATACATGCTAAATATATAATGGTATGAGCTTGAATATAGTGGGTACGGGGTGAATTAATGGTGTTATGAACTAATTTACAAATAGTATAATTTCGCAAACTGTATCTAAGTCTGCTCCTTCGGATTTGATGTACTTTGAGATTTATTTATTTGTTTATTTTTATAAATTAATTTATATATTTTCTAATATATTGCTTCATTTAAAAAAAATATTGTTTTACGTTTTATTTTTTTATTTGTAATAATTTTGTTTATACTTTCTGGACAAACCAACCTCAACTTTTTGGATGAATTGCTTTTGAAAATGTTATACACCTAAATATTGAAATGATTCAGATCAAAATTCATACCAACTCATTAAGTTGCAATTCACACGTCATTATACAATTAATATTATTCACCATATTTTCGTGAATTATTTGAATCAACACATTTACAATTAATTTTTTAGTCATGGTGTCTACTTATACCTACTATTTATTTTACTTTGTATAATTTTTTGTTAGAAAGAAATATATGCGGTTTTATTAATTTTTAATCATTGGAGAGTAGCTAGAGGAACTTAAGCAGATGCAATGGATGTAGAGGCCATTTCTGTCATGAGATCTCTGTAAGAGAAGAGAGAGTATGTGCGAAGGGGATTAAACGCATAATTGGAGATAGCGAAAACCTAAGGTTTAATGGTGTTTTATCTATTTGATACCATATAAGATTTTTTTAATCATTACATAAGATGAATATCTTATTCACCCTGGAGAATCCTTATGAGGTTTACAATATTATTATGGCGTAGCAGATAGTATGATAAAAATACAATTTTTTGTACGTTATAGAACTAAATTCAAAATTTTATAGTTAACCGGACGAAAACTAAAGTTAACTGAAGTTAAAGGACAAAATAGTGTATTTTTTCTATATTTGACAACACATATATTTACATCCATTACCCACTATATTTTAAGGGATGAGTATATTCATTATTTTTGTGGGTGTCATTTCTAGATATTTAGGTGTGGGTGTATGATGGGTGGATGCAATTTAGGATTTCGAATATAGGTTGATACATGTTTAAAAATATAATTGTACAAAGTTTAACATGGTGGTACGAGACTAAAGAATATAATTATAGTCTTTAAAATCGTGGTGTGGGACTAAAAACTAAATTTATACGATCTTTAAGGTGGTATGGACTTAAAATATGGTGATACGGATATAATAAAGTGTGGTGCGAGGTGAACTAATGGTGGTACACTTAAATAAATTATGGTACAATGTTAGTTAATTGTTGTACGAGGTAAACTATTTGTGGTATAAATTTAAATAAATTGTAAAAAGAGCTTAATAAAGTGTGATACGAGGTGAATAAAGGGTGGTACAGACTTAGATAAAGCGTGGTACGAGATGAATTAATTTTTTTTTTTGCAAACTAACTATATGATTGTACATGCTTATATGGTATGAGATGAATTAATTTCTTGTTCAAACTAAATATTTGATTATAGAAATCTAAGGTTTAATGGTGTTTTATTCTGATACCATATTAGATTTTTTTTAATCGTTATATAAGATGAATATCTTATTTAGCGTGAAGAATGCCTCTGAAGTTTATAGTATTATTATGGTGCAATACATAATTGGATAAAAAACACAACTTTTTGTAAATTAAAGGATGGAATTTCAAATTTTAGATTTAACAAGACAAAAACCAAAGTCAACCAAAGATATATAAACCACAAATACACATATACATATACAGATTATATTATATTAATTAATTATGCATACTAATTAAGCGAGTTCTCATAGTGTCATCATTAAATATTTAGTCGTGAAAGAATGGAAAAGAAAAATGGATCCTTTGTATCTACTATTGATCAAACTTTAAAAGTGATAGTGTCATAAAATATATACTTGCATCTCATATCTCAAAAATGTGAAAAGAAAATATTACATAATTATGTTACTTCGAAATTTTCATACCCTGCAATGAGAATTTTCTCTAATTAATAACTGTCGTTAGATTCAATTCATGTTTTTTATTTACTCATTCTGGGTTTTAGCAACCTCAACTTATTGAGGTTAATAAAAGAGACATGGTTGATTCAAATGTTAAGATTAAACAAGGTAATTGAATAGATATAGTTGTTTTCTCTATAGAATTAGGGTGTAGGGGAGATGGTCCCCTTTTATTTTTGTCTTACATAGGTTTTCCAAATATAGAGAAAAACTCTGATTAATTGAATGGAAAAAGTTTGATCTTGAATTTCTTGATGGAGGCAAATTATAGAGTGAAAATGGTTCATACATGAACCATTAATTTGAAAGGTAGTTGAAGTGTACGAAGAGTATTAATCTTTTAACTAAAAGATATTAGTTGGTTACACTAAAGGGTATTAGTTGTTATACTAAAAAATATTGCAAAATGGTTCATGCATGGACCAATTTCACTTTATACACACTCCTTGATGGAACTTATATATTTGTGGTAGAATTTTTGGTGAAATGAGGTATGTTTGATTTTATTTTTTCCACACGGAACTTGAACCAAGTCAAGATGTGAGACGTTATACTTGATTTTATATCTCATATTTATATATAAAAAGTAATGGATTAACCTCTTCCCAAATCAAACTCCTGGCTCAAGAGTACTTTATTTTTTTGGAAACTTTGAGCAAGTCATAATAACATGCATTTAGAGCTACAATTGTAGGTTGAAATTATGAGACCTGTTTTCCAAATCTTGATCTTCAATGAATCAATGGACTTATTAAGGAATAAATCTTCTATTTATTTTTTTTTTTTTTTTTTTTGGTATCAAGCATGACAAATTGACAATATCTTTGTTTCATGTGTATTTTTTATCTTTGTTGCACACTTGCAATGACTAAATATACAAATTCCTCTATTTTTTATTCTTAGTTTCATGTTTATTTCAATATATAAAAATAAGTAGATTTTACAATTTATGAAATTTGTAAATAATATATACTAAATCTTACATTTAAATATTTTAATTTAATCTATATTTTAACAATTCAATAGATAATTAAATAATATATATACATAAACATTAAATCATTAATTTTTTATATTAATTAAAAAACTTTAACAAATTTTATATAAACCCGCGAATTTCGCAGGGATATAACAAGTTTAGTTTATATAATGATACATGAATAAAATATAAAAAAACGAGTATTCTCACCCTTTAAAAAATAAAGTTCAACATCTGAGAAGAAATCAACCGTATCTTGTATTGACGAGAAGGTATTATGGATATTTTGTACACAATACACTACTTAACGATAATACTCCATTCGTTCATAAAAAATTGTTCATGTTACAATACTTGTCCATTCGTGAAAAATGATTTTGTTTCCTAAAATGGGAGTGCTACCTTTATTTATACCTTTTAATATACATTTATTTACAAAGTTTGTCATTGAATCCAACTTGCAACAATTTCAAAATATATATTTTATTTTGTACTTGATTTGACTACAATATCTTTTACTTTTTTACACATAATCTATTTTTTAATAACCGTTCTAAGTTATAATGAACTCATTTTTTATGGATGGAGAGAATATTAATTTTTATAAAATAATAATATTAGTAATATGCGGTGTACTTAATACAGTGCCAATATTGACATATTCCATTGAACCATTTGCAGTTTGCACGCTAGCTTTTACCCTTAAAATTAAATTAGGCACTTTCATATGAAAAGTAATTATTCCAAAGCCTTGGAAATAAGGGTTGAAATTTTAAAAACATTGACATGGAATATAATATAGGAGAATTATACTCACTAGGAAGATGAAAATAAAAAAAGTTGGACAAAAAAAGCGGCGCACCAGATGCGCCAAAATTATTGGTGTACTCCAGTTGATCTTACTAGTCCTATTTCTATCTTTACCATTTTCATTGTCTTTGTATTTTGTTTTCTTAGTAATATTTAGAAATAAGAGTATTAATTAAAAAAAAACCTTACTCTCTCATTCGTGATTATTTGTACATTTGTCTTATTCGTCAATTTCAAAATTATTTATACACTAAAAAATAAACATTGTTTTGTATGCACACTCACATAATATTCATATTACTCATATACTATTACTTTAATAAAAAAAATTCTTAAAAAGTATGTTAGTTTAAGTATGCGAATAATTTTAGGACGTAGGGAGTATAATTTGAATGAAATACAAATTAGTAATTAGTGTGTATATGGTAAAATCTAGAATTTATTTAGCCTTAACCTATTTTAAATAATTTTTTCGATCCAAAAAGTAAGTTTCTATGATGAATAATATTCTTGTGCACTTGATGCATGATGCACTCCCTCAACAGTTGAGACTGTTTACATTGAAAAATATTATTTGATTACACTGAAAAATGTGGTTAGATTATTGAAAATCAATTTTCAGTATAAACTAACCACACTTTAAAGTGTAATTAGCCTACATTTTTCAGTGTAAACAACTACAATTATTGAGTGAATGCACCGTACACTAAATGCATATAACAGTTCACCTTCTATGATATTAATATACTCTTTATGTCCTAGTTTGGTTTTTCCATTTGATTTTTGTTGACTTTAATGTGAGGTTTGATTTGTAGTATTTAAATGGATTAAATAGTTTTTTCATGATGATATATTATTCAATTTAAGTGGATGAGATAAAATGAAAATGTTATTCTATATAATTATTAGTAGAATGAAGTGTAATTTAAAAATGTTTGAGGTTGATAAATAATGCGGTGGGAAAATAAAATTGAGATAGAAGGAACGCTAGCGGAAGTCAATTGCCACGAATTCTGAGATAATGCCATCCAGGAGAAATAGTAAAGCACTTTGAAGAAGAATTGCTAAGAATATGGGTAAACAACTAATTAATGGCGGCAAGCCTATGTCTACACTATAAATGTATAAAAAAAAAAAAAAAACCAACTTGGGTATTGATAATAAGAAAGTCGCGAATATATTCCAAACACGAACCTTTGGCCTCAAATTAAAGAGTAAGTTTTATATAAAAATGGTTAATGATAAGTTTATCATAAAATTATTTTAAAATATCAAATATTTGATTAAGAGTATCGATAATTTTACTAGGAGTATCATTAATATGTGTTTAAATTTTTTACAATAATTACAATATAATACATTGACCTAAATTAATGATACTCCTGATGAGAAGATTGATACTCTTGATCAAATATTCGATATTTTAATATAGTTTTATAATAAATTTATTATGAATTATTTTCATATAATATTTTGCTCAAATTAAAATAAATATGAAACATGAATAGGGCCTTTTGCTAAATTAAAATAAAGTAATAAGCACAAAAGTTGACTAGGACATTTGCTTCATATTAAACTAACATAACTTGGCATAGCATAGCATAGGAGTAGCTATTAATTATCAGGTGATCACTATCAGTCTATCACTATGCCTAACATATAGGCTGCGTTTACTTCGGGTGTTAAAGCCAGATTATGGATTTAGTATGCCTTTGTCAAGTGTTTACTTTTCAAGTCTATTCACCCGGCTTATCCGTCCGACTCTGGTGAAACCTCTACTAAATCCACTTTTTCTATTCGGCTGAGTTGGGCGGATTACTTTTGTCTCGAGATTTCGTCCGCTCAAAATTACTGATCTATCCTCAGCCAAAGGGTAATACCCCTCTCAAAATTTACCAAACTCTAGTCTTCTACTCGCCGCTGAAAGAGGAGGAAAGGGGTATGAACGGAGAAGAGAGAACGACGACAAGATCGCTGCCATCGATCTCGTTTCGTTTAGGGCGGAAGGAGGTGTATCAGAGCGAGAAAATCTCTACACCTTTTTTAGATAACGTATCAAATTCCTTCAATTTCACGTGCTTTTCATCAATTGATTGTCGAATTATCCACGCTTCTGGATATAATATCTCCAGCGAGAGAACTCAATTTACAGGAAGATGTCGTAGAATTGCTTAATTTGATTAAAAAGCAGTGTTTGGAATAATCTGTTGATTTTGCAGATTCAAGTGATGAAAGTATGTGATTGAAGGTTTAAAATTGTGTTGAATGGTGCTGAATTTGGTTTCACTTTTGTAGCGTAAATGGTGTTGAATTTGGGTGTATGCGTTGCACTCTGTTTTCTTTTTAGTTGAATGAGTCAATATCAAATTTGGAAAATTGGGTTCTATAGGGAAGATGTTCACAGAATGTAATCTAACTTCTTTGATTTGATGAGGATTCGTGTGAAAAATGAAAATGGGTTTCTTTGTGATGGACTAATGGAAGAGATAATTGAGACATAAAATTCAGGGGTATATTAGCAATTTAATTTATTATCCATAAATAACTGAAAAAAGTAAACAAGCATATCTTATTCTAACCCTTGTACAATTCAAACTAAGTAAACAATTGATAACTTGGTTTAACTTAGTCATATCTACTAAATTAATCTTATCTACACTATCCTTACTTGTAAAGTAAACACAACCTAAACATATAGTAAACATAAAACCTCCATTCATGTCATGATCACGAATCATATCAACATATAATTCCAATAATGTTTGTCTACTATAATCATAATATAGTTTGGCTAACAAAATCACAAAACCTAACCACGTTCACAAGCATCTACATGTAGTCAATATAACATAATATTAATTCCTTTTTTTAATAAAGAAAAATACATGAGTTTTACATAATATTATCACAATCACAACGAAAATGTCGTATGCACATATATACAGTAGTTATCGTACGTGGACGACTGCGATATTTCACCATCATTTCATTAGCTAGTATATAAAAGAATTATTTCATAATAACTTCTCCCCTGCCCAATAAAACCCTTCGCACTACCCTTTTTTTTTTTAATGAACGGGTTATTTATTAATATTTAAAATGATAAAGTGACTTTTAAAAAGAGGTATGATAAATTTATCTCTCCTCTATCATATGTGCATGTCTCCTTAAAAATTATTTTATCATTTCAAATGCTAATACAAAATTTACTCGCTAAAACACGAGAAAGTAGTAAGTGTGAAGCGTTCTCTGGAACGGAGGAAGTACAATATGAGTAATTATAGGGCGCACTTGAGTGCATAGTATGCACTTGGATTTTAAAAAATACCTCAAGTAGAAATCAGAAATACCCCAAGAAGTAATCAGTAATACTCCAAGAAGACATCAGTAATGCCCCAAGAAAACATCAGTAATTCTCCAAGAAGACATCAGTAATATCCCAATTGCAAGAAAAACACACAGTTCAGTGTGTTTTGAAAAAATAAAAAATTGAGCTTAACATTCAAGTGCATGCTATGCATTTGAGCACATGCTACAATTTGTCGTACAATATATATAGATTAAGGCTATTAAATAAGTAATCAAATATATTAGTTAATTGAATAGGTGTTGGGTGAGGCTCTTTCATAGTAAAACGGAATATAATTTGGGAATGATGTTTTAACTATTTAGAAGGATGATTATCAATTTATGCATGCAAGATGTTGCACCGACTCACTATGAGATTATCTCACACAATTTTTTTCATGCCTAATTAATTTGATATAGAATATTCTTTTAAATATACAAGTTAGCTTGTTGAATCAATTTTTGTGAGAAGGAAATCACAATCAACCATTCTCCCGGTCCAATATGATGACGGATAAACCAAATGAAATCTAATTAATTTGAATTAAATTCATCTCATGAAATTAAGTTAATAAAGCAGCTACCTCACAGAAACCTTTATTATATTTCAATATATTATCTCAATAGTTCAACTAACTACATGATTATATCTTTGATTAATTCTAAAATTGATCTTAAATATAATATACATGGTTCTTGATAAGAACCAATATCCAACCACTATCTAATTGGTAAAATATTTGATACTTAATTTTATTTTTATAACTTGATACTTTAAACTTAAATATTAGTATAATGCTTAATTTTTTTATATCAAATGTGAATAATTTAAATAGTTAAAAAACTTAATTATTGTTGATATTCTAGAACAACGATATAATACCATTGACTCTAATTATTGATACTCCTGATGAGATTTTAATACTTTTGATTAAATATTTGATACTTTAAAACTTTTAAAATAGTTTCATAATAAACTTGTCATGAATTATTTTATATAAAACTTTGCCCTTAAACATTACAATTTAACAAATTCATATATGATATAATGTAGGCAAAGTGTAGAGTGAAAATGGTTAAATCGTTGAAGGGTATTAGTTGTTTTTACTAAAGAGTATTAATTATTTTAATTGAAGAGTATTAGTTGTTTTCACTGAAGAGTCTTAGTTTTTCAGTGAAAATAAGCTAAGACTTTTCAATGAAAACAACTAATACTCTTTAGTGAAACGACTAATACCCTTCAATGATTTATGTATGAACCAATTTTACTCTATACATTCTCTATAATGTAATTTAAGACGATGCTAAATTTAAAGTATACCACTTATTTATTTACTTATTTTAAATTTAAGAAAAATATGCTTCTATTGATTCCTACTTTAAATACGTATTTATTATTGTGCAATTTTACTGCAACAAATATAATTTGTATTTTTTAGGGCATGTTTGTTGTGAGTTGAATGCTAACAAAAAAAAAAAAGTAGACTTGAAATTTTGAATAAGTTTGATATTTTAACATTTAGTAGGTAAAATTGTGAAAAAGTGGTGTAATAGTGAAATTATTATTATATTCTAAAAGTAACATATTAATATTAAGTGAGATTATTAAAATTTCAAGTGTGTAATAATAAAAAGGGAATATAATAAGTGAAAGAATTTTATCTCATAAAAGTCCGAACTTGTAGAAAGATGTAAATTTTTTAATTCATTTAATTATTTCTCTAACACTCTCCCTCACTCATTGGCGAACTCTCAACTTTCCTTTTTTTTTTTTTGGAAATTCAATGAGTAGACAATTTAATATGAGCGGAATAATTTTCAGCGGGAGCTGAACCCAAGATCTTTGTCTGTGCGTGAACCTTTTGACTTTGATACTATGAAAACATTTCATCTCAAAAGTTTCCTCACATTAGTCTCTTCTACTTGGAATATTTTCTCTCTCTAAAACTTTTGTCGGAATAGCTTGGGACTCGTGAAAATCTTCAGCCGGAGTTCAATTCGCACCGAATTCTTCATTATCCAGGCGTTAATCGCCGTCCCTGCTCCGGGAAATCCTGGCCAAAGCTCTGTTCCTGTAGATCTTTCCGATTCTATGAGGTTTTGGGGCTGAATAGGGTTTCTTGTGAGACGATCGAGTTGTGCCGACGCTGTGCACCCTTTCACCGCCATGGCTTTATTAATCCCAGGTAATCGGTACTTTCAGAGTTTCGATTTCTCTGTTTTTTTCTTGATAAGCCCCAATTTTCAACAATTGAAAAGAAGGAAAGCTTGGACATTTCTGGAGCGGCGGAGACTGGGCTCTCTCAGCCCCGCCGAGAGCCATGAAAATTATTACTTGGAATACACGAGGCTTAGGCAACCGACGTGCGTTTCGATTGCTCCAGCGCCTTGTCGCGGATGGCTACTGAGGAAGACGGACCCCCTTTTTTTATTTCTTTCCCTCTTTACTCGTCAAAGAAGAAGTCGTTTTGTTACGTGTATACGCGCTTTCTAGAAGAAATGATATAGGGATGGTGGTTGTCTAACGCGAAACTGGGCAATAATAAGATCTTGACTGGGGCGAGTCATGGGCATTTACCCTTTGTTTTCGAATTTGAGAACGGCGATTTTTGCTTTATCGACTTATTTCATATTGGGTTTGGGCGTTAAAAATAGGCAAAGTGTCCCCTTCCTTATTAGTTAATAGTATGGTAGAAAGATGCATCTTTCTACCATACTATCTATCTCTTAGAAAACTGCTGATTATAGTGCGCTCGTTTCATTTAAGTTAAGACGTAAAATTGGAATCCTTTTAATTTGACTTCGTCAATTTTTGAGCCTGTTTTGCTTTTTGTGATGGAGTCTAAAGTGTCCGGTAGGCTAGGTTGTGGTTGGAAACATGCTTTGTCTTTTGATTATGGTTTTGGTGTTGATGTTGTTGGTACGACCGGTGGATTATTATTATTCTGGAAAGGATCATTGGATGTGTCAATTTTGTCTTAATCTCGGGGGCATATACATTGTCATATCGTTGTTGATAATTATTGCTTTAATTTTACTGGCTTTTATGGAAATCCGAATGCTAATCAAAGAAATTTATCGTGGGAACTCCTGAGAAAGGTGGCTAGTTGTGCAAGTAGTACTCAAGTTCCATGGCTTGTGGGAGGGGATTTTAACGAAATAAGATATGAGACGGAAAAAAGGGGTGGGGGACGTAGGCCTTACACCCAAATTAGGGCCTTCAATGATGTGATCAATGAATTGGAGCTACGGGATTTTGATGCCAAAGGCCTTTCATTTACATGGATTAATAAGAGGAGTGGAGAGCAGTTTATAAAGGAGAAATTGGACAGGTTTCTGGCTAATAGTGCCTGGACAGATTTATTCCATAAGTCGGAGGTCAGAAACATGAGCTTCTATGGATCTGATCATAGGGCCATACAAGTCATCTTTTCGGGGGCAGGCACAAGGCAAAAAGACAAGAAGCAGTGGACTTTCAGATTTGAAAATAAGTGGCTCCTTAAAGAGGATTTTAGTGCAATGCTACAGAGAGCCTGGGAGGAGAATGAAGGGGGCCAAGACCTCCCTGAAATGATGAAAAGTTGCCAACACACTTTAATGCAATGGGCTAGAGGGCACGCGACAAACATTAACAAAAGAGTTAAAGAGATCATAACTAAACTTGATGAATTATGGGAGCAAGAGGAAGAAGTAATTGATTGGGCAAGGACAAAAGAACTTGAAAGGGAGTTGCAAAAATTGGAATTTCAAGAGGAAGTATATTGGCAGCAGAGATCCAGATATTCTTGGCTAACGGTGGGTGACAAAAACACCAGCTACTTCCAGAGGAAAGCTTCCCAAAGAAGAAGAACAAATATGATAAAAGGATTACGGGATAAGGACGGGGTGTGGCATTCAGATGCTCAGGGGATCGAATCCGCGGTACTTGAATTCTATGGTGAACTCTTTAAATCTAATTCACCTTCTCAAGGTGAAATAGATGAAGTAATACGAGACATGAAGTCGGTGGTAAATGAAGTGATGAATGCGTATCTATCCCTCCCATTTTCTATGGAAGAAGTCCGGAAAGCTGCATTCGACCTTAACCCCACTAAAGCCCTGGGACCGGGCGGCTTCATGGCATGATTCTTTCAGAAATCGTGGGATATAGTCGGGAATAGAATATCGAGCAGTATTTTGAGAGTCCTCAATGGTGAGGAAACTTTGAAAAAATGGAATGAAACCATAATTGCCTTGATACAAAAAACGAAGGAGCCCGTGAGTCTTAAAGACTTCAGGCCGATTAGCTTGTGCAATGTGGGATACAGAATCCTAGCGAGAGCAATCACGAATAGACTCATGAGAATAATGGCGTTTCGTCCCATAAAGACTCATAACCGGCAATGTTTTGGTGGGGTAATAGTGCATGCACTGGCTAAGGAACAACAAGAGTAGAACTGGTTATGCGGCTCTAAAGCTGGACATGTCCAAGGCGTACGATATAATTGAATGGGCGTACCTGGAAAAGATTATGGAGAAGATGGGCTTTAATGAACGGTGGGTGAGCCTAATTATGAAATGCATTTACTCAGTATCATATTCCTTCAAGCTGGGGGACAAAATTGTTGGAAACTTGTACTCGTCTAGGGGGTTAAGGTAGGGGGATCCGCTATCCCCCTTTCTCTTCTCCATATGCGCACAAGGCCTTTCAACAATGACCACCAATTTAGCAGAAACGAAAAGGATTTCGGGGGTGACGGTCGCTAAGGGCGGCCCAAGTATATCACATCTCTTCTTTGCAGATGATAGCTTGATACTCTTCAAGGCCTTGCCCACGGACTGTATGACCCTCAAGGAGTGCTTAAGCAAGTATGAAAGAGCTTCGGGACAACTTATTAATTATGAGAAGTCGGCCACTACCTTTAGTCCGTGTACAAGCTCAAACAATAAAAATGACATTAGGGGGATACTGGATGTGAAGATGAGGCAAGGGCATGATGTCTACCTTGATCTACCTACTTTCTCGATGGAGTGCAAGAGGCTCCAATTTTTGTACCTGAGGGACCGTATCTCAAGCAAAACCAAGCCTGGAAGACCAAAGATTTCTCCGAAGGCGGTAAGGAAATCTTGATAAAAGTCGTACTTAATGTTATACCAACATATGTTATGTCTTACTTCCGAATACCCTTCTTCTTATGTCATGAATTGGAGAGCATGATAGCAGATTTTTAGTGGGGTTTTAAAGAAGGCGGGAAGAAAGTGCATTGGAAAAGCTGGAGTTTACTCTCAAAACCGAAGGGACAAGGAGGACTTGGTTTTCGAAACTTTGTAGACTTTAATAAAGCTCTATTGGCAAAGCAAGTGTGGCGATTTATTACAACTCCAGACTCTTTGGCAGCCCGCATGTTTAAGGCTAGATACTTTAAGCACGTCGATATTATGGAAGCGGAACTAGGTTCCAACCCCTCGTTTGTTTGGAGATCGTTGTTGTGGAGCAGGGGGCTGCTACAGGAGGGATTACGATGGAAGATCAAGGATGGAAAATCAGTGCAAATTTTTAAAGATGCATGGGTGGCGACGCTGAATGATGGGCGAACAAAATTGAGGAGGGCCAGTGGGTCTTTAGTTTCAAGATTTATTTGACCGGATATGTGCTGGGATGAGGAGCTGGTATCGGAGGCCTTTCTCCCTTTTGAGAAAGAGGCGATTTTAAATACTTCGATCGATCGAGATAGTGAACAAGATATGAGATACTGAAAGCCGGACTCTAAGGGCAAATATAGTGTGAAATCGGGCTATTTGCACTACACGAGCAACAGGAATGCCAAGAAAGAAATGGAAAGTTAGGTGAGATGGAAGAAGGAGGAGGAATGGTGGAAGGTAGCATGGAAGATTGACGTCGCTCCCAAAGTTAGAATCTTCTTATGGAAAGTCGCGAATGATGCAATTGCAACAGAAGGAAATCTCGTTAAGCACCATGTACCAATGTTGCCCACGTGTGGATGGTGTAGGGGATGGGAATCAGGCACTACCCATGCACTTTTCTTTTGTCCGGGTGTTCATGGAATCTGGAAGCAGCTAGGCCTCTGGAAGGAGATAAGGAAAGGAGACTTCATGGACACATATGATTTCCTACAGATGCTACTGGCGAAGAAAAATAAGTGGGGGAAAGAAGAGATAGCCATGGTGATGTGGGGGATTTGGAAAGAACGTTGCCGGATAATCCACGAGGAGTCGAAGCGTGGAAAAGATCGGAGAGGAAAGATTTGTGTTGAATGGGCGCTGGAGTTCCTCAATTCCCATAAAGAGGCTAATAAGATAATGAAGGCCTTCAGAAGTGCAACGAGAACTTTGAAGAAGTACGCACCGATGTCGAAAAGATATGATGGAATCACTGCGCTGGTTGATGCAAGCTACAATAAAGAGAAGAGCAAATTTTCGGTTGGCTACATCTTAATGGAGGGTGCAGGTAAATCGATAGTTGTGGGATGCAAACAAATCGATCCCCCTAGTTCTGTTCTAGGAGCTGAGATTCAAGCCATCCGTGAAGGTATAAAGAAATGCATTGGACTTGTCTTCAACAAAGTGAGGATTTGGTCAGACTCGTTAGAAGCGATGGAGACAATCAACTTAAGAGATAAATGTTTTGGTCCGGAAGGTATGCCTCTTCGGGAAATTTGGGACGACATGCAGGATGGTCGAGTGGAAGTCATCAATTATATAACGAGGAAGCAGAACATTATGGCTCATGAGCTGGCCAAACTTACCTTCGACTCTCCACCTCCTCAAGATTGGAGCGGAGTAGATATTCCGATCGCAATTAGATATATAACCCAGGATCTGTAATGCTCTGATGTAATAGACAGGGTTATGAGAATGCTTGTTTGCTTTAAAAAAATATTTCATCTCATCTAAAAATTCGAACTTGTAGAGAGATGAAATTAATTGATTTAAATACTTCTTCGACAATAAGAAAGAAAATAAGTTCAATAATGCTCACGTATCGTACAGTTGACACGTAATTTGTTTGTGCACATTTTTACAGTACAGTGAATTCAACTCAATCTATTCTAATTCGATTGGAAATAAGTTATGCCATAGACTTTAATTTATCTATACTTTAAGATAATTTGCAAAAGAACTTTAAGTCCACCTTGAGGTCCAACGTCCCAATCTTGGGATGTTTGACTGCGCTTTTTTTTTCATGACTTTGACAATAGTCAAACACCCTCTAAAGTGTAGAGTCAATGAGAGATTTTTTTACTTGAGACTTTTTAACCCTTAAAATATTAGTCCTCCATGCATTAAAATTGTGTCTATTTCTTTTATTTGGACGTCCACAAAAAATATATCTACCCTATAAATAATAATAATCACTTTATTTCACAATTTGCTTCATATGATACCACAATATTCTTATCTATTTTTTTAACCTGTGTCTAAATTAATAATTTTGGTGGATGAGGGAGTAGTTTCTAATAGTGATAATTAGATTAATTTTGAAAATATTCCTTTAAAATATTCTATACAACTGACATATCTTTAATGATTTACTTGCAATATAAAAATTATGTAAATTTTTGTTATATATAGTGGAAATTCACTCAACAGTATTTACAATGAAATTATTCAACTCTCACAATTTCAATTAATCTATACATGTTAGACTTGTATCGATTAATTGTGAGAATTGTATATTCATATTTTAAGATGAGTGGCATCAACTAAAAATCCCATTATCTTTAGGAGAACAAGAGTAAGTGCAATATATATATATATATATATATATATATATATATATAAGTAGATTGTTATGAATAATTAGTAATTATGGATAATTAGTGAATGTTCATTATATATCATTATATATCATTATTGAATCATTCATGTTACCGATTAATTTGCTCGTTAGATTAGTCATATGTTAATGGCTCATTATGAAGTTATCATGTTTAGAGCTTGCATATGTATATAAATAAGAGCGTATTGGTTAGGTGAAGTGTAACACATAATACACAAGCAATAGTGATATCCACCTGACTTGGTATGCCCCCAAACGTAGTCATTCTTGACGAATTGGGTAAACAAATGTGTGTTCTTCTTTTCCTTTTTTTATAGAGTTTATTTCACTTTTGGTCCCACGGGACATCTACTAATTTCAAAACGGTCCCAATACTTTTAAAATTGGTCCCAAACGATTTTTTTCTTGCAAGTTTAGTCCCGTCGTTAGAAAATCTGTTAAAGTCTGTTAAGTGTCTTGCAGATTTGGTCCCATAGGATTTAAAATTTGATTAACAAAATTTTAATGATTTTCAGCAAGACAAATAATTGCAAATATGGTCCCATAGGAACTGAAATTTAAAATTACAATTTTTATCAATTGTGGCGGGAATTTAGTTGCAATATGATGCTTTTCTAGTCCCATATTTTAAATTAGGGTTACTTGCAATAAAATTCACGAACTTTATAGTCTTTATCAATTACAATATTAACTTTTAAAATTTACAGTTCGATACACAAAATAATTTATTTATTGCAATTCGATACATGATGTTAATTTCTGAGATACTCTATACATGGTGTAAATTTTCGGCGATAGTAATGTTACGTGGAAGTCGAAACCTCCACAAAACACACTCACACGCTATATCAAATGTCAAATCTAGAAGGAAAAAAAAAACTCTATTTTTTAAATTTCAAAATATTTTTGTATAAAACATTGCTCAAACACAGCTTAATAATAATGAAAAGATAGTAAAAAATAATTATAAGTACATGTACAAGTTTGTATATGTAAGATATTTTTTCTACCTAAACTAGATAACACCAATATTTATAATCCATTATTAAATGTTTTAAGAAATATTTTATAAAAGAACATTTTAAAATATAAAAAAAAACAAAATTTTGCAAATTTGGCATCTGACGTGGCGTGTGACACGTCATTGGTATCGCCTAAAGCTGCCTGACTTGAAGCGAAAATACTAACTTTCTACTAGTAGCTTCCCCGCAAGTGGACGGGTTCACTGTAGTATTATTAAGTATAGCGACCAAGTAATATCGAAACCAAAGGATGAAGTGTATGCGAAAAGTCCCTGAAGATCTACGCGTCATAGCTAATATGAGTGAAATGTTTTTGGAATTTTTGAAGAATTAATTCTAAACTAAAATAAACTGAGTAAACTAAAGAACGAAATAAACGAATTAACTAAGATTTGTACTCAAATAAGTGATGGTGATGCTTAGGATAGGAATCCCTACGTATACTAACGGAGCAGGTACATAATCAAAATAATTGTGACGCGCAAGAAATAACCTAAGTAAAAGATTGTAAGGTGAAAGCTCAAGAATTAACACCCTAATACTTTATCCTAACAATCGACTTCACTAATCTACTAACGAGTTAATATATCGTGCTTAATTAACGAGACCCTAATTTAAACTAAGGTGATGCGATCGTCCTCCTTAGATAAACCGGTAGATTAATTAACCCTTTCTAAACCCTCTCATTAAGTCTACTCGTTGTCAAAGAGTGATACGGTCGTCCTCTCTCTAATACTTTTCGAACATAATTCAAGACTAAAGTTAAGATTGATTTAAAGAATTCATTAATTAAGAGAATTAAAACCTAACGTCACGAATTACTCTAATTACGTACCCACAACCTACTTCTACGAGTTCATCCTACCCTAAGCATGCAAGGGTTCTAGCCTAACATGGTGGTTTGAATAATAAAAGCAATCACAAGAACAATAATCATATGCATAATTAAATTAACGAAAGAAATCAAGAACATAAACGAAAGAACAAATTAAAGTCTCTAAAGAAATATATATAAATCTGAAAAATTAGGGTTTATCGTCTCAAAGAGTAAAGAAAGAAAGAATTAATCTAATACGTTCAAAAGAAATACTAAAACTAAGAATTCGTAAATTAAAACCTCGATTACAACGTATAAAACTCTTCCAATCTCTCTTCCAAGCTTTCTCCTCGCTCAAAATATGTAAAAATATGTGTTGGTATGTGTTGATATGCTTGGAAAAAGGTATAAATAGGTTTGGGATCGGATTTGGGTGTTCATGGGCCAAAATACGCGTCAAAATCGAGTATAGGTCGAGTAGGACTACTCAACCTGTTGCAGCTCGAGTGCACTACTCGAGTGAATCTGCTCGAGTACTTTTCGGCAATTGTACACATGTTCGTAAAATCTTCATATCTCCTCAACTGGGAGTCCGTTTTAGCCGATTCAAAGTCCTACGAACTCCTTTTTTCACCCTCTATCCATCTATGAAAACCAAAGAGACAAATTCATCAGTTTATAGAAATGATACTCAATTGACTCCAAACACTCATAAAAAACACTCAAAACATGGGCAAATCGTGCACCAAAACATAACAATTTCACGCCTAATCACTGCCAACTAAGCGTACATATCGCTGGAAATTTACAACATGTATCGAATTAAAATAATAAATTAATTCGTGCATCAAATTGTAAATTTTAAAAGTTCATGTTGTAATTAATAAAAACTATAAAATTTGTGATATTTCTTGCAATTAACCCCTTAAATTATAATTATTTAATGTACATGTTATTTAATTCAGTATAAATATAAATTATTCAGATTTGTGTGCAAATTTTAAAAAAGTAATAAAAATTTACTATTACGTTTTATTTAATTAAATATAAAATAAATTAATTTTTCTATTAAAAAAAGAATAATTTACTTTTTTTTATTTACTTAAACATAAGAATATTACAAAAAATATAGAATTGGAATAATTCACTCTACATTTTATTTAAATAATTATAAAAAATTACAATAATCTAATTTATGATTTTAAAATTATTTGAATTTTTCCAGAAACAATTCTATAATTCTTCTATTAAAAATTTGATAAAATTAATTAGAAAAATATGATAATTTATTAAAATAGTTATAATAATATAAAACATCAATACATAGTTTTTTCTTATTTTGGTATTAACAAAAATACAATATATTATTAATCATAAATGATATTGTATAAGTGCATTATATAAAAAAAATAAGTATAATAAACATGTTTATTATTTTTCTATTAATACAAGGTTTTAAAAAAATAAAAAAAATCAATTTTAATATAATGGTAGTGTTATATTTTACTTTATTTTAATTTTGTAATAATTTATTCAAATTTTATATTTTAATATTAAAAGAAATGATTTTTTTTTTTGGTACCACTGGACATATGTTTGGGACTAAGTATGCAAATTTAATGTGCAATCAAACTTTTTGTTTACTACCATTAAGTTTTGGGGCTAAGGTTGCAAGCAAAAAATCTTGTGGGATCAAACTTGCAAGAAAAAAACGTTTGGGACAAGTTTTAAAAGTATTGAGACCGTTTTAAAATTAGTAAATGTTCTGTGGGATCAAAAGTGAAATAAACTATTTTTTTATAACATAGGTGAGTTAATTAGTTTATTTTATGAAATGGATAAATGATTGTTTTGACCATTTTCTCTTTATTTTATTATTATTTGAAATAAGCTATTGAAGTGGGAGTGGTGTTTATGTGTGGTACTTTTTTACGTGTATGGAGTAACAGAGAATTGGAATTGTGGAAGCCTTTATTCCCGTTGAACTTTGTTGAATTAATGCGAAATTCAGCTTTCATCTTCATGTGCCTGGAGAGTTTATTGGTAGAAAAAAGGCGAAGCCCTCGCCCCCACCCCCACCCCCTGGCCCGACAGGATTGGGTGGAGGAGGTAAATCATGGTAACCCAGCGACCCATTAGGTGGGAGGACTAGTGTTTGGTGCCCATAAGCTATCCCCCACATTAGAGGGATAAAGCTCCCACACTGCTGCTGACAGGGCTCGATCTTGCGTCATTGTAGCAATCTGCCACCTAGGAACCAACTGAACTACGCCCATGCGGGCGCGTGGAGAGTTTACTTGCTATACATTCTAATTGGTGTAAAGGACACATTCGTCTTCGCACATTTATCGCATTGGATGGAGAAATAAAGTAAAACTCCTAATTTGGGGTAACTCTTTTATGCATTTGGTGTATGGTGCACCCAATTAACAATTAAAATTATTTTACATCGAAAATTATGAATTAATTACATTGAAAAGTGTGTTGAGATTACGTTGAAAAGTTTACACTGAAAATCGGTTTCAGTGTAAACTTTTCAGTGTAATCTAACCACATTTTTTAGTGTAATCAACCTACACTTTTGTCCATAATCCTCATAACAACCCTGCTTACCCACATCCTAACTTACCACAAAACAACTTACCTTACCCACCTTACCCATACCCACCTTATCCGTACCCACCATACCCGTATCCTCCACCTCTAGTTTACAATCCACCACCTGTTTACCAACCACCACCACCCCAACAAGTACCCGTAGCAGCTGCTAACCCTCAGCACATTCCTCAGAACGCAGATCAGAATATGGCTATTCGAGGAAGGTTTGCGGCGCAGCCACAAAGGTACTATGATGGAGTGGCATTACCTCCAGTAGAGGCAAATAACTTCTCGATTTCCCCGAGAATTCTAAAGCTACTTACCGAGAATCAGTTCAAGGGGGTGATGGGGAAGGAGAATCCTCATACTCATCTGAGGAGTTTTCTAATGATAGCCTCCACTTTCAATTACAATGGCATGTCTGAAGATGCCAAGAGGCTTAGGTTGTTCCCATTCTCATTGACGGGAATAGCTAAAGAGTGGTACGATAATACGCTTCCACGGGAAGGTATTACCACTTGGGCCGAGCTCGAGCGTCTGTTTCTCGAGCGATTCTACCCTCCATCCAGAACGATCAAAGCAAGGATTGAGATCTCTTCCTTCCGCCAGAAGCAAGGAGAGGACCTACGTCAAGCGTGGGAGAGATACTCAAACATGTTGATAGAGTCCCGCAGCACGGGTACAATGAGGGAGATGTCATGGTATTTTTCTATAGTGGTGCCAACAAGGTTGGGCAAGACCATCTAGACGCATGTGCTAGTGGATCATTCCTGAATCAAGGAATAGTGAGGTGTAGAGAGATCGTGGACAACATTGTCACGAATGCCGGGGCTTGGAATATGGACGCAGATTTCCAAAGAGTTCATCAGGTTGAGGAAGGTGAAGGAACAAGAAGGTTGTTGATGGCCATGATGGAAAAGATTAACAACCTTGAGTTGGGGAAGAATATGGTTGGAGGGAATGCAGCAGAGAATGAGCAAGAGGCCAAGCCCACAATTCAACAAGAAGTAGTAAATTATATGGGAGGTCCTTATTACAATCAGAATGGGTATCCACAAGGTGGAAATTTTCAAGGAAGGCCTTCTTATGGCCAACCATTTGTACCTCCAGGTCCACAGCCACCTCAAAATCAATGGAGGAACACACAAGGGTACCAAGGAGGCCAGCAGCTTCCTCAGAACCAATGGAGGAAGAACGAGAATTTTTCATATGCTAACCCGAAGGCGGGTATTACAGTTCCTCCAGGTGTTGATCCAGGTACAAAGCCTCCGGGTGGAGAAGGCGGTGCCTCAACGGAGGAGATGTTGAGAGCTATCCTTCAGAAGGTGGAGCAAGGAAGCAAGAGATTATCCTCTTTGGAGTACGATATGAAGGAGTTGCATAAGAAAGGTGATCAGTGTGATCAAGAACTCCAAAAGAGATATATAGAGCTGAATCGAATTCAGCAAGAGAACAATAGACGGTTCACCTCAATAAAGTTCCAAATAAGTCAAATTGCAAAATCATTGAATAGGGAGCCGGGTAAGTATCCTTCCATGCCGGAGGGGAACCCGAAAGAGCATTGTAAGACTATCCAGTTGAGAAGTGGAACCAACTATGAAGGTCCTCAGATGCCTGCTGATTCTGAGGTACCCCAAGATAGAGATGAGATTGAAGAGATGAGAGTTAAGAAGAAGGTTGAGGGTGAAGGCACTCAAGCAAGCAAATAGCCTGAAGAGGAGATTGAGAAAGTTGAGAGAGTTCCTAAGTGGAAGAAAGCAAAGGAAGTAAGGGAGGAAGTGAAAGAGACCGAGAGAGATGAATGGGGGGTACCCAAATCTGTGATACCCGTCCCATATCCACAATACTTCATGAAAAAGAAGCTTGATGAGAAATTCGCTAAATTCCTTGATGTGTTTAAACAATTGCATATTAATATCCCTTTTTATGATGCTTTGGAACAGATGCCCAATTATGCAAAATTTCTGAAGGACTTGATCGCGAAAAGACGGCGAGTGGATGAGCCGAAGTTGGTGCAGTTGAACCATGAGGTGAGTGCATTAATGCACAAGGCGCTTCCTCCAAAGCTGAAGGATCCCGGGAGCTTCACCATTCTTTGTGATATCGGGAACGGGATCAAGAAGGGAGCGTTGTGCGACCTCGGAGCTAGCATAAATTTGAAGCCGTTGTCGCTTTTCAAGAAGTTGGAAGGTGGAGAACTTCAGCCCACAATGATGACGCTTCAACTTGCCGACCGGTCTATTACTCGACCTCAAGGTGTGGTTGAAGACGTCCTCGTGAGAGTTGGAGATCACATTTTTCCAGCCGACTTTGTAGTCCTAGAGATGGAGGAAGATGAGCACGTTCCATTGATCTTGGGAAGACCGTTCTTAGCTACGGCGGGGATGGTCTAGACGTGGCAAATGGGAAGATTACGTTGAAGGTTGATGATCAAGAAGTGAAGATTTCCCTATATGAAGCCATGAAGCACCCGAAGGAGGATGAGAGTTTGTATTGCATGGATGCAATTGAGCCTCGTGTTGAAGACACACCTCCTATCTCTAATCTTTCTCATGTTCATGATTTCGTTAAGCCTTCACCTGTTGATTTAACGCATGTGCATTATGATCGTAATTATTTTGATAGGGATTAAATGAAGAAGTTGAAGGATGAAGAGGTGAAAAGTGTGGACGCGGTCCAATTAGAGGGGAAATGAGGAGTTAAGAAGGAGAAGTCAAAAGTCAAGAAGTGGGTACCTCCGTGGAAAGTGAGTGAGAAGGAGTTGAGACCCATAACACTTGGGGATGAGAAGGAAGGAAAAGAGCTCATGATGGAGGGGCATCAAGGAAAGGAATGCAACCACCACTCTTATGAGAGTAAGGGAGGTAAATTTGAGTATGATGTCCCATAAGCTCCTTTGAGCTTGGTCCGACATGAGGACCTTAAAAATAGCGCTGAATGGGAGGCAACCCATTTTTATTTATTTTTCAGTACTTTTATGTTATTTGGATGTTGTTTTGAATCGTAAGTTTTAACCTCGTACTTGAGAGTTCATTTTGTAGGCTTGTCTCGAAGGAGTGCCAAATACGTGGAGATTGAAGGAACTCAAGCAAGGAGTGTGCAACGTTGTTGAAAGAAACTAAATTGTTTGGTTGAGGTAACCCACAACCCCAAACTTAGACCTCTTCGCAAGGTCGAAGTTTGGGGGGGTGGAGTTTTTTATGTTTCTTGTTACATTGCACCGGAGCACCCCCTATATTTGAGTGTGTTTGGTTATTTGGTATCTTGAGATGCTCCTTGGGGTGATTTTGATATGATTCTCTACTGCATATTTCATGCCTATCAATCATCTTATGCTTGTTAGTTGTTATTCTTTAGCATGATTTGATGAGTAGGGTGAGTTGTGAAGTTGAGTTGGGAATTCTTTTGTGTGAGTGGTTGAGCTAGAGTTGATTTGAGAAAGAACTTGTATGCTTGTGAATTTTTCTTTTGAGTACTTGTGTGATGAGAGTGAGAATTCACTAGGACTAGCATGAATGTGAAAGCCGTGAGATTTGAGCCTTATGAGATCTTGATACATGATTTGATCTCTTCGTTTGTGAGTGGATCGTCACCTTAGAGTACACCCACGCGAATTTCGCGTACTAAAAAAATATATTATATTTATTTTCTGTAGACATTTAATATAAGAATATTTTTGTTTAAAAAATTTCGAGGTATATACAATAAATTATGGGGTTTGTTTAGCTGTGGCCCGTGCCCTACACTAAACCCTATAGGTATATCCTACAAACTAAATAATTAAAAAAAACATCAAAATTCACATAAATTAATAACAATTATGGAATAACATTACTTAGCCTAATAATTTAGTAATAATCAATTTCCATTTCAATATTGAATAATTTATAAATTAATCAACATTATTAGTTATTGGGAGTATATCGTAAGAAATTAATTTATATAAGAAACAATACAAAATTTGAAATAAACGTTAACGTTACAAATACCTGTTCATCGATCAAAATGAGTTCCAAGTAGAACTTGTCTCTATTAAAATCATTAAAAAATATTGTCCAACTTTTTCAATCCTAACTTTAACGATCAATTTTTGGCTCTCACTCTTGATATTAGAAATCAGAGAAAATTGAGGTATCATACTCTTGAAATCTAAAATGAGATTTAATTTACAACAATTAAACCATCATAATTATTCAGATAAAAATATATGGTATAGTTAAATCTATTATTTTTACATTAATATAAAACATCAATACATAGTTTTTTCTTATTTTGATATTAACAAAAAATACAATATATTATTAATCATAAATGATATTGTATAAGTGCATTATATAAAAAAAATCAGTATAATAAACATGTTTATTATTTTTCCATTAATACAAGGTTTTAAAAAAATAAAAATAAAAATCAATTTTAATATAATGGCAGTGTTATATTTTACTTTATTTTAATTTTGTCATAATTTATTCAAATTTTATATTTTAATATTAAAAGAAATGATTTTTTTTTTTGGTACCACTGGACATATGTTTGGGACTAAGTATGCAAATTTAATGTGCAATCAAACTTTTTGTTTACTACCATTAAGTTTTGGGGCTAAGGTTGCAAGCAAAAAATCTTGTGGGATCAAACTTGCAAGAAAAAAACGTTTGGGACAAGTTTTAAAAGTATTGAGACCGTTTTGAAATTAGTAAATGTTCTGTGGGATCAAAAGTGAAATAAACTATTTTTTATAACATAGGTGAGTTAATTAGTTTATTTTATGAAATGGATAAATGATTGTTTTGATAATTTTCTCTTTATTTTATTATTATTTGAAATAAGCTATTGAAGTGGGAGTGGTGTTTATGTGTGGTACTTTTTTACGTGTATGGAGTAACGGAGAATTGGAATTGTGGAAGCCTTTATTCCCGTTGAACTTAGTTGAATTAATGCGAAATTCAGCTTTCATCTTCATGTGCCTGGAGAGTTTATTGGTAGAAAAAAGGCGAAGCTCTCGCCCCCACCCCCACCCCCTGGCCCGACGGGATTGGGTGGAGGAGGTAAATCATGGTAATCCAGCGACCCATTAGGTGGGAGGACTAGTGTTTGGTGCCCATAAACTATCCCCCACATTGGAGGGATAAAGCTCCCACACTGCTGCTGACAGGGCTCGATCTTGCGTTATTGTAGCAATCTGCCACCTAGGAACCAACTGAACTACGCCCATGCGAGCGCGTGGAGAGTTTACTTGCTATACATTCTAATTGGTGTAAAGGACACATTCGCCTTCGCACATTTATCGCATTGGATGGAGAAATAAAGTAAAACTCCTAATTATAAATTTGTATTATAATTTGGGGCAACTCTTTTATGCATTTGGTGTATGGTGCACCCAATTAACAATTAAAATTATTTTACACCGAAAATTATGAATTAATTACATTGAAAAGTGTGTTGAGATTACGTTGAAAAGTTTACACTGAAAATCGGTTTCAGTGTAAACTTTTCAGTGTAATCTAACCACATTTTTTAGTGTAATCAACCTACACTTTTCAACGTAAACAACTCCAACTGTTAAGTGGGTGCACCGTGCACCAGGTGCATATGAGATTGTGACTATAATTTGAGATGGAGGAGTAGGGTGCGTGTATAACTTCAATTAATTTTTTTAAGTGATCATATATATTATTTTATTGTTGTTAGTTAGTAAAATAGTGGTTAAATTTAAGAAAAGTAGAAGTAAAATTAGTAAATGTAAAAAAAGTAAGAGGATAAATAAAAAATGAGTAAAATGTAGTGATATAATTGTTTAGACATGTATGTATATAATAGAAATAAATATGTATATTTAAATGAAGAATTGAATTTTGCAAATTTAAAAAGGGGGTGAAATGGAGAAATCAAAACTTAAATTCCAAAAAATCTCCAAACCACATCTTATATCTTCCATAATTCATTTCCAAAAGGAATTGAACCCGGGTCAGTCACTAGAGTGAGGAACCCGGTGGCCAAGTGGGTTAAGCCACCTAGTTGGATGAGTAGTTAAATGATTAAAGAGGAGTGAAATAAATGATTAATAATGAAATAAAAATCTTTAGTTAGACGAGTAGTGAAATATTTAAGTGGAAATATAAATACTATTAGTGAAATAAAATAATAATCTTTACGAAATATATTGAAAGTGAATGAATCATTTATCAAAATAGGATGATAATTATTTTTATAAATTTTTTTTTAGTTCACACTAACTACAACAATTACTTCATATTTATTCTTGTTACTATTGCCTATTGAAAAATTTGAATGAAAATACACCGTGGTTGATAAGGTTTTATATGAAAACGATTTATGAGGAATCATTAATTTATGTTATTGTTTGGGAATACCAACATTAATTAATTACTTTTTTGTATTGTTTAATTTATTTGTATTTAATATAAAAAATACAATACTATATTATCAAAGATTTTAAAATATTAAGGTTAAAAAACATTTAAAATATTAATAATTCTCCAAAAATATAAAAAAATTACTCCCTTCGTCCCCAAAAATATGCTCAATATGTTTTGTTCAATATTTTTTCATCATCATACTGTTATTTAATTAATTCACATGTCATTGATTTTACCCAAAATACTCTTACTTTATATGCATTTTTTTAAAAACTTGTTAAAATCAAATGAACATACTTTTTTACAAGGATGTAGAAGCCGAAAATCGCTAGTCAAACGGATTTGGAACACCAAGAACCTAGGTCGCCTAGGCAGGGACTAGTCAGTAGGATTTTTATTAAATATTTTTCCTCTATATCTCACTAGTACGGTCAAAGATCATTTGATAATACATTAAATACAATTTAATTTTTTTATTAATATATATAACTGTATAAATCAATGATTCAACGGATAAGAATCAATATATGCATAAACTAAAAATTAATATAAATTAAATGACAAACAAAAATATATAATAATAAATTAATAATATAATTCCAACTTCCAAATAGAAATAGTGTAATTAGACAACCACACACATATAAAATCTCCTAAACAACGTCATTTCAAGGTGAAAAAAAATATAGAACAATGGATGCCTAATCTGTCTTGGCGGATTACACTAAAATTGAATCGACTGATAACTGCCTACCACTCATCCCGACTTTTAATACTACTGATAAATTTTTAATACTCACATCTTATCAAATACTTCACATGTCCATAAAAAATATGCACAATTTTTTACACGTTGTTTAATGCAAGATGTCAGAGGGTATTTAGGGGTCTTATAAGGTCCATTCATGAAAGAGTGATTGTTTATGGTAATATATCTATGCATACTTACCATAAACAATCATTTTATTCATAAACGGACCTTACAAAATTTCTAAATATCTTTCTACGTATTGCATAAATTGACGTATAGAAAATGGTACATACTTTTTATGGATAGAGCGAATATTTAATTCTTCAAAATAATTTTATTATAAACTATTTTAAAATAAAACTTCACCTAAGACCTTAGTCGCTCTGGAATTATAGACCTCCGGGACTTGGGTCACTTTCTTTCGGTGGGTCTTTATTCTTGGTTTTATATAGACCCCCTAATCTAACCTTAAAAAGACTATAAAAGACCACCTGATCTATGTTTCTGGTTTTCTCCTTGCTTCCTCATTTTCGAGCTCATTCATTTATACTCCGCTTCTTTTTCTTTTATCATTTTAAGTAGTTTTTGCGTGAAACCAATATAAATTAAGGACAATGCTAAATGTCCAGAATCTGGATATCCAGAAAGGGTATATTCGTCATTTTAGGATATGAAAAATTCAAATCTACCCTTACTCTAATATTTGGCGCCAAAATGAAAATTTTCAAATTTTGAATGAAATTGAATTTGAAAATTTGAAAAGATTTGCCAATTAAGAAAGATTTTTTTTATGTTTCAAGGCAAGGATTACTTCCATCTTTCCATGCATTTATCTTTATTCACTTTATACATACAACCCTAATATTATACATACATAACACGCTTTTACTAATATTTTTATTCATAAGGTGAAAGTGCTTTTTACTATAAAAAACTAATACTACCAAATAGTATTAGTAATGCTAGCAAACACATAATTTATGTGAGAGTACTTTTACTAATATTTTTATTCATAAAAATTCATTTATTAAGAATTAAATTCGGTGATAACAATAATATTAAAAATATGCATAAAAATTAATTTATTAAAAATTAAATTAATACTAGTATTAAATTAATTTATCCAATTTTTTTATTAATTAGAAGACATAATTTATGTGAGAGTGCTTTTTACTAATATTTTTATTCATAAAAATTAATTTATTAGAAATTAAATTCAATGATAACAATTTAATTTTGTAGCAAAAAACTAATATTAATACGCATTATTAGTAACACTAGCAAGGGCAAGGGTTTAGGGTTGAGGGTTAAGGGTTGAGGGTAATATTAGTATTACAAACATTGATAGTGTTACCAATAGTGATGTTAAATAATACAATTATTATTTTTGAAATATATTTAATTGTTAAAAATTAAAAGATATTTCGAAATAATTGTTCCAAATTCTCCCATATTTCGATATAATTTTTACAAATTAGAAGATATATCAAAATAATTGATGTAGAGTAATACAATTATTATTTTCTAACGTTATGAGTACATTATCGATTAATTCTCAACAATTTTCAATTCAATCATTCGAATTA